>JACVWM010000243.1:340000-1605000 GCA_020567845.1 Rhododendron henanense subsp. lingbaoense
GCTAGGAAAAATAGAGCGAGATGCTTTGTTTCAGTCTTTGCATCCGGCGAAATGACTTCTCAACACATTTGATTGTTAATTTCAATGTGGCAGATAGATAAAGGCATATATCTGCACGGACCAATCAATCGTTCAAGTCAGACACTCCCATAATCCATTTTCTTTATGGAATTTCACTCCCGTGGAGTCCCATAAAGAGCAGAGTAGACAGTACACGTAATGGTCCGCCAGGAGCGAATCCAAGGGCTCAGCGATCGGATAAACCTTGATGAGAATACCAACCCTCTCCCTTTGTCATTTACTGAAGCAGGAATATAAAGGAATAGCCCTGCCCACCATATGAAAGTCGCCGTCAGTCCCTTGGTTCTGATATCTTGCCCGCGCTTACTCCAGAAGTCACATGGGCGATCTCGATCACTACTTACGCAACTCCCTCTGGAGCTAGATTTCCTTCTTTTGCGCTTGGGTGGGAGCAGCAGAGAATTCTTCAAAAGAGGGTCTTAAGCGCCTACACTCCTCAAATTGCACTGAAGACTTTCGATTTGATCCTGCTCTTTTTGCGTGTAAGAAATCTGCTGAATAAGGGAGCGAGCAGCTAGTAGGTATGCTGGGAGTTGGAGTCTAAGAAAGGTACCTATTAATTCACTCGTCAAATAGGACTGAAGCCTTTAGGGCGGTGGGATCCTCATGTAAGAAAATCATTAACTCATTCGATAGACGGCTCATTGGGATAGATGTAGATGAATAATACCCCCCCTAGAAACGTATAGGAAGTTTTCGCCTCGTACGGCTCGAGAAAAAATGATTCCTAGTTCTATTTTTGTATAAAATAAAAATGGCAAATTGGTCTATAAAACGATCAAATCAATTAGATTATGATTGAAGTCCTTTTTTATTCTTCGTTCCTGAAAACAAAAAAAACCATTCGTACTCATAACTCAAGTTGAATAACTCTCAAATAGCTCAAAGGAAAATCTTTAGGCATTTCATTTTTTGAGTGGTCTTTAAACCCCTTTCCTTTTTGTTTGTCTCGTTTACAAATCTATTTGTATTGGATTTTTTTCTGGTCTAGTTATTGAGACAATTGAAAGGGTTAACTAGTCGTTAGGCCCGAGAGTAGCGGAACAGATGGCTTATTGAAAGGAGGAGCGGAAGCCCTGACATTCGTCGTGGGATTCTCGACGTTCGAGGATTTCTCGTAACATCGAAGCACTTGTGAAGGAAATTGGCGCTATCTCTTCATCAACAAAAGGGTCCATCCCAGCAACAGGAAGATTTATACTTGACTTTCTACTGGATTCTCACTATCGACTCCTTTGCCAGGATCGAAGTCTGATTTGGACTATGATTGGGCCCTACATCGGTCCCATTGATGGAAGGTAGGATGCATTGACCTTTACTTTCAAAATCTTCCACACCGAAAAAGCCCGTTCATCTCTTCTTTCTCGGAAAGATGGAATAGGAATCTATTTGGTAGAGTCTGCCGTGGGAAAGCCTTAGCGACTCGAATAGATAATAGTGATCACCCAGTTAAACGTATAGTTCCACCTCTGGTAACACGGTTGGATTGCTAACTTCTTCTTTTTCATTAGGGACGGGTGACTAAGTCTAAGCCTAATTCCTTGACTGTACTCTTATCTCTTAAGGCTTTTTGCTTGTGCTATAGACGTTCATAAGAACCAGTGAATCGAAGTCCCTCCTCGCAAGCAAGGATGGTTTTTCTTACAGCTTTTAGGTTTGAATTCCTTTCCTTGCCTGGAAGCTCTCTAAGGTAGCTCAACACTACTCCCCTCCTGGCAAGATGCCTTCGGGTGGGCTCTCTGTTGCTACCCTAGTCTTGCTAGCTTGCAGTTCTTCTACTCGCAGGCAGGGCTGCTCTTGCTGCTCTTGCTATTGTTGCTTGGGTCCTCTTCTTCTCGATGAAAGGCTGCTCCTGATGACCGCACAAGGACCTTGAGGTTCCTGTGTTTCTTGAGTAGTTGAGTAGGTTACTAACTAGTGCATTCCACGCTTTCCATAGAGTACCATCCTTATGCCACTTCCCCCTTACTTGTTGAAGAGAGAAAGAAAAAAGAAAAGGGATGCGCTTATCGATGGCTTTTTTCTGGCCTGGTAAGGCGCTAGAAAGCAATTGGATGTGGTGGTGATGGTGGAGTGATGGTGGTTGTGGCGGTAATGGTTGTGGTGGTGGGTAGCGTGGTAGTGGTGGTAGTGGAATAGTGATGGTTATGGTGGTGGTAGTGTGGTAATAATGGTGGTGGTTGTGGTGGAGGGAGTGGTGGCGGTTGTGGTGGTGGTGTGGTGATTGAGTGACAACGGTGGTGGTGGATTGGTGGTTGTGGTGGGAGTGGTGGCGGTTGTGGTGGTGGTGGTGGTGGTGGTGGTGGTGGTGGTGGAGTGATGGTGGTTGTAGTGGTAATGGTTATGGTGGTGGTAGCGTGGTAGCAGTTGTAGTAGAATAGTGATGGTTGTGGTGGTGGTAGTGTGGTAGTGGAGTAGTGATGGTGGTGGTGGTGGCGGTTGTGGGAGTGGTGTGGTGGTTGAGTGACGACGGTGGTGGTGGATTGGTGGTTGAATGCAACCATATAAGAATTCAGCCAGAATTAAGTAGCTCAAAGCTACTTAATTTTTATCAACTTTTTACACTATATTTTAAGTGACACTTAATCTGTTAAGTAATGTAAAATGTGGTTATCAAACCTACTTAATCACTTATTACTTAACTAGTGCTAACCCGTGCCTACGGCACTACACATCTCGGTTGGAAGGGAATGGCAGTTGTGTGATTTAGGTGAAAACCATGGGCACTTAACCGGGAAGTGGGAGGATGCACTACAGCCTTTGGATCAAATGAATCTAAGCCGTTCGAACAACTTGTCCCCACACCCTTCTGTTTTATAATAGAGATTGTTTCAATTTTAAGTGCTGAATATGGGATATCAAACAACCCCTAAGTGCTTCACTTATTAACCTTGAAAATCTCGTTTGAGTTAGTTCATAGTGGTCCTTCAATCTTTTTTTAAAGAGATCTCAGGTTCGAGCACAAACCTTTAGCCATCACCCTATGTCGAGTCCGGATACCTATGATCAGTCAAAGAAGAAAAATGTAATACATGATAAGATCAAATCCGACGGGCAAAGCAATAGACGAAAGTTGTAAAAGAAAATGACCCACACATTTCAATCAGTAGACCAAATTAAGCTCAAAGTTATTTAGGCTCCATTCCGGAAATCTTCTTAAAAAATAAATACTTATTTCACATACTCAAAATTCGAAAATAATAAGGGCCTCCAAAAAATTCAAATACAAACTTCACTTCACATTTTCAAACTCAAAAATAATGAAAATGGAAAAAAAAAATATATATTTCTGCACCGTATTAAAGATCTCATTGAGATCTATCAAATAAGATCCATAGTGATAGGAAAATTATTTGCGTAAACACATGATTTTGAGCTTGAAGTTGCCGTATACAAAAAATAAGACTGTTGCTATTGTGTTGGGCGCCGGCGGAAGGGAAATCGTACCGGCGGCCGCGCCGGGCCGTCTCTGGCCACCGGACGGCCGATCCGAGCCGTCCAAAAATTCTATAAAAAAAAACCAAGGGGGCCTCCACGGGAATCAACGGCATCCGAGGTGTGTAGGGTGCTTGATCCGAGCACCCCTTTTCCGTGTATATAGGCCCCCTTGGTTTTTTTTTTTAGAATTTTTGGACGGCTCGGATCGGCCGTCCGGTGGCCGGAGACGGCCCGGCGCGGCCGCCGGTACGATTTCCCTTCCGCCGGCCATTGGTACCTAAGGGTGCTTCTTCCAAAATAAGAAGCACCCTTCTTATTTACCGGAACACACCTTCTTATTCAACAAAAAATAAGTTCTTAAGTTGGTTCTGGAACACAGCCTTAGTACTTTTCTTGGTAGGAGTTATTGGTTGGTGGGTCCCCTTGGGAAACTACTGCAAAGCTCAAATAATGCATTGAGCATTAGAAGTCCTTTGGAAGTGGAAATTTTATTTCTGGCAATGGTTAACTTATGTGTCCACATTGCATGATATTCGTGGCATAGATACTATCGCAAATTGTATGACTGCACCAGGTGCCATCCACGTTATAATAATGTACCCTTTACTTCTTTTTTTAATTTTTTTTGTCAAAAGAATAAAATTTTATAAATGATAGCAATGAAAAACATTAGAACGGGCATCCATTCCCGTGAAGGGGAGATATAAGCCACAAAAATGACTAAACTCCCAACTCCTATAACCAACACTTCTCTTCACAAAATTCACCTCGACCTCATCAAACCATCCAATGGAACGAAGGAATAGAAATCGGTCTCAGAAATGGTAGAAGAGATCCCTAAGGAGAAACGACAGCCAACACCCATATAGGGTGAGAGAGTCCCGCGTAGGGGAGAGAGTCACACGAAAGAGAAAAACAAAAAGCAAAAGAAAAAGAAAAACTAGTGAAAGTGAATCATCAAATTAAATCAGACTTACGCCACTTAGCACCCAAGCTTTGTAACTTCTTTTTCCTTTGATCCAACCGAACAGATATTTGGCTCTACAAAAAAGTTAAAGTGAATCATCAAATCAGACTTATTGTCATTTGCTCTACATTGGAATGGGCCCAACTACCGACAACCCAACCCAACCCAACTCATTTTCATAATTATCTCTCAATTTGTGTTGTCATTTGCTCTACATTGGAGTGGGCCCTTGTTAGTTCTACGTTCACACTCCTTTAACTCGATATTTGGATGAACAGCCATTTACCAAAAGTTGACATGACCCAAAGTCTTTGGACGTTATTCCTTCGGATCCGGAGATGTTGCCAAGCATCCCTTGCATGGTTCAAATTTATATGCGCTTAAATTCAATTTGAGCCGGCCGTGCCAAGATAGAAGGCCGGCTCGACACCCGCTTTACGCTTAGCAGGGGTGCTTGGTAGCATCCCCGGGTCCGAAGGAATGATGTCCAAAGACTTGGGTCATGTCAACTTTTGGTAAATGGCTATTGCCAAGCACCCCTTGGACGGTTCAAATCTATATGCGCTTAAATTTAATCCGAGCCCGTCGTTGCTGGCCGTGCCAAGATGGATGGTCAACTTGACACCCGCTTTACGCTTAGCAGGGGTGCTTGGTAGCATCCCCTTCCCATTCCTTCACCATATAATAGTTGTACTCCTATTAAACGCCACTGACCACACAAGTCTCTTATATTATCTGGCTAATTGTTCTCCTCAAGAACAACTTCTAAAGAATTTCTATTCTTTCTTACCTTGGAAAAAATGGCTGAGGAGTAGCACTTACCAAGCGGGCAAGTTATTTCCACTAGACTAAAATTAAGTTGCAGCACTTATACCAAGTAAAACTTGTCTACAATTTGTTAGAGGGAAGACAAGTTAGGTGGAAACAAAACCGCTAAAGAGACTCCCGTTCGGCTAAATAAGCCAATTGTCTTATTTTTTTGTCCTTATTCAAAAAAAAAATTTGTATTTGTTAGTTTTTTGTCAATTTTTTGGAGATTATTGTATCATCATGACGAAAGGAATCTAAAAAGTAAAAATTATGATCGAAATCCAATTTTTTTGAATAAATACGAAAAAATTGGCTTATTTTTGTCTTTATTCAAAAAAATTAGGTTTCAATCGTAATTTTTTACTTTTTAGATTTCTCTTGTCATGACGATGCAATAATCCCAAAAAAATTGACGAAAAACTAACATATACGAAAAAAATTTGAATAAAGACAAAAATAAGCCAGTTGGCTTATTTAGCCGAACGGAGAAAGTTGTAGGTAAAATAATGTAAAGGGAAACGGGGCCTGAATCTACCCTTACAGCTGTTGTCGAGTTGATTTCCCTAGCAACCCAGCAAATTAGCCTGGCATGGGGTTTTGAGAAAGACCTCGGAAAGCTCCGCACAAGGCTAACAACCATTCAAGCTCTTTTACGCGATGCTGAGAGAAAAATAGTTAAGAACCATTGAAAATTTGGCTAAAGAGTCTCAAGGCTGGAACCTGTCAACTTTATTTTGACACCATGTGGTAAAATCCGCAAGCTCAGATTTTAATATCAGTTGTGTGCTTTTGTCGCCAATGGCATTCCGCGCAATCCACAAATTTTGAAACAAGAAAACGAGTATCAAACTCTAAGTAATACGTACACTAAACAAATGTAACAAGTACAAATTAGAGAGCGTGGATGGGCACGCTTACGCCCCTATCCAATTTTGAAGGGGAAAAGAAATAGACCCTGGTTGTTAATCGAAAATCACCCACACATTCATTTTAATCATAAGATTTGTTGAATTCCATTGAAGAAAAAAGGGTGAAACACTAATAAAATGGAAACCAAACTACAATGCAATGTGAAATAACGCCAAATCCCCTGTACGTGTCAAAACAACAAAGGGATAGAGAAGAGATGATACCTCTGTGGTACATATGTTGAAAGAGAATTGGCAAGGGAAAATGACGCCCCAGGATGTGTTTTGATAATTAATACCCGCCAAGGACATACTAAGAACATTTGTTAATGCTGTAAATATCCTTGGCGGGTATTAATTATCAAAACACGTCCTTGGCAGTCATTTTCCCTTGGCAATACATATGTGACAGACCTAAAATCTCAACATTAGTCTTCGAATTATGGATATGATACTTCTACGATGCGAATCGAAATATTGAAAATCTATAGCATAAGCACAGAATTATCAATGACGAATGTTGAATCAACGAAACTCCAAAAAAAAACGAAATATATTGTGGACAGCTCTTCAAAGAAATTTGATTTGATGTGTTACTTGTCTCATACGTGTGCAATAGGTCTTTTTCAGTTTCTATTAGATAACAAACAGTAGATTCTACTCCCTCCGTTCCTATTTAAATATCCAGTATTCCATTTTGGACTGTTCCAAAATAAGTGTCCACTTTGAAAAGTTAAAGGATAAAGTGGAGGATGATTTTGAAAAGTAGAGGTAATAGTTGATATGGAAAGTATAAAGTGGAGGATAATTTAGGAAAATAGAGGTAAAAATTGATGTGAAAAGTGTAAAATGGAGAAAAAAGTTTATGAAAAAAGTGTAAAGTAGATGTAAAAGTATACTCCTAAAACTGTGTGTTTTTCAAACTAAGACATTTTCAAAGGGTCGGAGAGAATACTATTTATAATTATTGAATTTCTTGCTCTTCCACGTAAAAATTTGAAGCCAAGGGATGCTGAGCTGTTTTTTATCTTTTTTTCTTAGCAAAAGAAATTTAATTAATCTCAGAAAAGGAACAAAGATTAAAAGGAATAAGGGCAGACAAGATCTACGCGAGTACTAAAAAGACATTGGCAAGAAGCCAACAAAAGAAAAAGAAACAATCCCGACACACCTATTCCTGAAAGGAAAATACCTCCAGCACTCTAACACCCAGCAACATGGAAACAAATAAAAGAGAACACCTCCACCAAAAAACAAGCAAAACAGCCCCACTGAAAAAACAACCTAAACTAGCCCATACATAAGAAACTGAAAACAAGCACAGACAAGCAGCACAAAAAACAACCTCAAAACACCCGCACCAATTAAGCCACTAAGAAAACGGCAAAGCAAACCCAAAAGAAAAACAAAGCCACGACCAACCCCGGCTAAGCAACATTCAGCGTTAGAAAAGAAATGCAGCAGAAGACAACAACGAACACCCAAACAAAGAAACCTATCGAAACAGAACTTCACAGAGAGGGAGGCACCATCCTCCAACTCATCAAAATCCCCAATTTCCTTTTCTGAAATTTCAACTCCCCCTAATGCAATATATTTCTTGATATTAAAATCCACACCACCACCGCCCCCCCGCCCCCCACACACACACACACACACACACACTTTTTTTTTATCCTTAACTACTGAAGTTAATTTTTTTGAGCAAAAGAGGAAAAATGGCTGCTGCCTTTGATTGACCGGCTGTCCATATAGCAGCAGATCAGTAATAAAAGGAGACAGGGCAGTTGTGTAATATGTTCATAAAGTATGGGCACTTTACTCGAAGGAGGAGAATGAGCGACAATTGTTAGATCAAATTCGTCTGAGCCATACATTAAAAATGTCTTGTGGTCAACACACAGTCCAATAATAGATATATATACTCCAATAATTTCTTACTCCCTCCGTCCCTTTATTACAGTCCAGTATTCCATTTTGGGCTGTCCCTTAATAAGTGTCTATTTTGTAAAGTTAGTGGGTAAAAGTTGGTGAATTGTCTATTTTGTCCCTAAAAGTAGATTCCATTTTGAAAAGTTAGTGAGTAAAAGTGTAATGATGATGGGTAAGTAGGGAAAGTGGAGGAAAAAGTTGATGTGAAAGGTATAATGATGATGTTTTTTTAATAAGTTGGAGTTACGAAGCAGGACATTTAAAAAGGAACGGAGGGAGTAACTTTTTATGTCTAATTCTACTTTTTTGTCCGCTAAAGTAGGAACAATACTCCTATTTTTTTACCAGATGATAATCTAGTCACCTCTCTTGATTTGTACACGTTAATCTTTCCTCCACTGGATGCTTCGTCAAATGAATTTAATTTTACCCCATGTTTGTCAAAACGATGTCGTTTAGCAAAGAAAAACGAAGAGCGTATTCGGAATTCGGTATAATGAGTTTTGTTTTAAACAAAGTTGCAACTTCCCCAATTCATGAAAGCCATGAAGCTCCTCCCCTGAATTAGAGTTTTGAAAAGATGCGTCGGTTTGGTTCTGTGGGTTGTAGTTGAAATCAGGTATCAACTCTTGAACTGAGTTCCCCCTTCTTTTCTTTTTTTTGTTTAAAAAGGAATTAGCTTCGGCAAATTTAGCTTTTCATTTGGATTTTCTTGCCATGATAATCGTTTCGGGTAAAGTTTCTACTAATTTCCTCGGTTATATGGTTCTAATTATCCCAATCCTTTTTGCTCCAGTTCTTGTTTTTGATATTAGACTTTGTTTTTTCAGACGTTTTTCTTCATCAACGGCTTTATTAGCTTCATTATGTCTCTGTAGAGTTGAGAAATGGGATTAACTCTTGATGTTCAGGACATTATTTTTATATGTAGAGTATTCTGGCAAAAATTCAAATCTTCTGATCAAACGAACTAGGCTCTGTTTGAAACTTGTGGAAAGAAGTGAAAAGGTAGAGAAATTTAAAAAAGTTCTCATCACTTGTTTGGTTGTTAAAGAAATAGAAGGGAAAACTTCATAACCAAGTGCAACTTTTTTCCATAATTTCTCCCCAGTTTAGACTTGTCAGGAATGTTGCGCAGGAAAGTTAGTCCTGAGAAAAGTGAATTAAAGGAAATGGAATGTTGCTAGTAATTTGTTAACCACAGTATGCACTAAACATGCTTTTGTCTCAATTTCTTGGTTTCGGTATTGAGCAAACACTAGTTTATCCTTTCTGGGAACAAGTAGCCTTGATGATGTGTAGTTTCCAATTCATTTGGTATTTCTCTAACTCCAACTGATTTGAAATTCCCCCTTAATCAACCGTTATTCTAGCAATTCAGGGCTACAGAGATATGCATGCAAGATTTTGGTGAGCCATTGCCAAACAAAAAAGCTGCCGTTATATGAGGTCTTCAATTTCTCCTTAAAGCAAACCAAACTTTATGCAGTACATCTAAACGTGAACTTATCTATTAATATAGCTTTAGTACTGCTCCAGCAAGAATGTTGGTCACATATGTTAATTTTGGTTGTTTATCCTTGTTGATTAGTGTGAGAGAAGCAAGGAACACAATTGCTAAGGATGGTTGATGCTGTTGTCTCCTTCGTGGTGGATAGACTTGGTGACCTTCTCATCGAACAAGTTGTTTTTTTACGAGGAGTGAAAGATGATGTTGAATGGCTGAGAGGCCAATTGGAGTATATGTTGTGTTTCCTGAAAGATGCAGAAGAAAAGCAAGATGTCGACAATCGGATGCACAAGTGGATAGCTGATATTAGAGATGTTGCTTATGAGGCCGAGGATATTATTGACAACTTCATCCTCAAAGTAGAAGCAGGGGCTCCAAAGAAGATGGGTTTAAAAGATTGCTTTGAGAAGTACTTTTGCATTTGTAGCAAACATTCTAGCCTCAACCAACAAGCAAATCTCTGTCATATAGGACGGGAAATAAAGACACTAAAGACCAAGCTCAATCAAATCCAACAAAATCAAGTAACTTTCGGGATAAGAAAAATTGACGATGTAGGAGAAGGATCAGATCACATGAATACGGTCAATAATTGGCTACAAAAAGAACGCCCATATAAAGACGATGAGCATGTTGTTGGCTTGAAGGAGGATGCTGAGAAATTAATGTTCGAACTTGTCAAGGAAGTGAAAGATCCGTGTGTGATCTCAATCGTGGGCACCGGAGGCTTGGGTAAGACCACTATAGCTCGGAAGCTTTACAACACCCTTAGCTCTACAAAGAAATTTGACTGCTACGCCTGGGTTTCTGTGTCCACTGATTACAATATCCAAGATCTTCTTCGATCAACAATAAAATCTTTCAAAAGGCCGAACACCAAAGAGGAATTCGAGTTTCTAGAGAAGATGAAAGAAGAAGATTTGGAGCCTCATTTACGTGAAACCTTGAAAGGACGTCGATATTTGGTGGTGCTTGACGATGTATGGGACGTAAATGCTTGGCAAAGCTTGAGGAGAGCGTTTCCAGATGAGAAAAATGGAAGCAGAGTAATCATGACAACCCGAAAGAAAGTTGTTGCCAAGCCTAGCGATGAGAGAACATATGTTTATGAGCTCCCATTTCTGAAGGACGAAGAAAGTTTGGAATTGTTTTGTAGTAAAGCATTTCCTCGCTACGACGAGGTTGGAAATCAAAAAGGTCGTTGCCCTCCAGGCTTGGAGAGTTTGGCAAAAGAAATGGCCAGCAAGTGTCATGGCTTACCCCTAGCCATAGTTGTGTTGGGTGGGCTACTGCGAGGAAAAGATCCTGACCAGTGGCCCAAGTTGACAGAGCACATGTGGCGCCATGTAAGGGATCATGACTCGCGTCGTGTTCAACATATATTGGCTTCAAGTTTCAACGATTTGCCCCATCGCTTGAAGTCATGCTTTCTTTACTTGGGTTTGTTTCCAGAAGACTTCGAAATTGATGCAACGAAACTTTATCGGTTGTGGGTGGCAGAGGGTTTCATAAAACCAAGCGAAGAATCTTTTGAGGAGGCGGCGGAGGCATATTTGAGAGAGCTAATTGATAGGAGTTTGATTCAAGTAGTGAAAAGAAACTGGAGGAGAATCATAACATGCCGAGTGCATGATCTGCTCCGTGATTTCGCAACCGAAAAGTCAAAGGAGCTAAATTTTCTTCATATCTATGAAGTAACAGTTGCTCCCAACAGTCGAAGACTAGCCTCCCATTGTGGATTTGAGAGGTTTGTTTCGTTGGACCATTCAGATATGCGTTTACGAACCCTCTTGTTTTTCAACTTAGTAGATGAAGATCCAGAAATAGCACAGCTACAGACCTTATGCAGGCAATTGAGATTACTGAGAGTGCTAGATCTTGAGTACCATCCATCCCATCGTTCCCAACAACAGGAGGAGAATAAAAGACTGCCCGATGAAATGGGGAAACTAATCCACTTGAGGTACCTTGGGTTACATGGCACCAATATAAATGCGCTCTCACAGTTCATAGGTAACTTGCATGCCCTGCAAACCCTGGAACTGAATCCAAGATACTATTCTGATCCAATTCAGTTACCTGATGAGATATGCAAGGCAAAGCAGCTGAGACATTTAATTGGACGTTTCAAGTGGCCATTTCGAGTGGACAATTTGACAAATCTTCAAACTCTCAAAGAGGTGGTGGTTGTGGAGGAGCAGATGGAATTCAACCCAATAGATCTGATCAATCTTCGCGAGCTTCACGTGGTATATGGCGGAGAGAGCAACAATAGATTCACACTAGATTCTTTTGGTGGATTACTACGCCTCCAATCCTTGCATATCGAAGTTATGAAAGTAGGCACACGTCGGGTTCCCGAGGTCAACTTGCACCCGCTCTCTCGCTGCCAACACCTCCTCCAATTGAGGTTGCAAGGCATGCCGGCAGATTGGAAGTTGCCAACAGAGGGGCTTGCAAATCTCAGGTACCTCAACGTAATTGCATACGAACTTACTGAAGATCCTATCCCAATGTTGGAGAAGCTTCCAAAATTAACAGTCCTCGTGTTGTATCAATATCGTTTTTCTGGTGGGAAATTTGTTTGCACCGCTGGAGGATTCCCTCAACTCGAGATCCTAGAACTAACTAGTAATGGTCTGAAGGAGATCCAAGTGGAAGGAGGAAGAATGCCTGTGCTTAAGGGTTTGTTAATAAATGCCGACTCTGATGTTTCGATGCCAGATACACTACGCTCCATCCCTGCCCCAGACCCCTCTTTAGATTCCTTCGAGTGGGCTTACTAAGCAACAATAATTAGTTACCATTGAGTTGAGGTAAGGTGTAAGAGGACATGGATAAGTATTGAAGCTTCGGATTGCTTGTCTTTTTCTATTTCGCGAATAATGTTTTGTTTATGTTTAAACAGGTGTGAGCTTAGTTTGCGTTTTTCTTTCATTTGATAAGGTGAATAAGCTTTTCATTCTATGTATGTGCGAGTTTAGGAGAAGTGAAATGTGTTGCGTTCTTGGTCTGCTTTTTCCTTTTTCTCTTTTCTTGTTTTTTTTTTTTTTTTGGCATGTACCCCTTGGTTGACTTGTCAATGATTGTTTCGTCAATGATTGTCCAATTTTAGTGAATAAGTTGCTTATCTTATGTCATGTTAAATTGTTTTCAGTAATTTGCTATAAATAATTAAAGGACCTTTTTGAATTATTTGTTTTCACCAAAGAATTTATCATTATGATTTTTTCCCATTATGATTGGTACTATATATTTTGACAATACTTGTGGGAAGATGATATAAGGATGAGATATATGCATGAAACTGTGGTGAACATATGTTTGCAAAAGTTTTTGTGCCAATTTAAATATCTCAATTATACTAAATCAAATCAGTGCAAAAAATCTTTAAAAACCAGTCACAAAATAGCTTATTTCCCATTGCAATTTCAGGCTACGCGATCCCCCAAAATTGAACTCACATTTTCTAATTTTGGAGTTGAGAAAGAAAACAGAATGGAAAGTGGAAACTATTAGAATGGGCTAAAAAAACTAAATTTGCCTATATACCTTTGATTTAATCACATTTTCACAAATATATTTCTGCTTTGTTGTTGTAGTATTTTTTGTTAGATAATTTCTTGGATGGTTTCAACCTAAAATCAATTAGCAATAGGTGGAGTAGCCACTAAAATATATATTAGGGTTAATTGCAAGGACACCCCTTCAACTATCACACTTTATCAACATGATCCCCTCTTGTTCAAAAGTACTCATCAACCTCGTCCCCTCAACTATCAAAACTCATGATCTACACCCCTTCCCCTTATTTCCATTAAAAAATTGGACGGAAATGAGTGAAAAGCCAAATATACCCTTACCTTACCTTACGTTAAAACAAGGTAAGATGGCAGAAGAGATGGCCAGCAAGTGTCATGGCTTACCCCTAGCCATAGTTGTATTGGGTGGGCTACTGCGAGGAAAAGATCCTGACCAGTGGCCCAGGTTGACAGAGCACACGTGGCGCCATGTAAGGGATCATGACTTGCGTCGTGTTCAACATATATTGGCTTCAAGTTTCAACGATTTGCCCCATCACTTGAAGTCATGTTTTCTTTACTTGGGTTTGCTTCCAGAGGACTTTGAAATTGATGAGAAGAAACTCTGTCGGTTGTGGATGGCAGAGGGTTTCATAAAACAAGGCAAAGAATCTTGTGAGGAGGAGACAGAGGCGTATTTGAAAGAGCTAATTGATAGGAGTTTGATTCAAGTAGCTAGTACAAAGAAACTGGAGGAGAATCATAACATGCCGAGTGCATGATTTGCTCCGTGATTTTGCAATCGAAAAGTCGAAGGAGCTAAATTTTCTTCATATCTATGAAGGAACAGTTGCTCCCAACAGTCGAAGACTAGCCTCCTATTGTGGATTGGGCAAAGTACGGATTACCTCCCTATGGTTTGGCCATTTGGCAAATGACCTTCCTGAATTTTACTAATGAGCAGTTCGCCTCCCTATAGTTTTGGAGTAAAGTGCAACTCTAACTCTGTTAAATGACTCTAATACCCATGTACTTTATTTGGAATATATGAACGTCTATATTTAAAAAAATTAAAAAAATAAATTAAAAAAATATTCTAAAAATAAAAATAAATTAAACATTCTTTGTTTTATTTTTTGTTTAAGTTTAGTTAGAAAAATATTCTAAAAAGTAAAACACAAAGACGTTTGTGTTTGGTAACATTGCTATTATTTGTTTTCTTTTTCAAAAATAAATGTAAAAAACATGTTTGTGCACATGAATATTTTGGATACAAGGCTACAAGCCAAAACAATAATAAAAATAAAAAACTATGTTTGAAATCCATAATGAATTCTCTGTTTTGGAAAATCGATTAGGAAATTAACAGTTCAAACACCACCTTCATTAATGGGGGAAATACCCACCGCCGCTCCACCGCTACACAAACTGAATTCTCTTCTTCCACCTTTCATTGCAACCTTATAATGCGAAATAAGATTTTTAACAAACATAAACCCATTATTATTAGAAATGGCAAACCCACCTATCAACAGGTCCAACACCCAGAAATTCCATTTGAAATCAGATGTTTGTTAACATGAACCCATTAATAGTTCAAAACCCTACTTACCAAAAAAAAAATAGTTCAAAACCCAACAACGTACATTAGCGGCAATCATGATCGAACAGGGATTTGGTTTTATGGTTCGTTACCTGACCTCGATCAATTGTTTCTTCCAATTGCCCCCCTCAATCACCAACAGATTTAGAAAAAAAATGCGTCAATTGACTGTATAAATGTTCGACAAAGAATCTCACTTCATGCATTCAGTCGGAAGATTGGGAAATTTGGGGGGTGAGGGGACAGAGGGGAAGTGGCTACAGTGATGAGAGAGAGAAGGATATGTCGTGACTTTGGGGGGTTTTGTTCGCCGAAAATGATAAAAGTCGCATGAGAAAAAACAACAGTTGACGGATTTGTTGATGTGGTCGAGGAAACCCTAGAGCTGCTGGATTGGAGGCATGAAGAAGATGATGCACTGCTGCTGGTGAATTTGTTTGGTTGCTGGGGAGAAGATGAAGAAGGGTACTTTTGTCTTCTTGCTTAGAAGTAAAATGCTTATCTAATTTTTCTGCTTTTCCCACTCTCATAATAGGCATGTGTACTGCACCTTCCGTCAGTTTGGAAGGAAAGTGTAACGGTAGCACTTTAGTCCGAAACCATAGCGAGGCAAATTGCTCTTTAATAAAACCTAGGGAGGCTAACTGCCAAATGACCAAACCATAGGGAGATAATCCGTACTCTGCCCGATAATCCGTACTTTGCCCTCGTGGATTTTAGAGGTTTGTTTCGTTGGACCAATCATATATGCGTCTACGAACCCTCATGTTTTTCAATTTAGAAGATGGAGAACTAGAAATAGCACAGCTACAGTCCATATGCAGGCAAGTTGAGATTACTGAGAGTGCTAGATCTTGAGCACCATCCATCCAATCTTTTCCAACAAAAGGAGAATAAAAGACTGCCTGATGAAATTGGGAAATTGATTCACTTGATGTACCTGGGGTTACGTGACACCAATATGAATGCACTCTCACAGTTCACAAGTAATTTGCATGCCCAGCAAACCCTGGAACTGAATACGAGTTATGCAATTCAGTTACCTGATGAGATATGCAAAGCAAAGCAGCTGAGACATTTAATTGGACGTTTCAAATGGCCGTTTCGAGTGGACAATTTGACAAATCTTCGAACTCTCACAGGGGTTTTTGTCGAGGAGCAAATGGAATTTAACCCAATGGATCTGATCAATCTTCGCGAGCTTCAAGTACAATATGTCGGAAAGGGTATCAATAGATTCACACTAGATTCTATTGGTGGATTAAGAAGCCTCCAATCCTTGGAGATAGATGTTTCGACAGAGGATACAACTCGGATTCCCGAGGTCCACTTGCACCCGCTCTCTCGCTGCCAACACCTCCTCCAATTGAGGTTGGGAGATTGGTCGTTGGTAGATTGGAAGCTGCCAACAGAGGTGCTTCCAAATCTCAAGTACCTCTGCTTACAAGCAAGCGGTCTTACCGAAGATCCTATGCCAATGTTGGGAGAAGCTTCCAAAATTGACAGTTCTCTTCTTGGATAGTTATCTTGGAAAGAAATTGGTTTGCACCGCTGGAGGATTCCCTCAACTCGAGAAGCTTCCAAACTTTTTATTTTATGTACATGTGAGTTCAGGAGCTGTGCAATGTGTTGCGCTCTTGGTCTCCTTTCCCCTTTTCCTCTTTTCTTCTTTCTTTTCTTCAGCGAGTACCCCTTGGTTGACTCGTTGATCGATGATCATTGTCCAATTTTAATGAATAAACTGCTAATTATCTTATGTCATGTTAAATTACTCTCGGTAATTTGCTACAAATACAGGAACTGTGTGGTTTTTGCTTTCACCAAAAAATTATCTTTATGGAGTTTTTTTTTTTTTTTTTCAATTATCGTTGGTACAATATTTTGACAATACTTGTGGGAGGACGATATAAGGATGAGAAATGTGCATGAAATAGTGTTGAACACACATTTTCAAAAGTTTTTTGCACCAATTTAAAGATCTCAATTATACTTCATTAAATTGGTCCGAAAAATCTTCAAAAACCATTCACAAAAGAGCCCTGCTATTCGCAAGGAAGATTTGCAGGGAACCACACAAGAAAAAATGCATTTGGGCCCATTCCGGGTCCCACAAAAATCTAGAAAAATATCCATAAATTTTTAAATATTATTTTATGGGGCCCTGTAAAAAATCAGCTCCAACGGACATCGGTAAGTATTACTTTTGGATTCGTAAGGACGAACTGAGCAGTTTATGGGATCAATCAGAAACTTACCAAAACTAAATGATAATGTCCAACGCATGGTAAAGACATTATCAATTGACATGGCTTTCTTTTTTTCTTTTTTTTATCCGCATTGACATGGCATTCATGTTATATATGATTCGTTTAATGTACAATTTCAATACATATTCAATCTGTATTCAAGTCCCATAGAATAGAGTAAATTAAGATTAACATATGGCAAAAAAGAAAAGAAAAGAAAGAGTTCAAATAAACAATTATACCATATTCAAGATCAGTTCCCAAAATGTATGTATATACTGTGATTATCTAAAAAAAATACAATGCTTTTAATGATGTAGATCATTCAACTTCTTCAATAATATCAATACCTGAGTGCTCAGCCATATGAGTACCACATCCATCTCCAATTTGATTGGATGTACTCCCGAAAGTATACGCGCTTTCCTTTTTCGCTCCAATGGAACTTAGACATCTGTATACCTCCAGCATTGTTGACCTTCCATTCGAAGAAAGCCCGATACAGTCAAGTGCTACTTGGAGAACCTGAGAGATCTCACTATCAAATCCTTTTCCACTCAATGAACTATCGATGGCATTGCGCAGATTTCCACCGATCAAAGTCCCATCAAAACCTTCACACAAATTGGACACGTCCTCGGGTTTTTCTCCAGTTATCACTTCAACAAGCAGAATTCCAAAGGCATACACATCGTCTGATTCTCTAAATTCACTCTTCTCACAGATTCTCATCCTCACATTGCCGGAATTTGATCCCACTATCCTTCTCCCTCCAAAAGACGATATTTTTGGATTAAACTGCTGATCTAGAAAGATAAATTTGGAGCATATGTTGCCATGAGTTACTGTGTAGTTACAATTGTGGTGGAGCCATGCCAAACCTCTTGCTATCCCAACTGTGATTACATATCTCAGAGGCCAACTCAAAGTAGGCCTTTTGCATCCCACTTCCATTGGATGCAACCAGTCATATAGGCTACCATTTGCCATGTAACTGTAAACTAGAAGCTTCTCTTGCTTTTCTTTGCAGAATCCCAATAGGAAAACTAAATTTTTGTGTCTTAACCGGCCGTTAGTCATTATTTCGCACATAAACTTTTGCTCGATGTGGGGGAAATCTCGAAACCTCTTTACAGTGAGGAAATTACCGTTCCCAATTGCTGCTTTGTACAAAATTGCCAATTTCCCTAACCCAATGACATTATCATCACTAAAGCAATTGGTTGCATTGAGGAGATATGAGTAACTCATCCTTGAGCTGCGCTTCTCCAACATATGGATCTATGATAAGAATAGAAAACGTGGTTCTAAATTAGTTTGAGCTTTTTGTGATCAATAAAAATGAATGGACAAAATGCAACTCTTTACTACATCGACCACTAACAGACCCGGCCACAATCTTATGACTGAAATGTAAGAAAATAGAGAAATAATAATAATATCTTTTCACTTTGTTTTGCTAGTTAGGAGCATGAGAGAAGTTTGGGATAAGAGAGAAGGGTAACTTTAATAAGAAGATGCGAGCAATCAAATAATATATGTTTAATGTGAATAAACCAATGAGAATAACATTGTTTGTGGTAAATATTACTAGTACATTCTTTTCTATTATACTATATGATAGGAAACACCAGGAATTAGTATTAATTTACTTATGGAATCCCCTGTTCCATCCATTTCATAGAAAACTTATGTGATGACAGAACCCCAGTAGTGAAGCGGAGAGGCTCCAGTCTCCAGCTGTGGAGTTAGACATTGGCACCTGCAGAGGTCATAGGTTTACTTGACCGATGCAACAAAATATGCTAAGCATAGCTTTCTTTCATAACTCATGTGTTTGGGTCAACATACATTATGACATTGTGTTTTTACACCACTGGAAAACTAATATGAACCCGACTCATGAGCCAAAATACATTTTCTCTTTCAAAACCCATTCACTATTTAGGTGTTAACACATTTTTCTTTTGGTTCAATTAATCGAGAAAGTTGATACGTAGCGGCAGCCAAAAGCGCTGCTAAAGACATCAAAAACCGTTGCTATAGACCCTGAGGGGTTATACCAACGCTTTCCAAAAGAGTGCTTTTTGGCCGCTGGTGTAGACTTTTTCATAGAAAAAAAACCAACCTTCTTGCAACTCTTGGATTTCAAACCCAGGTATTCCGGAAAGACTTCACACGCACAACACATCAACCAACTACACTACACATACATTTCGGTATATGTTTGAAATGACTAATATATATGTTATATATTTAACATTAAAATTAGCAATTAAAGTTGAATTGAACGTCATTTTGAACTTTAAACATTAAAATTAGCAATGTTAATAAATATGAAAGTTGTAACCCTTTGTGTTATTGTTCATACCGAATTTTAAAATTGGAGCAACTAGTTTTTTAGACAATTTTTTTTTTGTCATAAGTTAAACTTAATCTATTCTATCCTAGGGAATTTGGGAAAGGGGATAGATACTTACGGGAATCGAACCCTGCCCATGTGCATGGGAGTATAAAAGAGGCACCAACTGCACTCCACTCCACATGCTTTTAGACCGTTTATATATTAAAAAATATAATTAAAAAATTAAGTGCTCCAATTTCAATCCGTTCATGTACCGGTGCGATGATCTTATTTTTCTGATCATATTTCTAAAGGGAAAATGACGGCCCAGGACATGTTTTGATTAATACCCGCCAAGGACAAGCTAAGAACATTTGTTAATATTGAAAATGTCCTTGGCAGGTATTAATTATCAAAACATGTCATTGGCCGTCATTTTCCCTATTCTAAAGGGTCATAATTAATTTTTGTCTCTAAGTGATGTAGAACAAGTGGCGACCCAATTTCATGATCAATTGGACCGGTCGAAGCCTCAGAAGCCCAAACAATGCTTAATTGCAAATTACCCAATTTGGCAAATTTTGGACAAGCTCAGATCGGGGTCAAACTTGGTGGGCTACTTATTTTCGCGTTGCGGTTAATACTCACGACTTAATTTGATTGATGGTGTTTTTCAGCTTAATTACCTCGTTTAAGCCTTCAATTTGATATTTTTGCCGTTTTACGAAAGTTTTAATTCGTTCATAACTCTTAGTCGGTAGTAATTCTTTTTTAGTTGGTTCTTTTAAGGAAAGCCCTATTTTCTTTCCCGTTTGTAATTTTGGTATTTTTCCCAATTTTTGGGATTATTTATTTTTTCGACTTTATTTGTAGGGTTTCGGGATTACGCCTTATAAAAGGAGTTGTAACCTAATGTTTTGCCTCAATTTTTGTTAATAATATTTCAGAGTTTCTCTCTCTTCTTGTGGATTCAAGAACTACTCCTGGCTACAAGTATATATTTCGTTTGGATTAGTACGCTAACTAATCTCTTTGTGAATTCCATTACATCACTAAGGATCTCATAATGAAGTATATATATGCTCTTTATTTAGGACCTTAAAGCGCAGATACTTAATTATAAGAGTCCTAAATACAAAAATTATTTATGACCCTTTGGAATAATATGATTAAAAAAATAATATTTCGCACCAGTTCAAACGGATTGAAAATTGAAGCAATTAATTTTTTTTAGGAGTTTTTAACTGGTCTAAAAAATAGTGGTGGTAAATGGGAGATCTATATATTTTAGCGCTTTTTCTTGGGTAAATGGGGCGTCTATTCTAACGCTTTTGCTTCGGCGTTGGGAAATGGTTGGCTTATTCCTATTGTAGCACTAGCTGGCAGAAAAAGCTCTGGTATTGTTCAAATTTCTTATGGTCACAATTATTTATGGTCAATCGGTGATTGCCAAAATTGTAACAAGATATCGGAATCGATCCAAACACGCTCTAAATGTAATGTTCTTCATAAAACTCGGGGAGTTTTAATACGTAAATTGACTCAATCAATAGAAAATCAGTAAGTCTACTGGTACAGATTTTCTGTACAGATTTGTTGTGAACCACGGGTCCCACATAAATGATCTGAGCTGTTTATTAAATGTAAAACAGTTTTTCAAGGGCTCCCGCAAAAATTCAGTTCAATCCGATACTTATAGATACTCGATCCAATCATATAATGTTTTATTATCTAGGAATCTAAATCAAAAGTTAGATGATTGGATCGAGCATCTATAAATATTGGATTGAACTGATTTTTCACGGCGGCCCTTGAAAAACTGTTTTATATTTAATGAACGGTTCGGATCATTTGTGTGGGATCCGTAGTGGATCCCATAACAAATCTGTACAGAAAATTTGTACAAATGCTGGGGTCGTTACTTTCGCAGATGTATATAAAGTATAAACATAACAAAAAACCAGAGAGAGAGAGAGCTGTGTCCTCTCTTCCTTACCTTGGCGTTTAGCACTCTGTCAACTGTAGTTTGCTTTCGGATTCTTAACTGAGCTAGTTGTTTATGTGCCTTGATCTTTTTCTTCTCCTCCTTCTCCTTCCTCCATTTCATATTTATTTCCATCACCTTGTCTGCAAACGTATTGGGCATGTAAAACCAAGTCACAACAAATAACAAAACAGCTGCAACTGACCACCCAAACGCAAACCAATTCAAGAAAACTTTAAGATTATCCATTGATGACCGAAACAGATGAATTTGATGGCATATATGCATTCAGAGACAGTTTCCAGAGAGAGAGAGGAGACTTGACCTGAGAGAAGACGGTACAAATCTTGAGTCTTGCGTCAATTAGGTAAGTGGGGAGAACACGGTAACCATAAATTAAAGTTGAGCGGAGGATATTCCAAATGATCCTTAAAGTGTACGTGAACAGCTCAGATTCACTGTGCAGTGAATCTGTGCCGTTGATTTTCCCTTTAAGGGGTTATTTCCGGGTACATTTTCTTTGTATGTAGCACTCTCCATTCCCTATTGGGAAATGCTAAGTACAAAAAAAATGGACAAAGAAATAATCCTTAAAGTATACGTGAACGGCTCAAATTCACTGTGCAGTGAATCTGTGCCGTTGATTTTCCCTTTAAGGATCATTTCCGGATACATTTTCTTTGTATGTAGCACTCCCCTCATTTCCAATTTCCATTTCTGTCTGATGGATTCTGAGTTATGATGTGTGATGGGTGGAGCCCACCACTATGCGATTTGTGAGAAATTCTTCGGTAGCGGATGGATATATCCCACATGATATCTGTTCGGTACATCCGGATCGTCCAACACTTTTAAACAATTCGGATTAAAACTCTCTCTCTCCTCTCACCCCAACACTCTCTCTTCTTTTTCTCTCTCTAAATCTGAACCGTTCAAAAATACAATGGACGGCTTAGATACGCAGAACGGGCACACGTGGTACCAGGTATAATTATTGTCAAAAACGCAATCTCCCCTTTTTCTCCCGGAACCGGGGACACAGCCAGCCTAGCAACCTGCCAAGCGGGTAAAACAGGGTCGTTTGACCAGTAGTTGCCACAACGGGCAAACGGCGTCATCGGTTGGCAGAATAACTGTTATTCATTTTTTATTTTTTGTTGGATCCATTGGGTCCTATAAAAATGATTCAAACCGTAAGTTATTATTAAAATAATTTTTTATGGATTTTTGAAAAAATTAGTTCAATCTAATATCAGTATTAAGTTTTGTTTTACAATTCGAAGGACGCCCTACGAATTCTGAAACAACTCTTATCGATATCAAATTGTACTAATTTTTTTCAAGAACCCATAAAAAAATATTTTAAGAATAAGCTTACGGTTTGAATCGTTTTTGTAGAACCTGTAATGAGTCTCACAAAAATCAAAATATCGCAAGTTATTTTCAAAATGTTTTCCTATGGGTTCCTGAAAAAAAAATTAGCACAAACCTATATTGGTAAGGATTGTTTCAAAATTCATAGGATGTTTCAAAATTCGTAGGGCGCCTTACGAATTCTAAAACAGCACTTACCGATATCACGTTGAGCTGGTTTTTTTTTCAAGAATCCATAAAAAATATTTTAAGAATAACTTGTGGTTTGAATCATCTTTGTGGAACCCGTAATCAACCCCACAAAATTAGAAAATGAATAACACTTTGTTCTGCCAACGAAACAAGTAATGCTTGCATGGTAACGACGCCGTTTGTTAACTGGCAACTGCTTGCATGGTCAAACGACTCCGTTTTGCCCGCTTGGCAGGTTGCTAGGCAGGGAAAGCTTAGCTGTGTCGCGTTCCTTGGTCTCCTTTATCTCTTTTCTTGTTTTTTTTGTTTTTTTGGCAAGTACCCCTGGTTGACTCGTCAATGATTGTCAAATTTTAGTGAATAATCCAGCAGTGAAAACACCCCTTAGTTGCTTATCTTATGTCATGTTAAATTATTTTCAGTAATTTGCTATAAAAACACGGGTAACATGCAAAACAAGAAAGTGTAGAAATCTTGAATATTCTGGATGCTACCATTCACCATTTCTCCTTTGTTCTCTTCCTGTTTAGTACTTATGTACCTACCTACTAGAAAATGTTGGCAGTACACAAACAATGTGATTGTGATCCACACTTCGTTTGAAAAATCTTAATGAAGCCAAACGCCACTCGCGAAACTCCTCGCCCCCTTAATTCACATCTATCCACACTTAGACTTGATATAAATTATACGTACGTGTACGATTTTGCATCGTTCGTGTCGCCTCATTATGTATTTGCTCTAGTACTACTAGAATTTTTTTGAGAGAAATGGCAGAGGGAGAGGAAGTAAGCAACAAGCAGGTAATTTTGAAGAATTATGTGAGGGGTTTTCCGAAAGAGTCGGATTTCGAGGTGAAGACTAGTAAGATACGACTCAAGGTTCCAGAGGGTTCGAACGCGGTTCTGGTGAAGAATCTCTACTTGTCCTGTGACCCTTACATGTGTAGCCGCATGCAGAAGTTGGAAGGTGCTTAATTACCGCTACGTCGAGCCCTTCACTCCTGGTTCGGATAGTCCAGCATTCATTCCAGTTATACACATACATGTGGGCTCCACCAATAACATTGTGGAAACAAAAATGTTAGGATACATAAAAAATAGTCCATTAAACTCTCTAGAAAAAAAAACGAATGATCCAGATTAACAGTACTATGAATCTGACCATTCATTTCCTTTCTTAAAAAGTTTCATGGACCATTTTTGCTGCACTAAGAAAAATTATCACATGATGGCTCTCCAAGAGGAATAAATAATTATTCGGTTGTAAGAAAAATTATTAGTCAACAGGGCTTCCCGAACAAATCGGTTCGTTTGGAGCCCATACCCTTGGAGGACCACTACCAAGTCCTCCACCACCACTACAATTTTATGCAGGGTGTTAATAGATTAGTCAATTGTGAGCTCAGAGACTTTTCATATTTCTACAACCCAAACTCACCCCTCGTGCAACTCGGACTCCGAACCGCACCGGAGAGAGAAGTAAGCAAACCAACTTAACTAACTTTGGTTTCTCAACCACTACACACTTACACATAGCTTCGTTTCTCAACCACCACACATTTACATTGGTTTTATCATGACTAAACATGTGATAGTGAAGGCCCACCAGAATACAAACTCGTGGCAATGGGATTGATTTGAGAGTGGATATAAATGTTTGATGTGAATGCTCCAATTTTCCTCCTACTCTGAGTCCCTAATTCAATTTTCCAATTTTCCAGCAGCGGAGGAAATCTTGGGTTTTCCACCACGGCCCATTATGGGCCCCACAAGACATCTTTTGTTATAATCTGAACCGTCCATTTTGTAGGGTCCGTAGAATAGTATATCTACGCAAAAATTGAGATTTATCGGACGTCAATAGGTATATTAAAAATCTACTTTCGATTTAAAAAATGGACAGTCATGAATAGTTTAACTTCAAAATCTATGACCGTCCATTCTGTAAACCAAAATTCAATTTTTGATATATCTATCGATATCCAATCAAGCTGATTTTTTTTTATAGATATACTACTCTATATACACTATAAGATGAACGGTTCAGATTAGAACAAAAAAAATCTTATGGGACTCACAGACAGTGGTTTTCACCTCTAGCGGAGAGAACATACTCTCTTACCATAAAAAGGGGCCAACACACAAATGTGAATCAGTCAACAGTCATGCTACTTGTACATATATTTTTACACATAATTTGCACATACACTTTTATGGGGTTCATCTTGGGTCCCACCAATATGATCCGAACCGCTCATTATTTTTAAAATAATTTTTTAAGAGTTCCTATAAAAAATCAACTCGATAGGATATCGGTAAGGGCTTTTTCAGAAATCATAGGATGAAATAGTCTAATTCGCCATGCGATTTCTGAAAAAATCCTTACCGATATCCTATCGAGTTGATTTTTTATAGAAACTCTTAAAACACTATATTAAAAATAATGAACGGTTCGGATCATATTGGTGGAACCCGAGGTGGGCCCCATAAAAATATATGTGCAAGATATGTGTAAAAATGTACGTGTCATTATATTTATTGAATGTGAATCATTTCCCCCCTCTCCTCTTGCGTGTTTCACCCTTCATTTTCCACCTCCACACTTTAAATACGCCCACTATTGCCTTCGATAGCGAACATCGCCTCATTCTCCACTTATTGATTTAGAGAGAGAGAGAGGGTATTGATATGGCGGAGAGACTAGAGGAGGCGAGCAACAAGCAGGTGATCCTGAGGGACTACGTGAATGGTTTCCCCAAAGAGTCGGATTTCGAGGTGAGGACCAGTAAGGTTCGCCTGAATGTGGCAGAAGGCTCGAAATCGGTTGTGGTGAAGAATCTCTACTTGTCTTGCGACCCCTACATGCGTAGCCGCATGAGGAACTTGACAGGCAGCTATGTTCCCCCGTACACTCCTGGTTCGGTCAGTCACTTTACTAATCATTCACACAAATGGTATCTATGTATACATCCATTGCAAAAATTGATGGATTGCTAACCCTTATGTAATTGTCACTAAAATTATTACTGTGAGAATTTTTTTTAACAATTTTGGGGTGAGGTTGCCCTGTTATGCCCCCATAGTCCAATCACTATTTTTTGTGCCCATTCGTTGCAAGGGATTGTGATGTAGGAGGAGAAAACAAATATAAAATATTGGGCGTGTCTGTGTGGTAGTCCAATCACTATTTTTTGTCCCCGTCTGATGCAAGGGGTTGTGATGTAGGAGGAGAAAACAAGTATAAAATATTGGGTGTGTATGTGTGGTAGTCAATTGTTGGGGCAAATAAGTGGGGGTGGTTAATTTTGGAGGAGAAGATGACTGGCAGAGTGAGGGAGAGGAGCGTGAACCGGCCAATGCGCTTGCGAATTTTTGGTAGCACCGGTGTAGGAATACCGGAGGTCTGGAAAATTGCTACGTCGGCGCTATGTAGCGGCCGGTTTTTAAAACTATGAGATAAATGTTGTACAAGATAGTGTGAGGATCTATGGAATTTTGGGGTGGGGTTGCCCCATTCTGCCCCCTTTAATTCCGTCACTATTTTCGTGCCCGTGGATTTGTTTCTTTTGGTAAGTACTATTTTATTGGCCACCATTTTTTTTTATAAGTACTATTTTCTGTGCCTGCAGGGGTTGGTAAAATGTAGAGGATTTTGGGGGATAAAACAATATGGGTTGGTTCCATATTGGGTTTATATGAATCTTGTTTTACAAAATGGTGAAGGTTTATGTATTCAAATTTTTAATCATTAGTCTAGTTGATGAACTTGCATCTTTGTATGTTAATTTATTATTTTTTTGACAAGATCTTTCTATGTTAATGAGGCAACATAATTTCCACAGCATCTCTATAATACACCCTGAGGATTTAGTCAACTACTATTAGAAAAAAGTTAAAACCATGGTGTTGAGTCAACTCAATGGCCAGTATTGCATTATAGCTACAATATTTAGGAACTTCTTTCCACTTGCCGAAAATTCTTAAATCTGCATCAGTTAGTGATCTGATCCTGTTGATGTTGTGCAGCCTATAACTGGTTATGGAGTGGCTAGAGTTATTGATTCTGGACATCCAAATTTCAAGAAAGGTGACTTGGTTTGGGGTATAACTGGATGGGAAGAGTATAGTCTCATTACAGAACCGGAGACACTCTTTAAAATTGAACACACAGATGTGCCTCTTTCTTATTATACTGGAATCCTTGGTAAGTTCATTCCGTTTATTTCCTTCAAATTACTGAAGGTACAAAAGACCCGAGTTAGATTATCTTCTTCTTTTTCTCATCCCAATAAGAAGGCATTCAATTTATTCTTCGTGGAATGTCCTTACTGCTTGAGGATGTAGCAGGATACGGAGCTGGGAAAAATAGTATTTTTTGTTGTTTTCATTTAGTTATTTGATAACTGAAAGTAGGCTAATGATATTAGTAAGTGAGATCTAACAAGGGGATAACTTGGGCTAGGCATTCCTACTATGTGAAAGACAACGCGGCCAACTACATTTTCCATTTGCAATTTAGTGACTCTCTCTCTCTCTCTCTCTGTGCGTGCGCACGCATGTGTGCACACATGTTTTATTAAATAATGCAGAAAATTGCAGACAACTCTCCTTTTTGCTTAATTTCTTATTATTGACTGGCATTTCTACAACTTAGACTAAATATCAAGGAGGTCCAACTAGAAAGTTTCATTGGAAGAATATCCGGAAGGATGTTTATTTAGTTACTGGTGTGTAATTTCAGTTTTCAGTTTTAAAAATAAGAAAAGTTGATGAAGTACCATCAGTTGTTCGAAGGCCTGTGCACCACCTGTCCACCTCATTCTGAAAATTCAGACAGTTGTAAGGGAACTCCTGAGTCGTGATCAGTTTGTACTTTGATTTTAGGATAAGCTGAAATCAATACTGACATGTTCATTGTTGTTCGTCTCTTACAATGGCGTTGCATTCTCTCTTGGACAATCCAACAAGTTCATTGATAAAGAATCCAAAAGTAAAGCATCTTGTTATATTTCATTCAGTTATTTCTCCCAGCAGAGATCACTTGTTGCTTGGAATAGTCAAGATCTTAGTTACTATATGTTTTTGCTCTATAAGATGTCCTGCACTGGTTTTCCTTATCCACTTCTTTAAACTTTCAGCTACATTGGATCCTCATTACGTTGATCTTGAACTTTATAGGTATGCCTGGTATGACAGCCTACACTGGTTTTTATGAGGTAGGCTCTCCTAAGGAAGGAGAGTATGTATTCATTTCAGCTGCATCTGGAGCTGTTGGTCAGCTTGTTGGCCAGTTTGCAAAGTTAAAGAACTGTTATGTTGTTGGAAGTGCTGGATCCAAAGAAAAGGTGATTGGCTTTCACATGTCCATTCTGCTATTTTTGTCATTCAGTACATGTCTGCATTTGTCGCCTATAGGAGTGTACCAGTATTTGTGTTGCGAATTTCAAGTGTCCCAATCACTCTGTTGCTTCAAACATGTTCTCTTTATTTGTCTGCCAGAAGAACTTGTTTCATTGCTGAGTAGTGTCTGTTCAGGGCATAATGCATTGCATCTCTCTCTCTCTCTCTCTCTCTCTCTCTCTCATGTTTGTGAGACGTGAGTGAGTGTGTGTTAGTGCATAATCGATGTTTCAAATTATCAAATACTAAAGATTCTCTCTTTGAATTGTATCATATCTGAAAAATTGTACTAATATTAGATAATGGTCATTGACTCTTCTTCGTTTCCGTTTTACTATTGTTTCTTTCTTCAACTCAAGGTTGATCTACTGAAGAACAAATTCGGATTTGATGAAGCTTTCAACTATAAAGAGGAACAAGACTTGGATAAAGCTCTCAAAAGGTGAGTGTTTTGTGTACCAAAAAAATAAAAAGTGAGTGTTTAATATTTCCTTTCGAGAAAGAAGTTATAGCAACTCTTAGGGCCACCTCACCCCATGCGTAAGCGTGTCAGAGGGTTGTGGGAGAGGCTGTTGGGCAGGGATTAGTCCAAGGTCCGCGCAAGTTGGCCCGGGACACCATGCATTAAAAAAAAAGATGTGATCGCAATTGGAATTTGAGAACTTTAGTACATTGTTGGGTAGGACTGCTGAAATAATCAACCTAATTCAGGGACAGTAATTGATTTAGAGTCCGACAATGTATTTGTGGTGCCCTAAACTCAGCCCGTAATTGGCTTTGTTATATTTCTGCAGTAAACTTTATGTACATTGCATGCCTTATTAGAGCAAATCCGAGCAATGGCTAAAGCCACGTGTCGAATGCAGAAAATGGCCACCATCTCCAATTCATGCCGAAACAGATGGCCAAACAATGGTCATGTTCCCATTTCACTTGGTGGCCTTTTAAAATTTGACCGTAGTCTTTTCTCTTTATCTTTTCATAGGACCCAAAAAAGGCAATTTGTATTTGGTTCCTTAGGACAAAAATTGAACAGAGAACTTGCATTGGAGCAAGGTTGCTACAGTCTTCCATTTTATTCACTGGGATATCTAACATTCTCTATGCCTCTATTTAATTTGTTTGCCAGGTGCTTACCCGATGGTATCGATATCTACTTTGAGAATGTCGGAGGAAAGATGCTTGATGCAGTACTTCTGAACATGAGACTCCACGGTCGCATTCCCGTGTGCGGGATGATCTCACAGTACAACCTTGAAGAAACTGAAGGTGTACACAACTTGTTCTGCCTCATCACACAACGAGTCCGAATGGAAGGATTCCTGGTTTTCGATTACTATCCCATGTACCCAAAGTATCTTGACATGGTCCTGCCCCTCATTCGAGAAGGAAAGATTAAGTACGTGGAAGACATAGCAGAAGGCCTAGAGAATGCACCAAAGGCTCTTATTGGGCTTTTCTCTGGTCGCAATATTGGGAAACAGGTGGTGTTTGTTGCTCGCGAATGAGTGAAAGTCGCCTAGCGTTTTCTGGATGTAAATCCCAAGCGTACTTTTTTTTTTGGTTGCTTCGGAAAACTATGGCTAGTATACTTTTGACTTGAGCTGTGTTTTTTTTGTTTTGCTAAGCAACTTGAGCTGTGTTAGGAAGAGTTTCTTGCTGGGATGCGTTGGAGTGTATTTTGGCTTTGATGAATAAATTGTGTACTGAAAAGTATCTTTTGTTTCTTACAACACCAACTAAGCTCGGTGCTGGTGTTGTGTTAGTTATTATTCTGTGCTCCTAGAGCACTACTTGGTGCTCTAGATGCCTTTTCCACAACTCACATTTGTGTGAAAGCTACACATTTGAAGGTGGAACTCACTCTAATGTATGGTGAAGAAGGTCCCTAAGCACCATGTGATGATGCTCTAGAAGCAATTAATAATTTTCTGATGTCATCCATCCAAACGATAACATCGTGTTGCCAACTTTGGTCGGGGTTTACCTTAAAGTCTACGTACTTGTCGTGATGCTAATTCAGGGAGTTCTCCGCTCTTGCAATTAGGTGGTTGCAAAATTACTGGCCTGAACCTCTTGGCGTTCCCGGATTTTAATGGAAGGATTTGGGCTACAGGGGCTATAAGCGGAAAGGTACAAGGCGATTTTTATGAGTTTTTTGAAGCAAATTCCAAGGTTCCCCATTCCCTGCCGAGAGTAGCAAGGAACAGAATCTTGGCGTGGACATTTGGTGAAGATAAACGTGGACATTTATGGGGATACCGGACGGCGACAAGAGCGACGTCGGTAAGGCTTTCTGGTTCCTTTGTCTCTCTCCTCCCTCTTTTTTTTTCCGACCCCCTTTCACACTGGTCCTTGCTCCTTCTTCCCTTGCCTCTTTCTCCTCTGTTCCTCCTTGGATCTCATTCTGCCGATCCCTCCGTTTGTTTCCCCCTTTCAGTTTTCTATTGGGTTTACCGGGCTTTTACCTAACAGCTTGGTGGTCTGCAGTGGCTTTTGGTTGGATGGCGTGGTCTCTCGTCGCGATTGCGGCTGGGTGGTTGCAGTTTTTGGCTCAACGGCTAAGGTGTGATTCTGCAGCAGTGGATAGTGGCCATCGTTTTGCGTACTCCTGGGGGTGTCTGTGGTGGTGTGGTGGTGCTAGGAGGTTGTGACCCGACGTTTGGTCTTGGCGGTTGCTGTTTCTGGTGGCTGGGGGTGGCCGGCGACGAGCTGGAAGTAGTTCTACTTTTGTGTGTTTAGGTTTAGAGTTTTCTTTTCGACTAGTCTTTGGCTGGGCCTAGCCCACTTTGGTGGGTTAGGTTTTCTTTATGTGTTTAATTGTAAGATCTAGGCTTGTAGGTCACAAGACGTTTTGGACTTTATTTGTAGGGCGATTTACAGGCGGGTACCAAAAATTAGTTTCGTTTCCCTCCAACTCCAGCCCAACACTGAAAATGTACCCCTAAGGATTGCACTTCCGTTTATGCCAAAAACACCTCTCTTCTCCCTCGCCGGCCACCCTCCTTCACCTCCCCATCCGTCGAAACCCATCCCCAACCAGATCCACTCTTCTATTGCCTCTACCACCTCTTCCTCCACCGCCTCTGCCGCCCCTGTTCACTACCACTCCTCCTCCTCTTCCTCCCTCTCCCTCTCCACCGCCGTTTTCCCCCACCCCTGGTTTGGGACCTCCCGCCTGGCCGCCGCCAAGCGCCAATTCACGCTGCACAGCCACCACAACACCTCCCAACTGGGTCCGTTTCCTTTGGTATATATCCGTAAATAGGTTTCCCAAAACATTTTCTTTTTGTTTGACTAATTTGGCGGTGTATTTGTTTTTAAATTTTTTTTTTCCAGATCGGTTGAACATCGACGATTTCGAGGTGGAGGACGCGGTCTGACCCGATTTCCCGTGCCCGTACTGTTACAAGGACTTCGACATCGTGTCCCTCTGCTTCCACCGCGAGGATGAGCACTCGTCCGAGTCCAAACCCGCCATGAGTTTCTCTTTAAACGTGATTTACGACAACGCATGGATGTATGAAATAAATGATGTGAAATTTTTTTTTTGAAACTAGTGAAATTTTGCAGGAAAAAGTCGTCGGGTGGTTGAAAACCAGTGAAATTCACTAGTTGGTTTTTGTGTTTTGAATTCTAGTGAAATTCACTAGTTTGGTAATGATGATGATAGTTTGTGATTGTTGTGTTTCGAAATGTAGTAAACTCATAAGCTCAGAATTAGTGAATTCATGAACTCCAGGTTAGTGAAATTCACAATCTCAAAGTTAGTGAAATTTACAATTTTGAAAACTAGTAAAATTTACGAGCTCCAAATTAGTGAAATTCACTATTAGCTCCAAAGTTCGTGAAATTCACGAGCTTCAAGTCGCCGGCAGAAAAAGTTGCCTGCAAGTTAAATTCATTAGTTTTGAATTTTTTTTAAAATAGTGAAATTTCAAAATTAGTGAATTTTAAGAGCTCTAAACTCGTGAAATTCATGAGATTAAGCTCGTGAAATTAATGATTTTCAACATTTTTTTTTGCAAAAGTAGTGAAATTTCGCCTGAAAAAGTCGCCTGCCGGGGGTGGTTGCCGGAAAAAGTCGACAACCGAAGGTGGTTGTTGGACAAAGTTGCTGGCCGGAGGTCATCTCCGGAAAAGTTGCCGGCCGGAAGTGGTTGTGTAATGGAGGTGAGAGGGGGTGGTTATATTTAATGAAGGGTAAAAGGGTAATTTTCATACGAGGTTGTCCTTAAAAGGTAAATAAAAATTGAGTTTAAGAATTAAATCATGGTTTTTTAGACCCACTGGTAATTGAGTAAATTCCAGGCCGCTCCTATTTTTAAGCATCTTAGCCCGCCAGGTCCTTTGCGCGAAAGGTGCAATTCCTTACAAGTCCTGTGACAAATTTACCCTTATTTGATCACAGCCAGGAAAACACTCTCGTTGGGAGAGACCAGATGGAGATCGTGTCCATGGAGAACTCCGCTACCATCCACCAGATCATCGTCAACGGCGCCGCGCTCCTCGCATCCACCGCCCAGATCAATCGTGCTCCGCCATCACCGCCACCTCCTCCTCCACCGCCGTCATGGACGACCTTCAGGTCCTCAAGTTCCGCCTCTGTATAATCGGAAGTGGCCCGGCGGCCCGGCACCGGAAGTCCGACGTCCTCCACACCTGGTACTCTCCCTCTAATCCCCTAACCACGACGCCCAATGTCGATCGAAGACGACGAAGAATCGCTCGAGCACATGCTCCTCGTCGTCGGCGAGGTCTCTGTCTTCAAGATCCCGCCCAGGTCCACCTCGGGCGACTACAAGTGCGGCGAGTGGCTCCAGTCTGACAAGATCTGGATCGGCCGCCTCCGCGTTGTCTGCCGCCACGACCGCTGCGAGATCCACCTCATAAAGAAGTTTCGAGCTCCTTCGAAGTTTCCGACGTCGACATGGATGTTTGAATTGCATCTTGTTCCTGGCGGTGAGTTTACTAACTTTCGAAATATTCACTACTGTGGTGTGTATTAGTTTATTTATATTACTAGTTAGTGGTGTGCATATTATATATTATGTACTAGTTAGGGAAGTATATAATTCAGTTTAGAGAGAGAAAGGGGGCATAAATTGTTTACTTTTGTCTGGATTCTGGAATACAACACTACTTGTTTTGTGATAAACAAAAAACACCAAACTCGATTTTGACGGACGAGTGGCGGAGGAGTTGAGGGGTGTGGAGCTGTGTAGGTTGTTGGTGGAGAGTAGTCAGGTGGGGGCAGTGATTGGGACGCCAAGATCCATGAGTTGTTCTTTTTTGGTTCGGATCTGGGAGTAGATGGGAATTAAAACTGTTAACACTATTAATTTACTGGGAATTAACACTGTTAACATGGTTTCGTCTTCTTTTTTTTTTGCAATTAGCACTGTTAATTATAAATTTAGACAGAATTTAACACTATTAATTATAAATTTAGATAGAATTTAACACTGTTAATTGTGATGTGGTGGTGGTGGTGGTGGCGGCGGCGGCAGCGTGGTGATGGTCACTGTGGTGGCGGCAGTGGTGGTGGAGTGGTGGTGGTGGTGGTGGTCATTATGGTGGCGGAGATGGTGGTGGCAGCGTGGTGGTGGTAGTTTAGGAGGTTGTATGGGCCGAAGGTTATTAACACTGTTAATTTAGACAAAAATTAACACTGTTAATTGTGGTGGTGGAGTGGTGGCGACGGCGGCGGTGGTGTGTTGGTGGTGGTGGCGATGGCGGCATTGTGGTGGTGATGGTGGTGGCGGCATCGTGGTGGTGGCGACGTCGTGGTGGTAGCAGCGGCGTTGGTGGATGGTGGTGGTAGTGGTGGTGGTGGTGGCGGCGGCGGCGTGGTGGTGGTGGTGGGCTGATGGCGACGTGGTGATGGTGGCAGCGGCGTGGTGGTGGTTTGGTGGTGGTGGTGGTGGTGGTGGTGGTGGCTGGTAGTGGTGGTTGTGTAGAAGGTTATATGGGCCAACTGTTAATTAACATTGTTAATTGTGGTGTGAATTTATATAGAAATTAACACTGTTAATTTAAATAGGTGATGGTGGTGGCGACGGTGGTGGTGGTAGCGTGATGATGGTGGCAGCGTCGTGGTGATGGTGGTGGTGTAGGAGGTTGTATGAGCTGACTGTTAATTAACACTGTTAATTGTGGTGGTGGTGGCGGAGGCGGCATGGTGGTGGTGGTGATGATGATGGTGGAATGGTGGTGGTGGTGGTGGTGGTAGTAGTGGTTTTCGTCTAAATTCACACCCCAATTAACAGTGTTAATACCCGAATTAATAGTGTTAATCCGCCACGATTAACAATGTTAATTTTCGTCTAAATTCACATCCCAATTAACAGTGTTAATACCCGGATTAACACTGTTAATTGTGGTGGTGGTGGTGGCGGCGGCATTGTGGTGGCGGCGGTGGTGGTGATGATGATGGTGGAGTGGTGTTGGCGGTGATGGTGGTGGCGGCGTTGTGGTGATGGTGGTGGCGCTGGTTGTGGTGGTGGTGGTGGCGGTGGAGGTGGTGGTGATGGTGGCGGTGAAGGTGGTGGCGGAGTGGTGGTGGCGGTAGTGGTGGTGGTGGTGGCGGTGGTGGTGGTGGTGGCGGCGGTGGCATGGTGGTGGTGGTGACGTAGTGGTGGTGGTGGTGGCGGTAGCGGCGGGGTGGTGGTGGTGGTTGGATCGTCTCTCTCAAATCGCCTTTTTTTGTGAGGGGTATTTTTTTCAACAAAATAATAAAGAGGACTTACTGGACTATGGGGTCTTTGGGCAGGACCTAATGGGTTATTCTTCACCCAGACAGGACCGGCCAAGAAGTTGCTCCTGGTAATTTGATGTACATTGGTGAATGAGACAAAGCCCAAACACACCTTAGTACACCTAAAGGCCTACAAAGCCCAGATATTACAAATAATGTATTCTCAGGTTGGAATCCTCTTTACTTAATAAAGTGTTACTTTTGCTGATAAAAAACAACGTGGACGTTGCAATTTCTAGGGGTGAAAGCAAAGCTGGCACAGAAGCTGTAGCTCATGGGGCTGATGGGGAAGTTCTCGGCATTATGGTAATGCTTCATCCTGGAATCAACTCGTCTTGAATTGCATAAGCTACTGTTTGGACGAGTGCAATTTATGTTTTCTTACGTTTTCCTGTGTATTTTCAGCTACTGTTTGGACAAGTGCAATTTTAGAGAGGGTGAACAAAATTAAATTCTGTTTGGACTCTTTCAAGTGTACTGCTTATTCACAAGGATGTTCGGGCAAACAATGCTCTACTGCAATGTAACGGCTTTGGGGAGGATAACTTCGGATGGCTTGAATGGGTCTGATATGTAGCGTCCAGAATTCATTGGCGCGTTCGCGTTTGGTTTGGACATCCGTAGCGATGGCAATCTCGCCGGAACCGTTGGAAAGCCGAACCGTGTCGAACCGATTGGTGAGGCTTTTAACCAAATTTTTAACCGTACGTGATTTTGGTTTTGGTTTTTCATTTCGACAAAACTAGCTGGTTCGGTTTTGGTTTCGGTTTCACATAATAACCGAACCGACACACATCATTATTACGCAAAATACCCTTATATCCATACCAATGACGTAGAGTCGGATGATTCAAGCCTTACTGGCGGAATAATTGTCATTCGTCTCACATTTGTTTTAGTCTTCAACACTAATTAAACTCTTTGGTCTTTGGCTGAATAGTCTTTGGCTGAATAGCCTGAATTTGATCCTCCTATGAAGATTGAGAACTGGAAGCTGAAATTCTCAGCCGTCGGAGGAACCCTGCAGTCAACTAAAACATTGTTCCTTTTGTGGAGTTACCCCTAATTCAAAAGTTTACCATTTACTAATCACACGATCGACTTTTCCAAGATCAGGAAAAAAAAAATATCTGTTTTGGAAAGCCAAAACCATTTCCCCCTCTCCTCTTGCGTGTTTCACCCTCCCATCCCCATTTTCCATATCCACACTTGACAATTAAACACACACACTATTACCTTCGATATCGATCATCGCCTCATTCTCCACATTTTTATTGAGAGAGAGTGAGAGAGAGAGAGAGAGGGTGTTGATATGGCGGAGAGAGTAGTAGAGGAGGTGAGCAACAAGCAGGTGATTCTGAGGGACTACGTGAGTGGTTTCCCCAAAGAATCAGATTTCGAGTTCAAGACCAGTAAGATTCGACTGGAAGCAGCACAAGGTTCGAAGTCGGTTGTGGTGAAGAATCTCTACTTGTCTTGCGACCCCTACATGCTTCACCGCATGAGGAACTTGATAGGCAGCTACATTCCCTCCTTCACCCCTGGTTCGGTCAGTCAGTTACAACGCATCCATAGCTAAATCTCTATAAGGCCTATACTTTTGTTTCGGTATTTTTGTTGTTCCTTTCTGAATTTTTTTTTGTTAGATTCATGTCAGTAATTTCAGATTAACTGTTTGTTTCGACAAGACTAGTCTAAAAAAAGTAATAAAAATTACGTCCAAAAACAAAAACAAAAATCATGAAAGATGAAAAAAGTTTGAAATCACTTGTCTTTAGTGCCGTTCTATCTGAATAATTGACCCCATAAATTTTGATATCTTTGTACTAGTTTTTATATATACTCGAGTAGTTTTGACATTTTGAGATTCGGTTGATATTTTCATACTAGTTTTTATCCCTCTCGTCGGGAAGAGTAATTGATCCCAGATACTAAAAGTATGCCATCGTTTTGAGATAAAATAATTTAGGTCAAAACTGAACATAAAATCTCTTCATTTTGTTGTGTCGGAAAAAAAAATCCCTTCATTTGAAATCTAGAACTATCCAAACAGAGCATTATGGTTGTTGAGATTTGTGTGGAAAGATATAGACTGGTCTGATGACTTTGGAGATATGGGTTGTTGATTGTTGAGGTAATACCCTGTAGGAGTAGACTGTTGGTTGAAATTTCTGCATTATTAAACTTGATTGCGATCCCAATGCTCATTGCCCCTTTTTTGTAGTTTTATTATTTGATGGGAAAGATCCAAAAATTTAATTGGTAACTGGATAGCATGTCAAACGTCAGAAGCAGTGTTTTAAAAGTCAGCTGCCTAGCCGCTAGGCGGTGATCCAACGCCTAGATTAGGCAGCTAACTAGTCTGTGCCTACTCCCCGGTTAGGAACTAGTTGGCCGATTAGTCGGCGCTTAGGTGCTAGGCGCCGCTTTCTACTCAACTAGCACCGAACGATTTTTAGAACATGGAGGAGCGATTGAAAATTGGAGAAATTCTGAAACTATCATAACAATGTGATCAAAAGACTCCTGTTTCGAGGATCAAATAAAAAAAAAGAAGACTCCAGTTTCGCGGATAAAAAAAAAAGACTCCAGTTTTGCGGATCAAAAAAAAAAGACTCCAGTTTCTACATTAGTATGACTATGTTTAACAGTTTAGGGTATCATCACAATTATTTGTTCTTCAACTTTGTTTTGAAATTTCTTACCAAGATGAATATCTAGTTGATGATCTTGCATCTTTCTATGTTAATGAGGCAACATAATTTCCACAGCCTCTCTATAATTCACCTCGAGGATTTAGTCGATTACTTTTGAAAAAAGTTAAAAACCATGGTTCTCTAGTCAACTCAATGGCTAGGATTGCAGAATAACTAGAAGTCTAGAATATTTAGGACTTCTGTCGATTTGCAAAAAATTCTCAAATCTGCATCAGTTACTGATCTTGTTGATGTTGTGCAGCCTATAATTGGTTATGGAGTGGCTAGAGTGATTGATTCTGGACATCCAAATTTCAAGAAAGGTGACTTAGTTTGGGGAACGACGGGATGGGAAGAGTATAGTCTCATTACAGAACCAGAGACACTTTTTAAAATTGAACACAAAGATGTGCCTCTTTCTTATTATACTGGAATCCTTGGTAAGTTCATTCCATTTGTTTCCTTCAAATTACTTAGGTAGATTATCTCCTTCAACATACTTATGTACAATAGCAGGATATGGAGATGAATTGAAAGAACTATATATATATATATATATATATATATATATATATTTGGTTATTTGCTAACTTAAAGTAGGCCAATGATATTACTTAGGCATTCCTGCTACGTGACAGAAAATGTGGGTAAGTACCAAGTTCTAAAACTCCAAAATGGAGAATGGATGCGACATATTTATTAAGGGGAGACTTTGTAATTTATCCTATATTTTCTTAACTTTTTGTACTTTATGGAGAAATCTTAGAGGAATCCATCGTCCTTTTTAGAGATTTGATTTCCAAAATGGAAGTGTAATCTCCATTTTTGGAGACCCAAAATTAGATTTGGAGACCAAATCTCTAAAAAAGAACAATGGGTCTCTCCAAATTTTTTCCATAACTACAAAAAGTTAAGAAAATATGTGATAGATTACAAATTCTTCCCTAAATATGTTACATCCATTCTCCATTTTGGAGTTTTAGAGCTTGGTAGTGAGATGCTTAGCATCTCCAACACATCTCCAAAACCCCAAAATGGAGAAAGGATATGACAAAATGGAGAACGGAAAGGCCCCAACCCATATCCATTTTGGGCCTCTAATAGAGAACTTGAGTCTCCATATATGGAGACTCTCAAAAAAATGGAGATGGATCTCTATTTATGTAAATTACAAATAACTCAATATATATATAGATTTAATGTATAAAAAAGGGTACTGTTATAAAGGTAATCGACAACACCTTTAAAATGAGATCTATCTTCGACATAATTCGATAAACTTATGAAAATATTAAAACTAAAGATTTGGTGGGAAACTTGTGTTTTTGTATTGTGCTCCAAACACATTTTCTAAATAAAATATTATTATTTGAGTCTCTAAAATAGAGAATTTGTGAGAGATGGGTTGAAGATCCTCTTACTACTACTCTACATAATGAAATTGTGCCCACCACTGATAACCGGTTGGATGCTTTAACAGAGCTTATCTCATATTGGGTAAATATAACATCCAAAATCTAGAATATGAGTCTGAACGGCCTCTCCACTCATTGCCAAATAGTTTTGAGTTGAATGCCTTAACAAATTCAATAGCTGACATGCTCATTGTCATTCCTCTCTTATGGTGCATTGCATTCTCGATCTCTAGGACAATTCAACAAGTTTTTTTTTCCTCTTCTTTTCTTTCTTTTGTAGGCCTCTTATGGTACCTTATCCTCTGTGGTCCATATTTGGTCTGCCCTCGATGTACCCTTTGTCGAATTCTAATAAAATCTTGTTGTCTATAAAAAAAAAAGCATCTACTTATATTTCATTGCGTTTCTATGTTTTTATTGTATAAGATGTCCTGCACTGGTTTTCCATATCCACTTCTTTCTACTTTCAGCACATTGGAATTGGATCCTCATTCCGTTGAGTTTGTACTTTGTAGGTATGCCTGGTTTGACAGCCTATGGTGGCTTTTATGAGGTAGGCTCTCCGAAGGAAGGAGAGTACGTATTCGTTTCAGCAGCATCTGGAGCTGTTGGTCAGCTTGTTGGCCAGTTTGCAAAGTTAAAGAATTGTTACGTTGTTGGAAGTGCTGGATCCAAAGAAAAGGTGATTGCCTTTCACTTTTCCATTCGGCTATTTTTGCTAAATTACCATTCAGTGCCTTTCTATATTTATTGCTTTTGTATATGTCTTATATATTGGGATTGTTTGATAGCAAGTTACTAGTATTTGTGTTGCGAATTTCAAGTTTCCTGATCACAATTTCTGTTGCTTCAAATATGTTCTCTTTAATTTAATTGTCAACCAGAAGAACTCTCTCTCTCTCTCTCTCCGCATAATCGATGTTTCAGATTATCAAATACTAAAGATTTTTTTTATGAAATGTATCATATCTAAAATTTATACTAATATTACATAATGGTCATTGACTCTTCTTCATTTTCCGATTTACTATTGTTTATTTCTTCAACCATTTTTCAAATGGAGGTTGATCTGCTGAAGAACAAATTCGGATTCGATGAAGCTTTCAACTATAAAGAGGAACAAGACTTGGATAAAGCTCTCAAAAGGTGAGGGTTTCATATTTCCTTTTGAGAAAGATGTGATAGTGTAACGCCCCAAACAGATCACTGTCTGAATACCTTGATTTTTGATCCACAAGTAACACCACATGGCCCAAAAGCTTAAGCCCAGGGTACTAGTAGTAGCCCACAAGGTTTGTTATATACCCAAGATCATTTATATAGACTTCCGAAGGATGTTACAGATAACAACTGTTGGGCCCACCTCACCCTATGCGTAAGCATTTGAAAGGTTGTATGAGAGGCTGCCAAGATTAGTCCGAAGTGCGCACAAGCTGGCCTGGGACAACATGCATTACCAAAAAAAAAAAGAGGGAGACTTGATAGTAATTGGAGTTATAGAACTTGAGTACATTGTTGGGTAGAAAGATAGCTGATCTGATCAACCTAATTCAAGGACAGTAATCGATCAGGAGTCCTTACAATGTGCTTATGGTGCCCTTAACTCAGCCCATAGTTGGCTTTGTTGTATTTCTGCAGTAAACTCTCGGTACATTTCAATATTACATGCCTCATTAGAGCAACTCCAAGCAATGGCTAAACCCACATGCCGAATGCGGGAAATTGCCATTGTCCAGTTTTTAAACGTTTCCAATGCATGTCTAAATAGATTTCCAAACAATGGCCATGTTTGCCATTTCATTGGCGGCCTTTTAAAATTTGACCCTAGTCTTCTCTCTTTATCTTTTAAGTTTTAATAGGACCCCAAAAAAATGCAATTTGTGTTTGGTTCTTTAGGACGAAAATTGAAGGAATAACATTTTTTGCAGCGGAGCAAGGTTGCTACATTCTTCCATTTCATTAACTGGAATATCTAACATTAATCTCTATGCCTCTGTTTAATTTGTTTGCCAGGTGCTTACCCGATGGTATCGATATCTACTTCGAGAATGTTGGAGGAAAGATGCTTGATGCGGTACTTCTGAACATGAGACTCCACGGTCGCATCTCGGGTGCGGGATGATCTCACAGTACAACCTTGAAGAGACTGAAGGTGTACACAACTTGTTCTGCCTCATCACAAAACGAGTCCGAATGGAAGGAGTCATGGTTGTCGATTACTATCCCATGTACCCAAAGTATCTTGACATGGTCCTGCCCCTCATCCGAGAAGGAAAAATTACGTACGTGGAAGACATAGCAGAAGGCCTAGAGAATGCACCGAAGGCTCTTATTGGGCTTTTCTCTGGTCGCAACATTGGGAAACAGGTGGTGTTGGTTGCTCGTGAATGAGTGAAAGTCGCCTTTCGTTTTCTGCGTGTAAATGCCTAGCATACTTTTTTTCGGTTCTTCGGAAAACTATGGCTAGTATGCTTTTGACTTGAGCTTTGTTAGGAAGAGTTTCTTGTTGGGATGCGTGAAGTGTATTTTGGCTTTGATGAATAAATTGTGAACTGAAAAGTATCTTATGTTTCTTACAACTTCTAATTTTTCAAAACATCTTACGCTTTTTACGGCGAGGTTAACTTATGTCCTCAGGCGGTGGAAACCATAGGGCTTTTGCTACTGTGATCGTAGACCATTATGCATTTATTGCTGTAATTTGAACCGTTCATTTTTTAGGTGCTTTCGCAACGGTGCGATTCGGTTCAGTTCAATTACTGGCAAAACTAAAACCAAAACCGGATCATGCTAATCAGTTTGGTTCGGCTTTACCAAAAGATAGTGATAATGCCAAAACTGTTTTTATTGATGCCAAAACTCTAGTGTATAAAAGTTTTTGTACATTGCACATAGTACAAGTCTTTTGTGTACTAGAGTTTTGACACTAACAAAAACAGTTTTGACATTATCTTTTTCCAAAACCGGTCAACATTTTTAATAGAGTTAAAAACACTAAATATCCAATAATAAAATATCAAAAAAAAAGGCAAAAACCGTAGGTTTAAAGACACTAAGCAAATAACAAGAACCATAAGAATTTCATGCAAGAAGTGGAAGAAATATAGTATTAGTACGTACCTTTACTTACTTCAGATCGGGTGGTAAACTACCGCCGGGAGGAAGAGATGAGAGAGAGAGTGGATGAGAGAGAGAGAGAGAGAGGCGCAAAACTTTGACAAACACTGAGTACTTGTCTTGTTGCCTCATTCTGAATTTTCATCGTTCGTGTTGCCTCATTCTGAATTTGCTCTACTACTTGGGTTTTCGAGAGAGAAGATGACGGAGTGAAATTACATCTAACATGAGCTAAGCTCGTTTACTAAACGAGATTCAAACTCGAGCTCGATTTTGATTTACTAATGAGCCGAGCCTATAACGTGCCAAGCCTCGAGCTGATCGCAAACAACAAATCGGTTTGTCTGCTGTACTGGCAGAGACGGCTCTATGTAGGGCATTGCATGGTCAACTGAACACCCAAACAATTTTTTTTTCTTAGAATAGATGTAAAAATTACGTGTTAACTTTTTTTTGAATACCCAACTCAAATATCATTGTACACCCAATTCTAATAGTCTTAAACACCTAAACCAAAAAAAATTGAACACCCAACCCAAAACTAGTTCAACACTCAATCACAACCCAATTACAACCCATCAATCTAGATAATTTGAACACCCAACACATTACCTCAAATAAAAGCTCCTAATCATAATTAAAAGGGCAAAGTCCACTTTCACCTCTGTGATTTTGGCCATGTGCGGATACACCTCCTATGATTCAAAAGTGTGCACATAACCCCCTATGGTTTTAAAATTGTGCGGATAGACCCCTTACTGTCATATTTTCCATCTATATTAACGGATGTGTATCTCACACGCCTCTAGAATGTAATCTGAGTCGTTCATAATATATTAAATAAAAAATAGAGTATCTCTGTAAGAAAATCATCTCGATCAGATATCAATAACCCAGTGATCTAATTTTTAGTAAATTCTCTCTATTTTTATTATCGATAGTCTAAATGTGTTAATTTGCATTCATTACAATAACTACTATTTTTTTTTGTCTAGTTAGCTTATAGAATTACGGACAAAGCGTTAAAAAAAACTCAACTACATTGCAAACCCCGTTAACTTGAATAATATTCTTCGAATTTAAGACTGTAATAGAAAATCTCATTATGTCATCCTAAAGGACAACATATTTTCGAGAAGTTCAACCCCAACATACTCACTATAATTTCTTTCAAAAGGTTTTTAATAGATTAATATGGTTAAACGTTGGCACAAATGCAACAAAATATGAGAACTCATCTAGGACAACTGTAAAATTTTACCCTCTCCATTCTCGAAACACTGTCTACAATGCAACACAACTTTCAAAAAAAAAAAAATTATTTGTTAAAAAAATAGTATATATTTTTAAGTTCTCATTTCTCTTGGTAGTTAATTTTTTTTTGGATAGAGGTTATGTTTTTTAACCAAACTATTTATACAACTATATGAGATTGCCAATTAAGGTAAATTCTGAACACTCTATTTCAAATTCCTGTAGCTTCCTGGAGCCGCCACTGTGTACTGGAGACCCACCCCACCTATTAAAAACACCTGGCAAGGGGATTGAGAATTTGAATTTCTCCGACAAGTGGATAGAAATCACACGACTAACTTTTCCAAGGTCAGGAAACAAAATCTGTTTTGTAAGCCAAAACCAATTCCCCCTCTCCTCTTGCATGTTTCACCCTCCCATCCCCATTTTCCACATCCACACTTGACATTTAAACACGCACTATTGCCTTCGATATAAATTGATCAACGCCTCATTCTCCACATTTTTATTGAGAGAGAGAGAGAGGGTGTTGATATGGCGGAGAGAGTAGTAGCTAGAGGAGGTGAGCAACAAGCAGGTGATTCTGAGGGACTACGTGAGTGGTTTCCCCAAAGAATCAGATTTCGAGTTGAGAACCAGTAAGATTCGACTGAATGTGGCACAAGGTTCGAAATCGGTTGTGGTGAAGAATCTCTACTTGTCTTGCGACCCCTACATGCGAGGCCGCATGAGGAACCCGATAGGCACCTCCGTTCCCTTATTCACTCCTGGTTCGGTCAGTCACTCGACAACGCATGCATCTATAGCTAAATCTCTATAACGCCTAAACTTTTGTTTCGGTATTTTTGTTGTTCCTTTTCTGAATTGTTTTGTTAGATTCACGTCAGTAATTTTGGATTAATTGTTTGTTTCAACAAGACTAGTCTAAAAAAAGTACAAATTACGTCCAAGAGTAGAAACAAAAACCATGAAAGATGACCCCATAAATTTTGATATTTTTGTACTAGTTTTTATAGTAGTTTTGACATTTTGAGTTTCGATTGATATTTTCATGCTAGTTTTTATCCCTCTCGTCGGGAAGAATAATTGATCCTAGAAATTCTTTACTAGCGCCTAGCGATTTTTAGAACATAGGTCAGAACATGAAGGAGCAGTCGAAAATTGGAGAAATTCTGGAACTATCACAACAATGTGATCAAAAGACTCCAGTTTCTACATTCGTACGACTATGTTTAACTATCATCGCAAATATTTGATCTCCAACCTTGTTTTGAAATTTCTTACCAAGATGAATATCTAGTTGATGATCTTGCATCTTTCTATGTTAATGAGGCAACTTAATTTCCACAGCCGCTCTATAATTCACCTCGAGGATTTAGTCGATTACTTTGGGAAAAAGTTAAAACCATAGTTCTCGAGTCGAGTCAACTCAATGGCCAGGGTTGCAAAGTAACTAGAATATTTAGGACTTCTGTCAACTTGCGGAAAATTCTTAAATCCACATTAGTTACTGATCTGATCTTGTTGATGTTGTGTAGCCTATAACTGGTGATGGAGTGGCCAGAGTGATTGATTCTGGACATCCAAATTTCAAGAAAGATGACTTAGTTTGGGGTATGACTGGATGGGAAGAGTATAGTCTCATTACAGAACCAGAGACACTTTTTAAAATTGAACACACAGATGTGCCTCTTTCTTATTATACTGGAATCCTTGGTAAGTTCATTCCATTTATTTCCTTCAAATTACTAAGGTAGATTTTCTCCTTCAACATACTTAAGTACAATAGCAGGATATGGATATATTTATTTCATTTGGTTATTTGCTAACTTAAAGTAGGCCAATGATATTTCTTGGGCATTCCTGCTACGTGACAGATAATACGGGTAACTGCCAAGCTCTAAAACTCTAAAATGAAGAATGAATGTGTTTACTCTCAATTTCGGCCAAAATTAGAAAAGAACGGGAAATTGCATATGGAGACCTGGATTATGGATAACATGCATCATTGGGCCATTGGGCCCAAGTTTGGACTCAACAAAGCAAGACAAGTAATTTTGAGACATCCATTAGGTTTCCAAATTGGGCCTAATTAATGCCAAAATTTCATTAAAAAGTATGACCGGCCTAATGTAAAAATCATGGCAAAGGGTCAGAGGTTCCTTCATTTATAAAAAGCCCAGATTCACATTTCATGGATTTTATCCATGGGCGAAGCCTGAGAAGTCGTCCAAAAAATGGGCCGGGCCTTTTGAATAGGTCCAAATCTGTTAAAAACCCAAGCGTGGGCCTTAGTGGAAAAAGGGAAGTAGGGAAGTCCAAAACTATTCTCCAACCGGCTTCCTTCTTGTGGAAGAAAACATGGTGGACACCTAGAAGCCATGTAGGCCTCCAGCAGCTCTCCTGGGCCAGAAGCTGCTTACTAAGCAGCTTAGTCAGGCCTGGGGAAACAGCTCAAAACTGAGCCAGCCGAAAGGAATGGGCCAAGTCCCAAGGAGTTCTTCCTATTCCAAAGTCTTCATGAGTAAGGAACCTATTTTAAATGGATGGGGGCCCACAAGGAAAGGGTAAAAGCTAGCAAAAGTAGCTTTTCCCCTTGGTTTTGGCCAAAGTATTACGGCATTCAATCTCAGTTAGCCTAAAGGGTGCCTTTGGTGACGTTTTGAGCTTGAAGAAGCAGCTCCAAGCAGCTCAAGCATTTGGTTCGAAGCATCTCTTTAAAGGCAGTTCCGAATGCCTTTTCAGCAAAACGTTGAAGAAGCAGCTCAAAGGTCTAGGGATCATACAGCCGATTTCTTGGAGTGAAGAGCAAGAATGGGGGACATGTGGCAGACATGCAATGGCTAAGTAGAAGCAGCTCAAAGCTTGTGATGCTACCTATATATATCAGAATCAAAGGCCTTAGCAAAGGTCCACGACCAAAAAAGCTCAGCGCTTATGCAATTTGTCTTTCAATCATCTTCATTTTCTTGCAAAGTATCTTGTATTTTCCATTTCCATCTAGCACAGCCTAGATTTTATCCTTCATTGTATCAACCTACTTTGTTAAACCGTTAACCGAGTTTTCATTTGCTTTGAGTCTTTATTTCTTTCCATTTTCTAACACTGGTTAGGAAATTTTGAAGTCCTTCTTTCAATAGAAGGCAAGCCACGAACCTTAATACAATCTCACCCTTTAGATTGTAGGCAAACGTTCACGATACGAAGTTAGATTTGAGGCCATTAAGCATTAAATACAAATTTGGACTGCAAACCGGTTCTGGCATGCTCATGATCTTAATTTTCACTTTTTGAGGAAAACAAAGATGTGACATCTTAAGGGAAGATTTTATAATTTATCCCATCTTTTTTTTAACTTTTTGTACTTTATGAGGAATCTTGGAGGACAATGGGTCCCTCCAAAATTCCTCCATAAATTACAAAAAGTTAAGAAAATATGTGATAGATTACAATTTCTTCCCTTCATAAGTTACATCCATTTCTATTTTGGAGTTTTAGAGCTTGGCAGGGAGATGCAAGCAACGAATCTTCAAAACTCCGAAATGGAGAAAGGACGTGACAAAATGGAGAACGGAAAGCCTCTGACCCATATCCATTTTGGGCCTCTAAATAGAGAACCAAGTTTGAGACTCTTTCACAAAATGGAGATGGATCTCCATTTATGTAAATTGCAAATAACTCAATATACATAGATTTAATGTAGAAAAAATGGTACCATTATAAAGGTATCGACGACACCTTTAAAATGAGATCCATCTTCGACATAATTCGATAAACTTATGAAAATATTAAAACTAAAGATTTGGAGGGAAACTTGTGTTTTTAAATTGTGCTCCAAGCACACTTTTTAAATAAAATATTATTATTTGAGTCTCTAAAATAGAGAATTTGTGAGAAATGGGTTGAAATTTGTGCCCACCACTGATAATCGGTTGGATGCTTTAACAGAGCTTGTCCAACATTGGTTAAATATGACATCCAAAATCTAGTATATGATCCTGGTGGCCTCTCCACTCATTGCCAATTGATTTTGAGTTGGATGCTTTAACAAATTCAATAGCTAACATGCTCATTGTTGTTCTTCTCTTACGGTGCATTGCATTCTCTCTTGGACAATTCAACAAGTTCATTGATAAAGATTCCAACAAGGAAAACATCTTCTTATATTTCATTGCGTTACTATGTTTTTGTTCTATAAGATGTCCTGCACTGGTTTTTAATGTCTACTTCTTTCTACTTTCAGCACATTGGAATTGGATCCTCATTGCGTTGAGTTTGTACTTTGTATGTATGCCTGGTATAACAGCCTACATTGGTTTTTATGAGGTAGGCTCTCCTAAGTAAGGAGAGTACGTATTCGTTTCAGCTGCATCTGGAGCTGTTGGTCAGCTTGTTGGCCAGTTTGCAAAGTTAAAGAATTGTTACGTTGTTGGAAGTGCTGGATCCAAAGAAAAGGTGATTGCCTTTCACTTGTCTATTCTGCTATTTTTGCTAAATTACCATTCAGTGCCTGTCTACATTTATTGCTTATGTAAATGTCTTATACCTTGGCATTGTTTGATAGCAGTTTACTAGTGTTTGTGTTACGAATCTCAAGTTCCCTGATCACGATTTCTGTTGCTTCAAACATGTTCTCTTTTATTTGTCAGCCACTCAGCCAGAAGAACTTGTTTCATTGCTGAGTAGTGTCTGCTCAGGACATGATCCATTGGATCTCTCTCTCTCTTTGTGTGTGCATAATCGATGTTTCAAATTATCAAATACTAAAGATTCTCTTTATGAAATGTATGATATCTAAAATTTATACAAATATTAGATAATGGTCGTTGACTCTTCTTCATTTTCCGTTTTACTATTGTTTCTTTCTTCAACTATTTTTCAACTGAAGGTTGATCTGCTGAAGAACAAATTCGGATTCAATGAAGCTTTCAACTATAAAGAGGAACAATACTTGGATAAAGCTCTCAAAAGGTAAGCGTTTCATATATATTTCCTTTGGAGAAAGATGTTATAGCACCTGTTGGAGCCACCTCAACCCATGCGTAAGCATTTGAAAGGTTGTACGAGAGGCTGCTAGGATTAGTCCGAAGTGTGCACAAGCTGGCCCGGGACACCATGCATTACCAAAAAAAAAGACGTGATAGTAATTGGAGTTTTAGAACTTGAGTACATTGCTGGGTAGAAGTACTGCTGACTTGATCAACCTACTTCAAGGACAGTAATCAGGAGTCCTTACAACGTGTTTATGGAGCCCTAAACTCAGAGTTAGTTGGCTTTGTTGTATTTCTGTAGTTAACTTTTGGTACATTACGGTCTCAATCCACTTTCACTTTTTAAAAAATAAGTACTTATTCCGCTTTGCAAGACATGTTATTTTCTCACAATACATCACATTTAATTCAAAAAATATGAACTTATTCCCAACTCTGGACAATGGCTAAACACAATGCCGAATGTGGGAAATTGCGATCATCCAGTTTTTAAACGTCTCCAATGCATGTCTAAATGGATGTCCAAATAATGGCCATGTTTGCCATTTCATTGGCGGCCTTTTAAAATTTGACCCTAGTCTTCTCTCTTTATCTTTTAATAGGACCCAAAAAAAATGCATTTTGTATTTGGTTCTTTAGGACGAAAATTGAAGGAACAACATTTTTTTTGCAGCAGAGCATGGTTGCTACATTCTTCCATTTCATTAACTGGAATGTCTAACATTAATCTCTATGCCTCTGTTTAATTTGTTTGCCAGGTGCTTTCCCGATGGTATCGATATCTACTTCGAGAATGTTGGAGGAAAGATGCTTGATGCGGTACTTCTGAACATGAGACTCCACGGTCGCATTCCCGTGTGCGGGATGATCTCACAGTACAACCTTGAAGAGACTGAAGGTGTACACAACTTGTTCTGCCTCATCACAAAACGAGTCCGAATGGAAGGATTCGCGGTTTTTGAACACTATTCCTTGTACCCAAAGTATCTTGACATGGTCCTGCCCCTCATCCAAGAAGGAAAAATTACGTACGTGGAAGACATAGCAGAAGGCCTAGAGAATGCACCAAAGGCTCTTATTGGGCTTTTCTCTGGTCACAATATTGGAAAACAAGTGGTGTTGGTTGCTCGTGAATGAGTGAAAGTCGCCTCGTATTTTCTGGATGTAAGAAGAGTTTCTTGCTAGTATGTGTTGGAGTGTATTTTGGCTTTGACGAATAAATTATGTACAGAAAAGTATCGTATGTTTCTTACAACTTCTAATTTCCAAAGTATCTTACGCTTCTTACAGCGAGGTCAACTTATGTCCGTAGGCGATGGAAATTGCAGGGTTTTTGCTACCATGATTGTAAACCATCATGTATTTATTGCTGTAATTTGCATCGTTCATTTTTTAGGGGTTTTCACAATGGTTCGGTTCGGTTTGGTTCGGTTCGGTTCGGTTCGGTTACTGGCAAAACTAAAACCAAAACAGAATCCTGTTTGTCGCCATGAGAAAATATTAGGCGCACCGATTACTGGTTACGTATAAATTAAAAAAGTCACGGAACAGTGCAAAGTGAAACACACATATCCTCCACCAAAAGTATCATATTCTCAATATGGATGATTGTGTGGTGATATCACCAGAAGCTAAACCATCTTTTATACTAAGGCTGTGTTCCAGAACTGAAATAAGTTCTTATTTTTTGTCCAATAAGAAGGTTTGTTCCGGAAAATAAGAAGGCTGGTACTTATTTTGGAAGAATTTATATAGGTACCGACCGGCCGCGGAGGTAAATCGTACCGACGGCCGCGCTGGGCCGTTTTCGGCCACCGGACGGCCGATCCGAGCCGTCCAAAAATTCTATAAAAAAAAAACCAAGGGAGCCTACGTGAGAATCAACGGCATTCGAGGCGTGTAGGGTGCTTGATCCGAACACCCTTTTCCGTGTATGTATGATACATATTCTAACAAAAGTTGAGCCTAATGGAGTAATAAATATCTTCCATGTTGGTCATGGAGAACCCCTGTGGAGGCTGCATCTTTATTGAGAGTTTAATACTAATGAAATTCTGAGCCTCCATCCCCAGTGGAGGCTGCATCTGCATCTGCGTCTGTATTCCAAACCAACCACTGTTCCTTTTTGTGGAGTAGTTACCCCTAATTCAAAAGCTTACCATTCAATAATCACACGATCGACTTTTCCAAGTAAGAGAGAGGGTGTTGATATGGCGGAGAGAGTAGTAGAGGAGGTGAGCAACAAGCAGGTGATCCTGAGGGACTACCTGAGTGGTTTCCCCAAAGAATCAGATTTCGAGTTCAAGACCAGTAAGATTCGACTGAGTGTAGCACAAGGTTCGAAATCGGTTGTGGTGAAGAATCTCTACTTGTCTTGCGACCCCTTCATGCGTGGCGGCACCTCCATTCGCTCATTCACTCCTGGTTTGGTCAGTCACTTAACAACGCATGCATCTATGGCTAAATCTCTATAGGCCTAAACTTTTGTTTCGGTATTTTTGTTGTTCCTTTCTGAATTTTTGTTAGATTCACGTAGTAATTTCGGATTAATAGTTCTTTTCGACAAGACTAGTCTAAAAAGGTACAAAATTACGTCCAAACGCAAAAACGAAAATCATGAAAGATGAAAAAGGTTTGAAATCACTTGTCTTTAGTGCCGTTCTATCTGAATAATTGACCCCATAAATTCCGATAATTTTATACTAGTTGTGACATTTTTAGTTTCGGTTGATATTTTCATACTAGTTTTTATCCCTCTGCTCGGGAAGAATAATTGATCCCAGAAATTTTGACGAAAAACTAATGAAAAGATTAATAAAAGTATGCCGTCGTTTTGAGATAACATAATTGAGTTGAGTTTTATTCACCCTCCACTTAAGAGTGTGAACATTACCCTCATTCCTATTGGTTGAAACGATATGGATCCTATCACAAAGTGATGTCATGCTTACCAAAAAGTGTATTGCATGGTAAGCATGACATCACTTTGTGGTGGGGTCCACACCATTTCAACCAATAAGAAAGAGGATAGGGTGAACAAAATTGCACCAACATAATTTAGGTCAAAACTGAAAATAAAATCTCTTCATTTCAGAAAAAAGCCCTTCATTTGAAATCCAGAACTATCCAAACAGAGCATTATGGTTGTTGAGATTTGTGTTGAAAGATCTAGACTGGTCTGATGACTTTGGAGATATGGGTTGTTGAGGTAATAACCTGTAGGAGTAGACTGTTGGTTGAAATTTCTGGATTAGTAAAATTGATTGCGATCCCAATGCTTATTGCCCCATTTTGTAGTTTTTTTGTTTGATGGGAAAGATCCAAAAATTTAATCGGTAACTGGATAGCAAGTCAAACGTCAGAACCAGTGTTCTAAAAATCGGCTGTCTAGCCACTAGGCTGTGATCCAACGCTTAGATTAGGCAGCTATTTAGTATGCGCCTAGTCCCTGCCTAGGCACTAGTCGGCGGCCCCTTTCGACTCAACTAGCGCCTAGCGATTTTTAGAATATAGGTCAGAACATGGAGTAGCAGTCGAAAATTGGAGAAATTCTGAAACTATCATAACAATGTGATCAAAAGACTCCAGTTTCTACATTAGTACGACTTTGTTTAACAGTTTAGGGTATCATCACAATTATTTGATCTTCAACTTTGTTTTGAAATTTCTTACCAAGATGAATATCTAGTTGATGATCTTGCATCTTTCTATGTTAATGAGGCAACATAATTTCCACAGCCGGCCTCTCTATAATTCACCTCGAGGATTTAGTCGATTACTTTGGGAAAAAGTTAAAACCATGGTTCTCGAGTCAACTCAATTGCCAGGGTTGCAGAATAACTAGAATATTTAGGACTTCCATCGTGAGGAAAATTCTTAAATCTGCATCAGTTACTGATCCTGTTGATGTTGTGCAGCCTATAATTGGTTATGGAGTGGCTAGAGTGATTGATTCTGGACATCCAAATTTCAAGAAAGGTGACTTAGTTTGGGGAATGACCGGATGGGAAGAGTATAGTCTCATTACAGAACCAGAGACATTTATTAAAATTGAACACACAGATGTGCCTCTTTCTTATTATACTGGGATCCTTGGTAAGTTCATTCCATTTGTTTCCTTCAAATTACTCATGTAGATTATCTCCTTCAACTTACTTAGGTACAATAGCAGGATATGGAGCTGAAAGAACTGTATTTTTTTTTTCGTTTTCATTTGGTTATTTGCTAACTTAAAGTAGGCCAATGATATTACTAATAAATGAGAGCTAAGATATTACTACCCTAAGTGATGGATATGGCCGACAACCCTCCTTTTTGCTTAGCTGATTTAACAGTTCCTTTACTATTTTTTGACTGGCAGTTTCTTTAAATCAGACTAAGTGCAATCTAATCGATCATTTCTTACCTTCCTTATCCCTAATTGTATATGCTTTCTTACTAAGAGAAAATTTATTGCTCACTTCTTTGGAATTATGCTACCTATCTATCCAAACCGACAGAGTTTGTTACCTCACTTTTATATTGAGGAAGTCCAACTAGGAAGTTCCTTTGGAGAATAGCTGGAAGGATTTTTATTGAGTTATTTGCGTGCAATTACAGTTTTCATTTTTAGAAAACAAGAAAAGTTGATGAAGTAACATTCACTTGTTCAAAGCCAATTGCACCACTTCTTTCTGAAAAATTCCGACACCTGTGGGAAACAGAAAGAAGAAGAGAGCAGAGGAAGAGAGAGTCAGGGAGCCCCCTCAAGGGGTTCTCCCCCCACCAGTGAGTTGAGTGTGAGACCAAGAGATATGGGGATATGGGTTTCTCCCCACCATCAGTGGAGAGAAAAAATCATGAGTGAAGTGATTTGAGGTGAATTGAGTAGAGTAGAGTGAGCTGAGTGTCTCCTCCTACTCCATTGTATTTGTATCTACCCATAGTGAAATATCTCCTCTCCCATTGATGAACCCGATTTTGGGGAACCACGTATATCTTTGTGTTGTGTGATTAATGTGTGTAATTGTTACCACCCGCTTCCGCTATCCAACAGGAACTCGTGATCAGTTTGTACTGTGAATCCTCTCTTACGATGGCATTGCATTCTATCTTCGACAACTCAACAAGATCATTGATAAAGATTCCACCAAGAAAAGCATCTTGTTATTATTTCATTCCGTTACTATGCTTTTGCTCTATGAAATGTCCTAAACTGGTTTTCCACTGTTATATACTTTCAGCACATTGGAATTGGATACTCATTGCGTTGAGTTTGTACTTTGTAGGTATGCCTGGTATGACAGCCTACGCTGGTTTTTACGAGGTAGGCTCTCCTAAGGAAGGAGAGTACGTATTCGTTTCATCTGCGTTTGGAGCTGTTGGTCAGCTTGTTGGCCAGTTTGCAAAGTTAAAGAATTGTTATGTTGTTGGAAGTGCTGGATCCAAAGAAAAGGTGATTGACTTTCACTTGTCCATTCTGCTATTTTTGCTAAATTACCATTCAGTGCCTGTCTATGACTCTATATTTATTGCTTATGTAAATGTCTTATACCTTGGCATTGTTTGATAGCAGTTTACTAGTATTTCTGTTGCAAATTTCAAGTTTCCTGATCACGATTTCGGTTGCTTCAAACATATTCTCTTTTATTTGTCAACCAGAAGAACTTGTTTCATTGCTGAGTAGTGTCTGCTCAAGGCATGATGCATAGCATCTCTCTCTCTCTCTCTCTCTCTCTCTCTCTCTCTCTCTCTCTCTCTCTCTCTCTCTCTCTCTCTCTCTCTCTCTCTCGGTGCATAATCGATGTTTCAGATTATCAAATACTAAAGATTCTCTTTATGAAATGTATCATATCTAAAATTTATACTAATATTAGATAATGGTCATTGACTCTTCTTCATTTTCGGTTTTACTATTTTTCTTTCTTCGACCATTTTTCAACTGAAGGTTGATCTGCTGAAGAACAAATTCGGATTCGATGAAGCTTTCAACTATAAAGAGGAACAAGACTTGGATAAAGCTCTCAAAAGGTGAGGGTTTCATATTTCCTTTGGAGAAAGATGTGATAGCAACTGTTGGGGCCACCTCACCCCATGCGTAAGCATTTGAAATGTTGTACGAGAGGCTGCCAGGATTAGTCCGAAGTGTGCACAAGCTGGCCCGAGACACCATGCATTACCAAAAAAAAAGACGTAATTGTAATTGGAGTTTTGGAACTTGAGTACATTGTAGGGTAGAAGGACTGCTGATTTGATCAACCTAATTCAAGGACAGTAATCGATCAGGAGTCCTTACAACGTGTTTATGGAGCCCTAAACTCAGCCCTTAGTTGGCTTTGTTGTATTTCTGCAGTAAACTTTTGGTACATTACAATATTACATGCCTCATTAGAGCAACTCCGGGCAATGGCTAAACCCACTTGCCAAATGCGGGAAATTGCCATCGTCCAGTTTTTAAACGTCTCAAATGCATGTCTAAATAGATTTCCAAACAATGGCCATGTTTGCCATTTCATTGGCGGCCTTTTAAAATTTGACCGTAGTCTTCTCGCTTTATCTTTTAATAGGACCCCAAAAAATGCAATTTGTATTTGGTTCTTTAGGATGGAAATTGAAGAAATAGCATTTTTTTGCATCGAAGCAAGGTTGCTACATTCTTCCATTTTATTAACTTGAATGTCTAACATTAATCTCTATGCCTCTGTTTGATTTGTTTGCCAGGTGCTTACCCGATGGTATCGATATCTACTTTGAGAATGTTGGTGGAAAGATGCTTGATGCGGTACTTCTGAACATGAGACTCCACGGTCGCATTCCCGGGTGCGGGATGATCTCGCAGTACAACCTTGAAGAGACTGAAGGTGTACACAACTTGTTCTGCCTCATCACAAAACGAATCCGAATGGAAGGATTCCTGGTTTTCGATTACTATCCCTTGTACCCAAAGTATCTTGACATGGTCCTGCCCCTCATCCGAGAAGGAAAAATTACGTACGTGGAAGACATAGCAGAAGGCCTAGAGAATGCACCAAAGGCTCTTATTAGGCTTTTCTCTGGTCACAATATTGGAAAACAAGTGGTGTTGGTTGCTCGTGAATGAGTGAAATTCGCCTCGCGTTTTCTGGATGTAAATTCCTTGCTATACTTTTGACTTGATCTGTGTTAAGAAGAGTTTCTTGCTGGGATGCGTCGGAGTGTATTTTGGCTTTGATGAATAAATTTATGAACTGAAAAGTATCTTATGTTTCTTACAACTTCTAATTTCCAAAGTATCTTACGCTTCTTACAGCGAGGTTAACTTATGTCCGCAGGCGGTAGAAATCGCAGGGTTTTCGCTACCGTGATTGTAGACCATCATGTATCTATTGCTGTAATTTGCATCGTTCATTTTTTAGGGGTTTTCACAACGGTTTGGTTCGGTTCGGTCCAGTTACTAGCAAAACTAAAACCAAAACAGAATCATATACCAGCCAGTGTAACTCCAACTCAAAAGCTGCTACAAAATTCAGCAGAAACACTATCCTCAAAGTTTCTTATGATAAAGAAAAATACTAACTATTGTCAAACATGGATCTAAACACATTTTCTTCGTACTTATCCAATGCTGCTTCTTATTTTCTCTGAATCTCATTTTCAGCAACCATGTCGACAGAATACTATAATATTACAGCGGAGTGGGTATTCGTTAATTAAACTCTCTCTTTTCATCAGTAGGTGATCACAAGCTCCTTGATATTTTATCTGGTACAATAGACTGGGACCGACATGGGATTTTTTACTCTCACCTTTGATCCTCGTCGTAAAGGTTCTTGCTCTCTATTTTTGTTCTCACTCATTTTCGTAGTTTAATGTGTTTTCGAAAAACGATATCTCAATCGCTGTCTCATTATCGCTGGCACTCATACACAAGCTTTATGATTCGTAAACACCCTTCCCGATATCGGATTGAGGTGATTTTTTACAGGGACCATAAACGAAGTATTTTGAACAAAATGAGCAGCTCCAATCATCTTTGCGAGACCCGATACGGGCGCAAAAGTGGTCTGTGCGTGGTTGCTGTACAGCCTTTGCTGTGCAAGCAGACTTTCTGATATACATATAGTAATAAATATCTTCCATGTTGGAATTATTATTATTATTATTATTATAACTTCCATCTGTAATGCATTGAGAGTTTAATAATGAAATTCTCAGCCGCCGGAGGAACCCTGCAGGCTGCAGTGCAGCCAACCAAAATATTGGCCGCATGAGGAACTTGATAGGCAGCTACATTCACTCATTCACTCCTGGTTCGGTCAGTCACTAATTACAACGCATCTATAGCTAAATCTCTATAAGGCCTATACTTTTTATTTGGTATTTCTATTGGTCCTTTCTGAATTTTTGTTAGATTCACGTCATTAGTTTCGGATTAACTGTTTGTTTCGACAAGACTAGTCTAAAAAAAAGTAAAAATTACGTCCAAAAGCAACAAAAAAAATCATGAAAAGATGAAAAAAGTTTGAAATCATTTGTCTCTCTGAATAATTGACCCCATAAATTTTGATATTTTGATATTACTAGTTTTGATTGAGTTTCGGTTGGTATTTTCATACTAGTTTTTATCCCTCTTGTTGGGAAGAATAATTGATCCCAGAAATTTCAAAGGAAAACTAATGAAAAGATTACTAAAAGTATGCCGTCGTTTTGAGATAAAATAATTTAGCTCAAAACTGAACATAAAATTTTTTCATTTCGTCGTGTCGGAAAAAAATCCCTTCATTTGAAATCCAGAACTATCCAAACAGAGCATTATGGTTGTTGAGATTTGTGTGGAAAGATATAGACAGGTCTGATGACTTTGGAGATATGGGTTGTTGACTGTTGAGGTAATACCCTGTAGGAGTAGACTGTTGGTTGAAATTTCTGCATTAGTAAACTTGATGCTTATTTCCCCCTTTTGTAGCTTTTTTATTTGATGGGAATTGGGAAAGATTCAAAAATTTAATTGGTAATTGGATAGCAAGTCAAACGTCAGAACCAGTGTTCTAAAAGTCCGCTGTCTAGCCGCTAGGAGGTGATCCAACGCCTAGATTAGGCAGCTGACTATACTCTGCGCCTAGACACTAGTCGGCCGATTTAGAACATAGGTCAGAACATGGAGGAGCAGTCGAAAATTGGAGAAATTCTGAAACTATCATAACAATGTGATCAAAAGACTCCAGTTTCTACATTAGTACGACTTATGTTTAACAGTTTAGGGTATCATCACAATTATTTGATCTTCAACTTTGTTTTGAAATCTCTTACCAAGATGAAATCTAGTTGATGATCTTGCATCTTTCTATGTTAATGAGGCAACATAATTTCCACAGCCTCTCTATAATTCACCTCTAGGATTTAGTCGATCTAATTTGGGAAAAAGTTAAAACCATGGTTCTCGAGTCAACTCAATGGCCAGGATTGCCGAATAACTAGAATATTTAGGACTTCTGTCGACTTGCGGAAAATTCTTAAATCTGCATCAGTTACTGATCCTGTTGATGTTGTGCAGCCCATAACTGATTGATTCTGAACGTCCAAATTTCAAGAAAGGCGACTTAGTTTGGGGTATGACTGGATGGGAAGAGTATAGTCTCATTACAGAACCAGAGACACTGTTTAAAATTGAACACACAGATGTGCCTCTTTCTTATTATACTGGAATCCTTGGTAAGTTCATTCCATTCGTTTCCTTCAAATTACTTAGGTAGATTATATCCTTCAACATACTTGGGTACAATAGCAGGATATTGAGCTGAAAGAACCGTATATATTTTTTTCATTTGGCTATTTGCTAACTTAAAGTAGGCCAATGATATTAATTAGGCAATCGTGCTACGTGACAGATAATGCAGGTAATTACCAACCTCTAAAACTCCAAAATGGAGAATAGATGTGACATCTTTAGGGAGATTTTGTAATTTATCCCATCTTTTCTTAAATTTTTGTACCTTATGGGGGAATCTTGGGGGACAATGGGTCCCTCCAAAATTCCTCCACAAATTACAAAAGTTAAGAAAATATGTGATAAATTACAAATTCTTCCCTTTGGAGAAAGATGTGATAGCAATTGTTGGGGCCACATCACCCCATGCGTAAGCATTTGAAAGGTTGTACGAGAGGCTGTCAGGATTAGTCCGAAGTGCGGACAAGCTAGTCCGAGACACCATGCATTACCAAAAAAAAAAGACATAATAGTAATTGGAGTTTTAGAACTTGAGTACATTGTTGGGTAGAAGGACTACTGATTTGATCAACCTAATTCAAGGACACTAATCGATCATATATGAGTCCTTACAACGTGTTTATGGAGCCCTAAACTCAGCCCTTAGTTGGCTTTGTTGTATTTCTGCAGTAAACTTTTGGTACATTACAATATTACATGCCTCATTAGAGCAACTCCGAGCAATGGCAAAACCCACATGCCGAATGCAGGAAATTGCCATCGTCCAGTTTTTAAACGTTTCCAATGCATGTCTAAATAGATTTCCAAACGATGGCCATGTTTGCCATTTGATTGGCGGCCTTTTAAAATTTGACCGTAGTCTTCTCGCTTTATCTTTTAATAGAACCCCAAAAAATGCAATTTGTATTTGGTTCTTTAGGACGGAAATTGAAGAAATAGCATTTTTTGCATCGGAGCAAGGTTGCTACATTCTTCCATTTTATTAACTCGAATGTCTAACATTAATCTCTATGCCTCTGTTTAATTGTTTGCCAGGTGCTTACCCGATGGTATCGATATATACTTTGAGAATGTTGGAGGAAAGATGCTTGATGCGGTACTTCTGAACATGAGACTCCACGGTCGCATTCCCGGGTGCGAGATGATCTCGCAGTACAACCTTGAACAGACTGAAGGTGTACACAACTTGCTCTGCCTCATCACAAAACGAGTCCGAATGGAAGGATTCGTGGTTTTCGATTGCTATCGATCCCATGTACCCAAAGTATCGAGACATGGTCCTGCCCCTCATCCGAGAAGGAAAAATTACATATGTGGAAGACATAGCAGAAGGCCTAGAGAATGCACCAAAGACTCTTATTGGGCTTTTCGTTGGTCGCAATATTGGGAAACAGGTGGTGTTGGTTGCTCATGAATGAGTGAAAGTCGCCTTAAGTGTATTTTGGCTTTTGATGAATAAATTGTGAATTGAAAAGTTATGTTTCTTAACAACTTCTAATTTTTCAAAATATCTTACGCTTCTTACAGCGAGGTTAACTAAACTGCAGGGATTTCGCTACCATAATTGTAGACCATCATGTATTTATTACTGTAATTTGAAGTGTTCACCTTTGAGGGGATTTCACAACGGCACGGTGCGATTCGGTTCGATTACTGGCTGAAAATAATTTTTCGCTATTTAAATACTCAACACGCAAAATAAAAGGAATTGAAAAACACTAAACGATGAACACAATGATATAAGTGGAAAATCCCTTAAACGGGTAAAAACCACGGAAAGGAAATCATGTACTATAACTTATTTTACGGTTACGAACAAACCTATACTTACAACCTAGAATCGCTCTCGGTTGACCAAGGTTGATTGTCGAATTACTCGTTTACCGCATCCAGTGCTTGACCACCGTTGCCTTGAATCGCTCAAGCCTTCCAATAACCTACGGAATCCACCGTTGGTACCCACCGGAAGAATGATTCACTCAATAGAATCAAAGTCTGAAAAGAACTCTTGGAGTTATTCTGAAAGCTCGATGATCAACGGATCATATGATTACTCCAAGAGATAAGCCACAATCCCCCTTAGGTATTTTTCTGATTTAGAGCAAGAGAGAGGCAGCACAAATATGTTCAGTTGAACATAACATAGATATCCGCAGGAGCTGATTTTTTACAGGGTCCCATAAAATAATATTCAAAAATTTATGGATATTTTTCTAGATTTTTTTGGGAACCAAAATGGGGCCAAACGCGTTTGTCTCTGCGTGGGTCTCTACAAATTGTCTCTGCTGTTAGAATTTTTGTTTTGGAAGTGTGTGGTCAAAATTTTGTGTGTGTGTGTGTGACATAGGATTATTTATATATAGTGACAATATATAATAAAAGGTGTGGGGGGATTAAGGTGGTTGTACTATGATTCTTATCCAAATCATGGTAATGTTCCCCATGCACACCAATTACCAGAAAAGAAAAAAAAAGAAATCATTAATTAATTAAGTGAATTAACTTTTTGTTAAATTTGCTTGCTAGCTCGGGCATGTTCACCTAATTCCAAGCTTCAATCACTTGCCGGTTAAAAAGAAGCCATCTTTATAATATTCCAAAAATATACAGTAGGTTTTATATATTTTTTAGTATGTATGTATTTGCACAACTACAGGGCTGTATAGCAGTGCAAAGAAGACGTACAGGTGGAAGATATATGCGAAAAAGTTGGTGACAACAGGGTGGGATTTTTGTGTAGATTTTAATGAATGAGAAATTATTCAAGTGTTACGTTCTTTTCTATGATTTGGTAGAGAAGAAAAATGGTAGACAAGCAAACCCGAAACACAAAAAATATATAAAATAGGAAAACAATTTTGACAATCTCTTTTTGGTGCAGTATCCTTCACGGTGTCGTTTGAGATCAGACAGGCTCCGGGAAACAGCTGCAATGATATCAGACCACGTTATGGGTGTAATGGAGTTTTAAACAAGAAATCACCAGGAAATGCATATTTGGCTAATGGCATAGATCAAAGTTATCAATTTCGATCAGTTGCATTCTCTGGGGGAATGATGCAACTTATTGGGGATTCAAGACATATGAACAGTAGAGATGGACATAGAACTTACCTGTTATACAGAATGTATCAAGCATCCATGTCAGACCTTAAGACACCAAGATTTTATCATTCGAGTTTGCACCAGGATTATGGATACAACTATGCTATATTCAAGTTGACCACCATTTTTCCCTTAAAAAAAAAACTAGGTTATGAACTTCCGTATCTTTTGTCAAGTCTGCGTGTATGTGAAGCTGACCCGAACTAGATATCCCTACCCGTGTCCATATGACATAGTGGGTAACAAGGCCTTGGTTAGCTATCCTTACTAGTAGATGAATCGCAATGTATTTACCTTATTAGTTGATGACGCACAGAACCCACAATCAGGAGAAGAGGCCTTCAAGCACTTCATACAGTCCCAGTTTCCTCCAGAACTTCCAGCAGAACTGTAATCTGGACACATATACCCTCCAAAACTAGCTGTCTCAGCTGCACTAACAGCCGGTGAGTGAGTTGTAGTCTCATGAAATACTGCCGACAAAACACCAAGAGAAATAATAACACCACACAAGCTGAAAACCAGAAGCTTCTTCCTTCCCGTCCTATCAATAAAATATATGCTCACAATAGAGCCCAAGGCATTGAGCCCTGCGGTGACAAGAGAGAGGAGGAGGGCTGTTTGGTTAGATGCAAAACCGGCAAGCTGAACTATGGTGGGGCTGTAGTACATGACCGTGTTTATGCCCACAAACTGCTGGAATACTTGGAGTCCTACTCCGGCTATTAGTCCTCTTCTTACTGTTTTCGTTTTCAAAAGTTTCACAAAGCTTATCTTTTCGGAAGAACCCTTTTCTTGAATTTCTGTTTCGACTGATTCCTTTAGGGCTTGGATCTCGGCTTCCACGTCCTCTGCTGGGTATATTTTCCTTAGAATGGTCTTGGCTTCTTCTTCTCTACCCTGTTGTGTGTTCAATATTAGTTGGCAAATTGAGAATTTGACAAAGCAAAAGAGTAATGCAATACAAGCATTTTTTTCCCGATGTAGTTTCCCTAAAGACTAATGTGGCAGTGGCACATGTAGTAAACAAATTCCGGTGCCACATTATTCAAATGAAAATTTTGCGTAAAATTGCTGTTTGTGAATCACTTTCCAAGAGAAGAGAGTACGGTTTTTATGAGAAATTTAGCAGAGAAAATTTACAAATTGGTCGATACCTGAAAATTTAACAGACAAACTAGATAATGACATACAAACAGAATCTTGGTTCATACTTTTTGCACAGAATGATGTGGCAGTGCGTGATATAAAAACCACAGTGCCACATCGTTCTAGTGGGATTTCCGCTTTGAAAATGCTGTTTGGGAATGGTTTTCCAAGAAAAAAGTGTGGGAGGAACCTTGTGGTAAAGCCAACGGGGTGATTCTGGAAGCAGGAGCATCAGAATGAATTGCACCAAAGCTGGAATTCCGGCAACTCCTAGCATCCATCGCCATGTCCCTGGAGCCTAATTACAGACAACCAAAAGGTAATTAACATCTTCTATGTTATGACTGGTTTTTGGAACCAGTTTCTCATGTGGGAATTGATTTCTCTTTAGATTCATGTGACAAAGATCACAAGACAAACCCAAGGGGTGGTCAATAGGGAGCATGGCAGCAAGTAAGGAGATCACTCCCCAAGCTCGCAGGTTTGACTCATATCGCCAACAAACGAAGACAAAGGAAATCTATGACAAAGGAAGACAAGAGTCTTTTACCCATAGGTTGGAGGACGAATCACAGCAACAGACGAGAAAACGAGTTTGATTGAAATCCGTTCTGTCACTGCTTGGGTTAACTTCAGAACTCTAGAATTAGTCAAGTGTGCTAAGCTAGTCCAGACTCCCAATTATCCAAAAAGACCAAAGATCACAACACATGCCTAACAAAAGCCTATGAACTGATGCCTTACCCACATAGAATAGAACATTTGAAATACCTACGTAGACCTCAAATATATTTGGAACATACCTTGGTAAAGGCCAAGTTAATAAGGTAAGATAAGAACTGTCCACCAGTGATCAAGAACCCATTTGTACTGACCAATGCACCACAGATTTTCGCCGGAGAAGCTTCCGATATGTACAGAGGGGATGTCATCGACGCCATTCCGACACCAATGCGTGCAAGCTACCAATGCGTTTATTAGGCTGGCTTCTCGATCAACGGGCAGAGCACGTGTCACAGTCTTCGTGATCCATCATAGAAAGGAGATATTCACTCACTACTAGTACTATTGTTACTGTGAGAGAGAGCCTGCCTTTATTTGATGCTTCCATGCCTTCTTTTTTTAACCACTTGCTTAGAATAAATATAAATCTAACCCTTTCTTTGTTTATGCTTTCTTTCTTTTTTTAATCAATACACAGAACCATGAACCATCTCACGAAAATTAGCAGAACCATGGTTTTTTTTTTATATATCAATCTGAAGTTGCCAAAGTGTGTGCAACTACATTCGCCAATCTAAGAATAAAAAGAAAATAAAAATCCTAAACCGATCGACTTCGAGGCGAATATCTTCGATGACAACTTCCACTTCCGCAGAGCAAGAGCACACGCTGATGGTAAGTCAATCCAACCGATCTAAATCGTCATTGGACCACCACTGTCATTGCCTTGCTTCATCAAAGGACCATCACAGCCATCTTTACCGAAACCTAAAACGACATTCTCTCAAGCATCCCAGAGAGAATGTCAACCTGAAACCACACCATATCTAAACCCAATGTAGCAGGTCCAAGGCTAAGCAGAAGAAGAATCCAAAGGAGTTTTGGCGTTGTGGCAGAGGCATGAGATTTAAGGGCTTGGACCCTCTTATGTCTTACGTTCAACTCTCATTGTCAAGCTATCTTGAGGCCACCTCACAGTTGCGCATAACGAATGTGGGAGAGCCTGTATGGATTAATTCGAGGTGTGCGCAAGCTGCCCTGCACAACCGCACAAGAAAAAAAATAAGAGGAAGAAATCCTGAAAGATTTGGCTGATGAGCGAAAATGAACAACCAACAAGCAAAGAGCCAAATGAGATGATTGAGGAACAGAAGGAAGCATTCCATGAAAAATGATCAATAATCAATGCAGTTCAATCAAATTATTAATAATCAATAATTAAGCATGTCAGAAACAAATTCCTGAGAAAAACTTAATTATGCGTCTCAATAAGATATTCTTGAGAATCAGCATCTTAAGGCCACCAATTACCTGGCCCGAGACCTCACCCCCTACGACGAAAAGACATACAGGAAGGAATAAAATAAGTAAATATACACAGTGAAATAAAAATAGTATTTGAGAATCACTTTTCACTTTTGTAACCTCTAACATAATCTGAGTCATAATGTAGCATCTTGTGCCCCTTTTCGAAGCATGGCTAATAAAGGATGGAAAGAGACTTTGTTATGACTGGTGAAAGACCTCGAAATTGATACTATAAGGACACTAGCCACATATGTTGCTTGTTTAGAAGGCATTGGAAATGCAGAATAGCTGCACAATTATTGGGACAACGTTCTCTTTGCACTTAATTTAAAGGCTGTCCAGTGTTTCATTGGTCATAACTAAGACTCAAGGCATGAAAATCAAGAACCTAAAGAAACAGATTTAGGTGTTACTCAGTTATGAGGCTTTGTTCCAGTAACATTCTTATCTGCAAGGGGGTACTTCGTATCGCATGAAGATTATAACACCCAAATTACCCCAATGAAGAACATTAATACACAAAATTTAGAGGCATTGATTTCGAGCTCACTTTAATCAGTCCAAAATCAAGGTTTTCATCAAATAGAAGAAGGAAGAACAATGTTGTTTAGTGTACCTCCCCAGATGGCATTTGGCCGCATTGTGGTTCTGCGATAGAATCAGTCATCTTTTGACATATAGAAGCAGGGCCGACAAATGAGGATTTTTTTTTGTCTCTGAGTTGGCGTATGAGTCGTATCATCCATCAAAGCAAGGTATTCAAATATTTGCGGCTTCGAATTTATCAACCACCATCCTAAAATCCTCATCAACGTCAAAGACTTCCATTCTGTTCTTGGGTTCAACCCAGCTATAACCTGGATTCTTTGATACCTGCTTATCACCCATCATTTTCCTAAAAACCTTTGCTTCTTCCCATCTCCCCAAAGAAGAGTACATATTGGCTAGAAGCACATAAGGGGCAGAGTTTTGTGGATCTAGACGAAAAAGCTCCTCTGCTGCTCTTCTAGCTAGGCTCACATTAGCATGAACCCGACAAGAACTAAGTAAGACTTCCCATACAATAGGATCATCTTTGTATGGCATTCTATCTATTAATACTTCTGCTTCATGGAATCGACCAGCACGTCCCAGAGCATCTATGATGCATGTGTAGTGATCCAAAAGTAGGTCCACACCATGTTCAAGCTTCATCGAATTGAATATTTCGATCCCCGTATCAACTAGTCCTGAATGGCTACACGCAGTTAGAACAGCAACAAATGTAATTCCATCAGGTTCCTCACCTGATGCAATCATGTCTTTATATACACTAACAGCCTCTTCACCACATCCATTTTGTGCATATCCATGGATCATCTCATTCCAAGTAACAATATTTTTCAAGGGCATCTCATCAAAATATTCCCTGGCCCCATCTACATCACCGCATTTACAATACATATTAATCAGAGCACTCCCCACATATACATCAGTCATATATCCATCTTTTGCTATCTGGGCATGAATTTGCCTCCCGTGAGACAAAGATGATAGATTTGCACAACAACTCAAGATGATAGCATAAGAGAATTGGGTGGACAACAGCCCCTTTCCTAACATTTTCTTAAATAAAGAGAAAGCTTCCTTGTCTAGTGAATTCAGTGACAAACCTGCTATCATAGAATTCCAACAGGCACTATCCAATTCCAGCATGTTATTGAAAATACATTTTGCTGTCTCTATTTTATGGCATTTTGAATAAATGCCAATAAGTCCGCTGGCAAGATATATATCAGTATGAAACAAAGCCCTTAGTGAGTAAGCATGGACCTGTTTTCCACCCTCCAGAAGTCCTATTCCAGCACACGAGCTTGTGATAATAGCCAAAGTAGTATGATCAGGCTGGACCCCTCGAAACTGCATCTCTCTAAAAAGTTTTATTGCCTCTTTATGGTTATCGTTCTGTGAATACCCTGAGAGTATGGCATTCCATGAACTCAAGCTTGGGCATACGATCCTATCAAATATTCGACGCCCAATTTCAATATCTCCAGACTTGACGCATGCTGCAAGCATATTGATGTGAGTGACCTCATCAGGTTCAAAACCCTGATGCAGTATCCAATGCATATAATCCATGGCCTTCTCAGTGTCATGATTCTGCCCGTACCCACCAATCATTATGTTCCAAGAAACAACACTAACTTCGGGTAAATTATTGAAAATAATCTCAGCACTCGTCATGTCTCCTTTCTTTGCATACATATCAAGCAATGAATTAATTAAGTGAAGATCTCTCTCAAAACCAAGCTTAACACTGAGGCCGTGTATTTGGTGCCCATGCATATTACTTGAAAAACCATAAGCCTCACTAGTGATACCAAATTGTCCTCTTCTGTCTCTGGCACAAACACCCATAACACTAGACAGTGAAACGGAATCGATACGAATTCCTGTTCTATGCATTGTTCTAAACATACTAAAAGCCTCCTCAACCCGGTCACTATCTGCTAAAATTCCCATCATTGCTGTGAAAGAAACCTCGTTAGGTATGGGTAAGTCGCCAAATGCCCGAATTGAATCCTCAATGCACCTACACTTTGCATACATGCACAATAAAGCATTAGCCACAAACACATTTTTATCAAGACCAATCTTGATAGCAACCCCATGGCACTCCATACCACAATCCACATCCACCAATGCACCACAAGCACTGAAAACACTAGCCAATGTGAAATGGGTAGGCATAAAACCTTCAAGATTCATCACGTGATAAACATCCATTGCTTCTTGCTCTAACCCACTTCGAGCTAAGGCGCTAATCAAAGTATTCCACGACACCGTGTTTCTTTCAGGCATTGCTGCAAATACTTCACGCGCGTCTTTCAACTTGCTGGCTTTACAATACCCGTCTAACATTGCGTGCCAAGAATAAATGTTTCTCATCGGCATTTTATCGAATAGATGGCGTGCGGTAGGTGTATCACTGCATTTGGAATAGAACTCTATGAGGCGATTGGACAGGAAGGTGTCGGCTGAGAGGCCGTTACGGAGCATGTAGCCGTGGAGGATTTTGCCTGAAAGGTTGGCTTTCTTGTCTATACAGAACTGCAAGAGATTAGCCAAGTGCGTAAAGATGGCCTTGGTTTCCATTTTTAGCTGGTGAATCAGAGGCAAGATTTTATATCTGAGCACAAAGCTTAATAAATTAAGAGGTTAATTATAAGATCGATATGTACAAAGAATTCATTTTTGCCTCATAATTGGCCCCAAAAGACTTCTTATGTTTCTAAAATAATGCATGATACTCTCATTTCTAGCAGTATCAACTTTAGAAAAGAGGAGGACGTTTGAAATTTCTATGCATTTAAAACAAGTTGGGACAATTTAGAAATTTTTGTGGGGGTCAAAATAGCAAAACCTTAATTGTGCTCCAACTTCCAAAAACTACAAAAAAAAAAAAAAAAAGTATTGTTCCAACATTGATCATGAGTCGATTAAGTTTCTGAACATTAATCAATAAGCTTTGTGGCTGATTGAAAATCACGGAAAGTGGGAGGAGTACTGTCATATCTAAAGACAGTTGGAGAGTTGGATTCGCTGATTCCGATGGAAGCAATTCATCAAACAACTTAAGTGCAGTAAATATTTGTTGTGACAAAATCCCTCATGATACAAAACAGCATTATATTGACATCTTAGAGATTGCCTACCGTGTGAAAAGGCAGAAGATGCGGCAGGAAGAGATTATGGAAGATGGGCAATGGCGGACGAAGAAATTTCGATCGATCGTCGCAAGGGGATCGTCAATAGAATCGATTCTGGCGGCGTTGTGTGAGAGACGTTTTCACTGCTTCAGTATGGAGGCGGGGGAGTGGTGCGTTGCTTCGTTAAGCAGCACAACGGAAACGGTGCACAACGAAAGATGATGAGAAGGGAAAGCTCTTTTTTTTAATTTGGGGTGGGTCGTTTATTCCTAGTATTTTTGAAGGGGTATTTTTGGAAGGAAAAGTGTGGGAAACACCATCACGTTTTTTTAAGTAGTAGTTGATGTGAGTAAAAGCTACACTGGGTATGAAAAAAAATATTTAATGGACAAATTCATATCTGAGCACAAATTTGAGTAAAAATTTTATTAATAGCATTGTTATACATTTAATTCGGAGGGAAAAATAGCCTTGCAAAATTTGAGTTATACTTGAACATTGGAGTAAAAATTTGAGTGAAAGTTAATTTGGTATATGTTTAAATAAAGGAGTGGGGTGGATTTTGAGGAATTTTACTCGAATTCTAGGTAAAAAAATGAAAATGATATAGGTACTGATAGCTTTGTAGGGAAAACGTACCGATTGGCCGCGCCGGGCCGTCTCCGGCCACTAGACGGCCGATCCGAGCCGTTCAAATTTTTTTTTTTTTAAATCAGAGGGGGCCTTCACGGGAATCAACAGCATCCGATGTGTGTAGGGTGCTTGATCTAAACATCATATTTTTCGTGTATACATATGGTGTTTAGATCAAGCACCCTACACACATCGGATGCTGTGGATTCCCACGAAGGCCCCCTCGGGTTTTTTTAAAAAAAAATTTGGACGGCTCGGATCGGCCGTCCGGTGGCCGGAGACAGCCCTGCGCGGCCGGTCGGTATGTTTTCCCTACAAAGCTATCGGTACTGATAGCAGTACTCGTAAAAAAATGGGTAAGGGTTGAAGATGCTCTAATAAACCTATTACTACTCCAATATCCAAAAAAACAAAAACCGATCGAGTTTGAAAAGGTCTTAATTTATTTTCTTGATTTTTTCCTAGTTTTCCCTGACAACAAAACCAAGATCACAGTTTCCTTACAATCAATTAAAGACAGCAGAACTGAAATCATGTAAATAACTATATATATGTTGATTAGTTTTACGTTCAAGCAATGCCAATGGGATACATCTGAGAATTTACAAGTATATCCCCACACATTGAACCTGAGTCCTGAGACTTTATATCAGCATTCTTAAGACAAACTAATACGTAGCAATCTAGCTAGCTAGGCAATTACCCTTCCCCCCACTCTTCTTTTCTCACACATTTTGATTCTTCTTGAGTTCTGAATCACCCCTCTTCTTCCAAAACTTCAACTGCAACCCCCTCATCTCCAACATCTTCTCAATCTCCTCGATTGGAAACCCCTTGGTCTCCGGCACAAAAATCAGCACAAAAAACAACGCCACAGCAGATATGACTCCGAACATGAGGAACGTCCACGAAGTCCCAATCACTTGTGTCAACGAGAGAAACGACTGTGCGACAATGAGGTTAGAAATCCAGTTTGCTGTGGCAGCTATCCCCCCACAGACCCCTCTGAACCTTAGTGGGTATATCTCAGAGTTGACAATCCATGGCACTGTGCCCATTTCGGGAGAGAAGAATATGATGTAGAGGGCTAAGCCAATCAGAGCTAGCCACCCATACTTGCTTGGACACCCCCTTGTGTACCACAGCTTGTGGTCATCGTGACAGATGTCCTTCACGGTGTCGTTTGAGATCAGACAGGCTCCGGGAAACAGCTGCAATGATATCAGACCACGTTATGGGTGTAATGGAGTTTTAAACAAGAAATCACCAGGAAATGCATATTTGGCTAATGGCATAGATCAAAGTTATCAATTTCGATCAGTTGCATTCTCTGGGGGAATGATGCAACTTATTGGGGATTCAAGACATATGAACAGTAGAGATGGACATAGAACTTACCTGTTATACAGAATGTATCAAGCATCCATGTCAGACCTTAGACACCTTAAGATTTTATCATTCGAGTTTGCAACAGGATTATGGATAAAACTATGCTATATTCAAGTTGACCACCATTTTACCCTTAAAAAAAAAAAAAAAAAAACTAGGTTATGAACTTCCGTATCTTTTGTCAAGTCTGCGTGTATGTGAAGCTGACCCGAACTAGATATCCCTACCCGTGTCCATATGACATAGTGGATAACGAGTCCTTGGTTAGCTATCCTTACTAGTTGATGAATCGCAATGTATTTACCTTATTAGTTGATGAAGCACAGAACCCACAATCAGGAGAAGAGGCCTTCAAGCACTTCATACAGTCCCAGTTTCCTCCAGAACTTCCAGCAGAACTGTAATCTGGACACATATACCCTCCAAAACTAGCTGTCTCGGCTGCACTAACAGCCGGTGAGTGAGTTGTAGTCTCATGAAATACTGCCGACAAAACACCAAGCGAAATAATAACACCACACAAGCTGAAAACCAGAGGCTTCTTCCTTCCCGTCCTATCAATAAAATATATGCTCACAATGGAGCCCAAGGCATTGAGCCCTGCGGTGACAAGAGAGAGGAGGAGGGCTGTTTGGTTAGATGCAAAACCGGCAAGCTGAACTATGGTGGGGCTGTAGTACATGACCGTGTTTATGCCCACAAACTGCTGGAATACTTGGAGTCCTACTCCGGCTATTAGTCCTCTTCTTACTGTTTTCGTTTTCAAAAGTTTCACAAAGCTTATCTTTTTGTAAGAACCCTTTTCTTGAATTTCTGTTTCGACTGATTACTTTAGGGCTTGGATCTCAGCTTCCACGTCCTCTGCTGGGTATATTTTCCTTAGAATGGTCTTGGCTTCTTCTTCTCTACCCTGTTGTGTGTTCAATATTAGTTGGCAATTAAATTGAGAATTTGACAAAGCAAAAGAGTAATGCAATACAAGCATTTTTTTTCAGATGTAGTTTCCCTAAAGACTAATGTGGCAGTGGCACATGTAGTAAACAAATTCCGGTGCCACATTATTCAAATGAAAATTTTGCGTTAAATTGCTGTTTGTGAATCACTTTCCAAGAGAAGAGAGTACGGTTTTTGTGAGAAATTTAGCAGAGAAAATTTACAAATTGGTCGATATCTGAAAATTTAAAAGACAAACAAGATAATGACATACAAACAGAATCTTGGTTCATACTTTTTGCACAGAATGATGTGGCAGTGCGTGATATAAAAACCACAGTGCCACATCGTTCTAGTGGGATTTCCGCTTTGAAAATGCTGTTTGGGAATGGTTTTCCAAGAAAAAAGTGTGGGAGGAACCTTGCGGTAAAGCCAACGGGGTGATTCTTGAAGCAGGAGCATCAGAATGAATTGCACCAAAGCTGGAATTCCGGCAACTCCTAGCATCCATCGCCATGTCCCTGGAGCCTAATTACAGACAACCAAAAGGTAATTAACATCTTCTATGTTATGACTGGTTTTTGGAACCAGTTTCTCATGTGGGAATTGATTTCTCTTTAGATTCATGTGACAAAGATCACAAGACAAACCCAAGGGGTGGTCAATAGGGAGCATGGCAGCAAGTAAGGAGATCACTCCCCAAGCTCGCAGGTTCGACTCGTATCGCCAACAAACGAAGACAAAGGAAATCTATGACAAAGGAAGACAAGAGTCTTTTTCCCACAGGTTGGAGGACGAATCACAGCAACAGACGAGAAAACGAGTTTGATTGAAATCCGTTCTGTCACTGCTTTGGTTAACTTCAGAACTCCAGAATTAGTCAAGTGTGCTAAGCTAGTCCAAACTCCCAATTATCCAAAAAGACCAAAGATCACAACACATGCCTAACAAAAGCCTATGAACTGATGCCTTACCCACATAGAATAGAACATTTGAAATACCTACGTAGACCTCAAATATATTTGGAACATACCTTGGTAAAGGCCAAGTTAACAAGGTAAAGCAAGAACTGCCCACCAGTGATCAAGAACCCATTTGTACTGACCGATGCCCCACGGATTTTCGCCGGAGAAGCTTCCGATATGTACAGAGGGGATGTCATCGACGCCATTCCGACACCGAGACTGACGAAAACCCGTCCAACAATGAGAAGAGATGGATTTGGAGCTGCAGCCATGATCACAGCTCCAATGAAGAAGAGGAAATCAGCGATCAGGATTGTTGTTCTTCTTCCATATCGGTCGTTCAACCACCCGCCGACTGCTGCTCCGACGATCGCTCCGGCAACTGCCATGCTTACTATGCTTTCCTATTAAAAATGTCACCATGGAAGTATTTGATTTATTGGACATTAAAAGTCACTGTTTTCTTTCCTTTTACATGTAAGAGTGTAAGACAACCACATGATGTACAATTTAAATACAATTTATTTCAGTAGGGAGTGTGACCTCATGATAAGATTTATTTCAGAGAAAGCGAGACGGAGTACATATGGGTTTCTCCAGGCTAGGGAAAAACAGTCCCTGAAAGCCGATGTGTCCGTTGGATGTATTGCTCCTTCCATTTCTTTTTTCCGCCGAAACAAAAAAGTTTGGGAAATGAATTCTGCTGATCTACACTCCAAACACACCCTTTTATCGGCTTGTTGGTCTTGACACACACACATCCCAAGAAAGCCGAGACTCTGCGTTGTAGCATGGGAAAAAGGAATCATATATAATAGGAACAGACCACTATACAGAATCGCAAATATGATTTTGACGGGCTCCTAGGCAAGCACCTGAACACATTCACTATTTCCGTCATAACTGTAGACACATGGAGAACGTACACTAGCACGTGAGCACGCTTAATTGCACGAGAACTAAAACCAATCACGAGAAGGAAGCGTACACTACTAAAACCAATCATGATAAAGCAGTTTTGTGTTGTTCGATGACGTGTAAAAAGCCCTATGAACTCTCTGGAGCTGTTAAGAAATGAACGAATGCCTTAGAACAAGAAATGCGAATACCGAAAGGAACATAGAATCAATGGAAGGGCATGAAAACATGATTTAGCCATAGTAGCTCCGACGATCTTTGAATTGGTCTACTTTCGACCAACTTTCGATAGACCAAAATATATGATTTTTACGGTTCAATCTCACCATGTTTTACTAATTTGAATACCTCTTTATCCATACAAAATAGGTTTCAATCCGGTTTAAAGTTAGTGTGATCCAATGATTTTTTCAAAATAATTTACTGTTCGACCTATTGAGGGTAAAATTGTCCTATCCTTTTGGTGCATAAATTATTTTTGAAGTAAAACTAATTAGGCTAGACAAACTTTTCAACGGTTCAAACCACGTCCAAATTGGAGTTCGGGAGTGTCTGTGGCATGATCGCAAAGTTTGGTTAATTTTCAAATTCCTAAGATGCGCCCGGGCGCATGGGATTGTGCCTGGGGCGCATTACTGCTCCACAATTGCTCAATTTTTGCGGGTTTGTCCTGGATACTCTCGAACTCCAATTTTTGCAAGGTTTGAACCGTTAAAAAGCTCGTTAAGTCTAATTTCTAACCCAACTTGTTTGAATCTTCAATTATTTGTGAACCAAAAGACTTAACCAATTTACCCTCAGTGAGTCGAAAAGTAAATCATTTTAGTAATGAGCTCGCATCTCCCTCATCTTAAATCCGATAAATACCTATTATATATCGATAAAAAGTAATTTCAAAGTACTAAATGTTGGTGGAATCCAATCGTAAAAATAATAAGTTTTTATTTATGAAAAGTTGGTAGTAAACTGACCACTGCAAAGATCGTCGGAGCACCACCACCCTCACTTCACCACCAACACTAACCTCACTTCACCGCACTTCCACTCTGCTACCGCCGTTGGCACCACACCTCAATAATTAAAAAATAATTTAAACACTACAAAACAATTTACGCACCAAAAGTAATTTGTATGACTTGTTTTATATATTTTTTTTCCCAGATTACGGGATCAGATGAAGAAAATTATGCATTCACTAGGAAATTAAGTGCAGCGAGACATATGGATTCATCAGCATCCTCTGATCTCCAATGATCCTAATGTGAAGTTTCTTGTAGCTGACTGGGTGACGCTGCCACGACTTGGTATGATGGGAGCCCAGATTGCCGGAATGTTTGGAATTCTTGCTAGCTATTGCTATCAATGGAAATATTATTTTGTTCAAAGTTGTTTTCCTTCCCTGTCACTGATTTCTATGATATTACGGATTGCTCTTTATGTCTACGGAGATTTAGGGCCATCACGTTCTAGTTGGTCTTGTTACTTCTTTCCAGAAACATCCCAAGAAAGCCGAGACTCTGCGTTGCAGCATGGGAAAAAGGAATCATATATAATAGGAACAGACCACTATACAGATCAATCGTAAATATGATTTTGACGGGCTCCTAGGCAAGCACCTGAACACATTCACTATTTCCGTCATAACTATAGACACATGGAGTACGTACACTAGCACGTGAGCACGCTTAATTGCACGAGAACTAAAACCAATCACGAGAAAGAAGTGTACACTACTAAAACCAATCATGATAAAGCAGTTTTGTGTTGTTCGATGACGTGTAAGAAGCCCTATGAACTCTCTGGTATCACGCCCCAAATCCGGGAGCATGACCGGCCGTGTACCATGAGGCAGTCATGGGACACGAAGCCTAATTAAAAATATTTTTAGCAACTTGAAACAAATAAGGAAAAACTGGATATTTTATTACAATAAAATGCGCAACTCCAAACCAATATTTTTCTTAAGCAAATGACACAATATCCGATATTCCAATCTCCAAATTCCACAATGATCTGCCAAAAAATAAAAGTGCGGAAGCTAATAAATAAAAATGCGGAAGCTGTTTGACAATAGAAAATAAATAAAAATGCAGACGCCCTAGAGGTCCAAACAGAAGGTCCCAATAAAGCCACAGAGTCCACTATAATGCTCCATGAACTAACCTGAAAAAAAATGTGGAATAAATCTGTCAGCTGACGAGCTCAGTGAGTAGTTAAGCATGCTAAGGGTAAAGATTACAATGTGGCATACGTATAGACAAATGATAACCGAAAGCTCCAAGATATGGTTTTCAATAGTGATGATCGATGGGTAAACAAATATCAACAACTAACTAAACAAGAAGGGACAAGGTGAACGGCCCAACAAGTAGTATCAATGGCCTCAACAATTGATTAACGAATACTAGGATCAATAATCAAATCGCACTAATGAGTATTTACGTCAAACAGTTTGCCAGATGATATTCAGAATGACCAACAACAATAATATGGAAATCCAAACCAAAGTGGGAACCATAATCACCAATTACCAATTACCAAATGCCAAATATTTTCTCAGGGCTTAGCCCGTTGGATCCAACACCGTACTTAGAGTCACCACAGGATGGCGCCTGGGACCTTTTCCCTAAGCCAATCCGGAATAGGGTCACAGGGTATTTCACAAGTCTTTTCCCTATCCGTTGAGCACTAGAGTCACAGGGTATTTCACAAGTCTTTTCCCTAGCGGCCAAAGTCACCACGATATCTCACGGGTCTTTTCCTTGGACTTTCACAAATATAAACATAATCCATGGTCCCAAACACATAAGAACAACGGCGAACCGGAGTCACCTGAACGGCCAGGATTATTCCCCGTGTCGTTGCGTAGTCACAATAATATTATGGAGTCAACGAATCGACGACAATAAAAGTAAGGGCTTCGATCAATCACAAATATTCTCAAATAACCTTGTATGCCAAAGGGTACGTCAATTGTCAACAATTATGAAAGCAATGAATAAGATTAATTATGATCGGATCACAACAAATAACGAATTGTCAAGAATAGATTGGCTCAAGAGGATTTCAAGAAAGGGATCACATGTTTAACTACTCACCTCGATTGGATAGATAAATCACGAAAAGCTATATTGCTCGAGTACTCTGCTAGTCTGAACAAAAAGAATGCATGTACGGAAATCAATTCAATGAAAACGGCTACTCTAGTTACCACTGAAACTAATAACAATATAATTATTACTAATATTGATCCTCCTTAAGTTAACTCCAGGAACAACCTTATGGGTTAATCTCTCAATTCTCTCATCTCGACACACGCACACACTGCACATGCATACAGGTTCATAATATACTTATATATATACATATTAACACATGCACGCACCTCTCGATCTCTCTCTCCTCGCCACCAAATCCATAATTCTATGCATATCTATAACTATAAACAATATACCCAGGAGAAAAGAGATGATGAAAACATTAAGCTTACCCGACGATTCACTGATTCGGAAACTACCGACGAACTCTCAACTGCGGCGGCTCTTTCACGCTCTCCTCCCCAACGTATGGAATAAAATAACCCTACTTCTGAAACGTTTCCTCACCCTAATAAACTGCCCACGTTCAAACTTAAAACTTATCTTGTCTAATTACACAATCAACCCAACATTATTCTTCTTCTTTTTTATTAGTAAGAAGTTCGAAAAAGAAAAATGAAAGATTTAATTATTTGCGTCAAAAATATTATTATTATTATTATTATTATTATTTTTAACTGAAAAAGTGGGATGTCACATCTGGAGCTGTTAAGAAATGAACGAATGCCTTAGAACAAGAAATGCGAATACCGAAAGGAACATAGAATCAGTGGAAGGGCATGAAAACATGATTTAGCCATAGTGGCTCCGACGATCTTTGAATTGGTCTACTTTCGACCAACTTTCGATAGACCAAAATATATGATTTTTACGGTTCAATCTTACCATGTTTTACTAATTTGAATACCTCTTTATCCATACAAAATAGGTTTCAATCCGGTTTAAAGTTAGTGTGATCCAATGATTTTTTCAAAATAATTTACTTTTCGACCTATTGAGGGTAAAATTGTCCTATCCTTTTGGTGCATAAATTATTTTTGGAGTAAAACTAATTAGGCTAGACAAACTTTTCAACGGTTCAAACCACGTCCAAATCGGAGTTTGGGAGTGTCTGTGGCATGATCGCAAAGTTTGGTTAATTTTCAAATTCCTAAGATGCGCCTGGGATTGCGCCCGGGGCTCATGGCATTGCGCCTGGGGCGCATTACTGCTCCACAATTGCTCAATTTTTGCGGGTTTGTCCCGGATACTCCCGAACTCCAATTTTTGCAAGGTTTGAACCGTTAAAAAGCTCGTTAAGTCTAATTTCTAACCTAACTAGTTTGAATCTTCAATTATTTGTGAACCAAAATACTTAACCAATTTACCCACAGTGAGTCGAAAAGTAAATCATTTTAGTAATGAGCTCGCATCTCCCTCATCTTAAATCCGATAAATACCTATTATATATCGATAAAAAGTAATTTCAAAGTACTAAATGTTGGTGGAATCCAATCGTAAAAATAATAAGTTTTTATTTATGAAAAGTTGATAGTAAACTGACCACTGCAAAGATCGTCGGAGCACCACCACCCTCACTTCACCACCAACACTAACCTCACTTCACCGCACTTCCACTCTGCTACCGCCGTTGGCACCACACCTCAATAATTAAAAAATAATTTAAACACTACAAAACAATTTACGCACCAAAAGTAATTTGTATGACTTGTTTTATATATTTTTTTTCCCAGATTACGGGATTACGGGATCAGATGAAGAAAATTATGCATTCACTAGGAAATTAAGTGCAGCGAGACATATGGATTCATCAGCATCCTCTGAACTCCAATGATCCTAATGTGAAGTTTCTTGTAGCTGACTGGGTGACGCTGCCACGACTTGGTATGATGGGAGCCCAGATTGCCGGAATGTGTGGAATTCTTGCTAGCTATTGCTATCAATGGAAATATTATTTTGTTCATAGTTGTTTTCCTTCCCTGTCACTGATTTCTGTGATATTACGGATCGCTCTTTGTGTCTACGGAGATTTAGGGCCATCACGTTCTAGTTGGACTTGTTACTTCTTTCCAAAAACATCCCAAGAAAGCCAAGACTCTGCGTTGCAGCATGGGAAAAAGGAATCATATATAATAGGAACAGACCACTATACAGAATCGCAAATATGATTTTGACGGGCTCCTAGGCAAGCACCTGAACACATTCACTATTTCCGTCATAACTGTAGACACATGGAGTACGTACACTAGCACGTGAGCACGCTTAATTGCACGAAAACTAAAACCAATCACGAGAAAGAAACGTACACTACTAAAACCAATCATGATAAAGCAGTTGTGTTGTTCGTTGACGTGTAAAAAGCCTATAAACTCTCTGGAGCTGTTAAGAAATGAACGAATGCCTTAGAACGAGAAATGCGAATACCGAAAGGAACATAGAATCAGTGGAAGGGCATGAAAACATGATTTAGCCATAGTGGCTCCGACGATCTTTGAATTGGTCTACTTTCGACCGACTTTCGATAGACCAAAATATATGATTTTTACGGTTCAATCTCACCATGTTTTACTAATTTGAATACCTCTTTATAATTTTAAAAAATCTCGGGGTAATTTTGATAATTTACTCCTCTATTTTTTCGGCCTTTTTGTCATTATTGCTCTAACCTGCAGTGAGGTCCAAAGAGTCAAAGACACACACTAGTTGACATCGGGATCATCGCCTCCCTCATTCTCCACAACGAGAAATTTTGATTTAAGACACAGAGAGAGGGATTTAGAGAGAGAGAGAGAGAGAGAGAGAGAGAGAGAGAGAGAGGGGGTGTTGATATGGCGGAGGTGAGCAACAGGCAGGTAATCCTGAGGGACTACGTGATGAATGGTCTCCCAAAAGAGTCAGATTTCGAGTTGAGGAGCAGTAAGATTCGACTGAGTGTAGCACAAGGTTCGAAAACGGTTGTGGTGAAGAATCTCTACTTGTCTTGCGACCCCTACATGCGTATCCGCATGAGGAATTCCATAGGCAGCTACTTTGCCCCATTCACACCTGGTTCGGTCAGTCACTTAATTACAACTCATGATTCGATCTCTATCTTCTTTACAGACACACACCTTCGTAAATTTATGTAGTACTAGGTTCCTTCTTCGTGCACAGCACGACTGTTTTGCCCGTTGAAGAGAGCGTGTTAGGAAACGGTAGATTCACCTTCGTGCACAGCACGAATGTATGCCCGTCAAAGGGAATAAGTTTTGATATAGGCTAGATATGTCTTGTTTGTAATTTTAGAGCTGGAAGCAATAGAAGAGTATGAAAATAGCTAGGAATATATATTACATAGTTTGATCAAAATAGCAAAAGTATTAGATGATTTACATACATACCACATAGAGCGTAAGTCTTTGAACTTATTTCACCAATTCCAACAGTTGTATGGTGAAATCTTTTCCTAGAATTTGGTTTTATTCCTGTTCGATTAAAGGAAAGGGAACTTGACAACAAATTTTGTTGCTTTGGGTTAATTTTCGTTACACTTGCAGTAAGAATTTGATACGCTTTCGTCTCTTAACTACATGGGCAATTAGTTTTGGGTTAAACGGTTTCAAAAAATGGATGAACAAAAACTACGATTATTCCGATAAATTAATATCTCCTTATTTACATTTTAAATCCAAATTGTTACGTATTTAATTATTAAATAATTACTACATAAACTATGATTATTGTGATAAATTTATTAATCGCACAATTTTTCTACACATGAATTTCAATACCACAATCCACCATAACTTCTCATCTATGCAACAATTAAACCATCCAATTTAATCTGCCAAAAACTTTTCCATACAAATAGGACTAAAAGTTAATGGAAACAGAACTAAACATTAATTAATAAAAAATATTTAGGTCACCATCTACATCAAAAATTAAGTTTCGGTACTATTTCCATTAAAATGCAGATTAAGGTTTTGGGTTTTCGAAAAACTACCTCAAACGTGATTCTAAGCTCGGGTAAGTGTTGCACGGTGTTCGTAGATTGCTGTGGTGGTTCCGAAATCTTGAGGCGACATCCGGCAGTGCCCGCGGCAGCGGCGTGGGTGTGAAACCCACTGTTGGTGGCGGTACGGCGGAGAGCCGAAGGACGGAAGAGATGGTGGTGAGGCCAAGAGGAGGAGGTGACGGGTGGTGGAGCTCGGGGGTATGGTGAGAGTAAGGTGGTGGTGCCACGGAGGAGAGGGGAGGTGGGTGTTTTGGGTGGTCTTGGGCTGGAGGTGACGGTGGAGGCGGGGAGGGGCATTATTGGAAATGGCATCCCTGGGCAATTGGTAAAATGAACGAAATTAAAGGGTAAAATTGTCCCAAATTAAAAATGGCAGGTCAAAATCTAGGCAAACTGTGGCGCATTATAAAACCTAGGCAAACTATAAATTGTCCAAAATCGAGGGGCAAAATTTGTAATTGAGAATTTGGCAAGGCTGGGCAATGTGTAAAATGGGCCAAATCAAAGGGTAAATTGGTCCCAAATTGAAAAATGGTAGGCCAAAAACTCCTTCTTATTATATATAAAAAATAATAATAATGCTTGGAAAAAATAATAATAATAATAAAAAAACCTTTGGAATATAATAGTAATAAAATAATAATAATAAAGTAAAATAATAATATAAAACCTTTGGATCTTGTAAATTTTTCGAAATCGAGGGGCAAAATTGTAAAGGAGAATTTGGCATGGCATGGCATGGGCAATTGGTAAAATGGGTGAAATTAAAGGGTAAATTGGTCCGAAATTAGAAAATGGTAGGCCAAAAACTCCTTCTTATTGGATAACCTTTGGAAAATGCTTGGGAAAAAAATAATAATAAAAAAAAACCTTTGGAATATAATAGTAATAAAATAATAATAATAAAGTAAAATAATAATATAAAACCTTTGGATCTTGTAAATTTTTCGAAATCGAGGGGCAAAATTGTAAATGAGAATTTGGCATGGCGTGGATAATTGGTAAAATGGGTGAAATTAAAGGGTAAATTGGTCCGAAATTGGAAAATGGTAGGCCAAAAACCCCTTTTTATTATATAACCTTTGGATATTCAGAAATTCCAACTTGGAGTGATAAACAGAGCAAAGGACTCGAGTTTGAGCTCGTGTTCTCGTCAAACGGTCCTTTGATATCTTTTGAAGCTAGCTGGTTAAGGTTTGGAACGAAGCTTGAACAAATTACTGCGCAGCTTGTTCTAGGTATGATGTTTAGGAGGAGATGATAAACGGCTAAGTGGGGGAGAGGAAAAGAAGTTTCAATTCAATTTCCATTTGACTTTCTACTGTTAAAAAATTGGAAATCAATATTAGAAAAATTAGGTATGGCCTTTTGAAGGATTCTTATGAAAATCCTTGCATCCGTAACATTGGTTCCGTCCAATGAATCATTGTCAGGTATATACTATGTTGTAAAAAGACTGAGAAAATCTTTTATATTAGTCTTTTAATCAAGTTCCGTTCAAACTCAATAAACAAAAAACCAATATAGTATATACGTCTATCATCTATAACTATTACAAAGGGAACACGTTTTTGCAGTGTTCGAAAAGTCCCTAAGTGCTAGTCGGGCAACCGGGCACCACCTAGCGCCTAGGCCAATTAATCGGGCATTAATTGATGCCTAGAGATTAGTCGTATCTTTGTTTAGATATTCTACAGCCCCTCCCCAAAATGACATGTAAAATGAAAAGCATTAAACATTCATTCATCAATCCATCCGTCAATATCGAAATCTGTAATATACTATCGGAGACATGGAAACTAAATGAATATGCAATATTAATGATGAAACCATAAACCATACTCCATAATTCAATCCATATATGACCTGCCTCAACCTCAAATAAGTCTGCGTCAGTGACTGATCCTATTGGTGTTGTGCAGCCTATAACTGGTCGTGGAGTGGCTAAAGTTATTGATTCTGGACATCCAAATTACAAGAAGGGTGACTTAGTTTGGGGAATGACTGGATGGGAAGACTATAGTCTCATTACAGAACCAGAGACACTCTTTAAAATTGAAGACACAGATGTCCCTCTTTCTTATTATACAGGAATCCTTGGTAAGTTCATTCCATTTGTTTCCTCCAAATTACTTCAGGTACAATAGGTAGATTATCTTCTTCTTTTCCTCATCCCAATAAGAAGGCATTCGATTTATTCATCGTGGAACCTCACCACTTGTGGATGTAGCAAAATATAGTGCTGAAAAGAAAATAGTGGTTTATTTTTGTTTGTTTTTCATTTATTTCTTTGCTAACTTAAACTAGGGCAATGATATTGGTAAGTGAGATCTAATAAGGGGATATCTCGGGCTAAGTATTCCTACTACGTGAAAGATGATGCGGCTAACTACATTTTCCATTTGGACAGTAATCTCTCTCTCTCTCTCTCTCTCTCTCTCTCTCTCTCTCTGTGTTTGTTATCAAACAGATGCAGAAAATTGCAGACAACTCTCCCTTTTGCTTTCTTTTTTTTTTGTTTTTAATTTAGTGATTTTGTTTAAGAAACCAAACCAAACCAAACCAATCAGATCAAGGGGACAGCGTTGAAGTTACAAACAAGACCAAAGATAGACAAAACCAAAACATTACAGAAAAACCCTATACAAGTACACCACAGCCTCTAGCAGCCAATAACTAGACAGGACAGCAGCCAATAACTAGTCAGGACAGCCCCTAAGACTGGATACATACAAAGGAATACCCCAAGCCCTACAAATATTAACATTATCAACAGATTTAGGAATCTTTCTCCAAGAAAGTACACCGGCTCAAACCACCTCTGAATTAGACTAAATGTACAAACTAATCTATCCTTTGTTACCTCTCTTATCCCCAATTGATGAAAATTTATTGCTCCCTACTTTTGAATTGTACTATCTATCCAAACTAGGTGGTCCAAGTAGGAAGTTTCTTTGGAAAAATAGCTGGAAGGAATAAGGATATTTAGTTAGTTACTGGCGTCTAATTACAGTTTTCAGTTTTAGAAAACAAGACAAGTTGATGAAGTAGCATCACTTGTTCAAAGCCCTGTGCACCACCTCTTTCTGAAAAACTCGTGAGTAGTGATCAGTTTGTACTGTGATTTAGGATAAGCTGTATTCAATAGGTGACATGTTCATTGTCATTCCTCTCATACGATGGCATTGCATTGTCTCTTGGACGATCCAACAAGTTCATTGGTAAAGATTCCACCAAGGAAAGCATCTTGTTATATTTCAATCAGTTATTTCTCCCAGCACAGATCACTTTTTGCTTGGAATTTTAAAGATCTTAGTTACTATGTTTTCCCTCTATAAGATGTCCTGCACTGGTTTTCCTTGTCCACATCGTTATACTATCAGCTACATTGGATGGATCCTCATTGCGTTGAGTTTGAACTTTGTAGGTATGCCTGGTTTGACAGCCTATGCTGGTTTTTATGAGGTAGGCTCTCCTAAGGAAGGAGAGTACGTTTTCATTTCAGCTGCATCTGGAGCTGTTGGTCAGCTTGTTGGCCAGTTTGCAAAGTTAAAGAACTGTTATGTTGTTGGAAGTGCTGGATCCAAAGAAAAGGTGAGTGCCTTTCACATGTCCATTCTGCTATTTATGCTAAATTACCATTTAGCGCATGTCTATACTTAATTCTTAATGGAAATGTCATATACCTTACCAATGTGATAGTCTATGAAGCACGGATACGCCAAAACCAGTCACGTACAGGTATCGGATACTTCCTGGATACGTCCCGATACGTATCAGATACGGCAAATAAGTATCCTGTAATTAAATTAAATGTTTTAATTTTCGGATACATTTCGGATACGGAAGTGATACACGTGGGATACGGCCAGATACTTTTGGGATACAGCGAGGTCAAAACAAAACAAAACATAGAGAGTTACCCAGTGATCCCAGTCAGCAGTCACACACACAGAGAGCAAGAGAGAGAGACAAAGACAGAGAGACAAGAGAATCAGAGACGAGAGAGAGAGCGAGACGACTGACAAGAGAGAGAGAGGGAGATAGAACCAAACGACGGTGGCAAGACGACGAGACGACAGCGAGATGACGATGGCGACTGGAACTCTGGCTTTAGGGCTCCTCAATTTTGATCGACTGATCGAGGGCTTCTGCCGCTTCTCTCGATCGTTATATACTTGTATATATATATTACAAAAATTACACCATAGCCCCTTAAGTTCTTTTTGTTTTGATCGTACCCCTTAAGTTCTTTACCACGACACTAAAGTCCCTTAATTTCTAAAAATTATAGTTTTATATCTCCCAGAGTCCCAATTTTATATACATCTCCCAGTTTTACCCCTAACAAATATAAACATTATGCCTAGTAGGAGTGTAATAATTATAAAAATATATAATTTGCACAGCCGTATCCCCGATGTATCCGTATCTTGTATCGTGTCGTATCCGTATCCCGTATCTGTATCCATGCTTCATAGGTGATAGTACTTTACCAGTATTTGTGTTACAAATTTCAAGTGTCCTGATCACAATTTCTGGTGCTCCGCACATGTTCCCTTGTATTTGTCAACCAGAGGAACTCGTTTCCTTTGCTGAGATAGTATCTTTTTAGAGCATAATTCATCGTCTCTCTCTCTCTCTCTCTCTCTCTCTCTCTGCGTACGTCTTTGTGTGAGAGTGACTGTTGGTGCATAATCGGTGTTTCAGATTATCAAATACAATCATTCAGTTGCTGAATTTTCTCTCTCTCTCTCTCTCTCTCTCTCTCTCTCTCTCTCTCTCTCTCTCTCTCTGCATACGTCTTTGTGTGAGAGTGACTGTTGGTGCATAATCAGTGTTTCAGATTATCAAATACAATCATTCAGTTGCTAAATTCTCTCTCTCTCTCTCTGCGTACGTCTTTGTGTGAGAGTGACTGTTGGTGCATAATCGGTGTTTCAGATTATCAAATACAATCATCCAGTTGCTGAATTCTCTCTCTCTCTCTCTCTCTCTCTCTCTCTGCATACATCTTTGTGTGAGAGTGACTGTTGGTGCATAATCAGTGTTTCAGATTATCAAATACAATCATTCAGTTGCTGAATTTTATCATATTCCAAAATTGTACAAATAGTAGATACTGGTCTTGACTCTCTTATCAGTTTTCTGTTGTCCTATTGTTTCTTTCTTCAACAATTTTTCAACCAAAGGTTGATCTGCTGAAGGACAAGTTCGGGTTTGATGAAGCCTTCAACTATAAAGAAGAACACGACTTGGATAAAGCACTCAAAAGGTGAGTGTTTCACATTTCTTTTCCAGAAAGACACGATGGCAATGTGGAGTTTCAGAGCCTAAGTACATTATTGGGTGAAGGACTTCTGATTTCATCAACCTAATTCAAGGAAAGTAATGTTAGAACTACATTCCAAAAACACCATGTTAGCACACTAATTATTTATACCGTTAGAAGTCAGGAAATATCGAAATACACCAAGTAAATCAAGAGTGTACGAAAATGGTGATAGTAGGAAAGATGTTGCCTGTAAGAATGGGAGTCATGCTTGGCACTGTGCTAAGGCTAATATTCCTCCCCTTGTGAAGGTACAACTGGAGTGTGTTAGCCCCAAGATTAAACCCAAGAGCTCACAAGCATTCCTCATCGGATGTTCACGACCACCAAGAGGTTTCAATGAGTCACGAACCGAGTTGCCAAATGTATATTGATATGATTAGAAAATATTGAGCTACGTATGAGAGCCCTTTTTTTTATGAGCAAAGAAGAATAAGAAGTATAGAATAAGAAGCCAAAGCTGATTGTTTTTCTTTCTGTGTAAAGCATAGGGCTATGTATAGAGTTTTTTTTAGAGCACAAACAGTCGGGGAGTTAATACACAAGGTAAAATATTTATTTAGCAATCCATTCATATTGAAGAGGAAATGGATGGGTTTCCACGGCAGTTCAGGGATCCAAGGAAAAACCCATGTACACTTGTCTAATGCATTAAGTTTTGAAATTTTACTTTAAAATTCATAAATTTTTTTACAAGTAATTGGCTGGCATACCACGGTCACCATATTTACTTGACTTTATACTGAATAAGGCCGAGTTAACTTTCAGTACATTACATACCTTAGTTAGCTTTTGTTTCTGCTGTGAACTTCCAGTACATTGCATGCCTTGTTAGAGCAACTCCGAGCAATGGCTAAACCACATGCCAAATGGGAAAATAGCAATTGTCCACTTTTTGAAAAGATGGCCAAACAATGGGCCATGTTGCCATTTCTTCTTTCAATCTTTTAAAATTTGATCGTAGTTTTCTCTCATTATCTTTTAATAGGACCCCAAAGTACAGTTTGTATTTGGCTCTTTAGGAAGAAAATTGAAGAAATAACTTTCTTTGGATTGGAGCAAGGTTGCTACATTTTTGCATTTTAGGGAATGTAGCGTGCTGCATGCCAATATTTGACATCAGGATGCCTTTTCTGCCGTTTTGCATTAGATATGCTCTTAGTTGGGATATCCAACATTCTCTATATAGTTTAATTTGTTTGCCAGGTGCTTACCTGATGGCATCGATATCTACTTTGAGAATGTTGGAGGAAAGATGCTTGATGTGGTACTTCTGAACATGAGACTCCACGGTCGCATTCCTGTGTGTGGGATGATCTCAGAGTACAACCTTGAAGAGACTGAAGGTGTACACAACTTATTTTGCCTCATCACAAAACGAGTCCGGATGGAAGGATTCCTGGTTCGCGATTACTTTGCCATGTATCCAAAGTATCAAGACATGGTCCTGCCCCTCATACGAGAAGGGAAAATTACATATGTGGAAGACATAGCAGAAGGCCTGGAGAATGCACCAGCGGCTCTTATTGGTCTTTTCTCTGGTCGAAATATTGGGAAACAGGTGGTGTTGGTTGCTCGTGAATGAGTCGCCATGTGTTTTTTGTGCGTATATACCTTTGACTTAAGATGTGTTAATTAGAAAGAGTTTGTTGCTGGGATGCGTGGAATGTTCTTTGGGTTTAATGAACAAATTGTGGAAGTCAGGGAACCGGACGAGCACAGTTGCACCGATAAAGAGTCGTGTGATTGGAGCTTGGCTAATGAATCGGCCCAATAAGGGAGATAGACTAAAATCAAATTACCAAACCTCTTGCTTCTCAAGTCCTGTCTAATTATTGTCATGGTGAAAGCAGAATCAGGTGTTTTTTTTAATCCACAAAAATAATTGGAAAAAAAAATACCTGATTCTGCTTTCAGGTATTGTGAAAAGGGAAAAGTACCGAAATATTATCACCTTGAACCTCTTTAAATTCATGTTTGTAAATTTTGTTTAAATAATCAGGCTCAATAATAAAAATGTAGAAGCGTGTAGATAATCGACCCATGCCTATAAGCCAACCTTTTTGATGTTTCAATAAAATCACTACCTAGTAGATTGATTAATTGGAAGACATTGGAGCAGTTGAGAGAGAGAGAGAGACGACAGCGATTGCCTACTAAAATTGCGGTTAACTTCAAATTATAGTAGTATAGCAAAAACTACGGATATCGGACCTTAGGACTGTGGAACATTTATATTTTACAGAAGTTGATTTTTTAGTTGATTCAAAAAAAAAAAAAAGTGTTGAAATAAATAATAGGAGTATTTAATTTGTTTTGCATATAAGTGAAGAGTTTTGGGATTTCGATTCTACCCCAACTTTGTAATGATACTATTGTACTAGTGATGGGGTGGATACCGTCAATTTGGCTACAAATTAGTTCGGTCCATTTGGTGCATTCGGATCGTCCAAAACATTATAAGACGGCCCAGATTTAAAGTGGGTGTTCTATATTTTTTTTCTCTTAAACATTCCTTAAAATCTGGGCCATCCTATAGTGTTTTGAACGGCTCGTCTACTGTCTGGGCTGTTTCAAGTGTGTTGCTTTACAATGACGTTAGAACAAACAATGCTCTGCCGCAATGTAATGTACTTGGAGAGGATAACTTCTGATGGCTTGATTGGGTCTGATGTAGCTTTCGGAATTAATGAATTCGCTCGTGTTTGGTTTGAACATCCGTTCGTCAAGATAGTTAAGAGAAAGAAGCAGTTCCATTTCGGCAATCAATAGTTGAGATCTGCTTTTCAATTTTGACTGGTTACAATTAATTTTTATCGATCAAAATTGATTTTTAATCCGAATAGTCCAAAACACTTTTAGACTCGCACAATTGAGCGCCGTAAACTTTATTTACGGGTTGCTCCGTAAAAAAGTTTTTCTCATTATTTTTTGCCTTTGGACAATGCTTCATCCCTTTTTAAGGCTGCCAGGGAGAGATAATTCTTTCGAATAGCGTGTGGTTAAGCGTAATACCTGAATTAAGTGGAAGGCACCAACTGCTTTGTACTCCCTAATCCCATTTTGTTTGTTCATTATTCATTTTGTCTTTACTTTGTTTATTGCGTAAATCTTTCAATGTGGATTTTCAAAAATATAGATTTCATTTTTTTCTATAATACAAAGTTAATTTCTAATTATAAAAAACATTATTATAGATTAAAAGACAAACGCAATAGACACAAAAGAGACGAAAGTAATAATGCACAAACAAAATGGGACGGGGGAGTATTTAATTTTTTTTTTCCCGTTGATTTTGCATCGCTATAAGAAATTGGTGTTTTAGATTAACTAATGACGTTTGTATTTTGGAACTTGAGCAAAGAAATGAAAAAGAAGGGAAAATAAAACTTCCTACCCAACACAATATTTACAGTAATACCAAGGTATTGTTAAAGATTTGTTGTACGATAATGGTTTTTTATTTTAGTGTCGATTTCAACTATTTACTCTCAGATTTTGTTAGTTTGTAGATGTGGGTGTTTGTATACATCAAATCCAAAGTGGTTTATGATTTTGCCCTAATTTCGAGTTTGCCCTAATTCAAAGTTTGTTGTTTCTTTAGAGTTTTCCCTAATTTCCGAGCTTGCCTTAATTTCATATTTGGGGGAATCACTGATCAGTGGGGAAAGGGGCAAAAAATGCCCAATACATGGTGTACTTTTTCAGAAAGGGGCAAAAAATGCCCATAATGAGATAATTAATTGCCAATACATGGACTTTCTAACTTATAAGAACAAAAATACCCCTTCTCTGTCAGACTGGCCCTACTACACCAGCAACCCCTACCCACGACAAGAACGACAACGTTTTAGTTTTAAAAAAAATCCTTACCATCAATTTGCAATCCTATGGAGCAGAAACGTGATTATGAGAGTTCTAGAGACAAAATTTGATTATGTCTCTTTAGAATAATATGATCAGAATAACAAGATCTTCACACCCGTTCAAACGGAGTGAAAATTTGAGCACTTAATTTTTTTGAGACCGTTTATATATTAAAAAATATGGTTAAAAAATTAAGTGCTCCAATTTTTAATTCGTTTGAACGGGTGTGGAGATTTTATTATTCTGATCATATTATTCTAAAGAAACATAATCAAATTTTGTCTTTAGAGCTCTCATAATCACGTTTCTACTTCATAGGATTGCAAATTGATGGTAATGAATTTTTTTTTTAACCAAAACGCTGCCGTTTTAGTCGTGTGAGTAGGGGCTACTGTGCCATGGAGCCCCTGGGTACCAATTTATTCGAATTGAAGGAGCAACTTATTTTTATACAACGAGCAATTTATTTTTATACAACGAGCAACTTATTTTCATACAACGAGCAACTTATTTTCATGCAACTTATTTCTAGCGGCGGCTGCCGGTGCCCTCGTTGAAGATGGAGGGGTTGATTTGGGGGGCGACGGCGTCATTTGGGCGGCGGAGGTCGAGGGCGAACTCGGAGCATAGGGCGGAAGTCAAACCAGAACTTCCCAAGACTTCCCAGATCTCGCCTCTCAAGTTGAGGTTCCCATGGACTTCCCAATTCTCTCCAATGAAACCCCAAAATCAAATCTAGAAAGGTGGAAAATCAGTCGATTTTAACAGTTTGGGGCATCCATTCTTTCATAGAAAGCAACTAAATTTTTTACAAGGAGTAACATTAGGTAACTTAAAGAGCAACTATTTTATTTTCAGCAAAAAAACATGTTACATGAGTTGAACAAGAACCACATGTCATACAGATCAACACACCTTTGTAAAGGGACAGTCATTCAGTGAGTTAAAATATAGGTCACTGCTCTTAACAGTCTAGAGCATCCATTCTTACATAGGGAGCACCAAAATTTCTTACAAGGAGTAACATTAGGTAACTTAAAGAGCAACTATTTTATTTTCAGCAAAAAAACATGTTACATGAGTTGAACAAGAACCACATGTCATACAAATCAACACACCTTTGTAAAGGGACAGCCATTCAGTGAGTTAAAATATAGGTCACTGCTCTTAACAGTCTAGAGCATCCATTCTTACATAGGGAGCAACAAAATTTCTTACAATGAGTAACATTAGGTAACTTAAAGAGCAACTATTTTATTTTCAGCAAATAATTGACTATTGTTTGAAGTATAAAAGAGCAAATCATCAATTATAAAAGACTACGTTACGTATTAGTAAAGACCACGCGAACACTGCCCTATCTGCACCAAAAAATTTACCCACACCCACTAGATTCATCCCAAAAAATACGTCGACGGCCAACAACTCCCAAATCATCCTTTCTCCGAGGGAAATTGATACTGCAAATCAATACAAATCTATACACAGTAAAACTACAACGGCGACGATCGAGGAGTTTTTTACAAATCGAAAATTAGCCACTCCTACAAATCAAAACCCAATCCCACAAATCAAACCAAAAAATCGATACCTTACATAGTGCAAACATTTGTTGGTTCTCTGTCTCATATAAAAAATTCATGAAATCTTTTTGCATCCTTTTTTTGTTTTGTTTTTTATGAGTGAAAAACTGAGGAAATCGGAAGCAATTAACAGGAATACTCCTAGCTTCGTTCTCTACTGCGCTAATCATATGAATGATGGGAACCCATTCCCTCAGATGAAGACGCAAGCTGAACTCCATTGACGCCAAATCTAGTTCGACTCCATTGATGCCAACGCCTTCCTCAATGCCGTCGACGACCTCCTGCCCCTCATTCTGATTTCGTCTCCCGCCTTCGACGATAAGCCCGTCACCGCCTGCCTCGATCGTGCCGACGACCTCCTCCAGCAGTCCATGTTTCGGAGAGAGAGAGAGAGCAACTTAAATTCATACATGGAGCAATTTAAATTCATACACGGGGCAACTTAGGCTCATTCACAGGGCAACTCAGGGAGCAACTTAGGCTCATTCACGGGGCAACTTAAATTCATACACGGGACAACTTAGATCCAAATTCAGTTGTTCTAAAAAACAAAGTGTAATAGTTAGAACACAGACACAAGGCAATGAATTTCTAAAATGGAGCGATTTAAATGAACAACAGGTGCAACAAATGTTCACTAAAGGAGCAATGGTTCACTACAACAAATATGTCAGAGTAATGCCTTTAATTTGATTTGCAGAAAGAGAGAGTAATGCCCCTTTGACGACGACGGCAACGCCGGATACAACCCCGGCCTCGCCGCCTCCCAAAGCTACGACTTCGACACCCCGCTCCCGACGAATCGCCGCAGCCTCCTCTGCCCGTCTACGCTGCCGATGACATCGACAATTCGCAGTCGCCAGAGACTTACGGATTCAGATTGAACCCAAACCCCAATTACTCTCCATCTCCGTTCGAGCCCGAGATTTACAGAGAGAGATGAAATGATAAGAACCCACAACTACCTTAAGATCAACTGATGTGTGATTTGTAGATGAATGAAACAATAACTTTTTTTTTATCTCTGTCCACCTTCCAACTCCATACATGGAAACACCTTCAACCAGCTTTGATACCTCTGAGACAAACCAGTAAATATGGTTCTTCCTGCGGGCTGCGGCTCTTACCCTTATGAGAGAGAGAGAGAGAGGCGTACTCATGGGAAAGGGGAAAAGAAGAGAATTGATTTTAGGGTTTCAATTGTGGGGGTACATTAGACATTTTACCTTGCATTCTCCATGTATTCCGAATTACTTTTTTCCCTTTCATGAAAGGAGCAATTTTGTGAAAACCTCTCCATCACTTGGGGATAAATTGCCCCAAGGGTCACTGAACACGAATTCCCCCTTCATATTTTCCCCTAATTCCTGATTCGTCTTAATTGCAGAGTTTTCCCTAATTTCAAATTTTCCCCTAATTGCTTATTGCCTAATTTCATATTTTGCCCTAATTTCATAGTTTGTCATTGAAAATCAGAGTATGCTCTAATTAAGCGTTTGATTTTAAAACAGATGACAAGAATAACAAAATGTGAATGGAGAAAGAACGCAAATTATAGATTGTCGCCTCACGTTTGGGAAATTACAAAATACTCTTGTCTCTTAAGTCTCAAAACAAATTACTCCCATGTTGTGATGTAGCCGTTGGATTATTCGACGAACTTTGTCTAATATCTTCAAATCCTAATTATAATGAATCACACTGTTCTTTTGCAACTTGTGATGGTTGTAGATGTGTGAAAATAACCTTTCACTGGTTAAAAAATGACAATTTGGTCCATTGCAAATAGATTTTAATTTTGGCCGGCTGATTTTGTTGAACTTCGTAGCGGCTACTGGCTCCATCAAGACAAGGGACTAATTTGTCATGAGACAAGGTGTGTTTTGATAATTTACTCCCTTTTTTCCCTTTTCGTCGTTTTTAGCATTTATTTGATAAAGTTGGCTTTTGTCTTTTTGCCATTATTTTAGCACCCGGCTAAATTTAGGAAACATTTGGCCAAGTCAACACTGTATTTTTATATTTTCCTCCTAGAGTAATGCAGGGAGTTTCGTATCAACTTACACGCACTTCAGATTAATACGGAGTACTTCAGATTAATACTCCAACAGCACATCCGTTTTACACACGCCCCAAAAGTCATTGGCAAATCACAACTCTTCATTCATCCCCTCCCAGAGAGAGAGAGAGAGAGAGAGAGAGAGAGAGAGAGAGAGAGAGAGAGAGAGAGAGAGAGAGAGAGAGAGAGAGAGGTGTTGATATGGCGGAGGTGAGCAACAAGCAGGTAATCCTGAGGGACTACGTGATGATCAGCGGTCTCCCAAAAGAGTCAGATTTCGAGTTCAAGACCAGTAAGCTTCGGCTGAATGTTCCACAAGGTTCGAAATCGGTTGTGTTGAAGAATCTCTACTTGTCTTGCGACCTCTACATGCGTAGCCGCATGAGGAATTCCATAGGCAGCTACATTGACTCATTCACTCCTGGTTCGGTCAGTCACTAATTACAACTCATGATTCAATCTGTATCTTCTATATACACACACCTATATAAATTTATATAGTATATTTACAAATTCCAAAGGGAACACCTTATTGCAGTATTCCAAAAGTCCCGAAGTGCTAGTCAGGCAGCCGGGCACCGCCTAACACCTAGGCCAATTAGTCGGGGATTAATCGATGTCTAGAGATTAGTCGTATCTTTTTTTAAATATTCTACACCCCCACACCACCGCCCCCCGCCCCCCCAAATGACATCTAAAATGAAAAGCAATATCCATCCATCCATCTATCCATCCATCATGGAAACTATATGAATATGCAATATTAATGATGAAACCATAAACCATACTCCATAATTCAATCCATATACGACCGCCTCAACCTCAAATTAATAAGTCTGCATCAGTGACTGATCCTGTGGTTGTTGTGCAGCCTATAACTGGTTGTGGAGTGGCTAAAGTTATTGATTCTGGACATCAAAATTTCAAGAAGGGTGACTTAGTTTGGGGAATGACTGGATGGGAAGAATATAGTCTCATTACAGAACCAGAGATGCTCTTTAAAATTGAAGACACAGATGTGCCTCTTTCTTATTATACTGGAATCTTGGGTAAGTTCATTCCATTTGTTTCCTCCAAGGCTCCAAATTACATCAGGTACGATAGGGTGATTATCTTCTTCTTTTTCTCATCCCAATAAGAAGGCATTCAATTTATTCGTCGTGGAACCTCACCACTTGTGGATGTAGCTGGAAATAGAGCTGAAAAGAAAATCGTAGTTTTTTTTTTTTTTTTTGGTTTTTCATGTAGTTATTTGCTAACTTAACAGCAGAGATCACTGGTTTTCCTTATCCACTTCTTTATACTTTCAGCTACATTGGATGGATCCTCATTGCGTTGATCTTGAACTTTGTAGGTCTGCCTGGTATGACAGCCTATGGTGGTTTTTATGAGGTAGGCTCTCCTAAAGAAGGAGAGTACGTATTCGTTTCAGCTGCATCTGGAGCTATTGGTCAGCTTGTTGGCCAGTTTGCGAAGTTAAAGAACTGTTATGTTGTTGGAAGTGCTGGATCCAAAGAAAAGGTGAGTGCCTTTCACATGTCCATTCTGCTATTTATGCTAAATTATCATTTAGCACATTTCTATACTTATTGCTCAATGGAAATGTCATATACCTTACAACCATTGTTTGACAGTACTTTACCAGTATTTGTGTTACAAATTTCAAGTGTCCCGATCACAATTTTTGGTGCTCCGTAGATGTTCCCTTGTATTTGTTCACCAGAGGAACACGTTTCCTTGCTGAGTAGTATCTTTTTAGAGCATAATTCTCTCTCTCTCTCTCTCTCTCTCTCTCTCTCTCTCTCTCTCTCTCTGCATACATCTGTGTGTGAGAGTGACTGTTGCATAATCGGTGTTTCAGATTATCAAATACAATCATTCTGTTTCTGAATTTTATCATATTCCAAAATTGTACATATAGTAGATACTGCTCTTGACTCTCTTATCGGTCTTCTGTTGTCCTATTGTTTCTTTCTTCAACCATTTTTCTACCAAAGGTTGATCTGTTGAAGGACAAGTTCGGGTTTGATGAAGCTTTCAACTATAAAGAAGAACACGACTTGGATAAAGCACTCAAAAGGTGAGTGTTTCATATTTCTTTTCCCAAAAGACACTATGGCAAAATGGAGTTTCGGAGTCTAAGTAAATTATTGGGTAGAAGGACTGTTGGTTTGATCAACCTAATTCAAGGAAAGTAATGTTAGAACTACATTCCAAAAACACCATGTTAGCACACTAATTATTTAGACTGTTAGAAGTCATGAAAGATCCAAATACACCAAGTAAATCAAGAATGTATGAAAATAGTGAAAGTAGGAAAGATGTTGCCTATGAGAATGAGAGTCATGCTAGGCACTGTGTTAAGGCTAATATTCCTTCCCTCGTATATTGTGGATCCAATGCTTTCATATTGAAGAGGAAATGGATAGGTTTCCAACGAAGTTCAGGGATCCAAGGAAAAACCCATGTACACTTGTCTAATGCATTTAAGTTTTGAAACTTCCCTTTAAAATTCATAACTAATTGGCTGGCAGACCACGGTGAACCTTTTTACTTGACCTTATACTGAATAGGTGCCTACTGAATAAGGCCGAGTAAAGTTTCAGTACATCACATACCTTAGTTGGCTTTTGTTTCTGCTGCAAACTACCAGTACATTGCTTGCCTTATTAGAGCAACTCCGAGCAATGGCTAAACCGCATGCCAAATACGAAAATGGCAATTGTCCACTTTTTGAAAAAATGGCAATTTCCATTTCTTCTTGCAACCTTAAAAAATTGATCGTAGTTTTCTCTCTTTGTGTTTCAATGGGACCCCAAAATGCAGTTTGTATTTGGCTCTTTAGGAAGAAAATTGAAGAAATAACTTTCTTTGGATTGGAGCAAGGTTGCTACATTTTTGCATCGTAGGGAATGTAGCGTGCTGCGTGCCAATAATTGACATCAGGATGCCTTTTCTGCCGTTTTGCATTAGATATGCTCTTAGCTGGGAAATCCAACATTCTCTATGCCTCTTTTTAATTTGTTTGCCAGGTGCTTACCTGATGGCATCGATATCTACTTCGATAATGTTGGAGGAAAGATGCTTGATGCGGTACTTCTGAACATGAGACTCCACGGTCGCATTCCTATGTGCGGGATGATCTCACAGTACAACCTTGAAGAACAGGAAGGTGCACACAACCTGATCCGCCTCATCACAAAACAAGTCCGAATGGAAGGATTCCTGGTTTCCGATTACTTTCCCATGTATCCAAAGTATCGAGACATGGTCCTGCCCCTCATACGAGAAGGGAAAATTACATGTGTGGAAGACATAGCAGAAGGCCTGGAGAATGCTCCAGCGGCTCTTGTTGGTGTTTTCTCTGGTCGCAATGTTGCGAAACAGGTGGTGTTGGTTGCTCGTGAATGAGTGAGTCGCCTTGCGTTTTTTGCATGAATATACTTTTGAGTTGAGCTGTGTTAGGAACAGTTTTTTTGCTGGGATGCGTTGGAATATTCTTTGGCTTTAATAAACAAATTATACTCCATTTCTTACAACTTTTAATTTTTCAAAGTAGCTTATGTTTCTTACAGTACCAACCATGCTCGGTGTCTGTGTTGTCCCTTCAAGCGACGGCACCGGTCAAGGCCTATCTCAAAGTCTACCTACTTGACATGATGCGAATTCAAGGATTTAGCATTGATCGGCTACTGGGTCTCCGCTCTTGCAACTGGGTTGTTGCAAAATCGGTGACTTAACTCTTTTTAAGTCAGGGGAACCGGACGAGCACAGTCATGCACCCATAAAGAGTCATGTCATTGGAGCTTGGTTAACGAATCGGCCCAATAAGGGAGATAGACTAAAATCAAATTACCAGACCTCTTGCTTCTCAAGTTCTGTCTAATTAGTGTCGTGGTGAAAGCAGGTATTTTTTTAATCCGCAAAAATAATTGAAAATATATATATATATATATATATATATATATATATATATCTATCTGATTCTGCTTTCAGGTATTGTGTCCACGTCACTAGAAAAGGGAAAAGGACCGAAATAGCATCACCCTGAACCTCTTTTAATTCATGTTCGTAAATTTTGTTTAAATAATTGGGCTCAATAATAAAAATGTAGAAGCGTCTAGATAATCGACCTATGCCCATATGCCAACCTTTTTGATGTTTCAATAAAAATCACTACCTAGTAGATCGATTAATTGGAAGGCATGGATGCAGTTGAGAGAGAGAGAGAGAGAAAGAGAGACGGTGATTGCCTCTTAAAATCGCGCTTTGGTCTGATCATGTAGCATCCGAAATTCATTGGCGCGCTCGTGTTTGGTATGAACAACCCGTTCGTCAAGATAGTGGAGTATTTTTTGCCTTTGGCTTTGGGCAATGCTTCATCCCTTTTAAGGCTGCCACACAGAGAGAGAGAGAGAGAATTCTTTTGAAGAGTGTGTGTTAATACCTGGATTAAGTGGAAGGCACCAATAAGGATTATAAAAAAAAAAAGGTGCAAGGCACCAATTGCTTTTGTATTTAAAAAAATTTTCCCGTTGATTTTGCATCACGGCAAGAAATTGGTGTTTTAGATTAACTGGTGACGTTTGCATTTGGAGCTTGAGCAAAGAAATGGAAAAGAAGGGAAAATAATGAAGAGGAAAACTAAAGGGAGAGTTATTGAAGAAATTGGAAAAAAAAAAATTTAACTTTTTTTTTTAAAACTTTTCACTTCTCTTTCTTTAAAAACCAAACAATTGAAAAGAAAAATAAACTTTTTTATTAAATAATTTCTCTTCTTTTCTATTTCTTTCCTCAAGTTCCAAACACAACCTAAAACTTTCTAGGAGCGTTTCCGGTAGTGAATAAATTTTGAGAAATAATATATTGCAATCCAAGTTGTTAGGTGTTCCGGTAGTGAGTAATTTGTTATCAAGTTATTTCTGGTAGTGAATAAGTTGTAGATGGGTTTGTGAGTAGAGTTACTGTAGTAAAAAAAATTTGTTGACAAATTGTTAGTTACCGGAAATAACTTGGTAAAATGTCAAAACTTGTTGATTTGTGTGAATGACATGCTAAAAACGTCTACATTTTTTTCTGCAAATTACTATCAAAAACATAATACTATTTGAGATACAAATACTACTATGCAAAAGCGTCTTCCTCTCTCTAAGCGCCTGAAAACCTATTGCCAGTTCGAGACCAAACTCGCCGGTTCGAGTCCAAAATTGCCCGTCACCGGCCGGTCTAGGTTCCGTGACAACCGTCACGACAAGGGAGTAATTTGTTATCAGACAGGGTATATTTTGTAATTTACCTAATGTGAGGGGAAATTTGTAATTTTAAAAATTGTCGGTGATTTTGGTAATTTACTCCCTTTTTTCCGTCATTATTTTACCACCACTTATTATGAGTACAATTTTGTTCATCTTCCTTAAAAGATGGTAAACGATATCCTCATTTTTATTAGTTGAAATTGTGTAAGTTTCACTATTGCAATACACTTTTTAATAAATATGACTATTTAATGGAATTCACATTATTTCAATCAATAAGAAGGAGGGTACTACAAAGCAGCAAAAGAGGGTTAACAAAATTAAATCTGTCTCGTTCACTCCTGGTTCGGTCAGTCACTTCCAACTCATGATTCAATCTGTATCTATCTATATACACACCTTCTATATATTATAATAATAATAAAGAAATGATTCGATGGCTACAAAGTTACCAGAGAGTGTGATTTAACAGTTGTAGAGGTTGCTCTCGTTTATATGCCTAGACAATTTTTAACAGAAATCTCTCTGTTTTATAATAGAAATAGAAATTCCAACTTGGACTGATAAACAAAGCGAAGCGCTCGAGTTCGAGCTCGTGTTCGCTCGTTAAACGGTCGTTTGATATCTTTTGAAGCTGGTTAAGGTTTGGAACAAAGGTTGAACTTGAACATCTTTTTAAAGTTCGTTAAGTTTTCAAATCAAGTTTCAACAATCAACCGTTTCGATCGGCTCGTTCGGTTTCGTTTGTCAGCCCTAGTTCCAATCTTGATGGACTGCAAACCCTTAATTAGATTATTGTGAGTATCGTGGTTAACTTATTAGGATACTGCGAGGAGTTTTCAAAATTTTGTGGTGGGGTTGCCCAGTTATGCCCCTTTTGTACCATCACTAGTTTTAATTGGTTGGGCAAATGTTGTGGGGTCAATATAATTGTTTAGTCAAATAAAGTGGGGGAGAGGTTATAAAGGAGTATTAAATTAAAAATACATGCATAGGTTGATGGTGCAAACTCTTCCAATGTATTTTTTTCTTTCGTGATAACTCTTACAATGTTCTTACAAACTCTTACAATGTTGCGATTATCTTAGTAAACTTCTTAGGATATTAAGATAATCAAATGACTATTTGTTTGTTGTGGTCCTTTGATGTAGGGACGGCAAAATCTAAAGGATTTAGGAGGAGAAAACAATATTGGATGTGGATGAGTGGTAGACAATTGTTAGGGAAAATATTTTACAATTGTTTGGTCAAATATAATGGGGGTATATAATTGTTTGGGAAATATAATTGTTTGGGAAAACAATATTGGAGAATCAAACTGGGGCTAGCTTAGTTGGCTAGGAATTTTGCAGTTTCACTATGAGGTTAGGAATTCAAATATCTTTACCTGCGTGTGTTATTCTTCCTTTTGTATTTGTTGGGATTATTTCACCCTCCGATGGGGCTAATAGTTGAAAATTGTCTGGGATTGTTTCTCCCCCTAATGAGGCTTCTATTTGGGTTGGGTTTATAGTGATTGTGGAGTTGTTTTCATTTAATTCTTAAACTTGTATTCTCCTATCTCCGGAAAAAGAAAGGGAAAACAAACAGGGGTTAGTTAATTTAGGAGGAGAAGATAAATGGCTAAGTGGGGGAGAGGAGTATATGTGCCTATAAGAAGTTTCAATACAATTTCCATGTGACTTTCTACTGTTAAAAAATTGGAAATCAATATTAGAAAAATTATGTATGACCTTTTGAAGGATTCTTATGAAAATCCTTGCATCCGTAATGTTTTTTTTTTTTTTGAACGGAAAAAAGATTTTATTAACCCTTGAAGGAGATACAAAGATTAATAGGATAAGGAGAGAACAAAAAGTCCAATCCGAGACCCAATCCCTTGATTGGCAAGATGCCAACCAAGGCAACACCCAAAGGGAACAAAGTCCCAACACCTAAAGGCCTAAGAGCTCGGATAAAATAGTTAAAATAAGTGGGACGCAACCCAAACACCCAAGAGGCCTAAAAGCCCAAATTACATGGGACAAGCCCAACTAGTAAAGACCAAACAAACACAGCAAACCGTCCAATGAATCATTGTCTGGTATATATGTTGTAAAAAGACAGAGAAAATCTTTTATATTAATCTTTTAATCAACTTCCGTTCAAACTTAATAAACAAAAAACGAATATAGTATATACATCTATCATCTATTACTATTGCAAAGGGAACACTTTTTTGCAGTGTTTGAAAAGTCCCCAAGTGCTAGTCGGGCAGCCGGGCACCGCCTAGCGCCTAGGCCAATTAGTTGGGGATTAATCGATGCCTAGAGATTAGTTGTATCATTTTTTAAATATTCTTGAGTCAACTAAATGGCCAGTATTGCATTATAGCTACAATATGTAGGAACTTCTTTCCACTTCCCGAAAGTTCTTAAATCTGCATCAGTGACTGATCATGTTGATGTTGTGCAGCCTATAACTGGTTATGGAGTGGCTAGAGTGATTGATTCTGGAACTGACCGTTGCAAAGATCGTCGGAGCACCACCACCCTCACTTCACCACCAACACTAATCTCACTTCACCGCACTTCCACTCTGCTACCGCCGTTGGCACCACACCTCAATAAGTAAAAAATAATTTAAACACTACAAAACAATTTACGCACCAAAAGTAATTTGTATGACTTGTTTTTTATATTTTTTTTCCCAGATTACGGGATCAGATGAAGAAAATTATGCATTCACTAGGAAATTAAGTGCAGCGAGACATATGGATTCATCAGCATCCTCTGAACTCCAATGATCCTAATGTGAAGTTTCTTGTAGCTGACTGGGTGACGCTGCCACGACTTGGTATGATGGGAGCCCAGATTGCCGGAATGTGTGGAATTCTTGCTAGCTATTGCTATCAATGGAAATATTATTTTGTTCATAGTTATTTTCCTTCCCTGTCACTGATTTCTGTGATATTACGGATTGCTCTTTGTGTCTACGGAGATTTAGGGCCATCACATTCTAGTTGGTCTTGTTACTTCTTTCCAGACACATCCCAAGAAAGCCGAGACTCTGCGTTGCAGCATGGGAAAAATGAATCATATATAATAGGAACAGACCACTATACAGAATCGCAAATATGATTTTGACGGGCTCCTAGGCAAGCACCTAAACACATTCACTATTTCCGTCATAACTGTAGACACATGGAGTACGTACACTAACACGTGAACACGCTTAATTGCACGAGAACTAAAACCAATCACGAGAAGGAAGCGTACACTACTAAAACCAATCATGATAAAGCAGTTTTGTGTTGTTCGATGACGTGTAAAAAGCCCTATGAACTCTCTGGAGCTGTTAAGAAATGAACGAATGCCTTAGAACAAGAAATGCGAATACCGAAAGGAACATAGAATCAGTGGAAGGGCATGAAAACATGATTTAGCCATAGTGGCTCCGACGATCTTTGAATTGGTCTACTTTCGACCAACTTTTGATAGACCAAAATATATGATTTTTACGGTTCAATCTCACCATGTTTTACTAATTTGAATACCTCTTTGTCCATACAAAATAGGTTTCAATCCGGTTTAAAACTAGTGTGATCCAATGATTTTTGCAAAATAATTTACTTTTCGACCTATTGAGGGTAAAATTGTCCTATCCTTTTGGTGCATAAATTATTTTTGGAGTAAAACTAATTAGGCTAGACAAACTTTTCAACGGTTCAAACCACGTCCAAATCGGAGTTCGGGAGTGTTTGTGGCATGATCGCAAAGTTTGGTTAATTTTCAAATTCCTAAGATGCGCCCGGGCGCATGGAATTGCGCCCCAGGCGCATGGCATTGCGCCTAGGGCGCATTACTGCTCCACAATTGCTCAATTTTTGCGGGTTTGTCCCGAATACTCCCGAACTCCAATTTTTGCAAGGTTTGAACCATTAAAAAGCTCGTTAAGTCTAATTTCTAACCCAACTAGTTTGAAACTTCAATTATTTGTGAACCAAAAAACATAACCAATTTACCCTCAGTGAGTCGAAAAGTAAATCATTTTAGTAAAGAGCTCGCATCTCCCTCATCTTAAATCCGATAAATACCTATTATATATTGATAAAAAGTAATTTCAAAGTACTAAATGTTGGTGGAATCCAATCGTAAAAATAATAAGTTTTAATTTATGAAAAGTTGGTAGTAAACTGACCACTGCAAAGATCGTCAAAGCACCACCACCCTCACTTCACCACCAACACTAACCTCACTTCACCGCACTTCCACTCTGCTACCGCCGTTGGCACCACACCTCAATAATTTAAACACTACAAAACAATTTACGCACCAAAAGTAATTTGTATGACTTGTTTTTTATATTTTTTTTCCCAGATGAAGAAAATTATGCTTTCACTAGGAAATTAATGTGCGGGGGAGAGTTGGGATTTGTCCCACATCGGTTAATTATCTCCTCCAAAACTAGTAGATGAGCCTGAGCGGCCTCTCCACTCTTTGCCAATTGGTTTGGAGTTGGATGCTTTAACATGGTATCAGAGCTAGGGTTTCGGAGGCTTTTCCCCTTTGTCTGTGCTATAATTGCACTTTCTTTCATTGTGATCCGTGTGTTTCGAATCCTTTGTTTACCTCTCCACGTGCGAGTTGGGGGTCGCACGTGCGGGGGAGTAATGGGATTTGTCCCACATCGGTTATATATCATCGGGGGTCGAATGTGCGGGGGAGTGTTGGGATTTGTCCCACATCGGTTAATTATCTCCTCCAAAACTAGTATATGAGCCTGAGCGGCCTCTCCACTCTTTGCCAATTGGTTTGGAGTTGGATGCTTTAACATGGTATCAGAGCTAGGGTTTCGGAGGTTTTTCCCCTTTGTCTGTGCTATAATTGCACTTTCTTTCATTGTGATCCGTGTGTTCCGGATCCTTTGTTTACCTCTCCACGTGAGAGTTGGGGGTCGCACGTGCGGGGGAGTAATGGGATTTGTCCCACATCGGTTAAATATATCCTCCAAAACTAGTATATGAGCTTGGGCGGCCTCTCCACTCTTTGCCAATTGGTTTGGAGTTGGATGCTTTAACAATTAAGTGCAGCGAGACATTTGGATTCATCAGCATCCTCTGAACTCCAATGATCCTAATGTGAAGTTTCTTGTAGCTGACTGTGTGACGCTGCCACGACTTGGTATGAGGGGAGCCCAGATTGCCGGAATGTGTGGAATTCTTGCTAGCTATTGCTATCAATGGAAATATTATTTTGCTCATAGTTGTTTTCGTTCCCTGTCACTGATTTCTGTGATATTACGGACTGCTCTTTGTGTCTACGGAGATTTATGGCCATCACGTTCTAGTTGGTCTTGTTACTTCTTTCCAGAAACATCCCAAGAAAGCCGAGACTCTGCGTTGCAGCATGGGAAAAAGGAATCATATATAATAGGAACAGACCACTATACAGAATCGCAAATATGATTTTGACGGGCTCCTAGGCATCCACCTGAACACATTCACTATTTCCGTCATAACTGTAGACACAGGGAGTACGTACACTAGCACGTGAGCACACTTAATTGCACAAGAACTAAAACCAATCACGAGAAGGAAGCGTACACTACTAAAACCAATCATGATAAAGCAGTTTTGTGTTGTTCGATGACGTGTAAAAAGCCCTATGAACTCTCTGGAGCTGTTAAGAAATGAACGAATGCCTTAGAACAAGAAATGCGAATACCGAAAGGAACATAGAATCAGTGGAAGGGCATGAAAACATGATTTAGCCATAGTGGCTCCGACGATCTTTGAATTGGTCTACTTTCGACCAACTTTCGATAGACCAAAATATATGATTTTTACGGTTCAATCTCACCATGTTTTACTAATTTGAATACTTCTTTATCCATACAAAATAGGTTTCAAACCGGTTTATAATTAGAGTGATCCAATGATTTTTGCAAAATAATTTACTTTTCGACCTATTGAGGGTAAAATTGTCCAATCCTTTTGGTGCATAAATTATTTTTGGAGTAAAACTAATTAGCCTAGACAAACTTTCAACGGTTCAAACCACGTCCAAATCGGAGTTCGGGAGTGTCTGTGGCATGATCGCAAAGTTTGGTTAATTTTCAAATTGCTAAGATGCGCCCGGGCGCATGGAATTGCGCCTGGGGCGCATTACTGCTCCACAATTGCTCAATTTTTGCGGGTTTGTCCCGGATACTCCCGAACTCCAATTTTTGCAAGGTTAGAACCGTTAAAAAAACTCGTTAAGTCTAATTCCAAACCCAACTAGTTTGAATCTTCAATTATTTGTGAACCAAAAGACTTAACCAATTTACCCTCAGTGAGTCGAAAAGTAAATCATTTTAGTAAAAAGAGCTCGCATCTCCCTCATCTTAAATCCGATAAATACCTATTATATATCGATAAAAAGTAATTTCGAAGTACTAAATGTTGGTGGAATCCAATCGTAAAAATAATAAGTTTTAATTTATGAAAAGTTGGTAGTAAACTGACCAATGCAAAGATTGTCGAAGCACCACCACCCTCACTTCACCACCAACACTAACCTCACTTCACCGCACTTCCATTCTGCTACCGCCGTTGGCACCACACCTCAATAATTAAAAAATAATTTAAACACTACAAAACAATTTACGCACCAAAAGTAATTTGTATGACTTGTTTTTCTTATTTTTTTTTCCCAGATTACGGGATCAGATGAAGAAAATTATGCATTCACTAGGAAATTATGTGCAGCGAGACATATGGATTCATCAGCATCCTCTGAACTCTAATGATACTAATGTGAAGTTTCTCGTAGCTGACTTGGTGACGCTGCCACGACTTGGTATGATGGGAGCCCAGATTGCCGGAATGTGTGGAATTCTTGCTAGCTATTGCTATCAATGGAAATATTATTTTGTTCATAGTTGTTTTCCTTCCCTGTCACTGATTTCTGTGATATTACGGACTGCTCTTTCTGTCTACGGAGATTTAGGGCCATCACGTTCTAGTTGGTCTTGTTACTTCTTTCCAGAAACATCCCAAGAAAGCCGAGACTCTGCTTTGCAGCATGGGAAAAAGGAATCATATATAATAGGAACAGACCACTATACAGAATCGCAAATATGATTTTGACGGGCTCCTAGGCAAGCACATGAACACATTCACTATTTCCGTCATAACTGTAGACACATGGAGTACGTACACTATCACGTGAGCACGCTTAATTGCACGAGAACTAAAACCAATCACGAGAAGGAAGCGTACTGTAAGGACCCGTAATTTCAGAAATTATTTAAAAGATCAGTTGATGTTGGAAATTGAATGAAGATGTGGAATTTCTTTTAAGTTTAGTTGACTTGGGGTTTGAATGATAGAATTGCAATTAGAGGGGGTGGTAGTGTAATTTGTGTGTGTGTGAGTATATATAGGGAGAGATGTGTGTGTAGGGGAAAATAAATCCTAAATCCTCTCTCTCTCTTCTCCCGGTCTCTCCACTCTCTCTCGGTTCTCTCTCTATCTCTCTCAATCTCACCCAAATTCCTCCAAACCAACACAAAACCCATACAATACACCTTCCAATCTTTCATCCTTGCGTGCGTTGGAGCTCGTATCGCGTTGTAGGAGCTCGGTGGTTCGAATTTTGGCTCGAGGTTGATTTTAGAGGCCGAGGCCCGATCTCTCGTTTGGAGCTCATTCACCAAGTGTGAGGTAGGGATTTCCCTCACTCTTTGTATGTTCTTGGGTTGGGTTGTGCATGAAATCGTGCCTATAGTCGTTGTAGTTGTTGTTGTGGTTGAAATTTCTGAAATCTGCAAAAAATCTGCTCGAACACCCATTTGTATCGATACTGCTCAGATCAGTATCGATACAGGAATCTCTGGAACGTTTTTAAGCCCATCTGTATCGATACTAGAATCGCTAGTATCGATACAAAGTGCCCTAAAATCAGCTTTTGCTGTTTTGTTCCAAACTTCGTTATTTTGACCCCCGATCACTTCCAGCTATTCTAAACTACTTCCAAACATAGTTTTTCGCACTCTAATGATTCCTTGGTCAACCCCATTCGTTGGCTCTCGTTGCGTCGAACAAGAATATCGTACGGAATGGATTGTCGTCCTAATGTTTTATTAGTGCATTCATTTAACCAATGGTGATAATGTGAAACGCTAGGATAGATGGAGTGAACTTATTTATACTAAATGTGTATGTCGATAAGGTTGATTGTTAGATAGGAGGTTGGATGAATCATAAATGTGACGCGATAACTTAACATTTGAAGCCATGTGGTACGAGGAGTGAGTTAGGATAACGAGTTTGGGAAACAAAATGGAAATACGAATTGATAGGTGAACCCTTTTACTTAATATCAATCTCTTTCTCTTTCTCTTTATCTTGAAATCGTGAAATCGGAGCTTTAGGAACAAATATGATGAAATACAACACCAACGGACTGTAGTCGGCATATGGGGTCTTGATACCCGGAATCGAAATCGGATGTACGGGGTCATGAGTGCCCGGAATGTAAAGTGGATGTACGGGGTCTTGAGTACCCGGAAATGCATTATGGGTATATGGGGTCCTGAAACCCGGAAAGTTTCTTAAGCAAATCGTTCGGCGTGTTATTAGAGAAAGAGCTATTTGAGCTCATAATGGAGATATACGGGGTCCTTAAGACCCGGAATGTAAGTCTTTCAATGCAGGAGTGTGTGAGAAAAAGTTTGACCACTAACGGCGCATTAAAGGATGGCTAATAGATTGATTAATGACAAGTGAAACACTTTCGAGTCTTGAGTTCCCTTCACGAAGTTGCATTGGTTACATTCTCTTTCATCGTCTCAGGTTTTACTCTTTTATGTCCAAATCTTCTCTTTTGCATACAAGGTTTGTAGAGATTTTCCTACTGGGCACGTGTTTGCTTAACCCTTCATTTTTCAGGTGTGAACTCGGAGCTGTAGCATGGAGTGCAGTGCATGCATTGATTGGAAATCTTTTGAAAGCTGACATGGGGAAATTGCATTGACATTCGTATGACTTTTCTTTGAAAGATGTAGTTCTATCTTTATTTTAGCTATCTTGTCAAATGGATAATTGTAAACTATTTAACCATTCTTTCACTCTTCGTAATTGCAAGTCATTGGGCCGATGAGCCTTGAGTAAAACTCTTTTGGGGTATGATGTACGTTATTGTGAGAATTTTAATTATGAGAAGTTATTTATATTTATGTTGAAAATCGAGGGCGTGACACGTACACTACTAAAACCAGTCATGATAAAGCAGTTTTGTGTTGTTCGATGACGTGTAAAAAGCCCTATGAACTCTCTGGAGCTGTTAAAAATTGAACGAATGCCTTAGAACAAGAAATGCGAATACCGAAAGGAACATAGAATCAGTGCAAGGGGATGAAAACATGATTTAGCCATAGTGGCTCCGACGATCTTTGAATTGGTCTACTTTCGACCAACTTTCGATAGACCAAAATATATGATTTTTGCTGTTCAATCTCACCGTGTTTTACTAATTTGAATACCTCTTTATCCATACAAAATCGGTTTCAATCCGGTTTAAAGTTAGTGTGATCCAATGATTTTTTCAAAATAATTTACTTTTCGACCTATTGAGGGTAAAATTGTCCTATCCTTTTGGTGCATAAATTATTTTTGGAGTAAAACTAATTAGGCTAGACAAACTTTTCAACGGTTCAAACCACGTCCAAATCGGAGTTCGGGAGTGTCTGTGGCATGATCGCAAAGTTTGGTTAATTTTCAAAATCCTAAGATGCGCCCGGGCGCATGGGATTGCGCCTGGGGCGCATTACTGCACCACAATTGCTCAATTTTTGCAGGTTTGTCCCGGATACTCCTGAACTCCATTTTTTGCATGGTTTGAACCATTAAAAATCTCGTTAAGTCTAATTTCTAACCCAACTAGTTTGAATCTTCAATTATTTGTGAACCAAAAGACTTAACCAATTTAACCTCAGACCCCAGTGAGTTGAAAAGTAAATCATTTTAGTAATGAGCTCGCATCTCCCTCATCTTAAATCCGATAAATACCTACTATATATCGATAAAAAGTAATTTCAAAGTACTAAATGTTGGTGGAATCCAATCGTAAAAATAATAAGTTTTAATTTATGAAAAGTTGGTAGTAAACTGACCACGGCAAAGATCGTCGCAGCACCACCACCCTCACTTCACCACCAACACTAACCTCACTTCACCGCACTTCCACTCTGCTACCGCCGTTGGCACCACACCTCAATAATTAAAAACCAATTTAAACACTACAAAAGAATTTACGCACCAAAAGTAATTTGTATGACTTGTTTTTTATATTTTTTTTCCAGATTACGGGATCAGATGAAGAAAATTATGCATTCACTAGGAAATTAAGTGCAGCGAGACATATGGATTCATCAGCATCCTCTGAACTCCAATGATCCTAATGTGAAGTTTCTTGTGGCTGACTGGGTGACGATGGCACGACTTGGTATGATGGGAGCCCAGAATGCCGGAATGTGTGGAATTCTTGCTAGCTATTGCTATCAATGGAAATATTATTTTGTTCATAGTTGTTTTCCTTCCCTGTCTCTGATTTCTGTGATATTACGGATTGCTCTTTGTGTCTATGGAGATTTAGGACCGTCACGTTCTAGTTTGTCTTGTTACTTCTTTCCAGAAACATCCCAAGAAGCCGAGACTCTTCGTTGCAGCATGGGAAAAAGGAATCATATATAATAGGAACAGACCGCTATACAGTATTGCAAATATGATTTTGACGGACTCCTAGGCAATCACATGAACACATTCACTATTTCCGTCATAACTGTAGACACATGGAGTACGTACACTAGCACGTGAGCACGCTTAATTGCACGAGAACTAAAACCAATCACAAGAAGGAAGCGTGCACTACTAAAACCAATCATGATAAAGCAGTTTTCTGTTGTTCGATGACGTGTAAAAAGCCCTATGAACTCCCTGGAGCTGTTAAGAAATGAAAGAATGCCTTAGAACAAGAAATGCGAATACCGAAAGGAACATAGAATCAGTGGAAGGGCATGAAAACATGATTTAGCCCTAGTGGCTCCGACGATCTTTGACTTGGTCTACTTTCGACCAACTTTCGATAGACCGAAATATATGATTTTTACGGTTCAATCTCACCATGTTTTACTAATTTGAATACCTCTTTATCCATACAAAATAGTTTTCAATCCTGTTTAAAGTTAGTGTGATCCAATGATTTTTTCAAAAAATTTACTTTTCGACCTATTGAGGGTAAAATTGTCCTATCCTTTTGGTGCATACATTATTTTTGGAGTAAAACTAATTAGGCTAGACAAACTTTTCAACGGTTCAAACAACGTCCAAATCGGAGTTCGGGAGTGTCTGTGGCATGATCGCAAAGTTTGGTTAATTTTCAAATTCCTAAGATGCGCCCGGGCGCATGGTATTGCGCCTGGGGCGCATTACTACTCCACAATTGCTCAATTTTTGCGGGTTTGTCCCGGATACTCCCGAACTCCAATTTTTCCAAGGTTTGAACCGTTAAAAAGCTTGTTAAGTTTAATTTCAAACCCAACTAGTTTGAAACTTCAATTATTTGTGAACCAAAAGACTTAACCAGTTTACCCTCAGTGAGTCGAAAAGTAAATCATTTTAGTAAAGAGCTCGCTTCTCCCTCATCTTAAATCCGATAAATACCAATTATATGTCGATAAAAAGTAATTTCAAAGTACTAAATGTTGGTGGAATCCAATCGTAAAAATGATAAGTTTTAATTTATGAAAAGTTGGTAGTAAACTGACCACTGCAAAGATCGTCAGAGCACCACCAACCTCACTTCGCCACCAACACTAACCTCACTTCACCACACTTCCACTCTGCTACCGCCGTTGGCACCACACCTCAATAATTTAAACACTACAAAACAATTTACGCACCAAAAGTAATTTTTATGACTTGTTTTTTATATTTGTTTTCCCAGATTACGGGATCAGATGAAGAAAATAATGCATTCACTAGTAAATTAAGTGGAGCGATACATTTGGATTCATCAGCATCATCTGAACTCCAATGATCCTATGGTGAAGTTTCTTGTAGCTGACTGGGTGACGCTGCCACGACTTGGTATGATGGGAGCCCAGATTGCCGGAATGTGTGGAATTCTTGCTAGCTATTGCTATCAATGGAAATATTATTTTGTTCGTAGTTGTTTTCCTTCCCTGTCACTGATTTCTGTGATATTACGGATTGCTCTTTGTGTCTACGGAGATTTTGGGCCATCACGTTCTAGTTTGGTACACTAGCACGTGAGCACGCTTAATTGCACGAGAACTAAAACCAATCACGAGAAGGAAGCGTACACTACTAAAACCAATCATGATAAAGCAGTTTTGTGTTGTTCGATGACGTGTAAAAAGCCCTATGAACTCTCTGGAGCAGTTAAGAAATGAACGAATGCCTTAGAACAACAAATGCGAATACCGAAAGGTACATAGAATCAGTGGAAGGGCATGAAAACATGATTTAGCCATAGTGGCTCTGACGATCTTTGAATTGGTCTACTTTCGACAAACTTTCGATAGACCAAAATATATGATTTTTACGGTTCAATCTCACCATGTTTTACTAATTTGAATACCTCTTTTATCCATACAAAATAGGTTTCAATTCGGTTTGAAGTTAGTGTGATCCAATGATTTTTTCAAAATAATTTACTTTTCGACCTATTGAGGGTAAAATTGTCTTATCCTTTTGGTGCATAAATTATTTTTGAAGTAAAACTAATTAGGCTAGACAAACTTTTCAACGGTTCAAACCATGTCCAAATCGGTGTTTGGGAGTGTCTATGGCACGATCGCAAAGTTTGGTTAATTTTCAAATTCGGAGGATGCGCCCGGGCGCATTGGATTGCGCCAGGGGCTCATGGCATTGCGCCTGGGGCGCATTACAACTCCACAATTGCTCAATGTTTGCGGGTTTATCCCGGATACTTCCGAACCCCAATTTTTCCAAGGTTTGATCCACTAAAAAGCTCGTTAAGTCTAATTTCTAACCCAACTAGTTTGAATCTTCAATTTTTTGTGAACCAAAAGACTTAACCAATTTACCCTCAGTGAGTCCAAAAGTAAATCATTTTCGTAAAGAGCTCGCATCTCCCTCATCTTAAATCCGATAAATACCTATTTTATATCGATAAAAAGTAATTTCGAAGGACTAAATGTTGGTGGAATCCAATCGTAAAAATAATAAGTTTTAATTTATGAAAAGTTGGTAGTAAACTGACCACTGCAAAGATCGTCGGAGCACCACCACCCTCACTTCACCACCAACACTAACCTCACTTCACCGCACTTCCACTCTGCTACCGCCGTTGGCACCACACCTCAATAATTAAAAAATAATTTAAACACTACAAAACAATTTACGCACCAAAAGTAATTTGTATGACTTGTTTTTTATATTTTTTTTCCCAGATTACAGGATCGGATGAAGAAAATTATGCATTCACTAGGAAATTAAGTGCAGCGAGACATATGGATTCATCAGCATCCTCTGAACTCCAATGATCCTAATGTGAAGTTTCTTGTAGCTGACTGGGTGACGCTGCCACGACTTGGTTTGATGGGAGCCCAGATTGCCGGAATGTGTGGATTTCTTGCTAGCTATTGCTATCAATTGAAATATTATTTTGTTGATAGTTGTTTTCCTTCCCTGTCACTAATTTCTATGATATTACGGACTGCTCTTTCTGTCTACGGAGATTTAGGGCCATCACGTTTTAGTTGGTCTTGTTACTTCTTTCCAGAAACATCCCAAGAAAGCCGAGACTCTGCGTTGCAGCATGGGAAAAGGAATCATATATAATAGGAACAGACCACTATACAGAATTGCAAATATGATTTTGACGGGCTCCTAGGCAAGCCCCTGAACACATTCACTATTTCCGTCATAACTGTAGACACATGGAGTACGTACACTAGCACGTGGGCACGCTTAATTGCACGAGAACTAAAACCAATCACGAGAAGGAAGCGTACACTACTAAAACCAATCATGATAAAGCAATTTTGTGTTGTTCGATGACGTGTAAAAAGCCCTATGAACTCTCTGGAGCTGTTAAGAAATGAACGAATGCTTTAGAACAAGAAATGTGAATACCGAAAGGAACACAGAATCAATGGAAGGGCATGAAAACATGATTTAGCCATAGTGGCTACGACGATCTTTGAATTGGTCTACTTTCGACCAACTTTCGATAGACCAAAATATATGATTTTTACGGTTCAATCTCACCATGTTTTACTAATTTTAATACCTCTTTATCCATACAAAATAGGTTTCTATCCGGTTTAAAGTTAGTGTGATCCAATGATTTTTTCAAAATAATTTACTTTTCGACCTATTGAGGGTAAAATTGTCCTATCCTTTTGGTGCATAAATTATTTTTGGAGTAAAACTAATTAGGCTAGACAAACTTTTCAACGGTTCAAACCACGTCCAAATCGGAGTTCGGGAGTGTCTGTGGCATGATCGCAAAGTTTGGTTTATTTTCAAATTCCTAAGATGCGCCCGGGCGGATGGGATTGCGCCTGGGGCGCATTTCTACTCCACAATTGCTCAATTTTTGCGGGTTTGTCCCGAATACTCCCGAACTCCAATTTTTACAAGGTTTGAACCGTTAAAAAGCTCGTTAAGTCTAATTTCTAACCCAACTAGTTTGAATCCTCAATTATTTGTGAACCAAAAGACTTAACCAATTTACCCTCAGTGAGTCGAAAAGTAAATCATTTTAGTAAAGAGCTCGCATCTCCCTCATCTTAAATCCGATAAATACCTATTATATATCGATAAAAAGTAATTTCAAAGTACTAAATGTTGGTGGAATCCAATCGTAAAAATAATAATTTTTAATTTATGAAAATTTGGTAGTAACTGACCACTGCAAAGATCGTCGCAGCACCACCACCCTCACTTCACCACCAACACTAACCTCACTTCACCGCACTTCCACTCTGCTACCGCCGTTGGTACCACACCTCAATAATTTAAACACTACAAAACAGTTTATGCACCAAAAGTAATTTGTATGACTTGTTTTTTATATTTTTTTTCCCAGATTACGGGATCAGATGAAGAAAATTATGCATTCACTAGGAAATTAAGTGCAGCAAGATGTATGGATTCATCAGCATCCTCTGAACTCCAATGATCCTAATGTGAAGTTTCTTGTTGCTGACTGGGTGACACTGCCACGACTTGGTATGATGGGAGCCCAGATTGCCGAAATGTGTGGAATTCTTGCTAGCTATTGCTATCAATGGAAATATTATTTTGTTCATAGTTGTTTTCCTTCCCTATCACTGATTTATGTGATATTACGGACTGCTCTTTCTGTCTACGGAGATTTAGGGCCATCACTTTCTAGTTGGTCTTGTTACTTCTTTCCAGAAACATCCCAAGAAACTTGAGACTCTGTAACGCCCCCATTTTCGGGTACATTAAATAAACATTTTATTGAAATAAAAGACGAAGAGTCAAGCTCATTATTACAACAGGGTTCCTACTAGAGTACTTTTATTACATAAAGGATAGGAAATCTAAGGTCATGTACTGCTCCACCTCTTCCTCCATCCTAGCAAGCTCATCGGCTCCAAAAGCCTCCAATGTGTACTGCTCACCCTGTCCATCTATGAGATCTGACACATTATACCGGCGTCGCCACCAATATAGTATGTCAGGGTCACCAAAGGCAATACCGTGAGCTTACGAAGCTCAATAGAGTAATCCATACCCACTTACCTTTAACTTATGACAAAATGGCACATAAACAATTACACATGCTCATTCAACAACATAATTTAGCAGTTTCATATCCACATTCGCTATCTTTCTAACGTTGGTGTCATGCCTTTTCGTGTTTCTCCTACGCAACATTTCGTAGAACGTGTCACCATATTCTACTTCATTAACACTTCCAAATTACATTTCGAAAATCCGTTTTTAACACACCCAACCTCGATTCCGCCGCGCCGGGTTCTCGAGTATCCTCACAATGGTTCCGCCGCGCCGGGTTCCCATTGGCACACATCTTGCATTGGCTCCTCTCCACGGATAACCAAGCAACACACCCAACCTCGATTCCGCCGCGCCGGGTTCTCGAGTATCCTCACAATGGTTCCGCCGCGCCGGTTCCCATTGGCACACAAACACACCATACTTCCTTAACAACTCTCATTCTTAGTCATTATGTAGTTTCAAAAATATTTTATCAAGGCAACGCCTTTAAACATACCTTAGGTGTCATGTTTCTAACTTTCTCGGTTTTCGTGTCTCGTTCTCATGCATAGACTCTACGGTAAGACTTTCATGTAATCATAGTAATCTTGAAACTAAACTAGCAAGATCATCCAACTCTATATCATTTAGCATGCTCAATCATTTGTAAAGCATAACGTCACATGTACGGACGCCTTTGGTGTGATAATCACTTATGCTTTACTTAAACAACCACAAGTAATGCAAGTAAGCACATAGCAAGTCTAATATCATTTTAAAAGATCAAAATACAAATACTTCAGTTAAGCTATGAACATTATCGTTAAAATTCTTTCTTTCTTTCATAAGTTCAAAAGAGCATATGTTTATTGAATTTCAATGCATTTATCAAAATAGTGTAGACGGAAATTCTACGTATACATAGGGGAAGTAGATATAGGAAATCTACGTGATCATACAATTATCTATACTTAGGGAAATGAGTAGAGATTTATCTACCGTTCTTCTTGGCGGTAGGACGGCCACGGAAAGTATGTCGGTGGTCGGACGGAGTAACTTCTTAAGAATGGCTTCCGGTAGCTTCGAAAGAGAATGGTTTCTCTCGAAACTAAATCTTGACTAGCACTACTTGACTTTTTGGATCGAAAGGGTGGTCGAGTGGTGGTTTAGTGGCGGCTTAGGACGAGTTCTTTGAAGAACTTGGGAAGAACTTCAAGAACAAGGAAGAACACTCAAGAACTAGCTAAGAACAAGCAAGAATACTAAGCTTTCTAGAGAGAGAAGTGAACTATGGAAGGTGTGAGTTGAAATGGGAAGGAATGGGTGCTATTTATAGGCAAAAGTTTGGCTCCCTCTCCTCCCTCTTTGGCCGGCCCTCTCTCTCTCTAAATCCAATGGATTTTATTTCATATCTTGTCATGTCAAGGCTTGAAAGACTACAAAGATTTTTCCCTTTCTTTATTTCCATTTTAGGACAACTTTTAAGCTATTCTATGGGGGTTTTGTCTTGTCTAGTACTTGAAAGAGTAAGAATACTAGATATGGTTGTCCTTAGATATGAAAGAGTAAGAAAACCCTAGATTTGGTGGTACAAGATGATGTATGAAGATTGGCCATGGATTGGACTAGATTTGGAAGAGTACACTTGCACACATCACACTTTCTCTCTCCCTCTCTCATCCGGCCCTCTCTCTCTCTCCCTCCCTCATCTCTCTCGGCCTCTCTCTCCTTCTCTCTCTCTCTTTCTCTCTCTTGGTACAATGTACTTATGTATATATCAAATGCATGGAAGGACAAGGGTTGGTGATTGACTTGGAAGAGTATAGGATTTGGTGGAAGTAAATCTTGTACTTCTAAATCTATCTCATGTTCTCCATATCTCTCTCTTTCTTCCTTACATAGGTACATGTACTTATATATATATATATAACTTGGGTTTGGTAGATGACAATCCAATGGAAGTACAACATATCTTTCTCTCCCTCTCTCCTATCTCTCTCATCTCTCTCGGCTCTCTCTCCTCTGCCTCTCTCGGCTCTCTCTATCCCCTTCTCTCTCTCTCCTGTCTCTCCCTCTCTCCCTTGTACTATCTCTCTCTCTCTCTCTATATATATATATATATATAAGCCTAATAAGATATGGAAGTACAAGGTACTAATAAACAAATGGGATTTTGAAAGAAGGATTTTCTTATTAAACAATGAAATTAACACATGTGTTCTATCTTTATATTATATAGGAGTAGGTGTACTAGTGTCCTATTATAATATTTAGGTACGTACTATATGATTTGGGTAGATATCTAGTCAAAATTCCACATTAAAATACTCTAATTTGGCACATGTCTCCTTATTATATAGTATTTAGTACATAGGGAATCCTAGAGTCATATATTATATTAGATACTCTTCTAATTCATTAATGAGGGAATCCCATGGGATTCTAGATAATGAATTAACTAATATATCTTAGTACTAGTCCTATTATCCAATGGATATTAATTCTCCTAACATTTATGGACCAATGGGCAAAAGTCAAAGGTTGACTTTGGTCAAAGGGTTCATCTAGGGTTCAAGAGATCAAAAGGTTCAAACGGTTCAAGGAAGTCAAGGGTTTAATTAGGCTATCTCCATGGATTAGGTTAGAAGCTAACTAGGCTTGCTAAGTAGGATTTCTAGTCAAGACTATAATCTAGGCTTAAGCTTGATGATTAGGAAAGTATACCAACACACTTGTCATTAGAAAATGACCTTATTGAAGAATCTAATCATGACGGATTACTAAGAACAACTCAAGGTTTTGAGAGGAATTTATGAACCATTCAAGAAGAATTAAAGACTTTTCGAATTAACAACGAAATTTTTATTCAGTAAAAATCAGAGTTGTTACAGACTCTGCGTTGCAGCATGGGAAAAAGGAATCCTATATAATAGGAACAGACCACTATACAGAATCGCAAATATGATTTTGACGGGCCCCTAGGCAATCACCTGAACACATTCACTATTTCTGTCAAAACAGTAGACTCATGGAGTACGTACACTAGCACGTGAGCACGCTTAATTGCACGAGAACTAAAACCAATCACGAGAAGGAAGCGTACACTACTTAAACCAATCATGATAAAGCAGTTTTGTGTTGTTCGATGACATGTAAAAAGCCCTATGAACACTCTGGAGCTCTTAAGAAATGAACGAATGCCTTAGAACAAGAAATGCGAATACCTAAAGGAACATAGAATCAGTGGAAGGGCATGAAAACATGATTTAGCCATAGTGGCTCCGACGATCTTTGAATTGGTCTACTTTCGACCAAATTTCGATAGACCAAAATATATGATTTTTACGGTTCAATCTCACCATGTTTTACTAATTTGAATACCTCTTTATCCATACAAAATAGGTTTCTATCCGGTTTAAAGTTGGTGTGATCCAATGATTTTTTCAAAATAATTTACTTTTCGACCTATTGAGGGTAAAATTGTCCTATCCTTTTGGTGCATAAATTATTTTTGGAGTAAAACTAATTAGGCTAGACAAACTTTTCAACGGTTCAAACCACGTCCAAATCGGAGTTCGGGAGTGTCTGTGGCATGATCGCAAAGTTTGGTTAATTTTCAAATTCCTAAGATGCGCCCGGGCAGATGGGATTGCGCCTGGGGCGCATGGTATTGCGCCTGGGGCGCATTACTGCTCAACAATTGCTCAATTTTTGCAGGTTTGTCCCGGATACTCCCGAACTCCAATTTTTGCAAGGTTTGAACCGTTAAAAAGCTCGTTAAGTCTAATTTCTAACCCAACTAGTTTGAATCTTCAATTATTTGCAAACCAAAAGACTTAACCAATTTACCCTCTGTGAGTCGAAAAGTAAATCATTTTAGTAAAGAGCTCGCATCTCCCTCATCTTAAATCCGATAAATACCTATTATATATCGATAAAAAGTAATTTCAAAGTACTAAATGTTGGTGGAATCCAATCGTAAAAATAATAAGTTTTAATTTATGAAAAGTTGGTAGTAAACTGACCACTGCAAAGATCGTCGCAGCACCACCACCCTCACTTCACCACCAACACTAACCTCACTTCACCACACTTCCACTCTGCTACCACCGTTGGCACCACACCTCAATAATTAAAAAAGTAATTTAAACACTACAAAACAATTACGCACCAAAAGTAATTTGTATGACTTGTTTTTTATTTATTTTTTCCCAGATTACGGGATCAGATGAAGAAAATTATGCATTCACTAGGAAATTAAGTGCAGCGAGACATATGGATTCATCAGCATCCTCTGCACTTCAATGATCCTAATGTGAAGTTTCTTGTAGCTGACTGGGTGACGCTGCCACGACTTGGTATGATGGGAGTCCAGATTGTCGGAATGTGTGGAATTCTTGCTAGCTATTGCTATCAATGGAAATATTATTTTGTTCATAGTTGTTTTCCTTCCCTGTCACTGATTTCTGTAATACTACGGATTGCTCTTTGAATCTACGGAGATTTGGGGCCATCACGTTCTAGTTGGTCTTGTTACTTCTTTTCAGAAACATCCCAAAAAAGCCGAGACTCTGCGTTGCAGCATGGGAAAAAGGAATCATATATAATAGGAACAGACCACTATACAGAATCGCAAATATGATTTTGACGGGCTACTAGGCAAGCACCTGAACACATTCACTATTTCCGTCATAACTGTAGACACATGGAGTACATACACTAGCACGTGAGCACGCGTAATTGCGCGAGAACTCAAACCAATCACGAGAAGGAAGCGTACACTACTAAAACCAATCATGATAAAGCAGTTTTGTGTTGTTCGATGACGTGTAAAAAGCCCTATGAACTCTCTGGACCTGTTAAGAAATGAACGAATGCCTTAGAACAATAAATGCGAATACCGAAAGGAACATAGAATCAGTGGAAGGGCATGAAAACATAATTTAGCCATAGTGGCTCCGACGATCTTTGAATTGGTCTACTTTCGACCAACTTTCGATAGACCAAAATATATGATTTTTACAGTTCAATCTCACCATGTTTTACTAATTTGAATACCTCTTTATCCATAAAAAATAGGTTTCAATCCGGTTTAAGTTAGTGTGATCCAATGATTTTTTCAAAATAATTTACTTTTCGACCTATTGAGGGTAAAATTGTCCTATCCTTTTGGAGCATAAATTATTTTTGGAGTAAAACTAATTAGGCCAGACAAACTTTTCAACGGTTCAAACCACGTCCAAATCGGAGTTCGGGAGTGTCTGTGGAATGATCGCAAAGTTCGCTTTATTTTCAAATTCCTAAGATGCGCATGGGATTGCGCCTGGGGCGCATTACTGCTCCACAATTGCTCAATTTTTGCGGGTTTGTCCCGGATACTCCCGAACTCCAATTTTTGCAAAGTTTGAACCGTTAAAAAGCTCATTAAGTCTAATTTCTAACCCAACTAGTTTGAATCTTCAATTATTTGTGAACCAAAAGACTTAACCAATTTACCCTCAGTGAGTTGAAAAGGAAATCATTTTAGTAAAGAGCTCGCGCTCCCTCATCTTAAATCCGATAAATACCTATTATATATCGATAAAAAGTAATTTCAAAGTACTAAATGTTGGTGGAATCCAATCGTAAAAATAATAAGTTTTAATTTATGAAAAGTTGGTAATAAACTGACCACTGCAAAGATCGTCGGAGCACCACCACCCTCACTTCACCACCAACACTAACCTCACTTCACCGCACTTCCACTCTGCTACCGCCGTTGGAACCACACCTCAATAATTAAAAAAGTAATTTAAACAGTACAAAACAATTTATGCACCAATAGTAATTTGTATGACTTGTTTTTTATATTTTTTTCCCAGATTACGGGATCAGATGAAGAAAATTATGCATTCACTATGAAATTACGTGCAGGGAGACATATGGATTCATCAGCATCCTCTGCACTCCAATGATCCTAATGTTAAGTTTCTTGTAGCTGACAGGGTGACGCTGGTACGACTTGGTATGATGGAAGCCCAGATTGCCGGAATGTGTGGAATTCTTGCTAGCTATAGCTATCAATGGAAATATTATTTTGTTCATAGTTGTTTTCCTTCCCTGTCACTGATTTCTGTGATATTACGGACTGCTCTTTGTGTCTATGGAGATTTAGGGCCATCACGTTCTAGTTGGTCTTGTTACTTCTTTCCAGAAACATCCCCAGAAAGCCGAGACTCTGCGTTGCAGCATGGGAAAATGGAATCATATATAATAGGAACAGACCACTATACAGAATCGCAAATATGATTTTGACGGGCTCCTAGGCAAGCACCTGAACAAATTCACTATTTCCGTCATAACTGTAGACACATGGAGTACGTACACTAGCACGTGAGCACGCTTAATTGCGCGAGAACTAAAACCAATCACGAGAAGGAAGCGTACACTACTAAAACCAATCATGATAAAGCAGTTTTGTGTTGTTCGATGACGTGTAAAAAGCCCTATGAACTCTCTGGAGCTGTTAAGAAATGAACGAATGCCTTAGAACAATAAATGTGAATACCGAAAGGAACATAGAATCAGTGGAAGGGCATGAAAACATAATTTAGCCATAGTGGCTCCGACGATCTTTGAATTGGTCTACTTTCGACCAACTTTCGATAGACCAAAATATATGATTTTTACAGTTCAATCTCACCATGTTTTACTAATTTGAATACCTCTTTATCCATAAAAAATAGGTTTCAATCCGGTTTAAGTTAGTGTGATCCAATGATTTTTTCAAAATAATTTACTTTTCGACCTATTGAGGGTAAAATTGTCCTATCCTTTTGGAGCATAAATTATTTTTGGAGTAAAACTAATTAGGCCAGACAAACTTTTCAACGGTTCAAACCACGTCCAAATCGGAGTTCGGGAGTGTCTGTGGAATGATCGCAAAGTTTGGTTTATTTTCAAATTCCTAAGATGCGCATGGGATTGCGCCTGGGGCGCATTACTGCTCCACAATTGCTCAATTTTTGCGGGTTTGTCCCAGATACTCCCGAACTCCAATTTTTGCAAGGTTTGAACCGTTAAAAAGCTCGTTAAGTCTAATTTCTAACCCAACTAATTTGAATCTTCAATTATTTGTGAACCAAAAGACTTAACCAATTTACCCTCAGTGAGTCGAAATGTAAATCATTTTAGTAAAGAGCTCGCGTCTCCCTCATCTTAAATCCGATAAATACCTATTATATATCGATAAAAAGTAATTTCAAAGTACTAAATGTTGGTGGAATCCAATCGTAAAAATAATAAGTTTTAATTTGTGAAAAGTTGGTAATAAACTGACCACTGCAAAGATCGTCGGAGCACCACCACCCTCACTTCACCACCAACACTAACCTCACTTCACCGCACTTCCACTCTGCTACCGCCGTTGGAACCACACCTCAATAATTAAAAAAGTAATTTAAACACTACAAAACAATTTACGCACCAAAAGTAATTTGTATGACTTGTTTTTTATATTTTTTTTCCCAGATTACGGGATCAGAAGAAGAAAATTATGCATTCACTAGGAAATTAAGTGCAGTGAGACATATGGATTCATCAGCATCCTCTGAACTCCAATGATCCTAATGTGAAGTTTCTTGTAGCTGACTGGGTGACGCTATAACGCCCCAATTTTTCAGAAGCAAAATAAAATGATTTCATAAGAAATTTGGCTAATAAATATGATTTCCCAAAATAAAGGTTTTGCTATCACAATCTCAAGATAAATTTACTTATTTAAAATACATTATCTTCATAGCCAACTCAAGGCTTGATACGGATCCCAAGCAAACTCGATCTCCATTCCTGATATTCTTCCCGTGTCGAACTGCACCATCGTTGCATCCCCTCCACCGAATCATGCGCCCTCTGGCAAATTGATCGCCGAAGCAATCGATTTACCAGGATACAGATGTATCCGTGAGTGATAAATCACCCAGTAGAATAATCCAACCCAACCACCCCTCTTACTATACAGCTAGCAGGTAACAATATATATCATCAATGCAGAAGAGTAAAACAGAAGTAACACACATTTACTCATTACTATCCAATAGCCCAACAACAAGGAAAAGCTAGTCATGCCCGGACCATAACTACGGTTCGTCAACCCTAATCACCACTACTTCCGCCAGTTCTATCATCACAAAACGTCACTGGACCACCCGCCAGGTTTTATCATCACAAAACATCTCTGGACTATCCGCCAGGTTTTATCATCACCAAAATATCGCTAGACCTCCGCCAGGTTTTAACAACAGAAAACATCTCTGGACTATCCGCCAGGTTTTATCATCGCAAAACATCACTGGACCACTTGCCAGGTTTTATCATCAGAAAATATCACTGGACCATCGCCAGGTTTTATCATCACAAAACATCGCTGGACTATCGCCATGTTTTATCATCAGAAAATATCACTGGACCACCGCCAGGTTTTATCATCACAAAACATCGCTGGACTATCGCCAGGTTTTATCATCAGGAAATATCACTGGACCACCGCCAGGTTTTATCATCACAAAAACGTCACTGGGCTACTTGCCAGGTTTTAATCATCACTGGACAACCTGCCAGTTTCAATTCACATCACTGGACTACCCGCCAGTTTCAAATCACTTCACACAATCCGCCTGCAGGCATCCTCTGACATCTCTTTCTCCCAAATAACCATTGTCTAATAACGTCTAGACGAAATCCTACTCATAAGTCACCCCATGTCTCTAGGGTCCAATCTAGCACAATAATCAAGAGACGGAGCAATATACAAATAATCACAATGTTAATTGAAATAAACAGTAAGCGTAGAAATCACGTAATCTTTTATGAATGAACCGTTGCCCTTAATCTTGTATGACCAAGAAGTTAATACTTAACGCAAGAAACTTTTATCTAATAAAAGTTTTTATAAAAAATAATAATAATAATAAGTCTAGGCTTGTATAAATTTTATTTAGGAAGTTAGATTGATTAATAACCATATTAAATTCAATAAATAAATAATAACATTAGAAATAATTGGCATGACCTTAAAAGGGTTCCTACGATCCTATGCAACGGGATCGAGTGTCAAAAATCAAGTCCGGAGGGTTGTGAGATTATTTTAAATAATGATATTACCGAAAACTACCGAAAGTAAAATAATTAGGTAATAAATAATCTAATAAATAAAATATGCTGAGGTTAACAAGGTTTTGTCTTGGGATGTAAAGAATTAAAAAAAAATAGTCCAGGAATTAATTAAATGGTTTATAAGGTCGCAAGAATTTTTCGATTTGAAACATTGTAAGAAAATAATAAATAGTTAATTAAATAAAAAAATATGAAATTAACAAGATATCACCTTTGAGGTGTTATAAGTCTAGGAAAAATAGTTTGAATGTTAAAAACGTTGTTTGGATGGTCGCAAAGATTTTTCGTTTGAAATCTTTGAATGAAAACAAACAAAAAATTTAATAAATAGATATTAAAATAAAAAACAAATGACATTAACAAGTTATGATCTTTGATGTGTTAAAAGTCTAGGAAAAATAGATCGGGGGTCGAAAATAGTGTTCGGAGGGTCGCAAAACGAATTCGGAACAAAATAGAACCTACCGCAAGGTCTGACTGCTTTGACCTTGCGGCCCGCAAACTCAGTCCTCTGGTTCTAGCGGCTGGACAACCCGAAGGTTGCGGCCGCAAGGTTTGGCCCAGATTCGGTTTTTTTGGTTTTTCTCACGGTTTTCGATGCATGGGACCATAAAGGGCATAGGGTTATGCTTAAAAACATTAAATATACTTATAGGAGAGGTTGGAATAGATTATAATACCTCGAATTGGGTCGGATTGATTCAAAAATGAATCTTGAATTTTGGGGAAGATGACTTCGGGTTTCTTGATTGGGAGACCCTGGGGATCAAATTTAATGATGTTTGGGGATGCTTGGAGTTGTAGAAGTCGTTTGGGATGATCAATTCGGGTTTCGGTTGGTCGTGGCTACGAGACCCACTTTTCTCTCTCTTTCTTTCTCTCTCTAGAACTCCATGGATTGGAGCTTCGTTTCCTACGAATTTCTTCTCTCTTCTGGACTGGTGGGGTGTGGGGAATTGCGTGGTGTGCCCTAGGGTCGGAGTTATGGGGTATTTATAAGAAAATTTCGATGAGGGTGATAAAATCGTATTCGAAAAGATTTCTATCTCTTGGGCTTTGAGATGGGCGAGATGATGGCGAAAATATGATAGGGAGGAAGTAGAGACTAAGTAGGAGTAAGAGAGGAAGAGATGGAAGGAGTGTGCATGTATGTAGGAAAAGAAAATTAATAAATACATGCATGTAGGAAAAAAAAATACATGCAGTTATGTATTTTTTTTAAAAAAAGGTAATTGTATTAAGAAAATAATCCTAATAATATTATTATTAGAAAAAAAAATTTGGCTCGAAAATCCGGATCGTTACAGACGCTGCCACGACTTGGAATGATGGGAGCCCAGATTGCCGGAATGTGTGGAATTCTTGCTTCCTATTGCTATCAATGGAAATATTATTTTGTTCATAGTTGTTTTCCTTCCCTGTCACTGATTTCTGTGATATTACGGATTGCTCTTTGTTTCTACGGAGATTTAGGGCCATCACGTTCTAGTTGGTCTTGTTACTTCTTTCCAGAAACATCCCAAGAAAGCCGAAACTCTGCGTTGCAGCTTGGGAAAAAGGAATCATAGATAATAGGAACAGACCACTATACAGAATCGCAAATATGATTTTGACGGGCTCCTAGGCAAGCACCTAAACACATTCACTATTTCCGTCATAACTGTAGACACATGGAGTACGTACACTAGCACGTGAGCACGCTTAATTGCACGAAAACTAAAACCAATCACGAGAAGGAAGTGTACACTACTAAAACCAATCATGATAAAGCAGTTTTGTGTTGTTAGATGACGTGTAAAAAGCCCTATGAACTCTCTGGACCTGTTAAGAAATGAACGAATGCCTTGGAACAATAAATGCGAATACTGAAAGGAACATAGAATCAGTGGAAGGGCATGAAAACATGATTTAGCCATAGTGGCTCCGACGATCTTTGAATTGGTCTACTTTCGACCAACTTTCGATAGACCAAAATATATGATTTTTACGGTTCAATCTCACCATGTTTTACTAATTTGAATACCTCTTTATCCATACAAAATAGGTTTCAATCCGGTTTAAAGTTAGTGTGATCCAATGATTTTTTCAAAATAATTTACTTTTCGACCTGTTGAGGGTAAAATTGTCCTATCCTTTTGGTGCATAAATTATTTTTGGAGTAAAACTAATTAGGCTAGACAAACTTTTCAACGGTTCGAACCACGTCCAAATCAGAGTTCGGGAGTGTCTGTGGCATGATCGCAAAGTTTGGTTAATTTTCAAATTCCTAAGATGCGCCCGGGCGCATGGGATTGCGCCTGCGGCGCATGGTATTGCGCCTGCAGCGCATTACTGCTCCACAATTGCTCAATTTTTGCGGGTTTGTCCCGGATACTCCCAAACTCCAATTTTTGCAAGGTTTGAACCGTTAAAAAGCTCGTTAAGTCTAATTTCTAACCCAACTAGTTTGAATCTTCAATTATTTGTGAACCAAAGACTTAACCAATTTACCCTCAGACCTCAGTGAGTCGAAAAGTAAATCATTTTAGTAAAGAGCTCGCATCTCCCTCATCTTAAATCCTATAAATACCTATTATATATCGATAAAAAGTAATTTCAAAGTACTAAATGTTGGTGGAATCCAATCGTAAAAATAATAAGTTTTAATTTATGAAAAGTTGGTAGTAAACTGACCACTGCAAAGATCGTCGAAGCACCACCACCCTCACTTCACCACCAACACTAACCTCACTTCACCGCACTTCCACTCTACTACCGCCGTTGGCACCACACCTCAATAATTTAAACACTACAAAACAATTTACGCACCAAAAGTAATTTGTATGACTTGTTTTTTATATTTTTTTTCCCCAGATTACGGGATCAGATGAAGAAAATTATGCATTCACTAGGAAATTAAGTGCAACGAGACATATGGATTCATCAGCATCCTCAGAACTCCAATGATCGTAATGTGAAGTTTCTTGTTGCTGACTGGGTGACGCTGCCACGACTTGGTATGATGGGAGCCTAGATTGCCGGAATGTGTGGAATTCTTGCTAGCTATTGCTATCAATGGAAATATTATTTTGTTCATAGTTGTTTTCCTTCCCTGTCACTGATTTCTGTGATATTATGGATTGCTCTTTGTGTCTACGGAGATTTAGGGCCATCACGTTCTAGTTGGTCTTGTTACTTCTTTCCAGAAACATCCGAAGAAAGCCGAGACTCTGCGTTGCAGCTTGGGAAAAAGGAATCATATATAATGAACAAACCACTATACAGAATCGCAAATATGATTTTGACGGGCTCCTAGGCAAGCACCTAAACACATTCACTATTTCCGTCATAACTGTAGACACATGGAGTACGTACACTAGCACGTGAGCACACTTAATTGCACGAGAACTAAAACCAATCACGAGAAGGAAGCGTACACTACTAAAACCAATCATGATAAAGCAGTTTTGTGTTGTTCGATGACGTGTAAAAAGCCCTATGAACTCTCTGGAGCTGTTAAGAAATGAACGAATGCCTTAGAACAAGAAATGCGAATACCGAAAGGAACATAGAATCAGTGGAAAGGCATGAAAACATGATTTAGCCATAGTGGCTCCGACGATCTTTGAATTGGTCTACTTTCGGCCAACTTTCGATAGACCAAAATATATGCTACTCAAAGCAGATGGAAAATGGGTGAACTTCAAAGGTGAAATTAATAAAGTCTGAATTCAGGCACGGCCCGCCCGTCTGCTGCTAGTTCCGGGAATGGCGCAAGGCGATGATCGAAGGAATATCCTAGAATTAGGAGTGTGTGTTCGGAATGGAACATAGAATGTCTTGACGCCCAGATGTGTATAGTTTTAGTGGTCCGATCGGTCTTCTTTTAACCAATTTTCCATAAAATTAAACTTCATTAATTCTGTTTTTCATTTTCATCATTTTTTAGATGTTCTGAAACCCTATGTATCCATTCATAATTTGTCTTCATCCAATTTAAAATGACTGTGATTCGATATTTTTACCGAACTAATTTGTTTTTCGACCCACTAAGGGTAAAATAGTAACTTCCTTTGATGTAGAAATGATTTTCGATCAAAACAACTTCGGTAAGAAAGTAGATTTAACAAGCTTTCCAACGGTTTAAACCGCGATTGAATTGGATTTCGGGTGTGTCCGTGTCGAGCCCGCAAAGTTTAGCATGTTTTCAAGTGTTACGGATGTGCCCGGGCGCAAGGGAATGCGCCAGAGGCATATCAAAATGCGCCTGGGGCGCAGTAAAGCTTGCTAACAAACCAAACTTTGCGGGCTTGTCCCGGACTCTCCGAAATTCAGATTTGCATGTGGTTTGAACCGTTAGAAAGTTTGTTCAATCTAATTTCTATCTGAAGTAGTTTGGATCCAATATCATTCGAACATAAGAATATGTGACCATTTTACCCTCAGTGAGTCAAAGGACAATCATTTTGATAAAACGCTCGCAACTTTCTCATTTTAAATCTGACCAAGACCTTCTATATATTGAGAAATAGGGTTTTTAAAGTTATAAAAGTTGGTGGGATAAAACCATCAAAATATTTAGATCTCGTTCATGAAAAGTGAGTAAAAAGGAGACTACAAGAAAAATCATCGAAGCCTTTAAGGCTAAAACACGTTTTGTCCTTCATTCGGTGCACAAATCCCTAGTTCTTAGGTAATTATTCGTCATTTAAGTGGTTCTACGAAAAATTTCATTAGTAACTTGTGATCTAAAAAACAGAGTTTTTTCGATCTCTGTGTGTGTTGTAGCTATTAAGTTACGAAATGTTCCAAATGCGCAAACGTTCAAGTGAGGGTAGTCAAATGGCGGTGGTGGTAGTGGTAGTCATAGTGGTCGATTAATTGTGTTGGTGGTGTAGACAATCGAATTTTGCTCCGTAAACGTACTATAGAAAACAACGCTTCCGCCGCACTCCATTCCTTTGCACTCGACTTGCTAATGCAAGAGGTCGTCAAAGATATGCGTCATAAAGCGCTCAACAACAAATGGAGTTGTGAGCTTCTTCTCTTCTTTTCCCATATCTCCAAAAGATATGTCACAGGAAAGAGAGCTACTTTGTACTCAAAGCAGATGGAAAATGGGTGAACTTCAAAGGTGAAATTAAAAAAGTCTAAATTCAAGCACGGTCCGCCCGTCTGCTGCTAGGTCCGGGAATGCCGCAAGGCGATGATCGAAGGAATATCCTAGAATTAGGAGTGTGTGTTCAGAATGGAACTTAGAATGTGTGGATGCCCAAACGTGTTTAGCTTTAGTGGTCCGATCGGTCTTCTTTTAACCAATTTTCCATAAAATTAAACTTCATTAATTCTGTTTTTCATTTTTATCATATTTTAGAAGCTTGGAAACCTAATCTATCCATTCAAAATTTGTCTTGATCCGATTTAAAATGACCATGATTCGAGCTTTTTACAAAACTAATTTGTTTTCCCACCCACTAAGGGTAAAATAGTAATTTCCTTTGATGTAGAAATGATTTTCGATCAAAACAGCTTCGGTAAGAAAGAAGGTTTAACAGGCTTTCCAACGGTTCAAACCACGATCAAATTGGATTTCAGGTGTGTCCGTGTCTAGCCCGCAAAGTTTAGCATGTTTTCAAGTGTTACGGATGCGCCCGGGCACAAGGGAATGCGCCTGAGGCATACTCTTGCGAAAAGCTCTCCTTAAATTGGAGGAATCCGTATGAAAAAGAGATTCCCTGTCATGATACACCTCCTATTTGCAGATGACTCCCTTGTCTTTCTGGAAGCAGTACCTCAATATTGCTCCAACTTCATAGAGTTAATTTCATGTTTTAGTAAGGCTTCTGGGCTGTCTCTTAATGTTCAAAAGTCCAGCCTATTCTTTACTCTTAACATAAAGGACAGCCTGAAAGAGGAAATCAAAGAAATCCTTGGAGTGGTGGAGATGGAAGGGGATGCTAAATACTTGGGGCTGCCTCTGGTTTGGGGGAAATCCAAAAAGGAGTCTTTGGGATACTTCAGAGACAAGATTATGAAGAAAGTCCAAGGTTGGGGAAACAAAGAATTAAATCATGCTGGAAAGGATGTGCTCATCAAATCAGTTTTGCAACCTATCTCTATGTACACCTTCATGTGCTTCAAGGCTCCTCAATCTTTATGTTCATGTCTGAATTCGGCAATCAGCAATTTCTGGTGGGGTAGGAGTGATACAGGGAACAAGATACATTGGGGGGCTTGGCAGAAACTTACGGATCAAAAAGGAATGGGTGGCATGGGCTTCAAGGATTTTGAGTCTTTCAACGTCGCACTGCTAGCAAAACAATTCTAGCGCTTGATCAAGGAACCAAACTCCTTATGGGCAAAAGTTCTCAAGGGTCTCTACTTCCCTAAAAAGGAGTGCATAGAGGCTACCAGAGGATCCATGCCTTCCTGGATCCGGTGCAGTTTGCTGGAGGGAAGAAATCTCATCAAGGAAGGGCTACAGTGGAATGTGGGCAGTGGTGACCTTATAAATTTCTGGGATGATCAATGGGTCCCTGGAATTCCAGAGGGGAAGGTGGTTCCTCTTCAAAGTGCTCAAATCGAACCAGCTAGGGTGTAGACACCCTATTTTGGACTTTCCAGAATAGTTTACTTACGGTCTTTGATTCCCCGATGATGATTAAGGTCGAGAACATACCGAGTTGTTTGATGAGTTTGAGCTTTGAGCGTCCCGAACCTCGTCCAAATCCATTTCAAACCCTTGTCGAACCCTCAAGCCAGAACCAAATGGCCTCAACAAAACCCTACTGTAGTACGCTGGTGGTGGACTAGCGTGCGCAGGAACCACTGCCACGTGTCAGTCATTACCACTCTCTGGCGCACGCCACTCAACATGTGGCGCACGCCAGTAATCACCAGTCAAATCAACCTTTTTCAGCCAGATGGGCGGGAGTCTGTGTAGCCGCCTGACGTCAGCTGGCAGCCTCCTGATCATTAATTCGGCCAGAAACTGTTCCCTTCTCTCTCCTACACCTTCCATCAAGCCAAGTCCCATGCATTAAATGCATGGGAGCTTCCTCCAATGCTTGATCACCCAAACAGCCCCTAAGGGCAGGCTGATTTCAGCCTTCTCTCCTCCATAAATACCCCTTTTGCATTCATTTGCAAATGGTTGGCATCATTAAGAAAGAGTTAGCTCCATAAAGATTTCAAGTCCCTTTGTTTTCTTCTCCATTACTCTCCTTTGCTTCCTTTCTCTTCCATAGAAAGAGTAAGCAAGGGAATACTCTCCATAGTCCATAACCTTCGCCACATCCTTCATCCATCCTTTTCAAGTTCAAGACTCAAACCATCTTCTCAAACTCGCAAGCAAAGGTATAATACCTCTTGCTCCTGTTTTCTGTTCTGACCCCTGAGGGGGGCTGGCAGGGTCAAGGCTGGTAATCTATACCAGTCTTGGCCCTAATGCTAGCAAGGTTTCAAAACCGTATACAATGTTTAGTGGCGCACGCCAGTAATAAGTACCGTACGCCAGTAATGGTGATGGGTGCAGAACTGGTGTGGGGATCATGGATCATTATTTTCTTGCATTATTTAAGCTTTAATCACCCTGCTGCATGCTAAAACCAGTTTACAGCTTTCTGTATTTAGAACTGCTTTCTTTTCTATCTGTATTTACTGATTAGTTTGGCCTTCTAGGTCCCTCTGGTCCTGTTCCAGAGCCTAGGGTGTGCAAAGCCAAAGCATTGGGACATAAGAGATTACTGGCGTGCGGCCCTTCATTAGTGGCGTGCGCTAGTGATCTATGTTCCAGTGGCTTGGCCCTTGCATGGATCTTACATCCAGGCCCTGATCATCCTCCCCTCACTGTTTAAGGGGTTTTCTGTCTATTTGGTGGCTTTGCACCCTTTTAATCTGTTTGTAATAGCTTATTAACTTATATAAACTGTGTGGTTTGTCCCGGGTGTGCACTGGTCCTTTCCAGAGCCCAGAGGGTTGAGAGCAGAAGCTGTGGGCTTAAGTCTACCGGCGCACGCCAGTCGTGGGGTGGCGCACGCAGGTCATGACTGCATGCAGTGGCCTGGCCAGTGCATGCAGGCTTGATCCTGTGTGCAACATTTCATTGCCAGTGTGTCCTAGTCTGCTTAAAATGTCCACAAAAGCTTGTTCTCAATCTATTATACATAAATGCAAACATCCATAAATATTTTGCTACATCTTTTGTACATAAATGCAATTTGTTACAGTTTTAATCCCTATTAACTGTTCCCCGCCCTAACTGGTTAAAAGAATGATCAAATAAAGAGAGAAATGCAAATGTTTTATAAAACGCCTGAGTAGAGACCGGTCTCTGGACTGGGCGAGAGGGGTGCCATAAAACCCTTCCCCTCTCGTAATCTGGCTCCCGAACCTCAAGATCGAAGGTGACGACGGCCCAGTCTACAAAAGCCTTTTTCAAAATCAAACAAACGCGATCCAAAACGTTTTCAAAAGAACGGTTTCTTGGGTACAAACCGCAAAACCCGAGTGGCGACTCTCTGATCTGCGAAGCACTTCGCCGCGCTTTCCGCGAGATGTAGGGCGCACCCGGAATTTCATGCTTAAAAACGGGATTTTTGGGGCGTGTGCCCACAGTGGCGACTCTGCTGGGGACATTACATTAATCTACATTTGGAAATTAATACATGGATGAACAATCTTTCAAAAGTCTAACAGTACGCTCCGCGCTACTGAAGAGCAGAATGGTATCATAACAGGATTCTACATCCGGCCATTCCAATCTGGGGCTTTTACTATTGTTCACTTATGTAGTTTTCTCCAAGTGTCGATTAATAAAGTGAGCCAAGCTTCAAAAGGCATTTTTGAAAAACATTTCGTTTCTCTCTCTCGATCGTTCTTTCGACACGCGTACATTTGCATCGGTGTTCTATCAGCCCCGTTGAGGTGTTTTGGGTAACCGGCACAGTTTACTGGAGCCCGGGGTCCTCGAATGCCCAACAACCTTGGACGATGATGAGACGTATTACCGTTTGACCATTGCTCTGCTGCACGCGTTGCGATGGGAGGTATAAAACATCTCTAGTCTGAGGAACCCCTCTAAGCCAAAACCAGCCTCGCCATGCGTACAAAGCAATAGAACCTTTCAAAACTAAGACAGGAACCCACAGGGTAGGATTACTTGCATCTAACCCCCATAAACTGTCTATGTGTTACTGCTTTCCATATCGCATGTCTGTACATACATTCATACCGTTCTGCGTAGGAGCATGCTAGGGCGGCTTTTAGGGTTGTCTCTCTTTCAAACCCATTTTATGCCTGCTAGGGCGCTGCCTGGACCGATGACGAGTCGTGCATCGTGATGGTGCACGTTATCAACTTTCCAATTCCTTGGGTCAACGAGACTTTGGGAAATCTAGACTTTCTAAGTCCTTGCCTAAACCCGATCGAGGTTTCAAAACGGAAAACTAGGAACAACGGGAGACATGACATGATGCTCATACCACCCAGGTTAAAAGTGCTAAACACTTACACCATTCAAGGCTCCGGCACAGTGCTGCTTACGCCCTCTTGGTTACAGTATCATGTCATCAACACCGAGTTGTTCCGTTCCAACATTGAAACTTCGAAAGCGGAATAGTCAAATACTTAGGCTGTTTCGACATCTCTTAGTGTTAATCGATCCCGTCAAGGTACATCGCCGAAAAAAAAAAATCCGAGGATCTTGGCAGCGTCCGAGTGTCGTGAGACGAGCTTGTCTCTAGTTGTAGAGTCTAGGAGGACACCAACGACAACGTGTACATTGCATCCTTTCAAATAAAACTATTGCAGGGACACTTCCTGAGCCTTCGATTGCTTTACTGTCAAGCTTTGGGCGTTGCAGCATCAAGGAAAGTACCGAAAAGAAGAGCTCTAGGCCATCACCTTCCTCGATCATCAATCCGAGATGGCAGCACAAGCACAGCTGGCTGAGCTGAAGAGGGCTGTACAAGAGATGAACCAGAAAATGGACAAGCAAATGGTTATGGTCCAGGGGCTGTTTGACCTTTTCACCTCTATCATGTCAAAGCCGGATCCGGGGCTAGTCAAAGAACCTCTTCAGGCCTGTCACACTCCTGCGATCGGAACTGAGTTGTGCTCAAAAGACATGTTCAAAGACCTAGTTGAGTGTCACGAAGCTAGAACCCGCCCGAAGACCGCTGGTTCCTTGTTCAAAGCCAGTGCCGAAAGGGAGGATATGCGCAACAAAGAAATCATCCCCAGTGCCGAAAGAGTGCATGCCCTTGACAGCACAGCGCTATACAGCGGCGGAGTGAGTAAAAGTTCTGCCAGCCCTCAATCCAGTCGCCGGAACCCACCAAGGATCTTCTCGTGCATCTCTGCACCTTTGTCCTCGGTTTATGAAAAGCTCCTTGAAGCTGGCGTCCTCAGGCCACTCCGTCCGACTCCTCCACCTCGAGCACTCTCAGCGTCTCACAATCCAAATGCCTATTGTGCTTTCCATCAAGCACCTGGCCATCCCACCGATGCTTGCTACCGCCTCTGGCATGCCATTCAGAATCTCATCGATAATGGCACTATTCCACCCCCACTCCCATCAAAACCTGACGGCATTCCCAGCTCATTACTTCAACTCAAGTCTGACCCTCTGGTTGGTCAAATATCTATCACCTCCACTCAAATCAACCCCACCTCCACTCAAATCAACCCGAGCTCCTCCATACTCAACCCTACCCTCCACATTGTCCCAGAAAATCAACCCAAACCGATTGTATCCACTCCGTCTGAACCCGAGGCCAATCCAGTGGCCGCAGTTTGTACAATTGAGGCTTTCTCTGCCAACACCTGGTCTGACAGTGATGAGGGGCTTGCAAAGGCAGAATTCAAGAGGGAGCTTATTCAGGTCAAGAAGCAAACTGACACGCTGGGGATCACTGTTCAAGGGAGCACCGAGTAGGTTTGGTCGAAGAAGCTGAGGAAGCCGAAGTGCTGTTGCTTGGGCCTGACATCCTCTAGATCCTACCTCTCTGTGAGGAAGCCAAGGGTAACTCTAAAAGTTGCATTTTCAAGTCATGTCTATTTGCATTGACACTTTTGAATCTGAGTCTGACACAGTGTCTATCTGGCGTCTTAGTCTAGCTCTGAGTCGGAGTTCGTGCCTCTTGGCCCTCCATGTCGTAGCTTCTATTCTCAATTCGAGTCTTTTGCTATACTTGGCAACCCCGGGGCTTTCTTTTGATATGCACTATCTTGCTTCTAAGTACTTTGCTGGCTTTTGAATAAACTGTGTCGACCCTGACGACGAAGGGATAGATTTCGATGGGGTCATCCCCAAGGAAATGTGTTCCCTCGCCGAAAGGGAAGAAGAAAGGCATGCTCGGCCTATTAAAAGAAGAAGTAGTTTCAATAAACTTGAAAGATAAGGTAGACCCCCGGATGACTTAAAATTGGCTCAACGCTGTCCCCCAAAGGAGCATTGTGCCCCGGATGGTTCAAAATTGGCTTAACACTGTCCCCCAAAGGAGCACTTTGCCCCGGACGTTTCAAAATTGGCTCAACGCTGCCCCCCAAAGGAGCATCGCGCCTGATCAGACGGGGTCAAAGAATTCAATGACGTTCTGGCATGGTCTCCCAAAAGACACGCCTGGCGCCGCCCCTAAAATGACGAAGCATCAAAACCTCTGCTAACGGATGTCAAGCCAGAAAGTAGAAACTCAGAAGGCTCCAGGCCTTGCACTCCAGGCTCAGAAAGCATTCCATCAAGCGCACATTAAAAAGGCGCAAAAGTGGCCTGGAGCGAGGCATTTTCAACTGAAGCAGTCAGGACCCTGCATTATCAAAAGCCATCTTATCTGGGGCTGCAGCCAAAGATCATCGATCTCGACGACAACAAATTCTACACTCTAGTCAACCTGGATCAATTCAAGAGCCACTTTTCCCTGAGAAAAGCTCGTTGGGCCGAAAACCACAAGGGTGGGCGGTGCCAAGCAAAAGTTAGAGCAGCCTGCTAGACCGAAAACCTAAGGAGGCGGTCTAGGCAAAAATAAATAGGCAAAAAGTCGAAAGCTCGCTAGGCCGGAAGCCTGAGAAGGCGGCACTAGGCAAAAGTTAGAGCGTAAAAGGAGAGGTAAATACACGAGTGAACCTTGGCCTGAACTACGTTTTGACCTGATTCCCCAAATGTGGGATACGTAGGCAGTCTCTCTTCAAGACTCGGTCATATTCTATCAATTGGATCCATGGTTGACGTTTTGGTACACATCAAGGGTCGAGAAGGGTCAAGAACGGAACAAGCTTCATCAGAAACAGAAGGGGGAACCCTTTGTCTTTCAATCTTATTTCAAACTACTACTTCAATTTCAAAACTGAGCAAAAGCCTTTACAAAAAAAAGAAGAAAAGAAAAAGAGAAGCATAAAAAACAGAACGAAATGCTTACGAGGCCCCAACGGGCTCACAGTTTATTCTAAGTTCAGCAAAGTCTAAGACAAGCAGCTGCACGAGTTTTTCAGTTATGCACACTTGCTCAAAGTGATGCGCGTTGGTCTCAAACTTGCGCGCGCTTCTTCAATTCCCGCAGCATACAGCGTTTGGCAGCCATCACACCTAACAACGATTTTGAACCCCCCCCCCCCCCCCCCCCCCCCCCCCCCCCCCCGTGGGAATTTCAAGTTAAAACCAAGGTTCCGGTGCCTCGAAATTGGTTTTAAGGGCTCTTGCCAAGTTTTCTATGCCGTGCAGGTCATATGTGTCTAATGTGACTGTGCGGAGGTGTCGGTTTCAGTCCGGGCCTATATGAGTCTCTCCTTCGCGTATTTTGTCCATCTTTGCGACATTTTTTCTAAGCTTTTCGGTCTATTGCCCATTCCGAGGCTTTCTTCTCTGTTTCATTTATTCACACAGGTCTTTGTACGTATTTGACTGTGTGTGAGTGTCAGTTTCACCTATTTAGGGATATTTTGGATTTTGGCCTGTTAGTGCCCAAAATTTCACTATTGCCCATGTGTTGGAGAGTCTGCATTGTATCCTAGGACTCTTCTTCCTCATTCTTCCGAGCTAGGCAGTCTATACGTGTGCGCATGTCTGTGTGTCAACTCGATTCGCTCGTCAATGCAAGTTAGATATTAGCGATTGGTTTCCACTCTATGCAACTTTTATAACGCTGCTACGGTATGCAAAACAAGTCATCAAGAACAGAGGGATACATTGGCCCAATGCCAAAAGCGAATCAAAGCAGCAAGCCTCTGGCTCGCTCGAAGGTCATCTACTCGGACCTACAGGCCCGCAGCTCAAATCAAAGCAGTAAAGCAAAAGTGTGGCTCAGTGGTAGCCCTCAATCGCCAAAATTGTCCTGGTCGTCGTTTGTGTCGTCCTTTCCCTAAGGGCCGCCCTTAGCTTGCACCTGCATTTTCAATTTATGCATTCAATTTAGTATACGTTATCGTTGCATATTGTATATCAAATGTCAAAAGAAGGAAAGTGCTTCAAATCAAATCAATCCAAAGCATGTTGAGGTGTTCAAATCAAATCAAATCAGTGATGAGGCGTGCCTACAATCAGTGTTGTGGCATTGGCAAATCAAATCAAATCAAGCATTGAGGCCCATTCCCGGCAAGCAGCCCATGTTGCCCTGATCCATGATTCCATCCCGGTTCGCTATTTCCCCAAGCAGAGCCCATCCAACTCCAAATCAACGACGATCTATCCGTCCAATTCAAATCAACGACGATCTATCCGTCCAATTCAAATCAACGACGATCTATCCGTCCTATTTCAAATCAACGACGATCTATCCGTTCTGTTTCAAATCAACGACGATCCATCCGTCCTGTTTCAAATCAACGATGACCCATCCGTCCAATTTCAAATCAACGACGATCCATCCGTCCTGTTTCAAATCAACGACGATCCATCCGTCCTGTTTCAAATCAACGATGACCCATCCGTCCAATTTCAAATCAACGATGACCCATCCGTCCTATTTCAAATCAACGACGGTCTGTCCGTCCAACTTCCGATTCAACCGTTAGCACATCTTCCAGCAGTCTTATTGCTCTGTCTCGGATGGTCCTTGATAAGGAGATTGGCTCTGATTCCCAACAGATGGAATTTAACCTACCTGACGCGACCTACCCGTGATTTGTTGGAACTATCTGTGCCATGGTTAGCTTTATCATCAACGATGATCAGCCATGTCATCACCGACGATCAGCCATGTCGTCCACTCAACGATGATCAGCCATGTCATCACCGACGATCAGTCATGTCGTCCAATCCAACGATGATCAGCCATGTCATCACCGGCGATCAGCCATGTCGTCTATTTCAACGATGATCAGTCATGTCATCACCCCGATCAACGGCGATCAGAATATTGCCCGCGTTCACCCCGATCAACGATGATCAGTCATGTCATCACCCCGATCAACGGCGATCAGAATATTGCCCGCGTTCACCCCGATCAACGATGATCAGTCATGTCATCACCCCGATCAACGGCGATCAGAATATTGCCCGCGTTCACCCCGATCAACGGCGATCAGAATATTGCCCGCGTTCACCCCGATCAACGATGATCAGTCATGTCATCACCCCGATCAACGGCGATCAGAATATTGCCCGCGTTCACCCCGATCAACGATGATCAGTCATGTCATCACCCCGATCAACGGCGATCAGAATATTGCCCGCGTTCACCCCCTCAACGACGATCAGAATATCATCCGATCGATCCACGACGACGGTCTGCCCGTCCAATCAGTCTACAACACCGTTCGCCTATCCTAGTCCACATCGGTCTACAAGTAGCGCATCGTCCAACAATCTTATTGCTCTGTCTCGGATGATTCATGATAAGGAGATTGGCTCTGATTCCCAACAGATGGAATTTAACCTACCTGACGTGACTTACCCGTGATTGTTGGAATTCTTCGTGCCGAAGAAGGATTGATCCCCAGCGGTAATGGTTTACCCGCGGCTGATTATTCCACAGGAGAGTCCACCTCACCATTCAACGATGGTCCACCCATCCCTATTTTCCAACAGAGTTCAAACTCTTTTCCAACGATCTTCAGATGGTTCGCCCGTCTTCAATCTCTCAATGGACGGTACATTTAAATACATGTCCGCATTTTCTGTCACACCCTAGATTTTCAACATAAGATATAATGATTTCCGATAAACGATACCTCGCAATAATACAGATAATACCCCAAAGCATGTTCATTCCCATATTTGCAAATTAAGATTTCAAAGTTTCTAGTCAAGCTTGACGATCCAAATAACATAATAGAAAAGAAGTTTTAGGGTTTACAATCCTCCACGTTCAAATGATAGTCATACTAGAAACTAATATTACATTCCCAAGAGTTTTACAAAATGATGCCCAAGCAATCTCCCGCAATAGCTATCAAAAGGGTTGAAGTCAAATGCATGCCAAGCACCTCGTGTTACTATCTTCGGGTGTACCTGAAAGAAAGATAGGGTTGAGCAAAACACGTGCCCAGTAGAGAGTTCTATGCTCAAACTATATGGAAATGAAGTGAATCATGCATCGAGAATGAGTAAACATAGACAGAGATGCCCAAAGTACGAATGATTACCAACGAGCTATACGCTTTGAACAAAGGGTTCTAGACTCCACCGGAATGCCACTAATCGTTACTCCTCAGACTAGATACATCAATAAACTTACGTCAGTCCACACTAGTTCATGTGTCATTCCAATTCATCTTATTATTCTTTATACGATACCACAATCGTTCTCGTGTCTATAGTCATCATTGTCCAATCCCTTCATCACAGAGTCTTTCTTTCCTTTTAGTCAGACATTCCCATCAATAGTCACTAGGGTCACCTCGGGTCTAGTTCCCTCGAGCGCAGGGTCACCCCGAGTCTATTCCCTTGATAATAATGATAATAACTTGGGTCACCTCGGGTCTATCTCCTCGAGCATAGGATCACCCCGAGTCTATTCCCTAAATAACAATCGTTTGGGTCACCTCGGGTCTGTTCCCTCGAGCGTAGGGTCACCCCGAGTCTATTCCCTAAATAACATCATCATCATTTCGTAATTCGCTGGTTAGCGGAAACGCACATCGCTTAACCGACCATCTATCATTTCATAATCAGCTTCGCCATCAATCTAACGGTTGTACCACAAAACTTTAATCAACCTCTATATAGCTCCACAGTTATACATGTTCATGCCTTTTCATTAGTTAACATATCCGCGTCGCACACAACGTACTAAGCCCATTTATATACAATCCTACAATACTCTATCCATTTGTTATCCACATTCACTCCACTTCCATTTCACGAACATCTAATCACTCAATCGAATCCAAGAATCATTCCATCAATCACATGGCGTTACAAGGTCAACAATTAACCGTATCGCTTATAGGCAAGTACACATGTCCTCACCATACCTCTAATTATATCCCCCGCACCTACGCAACATGCCACCTACAAGCGGTTTCCAAGGTATCCGACCTACTGGTTCCTATACTTGAATCCCGTAATAAGTGTACCAAGGAAGATCGAGAGGTTCGACGAGTTGTGAAGATACAAGTGACTACCTTACCCTTGAAGTCGTTACGCCGCTCCCATCTACTATCTATACCCACCACGATATTCGAACAACCAACGATACTCATAAACACTCTACGACACGTTTTCCATTAACAAAGATACTAAAATCTTACGCTTTACCGGTGCCTAAGGAGTGAGAACAATCTACGGACCATCAAGGGACGAGCAACCAAGCGTAGGGAAGGTTTAAATGTGTTTTAGAGGTGTTAGAAGTGATTGGAAACCAAAACGGTGAAGTACGAAGTAAAACAGCAAAAGCTGGAGATAAGCAACAGGTATCGATACCTAAGGCAAAGGTATCGATACCTTTTGGTTAAGAATGATTCCAGACGTAAGGGTATCGATAACAATGTCAAAAGGTATCGATAACTAGTGATTTTCTGAGCTCCGGAACAAGATGTTATCGATAACAATGGAAATGTTATCGATAACAATGTCAAAAGGTATCGATAACTAGTGATTTTCTGAGCTCCGGAACAAGATGTTATCGATAACAATGGAAATGTTATCGATAACAATGGGTTTCGAGCAGATTTTCTGCAGATTTCAATGGGTTTCTCATCCACAACAACAACAATAACAATAACCACGATCAATAACAAGACTCAACCTCTAGGAAACAAGCCATAAACATATATTAAGAGTTAGAACCCCCTACCTCAAGATTGAAGAACGAATTTGGAAGATTTCACAAGCCCTAGCTCCAATCTTTGAGTTCGAACAAAATACGCCTCCACCGAGCTCAAACCGGAGTAATACGGACTGAGATACGCGGAGGGATGCAAGATTGATGGTGGTTTTGCTTGGGTTTTTGGGTCTTGGTGGAGATTTTGGGTGAGAGTGAGAGAATGGGAGAGAGAGCCGAGAGAAGAGAGGAGTCGGGAGAGTGAGAGACCGAGAGGTGGAGAGGGTGGGAAATAATTTCCCTGCCTCTCACCCCACACACATATATGCACACATCACACAATCCTCCCTCAAGAAAAGAGCTCTAACACAATAACCCCAAGTTCTCAATTTCAAATCAATTTCATCCTTTTTATTTCCTTTAAAACCTTTAAATCCATTTTACGAATTTACGGGTCTTTACATTTTCTATTTCTTCTGGATAGCCTTGAGAGGGTGTCTAGAAAACCTTTGACGTTACTTGTACCGAAACAATGGTGCTCCAAGTGCCGTCAAAGGGGGGCTACTGTAGACACCCTATTTTGGACTTTCCAGAATAGTTTACTTACGGTCTTTGATTCCCCGATGATGATTAAGGTCGAGAACATACCGAGTTGTTTGATGAGTTTGAGCTTTGAGCGTCCCGAACCTCGTCCAAACCCATTTCAAACCCTTGTCGAACCCTCAAGCCAGAACCAAATGGCCTCAACAAAACCCTACTGTAGTACGCTGGTGGTGGACTAGCGTGCGCAGGAACCACTGCCACGTGTCAGTCATTACCACTCTCTGGCGCACGCCACTCAACATGTGGCGCACGCCAGTAATCACCAGTCAAATCAACCTTTTTCAGCCAGATGGGCGGGAGTCTGTGTAGCCGCCTGACGTCAGCTGGCAGCCTCCTGATCATTAATTCGGCCAGAAACTGTTCCCTTCTCTCTCCTACACCTTCCATCAAGCCAAGTCCCATGCATTAAATGCATGGGAGCTTCCTCCAATGCTTGATCACCCAAACAGCCCCTAAGGGCAGGCTGATTTCAGCCTTCTCTCCTCCATAAATACCCCTTTTGCATTCATTTGCAAATGGTTGGCATCATTAAGAAAGAGTTAGCTCCATAAAGATTTCAAGTCCCTTTGTTTTCTTCTCCATTACTCTCCTTTGCTTCCTTTCTCTTCCATAAAAAGAGTAAGCAAGGGAATACTCTCCATAGTCCATAACCTTCGCCACATCCTTCATCCATCCTTTTCAAGTTCAAGACTCAAACCATCTTCTCAAACTCGCAAGCAAAGGTATAATACCTCTTGCTCCTGTTTTCTGTTCTGACCCCTGAGGGGGGCTGGCAGGGTCAAGGCTGGTAATCTATACCAGTCTTGGCCCTAATGCTAGCAAGGTTTCAAAACCGTATACAATGTTTAGTGGCGCACGCCAGTAATAAGTACCGTACGCCAGTAATGGTGATGGGTGCAGAACTGGTGTGGGGATCATGGATCATTATTTTCTTGCATTATTTAAGCTTTAATCACCCTGCTGCATGCTAAAACCAGTTTACAGCTTTCTGTATTTAGAACTGCTTTCTTTTCTATCTGTATTTACTGATTAGTTTGGCCTTCTAGGTCCCTCTGGTCCTGTTCCAGAGCCTAGGGTGTGCAAAGCCAAAGCATTGGGACATAAGAGATTACTGGCGTGCGGCCCTTCATTAGTGGCGTGCGCTAGTGATCTATGTTCCAGTGGCTTGGCCCTTGCATGGATCTTACATCCAGGCCCTGATCATCCTCCCCTCACTGTTTAAGGGGTTTTCTGTCTATTTGGTGGCTTTGCACCCTTTTAATCTGTTTGTAATAGCTTATTAACTTATATAAACTGTGTGGTTTGTCCTGGGTGTGCACTGGTCCTTTCCAGAGCCCAGAGGGTTGAGAGCAGAAGCTGTGGGCTTAAGTCTACCGGCGCACGCCAGTCGTGGGGTGGCGCACGCAGGTCATGACTGCATGCAGTGGCCTGGCCAGTGCATGCAGGCTTGATCCTGTGTGCAACATTTCATTGCCAGTGTGTCCTAGTCTGCTTAAAATGTCCACAAAAGCTTGTTCTCAATCTATTATACATAAATGCAAACATCCATAAATATTTTGCTACATCTTTTGTACATAAATGCAATCTGTTACAGTTTTAATCCCTATTAACTGTTCCCCGCCCTAACTGGTTAAAAGAATGATCAAATAAAGAGAGAAATGCAAATGTTTTATAAAACGCCTGAGTAGAGACCGGTCTCCGGACTGGGCGAGAGGGGTGCCATAAAACCCTTCCCCTCTCGTAATCTGGCTCCCGAACCTCAAGATCGAAGGTGACGACGGCCCAGTCTACAAAAGCCTTTTTCAAAATCAAACAAACGCGATCCAAAACGTTTTCAAAAGAACGGTTTCTTGGGTACAAACCGCAAAACCCGAGTGGCGACTCTCTGATCTGCGAAGCACTTCGCCGCGCTTTCCGCGAGATGTAGGGCGCACCCGGAATTTCATGCTTAAAAACGGGATTTTTGGGGCGTGTGCCCACATAGGGTAATTGATTTTATCAAGCCAATCTCCAAGGAATGGGATAAGGAGAAGCTCAGAACTTGTATTCTAGAAGAACAAGTCCAAGCAGTGTGCAGAATCCCAATTAGCCTCTCCAAAACCACTGACAATCTCATTTGGCGGCACACAAATTCAGGGAAGTATACGGTCAAGTCAGGATATTTTGAAAGGAGGATGAAAATCTCAAAGTCTATGCCAAGCAGTGCCTCAAGCTCCTTCACCCCTTCAAAAACAATGTGGACAAAGCTCTGGGGAGCCCTAACAGTCCCAAAGGTACGTATGTTTATGTGGAGAGCTGCCCGTAATTGGCTAGCGTGCAAGGCAAATTTGTTTCGAAGGAAATATGCCCCCAACCCCCTTTGCCCAATTTGTGAAAATGCTAGTGAAACAGTTGAACACATGCTCTTTCATTGCCCATAGAGAAATGGTTGGAAGATATCTTATGTGGTTGTCTCTCCAAGGAAACAAGCAAAGAAGATGTGGGAGCTATGTTCCAGATATGCTGGGCAATTTGGAAAGCTAGGAGCAAATTTGTCTTCGAGAACAAAGGACCAAACCTGATGAGATCATAGAGCAAGCTCAGATAACTCAGGTAGATTACCTACAAGCAGTCTACGATAAAGCTCAGAGGAGTCCCCCTACTTCTGTTCGGATGGAAAGGTGGATAGCCCCCGCCCCCTCCCTCCATTCTGAAAATAAATTGTGATGGAGCATTTAAATCCTCCTGCTGCCTAGTTGCCTTTGGCGTCGTCATCAGAGATTGTGGTGGATCGGCTCTAGTGTGGCAATGTGGAAGAGTGATGGTCCTATCAGCTTTGGCAATCGAAGCGTGGGCTCTTAGAATAGCTTGTTGTATGGCGAAGGAGCAGAATTGGCAAGAGGTTATCTTTGAGTCCGACTGCAAGAACCTTATCAGCTATCTCAACGATCATAAGAAGCATTGCCCTTGGGAAATAGCTACTATGGTGGAGGACGTCAAGGAATGGGTGCAGACGAGAAGATGGACCTTTGCATGGTGTAATCACGCTGTCAATGGGGCTGCTCACTGGATTGCTAATAGGTGCTTAGAGAGAAAAATCTTACTTCATACAGGTTGTATTCCGCCCGAGTTAGAATCTATTTTGCATAAAGATATGTACTAAACTGTTTCGTTTCAATCAAAGGGACATATTCAAAAAAAAAAAAGGGCATTTATTTGATAAAGTTGGCTTTTGTCTTTTTGCCATTATTTCAGCACCACGGCTAAATTTAGAATACATTTGGCCAAGTCAACACTCTATTTTTATATTTTCCTTCTAGAGTAATGCAGGGTGTTTCGCATCAACTTACACACACTTCAGATTAATTCATGCAATCTCTCCGACAGCACATCCGTTTCACACACTTATGCCCCAAAAGTCGTTGGCAAATCACAACTCTTCATTCATCGCCTCCCAGAGAGAGAGAGAGAGAGAGAGAGAGAGGTGTTGATATGGCGGAGGTGAGCAACAAGCAGGTAATCCTGAGGGACTATGTGATGAGCGGTCTCCCAAAAGAGTCAGATTTCGCGTTCAAGACCAGTAAGCTTCGGCTGAATGTAGCAGAAGGTTCCAAATCAGTTGTGTTGAAGAATCTCTACTTGTCTTGCGACCTCTACATGCGTAGCCGCATGAGGTATTCCGTAGGCAGCTACATTGCCCCATTCACTCCTGGTTCGGTCAGTCACTAATTACAACTCATGATTCAATCTGTATCTTCTATATACACACACACACACACCTTTATAAATTTATGCTGTATATTTACAAATTCCAACTTGAACTGATAAACGAAGCAAAGCGCTCGAGTTCGAGCTCGCTCGTTGAACAGTCCTTTCATGATGGTATCTTTTTTGAAGCTAGCTGGCTAAGGTTTGGAACGAAGCTCCAACAAATTACTATTACAAAGGGAACATCTTATTGCAGTATTTGAAAAGTCCCTAAGTGCTAGTCGGGCAGCCGGGCACCGCCTAGCACCTAGGCCAATTAGTCGGGGATTAATCGATGTCTAGAGATTAGTCGTATCTTTTTAAAAATATTCTACACCCCCTCCCCGAAATGACATCTAAAATGAAAAGCATTGAACCTTCATCCATCTATCCATCCATCAAAATCGAAGATTGTAATGTACGGAGACATGGAAACTATATGAATATGCAACATTAATGATGAAACCATAAACCATACTCCATAATTCAATCCATATACGACCTGCCTCAAACTCAAATTAATAAGTCTACATCAGTGACTGATCCTGTTGGTGTTGTGCAGCCTATAACTGGTTGTGGAGTGGCTAAAGTTATTGATTCTGGACATCCAAATTTCAAGAAGGGTGACTTAGTTTGGGGAATGACTGGATGGGAAGAGTATAGTCTCATTACAGAACCAGAGACACTCTTTAAAATTGAAGACACAGATGTGCCTCTTTCTTATTATACTGGAATCTTGGGTAAGTTCATTCCATTTGTTTCCTCCAAGGCTCCAAATTACATCAGGTACGATAGGGTGATTATCTTCTTCTTTTTCTCATCCCAATAAGAAGACATTCAATTTATTCGTCGTGGAACCTCACCACTTGTGGATGTAGCTGGAAATAGAGCTGAAAAGAAAATCGTAGTTTTTTTTTTTTTTTTTGGTTTTTCATGTAGTTATTTGCTAACTTAACAGCAGAGATCACTGGTTTTCCTTATCCACTTCTTTATACTTTCAGCTACATTGGATGGATCCTCATTGCGTTGATCTTGAACTTTGTAGGTCTGCCTGGTATGACAGCCTATGGTGGTTTTTATGAGGTAGGCTCTCCTAAAGAAGGAGAGTACGTATTCGTTTCAGCTGCATCTGGAGCTATTGGTCAGCTTGTTGGCCAGTTTGCGAAGTTAAAGAACTGTTATGTTGTTGGAAGTGCTGGATCCAAAGAAAAGGTGAGTGCCTTTCACATGTCCATTCTGCTATTTATGCTAAATTATCATTTAGCACATTTCTATACTTATTGCTCAATGGAAATGTCATATACCTTACAACCATTGTTTGACAGTACTTTACCAGTATTTGTGTTACAAATTTCAAGTGTCCCGATCACAATTTTTGGTGCTCCGTAGATGTTCCCTTGTATTTGTTCACCAGAGGAACACGTTTCCTTGCTGAGTAGTATCTTTTTAGAGCATAATTCTCTCTCTCTCTCTCTCTCTCTCTCTCTCTCTCTCTCTCTCTCTCTCTCTCTCTCTCTCTCTCTCTCTCTCTCTCTCTGCATACATCTGTGTGTGAGAGTGACTGTTGCATAATCGGTGTTTCAGATTATCAAATACAATCATTCTGTTTCTGAATTTTATCATATTCCAAAATTGTACATATAGTAGATACTGCTCTTGACTCTCTTATCGGTCTTCTGTTGTCCTATTGTTTCTTTCTTCAACCATTTTTCTACCAAAGGTTGATCTGTTGAAGGACAAGTTCGGGTTTGATGAAGCTTTCAACTATAAAGAAGAACACGACTTGGATAAAGCACTCAAAAGGTGAGTGTTTCATATTTCTTTTCCCAAAAGACACTATGGCAAAATGGAGTTTCGGAGTCTAAGTAAATTATTGGGTAGAAGGACTGTTGGTTTGATCAACCTAATTCAAGGAAAGTAATGTTAGAACTACATTCCAAAAACACCATGTTAGCACACTAATTATTTAGACTGTTATAAGTCATGAAAGATCCAAATACACCAAGTAAATCAAGAATGTACGAAAATAGTGAAAGTAGGAAAGATGTTGCCTATGAGAATGAGAGTCATGCTAGGCACTGTGTTAAGGCTAATGTTCCTTCCCTCGTGTATTGTGGATCCAATGCTTTCATATTGAAGAGGAAATGGATAGGTTTCCAACGAAGTTCAGGGATCCAAGGAAAAACCCATGTACACTTGTCTAATGCATTTAAGTTTTGAAACTTCCCTTTAAAATTCATAACTAATTGGCTGGCAGACCACGGTGAACCTTTTCACTTGACCTTATACTGAATAGGTGCCTACTGAATAAGGCCGAGTAAAGTTTCAGTACATCACATACCTTAGTTGGCTTTTGTTTCTGCTGCAAACTACCAGTACATTGCTTGCCTTATTAGAGCAACTCCGAGCAATGGCTAAACCGCATGCCAAATACGAAAATGGCAATTGTCCACTTTTTGAAAAAATGGCAATTTCCATTTCTTCTTGCAACCTTAAAAAATTGATCGTAGTTCTCTCTCTTTGTGTTTCAATGGGACCCCAAAATGCAGTTTGTATTTGGCTCTTTAGGAAGAAAATTGAAGAAATAACTTTCTTTGGATTGGAGCAAGGTTGCTACATTTTTGCATCGTAGGGAATGTAGCGTGCTGCGTGCCAATATTTGACATCAGGATGCCTTTTCTGCCGTTTTGCATTAGATATCCTCTTAGCTGGGAAATCCAACATTCTCTATGCCTCTTTTTAACTTGTTTGCCAGGTGCTTACCTGATGGCATCGATATCTACTTTGATAATGTTGGAGGAAAGATGCTTGATGCGGTACTTCTGAACATGAGACTCCACGGTCGCATTCCTATGTGCGGGATGATCTCACAGTACAACCTTGAAGAACGGGAAGGTGCACACAACCTGATCCGCCTCATCACAAAACAAGTCCGAATGGAAGGATTCCTGGTTTCCGATTACTTTCCCATGTATCCAAAGTATCGAGACATGGTCCTGCCCCTCATACGAGAAGGGAAAATTACATGTGTGGAAGACATAGCAGAAGGCCTGGAGAATGCTCCAGCGGCTCTTGTTGGTGTTTTCTCTGGTCGCAATGTTGCAAAACAGGTGGTGTTGGTTGCTCATGAATGAGTGAGTCGCCTTGCGTTTTTTGCATGAATATACTTTTGAGTTGAGCTGTGTTAGGAACAGTTTTTTTGCTGGGATGCGTTGGAATATTCTTTGGCTTTAATAAACAAATTATACTCCATTTCTTACAACTTTTAATTTTTCAAAGTAGCTTATGTTTCTTACGGTACCAACCATGCTCGGTGTCTGTGTTGTCCTTTCAAGCGACGGCACCGGTCAGGGCCTATCTCAAAGTCTACCTACTTGTCATGATGCAAATTCAAGGATTTAGTATTGATCGGCTACCGGGTCTCCACTCTTGCAACTGGGTTGTTGCAAAATCGGTGACTTAACTCTTTTTAAGTCAGGGGAACCGGACGAGCACAGTCATGCACCCATAAAGAGTCATGTCATTGGAGCTTGGTTAACGAATCGGCCCAATAAGGGAGATAGACTAAAATCAAATTACCAGACCTCTTGCTTCTCAAGTTCTGTCTAATTAGTGTCATGGTGAAAGCAGGAATTTTTTTAATCCGCAAAAATAATTGAAATATATATATATATATATATCTGATTCTGCTCTCAGGTATTGTGTCCACATCACTAGAAAAGGGAAAAGGACCGAAATAGCATCACCCTGAACCTCTTTTAATTCATGTTCGTAAATTTTGTTTAAATAATTGGGCTCAATAATAAAAATGTAGAAGCGTGTAGATAATCGACCTATGCCCATATGCCAACCTTTTTGATGTTTCAATAAAAATCACTACCTAGTAGATCGATTAATTGGAAGGCATGGATGCAGTTGAGAGAGAGAGAGAGAAAGAGAGACAGCGATTGCCTCTTAAAATCGCACTTTGGTTAACTTCAAATTGTAGTAGAATAGCAAAAAATTACGGTGATTGCCTCTTAGGAATGTGTTAACTTCAAACGGTGATTGCCTCTCTGTTGGATTCCATTCTCCCTTTCTCCGTTTTTTTAATAAATTTCATTTTGCCGATTAAAAAAAAATAATAAGTCTTTGGCGAGGATAACTTCTGAATGGGTCTGATCATGTAGCATCCGAAATTCATTGGCGCGCTCGTGTTTTGTATGAACAACCCGTTCGTCAAGATAGTGGAGTATTTTTTGCCTTTGTCTTTGGGCAATGCTTCATCCCTTTTAAGACTGCCACAGAGAGAGAGAGAGAGAGAGAGAGAGAGAGAGAGAATTCTTTTGTATTTAAAAAAAAAATTCCGTTGATTTTGCATCACTGCAAGAAATTGGTGTTTTAGATTAACTGGTGACGTTTGCATTTCGGAGCTTGAGCAAAGAATGGAAAAGAAGGGAAAATAATGAAGAGGAAAACTAGAGGGAGAGTTAAAGAAGAAATTGGAAAAAAAAAAATTGAACTTTTTTTTTATAAAACTTTTCACTTCTCTTTCTTTAAAAACCAAACAATTGAAAAGAAAAATAAACTTATTTATTAAATAATTTCTCTTCTTTTCTATTTCTTTCCTCAAGTTTCAAACACAACCTAAAACTTTCTAGGAGCGTTTCCGGTAGTGAATAAATTTTGAGAAAGAATATGTTGCAATCCAAATTGTTAGGTGTTCCGATAGTGAGTAATTTGTTACTATCAAGTTATTTCCGATAGTGAATAAGTTATAGATGGATTTATGAGTAGAGTTACTGTAATAAAAAAAATTGTTGACAAATTATTAGTTACCAGAAATAACTTGGTAAAATGTCAAAACTTTGTTGATTTGTGTGAACGACATGCTAAAAACGTCTACATTTTTTCTGCAAATTACTATCGAAAACATAATACTATTTAAGATACAAATACTACTATGCAAAAGCATCTCCCTCTCTCTCTAAGCGCCTGAAAACCTATGGCCAGTTCGAGCCCAAAATCGCCCGTCACCGGCCGGTCTAGGTTCCATGACAACCGTCACGACAGGGGAGTAATTTGTTATCAGACATGGTGTATTTTTGTAATTTATCTAATGTGAGGGGAAATTTGTAATTTTAAAAATTGTCGGGTGATTTTGATAATTTACTCCCTTTTTCCGTCATTATTTTAGCACCACTTATTATGAGTACAATTTTGTTCATCTTCCTTAAAAGATGGTGAACGATATCCTCATTTTTATTAATTGAAATGGTGTAAATTTCACCATTGTAATACTTTTTTAATAAATATGACTATGTAATGAAATTCACATTATCTCAATCAATAAAAAAGAGGATACTGCAAAGCAGCAAAAGAGGGTTAAACAAAATTAAATTCGCCACTTATTGGTCTTAACTTGATTACGATCTTACTTTATTTATTTTCCAGTATAAAAAATTAATTAATTATACTACAAAAGACACACACTAGTTGACCTTCATCGCCTCCCTCATTCTCCACACACAGAGAGAGAGAGAGAGAGAGAGAGAAAGAGAGAGCGGGTGTTGATATGGCGGAGAGAATAGAGGAGGTGAGCAACAAGCAAGTGATTCTGAGGGACTACGTGAGTGGTTTCCCCAAAGAGTCTGATTTCGAGGTGAGGAGCAGTAAGATTCGATTGAACGCAGCACAAGGTTCGAAATCGGTTGTGGTGAAGAATCTCTACTTGTCTTGCGATCCCTACATGCGTAACCGCATGAGGAATTCGATAGGCAGCTATAGTGCCTCATTCACTCCTGGTTCGGTCAGTCACTTCCAACTCATGATTCAATCTGTATCTATCTATATACACACCTTCTATATATTATAATAATAATAAAGAAATGATTTGGTGGCTACAAAGTTACCAGAGAGTGTGATTTAACAGTTGTAGAGGTTGCTCTCGTTTATATGCCTAGACAATTTTTAACAGAAATTGCTCCGTTTTATAATATAAATAGAAATTCCAACTTGGACTGATAAACAAAGCGAAGCGCTCGAGTTCGAGCTCGTGTTCGCTCGTTAAACGGTCGTTTGATATCTTTTGAAGCTGGTTAAGGTTTGGAACGAAGGTTGAACTTGAACATCTTTTTAAAGTTCGATAAGTTTTCAAATCAAGTTTCAACAATCAACCGTTTCGATCGGCTCGTTCGGTTTCGTTTGTCAGCCCTAGTTCCAACCTTGATGGACTGCAAACCCTTAGATTATTGTGAGTATCGTGGTAAACTTATTAGGATACTGCGAGGAGTTTTCAAAATTTTGAGGTGGGGTTGTCCAGTTATGCCCCTTTTGTACCATCACTAGTTTTAATTGCTTGGGCAAATGTTGTTCGGTCAATATAATTGTTTAGTCAAATAAAGTGGGGGAGAGGTTATAAAGGAGTATTAAAATACATGCATAGGTTGATGGTGCAAACTCTTCCAATGTATTTTTTTCTTTCGTGATAACTCTTACAAACTCTTACAATGTTGTGATTATCTTAGTAAACTTCTTAGGATATTAAGATAATCAAATGACTATTTGTTTGTTGTGGTAATGTGGTCCTTTGATGTAGGGATGGCAAAATCTAAAGGATTTAGGAGGAGAAAACAATATTGGATGTGGATGAGTGGTAGTCAATTGTTAGGGAAAATATTTTACAATTGTTTGGTCAAATATAATGGGGGTATGTAATTGTTTGGGAAAACAATATTGGAGTATCAAACTGGGGCTAGCTTAGTTGGCTAGGACTTTTGCGGTTTCACTATGAGGTTAGGAATTCAAATATCTTTAACTGCGTGTGTTGTTCTTCCTTTTGTATTTGTTGGGATTATTTCTCCCCCTAATGGGGCTACTAGTTGGGTTGGACTTATAGTGATTGTGGAGTTGTGTTCATTTAATTCTTATACTTGTATTCTCCTATCGCTGGAAAAAGAAAGGGAAAACAAACAGGGGTTAGTTAATTTAGGAGGAGAAGATAAATGGCTAAGTGGGGGAGAGGAGTATATGTGCCCATAAGAAGTTTCAATACAATTTCCATGTGACTTTCTACTGTTAAAAAATTGGAAATCAATATTAGAAAAATTATGTATGACCTTTTGAAGGATTCTTATGAAAATCCTTGCATCCGTAATTTTTTTTTTTTTGAACGGCGAAAAAAAGATTTTATTAACCCTTGAAGGTGATACAAAAATTAATAGGACAAGGAGAGAACGAAAAGTCCAATCCGAGACCCAATCCCTTGATCAGCAAGATGCCAACCAAGGCAACACCCAAAGGGAACAAAATCCCAACACCTAAAGGCCTAAGAGCTCGGATAAAACAGTTAAAATAAGTGGGATGTAGCCTAAACACCCAAGAGGCCTAAAAGCCCAAATTACATGGGACAAGCCCAACTAGTAAAGCCCAAACGAACACAGCAAACTGTCCAATGAATCATTGTCTGGTATATATGTTGTAAAAAGACAGAGAAAACTTTTATATTAATCTTTTAATCAACTTCCGTTCAAACTTAATAAACAAAAAACGAATATAGTATATACATCTATCATCTATTACTATTACAAAGGGAACACCTTTTTGTAGTGTTCGAAAAGTCCCCAAGTGCTAGTCGGGCAGCCGGGCACCGCCTAGCGCCTAGGCCAATTAGTCGGGGATTAATCGATGCCTAGAGATTAGTTGTATCATTTTTTAAATATTCTTGAGTCAACTCAATGGCCAGTATTGCATTATAGCTACAATATGTAGGAACTTCTTTCCACTTCCCGAAAGTTCTTAAATCTGCATCAGTGACTGATCATGTTGATGTTGTGCAGCCTATAACTGGTTATGGAGTGGCTAGAGTGATTGATTCTGGACATCCAAATGTCAAGATAGGTGACTTAGTTTGGGGAATGACTGGATGGGAAGAGTATAGTCTCATTACAGAACCAGAGACACTCTTTAAAATTGAACACACAGATGTGCCTCTTTCTTATTATACTGGAATCCTTGGTAAGTTCATTCCATTTGTTTCCTCCAAATTACTTCAGGTACAATAGGTAGATTATCTTCTTCTTTTTCTCATACAATAGGTAGATTATTTGTTGTGGAACCTCACCGCTTATGGATGTAGCAGGATATAGAGCTGAAAAGAAAATAGTAGTTTTTTTGTTTTTCATTTAGTTATTTGCTAACTTCAAGTAGGCCAATGATATTAGTGAGATCTAATAAGGGGATATCTCGGGCTAAGTATTCCTACTACGTGAAAGATAATGCGGCTAACTACATTTTCCATTTGGACACTAATCTCTCTCTCTCTCTCTCTCTCTCTCTCTCTCCCTCCCTCCCTCCCTCTCTCTCTCTCTCTCTGTTATTAAATAGATGCAGAAAATTGTAGACAACTCTCCCTTTTGCTTTCTTTTCTTTTCTTTTCTTTTTTTTTGGAATTTAGTGACTTTCATTAAGAAACCAAACCAATCAGATCAAGGTGATAGCCTTGAAGTTACAAACAAGACCAAAGATAGACAAAAACAAAACATTACAGAAAACCCCTATACAAGGGGTACACCACAGCATCTAGCAGCCAAAAACTAGACAGGACAGCCCCTAAGACTGGATACATACAAAGGAATACCTATATACTTAGTTACTGGCTTGTAATTATGGTTTTCAGTTTTAGAAAACAAGACAAGTTGATGAAGTAGCATCCCTTGTTCAAAGCCCTGTGCACCACCTCTTTCTAAAAAATTCAGACAGTTGTAAGGGAACTCGTGAGTCGTGATCAGTTTGTACTGTGATCTTATACTTTCAGCTACATTGGATGGATCCTCATTGCGTTGAGTTTGAACTTTGTAGGTATGCCTGGTATGACAGCCTATGCTGGTTTTTATGAGGTAGGCTCTCCTAAGGAAGGAGAGTACGTATTCGTTTCAGCTGCATCTGGAGCTGTTGGTCAGCTTGTTGGCCAGTTTGCAAAGCTAAAGAATTGTTATGTTGTTGGAAGTGCTGGATCCAAAGAAAAGGTTATTGCCTTTCACTTGTCCATTCTGCTATTTATGCTAAATTACCATTTAGCGCATGTCTATATTTATCGCTGAATGGAAATGTCATATACCTTACCATTGTTTGATAGTACTTTACTAGTATTTGAGTTACACATTTCAAGTGTCCCGATCACAATTTCTGGTACTCCGAACATGTTCCCTTGTATTTGTCAACCAGAGGAACTCGTTTCCTTGCTGAGTAGTATCTTTTCAGAGCAATGAGCATAATTCATCGCATCTCTCTCTCTCTCTCTCTCTCTCTCTCTCTCTCTGCATACGTCTGTGTGTGAGAGTGACTGTTGGTGCATAATCGATGTTTCAGATTATCTAATACCATCATTCTGTTTCTGAATTTTATCATATCCCAAATTGTACGAATAGTAGATACTGGTCATGACTCTCTTATTGGTTTCTTTCTTCAACCATTTTTCCGACCAAAGGTTGATCTGCTGAAGGACAAATTCGGGTTTGATGAAGCTTTCAACTATAAAGACGAACCCGACTTGGATAAAGCACTCAAAAGGTGAGTTTTTCATATATCTTTTCCAGAAAGACATGATAGCAATATGGAGTTTCAGAGCCTAAGTACATTAATGGGTAGAAGGACTGCTGATTTGATCAACCTAATTCAAGGAAACTAATGTTAGAACTATATTCCAAAAACACCATGTTAGCACACTAATAATTTAGACTGTTAGAAGTCATGAAATATTGAAATACACCAAGTAAATCAAGAGCGTAGGAAAATAGTAAAAGTAGGAAAAGATGTTGCCTTTGAGAATGAGAGTCATGCTAAGCACTGTGTTAAGGCTAATATTCCTCCCCTCGTGAAGGTACAACCGGAGTGTGTAAGCCACAAGATTAAACCCAAGAGCTCACAAGCATTCCTCATCCGATGTACACGACCACTAGGAGGTTTGAATGAGTCTTGAACTGAGTTGTCAAAAGTATATTGATATGATTAGAAAATATTGAGCTACGTATGAGAGCCCTTTTTTTGTAAGCAAAGAAGAATAAGAAGTATAGAAGAAGAAGCCAAAGCTGATTGTTTATTCTTTCTCTGTGAATACGTGTAAAGCATAGGGCATGGGTTTCCAACGGCAGTTCAGGGATCCAAGGAAAAACCCATGTACACTTGTCTAATGCATTTAAGTTTTGTAACTTCACTTTAAAATTCATAAATTTTTTAACAAGTAATTGGCTGGCATACCACAGTCACCCTATTTACTTGACCTTATATTGAATAAGGCCGAGTAAAGTTTCAGTACATTACATACCTTAGTTGGCTTTTTTGTTTCTGCTGTAAACTTCCAGTACATTGCATGCCTTATTAGAGCAACTCCGAGCAATGGCTAAACCTCATGCCAAATGCGAAAATGGCAATTGTCCACTTTTTGAAACGATGGCCAAACAATGGTTCATGTTTGCCATTTCTTCTTCAACCTTTTAAAATTTGATCGTAGTTTTCTCTCTTTATCAGGACCCCAAAATGCAGTCTGTATTTGGCTCTTTAGGAAGAAAATCGAAGAAATAACTTTCTTTGGATTGGAGCAAGGTTGCTACATTTTTGCATTGTAGGGAATGTAGCGTGCTGCGTGCCAATAATTGACATCAGGATGCCTTTTCTGCCATTTTGCATTAGATATGCTCTTAGCTGGGATATCCAACATTCTCTATGCCTCTGTTTAATTTGTTTGCCAGGTGCTTACCTGATGGCATTGATATCTACTTCGAGAATGTTGGAGGAAAGATGCTTGATGCGGTACTTCTGAACATGAGACTCCACGGTCGCATTCCTGTGTGCGGGATGATCTCACAGTACAACCTTGAAGAACAGGAAGGTGCACACAACCTGTTCTGCCTCATCACAAAACGAGTCCGAATGGAAGGATTCACGGTTTTCGATTACTATTCCATGTACCCAAAGTATCTTGACATGGTCCTGCCCCTCATACGAGAAGGGAAAATTACATATGTGGAAGACATAGCAGAAGGCCTGGAGAATGCACCAGCGGCTCTTATCGGTCTTTTCTCTGGTCGCAATATTGGGAAACAGGTGGTGTTGGTTGCTCGTGAATGAGTCGCCTTGCGCTTTTTGTGTGTATATATACGTTTAACTTGAGATGTGATAGGAAGAGTTTCTTGCTGGGATGCGTTGGAATGTTCTTTGGCTTTAATGAACAAATTGTGAACTGAAAAGTATCTTATACTCTATTTAATGAACAACTTTTTCAAAATAGCTTATGTTTCTTACAATACCAACCACGCTCAGTGTCTGCGTTGTCCCTTCAAGCGACGGCACCGGTGGGTGCCTATCTCAAAGTCTACCTACTTGTCATGATGCAAATTCAAGGAGTTAATACTGATCGGCTACTGAGTCTCCGCTCTTGCAACTGGGTTGTTACAAAATCGGTGACTTAACTCCTTTTAAGCCAGGGGCGCACGATGAGCACAGTCGTGCGCCTGTAAAGAATCATGTCATTGGAGCTTGGTTTACGAATCGGCCCAATAAGGGAGAGGTGAAAATCAAATTACCACACCTCTTGCTTCTCAAATTCTGTCTAATTAGTGTCATCGTGAAGGAGAAAGCAGAATCAGGTAGTTGGTATTGTGTCCACATTACCAGAAAAGGGAAAAGGACCGAAATATTATCACCCTGAACCTCTTTAATTCATGGTTGTAAAGAAATGGAAAAGAAGGGAAAATAATGAAAAGGAAAACTAGAGGGAGAGTTAAGAAGAAATTGAAATGAAAATTGAACTTTTTTAAAAAAAACTTTCACTTCTCTTTCTCTAAAATCCAAATAATTGAAAAGAAAAGTAAACTTATTTCTTAAGAAAATTCTCTTCTTTTCAAGTTTTTACCCCATCCAAACACACCTTAAAACTTCCTACCCAACACAATATTTACAGTAATACCATTACAGCTTTCAATTCAAATGGGCATTCACATTTTTTGGTGCCCGTGGACTGTGACTCTCTTCTTCACAGCTATCTCATTCCCATCAACCTTCTTCACAAATGGCCTATACTTATCGCTCCTTTCACATGAAAATCTCATCCTAGATGTGCGATTCTTAATACATTTCTTAGAACCCTTAATTACAATGATAAAACCGTGTTGTTTACCAGTGCATCTTATCCAATCTACCAATGCTTCATCGGATAGAAAAACCTACACACACATAAAAAATAAAAATAAAAATTATAGCCCGTAATATAAGATTGCACATGATAAATGCTCTATCAAAAAAACACTCACCATCTCCATTGTAAAATGCTCCGTATAATCGTATGGAGGACGAGTGGAAGTAGGTATAGTCGATGGCCCTACATAACTACCAAGTGTTGAAGTGTCACCCTGTAACACCCAAAGACAAACCAGGTAAGTGCAGGATTCTTTGCAGTTTCATTCAGATATTAATATCTGAAAACTGGCACTAAATTCGGATATAAGAGTCCAACAATGTTGACAATATTCGGATATTAATATCCGAATAGTTGTACATAATTCAGACATTAGAGTCCGAAAAGTTAGTAAAGTTTTGGCACTGTGTGTCCAACTGTAAGTGCAGGATTCTCTGCAGTTTCATTCAAATATTAATATCTGAAAACTGGCACTAAATTCGGATATAAGAGTCCAACAATGTTGACAATATTCGGATATTAATATCCTAATAGTTATACATAATTCAGACATTAGAGTCTGAAAAGTTAGTAAAGTTTTGGCACTGTGTGTCCAACTGTGTCGGGCCAGAACTAAAATTGAAAATGCTGGGCTTCTGAAATTGAAAATGGAGGGCGGGCTTACCTCTTGCTGCGGTTTTTGCTCCGTCACTACAACATCTATGACTTGTTTCTCAACTTCCATTGTGTGATCTTCCGACTCCAAATCGTGATGTATTGATGGCTCAACTATTTCTTGTTTATTAATGAAGGGAGAGGAAGCAATCGAGGTTTCCATTGACAATGTAGGAGGAAGAGGAGGGGAGGAAAATAGGCAGACTTGACTGTTGATGGGAGGGGCCTAGTGGTGGGTGATGGCAGCTGGGTAGGGATGAAAATGGAGGAGTTTGAATGGGGGATGGAGGAGACGTTCTGGGAGGGAGGGAGGGAAATCAGGGAGATGAGAATACGTGGTTGTATGTAATGGGTTATGTAATATTCTTAAAGGGTAAAATGGTCAAATAACATGAGGTCTTAGGGGTGTAATGGTCAAACTGCACGAGGGCATTTTTGTCCGTAATTGATAAAAGTTTTAATCGGCTACGAGTAGCAAGAACTACGCTGCGAATAGCGGCGCCCAAATTTAATGTTGGCAGACAAATTTTGCTGAACTTTCCAACGGCTACTGGCTACATCACGACAAGAGAGCAATTTGTTATAACTTATGAGATAGGGTTTGTTTTGTAATTTACCTAATGCAAAGGGAAATTTTTTAATTTTAAAAAACTCGAGGTAATTTTGATAATTTTGATTTTATAAAGTTTAGTTTTTGTCCATTTGCCATTATTTTAGCACCACTTCGCAAAGCTGCAATTGGAAATTCTCCAAGGTCCAAAAGAAATTCAGATCTTCTATGCTGCTGATTTTGCCATCATCTTTTTTGTTAATGTCACTCTCCTGTAAGTGTATTTTTGGTGCGGGAGTGGCGTTAACAAAAAAAAAGGAGTGGCAAATCATTTCTCATCTTCTATTACTCCATATTGACTCTATTTGTTTTGGGTTTTGAGGGAGATTATTAAGAGTAATGAGTGGGAAGAGATAGAAAGATAAAATTTATTGAAAACCATGCACAGAAGTTTTCGATGCCCAAAATTTATTTGGCCATGTCACCCCTCTTGAACTTGATTAGGCTCTGTTTGGAACCTATGGAAAAGAAAATGAGAGGAAAATGAGAGAAAAAGAGAAAGGAAAATGTACTATTCATAAAACTGAAAATTGTTATTTTCTTCCCTCTTTCCCTTCTGACCAAAAAACTGAATAGAATTTTTTTTAGTTTTCCTTTCCTTTCCTTAGGTTTCAAACAAAGCATAAACCTTAGGGTCTCTTTGGAACCAATGGAAAGCGGAAGAAAAGAAAGGAAAATAAAAAAAATTCCTTAGGAGTTGTTTGGTTCCTATATAAGGAAAAGGAAAAGGAAAAGAAAATAGAAAGGAAAAAGAAAGAAAAGCTGAGTCTGGAGAAAGGAAAAGAAAGCTTTTGAATTTATAATGAAAAGGTAGTTAAAAACATTTCCTTTTCTTTCCATTTTCCTCTTGAAGCCAAACAAGAGAAAATCATTTTCTTCATAGTTTCTTTTTATTTTCTTTCTTCAATCAAACAAGGAAAAAGAATTCACTTTCTTCTCATTTTCCCTCTCTTTTATTTTCTTTTTTTTTTTCCTTTCTACAGGTTCCAAACAGAGCTACTTTATATATTTTCCAGGAATAAAAAGATGGGTAAATTACAGTTAACCTCCTCTAACTATGCATCGGTGACACTTAACCCCCTCTAACTATTATTTTTGGCACTTAACCCCCTCTAACTAACTGAAATTCAAACGGTCATAACTTCAAACGGTCATAACTTCTTTGTCCGAAATTGAAAACATGCAAATTATATATCGATTTCGAGGTCTTGAAGTCAGCTTTCTAATGACACCAAAATCACATCACGATTCAAAGCACATAGAAAGTTATGATCAAAACGGTCTTTCTGTCTACCAGCCCTTACTCTTTTGATCATAACTTTCTGTGTGCTTTGAATCGTGATGTAATTTTGGTGTCATTAGAAAGCTGACTTCAAGATCTCAAAATCGATATATAATTTGCATGTTTTTGATTTTGGACGAAGAAGTTATGACCGTTTGAAGTTATGACCGTTTGAATTTCAGTTAGTTAGAGGGGGTTAAGTGCCAAAAATAATAGTTAAAGGGGGTTAAGTGTCACCGAAGCATAGTTAGAGGGGGTTAAATGTAATTTACCCATAAAAGATTACTACTGCTACAAAGACACACTCGTTGACGTCGTGATCATCGCCTCATTCTCCACATTTTGTTTGATTTAGACACAGTGAGAGGGATTTAGAGAGAGAGAGAGAGAGAGAGAGAGAGAGGGTGTTGGTATGGCGGAGGTGAGCAACAAGCAGGTAATCCTGAGGGACTACGTGATGAGTGGCTTCCCAAAAGAGTCAGATTTCGAGTTCAAGACCAGTAAGATTCGGCTGAATGTAGGACAAGGTTCGAAATCGGTTGTGTTGAAGAATCTCTACTTGTCTTGCGACCCCTACATGCGTAACCGCATGACGAATTCCACAGGCAGCTACGTTGCCCCATTCACTCCCGGTTCGGTCAGTCACTTAATTACAACTCATGATTCAATCTCTATCTTCTACATACACACACTCCTTCATAGATTTATGTATTATATTTAGAAATTCCAACTTGGACTGATAAACGAAGCAAAGCGCTCAAGTTCGAGCTCGTGTTCGCTCGTTGAACGGTCGTTTGATATCTTTTGAAGCTAGCTGGTTAAGGTTTGGAACGAAGCTCGAACAAATTATTGCGGAGCTCGTTCTAGGTATGATGTTTAGGAGGAGAAGATAAATGGTTAAGTGGGGGAGAGGAGTAGTATCTGTGCCTATAAGAAGTTTCAATTCAATTTCCATGTGACTTTCTACTGTTAAGAAATTGGAATTCAATATTAGAAAAATTAGGTTTGGCCTTTTGAAGGATTCTTGCGAAAATTCTTGCATCCATAACGTTTCTTCCGTCCAATGAATCATTGTCTGGTATTTATGTTGTAAAAAGACTGAGAAAATCTTTTATATTAGTCTTTTAATCAAGTTTCGTTCATACTCAATAAACATCTATCATCTATTACTATTACAAAGGGAACACCTTTTCGCAGTGTTCGAAAAGTCCCTAAGTGCTAGTCGGGCAGCCAGGCACCGCCTAGCGCCTAGGCCAACTAGTTGGGGATTAATTGATGCCTAGAGATTAGTTGTATCGCTTTTAGACAAAATGACATGTAAAATGAAAAGCATTAAACATTCATCCATCTATCCATCCATCAAAATCGAAGTTTGTAATATATATAGACATGGAAACTAAGTGAACATGCAATGTTAATGATGAAACCATAAACCATACTCCATAATTCAATCCATATACAACCTGCCTCAACCTCAAATAAGTCTGCATCAGTGACTGATCCTGTTGGTGTTGTGCAGCCTATAATTGGTCGTGGGGTGGCTAAAGTTATTGATTCTGGACATCCAAATTACAAGAAGGGTGACTTAGTTTGGGGAATGACTGGATGGGAAGAGTATAGTCTGATTACAGAACCAGAGACACTCTATAAAATTGAAGACATAGATGTGCCTCTTTCTTATTATACCGGAATCCTTGGTAAGTTCATTCCATTTGTTTCCTCCAAATTACTTCAGGTACAATAGGTAGATTATCTTCTTCTTTTTCTCATCCCAATGAGAAGGCATTCTATTTATTCGTCGTGGAACCTCACCGCTTGTTGATGTAGCAAGATATAGAGCTGAAAAGAAAATAGTAGTTTTTTTTTTCATTTAGGTCTTTGCTAACTTAAACTAGGCCAATGATATTAGTAAGTGAGATCTAATAAGGGGATATCTCGGGCTAAGTATTCCTACTACGTGAAAGATAATACGGCTAACTACATTTTCCATTTGGACACTAATCTCTCTCTCTCTCTCTCTCTCTCTGTTATTAAATAGATGCAGAAAATTGTAGACAACTCTCCCTTTTGCTTTCTTTTTCTTTTTTTTCGCAATTTAGTGACTTTCATTAAGAAACCAAACCAATCAGATCAAGGGGATAGCCTTGAAGTTACAAACAAGACCAAAGATAGACAAAAACAAAACATTACAGAAAAACCCTATACAAGGGGTACACCACAGCCTCTAGCAGACAAAAACTAGACAGGACAACCCCTAAGACTGGATACATACAAAGGAATACCCCAAGCCCTACAAATATTCACATTATCAACAGATATAGAAATCTTTCTCCAAGAAAGCACACCGGCTCGAACCACCTCCGAATTAGACTAAATGTACAAACTAATCTATCCTTTGTTACCTCTCTTATCCCTAATTGTTGAAAATTTATTGCTTCCTACTTTTGAATTGTACTATCAATCCAAACTAGGAGGTCCAACTAGGAAGTTTCTTTGGAAGAATAGCTGGAAGGATATTTAGTTAGTTACTGGCGTCTAATTACAGTTTTCAGTTTTAGAAAACAAGTCAAGTTGATGAAGTAGCATCAGTTGTTCAAAGCCCTGTGCACCACCACTTCCTGAAAAACTCGTGAGTCGTGATCAGTTTGTACTGTGATCTTAGGATAAGCTGTATTCAATAGCTGACGTGTTCATTGTCATTCTTCTCTTATGATGGCATTGCATTGTCTCTTGAACAATCCAACAAGTTCATTGGTAAAGATTCCACCAAGGAAAGCATCTTGTTATATTTCAATCAGTTATTTCTCCCAGCACAGATCACTTGTTGCTTGGAATTTTGAAGATCTTAGTTACCATGTTTTTGCTCTATAAGATGTCCTGCACTGGTTTTCCTTATCCACTTCTTTATACTATCAGCTACATGGGATGGATCCTCATTGCGTTGAGTTTGAACTTTGTAGGTATGCCTGGTTTGACAGCCTATGCTGGTTTTTATGAGGTAGGCTCTCCTAAGGAAGGAGAGTACGTATTCGTTTCAGCTGCATCTGGAGCTGTTGGTCAGCTTGTTGGCCAGTTTGCAAAGTTAAAGAACTGTTATGTTGTTGGAAGTGCTGGATCCAAAGAAAAGGTGAGTGCCTTTCACATGTCCATTCTGCTATTTATGCTAAATTACCATTTAGCGCATGTCTATACTTATTGCTCAATGGAAATGTCATATACCTTACCATTGTTTGATAGTACTTTACCAGTATTTGTGTTACAAATTTTAAGTGTCCCGATCGCTCCATACATGTTCCCTTGTATTTTTCAACCAGAGGCACTCGTTTCCTTGCTGAGTAGAATCATTTAGAGCCCTACCATTGTTTGATAGTACTTTACCAGTATTTGTGTTACAAATTTTAAGTGTCCCGATCACAATTTCTGGTTCTCCATACATGTTCCCTTGTGTTTTTCAACCAGAGGAACTCGTTTCCTTGCTGAGTAGTATCATTTAGAGCACAAATCTCTCTCTCTCTCTCTCTCTCTCTCTCTCTCTCTCTCTCTCTCTCTCTCTCTCTCTCTCCGTACGTCTGTGAGTGAGAGTGACTGTTGGTGCATAATCGGTGTTTCAGATTATCAAATACAATCATTCTGTTTCTGAATTTTATCATATTTCAAAATTGTACGAATAGTAGATACCGGTCTTGACTCTCTTATCGGTTTTCTGTTGTCCTATTGTTTCTTTCTTCAACCATTTTTCTACCAAAGGTTGATCTGCTGAAGGACAAGTTCGGGTTTGATGAAGCTTTCAACTATAAAGAAGAACACGACTTGGATAAAGCACTCAAAAGGTGACTGTTTCATATTTCTTTTCCAGAAAGACACGATGGCAATATGGAGTTTCAGAGCCCAAGTACATCATGGGGTGAAGGACTGCTGATTTCATCAACCTAATTCAAGGAAAGTAATGCTAGAACTACATTCCAAAAACACCATGTTAGCACACTAATTATTTATACCGTTAGAAATCATGAATTATTGAAATACACCAAGTAAATCAAGAGCGTACGAAAATGGTGAAAGTAGCGAAGATGTTGCTTGCGAGAATGAGAGTCATGCTAGGCACTGTTTGAAGACTAATATTCCTCCCCTCGTGAAGGTACAACTGAAGTGTGTTAGCCCCAAGATTAAACCCAAGAGCTCACAAGCATTCCTCATCGGATGTTCACGACCAACAGGAGGTTTGAATGAGTCACGAACTGAGTTGCCGAAAGTATATTGATATGATTAGAAAATATTGAGCTACATATGAGAGCCCTTTTTTTAAGTGAGCAAAGAAGAAGAAGAAGCCAAAGCTGATTGTTTTTCTTTCTCTGTGAATACGTGAAAAGCATAGGGCTATTTATAGAGTTTTTTGAAAGCACAAACAGTTGGGGAGTTAATACACAAGGTAAAATATTTATTTAGCAATCCATTCATTTTGAAGAGGAAATGGATGGGTTTCCAACGGCAGTTCAGGGATCCAAGGAAAAACCCATGTACACTTGTCTAATGCATTTAAGTTTTGAAACTTCACTTTCAAATTCATAAATTTTTTAACAAGTAATTGGCTGGCATACCACGGTCACCCTATTTACTTGACCTTATACTGAATAAGGCCGAGTAAACTTTCAGTACATTACATACCTTAGTTGGCTTTTGTTTCTGCTGTGAGCTTCCAGTACATTGCTTGCCTTGTTAGAGCAACTCTAAGCAATGGCAAAACCGCATGCCAAATGCAAAAATTGCAATTGTCCACTTTTTGAAAAGATGGCCAAACAATGGGCCATGTTTGTCATTTCTTCTTTCAATCTTTTAAAATTTGATCGTAGTTTTCTCTCTTTATCTTTTAATAGGACCCCAAAATACAGTTTGTATTTGGCTCTTTAGGAAGAAAAATGAAGAAATAACTTTCTTTGGATTGGAGCAAGGTTGCTACATTTTTGCATTGTAGGGAATGTAGCGTGCTGCGTGCCAATATTTGATATCAGGATGCCTTTTCTGCCGTCTTGCATTAGATATGCTCTATTGCTCTTAGCTGGGATATCCAACATTCTCTATGCCTCTGTTTAATTTGTTTGCCAGGTGCTTACCTGATGGCATCGATATCTACTTCGAGAATGTCGGAGGAAAGATGCTTGATGTGGTACTTCTGAACATGAGACTCCACGGTCGCATTCCTGTGTGTGGGATGATCTCACAGTACAACCTTGAAGAACAGGAAGGTGCACACAACCTGTTCTGCCTCATCACAAAACGAGTCCGAATGGAAGGATTCCTGGTTTCCGATTACTTTCCCATGTATCCAAAGTATCGAAACATGGTCCTGCCCCTCATACGAGAAGGGAAAATTACATATGTGGAAGACATAGCAGAAGGCCTGGAGAATGCACCAGCGGCTCTTGTTGGTCTTTTCTCTGGTCGCAATATTGGGAAACAGGTGATGTTGGTTGCTCGTGATCAATGAGTCGCCTTTGCGTTTTTTTTGTGTATATACTTTTGACTTGATATGTGTCAGGAAGAGTTTCTTGCTGGGATGCGTTGGAATGTTCTTTGGCTTTAATGAACATATTGTGAACTGAAAAGTATTACTATCTTATACTCCATTTCTTACAACTTTTAATTTTTCAAAATAGCTTATGTTTCTTACAACACCAACCACGCTCGGTGTCTGTGTTGTCCCTTCAAGCGACGGCACCGGTCAGGGCCTATCTCAAAGTCTACCTACTTGTCATGATGCAAATTCAAGGTGTTAGTATTGAACGGCTACTCAGAGTCTCTGCTCTTGCAACTGGGTCATTGCAAAATCGGTGACTTGACTCTTTTTAACTTAAAGAGAAACAGACGAACACAATCGTGCGCCCGTAAAGAGTCATTGGAGCTTGCTTAACGAATTGGCCGAATAAGGGAGATGGACTAAAATCAAATTACCACCTCTTGCTTCTCAAGTTCTGTCTAATTAGTGTCATTGTGAAAGCAGAATAAGGTATTTTTTTATCGGCAAAAATAATTTAAAAAAATATTACTTGATTCTACTTTCAGGTATTGTGTCCATATCACCAGAAAAGGGAAAAGGATCGAAATATTATCACCCCGAACCTCTTCATTTCATGTTTGTAAAGAAATGGAAAAGAAGGGAAAATAATGAAAATGAAAAGTAGAGGGAGACTTAAGAAGGAATTGGAACGAGAATTGAACTTTTTTTGTTTTTTTTAACTCTCTTCTCTTTCTCTAAAATCCCTTTTCTTTTCTTTTTTTGGCTAAGCTGATACAACTCTAAAATCCAAATAATTGAAAAGAAAAGTAAACTTATTTCTTAAAAAAAATTCTCTTCTTTTCAAGTTTTTTCCTCGTTCAAACACGCCCTAAAACTTCTACCCAACACAATATTTGGTTATTTACAATTATACCATTTGAGATACAAATACTATCGCAAAAGCGTCTTCCTCCCAAACCCCTCTCTCTCAGCGCCTGAAAACCTATCGCCGGTTCGAGACCAAACTTGCCGGTTCGAGCCCAAAATCGCCGGTCACCGGCCGGTCTATGTTCCGTCACAACCATCTCCGGCTAACCCGGCCCATCTGGGAAGTTCGACCGCGTTTTGCCCGTATCATCCGGTTAACCAATTAAAGAAAACCCACAAGGCCCGTATCCCCCCCCACCTTCGGCTACCCTTACCCGGTCCATCCGGTTAACCGTCGATTGTTTCACGTTCCCCACAAAAGCGTTCAAAGAACCCGGTCTCTCTCTCTCTCTCTCTCTAAAAGCGTTCAAAGAACAACATCAAAGGACGAGTAAGTTCAACTCTTCCCTCCTTTCACCATTTAATTGGTCTTTTGAGTTTTAATTATCCATGTAAAGTAATGCATTGGATGTCATATACCCATCTTGTATTTTGCTTATTACTTTCCTACAGTACAATTGAAGGTCAGTTTTTTAAGTAGCCCATTTGCTTTGATTTCCATTGAACTGGCAGAAATTTGTTAAAAGGTAGAAAAATGGCTTCTGGGTTGGAACCGGTACCACTTTATTTAGTCTTGAGTTTTTATTCCATGTAAAGTAATGCATTGGATGTCATATACCGATCTTGTATTTTGCTTATTACTTTCCTACAGTAAAAGTCAATTTTTTATTTCCATTGCCATTGCAGAAATCTGTTAAAAGGTAGAAAAATGGCTTCTGGGTTAGAACCAGTACCACTTACTTCGCAAAAGCACGACCCGGCATGGAAACATTGCCAAATGTTTAAAAATGGGGATAGGGTTCAGCTCAAGTGTTTGTATTGTGGCAAAATCTTCAAAGGTGGTGGGATTCATAGGATTAAAGAACATCTTGCCGGACAGAAGGGTAATGCCTCTACTTGCCTCAGAGTGCAGCCCGATGTTCGCCTCCTTATGCAAGAGAGCTTAAATTGTGCTGTGGCGAAGAAGAGGAAGAAACAAAAAATCGCAGACGAGATAACGTGTTTTAATGACCCGTCTGGGAGTGAGATAGACCCTTTTGGCAATAAGTGTGGTTTGAACACCGAAGTCGAGTTGATTGCAGTTCCTGAAGCGGTTGAACTTGATTCTACTTTGTTAATAAATCAGGAAGGAGAGAGTACAAGCAACAAAGGAGTAGGTAGAAAGAAGAAAGGGAGAGTTAGAAAAGCCTCGCGTTCTTCAATTCCTAACGCTCTTGTAGTTAATGATAATACTCTAGTCGGTTCAAAAAGGACTAACAATCACGCTAGTATGGCGATAAGCCGGTTTTTTTATGATGTTGGCATACCTTTAGATGCTGTGAAATCGATGTATTTCCAAGCAATGGTTGATGCCATTGCTTCACAAGGAGAAGCAGGTGTTGTGGCTCCCACTTATCATGATCTTCGTAGTTCTATGTTGAAAAATGCACTTCAAGAAGTAAGAAATGACATTGACCAATGCGTGGGGACGTGGGGAAAGAGTGGCTGTTCTGTTTTGGTCGACGAATGGGTCTTGGAGAAAGGTAGAACATTGGTGAACTTTTTGGTGTTTTGTCCTGAAGGAATGACGTTCTTGAGGTCTGTGGATATATCTGACATCCTGGATTCCCCTGATTCTCTGTATGAGTTACTTAAGGGAGTGGTGGAAGAAGTTGGGATAAGAAATGTTTTGCAAGTGGTTACTAATATTGAAGAGAGATATGTCATTGCTGCAAAGAGGTTGACCGATGATTTTCCTACTGTTTTTTGGACTCCTTGTGCTGCTCATTGCATCGATTTGATTCTTGAAGATTTTAAAAAGCTTGAGTGGATAAATGTTATTATAGAGCAAGCTAAATCTATTTCGAGATTTATTTACAACCACAGTGTTGTTTTGAATATGATGAGAAGGTATACTTTTGGTGTTGATTTAGTCGATATTGGAGCTACTTGCGCCACAACAGACTTTACTACAATAAAACGAATGGTTAACATCAAACACAATTTGCAATCCATGGTTACTTCAGAGGAGTGGATGGGATGCTCTTATTCAAAAAAGTCAGAGGGATTTGCCATGTTAGATCACATTAGTAGTCAGTCATTTTGGTCCTCGTGCATCTTAATATTCCGTTTAACAGATCCACTCCTGCGACTTTTGAGGTTAGTTGGCAGTGAGAAGAGGCCTGCGATGGGGTATGTTTATGCGGGGATTTATAGAGCAAAAGAATTAATCAAGAAAGATCAGAAAGATTACTTGGTTTACTGGAATATTATAGATCACCGATGGGGAAAACTACAGCACCATCCTCTTCTTGCTGCAGGTTTCTACCTCAATCCCAAGTTCTTTTATAGCATTGAAGGAGATATACATCATCAAATTAGGTCATCAGTGTATGATTGTATAGAAAAGTTGGTTTCCGACCCAAAAATCCAGGACAAAATAGTGAAAGAGGCAACTTCTTACCACAATGCTGTCGGGGATTTTGGCAGGAAGATAGCAATTCGAGCCAGAGACGCTCTACCCCCTGGTAAGGTCGTTTACAAGATGTAATGGTTTGAGTTTTTATAAGAGTCCTGTTTGTTTGCTTTACTAGTTCCTCTACAACTTGCAACTTTGAAGAATATTGACTTCTTATGGGGAGCCTTAAGACACCACCCATGCTTTGTTCGTTTATGTGATACTCGATTCCAACACACGAAAAAAGAAATAGCTAAGCCTGTAAAAAAAAATATTTAGTCTCCCTGCTCACCTTGGTGATAGAAATGCTTTGTTGACATGCACTTCATTTGTTTTGCCTTCTGTTTTTGCACTTAATGTTTTTTTCTAATAACTGTCGTAATATTTTTTTTATGTAATGCTGGTTGCGAGAATTATTAATGCCTTGTTTGGATGCTAATTTGAAAAAAAAAAAATTCAACTCAAAAACACTCACTACTCCTACTTCCAATCATTACTCTCTCCACTCATTACCCCTATCTCCAATCATTATTCTCATTTCTCTCTCTATCTCTCTCCAATTATTACCCTTATTTCTCTCTCCACTCATTACCTCAAAAACCAAACTCAAAAATTCTCAAAAATTCTCAAAAACCCATCCAAACAAAGCATAACAAAGCCAAAAAAAGGCACTAACAAAGGGGCATACCCATGAACAAACACGCCCAAAACACAAGACACCTACTGAAAAACACCACCATACAGGACTTAGCCTGGACAATCACCCTCCAACAAGCCTACCAAGAGAGGGTATTACTCCCACCTGCCTCTGGAACAGACTACCATCAAGATAGCATCTACACCGGGAAAATAGACAACCAATTTAGGAAGTTAAAATTTTTTATGAAAAGATGTTCCATAGCAAACAGAGTTTTTTGTTGACAAGGGAAACCTTGACATTCTTCCAGGAACTTCTTCAATTCCGGATGTCGGACTCCACCCTTTTAACCATAGCCTCCACACCATCCCTCTCCTTCAAGATATGGTATAGAGTAAGCAAAAGCAAGTTTGTATACTGTGTTAGGCAAAAGCAAGTTTGCATAATCTGTTAGCCAAACCATTCCCACTCCTATTCTGTTCCATCCACATCAACTCTTGAACAAACTCTACAGGGATTCTGTAGACATCATTTTCAGACAAAATATGGCCCCAACTCTTGAACAAACTCTACAGGTTAAGATTTACCAGGTTCTGAATTGGGTAAATGTCCAGGTAATTAAGAGACGAGATGTTAGTTTTACCAAGTTAATCCTCTATGTTTTCAGGCACAAATCAAGAGAGCTTGATACTTGCATTTCAGACGAGTAAACAACCAAGCACAAAAGCTGGTTCTACTTAACATCTTGTAATGGAATAAGTGGATCCCACCGATTAATACAACACCATCGTTCGTTTCATTGTTTTTTATTCTAGAAACTAGGTTGCATGCAGACTTGCAGTGGTTAGTCGTAGATTAATTATTACACTACTTACTTTTTGAGGGGAGGGAAGACGGGGATTATCATAAACCCTTTATGCACGACTGTGTTCCATGGATATTTCGCCAGCTGATTTTGTTTCATAACTGTACTTTTGCCTTTATGTGACTTTTTTGTCAGATTCTTATACAATTTGATTCTCTCAGATGAGTGGTGGTCGACATATGGAGGGGGGTGCCCGAATTTGGCTCGTTTGGCCATCCGTATTCTCAGTCAAACTTGCAGTTTGATCAGCTGCAAGACAGACCGGACAACTATTCAAAAAATGCATGATACGAAAAACTGTCTTGAGCATCAGAGGCTTAGTGACCTTGTTTTTGTTCACTACAACTCGCGATTAAGGCAAATGTAAGTGTAGAGAACATATGAACTTTTCATAGATCACAAAAGGTATTTAAAGTGCAAGAGATAAGGCCTTCCTTGAACTAATTGATCCTTTACAGGGTTCGGAAGGACAGAGAACAGGATGCAGTGGACCCCATTTCGTTTGAGAACATGGGTATTGTCGGAGATTGGGTAATGGTGAAGGAAGGATGTTCAGAAGACTTTGGGAGCTCAAATTGGATGACTGTGGACCCACCTATGGGGAACACAATGCTTCTAGGACCATCAACCGATGATGTAGAAGACTTAGGTGCAGGTAATGATAGTCTTTTGTAACTACATCTTATTTTCTTCGTTGCAAAATAAATTAATTCCAGTTATGGTTTTGCAGGGTTTGATGATTTTGAAATCTTTGAAGGAGTGAAAAACGGAGAAGAGGAAAATGGTGAAGAAAATGTAGTAAGCCAGTAGACACGGCAGAAAATGCTTGTTTTGGTTTTGGTCTTTTCTTCTTTTGGAGGCGGTGGAAAGTTTACTCTGGGGAATCTACTTCGATGGTAGTTTATGCTTTGTGTTGTAATTAGGCAGGAGAAAAACATATAGACCCATTGTGTATGTTTGGAGTTTGGGATCACACGTATTGTTAATGCTAAACCGGTTATGTATTTAGTTTGGTTTTTTTGGATGGTGTGCATTTTTGTTTTTTGGAAAACAGGAGGTTGGGGACTACAATGATCTAAGAGTACGAAGTTGGAATCCTTGTAAGTCTTAAAACCAGGCGTGATGAACTCTGCATCAATTACAGGAACAAAGACTTCTTTCCGCAAGTTGAAACTTGAAGCTTGATATAGGTATTTATGTATATATGTTACCTGTTCGGGTTTTCGCATTACCGTGAGGTTTCTATTTTGACGTTACTGTGAGACTTAGAACCAGCTTTTTGAATGCGATTTTTGTCTCTGTCTTGTTACCTTGGTTTCTGCTTTGCATTCATTCTTTTGTGCCCTTTATTTACTTTTTGTGAAAAATGACCCAATACTAGTATATCCATACGAAGTATGTAATGAGAGAATTGGCCAACTTTGACTCTGGCTTTCATTTTGGCCTGATCTTCCCAAAATGCCCCCATGTGATGGCTTAATCCTGACCTTCAGCTGAATACTGTTATTGTACATGTGCATATCTATGAACACAAGGCTTTTGAAGTACCCCCGATTGCTTCCATTGTTGTTGGAAAGGGCGCTGAGATTTCTTTCAACACCAAATCCCGCAAATCCTGACTATCACATCAGTCTTCTCCGCCCTTCTCCCTCTTTCACTGGCCCTTACCCCTTTCTACGTCCATAAAAGAAAGAGATATATAGTCAAGAAATATCACAAATTTTCTTTTGGGTTTCCATCCAAGAAAACCAGTTCATCAGATAAAGATGCCAGCCTTAGCCGACGCTGTAGGGATTTTCCAGTTTTTGGCTCCAAATACAAACCTAATTCAATTCCAATCGGTCTTGGAAGCCAATTTTATTCAAGCTTCCTATGGTCTGTAAGAAATCGATCCGTCTTCTCCTTGAGCCTTACAGTTTCTCTTTCCTATTCTCTTAAATGCTGGCAATGTGTTTTGATGCATAATTTGGGTCTTGGGAGCATCTCCCTGTTGTTTGCTTTTTTGTCAGGAAAAAGAAAAGGTCACAGAATGATGTTCGACTATGAAACTGCATATTTGTCCACTATGAAACTGCATATTTGTCCAAGGAATTCAATTGAGAAATTATAACCATGCCCAATTGGTTATTTCTTTTCTCCGGTGAGTTTCTGCTTGTTGTATTCTGTTATTTTGTCATTGAATAATTTGCTTGATAGAGCAGAATGGAGAAAAATATTTGCCGATAAAAAAAAAATGTAGAAAAATAATTCATGTAGCAGCCGCAATTGGTTGGAATGCAATACATAGTTTGGTTTGATTTGAAAATATAAGTTTGCTATATTTCACATGTTTCTGTTCTTTGTTCTTTTATAAATATCCAGGTTCGTGTTGATGTCAGTGCAAGAAATGCTGGCAAGGTTCAGGCAGCACTCACAGAGACTGACTGAGTTGGTTTGGGAGCCTTTGAGAGAGCAACAATATTATGAGGTAGAGCCTGATTTTATGAGCCACATTTCGTCTTTTTGCTGCTGTTGTTACCGTGGGATTTGACGAATGGTAGGTTTTGTAACTTATGTTCCTTATATTCTTTTGTTTGAGATAAGGAAACCTTTCAACATAATGTCTCATGTTTGATGGTTTCATTCATGGTGATTGTGATGTTCCTAATGTCCATACTTGTAGAAAATATGGTTATGTACTCTATATGTAGTTTTGTGCTACTTAGGTTTCAAGCATGCCTTTGCTGTAAATTGAACTTCCACCGCGTCTTAGATTGGCAAGTGTTGAATCCTCTATCATACTATTAGCTACAATCTGTTTCAAGAAAAAAGTTCGTTTGTTTTGGAGTCATCTGTTGTTCTTTTGAGGTTATGCTCTACCATTTTCCACAATTATGCTGGGAAAACTGAGCATTTTCTATACTACAACAATTTCAGTAACCATTTGATTTTAAGAGTGCAGAACCCAATTTCAGTACCATGCAGATCCCTTGATCCAAACTTTGCATTGTTTGGTGGTTGACACCTTGGGAAAGGGTGTAGCTAGATACCAATGCTTATCATTTTGTTCATACAACTCAACGTGATGTGTAGAGAGCTTTTCCTTTCGAAAACATGCCTTGTTTTATTGCCTTGTAGTTTTAGTACTTAATTAGTTAATTAAGATAACTAATTAGTTTTTGCATGATAATAGTTTTTGAGTCACAATTCACAAATTCAGGATTGTGTGGGACTACTATTGCTTTGAAAATGCTTGAGCATGAATTTTGGCCTCTTAACTGGGTGACAATTTTCAATAACTCATGATACTTAGCTGTGAGGTTTTGACATGGTTAATTGGCTTTCTTTTTCCTTTCCTTTTGATACTGAGATAATTTGGTGAACTGTAGTACAGATTACCCTTTGACGTTCAGGTTTTGTGTCCGATAATAGTATATATTGCATAGTTGTTCCTTTCTAATACTTGCATTCTCATTCATGAGAGAAAAAAATCCTATGTCACCATTCCCACTAAAATTTAGTGGTCTATGAGTTTATGTTTGCGGGGGGTGGATGGAATTTACATTGATGATAAGAACCACGCTAACCGTTCGACAGGAAAGAAAATCTATATAACCAACTGGAGCTTGCTCCCGTTGCAGGATCGCCATCGGTTCTGCCTTCAAACCCCTTCATCGTCGCCGTTGAAGGGCTCAGGAACTTGCTGCCCGAACCAAACCGACCTGGGTCTCCGAATCCCAAAAATGATGGGGAGAGTGGGAGATCTCCTCTCCATAGAGAGAGTCTCAACCATCTCGCCACCATGTGGTAGAAGAGGAGAGGAGAGGGTCCGGGTTAGTGGCTGATTGAGAGGGGAGGAGGAAGGAAGGGATCTGAATAGACAGTGGCACTTAGCGGCTTTTCTTTTTGTTTGTTATATTTTTGTTGTATTTTTTTTTTGTGGTGTTTTATTTATTTTCATATTAATATAACTAGTATGATCTTTTGCTATAAAAAAAAAAGAAGAAGAAGAAGAAGAAGTGCACAATATTTTCTGTTATTTTAGCTCGTCAAATTTTGAGCTTAAGGTTGCCTACGATCAAGATACAAATAGTTGGTGGGAAAAGACAAACTTGACATATGTAAGGTGAAAATAGTGCAGTTAGTCTGATCATTAGTAAAATTAAAAGAAAATCACCATAACTAAGGGAACTAAAATTAATTCATCAATTTTTTAATTCATTGGTTAATAAGTTTATCAAATCAAACAACTTTCCAACTTAAAAAATTCAACATTCAACTTTCAGTACTTAATTTTCCAGCTTTCGGCTTCCAATTTTCAGTTTTATCAAACACCACCTTAATTCCCAATTCGAAGATGTTTTTTTGCTTATCTGCGATTATTTTACTATGTACAATAAAAAAAAAGCCCACGCTTTTTTCACCTAAAGAACCAAGGAGAGCTTTTAAGGGTATTTAGCTTGACTCACAATCAAGTTTTTACAGAATCTACGAAAAACTACATTAAACACATTCACAACTTACTTTAAAAACAACCTAAAATGGCATAATCTTAAAAGCACTCATAAGTTGAGCCTGCGACAATTTCACAAAATTTCTATTCTGGCATTCTCATGGATGATTTTCTCTTACCCTTCAAGCCACTGACAAAATCTTTGCATCTAGCACTTTATACGATAAAAAAGCTATTTGACAGCTTATTGGACATGAAATAACCAAATTTTTACACAATTCACGAAAACTGCATCAAACATATCCACAACTCAATTTAAACGAATAATCTAACAAGCCATAGTATTAAAGCTAATTGGTAATTCAGCCTCTCAGAGTTTTACAACTTTCTCATTCTCCAGGATGATTTTCTCACTAAGAGGAAGCCCACTATGACCAAATCTTTCCAGAGACAACACAAGTAGAAGACCGGATCTACCTTTGAATGCCCAACTACATAGCATCAGTCAAGATTAACCATCAAAGGGCAAGTTATACTGGAAAGGAGTACCCGCGGAGGTACCGGGAATCAACACCTGATTCACGAACCAGTGCCAAACGCCCAGTTCGTGCCACCTACAAAAAAGAATAACAGACAAAAAGCCGCATTAACAAAATTGCATAGTACAAGAACAGAACTTCAGCCGCATATGATATGAATCTAGAATTTTCAACAATTGATCATCAAAAATGCATTAAAACAGCTAAAGATAATTCACAACCCATTGATCATCTTAAGTATGAAGAGTATAAAGAAAGAAGCAACCGAGCTATAGATGGAAGAAAACAATCTGGCGTGAACAAGAACCAAAAGAAGTATATAAAATGAAACGCACGGCTCCTCTATTAGCATCCAAGAAAACGATTCCAGAGGAAAGTGTAAATAATGTAACGAAAAGAACAAGTAAATAATAACCATTACTTGTTTACTTTTCAAGAGAGTTTGCGTAAAATAATATGTTTCTTTCCTGCGGCGCAAAATTCCCTACATGATTTGAAGGAAATTGTTTCCTGCAAGAAAACTGTTATGGGGAACCCACGTTTTCCTCAGCCACCTGAACACATGCAGGAAGATAAATCGGTAGCGTTTTTTTTCACCTTCTATTTACAATCATTCCCTAGCAAGGAGCAACTGAACAGGGCCAAAGATCTCAAACCTATATGAGCGAGCCCCAACTTACTAGAAGTAAATAGCTAATGCTTAAATCAAAATCGAGGATAAATAACAGACCTCACAAATGCCATATGGCTCCAACAGTCTCTGGAGAGCAACCATCTTATTTAAATCTCCTGTAAGCTGGAAAAATATCCAACAGAAGAATTGTCAATAATCACCAGTCACATATATTGGGGAGAAACCCAAGGATCTAAATTCTAAACTGACAAGCTGATAACCACTCAATGCTTTATTTTTCCAATCACAGGGCCCTATACTCAAAAGATTATAACTACTGGCTAGAATGTGAAAGATTTGAACACAGGGTCTAAGAGGGCGGCAGAAAAGCTTTGCTCAAGGATTGGAGTGGTGATGTTGCTCGTCTTTGATAGACCATGTTGAATAATTTGGCCAAGGATGTGGTAAACAGATATTTGTTGGCTACTTGTAATGTGGGACCAGAGGGTGTGGAGAGTCTGCCAAGTGAGGTTGGAGTTTTCGAAGTGTCTAGTTTATCAAAAATCATGCTGTGTGCTATTACGTGGGTGTTGTGCCCAACAACTTCAGGTCTGGTGGAAGATCGGTGAAGAAAGCAATGCTTGGAAGAACTACTGAATGCTACGAACTTCTTCAGGATTTGAGAAAATCCTTTTTCGTTAGCTTTACCTTCAGTACATATGGTGAATGTAGGAAAACGAGGAGATGACAAGGAGAATATGAATGTACTGACTTAAGATGTATGATATAGCCTTTTGCTTTGTAGGCAAGGGAACTGGACAAACTATAGGAGACAGGCTAATTCTAGGTCATGAAGATATGAGAGAAATTATGGACTAGAAGCCTCAGTGGAAAAATGAGAAATCAAATACAATCACCTGTGATATCAGATTTGTACAGGCTTTATTTTTAATGCTACATCATGAATCATCCTTGGATCTTACGAAGAATTCGTTTGTTAGTTTAAATTTTTTCAAGAAAAGGATAACAGAAAAAACAAGCAGAAAGAAAATCAATCATTTTTTGTATGGACAAAGCAAGAGTCAAGTACTGTCTTCTAGCTCATTCAATACCAACTTTGATAATGTTAATCACCAAACAAGAATGCTAAACCAACTCATTGTCCTGTAATTTATGGTGCCAAATCTGAGCACTTAATGTACAAGAACTACAAATGCCACATCGTCATTGTCCACAAAATGTTAATTAATTTGGTAAAGAGTGGGTGCAAGAAAATGTAACTTGAATGGAAATAAGTTTGGAAAGATGATCACCTCAAGTGTTATGGTATGATCAGAAACATCAACAGCTTTGGCTCTAAAAATGCTAGCAATGTCAAGAACATCACGACGGGCAGCAGCGTTCACAGCAATCTTTATCAACATCAGTTCCCTCTCAGCAAACGGCAGGTGAGTGAGATCCTGAACCTGAAAGAGCGACCAAATCTATGATGACTCATTTGTACATGCCACTAAATCTACTATGATTCACAAGGTTTTAAAATTCAGATCATTGCCGAATATTAGAGTAACACGTCATATAAAAAAATAGAACAAAACCCCCAGTGGTTTGGTCAATGCGTGGATTGACTCCCTGTACTTTATTGACTAAAATGCACTGTCACCTTCCGCTAACCTCCCTTGTAAATTGTCCTAGATACCCAAATCTTCCTCACATCTCTTCAAAATACATATATCCGTATATAATTCTAACAAAAACCAGCATCAATTGCCCCCTCATTGCCTTGTTCCATCATCACCTACTATCCTGTCCCATACCTGCTGCTCGCCACAATCTCGCCAGACCATAGAAAGATGACCCACTTATTCAAGAATCCTCCTATACCTTTTCGCTTCCCCATTTTAATTCCGCATTTCTCTCTCGAATTTTTGTGTGTATGTTCATTAAATCCCTGTAAAAACCCAAATCCAGTCACACAAAACACTTTACATAAAGTTCAGAAAATATGGCAAACCCATGGAGGACATATTTGGAATCAGAACCCTTGCCCCATTGCCACGAGATTCAACATTGGTACTTCGATTAGCATTAGTGTCAGATTTTGGTGAGGACTGAACCTACCTAGTAACCTCTGACTGCACATCAGCAGCCATTAAATTCCCAAAGCCAAAAAAATAACTTTAGAATTTATATCTTGACGGACGTAGTTGTTACTAAATTAACAGCAGTTCTCTCATACCCCACTCTGACAGTCGCCGTAGAAGAAGACAGTTGCATGTGGAAGACAATCTGTAAGCAAGGTCTGTAAGTGAACTATGGAATTGAGACAATAGAGGGTTGTAGAAGACAAGTTGGGTTCCAGAGGAGAAAATGAGTGACGAAAACAATGGCATCCTTGTAATTTTGTAGAACTAGAATGCTTTTTTTGTTTGGAAACAATGACCCACTTTTAAGGTGGCGTACCTGAGTAATAACTAGTGCTAGATAAATCAAGGTCAGAGGGCAATCCACAAACGGACAAAAACCATACAGGAGGTCTAAGTGAAGTTTGCCCAAAAAAATGATAACAAAACAGAAGAGATGCTGCCCAAGATGTATATTTACATCAAGCGAAGTCATACTTCATGCTCCAAATGTATCCAAAGCATAGCCAAATTTTTTGGATGTAGGTACCATTTCACTTGTGGGCCCATATGGCCCTTCTAACTGCGTCTTTTATAAAATAACCTAACAATTGTCACAAAATTCGCAATCATTGCATCCATACTGAGCAACTAACCACAAAAACACAATTCTTCCTTTCTCATAGGCTATGAATATCAAATCATGATTATCTACTTGGAAACAAAACATTATTCTGTTCCTTGAAGGCTTGAACACAAACAATGTGATCACAGCATCACAAATTCTTAAACGTTTAAATATCTGGTGGAATTCCGTAAGATTGCACCAAGATTTAAAAACCCAATGGCTGACTAGCAGACATACAATAACGACGGTGGTGCCCTATATTTTCCCGAAACAAAGGCAATTTTATATCATTCATGTTATGTAATCAACCAATAGTTGTTTCACCTTGGACCAGGATAACCTCACCTCATGAAGATCTATCAGCTTGTAAAGTTGCTGAACCAACTTGCCAATAGACTCATCTGTGCCAGGAACAACAGTTGTAATACGAGAAAGCCCCTCAACTTCGGCATGACCAACAGCTAAACTCTGAACGGGCAAAAAAAAGGAAAAGACAATCACATGCACGCCAAATGGAGAACATAGGAAGATGGAAACCAAAGAAGAGAAAGATAACAGTGAAGTACATACCTGAATATTATAGCCCCGTCGAGCAAAAACTCCAGTTAATATGTTGAGAACTCCAGGCTTGTCATTTACCAGCATGGATAAAGTATGCGACTGAAGCCCACTTGTCTAGAAGTATCAAACCAAGCATTATTGTTCACCTCATCTTGAAGTCTTTAACTAACTTTCCACAAAAATCACACATTTTACAGCAGCAAACAGGCCAATGGGAAAGGGGGGAAATACTTAACAGCATTGTAGAACTCACAACATCAATCCAACTAGTTCAAGATTAATTTTTGCACCGAAAGAGCCCTTTTGCTGAGGATCAAAATCAAAGTGCCATTCAAATTGGGTCCAATATATCCAAATTACTAGGAGCTTATATATGCGGTCACACAAAACCGAACACTTAATATAGGAATCCATTTCTGAATGATTCTGGGTAATTTTTTATCTTCAACCATATGTTCTAAGTTTAATCCTCTAGAATGTTTAGAGTTCACGGTAGCTATTAAGCTACTAACTGTCCCAAAATCTCAAGTTATTCGAAAAAAGGCCCAACAAATTCATATCAAGCTATCCAACACCTTCCCTCACTTGCAAGCCCATCTTGCAAATGGAGGCTCACACATCCATATCTAGAGAAAAACAGAATGCGAAGGGGAAAAGCAGAATACAAATGGATAACAAATGCAAATGGAGAGATTGAACCATTACCTCTCAGAAACCAAAGCTCTGATACCAAGTTGTCCCCAAAACTTAAGTTCTTAGAGAAAGGGCACAACAATGTACATCAAGCTATCCAACAGTAGCAACTGAATCACTAAAATTACATACAGATTGAAACATATTGAAATAGGCCTCAAGGTTCAAGCAACACCTTTTCTTCATATTCCTTTATTTTAATAAGCAAAGTTATCCACCAAAAGCCACACACACACACACAGAGTCCTGGTGCACAGGATGTAAGTGCATACTCTCCTAACTCCCGGTATGAACACATGAATCACCAAAAAACTCAATATCAGTATCCGAAGAAAATGGAAAGCCTTCGGAAAAAAACTAAATTGTAACAAGCTTAATAATCTTATCAACCGGGGGAGCTCCTAATCTTTGGAACTCTCCCATTCTCTCCTCCATGCGTACCGATGAAACAGGGACACTCTAACAAAGAAGTCCCCCTTTACCAAAAATCAAATAGGTCACTCCATGTATGAAGAAATTCCCAACTCACTCCAAACAGGGACAAGAAAAAGAAACCACATTTCTTTGCAACATCGTCTACTCTCTATCTCACCCCCATACATACACAACAACATTCCATCAAAAAATTTCCATGGGCAGAAGTGGCCTTGGTCAAATGCAACTCTGATATATTTGTGTTTGTGTGTGTGTAATGTATACAAGTGTTTCCGTTGCAGCCAACAAAAAATAATGGTTAGGATGATAATTACCCAAAGTTGTAAGACGATTTCTGATAATAACTGACAATAACTGCAATCCAGTGTTCCTATCCAAACAAACAGTCATCTAGTGCAACTTGCTATCCCTGTTGCAGCTATTGCAAATTAAACAACAGATGAAAAGTCTGAAAGAATTGATTTTTGTCTTTCCATCAATGAGGCATCCGAATAAACAATAGGAATTAAAGCACCACATCTAGATTTTGAGATCATCCAAGCCACGACAATGCTCAGTTGTAAGATGCAACATTGATGATCCAAGCACTCAGTGTATCTACCATAAATGTTCGTTTTCGTACTGATAAAAAGAGAAATGAGGCGAAGAACAATAGTCAAAGAACGTAACATATTGCAGGTATAGATATAAGGAAAAGAATCAAATACACTCCTCAGGAAAGCAAGACAAAGAAAACTCCATACCTACAAGCTAAAAACTGTTACCTTTTGCTTTTTAACGAGATTAGTTCCATTCTTTAGACATCCACGGAAGAAATTTTCTAGCTTTATATTCTGGAAATATTAACTTTCCTGAGTTTCCTTAACAACTACTGCTTAAAAGAAACTATTCCACTTAACTTGAGCTATGGACTTAGTAGGAAACAAGAACAGAGAGAGCATGATGCCATGAGATCACTTGGCAGCCATGAAACATATGTAGCTAGTTCATGACATTCCACCGATGTCATGTATTTAAGCCTAGCCTTTATCACATTATCCATCAGAGCAGTGTTTTGAAACCCGGACCGGACCGGACCGGACCGGCCGGTTGAACCGGCAACCGGTCAAGGCAACGGTCCGGTCAACCTACAAAAAAGTTCTAATTTCAAAACCGGCCTAAAAACGAAAAACCGGATCGACCCAGCGGTTGAACCGCTGAACCATTCGAACCGTTCACGGGTCATGCAAACCAGCCGGTTCACAGCTACTCTCTCCAAAGCTTCCCATTCCCTTCCATTTTCTTCACGCCGGGTAGTAAAATTCTCCTATTCCTTGTTCTTCAGGTCTTCAACAAGATTGTGGCTTGTGTCGGCCCCAATACCGACCGTCGGAGAAAGCTGAGCTGTGGAGAGAGAGGGATGACCCAGCGAGAAGAGGAGAGAAAAATAATGAGATCGATTTCTTCCTAGGTCACGATAATAGGTCTAGCCAAGGTTTCATTTTTTGAGTAATGAGGAACAATCAGATTGAGAAAAGTGGGTTTGGAGTTTTTTGCATTTGGGGGAAAGAGAGAGAGAGGAGGTCCGGAAAAGAGAGAGAGAGAGAGAGAGAGGAAATTGGAATTTGTTGATTCTGTGGGTTTGACAGGGAATGTGAGAGAGGGTAAAGTAGGAGAGAGAAGAATATTCCCAAAATATGCTGAGAGAGATGGGGAAATTTTAGGAATTTTTTTTGTAATTTTATACTAACTCTTTCTTTTTTTTGCATATTAAAAAATATATTTATAACGTAATTATGACATCACGGTTCAAAAACGGTTGAACTGGTGACCCGTCCGCCCGGTCCCTTCTCCGGTTCGTCCACCGGTCCGGGTTTCAAAACATTGCATCAGAGTATCAGGCTACAGTGGTACTGTTCCAGAACATATTTTGCATTCTAGACCACCGTGCGATATCTCTTTTACACTCAAGGTTGGAGTAACCTGAAATCTTTAGATTCAAAATGAGCCATAACCTACTCTTTTTGCGTTGGTAGCATATGAACCAAATAAGTGATACAGTGAAGCTTGAAAGGAATCAATGTGTTTGGTCACCATAGGATGCAGAAGTTAAATGGGATAAAAAAAATAAAAAATTAGAGCCGGTCCCTTATTTTAGATTCGGTTTGATCCCAACCCTAAATATTATTTCCGAACCTATACAGGTTCGGTTATGTTGTGTAGTGACTTTTTTACCCCAAATCGAGCCCCCCTTCTCTCTTTCTCTCTCTCTCTAAATGCTCCCGACCTCTATCTCTCCTCTCCAATGCCGACCTGACTTCATCTTCTCGTTAAACAACACAAACATGTTAAGCTAGCAATTCAGCTTCATCGTCGTCCCCTTCTTCTGCGCGATCAGCTTCAGCTTCGACCATTAAACATGTACTTCTTCACGTTCCCCACCATAGCTCCCGCCTTGTCCTCGTCTCCCTTTGACAGCCATCTGGTCTCCGAGATCTACACGGCTAACTTGTTCTTCGTTCGAGCCGTGTCTTGCTAGGTCTCACCTTCTACGTCTTTCACGGTGTAAAGCTCAGCACAAACGGCATGTATGTCAAGGGAAGTTTGGACGAACTCCATTGGATCGGCACTCGTCAATAGCTCTCAGATGACGACACCTAGGGCCCTCACTTACCAGGCTAATATCTTGATTTCCACGCTTTTATTTATTTTTAAATTTTGATATGGAGTATCATTTCTCATAGATGAAAGAGAGGCACATTTGGTTCTGGATTTTGGTGACTGGGGGCATTAATGATGTACATTGGAGTCTTTTTTTATTTTTTTAAGTTTTTCTTGTAGATGAAGTTTTTTGATGTATAGTTGATTTTGATTACTTTTTTTATTATAACTATATTTGATTTTGATTACTTTTTTTGTTTTTTTTCAATTTTTGTTCGTGTGTGTATTTTCTATGAGAACTGTGTATTGTTCATGAAAATTGTCCATGAGAACTGTGTATTTTTCTATGAGAACTGTGTATTGTCCATGAGGACTGTGAATTTTCCATGAGGACTTTGTATTTTCTATGAGAATTGTGTGTTTTTCTATGAGAACTGTGTATTGTCCATGAAAACTGTGTATTTTTCTATGAGAACTGTGTATTTTAGTGTGTGGTGAAACTATGTGAACTGTGTATTTTCTATGAGAACTGGGCACAGTTCTCATAGACACAGTTCTCATAAACATAGTTCTCATAGGGAGAGTTCTCATAGACAGTTCTCATAGTCAGTTCTCATAGTCAGTCCTCATAAAGACAATTCTCATAGACAGTTTTCATAGGGACAGTTTTCATAGAAACAGTTCTCATAGAGACCATTCTCATAGAAACAGTTCTCATAGGGACAATTCTCATAGAATCAATTCTCATAGAGAGTTCTCCTAGCAAAGGGTATTTTTTTAATCTTACATAATTTCATATTCAATATGGATCTTGTTCAGTAGATATCGTCGAGTAGGTTCCAAAAATGTAATTTTTAAAAAAAATGAATATCTACAACAATAGATATGACTTTTTGAAATTTAAACAATGTTTTAATGGTGCACCAATGCTCATGGAGCATTGGATAATTTTTCTATACTAGATGCTCTCTAGCTCCGTGCGCTGATGAGCGTGAGGAAGGCAGGGGCATGGTTGGAATAAAAAATGCAAATAATTGTGCAGGACTATTTGAAGACTAAACCTAAAAAACGGAGCCTATCTCTAAAAAACCCTAAAAAAAAAGGTACTGCAGCAAATAAGTAACAACGATAGCAATAAATGCAAATACGAAACAAGTAGTTTGTGATATCCTAGAGCACATGATTGACGATAAACTAGTCCGGCCAATTTGCCATGGTCCCAAAAAGCCCGTTGGGAAGAGAACAGGAATGCGAAGCATCTTTAACGGCTCAATTAAGAAATCAGATACCAACTAAATAACAGGGTAACCTACAGTATCACATTCACATTAGGTATCAACACACATTTCAGTCAGGTGGGTCATGCTTTTAAAATAGTGTGGACACATTTGTGCTACAAGTAACCACTACAGAAGATTGAAGAAGTAATATAATAGGATAATGAGCAACAAAGTTTACTTACATTGTCATCATCGAGAACACCCCAGTGTGCATCGAGAACTTGACTTATAGGGAAGTCATCAGTTGTTTCCACAGGATAAACATCACCCTTCATGAATACAGAAAAATTTATCAAATACGCAACCCCTAATCAATCAAACTTGAATCATCCATTTACTCTCCACGTTAGCTCACAAAAGTAAGGGGAAAAAACTCATTACCTATTTGACAAGGGGACAAATTAATGGCAAGGTCTACTGACTAAAAGGAAGATATTCACACCTCTTACTTATCAAAAAAAAGAAGAAGAAGATATTCACACCTCAACATCAAACTTATTAGTACCTACCACATTGCACTATTTTTTTCTGGTAGCTAAGAGTTCCATTGAGATTAAAAAAAATTAATCGGAAGTGCTTTGTGAACCCAAATAGCATGCAGATGTACCATGCGAAGTATGAATCCACTACGGATGACATTTGTTTTTAAACTTCCATGCTTCATTGATTATAGCAGTTGGCAAAAGAAGCACACTAAGCTAGACTAGGACAAAATTAAGAGATAGAGATCTATATAAACAGATACCCTAACAGAAGTATCAGATTCTCCTTTAAGTGTTGTCTTTCTTTTCCCTACAAAAGGGTCTACTGGCATTGCTCCTTCCAGATCTGGATATGAAGCCGCTGAATATCGCCAAAAGGGAGCAGACTCCCCCATCTTTTCCCTTCTTAAAGCAATCTGAAGAACATTTTATGAATATCATTAAAGCATGCATGCTTGAAGGGTAATACAGTAGAAGAACGAATGACTAAAATACTGCATCGAAGTAACTTCTGCATTTATACCGACCTTTCCAGTTCTGGCAATTTCTCTAATACCAAACTTGCTTAAATTTCTTTGCACTGCAACCATTTTGCCTGGGTCTCCAGTCACCTGAACATCCAGTTAAAAACAGAAAATTGTGAAGGCTGAGCAAACAGTACATCAAGGATTCTGCGAGAAAATGCGACTGCAGTATGATGCATATCGCACTCCATAAAAACTAGTGCTCTACGAGATACAGAAGAGGTCCCACAAGAAGGGTGCTGATCCAAGCAGGCTCTTCGTAAAATTCTGATCAAAGCAAAATGAATAGGCCATGTCATCAAGCATAGATGACAAGATCACCTATGTCTACCAAGTTTTGTGGAAAGCCAACACCGGCCAGCAGCCGTTGTAGACTGGCAAAAGCTGAAGAGTTTCCAGGAAAAGTAAAAAATGCAACTGGTTGACAACACAAGTATCATAATTGGATACAGGATACAAGACTCAGGTTCTGGCATGTGCCCGGCGCATTTGTTCGGCTATGCCATTTCTCCAAGCATAGATGACAAGATCACCTATGTCTACCAAGTTTTGTGGAAAGCCAACACCAGCCAGCAGCCATTGTAGACTAGCAAAAGCTGAAGAGTTTCCAGGAAAAGTAAAAAATGCAACTGGTTGACAACACAAGTATCGTAATTGGATACAGGATACAAGACTCAGGTTCTGGCATGTGCCCGGCGCATTTGTTCAGCTATGCCATTTCTCCTAGCTACAGTACTCTCCCTACTCCTCCATATACTAACTTGACCGTCGAAGGGGCGTAAGGCTGGTCTCAGCCCTCATGCCTTGTTTTGCAGGTCACTCCGTGGAAGGAGAAGGTGGGAGGACGCAATCCAAGAAGAATTCCCAGAAACCACCACCCACACTCGTAATGGGCCAAAGGGTCATCATACCTCATGGGCCAAACTATGCAACCCACAAAGGCCTAATGAGCCTCTGAACCTGGGACGCGTGGCCACTGGGGCTTAACTGAACAAATGCGCTGAATAAGAACATCGGTCCGAATAGTCGAGATACTCTTATCTTCGGGTCAGGCAACCAGGTTGGTTCCTTACTTGATCCTGTCCGGTCACCATATCCGAACCCATTTATGTCAAGTAAACCTGATTCGGATCCAAACAGTATGACTCGCATAATGCACGGAAGGTAGTTTGAGCACATGAACATAACCGACTCCATCCTTACCTCGCTTGCCAAACACGTGTTACTTGGAGGGCAAGGTTGGAGGTTCTGTATAAAGGGTAAGCCCAAACCCTAAAGAGGTACATCTTTCACACAACCCTAAAGTCCTAAACCCTTATTTGCCTCCTCCAGTTACTTAACCATCGGAGTGCCTTCCCGGTCACCTCCGACCGGTTAGCCACTAACAGTGGGTGTTCAGTGTGCAGATCAGGTCGTGTTGCACCGCTTGAGCCCAGATCTGAACCGGAGGCCCACCTGAGCTCATACCAATTATTTTGACACACCACAATGCTCAATCTGCACACGACATTTTGCTCAAACGCACTCGTGGAATCTGTACTAGATATTTTGCACATTTATTGAACTCGGAGCATTTGTGTGACATTAGCATGGTTTCAACTTTATGACAAGGTTTCTAGTCGTAATTGTACATCTTGTACACATGGGGATCTCAGCGAGCTGCTCTGAGGCAAGATGCTCATACCAATTATTTCGACACACCACAATGCTCAATCTGCACACGACATTTTGCTCAAATGCGCTCGTGGAATCTGTACTCGATATTTTGCACATTTATTGAACTCGGAGCATTTGTGTGACATTAGCATGGTTTCAACTTTATGACAAGGTTTCTAGTCATAATTGTACATCTTGTACACATGGGGATCTCAGCGAGCTGCTCTGAGGCAAGATATTGGATCATGAGAGCTGCTCGTGGACTTTGGTGAAGAACTGCAAACTTAGATAAACAAGGAAGCTCCTATCATATCAAGTCTTGCACTTTCCAAATTCAACAGTGGAAATGGTTTTGGTTGTTTGGATCCTAGTTTGGCCCTAGGATTTATATCTATGGGTTTCTCCATTAAACTGTTGGGTATTTGCATTTGTTTTGTTCATTGGTTGAGAAATTCCTATACCCTTGTGATGATTCTGATTTCCTCATCCATTAGAATTTTGTTAAAATGCTCGTTTAGCCTGCAGGTGAATTCACCCATGCACCAATGAATCTACACCCTGAAGCAACATCATCTTGCCCCGAAATAGAAATGAAGAAGATGAGCACTTTGGAAACTCAGCCATCTTCATGTCCTGATGTGCTAAATAACAAGACACGCTACCGCATATGAAATTCATAATAGAGGCTAACACAGGCAATAGCTACTGTAGGCAATTAGCAATACCAACACAACAATGTGCAGGAAGCAGATCATATATTGCATTAAATATCATCAGGTAAAGAAATAGTAACATTTCTCCTGGACCACCTCAATAGTTAGCGAGTGCTCCGAGATATCAACAATTTTAGCTCTAAAAATGTCCACCAACCACATGACCTGGAGATTATAGCCAAAAAAATTAATGTCCAAAATGAAAAGAAAAAACAGTAGATACTAACAGGAACACTTTCGGCACAAATACTCTCCTGAGAACTCAACACATTGACTTCATAAAACAGTATAGCATGTTATTATTGCAAGGTCTGATACATTTACCGCCTCCTAAAATTTGATGTCAGAAAGAGATGCAGGCAGTTCCTTATTCCATTCGATAAGCTACAAAGGCTACCCACCGAGAATAAACTCCTCTCTCTCATCATGATCCTAATCTCGTGATCTAGAGTTATGCACCCAATGTAGATGATGGCATTAACACGCGGAATAAATTTGACCAAAGAAAAAATAGAACAAGAGGCTGGTGGGACATTAGTTTTCCATTTACTTTGTATTCACCATTTTAAAATAATGCCTGGTGCTACTTAAAGAAGCAGTATTACATACTCTCCTTAAAAATTCACTGTGCGACTCTTGTGGAACCCTTGGACATTTTGTACAAATTACTGGAAAATAGTATAACGTAGGTCCCTCCAGTCTTAAACTGGATTATGATTAATTAAGATTTAAAACAGGTGAGGACTATTCTTATAGAGAAGTATGAAACAGGTGCTGGAAGATGATCCATAGTACTATGCATGCTTTTTAGCTTTTGCTTTTTTTTTTCTTATTTGTTTGTTTTGTGTTAAAATCAACATGCAAAATAAGCAAAGATTCAGAGACAAAGTTGTTAAGGTACCAGTAGTCCCAAAAGCTTAAGCTACTAGGAAATGGGCCCAACAATGTATATCAAGCTATTTAACAAAAGTAAGCTAATAAGAAAGGGTTACCAAGTGGGCAATACATCACTTATCAGCCTTTAGGAGTGTCATTCTTATCTATGAGAAATTTTCCGAATAAGAGGCCGAGGGGCTCTGAGCTTTAATTTTTGCTTTGTTTCGGGTAATTGGGAGGCTCTGAGCTGACACTTCTAGTCACTCTACCAATTCTTCAGAGGGTTTAGCACAAAAACTCAGTGAGGAGATCAGATTAAAAGTAGAAGGATTGATTATTCCAAAAGCAAAAGGAGACAATCAAAATACTATGTACTTTGTAGCAATAAACATTTCCAGCATAACTTAGATGGTTGGATGTCAAACACCTTCCCAGACATCAGCACAAGAACCAAGAAAAGCATTGCAACCGCAATTTTGTTTCAAACAAAAATAAAAATTTCAGATCGGTAGTGTTTGGTTAGCACGAAGGGTCACATTAGTTGGTCTAGTTTGTGGTCTACATTCTGTTTTTCTTTTGTCTGCATGAGCATTCCAAGAGAATAACCATTCCATTCCAACCTTCACTCCAGTAAACCAAATACTGCCGTATAGAGCTCTAAAGAAATAGTGCTATTTTTGGTAGAATCTCCTGTATAGTTTAAGTGCACTGTGGACTAAACCTCCAGAGGACAAAGCATTAATACCTCAACTCGGTACATCGGATCTGCATTGATTTTGATGAGCATCAGTTCACGTTCCACCTGAGGATCTTTTGATATATCTTCAACCTTGTAACAAGTAAAAGATTAGGTTACGACTGAAGTAAATGTTCCCTAAAGGAAGGAAGGAGAAGCTACCACCGTACAGATAAATGTTAGAGTAACAAGAGAGGGCTAAAAAATAACGAGAATCTGATCCACGGTATTCCAACAGAGTTTCACATTGTGGGAATTGCAATATATCAAAGCTCAAAAACAATAAGAAGAACCCAATGGGAACACATATGTTTTGAAACAGTTTTTTTTATCGGCAAATATGTTCTGTGTGTGCCCCCAAAGAGGAGGGAGGTTTGGGCATTCGTTGGCTCAAAACTTGGAATAAAGCCTCTATGTCGCGCCATCTTTGGGCAATCTGTATGAAGGCCAATACCCTCTGGATTAAATGGATTCAGACGTTTGTGTTAAAAAAACAAAGTCTATGGAGGGCTAAGATCCCTCAGGATGCTTCTTGGACGCTACGTAAGCTCTTGAAGCTTAGGGATATTGCTCAACCTTGGATTCAATACGTGATTGGTGATGGTAAGTCTACTTATCTTTGGGCTGATAACAGGCATAATTTGGGCCCCCTCTACAAACGATTTGGTGATTCTAGGGACTTCAATGTGGGTAGACCTTTATCTGCAAAGGCCTCTTCAATTATCCATAATGGTGCGTGGAAGTGGCCTCAACCACGTAGTGCTATTACGCGAGAAATTGTCTCAAATACTGATCCATCTTTGCTTCCTAACGCTTCTGTTCCTGATTCTGTGAGGTGGAGACTCTTTGTAACTCTGGGGTATTCTCTGCTAAGTCCACATGGCAGGAGATGAGGCACACTTTCCCTTTAGTTCCTTGGTCTAAATATGTCTGGTTTTCTCGTCACGTACCACGCTGGGCTTTTATTGAGTGGCTGGCCTTTTTGGGACGTCTCTCCACTAAGGATAGACTTCATAGATGGAGGGTGGTGGGAGATCAAAGATGTCCTTTTTGTCAAAATGCAGATGAATCACATGATCACTTATTCTTTGCTTGTGAGTTTTCCAGTGCGGTATGGGATATTCTCTTGCAGCGGAATAATGTTAGTCGGAGGAGCTCTGGGTTGGGTTATGAATCATAGGTCTGACAATTCGTATTCCAGTAGAGTATATAAACTTTCATTGGCTGCTGCTATCTACTGGATTTGGAGAGAAAGAAACAAGAGAATCTTTCAGGGTCGTGGTGTTTCTACTTCAGTTTTGGGTGGGCTGATTATTGAGGAAGTCCATGCTTGTTTATGCTCGTGGAGAGGCTTGAGGCTATGTGATGGTACGAGGTTGTTAGCTCGGTCTTGGAGTCTTAGCTCTCGCATATTTTCTTTGTGAATCTTTTCTTTGTTGGGTTTTGTTTACTGGTTTTCCTAGGCAGCTAGGAATGTGTTAGTTCTGCCTGGGTTCCCGTTGTATGTTGGGATTTTCCTTTGTTCTTGGTTGGTTTGCTTTATAAAATGGTTAATTACCCCCCAAAAAAAAAATGTTTCGAAACAGTTTCAGAGAACTAAGTACAAAAACCCTGGCAAGGAATCAAAGACTCCCAACATGACAAAGTGAAAATCTTGAAAATATAAAGGAGTTTATAAAATGTACAAACAACGGACTTACAATGAGTTCTCAAATGGAAGGTTAAGGATTAGATCATAACCTTCAAAACATTTACAAGCTTTTGAAGCTGTTCCATAACTTGATGCAACACTCTTTCAGTTCCAGATACAACTATGGTGAAGAGGGCCTTGTCCTTGTTCAGACCAACAGCGAGGGACTCGATGTTGTATCCTCTTCTTGCAAAAACTCCGGCAATCCTATTTATCATTCCGCTTTCATCACCAACAAATACCGAAATTGTGTGCCGCCTCACCCTGTATATTTTGTATAAGTGATCCAGTAACCAATTTAAGCATATCAAATAAAGCATCCACAAAGAGGCTTTGAGAGCCCCCCGGGAGTTGGATTCACCGAGTTGAGGAGCCCAGCATTCAAAAGGTCAGGAAAAAAACACAATCAAGAAAACATACTAGAGATAACTTGTTTTCAATCGGCCACACTAGAGATAACTACTCTGTATAAAATAATCTCCATTACAAAGGCAATGTCACAAACAGCATAAAAAAAAAATGGTTTGCTTTGTCAACAAGGCTTTATTAAGGGGAGCTTGGTTGGCCTCCCACTATCAACTATTACTGCTGGCGTCAACGAGCCATGCAATACTGCCGGGAACAAAGAATAACTCAGGCAGCAGAAATGCAATAGAGAAGAGGAAAGACTTTGCGCATGTTATTGATTCACCTACCTTCATTCAACAAGTATCCTTACAAAACAATATAGATGATAAGACAAATACCAAGAGATTGTTTTAGAGCATGAACTAGAGTTTTGTGTGCTGCGAAGGTCACCATGTGCGTCTCTGTGTGTGTGTGTGTGTGTGTGAGAGAGAGAGAGAGAGAGAGAGAAGAAGAAGAAGAAGAAGAAGAGGTTGTAACAGTTTGTTAAAGCACTGAAAATGTCTGTTTGATTGCTGACTATTTTACTCGTTTGAAGAATTATGCAAACATGCTCGTTTTCTACTGAATGCAAGAATGCCCTCCAAGTTTTCGAAGTCAACGTTTCCCCTAGTTAAGGTTTTCAAAGTTATGACTAAAAGAGGATTAATCCTCAATCATTCAACTATAACCTTGCTGCCAAATGTTGAAGTTGGTTTGCCCAGCCAAGTAGAGAAATGATGATAGCTAAAGAAGACAAGTGTGTGTTTAATTTTATATAGGTGACTGACATCTAGTTAATGTAATCGACAAATAGGGTAGCTTTTTTAAATAAATAAAAATGAGGTTTAACCATTATACTAGTTTTAGCTACTAGGCATGAAGATATACGTTTGTTTAGAAATAAAGAATCAAAGATATACGATTGAGATTCATGGACCTTTTATATTGCATCTCCAAGGAGCAAGCAATTTAGCAGGCATCTTTTATGGAATATTGATGAGAAATTGATAAACCACCCTGGAATTGTCACGACACACTATTAGGAGTGGAGACAAACAATTGTAACGCTTTTATGATAGGTTCAAACCTCTTAGTGTAGCTTGTTGCACGTACTTACAATTTCAAATAAAAAAAAACCTAATACATTACAAAGTTAGTTCGGAAAAAAAAAACAAAAAAACAAAAACAAACAAACCTGACCTAACACTTGCGGAGTAAATGTAGACGACAAGATAGTTTTTTTTTTATCGACAACTTTCATTAGACTTTAAGAGCACTTTGTTCATAAGATCAACAACACCAAAAACATTTTGGGGGAGAAAGAGTTTTGGGGCACCCCGTGACGGTGCCCCTTGGGCATTGAATAATTTTCCATGGAAAAGGGGCCTGGGCCGCCATGTGAATAATCTCCACCAAATTGATGAGCTTTCGTAGCGAAACAATCGAGACCCTAAACGAATTAACTAAAAAACTAAAGATCAAACAAGTAAAAGGCAATTAGCACAGCTCAGTTAAAGGAACACACGAACATTAATGGTGTCATTATAGTAATAGAGGAGAGGTGTGATTACAGTGGTGTTGTCGCGGGAAGAGCTGAACCGTTGAGAAAGGAACCGCTGTTGTCTTCGCTGCGCTTATCGACGCTGTTTGCTGAAACCACCAGTCTCTTGGGCCCATTGCCGTGCGCCTTGGAAATTAGACCTGGAACTGAGGTTAGAAACCCTCGAGTTTTCGGAAACCCTAGCTTAGAATTAGCAGAATCTAGAGATTGTTTCAGAGCTTGAACTGGTGAGGGGTGCGCTGCTACGGCCGCCATGAATGTGTGTGTGTGTGTGAGAGAGAGAGAGAGAGAGAGAGAGAGAGTTGTAGTTGTAACGGTAAGCACCACTGGAAACGTGTTGATTTTATCAGTGACTACTCCTAGTGGGCCGGAAAATTATATAAACACCCTCGTACTGGTATTAAATATGCAAGAGTGCCCTCAAAGTTTTTAAAATAATGGTTTCCCCTCGTCGAGGATTTTTTCAAATTTATAACGAAAAGAAATTTCTCAATCATTTTGCTGTATATGTGTTTGGCTGGAATTTTTTGTTACTTTGGAATTATAATTGTGTGCCAATGTGTGAGAAAAAATTTGTAATTATTCTTTTCATATTTAACTTATAAAAAGCCAAACTTAATCAAGTGATTATGATGTCAGTTCAATTACCTCAATGAAGAGGATTTTTCATTTGAAGTACTAAAATGGCACAACAATTCACTAGAAATTCGACAATTAAAGAGAAACAAGATACCCTGCTAAACTCAAAATAACTTGCTATCCAAATGATTCTCCAACTTCGAAAAAATAAGAACATGTTACAATGTAACTACTAGGGACTTTCGGCTTTCTTTTGACAACCACTGCTTAGTGCAGTTGGGAAGTTATTGCCTCCCCTTTGTGGAAGGTCTTGGGTTCGAACCCCACAGGGGGCAGGCCCTTTAGGGGGCCAGGGCTATGGATAGCTTCTGGTCTCCCCGTGCTAACTTTAACACCCCCACTAACCCCCGCTGATGTATATCGCTGTGGCAAAAAAAAAAATATATGTCTAAGTTCCTATTTTACTGCTTATGAACAAACCAAACATAGCATAGCTGTTTATTGATGATTTGTCTGGTGGTCTTTTCCTTCTACGATCTCTCCTATTTATAAGCAAATTCTTGGGACTTCTTATCGGCTTCCAATCTCTCGCCAAGTTGTCTTCGAAGTCATTCTTGTTTTTGAATTCAAACTTTTCCTCTAGAGCTTTTGCTTGCAACTGCTCCATGGTGATTCAATTAACCCACTATCTCCACTTCCTTTGATTACATCGTGCTTCAATTGGGTAGTTTTATACCCAAATCAACTTCCTTGATCGTGCCCCACGAATGTAACTGCTCCAATAGGGATTTAAACGACATTGCTTGTGTCCCTGGGCTTCGAACTGCATTCCTCTCATTTCCTTTGTTTTCTATGTGACACCTGGCATGACTGTTTTTACACATAAAACGACATTGAATTTGTCAAAACGTCATTGTTCCTTTAAGTACACGATTCTATGCATTTTCAACCCACACGTGTTCTGTTTTGTTCAATGCAAATGGCCACTTATCACTCTCTGATTGGGCCAATAAATTTCTCATGCAAACAATAGGTGACTGACATATATAGTTAAAAATATAATCAAAAAATGGGGTAGCCTTTTAGAAAAATAGAGGTTCAACCATTAAACTATATTAGCTACTAGGTATGAAGATATACGTTTGTTAAGAATTAGAGATATACGAATTAAGATTATGGACATTCTCTATTGCATGTCTAGGGAGTTGTTCTAGACATCTTATTATGGCATGTTCTTTTTGGGTAAATAAAATTTATTATGGCATGTTGATGCATGAGAAATTGATAAAACCGCCCAGACATGGCGAGGAGCGGTGACACGCTATCAAGAGGGAAGACAACCACTTGAAACGCTTGTGTATAGGGTTAAGTGTAATTTGTTGCATGTACTGAAAATTAGTTTAAAAGAAAGCTAATATAGGACAAAACCAGTTCCATAAAAATACACGACCTAATACCTGCGGAATAAATGTAAACGACAAGATGTTACTTATTTTTCGTGCCTTTAATATTTTCCCATGTGCATTGCACAATATACGTATGCACTAAAAATTTAGATGACTACTTTGTGCCTCTCAAATTTACTACTATGCAATGAAAAAAAATTCTATTATTATTTTTTAATTTTTAAGAAAGAATAAGAACTTCATTAATAAATTCAATGCAAGCTATTCTCACTGGAGCTTCATACAAGGAAATAAAGCGTACTCAAATAAAGAGGATGTTAAAAAAAACGCCCTAATTGCAAAATCATCTGATCTAGACTGAACAATCTTATTTGGTCCGGTTCATTGGTCAAGTTATGATTTTGAAAAAATAAGAATCTTTAAGTTTGATTTGGTTACTGGTTATTAATTTAAGGATCGCGGTTAGAACCTAACCGGACCGTTTAGTATTAATATATATGCATTTATATACACATAAAATATATATAAACATGTATTTTGATTTGGTTAGTTAATTTTTTTTCTTAGAAAGTTAACATATTTAGAGGAGGAATTTCCTTTGTTAGAAAAGTCCTAGTGCTTTAATTCACAAATTTTTTGAGTGTGTGTGCTGTAAGCCTGTAAATAAGTATTTGGAGGCTAATTGAATATAATCAGAATTGAACCGATTTGGTTCTAGTTAGGTTCCACATATGCTTAGGTTTTCAAAAAACTCGCTGAACTTACACCGCAATGTCCCATAGGCCTCCGAACTTAATGTATTTTCAATTTAACCTCCAAAGTTTACAAAAAATTTATAATTAAGCCTTTGCCGTCATCTTCCGTCAAGTTACAAACGGAATTGTGAAATGTGTACTGTTTATCCAACGTTTAATATTTATTTGGACCCATTACGGATCTTATAAAAATGATTCAAACTGCAAGTCATTTTTAAAATATTTTTTTTATAGGTTTCTTAAAAAAATTAGCCCAATCCAATATTGGTAGGGCTTTCCTATGGTGCTCATTGAAAGGTCTTAGAGCCAAAAATTTATTATGACTATTTAGGATAAAATGATCAGAAAAATAAATTTTTTGTATCGGTTCAAACAGATTGAAAATTAGAGCAGTTAATTTTTTTTATCCGGTTCAATCTGTTTGTGAATTTTTAAAAAAAACATGGTTAAATAATTAAGTGCTCCCATTTTCAATCTGTTTGAACCGGTGCAAAATTTTTTTTTTTCTGATAATTTTATCCTAAATAGTCATAATGAATTTTTGGCTTCAAGACCTTTCAATGAGCACCCTAATAAAGCCCTACCAATATCGGATTGGACTGATTTGAATAATCTTTATAGGATCCGTAATTGGTCCAAATAAATATTAAACGTTGGATGAACAGTACATATTTCACAATTCCGTTTGAAACTTGACGAAAGATGACGGCAAAGATTTAATTGTAAGTTTTTTGTAAACTTTGGAGGTTAAATTAAAAATACGTTAAATTTAAAGGCCTATAGGACATTACGGTGGTGTAAGTTTAGCGGTTTTTTTGAATTTTTTCCTTTTCAATATGTTAAAACCGTTTTTAGAATGGTTCATTACTGGTTTTCTGGATATCTAAACCAATCCGGACCGTATGCAAAAAAACAAAATTGAGTAAAACTTCAGCTCCAAAATCACAAAACCCTAGCTTTTCTACAGCCGGAAAAATGGCTCTCTCCAGAGCTCGCGCCGTCGTCTCTTCCTCTCTCCTCACCAAGCTCCTCTACTCCACCACCTCCCGTCCATTCAGCACCTCCTCCAGTACTCTCTCTCTCTCATCTGCACACACATTGATTCACATATACCCATTTCTATCTGATTCCTCTCTCTCTTTATGTTGTTAACAGATGCATTCGACTCGCTCTCTCAATCCACAACACCAGCCGAGGCCTACCAAATCTTCAAGCTCGACCCAAGCTCCCACATCGGCAGCTGCATGCCCCTATCCATGATGCGAATCGGCACCTTCATCCACAACATCGAGATGAACCCCGGGCAGGGCGGGAAGCTGGTCCGGGCAGCGGGCACCTCCGCCAAGATCCTCAAAGAACCCAAAGCCAACCGCCACGTCCTCATCCGTCTCCCTTCAGGAAAGGAAAAATTGATTGATACTCGCTGCAGGGCCACGGTGGGGACGGTGTCGAACCCGGGCCACGGGGCGAAGAAGCTGAGGAAGGCGGGGCAGAGCCGGTGGCTCGGGAGGCGGCCGGTGGTGAGGGGGGTGGCGATGAACCCGGTGGATCACCCGCACGGAGGAGGGGAGGGGAGGAGTAAGAGTAGTGGGAGTCATGGGAAGGGGTCTAGGACGCCGTGGGGGAAGCCTACTAAGGGTGGGTATAAGACTGGACCGCTTAAGACGAAGAAGTAGGGTTTGGTCTAGACCCTTTTTTTTTTTTTTTGTCACAATTATTGTAGTGATTTTTGTGCATTTCAGAATTTTGTCACTCCCTTTACTAATTTGAGATGAAACTGTTGTATAAATGGGATTTATTTCTCTAGTTTTATTGTTGGTTGGTCATTTGGGTTTGGTCAATCAAATAAATCGTGCAAGTGATGTAGTTCAAACGGGTCTGTTTGGGTTTGGTCTACCAAATTTTCTTTTGCTTGATTGTTCTTGACAGGACCTTTTAAGACGGAGAAGTAGGGTTTGGTCTTGACCTTTCTTTGGGTTCAGGTTTTGATTTTCTTAATCTGATTGTGCTTCTAGACAATTGTTATAACCACTTTTGCACTCTGTTTTCTATTTTGAGATGAAACAGTTGTATACATGGGATTTATTTCTCCAGCTGTATGGTTAGGTGATTGTTTTGAAATTACAAAATAAATCCTGCAAATAACGTAGTTCAAATGGGTCTGTTTGGGTTTGGTCTATCCATTTTTTTGTTGCTTGATTGGTTTGGACTGGACCGCTAAAGATGAAGAAGTAGGGTTCAGTCTAGACCTTTCTTTGGGTTCAGGTTTTGATTGCCTTGATCTGATTGTGCTTCTGTAACAATTGTTATTACGATTTTTGCCCCCTGTTTTATAATTTGAGATGAAAACTGTTGTATAAATGGGATTTATTTCTTTAGGTGGATTCTTAGTTAGTTGTTTGGACTTGGCTGCCTTGAGAATTTGGAAGATAAATCCTGGAACTAAGATGGCTCAAATGGGCCTGTTAGGGTTTGGTCTATCCTTGTTTTTTGTGGCTTGATTAGTCTTGACTACTAGGCCTTATGAGCAAGAAAAATTCTCTCTGAGTGTTTGTGTGAAACTAATGTTTTATGCTTTGGTCCATGTTAGTTTTTGCCTTTTAAAAAATTCGTGATGTATATACTGTTGAGATCAATCCATCGGCCACAAGGGAAAATGGGATTATTGCCTCCAGGTCTATTGTTATTTGGGTGAACATGTGAAATTTGGAGAGTAAATCTTGCAAACCACATATTTCCAATGTGGTTAGGACGGGAAGGCTTATGGCTCCCGAATCAAGGTGCATGGCTCCATCTCCTTGGTGCTCTCTTTTCTTTCTTCGAGTCGACCACTTGCCCTCTTACTTTTGTGTGTTTGATAGTAGTTCTCTTTACATGTGTGCAGCTAATGAAGGATTAAGTTAGCATAAGGAGGTGAGGCTGCCTTTTTCTCTGGGTGGCTGCAGCTATACGCATTGACCAAACTCACCAAAGTGTGCTTGGAACGGGAAGATAACTCATAATTACGTCGTATGTTTTCTGATGCAACGTGTTAGTTATATCTGTTATGGTTGATAATTGTATTGATGTTAACTTTTTAAATTTCTAGAGGTAATTGAAGTTTTGTCGAGGGTGTACCTGAATGTCTATACAATGTATACATTATAGAGACATCTAAGAAGCACGTCTCCTTTTTATCCTTGTAATGCTTTGGTCATTCATTGATTAATAAAATCTCTTTCTTTGCTTAGGGAAAAAAACTGTTAGGTTCTTTCCTGCTTTCATAGTAGTCATGGCAGGAGAGTTAATTAGTTCTAAACTTCTAGCGAAGTGACGGTGGTGGTAATTCTGATGACAATTGTCAATAAGATCCCAGGGAGTTGAAGAGAGTGATTCTTCTGAAGACAAGGTCTCCTTTTTCCATTTTTCTCTCCCTTTTAGTTTCTTTTCAGGTATATTTGTGGTGAAGTATATTGATCTCATGGGGACTCCAAGTCTCCAATCAAAAGCCTAGACAAACTAAATTTGGTTTTTATCTTTATATACGTATGCAAATGAGGGGGAAAAAACTGTCAGCCATCTTCTTCATCCTCCTTGTCCAAAGCCAAATCTCAATCATCCTCTGCCGTCTCTTGCTCAACTCCGGCCGGTCCATGGATTTCCTCCGGCCAAACTGTCTTTTCCAAAGCGCAGAAGGCCAAGAAGCTTTGGTCCGTCTACAAGAAGCTCTCTTGTGAAGGCTTCTCCGATGATCAAATCAAACGCACTCTCTCCGCTCTGAAGGTGGCATTTTTTTGCCTCGAATATTCATTCTCTGTTTGGTTTACGAGAAAATGTAGGAAATTATACGGGATTAAGAAAAGATTGAACTCTGTCGTAGTCCAGTTTACTTAAGGCACGTGCCTCGATTCAATTGCTATGCTATTGTTCTTCTTCAATTTGTTTCTGTTTTTTCTTTTTGATATTATTAGCATCATATTGGGAAATGGCCAATGCAATGGCACCCTTTAAGTTTCAAAACATGCATTGTAGTTTGAAAATGTCAATGAAGGATGCAAAAGTGTATTGAAATGTGTGAAAAGTAGAGGTGCGCTCAAGCTGGCCCAAACATCTTGTTAACAAAGAAAATGTGTCTAAAGTGTATTTAGTTTAGAAACTTGGCATTATTCGACCGTCACAAGGGCTGTTCTTAGCTCTGTTCTAAAAATCGGTCAAGGCGGCCGATTAGTCGGTGCCTAGGTGCTAAGCAAGGGTTGAATGTTTGATGCCTATATAAAAATTGGCCTAGGCGCCGACTTTTCGGCTGCCTAGGGAGCTGGACCTCTAGGCGCTCCTCTTCCGCTTGACTAATATCTAGCGACTTGTTGAGCACTGGTTCTTAGCATCACTGTTTAGTGTTTACTACCTGCATTGTTTTTGTGGGTAAATAGGCAATGTGAACTGAGCAAAGATATGTTATATAGTCTTCATTTAACTAAATGCACTATGTTTACGCAATATCTGTTTTGTATAGTTTACTTTTTCACTTTTTCAGTGTGTGCTTAATTTTTAATTTGATGAGTGCTAACCTGTCTTCTTTGTTTTTTTCTAATCTTCATTGGATAGGTAAACAAAGAATATGTACCTTACGTTTTGTCTGAAAGATTCAGTCTCTGTTTCATTTCTGAAACAATGTAGAAAAATAGGCGAGGATGAAAAGAACTTGAACTCCGTTGCACCCCAGTCGAGTTCAGACACGCGCCTCAATTGCTATATGCTATTGTTCTTTTTCAATTTATTTTTCTACTTCCTGCATTATATAGTTAATGTCATATTGGAAAACGGCCACTGTGGGCAGTTCTTAAGGTTCAAAATGTGTGTATTAGAATGTGTGAAATTATACTAAAGTTTGTGAAAAGTGCATCAAATTTCAAAATTTGGCGCTAAACGGGCAGTTGTTCGCAATTTAGCATTGTTTAGTATTTGCATTGTTTTTCTGGGTGAAATAAGTAATGTGAACTGACCAAATAATATGTTACTACATTCAACTAAATGCTGTACTTTATGTATATGTAATATTCGTAGCTTGCCACTTTGTTTGATATTTCAGTGTTTGCCAACATTTTTTTGTTTGATATGTTTCTAACATGTTTTTCTTTGTTTTCTAATCTTCAATGGATAATGTACTGTACACCTGAACCCTATGTAGGTTTCTTCTAATGCTGTGTTCATGGTTGCTTCATTCCATTGTCCATATTCTTCTTTGGTTTTTCTTTTTATTGGAAGAGCCCGATGTAACTTTGTTGATGATATCTATCAAACATGGATCTTAGTTTGCTGATGCTATTTCTAAGATCGATGGTTTATTCTGTCTCTTCTAATTCTTACTCATTGTTGCTTTGTTGAATAATTTTGTCAGTGTTAAATATTACTGGAAGTCCTGTCGTAATCTTAGTTTGCTGGAGTACTATTTTCACCATTGACAGTGCTAGTCTCGAGGCTGCACTTGATTGGCTATGCTTGAATTTGCGTGGTAATGAGCTTCTGCTGAAGTTTTCTACTGGGACTTCTCTCTATACAAATGAAGGTATTGTTAAGCAATAGGAGTCACATATTTAGTGTTTCTTAGAAATGCAGCGTGCTGCATAACAATAGGTTCATACATATCAGTGTGGGACATGGAGAATTGTGCTTCAGCATAAGTTCCTTAATATCGATCATGCTAGGAGGTGCTGTTGGGAACATATCAACTTAAAGAAAGGATTGAAGTCCTTTGGTGGATTCATCTGCCAAGATTGAGGAGGAAATGCCTGAACTTAATGTTAGAATAAAGGGGCGTTCAGATGATAATACTCTGGATTCCTGCCAGCCGTCTCAAGCAGATTGGTATGGAGATATCTGGAACATCAGGAAGAGGTAAACAAAATCCTTGGGTAACTTTTATCTCACTGTTTTTAGTTGTCAAAGTTAGGATAATATTAGTCCCTTCATCTGGATCTCCAAAGATTGTTTGTGTATAGAACCATGATTTTAGTCAACCTTATTTTGATAGGTAATCACTCAAAACACTTCAGCCTTACTAGAAATTCTTTTGACACCTCTTGCAATTCCTTGGTCACCAGCACTCTCTATGGAAAAACGACTGTTTGTGCTTCACAAGCCAAGCCTATGCACCTACTGCCTGTCTAGTGTCTACTAACCACCATATATCTAGGTTCTTGTACCTCTGGTCCTCTACCCTAGTTTTGTTTTCGTAGTATCATTTCTATTGGCTTGAGAATTATTAGTTTTGCAATCTTGATGGAACTCATTAATTTTTTTTTTTTTTTTTTGTAGAGGTAAAACTTTCATCTCACTCTCATCTACATTATTGACACATCATAGCTCCCACCCTTAGTCTTGGAGTACATATGGTGTATGTGTTTTGTACTTTAATTTCGTATGTATGTGCATTGTACGATTCTTCTCTTCATGCTGTTTACTTGCCTGATCCCGGATGCCTCTGTTTGTTTGAGAGGGTATTTCATATGTTCTTGCGTTTTATTTTTGTTCTTTTCCCTTATGCTTTGGTGGCAAGCCTATGAAAGTCCTTATGAATGATGCTTGAATTTTTTACTACTTTTTCGCCGCACAAATAGCTTGTTGCGAGCATGATTAATGCTTTGAATGAATGAGATATAGTCGTTTGTCGATTCCAGGATGAATCTTAAACTTGGGAAGCTGACTCAAAACGCAAGCATTTGCTTGAGGAGGTAATTTCTGTTTGTATTGTTTCTAGTTCTAAGAAGATATTATGTGTTTTCAGTTTGGTTGACAGGTTGAGGAGGTAACTCCTTTGTCTTTTTATCAGTTTAATCCTGTCCATTGTATGCAGAAAGAAAATATGTTGGGTTATATACAATGCGAGGCTAGATTATCAAGAAACATGTATGCTCAAAACAAATGGCTTGTTTCCTTTGCTGGGTTCTATACAAAAGGCTTGTTTCCTTTGCTGGATAGGCAAGACACCGAAAATAGGCATAATGAATTCGGTTATGACTTTGTGCTGTGGGAAATGAAGTTCAAAGTACGCTCCAGGGGTCAACTTCCACTACCGCTTCAACGGAGGCTTTGAAAAGGAAAATTCAAAAAATTGATGACAGTTTATAAATAAAGAGTGTGTAAAGCCGAATCACATCTTGAAGACTCAAACCTATCTTCCTGAATCATGAATACTGTCTCAGAACTCGCAGTTCAAGGTGGTTCAATTGCTTTCTGTTATTTACTTGTGAACACTTGAATTCATTACAATCAAATAGATAAGGGTCAAATGCTTTCATAGAGGCTAAGAGACACAGGTAAAAATGCTAAAAAAGTGCATTGTAGTTCATTCCATTCGACGACTAGTTCTGATTCTTGGCTCTAAGGAAACACGGTTCCCTCCTTTTGGATCTAAGTGCACATTTCAGGACTGCAGCTTCATCTTCTTAACTTTTCCGTTTTTCCTTTATATTTGATAAAATCAAGGGACTATCATAATGGCTTTCAGGAACTCAGGTCTTAACTATTTTGGAATGCAGATTGGAGGCAGTGGTGTTCTTGTTTCTCCTCTGACCTACATTTCTGATGAAGAACCCCCTCGATGGCATGAACTCCTTTCAGAATGCGGCATGTAGTCTTTTGGGAATGCTGCCTTGGGTGGTTTTTGCATTCTACAGCATTAGCATGTCGAATAACTCCTGGAGCTTGTGTTAGAAGAGAATTCAGCTCAAGAAGTTGCAACACTTACTTGTATTTCGGTACAGTGTATAAGTATTTTTATGTTCCAAATTGACCTCCATTATACTTGCTTTCAAATTTTCTTAGTTTAAATCTACGAGCATTTTTTCCTCTCCCTCACGGGCCCTCTCTTGTTGTAATCATGACAGTTGGAATCTTGTCAGTTTATTCTGAAATAAGCTGTCATAGATTGGACTCTCTCTCTCTCTGGGTGCAACTGTCACACTCCTACCTCTCTTTTTGTTTCTCCTTTTTCCTCCTCCCCCGCCGTCAAAACCCTCTCCCTCGGTCTCCTATCCTCCATGGGGTGGATGAGTGCAATTTTGTTCATCCTTCCTAAAAGAGGGTGAATAAAACCGTCTCTTCTATTGGCAAAGACCTGATAAGGGGACCACTCTTAACCCTAATAGTTAAATTTGTATAATTAGTCGAGATTAATCACCTAAATTCTCCACTTTGCCATGTTTGTCCGGATCCTCTATGAGGATCTTTCTGTGAGGATCTTGCGAGGATTTTCATTTAGACTGGTCTATCTCGGCAATCAATGGTCCGGATATGTATATTTTTGACCGATAATAGTTGATTTTTACCAGTAAAAAATACAAACACATCCGGACCATTGATTGTCGAGATGGACGATCCGGATCCCATGAAAATCCTCACACGATCTTCACAGGAAAGAATCCTCATAGAGGATTCATATCAATGGCAAAGTACGCCCTTCAAAGAACTTTGGACGGGTTTGGTAGATTCAGTGGGATATGTAAAGATTGCAGCCGTAAGTCCGGATAATTCCTTAGCCACCAAAATGTGAACCAATAAGGTGTATTGAAATTTGTGGGGACGTATACTTAATATTCAACCTGTTTAGATTAGCTTGCCTCATACCGGAAATTCAACCATATCTGCCGCGAACATGCTATACTCAATTATGCAATCCGATCATATCAGCCGTGAACATTCTGTACTCGATTATGCGATCTGATCTACGCTGATTCAATTTGTGGCAGGTATATCTAGCTTACCATATATATATCTTTGTTAATTCTTCACATAGAATTATTGTGAACTATCTTAGTTTTCTAATAATAATAACAAATTGTACTTGTGAATGAAACTCATTGACGAAAGTTGGATGGTCGGCCCATGAGTGGAGATATCGGACGAGGTACCACAAGGGCAGCGATTTCTATTTTCTTTCGTATGATAGTCCAAAAGGACCAAAACTAAAGGAAAGTGCCCCATACATGAGCATCTCATGTGCATTAAGGACTCCAGGAGATAAAAAATACTAAATAGCCCAGACCAAGAATAACAGAATGTAACACACCCACCATTGCCAACAAGAGCAGAGCACCACGAAGAGTCTGCTTGTCCTTCGACTCCTTGTGAATGTTGTAGTCGGCCAATTGCTTCCCTGCAAAGATCAACCTCTGCTGATCCGATTTACGAGTATAAAATAGTAAAGAATTACACGCACACGATTTACGAGTATAAAATAGTAAAGAATTAACACAGAGATATATGTGGTTCTCCAAAACCGCGTACGTCCACGGGAGCGAGAGCAACTGTTCTTTTATTATCATAGTTATGAACTAGGGTTTACAACATAGAGTATTTATAGCGACTCTATTCTAACCCTAACCTGGTATTTGGTCTGAATCCCAAAATACCCTTGTACGATACCGTACAATACCGCGGGGGGCTACGCCCCCCCACTCCCTAACTTACAGAACTCCTGGGCCTTCGGCCCAATCTACTTTTACTGAATTATTGGCGATAGACCAGATGCCGTCGCTCCGCTCCGGCATCTGGGCTTCTTTCTAAAACTCTTTAGTATCTCTCCATACTTACATATGAGTCATAATTCTAACAAGTCCCAAAAAATCTGGAGATTTTCCTAAAATTAAAACACAAAGAAAAACATAGGACTTTCCCAAAAAGAACAAACTAAAATTAACGAAACAAAACTTTCCTAAAACGGCAAAAGAATGCAATTGAGGGCCTAAACGAATGATTCGGGCCGAAAAACATCATACGTCACGACCTTAAGGTGGTGAGTCTTGACCACAACGCGAAAATAAGTCAGCTCATCAAATTTGGGCCCGATCCGAGCTAGTCTGAAAGTTGCCAAATCGGGGCCGGTAATTTGCAATTGAACAACGTTTGGACTTCCAAGAATTTAACCGGTCCAATTAATCATGAAATTACTGTATTCTACGTCAGGGGTACTAGATTTGCACACAAAAATCAATATAGTAAGAAGTAAAAAACAACAGACCGGGTTTTTAAAATAAAACACTGACGGCCGACTGGCTGAGCAAGACAACATGAATACGAATTTGGGGGAAACGGGAGGACGACGACTGCTGTTGTCTTCCCCACCTTGGGCGGGTCGAGATTTGGGACAGGGGCCACTGAAACGACGTCAACCCGGGTTTTACAGATACCTCGCATCTTCAACATTGGAGGTTCATTAAAACGACGTCGGTTGATTCATTATGACTTCGCATCTTGGACATGAGAAGTCTATTAAACGGCGTAATTGGTAAATTTTGAACTCGTTCTTGGTTTATTTCTTCATCTAACCTGTTCAAGTTGTAGATATTGTCAATGATATTGAAATAATGAAATATCACGTGAATCGAAATCTGATTGATAAATAATCGGAGATGATAAAAGTGAATTTAGTTTTCTTAAAATAGAGCTTGCCGCACTTGATCGAACGACGAGTATACAAGACAAAGCATCTTCAACACGCGAGGCTATTCAAACGACGTCGCACACCATTTGAAGCTCCCGCCGTAGGGACTGCGGCGTGTAATCTGTAAATTGCGAACTCGTGCCGGATTTATTTTTTGATCTAAACTGTTCAACTAGTAGAGCTCGTCAAGAAGATAGACCTTGTTGAAGATCAACTTAATCGAATGCCGATTAACACGTAATCGGGCAGGATCAAAGTGAATTTTATTTTAAGAAAATAGAGTTGGATACACTGGATCAAGCTCATTACTGTACGGAATATATTCACTCAAAGGGCCTTCGCCTTCTGGGATTTTCGTTGCGCTCTACAGCTGAGGAAGGACATGGGACTCGGTTAGTTTATTTGCTTTAGCTTTCATTGTTCTTTGGATCATGAAATTCTGCTCCATTGCCTGTTTATTTGAGTAAATTAATGGGATTGATTAAGCTTTGTCAAGTATTTGTCGACCCGAGCTGTTGCGAACTTAGTGACATAATCATTCGGTAGGACCCTTCGCGCTCGCTCTCGACCCTCACTCTATCTCATTCGGTAAACTAATTATGCTCTCTCCCCTTGTTTGGTTTGTTTAGAAAGTTTTCATCTTTGTGTTTGCATTGAGGCTTTCTTTGGAATTGGGTTTGCATTCAGATGTTAGAATCAAGGAGCGTTCAGATGATAATACTCTGGATTCCTGCCAGCTGTCTCAAGCAGATTGGTACGGAGATATCTGGAACATCAGGAAGAGGTAAACAAAATCCTTGGGCAACTTTTATCTCACTGTTTTTAGTTGTCAAAGTTAAGATAATATTAGTCCCTTCATCTGGATCTCCAAAAATAATCAAAACAAAGTTCAACACCTAAGCATGCAAGATTGTTTGTGTATAGAACCATGATTTTAGTCAACCTAATTTTGATAGGTAATCACTCAAAACACTTCAGCCTTGCTAGAAATTCTTTTGACACCTCTTGCTTCCTTGGTCACCAGCACTCTCTATGGAAAAACGACTGTTTGTGCTTCACAAGGCAAGCCCATGCACCTACTGCCTGTCTACTGACCACCATATATCTAGGTTCTTGTACCCCTGGTCCTCTACCCTAGTTTTGTTTTCGTTGTCTCATTTGTATTGGCTTGAGAATTTTAGTTTTGCAATCTTGACGGAACTCATTAAATTTTTTTTTAGAGGTAAAACTTTCATCTCTCACTCTCATCTACTTTATTGACACATCATAGCTCCCACCCTTAGTCTCGGAGTACATATGGTGTATGTGTTGTGTACTTTAATTTTGTATGTATGTGCATTGTACGTGCGTGCATACCAATGCTCTGGACTATCGATGAAGGAAGCATGGTAATGTGCCCATAAATTGATTTGGGTCTCTAAGCCTGCCCTCTCTGATGCCATTTGGCTTTGATTTGGGGGTATGGTTCTACAACAAAACGTTCCTGTAGCTCCTCGGTTCTTGGAGGTTTAGGGGGGCCACTGTTTCAGTGGTATTTTGAGAGCAGCCACTTTGTGCATATATTGCCAAATGTTAGGTCTGTCTCCAATCATCCCCCGCCCATACCCCCAATGATTGGGGACTAGATGGGTTATGTTATGTTGTTGTTGTTGTTGTATGTGCATTGTATGATTCTTCTCTTCATACTTTTTACTTGCCTGATCCCTGATGCCTCTGTTTGTTTGATAGGGTATTTCATATGTTCTTGCGTTTTATTTTTGTTCTTTTCCCTTATGCTTTGGTGGCAAGCCTATGAAAGTCCTTATGAACGATGCTTGAAATTCTTACTACTTTTTCGCCGCACAGAGAGCTTGTAGCAAGAGAGCTTGTAGCGAGCATGATTAATGCTTTGAATGAATGAGATATAGTCGTTTGTCGATTCCAGGATGAATCTTAAACTTGGGAAGCTGACTCAAAATGCAAGCATTTGCTTGAGGAGGTAATTTCTGTTTGTATTGTTTCTAGTTCTATGAAGATATTATGTGTTTTCAGTTTGGTTGACAGGTTGAGGAGGTAACTCCTCTGTCTTTTTATCAGTTTAATCTTGTCCATTGTATGCAGTAAGAAAATAAGTTGGGTTATATACAACACGAGGCTAGATTATCAAGAAACATGTATGCTCAAAACAAATGGCATGGCTTGTTTCCTTTGCTGGGTTCTATACAAATGGCTTGATTCCTTTGCTGGATAGGCAAGACACCGAAAATAGGCATAATGAATTTGGTTATGACTTTGTGCTGTGGGAAATGAAGTTCAAAGTACGCTCCAGGGGTCAACTTCCACTACCGCTTCAACGGAGGCTTTGAAAAGGAAAATACAAAAAATTGATGACGGTTTAGAAATAAAGAGTGTGTGAAGCCGAATCACATCTTGAAGACTCAAACCTATCTTCTTGAATCATGAAAACTGTCTCAGAACTCGCAGTTCAAGGTGGTTCCATTGCTTTCTGTTATTTACTTGTGAACACTTGAATTCATTACATTCAATTAGATAAGGGTCAAATGCTTTCATAGAGGCTAAGAGACACAGGTAAAAATGCTAAAAAAGTGCATTGTAGTTCATTCCATTCGATGACTAGTTCTGATTCTTGGCTCTAAGGAAACACGGTTCCCTCCTTTTGGATCTAAGTGCACATTTCAGGACTGCAGCTTCATCTTCTTAACTTTTCCGTTTTTCCTTTATATTTGATAAAATCAAGGGACTATCATAATGGCTTTCAGGAACTCAGGTCTTAACTATTTTGGAATGCAGATTGGAGGCAGTGGTGTTCTTGTTTCTCCTCTGACCTACATTTCTGATGAAGAACCCCCTCGATGGCATGAACTCCTTTCAGAATGCGGCATGTAGTCTTTTGGGAATGCTGCCTTGGGAGGTTTTTGCATTCTACAGCATTAGCATGTCGAATAACTCCTGGAGCTTGTGTTAGAAGAGAATTCAGCTCAAGAAGTTGCAACACTTACTTGTATTTCGGTACAGTGTATAAGTATTTTTATGTTCCAAATTGACCTCCATTATACTTGCTTTCAAATTTTCTTAGTTTAAATCTACGAGCATTTTTTCCTCTCCCTCACGGGCCCTCTCTTGTTGTAATCATTACAGTTGGAGTTTATTCCGAAATAAGCTGTCATAGATTGGACTCTCTCTCTCTCTCTCTCTCTCTCTCTGGGTGCAACTGTCACACTCATACCTCTCTTTTTGTTTCTCCTTTTTCCTCCTCCCCGCGTCAAAACCCTCACCCTCGGTCTCCTACCCTCCATGGCGGTGGATGAATGCAATTTTGTTCATCTTTTCTAAAAGAGAGTGAATAAAACCGTCTCTCCTATTGGCTAAGACCTGATAAAGGGACCACTCTTAACCCAAATAGTTATTTGTATAATTATTTGAGAATAATCACCTAAATTCTCCACTTTGCCATGTTTGTCCGGATCCTTAATGAGGATCTTGTGAGGATTTTTATTCAGACTATTTATCTCGGTAATTAATGGTCCGGATGTGTTTATATTTTTGACCGATAATAGTTGATTTTTACCGGTCAAAAATACAAACACATCTGGACCATTGATTGTCGAGATGGACGGTCCGGATCCCATGAAAATCCTCACAGGGAAGAATCCTTATAGAGGATTCATATGAATGGCAAAGTACGCCCTTCAAAGAACTTTGGACGGGTTTGGTAGATTCAGTGGGATATGTAAAGATTGCAGCCGTAAGTCTGGATAATTCCTTAGCCATCAAGATTGCAAATATGGAATGTCAACTCATGGATTCGTTAGTAGTTTTCTGCACTTTTTTTATCCTCAAACTCCTCATTTTTGTCTCACACAAATGACGACATTGAGGACACAAAAAACTTTTTTTAAACAGAATAAACAACCTCTAGCTAAATACTAATTGTATCGGAGCTTTCCACCTCCAGGGTGATGGGTCTTGCCACAGTGAGGGTTTTTCACGAAAATCTGCATCTGTGGGAATATTCAATGACCCAACCAAAATCAGATACCGTCGTCAACGGAGATAAGGGAAATCGTTAATTCAATTCTCAAAATCATGATTACTTTGGACAGCGGTTGACGCAGCGGAATTAACCAGAGAGATTTGTTGCGTACTAATTAAACGAATGATAAATTCGAGTCCACGAGATAATGAGACAAACTTTGAATATTATTGATAAAAAGCTGGATAAACATTAGATTTACAATTATTTTATAGGGCGGAGCCCAAAACCCTAATAATAATAAGTCGAAAAAATAAAAAGTCCCAAAATTTGGGGATTTTCCTAAAATTAAAAACACGAAAGAAGACTTTTCCAAAAAGAACAAACTAAAAAGGAATTACGGCATAAGAGTTATTAACGAAACAAAAACTTTTCTAAAACGGCAAAAGAATGCAATTGAGGGCCCTAAACGAATGATTCGGGCCCTAAACGAATGATTCCAGCCAAAAAGCACCATACTTCATGACCTTGGGTGGTGAGTCTCGACCACAACACGAATATAAGTCAGCCCATCAAGTTTGGGCTCGATCCAAGCTCGTCTGAAAGTTGCCAAATCGGGGCCACGGATATTAATTATCAAAACACGTCTTTGATTGTCATTTTCCCTTTACAATTAAACAGCGTTTAACTTTCAAGGCTTCGACCGGTCCAATTAATTATGTGTTCTACACCAGGAGTACTAGATTTGCAAACAAAAATCAATATAGTACAGTAAGAAGTAAAAAAACAACAGACCCGGTTTTTAAAAAAAATAAACTCTAACGGCCGACTGGCTGAGCAAGACAACATAACTACGAATTTGGGGGAAACGGGAGGACGACGACTGCTGTTGATCTTCCCCACCTTGGGCGGGTCGATATTTGGGGCGGAGGCGACTGAAACAACGTCGACCTGGGTTTTACATATACCTCGCATCTTCAACACTGGAGGTTCATTAAAACGACGTCGGTTGATTCACTATGACTTCGCATCTTGGACATGAGAAGTCCATTAAACGGCGTAATTGGTAAATTCTGAACTCGTTCTTGGTTTATTTCTTCATCTAACCTGTTCAAGTTGTAGATCTTGTCAATAATATTGAAATAATTAAATATCACGTGAATCGAAATCAGATTGATAAATAATCGGAGATGATAAAAGTGAATTTAGTTTTCTTAAAATAGAGCTCGCCGCACTTGATCGAACGACGAGTATACAAGACATCGCATCTTCAACAAGCGAGGTTATTCAGACGACGTCGCACACCATCTGAAGCTCCCGCCGTAGGGACTGCGGCGTGTAATCTGTAAATTGCAAACTCGTGCCGGATTTATTTCTTGATCTAAACTGTTCAACTAGTAGAACTCGTCAAGAAGATAGACCTTGTTGAAGATCAACTTAATCGAATGCCAATTAACACATAATCGGGCAGGATCAAAGTGAATTTCATTTTAAGAAAATAGAGTTGGATACACTGGATCAAGCTCATTACTGTACGGAATAAATTCACTCAAAAGGGCCTTCGCCTTCTGGGATTTTCATTGCGCTCTACAGCTGAGGAAGGATTTCATTTTCATGGGACTCGGTTAGTTTATTTGCTTTAGCTTTCATTGTTCTTTGGATCATGAAATTCTGCTCCATTGCCTGTTTAAATTTGAGTTAATTAATGGGATTGATTAAGCTTTGTCAAGTATTTGTCGACCCGAGCTGTTGCGAACTTAGTGACAATCATTCGGTAGGACCCTTCGAGCTCGCTCTCGACCCTCACTCTATGCTCGCGCTCTCGCGAATTTTTATAGTTTGGAATGTTTTTGAAAGAGTCGGTCACGCTCGTGTTACTCCGCTCACGCACGCACACGGGTTGCAAGCACTGCTAAACTAATAGTAATTAGAAAGGGAGGGAGTATCTCATTCGGTAAACTACTTATGCTCTCTCCCCTTGTTTGGTTTGTTTAGAAAGTTTTCATCTTTGTGTTTGCATTGAGGCTTTCTTTGGAATTGGGTTTGCATTCAGATGTTAGAATCAAGGGGCGTTCAGATGATAATACTCTGGATTCCTGCCAGCTGTCTCAAGCAGATTGGTACGGAGATATCTGGAACATCAGGAAGAGGTAAACAAAATCCTTGGGCAACTTTTATCTCACTGTTTTTAGTTGTCAAAGTTAAGATAATATTAGTCCCTTCATCTGGATCTCCAAAAATAATCAAAATAAAGTTCAACACCTAAGCATGCAAGATTGTTTGTGTATAGAACCATGATTTTAGTCAAACTAATTTTGATAGGTAATCACTCAAAACAGTTCAGCCTTGCTAGAAATTCTTTTGACACCTCTTGCTTCCTTGGTCACCAGCACTCTCTATGGAAAAACGACTGTTTGTGCTTCACAAGGCAAGCCCATTCCTACTGCCTGTCTACTGATCACCATATATCTAGGTTCTTGTACCTCTGGTCCTCTACCCTAGTTTTGTTTTCGTTGTCTCATTTGTATTGGCTTGAGAATTTTAGTTTTGCAATCTTGACGGAACTCATTAAATTTTTTTTTAGAGGTAAAACTTTCATCTCTCACTCTCATCTACTTTATTGACACATCATAGCTCCCACCCTTAGTCTCGGAGTACATATGGTGTATGTGTTGTGTACTTTAATTTTGTATGTATGTGCATTGTACGTGCGTGCATACCAATGCTCTGGACTATCGATGAAAGAAGCATGGTAATGTGCACATAAATTGATTTGGGTCTCTAAGCCTGCCCTCTCTGATGCCATTTGGCTTTGATTTGGGGGTATGGTTCTACAACAAAACGTCCCTGTAGCTCCTCGGTTCTTGGAGGTTTAGGGGGGCCACTGTTTCAGTGGTATTTTGAGAGCAGCCACTTTGTGCATATATTGCCAAAGGTTAGGTCTGTCTCCAATCATCCCCCGCCCATACCCCCAATGATTGGGGACTATATGGGTTATGTTATGTTGTTGTTGTTGTATGTGCATTGTACGATTCTTCTCTTCATGCTTTTTACTTGCCTGATCCCTGATGCCTCTGTTTGTTTGATAGGGTATTTCATATGTTCTTGCGTTTTATTTTTGTTCTTTTCCCTTATGCTTTGGTGGCAAGCCTATGAAAGTCCTTATGAATGATGCTTGAAATTCTTACTACTTTTTCGCCGCACAGAGAGCTTGTAGCAAGAGAGCTTGTAGCGAGCATGATTAATGCTTTGAATGAATGAGATATAGTCGTTTGTCGATTCCAGGATGAATCTTAAACTTGGGAAGCTGACTCAAAATGCAAGCATTTGCTTGAGGAGGTAATTTCTGTTTGTATTGTTTCTAGTTCTATGAAGATATTATGTGTTTTCAGTTTGGTTGACAGGTTGAGGAGGTAACTCCTCTGTCTTTTTATCAGTTTAATCTTGTCCATTGTATGCAGTAAGAAAATATGTTGGGTTATATAAAACGCGAGGCTAGATTATCAAGAAACATGTATGCTCAAAACAAATGGCTTGTTTCCTTTGCTGGGTTCTATACAAAAGGCTTGTTTCCTTTGCTGGATAGGCAAGACACCGAAAATAGGCATAATGAATTCGGTTATGACTTTGTGCTGTGGGAAATGAAGTTCAAAGTACGCTCCAGGGGTCAACTTCCACTACCGCTTCAACGGAGGCTTTGAAAAGGAAAATTCAAAAAATTGATTACAGTTTAGAAATAAAGAGTGTGTAAAGCCGAATCACATCATGAAGACTCAAACCTATCTTCCTGAATCATGAATACTGTCTCAGAACTCGCAGTTCAAGGTGGTTCAATTGCTTTCTGTTATTTACTTGTGAACACTTGAATTCATTACATTCAATTAGATAAGGGTCAAATGCTTTCATAGAGGCTAAGAGACACAGGTAAAAATGCTAAAAAAGTGCATTGTAGTTCATTCCATTCGATGACTAGTTCTGATTCTTGGCTCTAAGGAAACACGGTTCCCTCCTTTTGGATCTAAGTGCACATTTCAGGACTGTAGCTTCATCTTCTTTACTTTTCCGTTTTTCCTTTATATTTGATAAAATCAAGGGACTATCATAATGGCTTTCAGGAACTCGGGTCTTAACTATTTTGGAATGCAGATTGGAGGCAGTGGTGTTCTTGTTTCTCCTCTGACCTACATTTCTGATGAAGAACCCCCTCGATGGCATGAACTCCTTTCAGAATGCGGCATTTAGTCTTTTGGGAATGCTGCCTTGGGTGGTTTTTGCATTCTACAGCATTAGCATGTCGAATAACTCCTGGAGCTTGTGTTAGAAGATAATTCAGCTCAAGAAGTTGCAACACTAGCATGTATTTCAGCGCAGTGTATAAGTATTTTTATGTTCCAAATTGACCTCCATTACACTTGCTTTCAAATTTTCTTAGTTTAAATCTACGAGCATTTTTTCCTCTCCCTCACGGGCCCTCTCTTGTTGTAATCATGACAGTTGGAATCTTATCAGTTTATTCTGAAATAAGCTGTCATAGATTGGACTCTCTCTCTCTCTCTCTCTCTCTCTGGGTGCAACTGTCACACTCCTACCTCTCTTTTTGTTTCTCCTTTTTCCTCCTCCCCCGCTGTCAAAACAGAGCCCTCGGTCTCCTATCCTCCATGGGGTGGATGAGTACAATTTTGTTCATCCTTCCTAAAAGAGGGTGAATAAAACCGTCTCTTCTATTGGCAAAGACCTGATAAGGGGACCACTCTTAACCCTAATAGTTAAATTTGTATAATTAGTCGAGATTAATCACCTAAATTCTCCACTTTGCCATGTTTGTCCGGATCCTCTATGAGGATCTTTCTGTGAGGATCTTGCGAGGATTTTCATTTAGACTGGTCTATCTCGGCAATCAATGGTCCGGATATGTATATTTTTGACCGATAATAGTTGATTTTTACCATTAAAAAATACAAACACATCCGGACCATTGATTGTCGGGATGAACGATCCGGATCCCATGAAAATCCTCACACGATCTTCACAGGAAAGAATCCTCATAGAGGATTCATATCAATGGCAAAGTACGCCCTTCAAAGAACTTTGGACGGGTTTGGTAGATTCAGTGGGATATGTAAAGATTGCAACCGTAAGTCCGGATAATTCCTTAGCCATCAAAATGTGAACCAATAAGGTGTATTGAAATTTGTGGGGACGTATACTTAATATTCAACCTGTTTAGATTAGCTTGCCTCATACCGGAAATTCAACCATATCTGCCGCGAACATGCTGTACTCGATTATGCAATCCGATCATATTAGCCGTGAACATGCTGTACTCGATTATGCGATCTGATCTACGCTGATTCAATTTGTGGCAGGTATATCTAGCTTACCATATATATATCTTTGTTAATTCTTCACATAGAATTATTGTGAACTATCTTAGTTTTCTAATAATAATAACAAATTGTACTTGTGAATGAAACTCATTGACGAAAGTTGGATGGTCGGCCCATGAGTGGAGATATCGGACGAGGTACCACAAGGGCAGCGATTTCTATTTTCTTTCGTATGATATAGTCCAAAAGGACCAAAACTAAAGGAAAGTGCCCCATACATGAGCATCTCATTTGCATTAAGGAGTCCAGGAGATTAAAAAAACTTTCGTAGAACAAACTAAAAAGAAATTACGGCATAAGAGTTACTCCCTCCGTTCTAAAATGAGTGACCTTTTTGAGACTTCGTGTCATTTTCAAATGCTTATATCTTTCGATTTATGAAGTTTTATGTGATTTTTAAAACTTTGTTTTATAGAACTAATTATAATCAATCAAACAAGATCCATATTGCATATTTTTTGACATTCATATTGAAATATATAAGCAATTGAAAATGACATGTTTTCCCAAAAAGGTCACTCATTTTGGAACGGAGTGAGTATTAACGAAACAAAACTTTTCTAAAATGGCAAAAGAATGCAATTGAGGGCCTAAATGAATGATTCGTGCCGAAAAACATCATACGTCACGACCTTTGGGTGGTGAGTCTTGACCACAACGCGAAAATAAGTCAGCTCATCAAATTTGGGCCCGATCCGAGCTAGTGTGAAAGTTGCCAAATCGGGGCCGGTAATTTGCAATTAAATAGCATTTGGACTTCCAAGACTTTAACCGGTCCAATTAATCATGAAATTACTGTATTCTACGTCAGGGGTACTAGATTTGCACACAAAAATAAATATAGTAAGAAGTACAGTAAAAAACAACAGACCGGGTTTTAAAAAAAAAACCACTGACGGCCGACTGGCTGAGCAAGACAACATAACTACGAATTTGGGGGAAACGGGAGGACGACGACTGCTGTTGTCTTCCCCACCTTGGGCGGGTAGATATTTGGGACGGGGGCCGGCCACTGAAACAACCCGGGTTTTACAGATACCTCGCATCTTCAACATTGGAGGTTCATTGAAACGACGTCGGTTGATTCACTAGGACTTCGCATCTTAGACATGAGAAGTCTATTAAACTGCGTAATTGGTAAATTCTGAACTCGTTCTTGGTTTATTTCTTCATCTAACCTGTTCAAGTTGTAGATCTTGTCAATAATATTGAAATAATTAAATATCACGTGAATCGAAATCAGATTGATAAATAATCGGAGATGATAAAAGTGAATTTAGTTTTCTTAAAATAGAGCTCGCCGCAGTTGATCGAACGACGAGTATACAAGACATCGCATCTTCAACACGCGAGGCTATTCAAACGACGTCGCACACCATCTGAAGCTCCCGCCGTGGGGACTGCGGCGTGTAATCTGTAAATTGCAAACTCGTGCCGGATTTATTTCTAGATCTAAACTGTTCAACTAGTAGAACTTGTCAAGAAGATAGACCTCGTTGAAGATCAACTTAATCGAATGCCAATTAACACATAATCGGGCAGGATCAAAGTGAATTTCATTTTAAGAAAATAGAGTTGGATACACTGGATCAAGCTCATCACTGTACGGAATAAATTCCCTCAAAGGGCCTTCGCCTTCTGGGATTTTCGTTGCGCTCTACAGCTGAGGAAGGATTTCATGGGACTCGGTTACTGTAGTTTATTTGCTTTAGCTTTCATTGTTCTTTGGATCATGAAATTCTGCTCCATTGCCTGTTTAAATTTGAGTTAATTAAAGGGTTTGATTAAGCTTTGTCAAGTATTTGTCGACCCGAGCTGTTGCGAACAATCATTCGGTAGGACCCTTCGCGCTCGCTCTCAATCCTCACTCTATGCTCGCGCTCTCGCGAATTTTTATAGTTTGGAATGTTTTTGAAAGAGTCGGTCACGCTCGTGTTTCTCCGCTCACGCACGCACACGGGTTGCAAGCACTGCTAAACTAACAATTAGAAAGGGAGGGAGTACCTCATTCGGTAAACTACTTGTGCTCTCTCCCCTTGTTTGGTATGTTTAGAAAGTTTGCATCTTTGTGTTTGCATTCAGATAGGATATTGTGAGTGAGTATGGACAGGTAAGAACTGTAGAGTTTTTAGAGTATTTCATTGACTTAATGGGCAGGTCATAACTTTGAGAAGCAAATAGGAGAAGGTTTTGGAGAGTGGCTCCTTTATAATGCCGATCATCAAGCACCTAGATATGAAGTTAAATTTTGAGATGTACAAATGTGCGTGGTGTGAACAAAATTTCTGATATTGTGATGGGTCTGAGGAACCCATTTTAATCTAAATTTGTATGGGTCCTTTGTGTAGGTGCGTGTGGGGTCAATTTACCTAACAATTGACGATTTGTAGAGAATTTTGAGGCTTGAGTTGACTCATAGCCTTTTGCATATGGCTTTGTAGTTTGTGCCTGTAATGTATAGAGATGAGAGGTTTTGAGGATTGAGAGGATTCCTAGCCGCTTCGCTTTTGCCTTTCTATGTATGTATATAGGGCATTTCCCTCTTGATGCCTTCCATTCGTCAACAAATCTCTATGTAAGAGAATGATAACTTCCTAACTGGTGATGATGATGTTTGTCGCATTTCTTTTAGCCCAACAACTAGGGAGATCATATTCTGTCTCTGGAATTTCATGCTAATTGGTCGTGACCATACCATATTTTTCTATATTCAAATATGTTGCTTAATGCTACCGGAGCTAGTAGACCTAAATGTACTCTCTCCCCTAAACCAGAAATATTAAATCTTCCTGAGGCTTCAAATGTACCGGAGTGGGAGTTCCACTGCCAAATTAGAAATGGATATCCGGAGGGAACAATTAGAGAAACCCAAAGAATACATTTTGGGGCAAGTTGAGGGTGGGGCAAGTGAAACAGTCCACATGCAAATATTAGCATTGAAAATTTATTCTTTCAATTATCTTTTGTAGGGGAATGAAGATATAATTCTTGTTCATGCTGCACCCGACTTTGGAGATTGCCGTTTATCCTTGGCGGTAAGTTATTGCCCTCCTGTAACACGACTTAGTGCCATGTAGGTTGTCCATGATTGTCACAGTTGTAGTGTTAATACATCCTTTGCTTTTGGTAGATACCCAAATACGAGATTTTTTGAGAACATAAATTCGCTGTGGGACCTAGCACAGATGCCTCAATGGACACCTGAGAAACCTCTGAGAGTTGCAACTGGTTTCACCTATGTACGTTGTATTTCAATTTTGTCATATCATATATCTGCTTCTGTTCAACTATTCCTTCTCTATATCAGTTTTCTTAGTGAGTTGTTGATAAGTAGTTTCATACGATTTAGCTTAGATTCCATTTCTGTGCACAGCTGGCCCCTTGGTTTATGAAGGAAAACGGACTGAAGCATGTCACTTTCTCGACCACGGATGGAACGTTAGAGGCACGGCTCCAACGGTGAGAGTTACTTCTTTCTGCATCTTAATATATTTCATAATTTTGTACAGCTATGCGATCCCTGCATCTTAAGTTCTTGATTTGGGTAGGGGGGCAGTCATGCTGATTTGGATCAGTTGAACAATTAGACAGTAGGGTAAGGGTATCAGATATGTGGACATGTATGGTAGGATATTTTCCAGCTAATGTCAAGGAATAGAATTTTACATGTAAAATGCAATGGGCTACGCTGAGTCACTGACAACATTAAATGTAGATAGTATAATATATGCTAAATCTAATAGTTCCTGATGGTATTGATGTTGTCTGGCTTCTTCTTAATCTAGATGGGCATAGCTGATGCTATCGTGGACCTTGTGAGTAGCGGAACCACATTGTGAAAGAATAATTTAAAAGAAATCGAAGGTGGAGTAATATTGGAAACTCAGTTAAGTCTCTTTTGACTTAACCAAGCATGTAAAACCAATCTTTGAGAATTTATTAAAATGGAGGGTCTTTGTTCGATCAAGTTGAAGTTGTCTGTACATGTTCTAACCTTGTCTTCAGGCTGTTCATGTTGCTAGCAGGAAGTCCTTGACCCAACAGAAAGGTGTATTGGACATTACTCATGAAATCCTCGAAAGATTGGAGGCAAATTTGAGGGCAGCCGGCCAGCTCACGGTTTGCAGAATTTCTTTTGTTATGGTTTCCATTTTCCTTTACTGTCATTGTCTCACTCTGCTCATTTCAAGTTACTGCAACCATGAGGGGAACCAGTGCAGAGGAGGTGGAGGAACGAGTACTGAGCCAAACATCATTGTCAGGCTTTCAGGTGAATCTGTGTGTGTGTGTGTGTAAGTGGTTTGAGGATTTGCCTGCAGACCAACATTGCTTGTTGGATAAAGAAGTTAAAAAAGTTAGGTAGGGTGTCTGGACGTCCCCTTGAATTGAATGGACCCATGCACTTTTGATGCATTTGAATTGCATGAAATGGGGTCACTAAAGGAAATTGGTGGATTTTATCGTCTTTATTAGTACATGAGATCATTTTAATTTCCATGTGTTAGACCCGTTGTCATAAGAGACATGCCAAGGTTTTCCAAATGTAGGTTGTTGAACACTTCACGCGATGATCTGGTCAATCACATAGGAGGATTTTTGAACACTTCACTCAAGTGTTAAAGCCCAATAATTTCATGTCAGGAACAAAGCCATGGATGGAGTGATTTTTGAATTTCACTTGTGATTTTTGAGTGAGGTGAGGGAGGCTACAATTCAAGTGATGGATATTTCTTTGAGACTAGTTGTTTGGATTGAATTCTTAAGAAAATGAATTCAAGGAGCTACTTTCAGTGAATTTCCACCTATTGACCTTGCCACATTGTCACAACCAAGCTATGCATTTTATTGTTAAGTGTTGATGTTGGTCTTCTCCATTTTCAAAACAGCATATATACTTTCATGTTTATACATGCAGGGACCCACCGTAAGTCTGCTTTTTTGAAAACGTGAACATGACGGGAGAGTAGCAGCAAATTACTATCCGATAGTCATGTGTACCCAAAAAGTTGTTTTATAAGTCTCTTCAACAACTGAGAGCGGCAAGACAATTTTCTTTCTTTACTATGCCATAGCCATAGTTCTAGCCCAAACTTTTCGGACCGACTCTAGGTTACAATTTTCCTTGTCAAGTGATTTATTACATGAAGTTTCCTAAGGCACCTCCCAGCAGCTTCAATAACATTCCACACAAAAATGCAAGTCGATGAAAGAAAAATCTCAGCATATTGGGGATAGGAGGGTTGACTCCCAAAACTCTCATCTTGCAAAAAGAAAAGCACCGGCTCAACATTAACTGAACCTCCCTCATCCGACTAATGAAGAAAGTAATCTATACAATTTCCGTGTCAAGTGATTTATTACGTGAAGTTTCCTAAGGCACCTCCCAGCAGCTTCGATAACATTCCACACAAACAAGAGCTTGGCCCATACAAATATCTTTGTTTCTCCCAAGATTCACATGTGAAATTATCACTTCCCTTGATTGATTGAAAACAAGATGTGGTTATGCATCTCTCTCACAGTTGGTATCTTTACCATTGTAGGTCAACTGAAAAACGGGTTCTTGTTGATGTGGTATATCGTCAATGATTCATTCCCTCGAAAGGGTCTTATGCCATAATTATCTACAACACCACAACTGTGAATGTGTCTGCAGAAAGACACGCGGATACGCTTATGCAGACTGAAGAATATAATGGCTAGCTACATGTTATGCGTCCTTCTGCAGACTGAAAAATATAACAGCTAGCTACATGTTGCTGTTCCCTTGATTTTTTACTAAGTTTTCGATGCACATATGCTTATATTCATATTGCTTATCGTTCCTTTTTGTCGGCTGAGGGTCCAGTGGGGAAGCATGGTTATGCATCGAAGTAATATTTCGACATTTTATGGGCGTGCATCTTATTTTGAGGCTAAAGATTTCTACTTAACGCTCCTTTAACAAAAAAGAGCTCTATCAACTCACATTTTGCTATTAAAATTTTTATTCTGCCATCAAAATGGTTAATTTTAATTGTTCTATGGACAGAGGGATTTACTGATCTCTCCTTCAATGTTATTTTTAGACGGCGGGATTTATTGTATCTCATCAGAGAAGTCTTAGGTAATGGTTTCATTGCGTTTATCTTCGTAGATAGTTGAACTACAGTTTTCAAAGTCATATTTGTCTTATAATTGCCATCCTCGAGTCTACGCTGATTATATCGTCATTCTTTTTGTAGAACTTGTCGAGAAATTTACTCATGCAAAATATCACGTTAATTGAATATGAACAAAAAATCATATCCCCGTATTTATAAAAGTGTTTTGAACTCATAACGATGGATTTTTTTTTTTTTTATCTACGTAATCTTTGGCATGATTGTTTCTTCGACAAAATCTGCAGAGTGTATTTCGATCAGGAATATTAGTCCAGGAGAGACGGGGGAAAATCAAAACTGAACCTCCCCAAATTTTTCCCCAAAGCTGAAGAGAGGATGGTCCCAATAAAGTTAAACAAATTAAACTGAGCTATGATATCCTTAAAAAAGCTGTGGGTACGTCATTTGGTGTGCACTAAATGCACACTAGATTGTGTGAGATTCACCTTGAGGTCCCACACAAATTATTCATGCCATTCAATTTGTTAAATACTAGTACTACGGAGTATATGTTTTTGAGTTTCTGTAGAAACAAAAAATTCAGTTCATGCAGATATTGGTAATGACTTTGATTAGTTTTCATCATTGAATTCGTCAGGACAAAAATTAAATGAATTGATCAAGTTCTTAGTGATATATATCTAAATAAGTTCTTTTTTTTTTTTTTTTGCAAGAGCACTTAAAATAATGTTTTAAACAAAAAGGCTTCGATCATTAGTGTAAAATCTCCAAATATGTTTCACGTCTGTACATTTTGCACTGTACCCAACTTCGGTGGGATCCCGAAATGGGTCCTCCACAGTGTAGTGTTCATCTTTCCTAAATGAGGGTGAATAAAACCGACTCTCCTATTGGCTAAGACCTAATAATGGGACCACTCTTAACCCAAATAGTTAAATTTGTATATTTATTCGAGAATAATCACCTAAGTTCTCCACTTTGCCATGTTTGTCCGGATCCTCTATGAGGATCTTTCTGTGAGGATCTTGGGAGGATTTTCATTCAGACTGTCCATCTCGGTAATCAATGGTCCGGATGTATTTATATTTTTGACCGATAATAGTTGATTTTTACCGGTCAAAAATACAAACACATCTGGACCATTGATTGTCGAGATGGACGGTCCGGATCCCATGAAAATCCTCACACGATCCTCACATGGAAGAATTCTCATAGGCTCCGTTCAGTTGTCAAGAATATTGTACTGGAAAGTTATTCTCTTGAAAAGTTAAGTAAAGTGAAGTAGAGGAAAAAAAAATCTATTTTCCTGTGAGTGTTCATTTGACAATTTTTTTTTTGTAGGAAAATTAAAGTTTAGTGGTTCATTTGTCGAGAAAAGACACTTATGAGAAACTTCTTTATTTTTATTCCCATGGCTATTTTTAAATAAAAGTAACTTTGAGAGCTAAATAATAGGCTATCATATTTCAAAAATTAACACATACGGAAAATGTATTTTATCTAATGCAAAGCCTTAACATGAAATGAAAAAATCGACTTGCAATTCCTTATTCAATTTACTATTTTCTGAATGGTCATGCAAATCCCTCATTTAAATTGACATCCTCTAATAATCAACCGTATAAATGAAGTTTAAAAAATAAGTAGATGATAACTAAATAAACAAATGTCAAACAACCATGCTTGGTTAGTTGCCGATACAAAAACTCACTGATAATTAGTTTACAAAACAAAATTGAACACTAATGACAAGATAAATAAATACTTCCAAAAAAAAATAAACTACCAATCTTTTTCCACAATAATTATCTCAGAAAGCACCATAACAGTCGAAATTATTGTAGCTCACGTAAATCTCAAAGTACCTTTCTAAAAACCTAATTCATATTTTTTTTGGTATTGGCGTCATTCACTTTTTTTCTTACCCGCCAATTATTTTAGCCCCACAATGCATGGAGAAAACTTTTTCCGTGATGCAAAATCCTATGCTTTTGGCCGGATCACTTTTGCAAGAAAGTAAATCTTGCAGGAAAACTTAAAAACATGTTTCCCACTATTTTTCTGCCAAATGAACACTACAAAAGTTATGGGAAAGTTGATTTTCCCATCATTTCCTGTACTTTCCTGGCAATTGAACGGGGCCATAGAGGATTCATATCAATGGCAAAGTACGCCCTTCAAAGAACTTTGGACGGGATTGGTAGATTCAATGGGATATGTAAAGATTGCAGCCGTAAGTCTGGATAATTCCTTAGCCATCAAAATGTGAACCAACAAGGTGTATTGAAATTTGTGGGGACGTATACTTAATATTCAACCTGTTTAGATTAGCTTGCCTCATACTGGAGATTCAACCATATCTGCCGCAAACATGCTGTACTCGATTATGCAATTCGATCATATCAGCTGTGAACATGTTGTACTCGATTATGCAATCTGATCTACGTTGATTCAATTTGTGGCAGGTATATCTAGCTTACTATATATATCTTTGTTAATTCTTCACATAGAATTATTGTGAACTATCTTAGTTTTCTAATAACAAAATTGTACTTGCGAATGCAACTCATCGACGAAAGTTGGATGGTCGGCCCATGAGTGGAGATATCGGACGAGGTACCACAAGGGCAGCGATTTCTTTCGTATGACAGTCCAGAACTAAAGGAAAGTGCCCCATACATGAGCATCTCATTTGCATTAAGGACTCCAGGAGATTAAAAAAAAAAAACTTTCATGGAAAGAGTTTGCTTGTCCTTCGACTCCTTGTGAATGTTGAAGTCGGCAAAGATCAACCTCTGCTGATCCGGTGGGATGCCCTCCTTGTCATGGATCTTTCCACCTCCAGGGTGATGGTCTTGCCACAGTGAGGGTTTTTCACGAAAATCTGCATCTGTGGGAATATTCAATGACCCAACCAAAATCAGATACCGTCGTCAACGGAGATAAGGGAAATCATTAATTCAAATCTCAAAACCATGATTACTTTCGACAGCGATTGACGTAGCGGAATTAACAAGGGAGATTTGTCGCGTACTAATTAAACGAATGATAAACTCGAGTTCATCGGAAGAATGGGACAAACATTGATTATTATTGATAAAAAGCTGCATAAACATTAGGTTTTCAACTATTTTATAGGGCGGAGCCCGAAACCCTAATAATAATAAGTCGAAAAAATAAAAAGTCCCAAAAATTTGGGGATTTTCCTAAAATTGAAAACACAAAAGAAAAACGTAACTTTTCCAAAAAGAACAAACTAAAAAAAAAAAGAATTACGGTCTAAAAGTTATTAACGAAACAAAAACTTTTCTAAAACGGCAAAAGAATGCAATTGAGGGCCCTAAACGAATTATTCGGGCCGAAAAACACCATTAGTCACGACCTTTGGGTGGTGAGTCTCGACCACAACGCGAATATAAGTCAGCCAATCAAGTTTGGGCTCGATCCGAGCTCGTCTGAAAGTTGCCAAATCGGGGCCACGGGTATTAATTATCAAAACACATCCTTAACCGTCATTTTCCCTTTACAATTAAACAGCGTTTAACTTTCAAGGCTTCGACCGGTCCAATTAATTATGTGTTATACACCAGGAGTAGTAGATTTGCAAACAAAAATCAATATAGTACAGTAAGAAGTAAAAAACAACAGACCCGGTTTAAAAAAAAAAAACACTAACGGCCGACTGGCTGAGCAAGACAACATAAGAACATACTCCCCACCCTTGGGCGGGTAGATATTTGGGACGGGCCACTGAAACGACGTCAACCCGGGTTTTACAGATACCTCGCATCTTCAACATTGGAGGTTCATTGAAACGACGTCGGTTGATTCACTAGGACTTCGCATCTTGGACATGAGAAGTCCATTAAACGGCGTAATTGGTAAATTCTGAACTCGTTCTTGGTTTATTTCTTCATCTAACCTGTTCAAGTTGTAGATCTTGTCAATGATATTGAAATAATGAAATATCACGTGAATCGAAATCAGATTGATAAATAATCGGAGATGATAAAAGTGAATTTAGTTTTCTTAAAATAGAGCCTGCCGCACTTGATCGAACGACGAGTATACAAAACATCGTACCTTCAACACGCGAGGTTATTCAAACGACGTCGCACACCATTTGAAGCTCCCGCCGTAGGGACTGCGGCGTGTAATCTGTAAATTGCGAACTCGTGCCGGATTTATTTCTTGATCTAAACTGTTCAACTAGTAGAGCTCGTCAAGAAGATAGACCTCGTTGAAGATCAACTTAATCGAATGCCGATTAACAAATAATCGGGCAGGATCAAAGTGAATTTCATTTTAAGAAAATAGAGTTGGATACACTGGATCAAGCTCATTACTGTACGGAATAAATTCACTCAAAGGGCCTTCGCCTTCTGGGATTTTCATTGCGCTCTACAGCTGAGGAAGGATTTCATGGGACTCGGTTACTGTAGTTTATTTGCTTTAGCTTTCATTGTTCTTTGGATCATGAAATTCTGCTCCATTGCCTGTTTAAATTTGAGTTAATTAATGGGATTGATTAAGCTTTGTCAAGTATTTATCAACCCGAGCTGTTGCGAACTTAGTGACATAATCATTCGGTAGGATCCTTCACGCTCGCTCTCGACCCTCACTCTATGCTCGCGCTCTCGACCCTCACTCCATGTCACTAAAGGAAATTGGTGGATTTTATCGTCTTTATTAGTACATGAGATCATTTTAATTTCCATGTGTTAGACCAGTTGTCATAAGATACATGCCAAGGTTTTCCAAATGTAGGTTGTTGAACACTTCACGCGATGATCTGGTCAATCACATAGGAGGATTTTTTAACACTTCACTCAAGTGTTAAAGCCTAATAATTTCATGTCAGGAACAAAGCCGTGGATGGAGTGATTTTTGAATTTCACGAGTGATTTTTGAGTGAGGTGAGGGAGGCTACAATTCAAGTGAGGGATATTTCTTTGAGACTAGTTGTTTGGATTGAATTCTTAAGAAAATGAATTCAAGGAGCTACTTTCAGTGAATTTCCACCTATTGACCTTGCCACATTGTCACAACCAAGCTATGCATTTTATTGTGAAGTGTTGATGTTGGTCTTCTCCATTTTCAGAACAACATATACACTTTCATGTTTATACATGCAGGGACCCACCGTAAGTCTGCTTTTTTGAAAACGTGAACATGACGGGAGAGTAGCAGCAAATTACTATCCGATAGTCATGTGTACCCAAAAAGCTGTTTTATAAGTCTCTTCAACAACTGAGAGCGGTAAGACAATTTTCTTTCTTTACTATGCCATAGCCATATGTCTAGCCCAAACTTTTCGGACCGACTCTAGGTTACAATTTTCCGTGTCAAGTGATTTATTACATGAAGTTTCCTAAGGCACCTCCCAGCAGCTTCAATAACATTCCACACAAAAATGCAAGTCGATGAAAGAAAAATCTCAGCATATTGGGGATAGGAGGGTTGACTCCCAAAACCCTCATCTTGCAAAAAGAAAAGCACCGGCTCAACATTAACTGAACCTCCCTCATCCGACTAATGAAGAAAGTAATCTATACAATTTCCGTGTCAAGTGATTTATTACGTGAAGTTTCCTAAGGCACCTCCCAGCAGCTTCGATAACATTCCACACAAACAAGAGCTTGGCCCATACAAATATCTTTGTTTCTCCCAAGATTCACATGTGAAATTATCACTTCCCTTGATTGATTGGAAACAAGATGTGGTTATACCTCTCTCTCACAGTTGGTATCTTTACCATTGTAGGTCAACTGAAAAACGGGTTCTTGTTGACGTGGTTTATCGCCAATGATTCATTCCCTCGAAAGGGTCTTATGCCGCAATTATGTACAACACCCCAACTGTTAATGTGTCTGCAGAAGGACACGGATACGCTTGTGCAGACTGATGAATATAATAGCTAGCTACATGAGTTTTCGATGCACATATGCTTATATTCATATTGCTGATCATTCCTTTTTGTCGGCTGAGGGTCCAGTGGGGAAGCATGGTTATGCATCAAAGTAGTAATATTTTGACATTCTATAGGCGTACATCTTATTTTTAGGCGAAAGAGTTCTACTAATGCTCTTTTAACAAAAAGAGCTCTATCAACTCACATTTTGCTACTATTAAAAATTTCATTCTGCAATCAAAATGGTTAATTTTAATCGTTCTATGGACAGAGGGATTTACTGATCTCTCCTGCAATGTTATTGTTAGAAGTAAGGGATTTATTGTATTTCATTAGAGAAGGCTTCGGTAATGGTTTCATTGCGTTTGTCTTGGGAGATAGTTGAACTACAGTTTTCAAAGTCATATTTGTCGTCTAATTTTTCTTATAATACTAGGCTATGATTTAAGGATTGATTTTCCCGCTCCACTTTTGTACATGAAGTTACTAGTTCACATTAAAAGTAGAGTGTCAAAATCAGCATCCGTCTTTTTATGAATGATTTGCACAGAAGTTTCTAAAATTAATTAATGGCTCAAATTAGTGCAATACACCCTATAATAGGCTCTACGAATTGGACTGAAAAGGAGTCCTCCTTTCTCCCAGAAGCCGAAAGGAAAAAAGCTGGGTCCACAAAATTATGGTTCAGATCTTTTTCTGAAATTGGATTGGTCCAGCTTAGGTTTTATTTATTTATTTATTTTGCCATCCTTGGGTCTACGCTGATGATCCTCATTCTTTTTTAGAACTTGTCGAGCTCATGCAAAATATCACGTTAGTCGAATATGAACAAAAATTCATCCCCCGTATTTATAAATGTGTTTTGAACTCATAACGATGGAATTTTTTTTTATCAACAAAATCTTTGGCATGATTGTTTTTTCGACAAAATTTGCAGAGTAAGGTATTTCGATCAGGAGAATAAATTATATACATTGGCGATGTAAAACATATGTTTCTTCCAAACCAATTACATTGCGCCGAGTCGTCACTGTTAGCTAGATGTAAAACATATGTTCCTTCCAAATCAATTACATTTCGCCGAGTCGTCTAAACAGTTTTTTCTCTCCAGAAATCTAAAACATGTATTGAACAAATTGAACCGCAAAGATCATTTGAGTGGGATCTCGAGGTGAATCCCACACCATCTGGTGTGCATTTACTGCACACCAAATGATGTACCCACAGCTTTTTTAAGGAGATATTCATAGCTCAGTTTAATTTGTTTAACTTTATTGGGATCATCCTCTCTTCAGCTTTGGGGGAAAATTTTGAGAGGTTCAGTTCTGATTTACCCCACGTCTCTCCTGGACTAATATTCCTGATAGAAGGAATTAAATTATTTACACTGCGTCACATCGCAATTTTCTATAATGTAAAACAAGATCATCCGTACGGGACTTAGGGTGGGCCTTGCGTGACGTTCGGTGCATCTTTGATAGGTACCTTTAGCATTTTCGATATTAGAGTAGTGTGTAGGAACTAGTGATGGATAATGGATGGCAGATAAAATCGCAATAGAGTTAGGATAAAAGTTTGAATTTATTAGATAAAAAATGCTAGAGGCACATCAATTGTGTCACACCTCAGCCACACTCATCTCGCATACAGGTGGGTTCCACTAAAACGAGCCCCACGTGTATGTAAGAGGGGTGTGACTGAAGTGTGGCATTATCTGTCATCGATATAAAATTTTAAATGGGATATAAAATTTTGAATTTTATTTTTTGGTGTTTAGTACTCCCTCCGTTTCTTTTTAAGTGTCTTACTTCGTAATTCTAACTTATTAAAAAAACATCATCATTACACCCTTCACATCAATTTTTACCTCCACTTTTCCTCCTTACCCTCTATGGAAACATCATCATTACATTTTTACTTACTAACTTTTCAAAATGAAATATACTTTTAGGGGCAAAATGAAAAATTCACCAACTTTAACCCATTTACTTTACAAAATTGACACTTATTAAGGAACAGCCCAAAATGGAATACTAGACTCTAAAAAAGGGACGGAGGGAGTAGTAAAACAGAAAACATAAGTGAACGAGAAACAAAAAATTTTGGTGTTTAAATTCTTATTTAGTCAACTAAAAATACTAACGAAAAACCAATCATTTCAGCTGTATGTAAGATGGGTAATTGTCCCCCATCTCCCTCGTCACACTCTCTCTCTCATCGTTTCCCTATCCCGAAAATCCTGATTTTCTAAAGCTCCCCCATAAGGTGTTTGGGAAAAATCCCTTCAACTGGAGTAATTGATTACAGATTATTCGTGCAAATCTTCTAACGTATCATGAATAGAGCACACAATCGTGCAGTTTGCAAACTTTCATAGGATGCGTTTAAAAAAAATAAAAGATAGGTATTTTGATCATTTTGTCCAATTAGTGTTTTTTCATGTCAACCAAATAACATAAAAATGTTTTCATTCCGGCCGAAACGAACTGAGCGTAATAATTATTTAGAGGACAGGAAAAAAAAGGAGTCGAGCTCGAGCTCGCTTGTTTACTAAACGAGCCAAATATTTAAGCTCGAGTCTTAATAAATTGAGCATAATCATTTATTATACGAGCCTCTTTAATCGATCCGACCTTTTGTCGAACAAGACGAGCTTCGTTCGGCCAATTTACCGAAGAGCCGAAAACTCGTGCTTGACAGTTTCGCAAAAAAGATTTTTTTAAAAAATGAAAGAAAAGAAAAAAGAAGAAGAAGCTGTCTCCGACGGTTGCGGAGCATTGCTACGGCTTTTACACGCTGACCAAACTCAATCTCAACGCTATGTTTGGATCTTTGTGCAGAAACCTTCGACCAAATCGAACTCAGCGCAAGCACACGGGGCGAATCTCAACATCGTTCGTACCCAAACTACATCGGAAAGGCACGAGCCTGAAATCCTAGTCAATCGACTACGGCAGCACCCCATTTGTCATCAGATACTAAAAAAAAATCTGAACTCTCAGCTGGCTCTAATGACCGAAGGAAACTCTTTCGCGTTATTGAATCAGTTGGAGGATATTTTGGATTCTGACCCTCTTATGTAAGTCTGCTTCATCATAGATATGTGTATATAATTTCATATGTTTTTTTTTTTTATATAACCGGATGTCCGGCCAGCTTGCGCACACGTTGACTAATTCCAGAGTCGCGAAGTTAACGATGCCCGATCTCTGGTGGCCTTTGGAATGTTTGGCCTTCATATAATTTCATATGCTGTATTTATGCATTTTTGTTGAATCTTGGCTTGGTTGGTAGGTTTTGAAGCATAGGATTTACAAATTCATTCCTGAACCCTTTGGAAACCTCCAGCTTTTCGAATGTTTTGTTTTGTATGGTTTTAATCAAACACGGACCGGCGCAGGATTTTAACCTCGGGAAGGTGAATGCGTACAGAGTGGCAATTATTTTTCGGGTTAATGTTGGAGTGGCGAAACCATTCAAGTTTGAAATGATTTATAAAGAAAACCAGCGTAGTAATAAGGTTTTGAAATGTTTAAGAGAGGCGGTTGGCCCGCCAGTCCTCTTGTGTATTAGGCCATCTTCACACTATTGATAATGAAGTATGATGATTTACGGTAATGTACAAAAAAGTAGGGATTTCTAATACCACTTACCCAACGTATTGCATTTTCCATATTTTGTGGGATTTATCCTCCATCAATCGTTGCATTGAAACATATAGAAATGCGATCCCATAGGATTTGAAATCCAATTTCCAATCCCATGTCTAATGCAGCCAATTTGATGGGCCGACAGTTTGGGTAAACTGAACAGGCTTAGGCAGGGAGTTCATGGTTCTATAGTTCCTTTGGTAGCAAAACGCTCAACAAAGTGTTATTTTCAATTTTCAAAATAGTTGTCATCTTATATATTCCATTTGTACCCAGTGATGAAGTGGGGTTTATTCATCCATCCCAGTTTGTCACGCTCAATAGAGAGGCTGGTGGCTCTCTTGCCTCTTCTGTGCAAACTACTCCTCAGTCAGAAGATGGAGTCCTACGGCCAAGAGTCCCAGAAGTTAATTCTTCAGAAACGGTTTTCTGGTGTCGAGATCATAAGTTGGGCATTTCAACTCAGGTTCTTCTTCCACTATATAATGCTGCAAAGCATGCATTTATGGCCTCACTTGAAAGATACAAGAGTCATAGCAGTGTTTCTGCAAAGAAAGATGAATCTGGAGGCAACGATATGTCAAGCTGCTTTTCACCTTCCCTAAACATCCTGGAAAGTGAACTCATGAAGCATAGCAGGGCTCTTTTGTTGCTAAGCTGTGATTTTGTCACTGCATGGAATTCCAGGTTTTACCCCTTTTATGTATTGCATGCCAACGCCTCTATTTCCTTTTCATCAGTTGTATACATTAGGTTTAAATACACCAAAACAGTAAGCAGTCAAGTAATCAAGGCTCCATAGGAGCTTATTTTTATCACAAAACTGTGATTGTTACAAGAGGAATGTAAAGTCTGGTAGGTAATAATGAAATCAATTACTAATAGCTAACATATCTTGTTGAATAAGGATCCTTGGGTGGTATGTCAAAGCACAATAATGCATAGTTTGATTAACAAAAAGTCAAACATTGTCTTGAGGAGGTGGCTAGAAGAGAAAATGAAACCATACGCAAGTGGAGGTTAGCACCATACATGTAGCAAGAACCATATACGTTTGTATTTGTTTCTTTACAAAAAGTGCTTATGCTGTAATTTTATCTCTTATGGATTCAATTTAATTAGGCAGTACAATCTTTTCCCATCTGCCAACTTCTGCAGAAAGAATGATTGGATGGATTCTGGATTTCATAGCCCTATTAAATTGCTGTGATACCATTGTATGGAGTTTGTTTCTGATCTGTCATACAAAATTGGTAATGACACCTCGTACATGTTTCATGTACTGTGCAGGAAACTAGTTTTGTCAAAGAAGAATAATGTTCAGATATTTTTTGGGGAACTGTTCTTGTCAGCATTGGTTCTTTCATATGCACCAAAAAGTGAATCTTCTTGGAGCCACAGGTACTGAGAATCTGTAGTTTATTAAGCAGAGTTGCTTTGTGGGATGTACATGCTAATGCAGGTGTATTTTTGTATTGAAGTTTTGAGACTCTTTGCTGCAGCTGTTTTTTCTATGGTAATTGAACCCTGCCCTTATGCATGTCAATTATTCATAGGCGGTGGGTGATCAAAATGCTGGCTGGGAAGTGTTCAAATCTGCGGGAGATTATGGAAAAAGAAACTGAGCTAGTGACGAGAATAGTTGAGGTTAATTTCAGTTCAGGAACTGGTTTTTCTGAAGTTTAAATAACTTTTTTCAGTAACTCACACATATATATGTATACATATAGAGTAAAATGCACACACACACACACACATATATTGGATACTGCAAGTCCATGTTACTCCTCAAGTTGGATTTTGTTTATTACATCTGTAAAATCGTTCTCTAGGTTTTCGTACATCTATCAGTTTAGTTGATAGAGATTAGCTACAATGACTTCACATGTCCCAAAAGAAAGGCCTCTTGTTGATTGACTTCTCACTTTCATTGGCAGAAACAAAAAATGAATTATCGCGCATGGAACCATTGCTGCTGGTTAGTTTCCTACATGTCGGAAGGACAGGTCAGGTTCAAGTTTCTGGATTTTGCAAGCATTTTGAAATCATTTCCGTATTTTTCTCTATGTGCTTCCATTAATTTTGAAATGGTCATAAACAGTTTGATTTGAGGCAGTTGTGGTTGGTTGGTTTTCAGTATGGTTGAAGTATGCTGCCCCAATTTTGGTCGCTCTATATGTGTCTAGATTTGTTCCCAAGTACCTTAAAGCATTCCGCCCTTCCTTCCATTTTATTTTGTTCCTGTCCACATGCACAGGATGTGCATGAAGGCATTCTCATATATGATATCTTTTCTTGCACTAGGTCTTGGAAGAGTTGAACAGGTCAAGAGATTGGGCCAGATTGCACATCGCTGATAACTCCTGCTTTCACTACCGCACAGTGAGTTTCCTAGTTTTGGTTCTCAAGTCTGATACTTTCAAATCTCTCTGATTGGTAGATGACATTGATGCGAATATAAGTGTGTTTTTGCATATAAGTATTCTTAGTTTAAAGAAGTCATTTGTTTTGGAAAGCTGATATTTATCCTCTTAAATTCCAGTGCAATTCCAGGATTTTTGGACAGATATGTCCATTCCATAGCTACCATATACTTTACAGTACTGTTTTTTATTCTATGTGATGGATCACATTTTACCAGCCCACAAATTTCCAGTAACTTGTGTGGGCCTTGGCAGTATCTGGAAATAGTGAAGGGCATTTTGTGCAAGTGTTCCGATCAAAGGGCTACTCAGTCACGGCTACCAAGCGTATAATGAGTGCAGGAATGTTATTAAAATATATGTTAGGAAAGTATATTGTCCATGTAATAGTATAAAACTCGTAAAGAAATGCAAAAAAATGTATACTCTGTGCAATATGAAATGAGTACTACTTACCAAAATCAGCCATAAGTGAAGCAAAACCATTTCAGTTCTTGGTGATGTTAGGGAGTCATCTTTCAAATAGTGATAAGACTTCATTGGCTGCAGCGTTTAATGCTCAAGATGTTAGAAGAGTCGCGGGATAAAGAAAGTCTAACTGGATCCCCTGGTCATAGTGCAGAACTTCGTCGAATGTGGAAGGTGTGCTCTTGCCTTGTATCTTTATATATAAATGGTCTTTAACCTGATTTTGAATGAGATCATTACCTTACAATTTCCATTCTCTTGCAGCAAATTTGCTCCTTGTTGTGTCAAATCCCAGATGTGTCAATATACGTATCTGACTTGAGTTTATTCTTTTTTGTTTGGCTCAGTCCAAACCTTAGGGTAGGTCGCTGAATTAACAGTTATAGGTAAAGTGATGCTTTATTTCATTACTTTATACTTAGGAAAGGGGACATATTACCGGGGTTTTCTTTTCCATTCACTAAGTTTTCAAAAATGAGTTGTTCTATGACTGCATATTATGGATTGTTAGTGTTGGTTCTTTTGAGTAATAAGGGAATATGCGGCTATGTTACATGAGAATGGTGTTGGTGTAGTTAATTTCGGATAACTGATAATTCTGTGGAAAGATGAAATATGCATGTTACAACTTACAATCTACTGTTGAGAAGTCATATATAGTTCACCTGATGCCCCTGTACAATGGATTATATAGGTATGGTTGTAAAAATCAGATGATATGTGGTATCCATCAGTACATATCGGAAATTCAGACCTCCGGTGCCGAGATTTACCAATAAAACCCCCATATTACTGATACTGATGTTTATCCTGATTCAGCCATAAGACCCCATGATAGCTATAGTAAGTAGTCCTGTGGAACTTATGGTTTTGCATCAGTATGCTCCTATAAACTCTTCAAACTTGTTAACATTTTTGTTGTTCAAAAAAAAAAAAACTTGTTAACATTTTGATGGTGAGTGTTGCAGGAGGAGCTTGACTGGAATGAACTTTTGATAAAGCGTTATATTGGGCGAGAGGTAGTTTGATCAAACTCAGAGTCCTCTGTTTGCAAGGATTTTATATATTGGCCTCCCATGTATGGATTTTTGTACAGTAGAACAAGAAGTTGTTTTAGTACTTCTTTCTTGCTCTCTTTGGGTCAAACAAGTTTCTCTGCAGCTATTCCATTGAGGCAGAAATTGGAGTGCTTCTGGAATGACTTAGAAAAGCCTCATCTTTTGGGTTTCTCTTGATCTTTGACTCAATGAGTTGCAATTGTGTGTAGAAGTGGTCTAAAACTAAGGCTATCAACCCTTGGGTTATGCTAGGGCAGAACCACAAATTTCCTCCCGGGAGCCAATCTAGAAGTATGGCCATTGTTTAGACTTAGGACTAGCATAAGTGGCTATTTCGCGAGTTAGATGCATTTCAGTAAGGTAGATGAAAGATTAGCTCAAGGAAGAACACTATGAAGTCGACTTTGGATCCACTTGAAAGCAGTATACTCGTCAGCAGGGAGCTTGGAGCCAATGAATTAGATCAGTTCTCTAACAACATAAGCATTTAGATGAGTAGGTATTTAAAGATATCACATGATATTGGTACACGTACTAGATCATGTGTTCGAAACTCATCGTTAATTAGAAGTACATATGCATGTTTAACCTATATGGAGATGGAGAAGAGTCTTGCCACACAGGTTGTGAATATAAATGATTGTAACCTTTCTCTCCAACAATGCATGCATTTTTAGATGAGTTGGCAGTCCTAATTTTAACATTTAGTTACTCCAAAAATGAAAACTGAAGCTTGTAAAATGCTTTCTTTTGACATTTTTGCCATTCTTGTGTTCATGCACCCGTGCATACATAAAACTGGTGGAAACTAGAAATATACTATAAAACTATTGATGCCCCATCTCCATTACTATTGATGCCCCGTCTCCATCCCTCTCCAAGTTGTTCAAGAATAGGTGGCGCCAAAATCCCTCCTTTTTTTTAATTCACCCAATACGCACTAGGTATACAGCCGTCGGGCTGGGCAATGAACCCATGTAGATTACAGCTTGGTCGTACTTGGCAGGCGCTATGGCTGCATCGCCGGTTCCTCTCTCTTTGTTGGATGAAGTACTTTGCAACTGATTTTCATGATGTGTCCTGCCGTTCTTATCACAAAGATAGCACGAGTCATGAGATTAGCGTCTTTATGAACAATGAGTTGGGACTCGTCCGCTCCTGCTCTACTATTCGAGATAATGACTTTGAAGATTTCCAAGCACACGCCACATTTTCTTCAACGTACATCTTGTGGTTGATAAAGGTAATGGACTTTTTCCCCCCAAGTTTTAAGTTGAATTATAAGTTAATTGCAGGAACTTGACTTAATTAGTTGTTCCTTTCTTCACCTCAGCATCTCTCCGAGTCTCTGGAAATTGAACTTCAAGAGAAGTTACCTTTAGGCGAGCTGAAGACAATTATGAATGACATATGCCCAGAAAAGCTATTTCTTTGGCATTCTTTACAGGGTACATGTGAAAGCACATAATTTCATAACCTGATAAGAAATCCATGCGGGGAGTTAGACTTCTTCAGAAGTATGAGAATCAGGTGCTGTTTCTTGTTCAAAAAAGTGCAGATGTAGCGTAACGTGCCTATTGGCTGTTGGTGGCTTTCCATCGTGTATAATGCTGTATTTATAACAATTTATCAATCTATTACACAGCTCTCTGTGTCTTTTACTTAGATCAATTCCAATGATGAAGATTAGGGTCCTGAAAATAGAGGATTAGTGGTGATATCATCTGATTGACCCAATAGCAATAGGGAAGTTTGACAAATGAAATGCCAAGAAGGCTACGCAAATGGTTTTAGAAAATTTGCTATTGCAACAGATATCGCATTGTCTGCGTGGCATTTGTTTCATCTATTTATCTGGATTATTCTCTTGTGTCCTGATTTGGGGGGGAGGGGTGTTTGGGTGGTGGGTCAGGCTATGACCTGATTCCATTGCATCTACCTACTAGTTTTCAGTAGTCTCTGCAGATACATTTCTGCTACAGGGATAGGCTAATTTTGCAGTTGACGCATTGCCAATTTTCCTTTTGCACTTCCCCCAGTGCAGGATGCCAATTAATATTTTGAGCGATCGGTATGAGAAAGACCGTCACGGAAGATGCAATTCGCAGCAATAAGACTCGGACCCGAGCAACAATCCATAGCTGTTATATACTTGGCCTTTTACAGGACCAAATAATGGACTTCACTAGTCCTAAACTACAAATAGGAGGTGCAATACACAAAATCCATGCAAACAATTGTATTGGCAGAATTGGGATTGCCATTTTGCAGCTTTGTCACTATCGTTCCGAAAAAGCAATACTACATGTTAAAGAAAGTTCATAGATGGAATCGAGGCCTTCATTTAGAAATATCATAGCAGAACCAAATAGCTAAAATACCTCAAGAAAAGGTGAATCAACACCAGTCAAGAATGCAGCCACTATTAGGGCTAGAATACCTCAAGAAAAGGTGAATCAACAATTCAATCAACAAATCTTAGGGCTAGGGAAAAAAAACACTACATTCCAAACTCGGAAAATTATTGCATGGTATATTACAGAACTTTTTTAGCATCGCTGCATCTTCGGAAACACTACAGAAGCTCAAGCTTTAAGTAGGAACAGTCTTCCAAATAGACCAACCAACTCAAGATTCACCTCATTTTTTTCCCAACTTAACACAAAGATTCAGCTAGTAAGAGGGAAAAACAAGAACCTCATATCCAAGGGCATGGAGAAAAGAGAATCTGTTAGGGCCCTGACATCCTTGTCTCTGTCGTGGTTCCTAAGTTTCAACACATTCCAATCGCTTCCCTCGATCAAAAGATAGATGGCGGTAGTCGGTAGTTGTTAAGTTTGGGTATTGATCTGCAATGAAAGGCAAGCTTCCATGGACTCAAAGAGCAGCTTGACCCCTAAACCACTCAACAAAGAAAAAGACTAGCTAGATAAATTCAACAATAGAACAAATTATACTGCACAAAATCAGGTCAAGAGGGATAGGTAAAAACAGAATTTCCAAAAGAAGGAACATTCACCGAGGTGCAGAGTCTGCAGACTGCAGAAGGTGGCAGATTAGCTTTGTAAACACAGATCACTTTTCAAGACAGCTGCCTTATTGCCTAAGGCTGATGGTAAACCTTGTAGTTGCGTATTCAAAATCTTCCATTTATCTGTTCAATCGAATGCAGCTTCTTCTTTTAAGACATTCAATGCAATCAACTTTTGCTGCAATTCTACAGCCTCTTCTCTCATGCCAGTTGCAGCTATTCCTTTAATTATGTCAGAATAAACTTTTTTCGGAGGACAATACCCACCTGAATTCATCACTTGTAAGACCTCTATCACAGTATCCACTTTCTTGATCTTACACAAAACACAGAGCATCGATCTGTAATCAGTGTTTCTGACTACGTGCTTTCATTTAACCATTTCCTTAAGAATCTCCACTGCTTCCTCAACTAGATCTTCCCCCAGAAACCCATATAGTAAACATCGATGGGTAACAACATCAGGCATAATCCCACTCTCTTTTCATGTGCCCATAGACTCCCATTGCTTTCTCCATACAACCCTCCTTCGATAAACCATCAATCACAATAGCATACGTTATCAAACTAGGAGAACAGCCAGTATCTTCCAGCAAATAAAGAACTTTGAGGGCTTCATCCGTCATTTCCTCTTTACAAAGACCATGGAGAAGGGAGTTATATGTGATGATGTCTGGAGGGAAGTTTCGGCAAACCATTTGTTCGAAAAAGTCAATGGCACGATCTAGAAGCCCATATTTGCAAAGCCAGTTGATCAAAATATTGTAAGTGATGACGGTCGGAGGATTGGAAGTCTCATTCATGAGCAAAAATATCTGCTCCACCTCATCCCAGTATCCGCTGCTACAAAGAGAGTGGAGGAGAGTGTTGTATGTTACGGAATCGGGCTCCATCCCTAATGACAGAACCCTTCAACAGCCAAATCTTCCAATACTTCCATAGCTCTTACAACCCCACAGTGCTCACAAACTAGCTTAAGAAGAACTGTAGAAGAGATAACATAAGGAGGGCATCCCTTCCTCAGCTGGTCCCTCCAAAAGCCAATAGCCTGATCAAACCTACCATTGTCAGACATAGCGCGTAGCATCGTATTATATGTAATTACATCCGGGGGGCAACCACTTGAGCTCATGTCATCCAAGACTTGAACGGCATGTTCTAATTGTCCCTTCTTACACAAACCACCAATTAACATGTTGTATGTGATGATATCTGGAACACCACCGGACATGACCATGATTTTCAAGATTTCGTAAGCACTTTCTGTCCGGGCTATCTTGACTAGGCCCCTGATTATGTTTACGCGAAGATGGGAAATGAGGGATTTGGTTCAGACGAGCCATCACGTTGATCAAGTATGACGCGTCGGCTACCTTCCCATTACTACTGAAGCGTTGAAGGATTTCATTGTTGGATTCTTCATCATTCTCGACAAAGACCGCATCTAAAGACAACGTTGAGGTAATAAAATATTTATTGCGGAACATTTGTCGTCTGTCGACTCTATTTTTCTTTTCAAGACCCATCAAGTAGCTATCTGAGCTCAAGGCATCCTCGTCACCCTCGTTAACTTTATCCACACAAATGCCTAATTGATGGGCTCTACACTGCAATGAAAATGTAGTTCTTCTACAGCCAACATGTCCCCTACACTTTAGAGTATTGGTGAAGTGAGCTGCCAATGTTTTCGATGGGAGACCATTGCCGATGCCAGAACTAAGGCCCACTTGGGCGGAAATCAAATGCAAACAAGGAGCTTCAACCAGAAATTTCTGAGAGATAATTGGGTGTCCCATTTCTCTATTCCAAGCGAATATCTAAACGGATTACAAAGAGGATTGTATCATCTCATAAAAAACCCCATACCAAATTCATTGAAGCAAATCTGAGACCAACCTCTAGTAGCTCATGTAAGTGAAATCGATGTACACTGGGCGTAAGTTATTCGACATGCTCTTAACAATTCATGAACAAGAATTTCGAAGTGTCTCAACCTCTGTAAACACAATTCAATGGTGTAAACGCCAAAGGGCTAAAAAGCACTAATGAGAATCAAAATGAGAAACCTTGAGCCACTCTACCTTGGCAGTATAATCAAGAATTGGGCATGAAATAATCAACCAGCACCTGCACAATATAACTGCAAAAAAAAACAAAAAAACCAGATCACATATATGAAATAAAACTTGGTTTCTCCCTAAATTTAGGTTCTTGTGCTAAGCTCATGACACAAATGCTTCTGAACATTTTTGCCTCAATTAGAAAGGGGAGAGAGAGAGAGAGAGAGAGAGAGAGAGAGAGTTGAATCGAAAGTGAAACCCACGTTCAGTTTAGAACCAAATTTCAAATGGAAAGCTGATTTGAGATTAGACAAAACAGAACAACAAAACCATTTGGACCGTCACCCATGAAAATTAAAAACACACAAAAAATAACAAATAAAAAGGCTGAATTCGAGAGTAATTAAATACGGGAACACATACCAGAGCGTGCAGGATTTTATAGTGGTGCAGTTTATGCAGGTGGGACCCCTAGAACGGAGGCTGGGCCAACGTTGCTTGGAATCCGTGTCAAAATTAGAGTCGCTCTGGAGTTGTTTTTTTAAAATAAAATTGTATCTAGATTTTTTTAATATTTTGAGATTGTAATTTTTGTATAAGTTCAAATAGGGGCCTAGAAATTTGTAAAATTTAGCGTATTTTAGGGTTAATGCTTCCGAAATTATTTGGAAAATCGGGGCGTTACACCAACCGCTATCCAGAATATCATACGAAACATAATATATTTTCCTAATGAGCACTTCTACGCAGTTGTTCTAAATCGCCAAAGCTTAGCAGTTGCGAGTTGATGGGATTATCACAACAATTTCAGCAAAGATTCCTTCCCAGGAAGTTCAAGAAGCAAATGAATTTGGTCAAGTATATACTCCAGTAAGTAACTAATGATACATAAAGATGTAACATGGTTTCACCAGCTGGTTCCTTGTTAGACAGGAACTACGCAAAGAAAGATGAACAGAGAATGTACATGAATAAGCAAGAAGTACCCCACAGAAGAGAATAGAGAGCATATAGGAAATACAAATGAGAAACGCAGAAGACAGAACATTTTTAATCCTACAAGCTCCTTCCCAGGATTATCTCAATGTCTTTCCAAGGAAAATTCAAGGACTCAAAATTTAGGTCTGAATCATATCCGGACTTTATTAATACTCTCTCCGTCCCATTTTCATTGTCATTTATTCTATTCGTCTCTTTTATGTCTTTTGCCTATATCTTTTAGTGTGGATCTTGAAAAATATGCAATATGGATTTTGTTTGATAGATCTCGATTAGTTCTATAATACAAAGTTTTCAAAATTATGAAAAACATTATAGATTGAAAGATATAAGCTATTAAAAAATGGACGCATAATTCAAGTGTATTTTTTGCAAGAGCCCTTAAAATAATGTTTTAAACAACTTAAAGTCTCGAACATTAGTGTGAAATCTCCAAATAAATCTCACGTCTGTACATTTTACACTATCCATAACTGGGGTGGGATCCTGAGATGGAACCCCCACAACGTGATGTACATTTGGTGGACACCATATTGTGTACCCATAGTAAATTAGTAATGGCTTGATTGATTTTCGTCCTTAATTCGTGAGAACAAAAATTAAATAAATTGATCAAACTCTTATTATATCCTAATAAGTTTAGCTGTGGTGTACCCATAGTCAATTAGTAACGGCTTGATTGGTTTTCGTCCTTGAATTCGTGAGAACAAAAATTAAATGAATTGATCAAATTCTTATTGATATTCGAATAAGTTTATTTTTTGCAAGGACCTTTAAAATAATATTTTAAACAACTTAAAAAGTTTCAATCATTAGTGTGAAATCTCCAAATAAATCTCACGTCTGTATATTTTGCACTGTATCCATAAGTTGGATGGTATCCCGAAATAGATCCCCACAATGTAGTGTGCATTTGTATTCCAAAACCAAATGATGTCCCCTTTGTTTTAGTATTTATTTTTCAAGTCGGCCATTTTTGCTGATAAAAAAAAAAAAAAAAAAGTCGGCCATTTTTGAAGTCTTTTTCATGTTGATATGACCTCCTCATTATTAATATTGGAATTATCTACGCGGCCGAACGAACTTCTGCCTCCTTGTGGACCCATCTTATCCCTCCCCCTCGGAAAATTTTTCAGTGCCGAGCGGGTACCACGTGGTGCCCGCTCGGCCATCCGAGCGGTCCATTTTGTTTTTTAACGGCTCATATTTGGAGAGAGAAAAGGAGAGAGAAAGTGTTTGGGGGAGAGGAGAGAGAGTGTTTTAATCCGAACCGTCCAAAAGTGTATCGGACGGCTCGGATTCGCCGAGCGGGTGCCACGTGGACAATACCCGGCACTGAAGTGTTTCTCCTCCTCCTCTTTATCAAATCACCGTTTAGTGACCAAGACACGCAATTACTTCAAACTTAATATTTGCATTGTCGGCATTGAAATACTCGCACAGAGAAGAAATAAATAAAAATATCACACACACGTGGACAGTGCGAGTGCGATTTAAGTGTTTTGCATCCCATTATGAGTGTGTGTTTAAAATTTTAAATGCGTATATGGTGGTAGCTAGTAATGTAGTCGACTATTTGGAAGTCCAATTAAATTTGGGTAATAGCCCAACAAATTAAAATAAGCTCCCCAATAAATTTTGGAACCTAAAAAACAGAGGCAGAGCTATGTTGGGCCCTGGCCCCAGCTCCCTGAGCGTTCGAGTTTTAAAATTTTTATTTTGTGTATACCTGATTTTGAATATTTTTGATAATTATTTGTGTATAGCTACTTATAATCTCAATAATTTTGGTTCGAGTTGATAAAAAATCGGTTATTTTACATTCTCACTTCTCAATTTATTTCATAAATAAAAAAATACGTATGTGATAGTTGATGTAGCCTGAAGAATCATTTTAATGTACAAATATAATGAATTGGAAAACAAAAATCTTATGATATATATAATAAGTATACGTTTCGATAAAAAAATATATATGTCTACTAAGTTGCCCCCACTCTGTAGTTAAAATTCTGGCTCTGCCACTGCTAAAAAAGAGATTGGTAAACAAATAAAAGGGGAATCTCTGTAAACATTTCACTTCCTCACACTATATCTTGCCAAGTTGGAGTTTCTTTTTTGCATAGAGTTCTTTGTTACATTTTGTATTTATGTCACCGCTGGATAAAATTTTTGGAGCCGTTCCGATCGTCCATCCCTACAATCAATAGTCCAATTTTTAAAAAGTATATATTCTACATGTAACATACTTGAATAGATCTGAACCATCTATTTTTCTAACGTATGATCTAGATTTAAACTGTTTTTCTCCGATTCAAAATTTAGATCGGAGAAGATGCTATCCCCATATTAAAAGTCACGATACGAGAATTAAAAGTGCGAGCAAAGTACCACAATTGAGAGCGCAAGCGTAAGGCATTCTGAACAATTATCTATCACTACTACTATATGTGAGTAAAGGTGAGAGAGCATTATGTGGAAATGCCAAGTCAATGAAGTAATAATCCTGAATCGGAAAAATTGCCGCGTTCCTCACTCCCCCAAAACGAGAAACATAAGAGCATCTCCAGCCTTCACCCATTTTTTTTCTCAAATTTGAGTTAAATTTTGGGTAAAAACCCATTTTGGGTAGGCATATCTCCAATCATCAAACCCAAATATATATACATTTTATTCATAATGGCATAATCATAAATAAGGGAAAACAATCAAATCCAAAATGAGGAGACCTGGTACTCTTCTCTCTCCATCGCCATCTCTCTCTCTCCCTCAGAATCAAACACAAAATTTTTTTCACACAAAATCTAGAACCGGATACAACCACAAAAGACAACTTTGAAACTCGTTCATTATCATCGGAGGAGGCTAGAAAAGAAGATGACAACTCTGGGGGACCCAATGTCCCAAGAAGACTTAGAGGTCACAACACCACCACCACTTTCTGCATCGCCTCTCAAACTGCCGGCCCTCGGCCTGCCGCCACTGCCGACGAGGTTCTCTCTCCCTCCTCCCTCCCTCTTTCTCTCTCTTTCTAACTAGCCGTTGGAGAAATGGGTCAAGGCAAAAGTTGTCCCAAATTTGGGTAAATAAGAGCATCTCCAGCCTTCACCCATTTTTTTCCTCAATTTTGAGTCAAATTTAGGGTAAAAACCCATTTTGGGTAGGCACATTTCCAACCATAAAATCCAAATTTTACCCAAAAATATATATGTTTTATTCTTAATGGCATAATGGTAAATAAGGTAGAGCAATCAAACCTAAAATGAGGAGAATTGATATTCTTTTCTCTCCATCTCCGTCTCTCTCCCAGAACCAAACACAAAAAAAATTGCACACAAAACACAGAATCGGACACGACCATGAAAGACACCTCTGAAACTCATTTATCATTGGAGAAGGAGGCTAGAAGAGAAGACTGACAACTCTGGGGGACCCAAGATGGTTTAGAGGTCACAACGCCACCGCCACTTTCTGCATTGACCAATGACCGCCTCGGCCTGTCGCCACCGTCGACGAGGTTCTCTCTCTCCTCTCTCTCTAACTAGCCGTTGAAGAAATGGGTCAAGGCAAAAGTTGTCCCAGATTTGGGAAAAGAAATGGGTAAAACCCAAAATGGGGAATGGTTTGGATCAAGGATTGGAGAGGGATTTTTGTGGTTTTTGCCCAAATTTTAAATTTGGGTCTTAAAATGGGTCAAGATTGGAGATGCTCTAAATGGGTAAAACCCAAAATGGGGAAAGGTTTGGGTCAAAGATTGGAGAGAGATTTTTGTAATTTTTGCCCCATTTTTAAATTTGAGTCTTAAAATGGGTCAAGGCTGGAGATGCTCTAATCCCCCATCCCACTGGTCCACTTGCATGAAAAAAATACAAACAAGTATTCGTTACAGCTTTTGTCGGAGTTGTTTCCGTAGGAGAGAGAGAGAGAGAGAAATGCGCAAAACTCGGACTTGCCTTTCATCCATTCCCCCCTATTTCTCTCTCTATCTGCCTCCATCTCCACCGTCTTTTTCGGATCTCTAATCCTCTCTCTCTCTCTCTGAATCTAACTTCTCTCCTCGTCCTCACTCATCCCATCGAGAGCTTTCCCCTGAGCTCTCGATCCACCTTTCCTCTATCTTCCCCCTCACTACAAACACATTCTCGAATCCTTCATTCTCCTCTCTTTCTTTCACATTTCCCCATGTAGTTTTTCTCCCGCCCAATCCCCTTGACCCGACACCGTTTCGGGCAAAAAACAATCACAATTTCTATATACAGAGAGAGAGAGAGAGAGAGAGAGAGAGAGAGAGAGAGAGAGATCACCTTCTTGTTGTGGAAACTAAAAAGAAAGAACAGGGGTTAAAACAGGGGCTAATTATTAAGGAATTATTGATTTGTTTGGTGAAAAATCAAAATTTCTAGAGAGAGGTTGTGTGTTCAATGGAGGTAGCGGCGCAGTTGAAGCGGGGGATATCCCGTCAATTCTCGACGGGGTCCTTGCGCCTGAGCGGGAAATTCAGCTTCAAGAGGCAGAACTCGCTCGATCCGCGGCGCAACACGCTCCGGTTCAGCTTCGGGCGCCAGTCGTCGCTCGACCCCATCCGGCGGAGCAGCCCCGCCAACGACGAGCTGTCGGTGCCGGAGAATCTCGACTGCACGATGCAGCTGCTGTTCATGGCGTGTAGGTAAGGGCTGGAGGCAATTAGTGGGGAGGGGAGTGCCACATGCTACCAAATTTCCAAATAGAAAAGGCTTTGCGCAATAAAAGCAAGTCCACTCGTTAGTGTAGTGCCAAAATGACATTGCAGATTACATTTTTTGGCTTTTTGCCAAAAAATAGCGCACAATTTCAAAACCGGACCATTGAATTAAGCTCATACCATTATTCCATGCAAATTGAATGGTTTGGGTGATGTGGTAAATTTGTTAATTGTCAAATTGGATGCCAAATTTGGCACCAAGAATGGCATTGTCAAAAATTTGGCATTGAGTTTGGTGCAGGGGGGAGAGGTTTTTGCCATTCTTGATGCCAAATTTTTGCTTTGGCATGGGATTCGGGACATTGGTGGACTTGCTCCGGTGGACAGAGGGAAAAGGAGTACGATTTTCTCTTGGACATTTTGCTTATATAAGAAAATTCTCTGAAATTGGTTTAGAATCATGGATAGTTTTAAGATTTGAAAGAATGTCGAGTTCCATTGTGGTAGATCGTTAAATTGTTTATGTTCTATTTTGATGGAAGATTAAACTATGAAAACGTGTATTTTGTTGGTATAATCAATAATGGATTGTTAGATGTAGAACAGCGTACTATTATATGAGTATTAAGTGTGTTAGGTACATTTATGCAGGGGCGACGTGAGGGGAGTGCAGGATTTGCTCGACGACGGTGGCATTGACGTGAATAGCATCGATTTGGACGGGCGCACGGCTCTGCACATCGCGGCGTGCGAAGGGCACGTGGAGGTTGTGAAGCTGTTGCTCACCCGGAAGGCTAATATTGATGCCCGCGATCGGTGGGGCAGTACGGTATGCTCTTCTCGTTTTTCGCTTTGCTGAGTCAAAAGAGCTGTACTGTGCAAATGTCCATTGATAATCATGCTTTTAATCCAATGGGAATGGGTTGGACTGGTGGTGAAGCTCTAAGACTTAGGAGTTTGCTCCTGAAGGTCCATTGAAACGATTGTTGGAGCGGCGGTAGGGAATAGGGTGCATTTGCCGAAATTAATGTCTTAAAACAGTCTGTATTATTTTACTTTTAGTGGTCTTTTTTTGACTTTTCATCAAACATTTAGTAGCGATCGTTTGTCTCAATGAGAGGAATCGAGGAATTAGAAAAGTATAAAAAAAATGAAATGAAATTGACAAATTTTTTTATAGGACATCAGTGCTTTAATACTTGTCTAAGGCTCCAAGGGGAGGAGGCAGGGAATGTGATACATAGGCCCTTCTCCCATTTGTAGCTTGCCAGTATTTCCATCTTATATGACTTGTTTATTGTTCCCTCCGGTTGCATATTAATGGAGCATTGCATTCTTATGCGACTTGTATTGGCTATTAGAATAATGTGGCCTTTATGTAATTAATTCTTTTATTATTGTAGGCAGCCGCTGATGCAAAATACTACGGACATGTAGAAGTTTACAATATTCTGAAGTCCCGTGGAGCCAAAATTCCGGTAATTGTGAAACTAACTCGTTTTTCTTTTGTTGAAAATCTTTGAAGTTAGCGAATTTTAATGCAAACATGTTTCTCATTCCTAGAAAATCAGAAAGACACCAATGGTGGTTGCAAATCCTCGAGAAGTTCCAGAGTATGAGCTCAATCCTCTAGAGCTTCAGGTTCGCAAGAGTGATGGTATTACAAAGGTATGTTCTTTAGGAGTTCATTGTAAGTAGCCCGGTAATACTTTGAGACTCATGTCCACGGTTATGAAATATCAACAAGTTTTCCTGGTAGTTCTGTTTTTGTGGAAGAGAAATGTGTTCAAGCTTTATCATGCAGAACCTTTTCCTTTTTCCAGGAAGCACGTTTCTTGCATGTCGTGGATCAAAAATTTTTCTTGTCAAATGATTTGAAGATTGTGACTATTTATTCTTCTGCAATATCCTATCCTATAGAAATACTTAAATGTCCATCTAAAGCTACTAAAAGGTGTTATTGATCATAGTTATTTTGTTGGAACTTGAATTGTGTATAGGAACCTCAGTCAGTTTATTTTAGGTGACTAGTTCTTATCTCTTATGTGTGTGAATTTTTGAAATGTTCTCTAAGGTGTCATGCATAGTCATTGTTATTTGAGAAGGTGCATTTAGGTTAAAGGATCTTTCAGGCACCTGATAAAGAGGATATGTTTGTATATGTCCGCTCTCTCTCTCTCTGTGTGCCTGGTTGTGTGTGTTGATGTGTTTGTGTGAAGGTTTTTGTCCTCCTTATTTCCTCTTCTTCGGTTTTCCCTTTGTGGATTCTCTAGAGCTAACTGTTTATATGTGGATGGTTTCTAAATGTCTTCCACACCTTGTCACAGGGGACATACCAAGTAGCTAAATGGAACGGCACAAAAGTTTCTGTAAAGATACTTGATAAGGACCGTTATGCAGACCCCGAAAGCATGTAAGCACTCGATAACACAGATGTCTCCTTCTGCACTCCTAGTGTTTAATTTTTGGTTAACCTTTATGTATTGTAGTTTATTAAGAAGAACTTTAGGCTTTCAAGTTATATTTGTTTTAATGGACGTTCTTGCTAAGAAAGAAGTAGAGTCTGATCACTTCTTGTTATCTAAAGAAAGCAAAAAGTTCAGACCCATGTCTCTATCTTTTCGGCATCCAATGAATTTTTCTGGTGCTGCTATTTTCGCAATTGTGCGAGTTGGAAGCAGGTGTATTTCTTCATTTTGTCACTCATATATAGTGCTTAAATTTCACCTCTTGCTGTTTTAAGTTGATCTCTACGACCTTGCTGGGAATGCTGGATAATTGATGCATAATTATCTAAGTACATGTCTCTAACATTACGACTTATTCGCTTCTCTGCAGAAATGCTTTCAAACATGAGTTAACTTTGTTAGAGAAGGTCCGACATCCTAATGTTGTTCAATTCGTTGGAGCTGTTACCCAAAATATACCTATGATGATTGTTTCAGAGTATCATTCTAAGGTTAGCATGTGTGAGTTTTTGTGTTGCTTTTGTCTGAAATGATTTCTTACTTTAGATTGATTTTCTCTATACGAGGAAGTGCATTGCAGATTCACATTGCTCTCCTTGATGGTGATTTTCAGGGTGACCTAGGGTGCTATCTTCAAAAGAAAGGGCGTCTGTCTCTACCTAAAGCTCTAAGATTTGCTCTTGATATTGCAAGGCATGGGCAATTTTCCTTGAGTAAATTTTGTACTCCCAATTTTTTCCCCCTGATTCTGCTCAGTTAATAATCAATGTTCTTTCTTCTCTTTTTCTTCATGCATTTACTGGTGTTTTGCTCCTTTGTTTTTGTCTGTAATTCGCCGACAAACTATTTGATGGTTGTTCCATTTGAACATTTGGTTGTTTGAGTCCCATCTTGTTACATTGTGCTGTCTTTGCTTGATTTCATGTTAACAGGGGCATGAATTATCTTCAAGGATGTAAACCAGACCCAATTATCCACTGCGATTTAAAGCCTAAGTAAGGCAACTAAATGCAACAGTTGATTCTGATGTGTATATTTGTGAACTCAGAGTTATGTGCTGTTTTTAATATTTGAAATCTTGGTAAGGTGCCAGAAATATTTTGCTGGACTCTGGAGGTCAGTTGAAAGTAGCTGGATTTGGTTTGATAAAATTGTCTAAATTATCATCAGACAAGGCAAAGCTATTGCAGTCAGACACTCAGATTGACCGTTCAAGTAAGTTTTTACGCTCGCCATACTTTTTTGCCAACATTTTCTGGTTGGTCCTTGCATACCTTTAGTTATACTACGTTGGACAACATCTTGCCATTTGGCATGGAATTAGCATTCAGCATTGCAACCAAAACTGTCAACTTAAATTACTCAAATTTGCTTCTGTGTCATCATATAATTGCAATTGTGTTCTGCTGATCGGTGAAACTGACTGATGTTGGCAGTCGAACTTTTTTTTTTTTTTTTGAAAGGAGCATTCTTGTTCTAGCATACGACAATGTTAGGTTTGACCATTTGAGGCATCAAGTAAGTGGGTGAAAGGCTTTATGGTCTGAATGCGGCAATTGCTAAAGTGTGACTGCATATTGCTATAATATAGTTTATTTTTCTCTATGAAAATTTTCTGTTTTAGGAGATTGATACATCCAATTGATTGGCTTGTGATTTTAAATTTCAAGTATGTTGCTTTCATTGGAGTAGGTAATGCAATCACTTGGATAAATTCCCAATAACAAGTAAGATAGTATATTAAGGAGGTAAGCTACTCAAGAATTGTATTGTATGCATAATAAAACAAGGTAATTTTTTCATCGTAAATTGGCTGAAGAACCTGGGTTTCCAATCGTTGTGCAACTCTTAAGTAGTGTTAAGTTACTGATCTCTCGTTATTGTTTCAAGGTTTGTATTTGGCACCTGAGGTTTATAGAGACGAAATATTTGACAGAAGTGTGGATGTGTACTCATTCGGTCTTATTCTTTATGAGGTATGTTCCATTTATTTATTTGTCCTGTCATTCATAAATACGGAGTAGTTTCCAAGCACTTATTTTCATATGTTTGTAAGAGTGATTGTTTTTTATCTTCTCGAAATAAAATCTAATTTCCAGATGTTTGTACTACTTTATTGGTACACTAGCTAAGCTACAGAATTGACCTGGACTTGCAGTTTAACTTGACAATTTTTTCCCTTGTAGGAACAACTCTGACCTTCATTCGACTAATTTAACTATCAACTCTTCTTTACACCTTACATATCTAGTGGCATTCATGGAGTTTGTAAATCTTTTACTTGAATCCGTCATGCTATCATTTAAGCACATTGTTCTGTTGAGAACAAAGTGGTTAACTAGTTACCCAAACAAAAAAAGCCATTAACTAGTTGTTTCTTCCATGGCATTTACCTTCCTATTGGGTTCAGATGCTGGAGGGAGTCCAACCATTTCACCCCAGGTCTACTGAAGATGCCGCTAAATTGATGTGTTTGGAAGGAAAGAGACCACCATTCAAGACAAAAAGCAAACATTATCCTCCGGATCTGAAAGAGTAAGTTGCTCTCCTGTGAGAAGTTGCATACTTTGCTGCAGTTTTAAGCTATTAAATTTCTGTCTAGTTAATAGCAGTAGAAAGTACACCCCTAGCAACTTTGTTTTACTAGTTTGGAATAATTTTTATTAACCATATATCAAGATCTTATCCCAAAAGTGAAATTGTACCTGAAAGGATTACTTATGTGGACTTATTAATTGTGGTGTATGGATCCCGTTTGATGCATAAAAAGTTTTGTAACAGACATTATCGTACGGGGAGAAAATCCGTGTAGTGTTGTACGACGCCTAACGAGACCAACTGCACATGCCCTTCACTGGAACCTTAGCTCTGCAAAATAAACCACAGTGAGCGCACCTTTGCCTATCGTCGGCAAAGGCTCTCCAATGCCTAAGTTAGTATCACGTACTGCACAGAAACCCTAACTGGTAATGCTTATGACAGTAAATCAGAGCATACCTTTACCCATAGGTGTTACCTCTTATTTAGAGATTAGGGTTGGCTTGCTCCTAGCCTCCTCATGTTTCCTTCCTTGCCTAGGGTTCCTTTCCCACTGGGAAACCTAGCCCATATGGAATTCCCCTCCATATGGAAACTCGATCTCTGCCCCTTATTCACAGGGTACTTGCCTATCACGTCGAGCTTCCCTTCTAGAACATTCCAGAATGCTTCCTCCATCCTACCACTTAGCTGTTCGGCAAACCAACCGGGCACCCTTACATGGTGCCACTGAGTAATTTACATGCTTGGTTTATACTGTTTTACCCTCACGTGGTGCCCCTGCACAAGTCACGTGTTACGCATATGTTCGGGACTGAGTCTTCCTGTTCGGGAGAATCCCTTTTCAATTATACCCAAAATGAATGAGAGGTGTATTTCAAAAGCAAGAAATGTAGTGGTATTCTTGTGTACTTGGACATGAGAATTAGATGATGCCGTCAGATAAACCAGATAGCATTCCAGAGTCCATGAAACATACGATTCTAGTAATCACAGAAGCTTCATTACAAATCCAGGATTTTTTCATTTTTGAAAGAATGGAATGAAAATGGCTCTTTTCTTGAAATAGTTATTGTGTTTGTAACTTGGAATGATAATGTCAAGTACTCAATCAACATTCGATAGATAAGTCCAGAGTATTGATCATGTGAGATGTTTCAAGTTTGACTATCCAAAAGCTCGTCTTGTCTTAGTGGTTAATTTGGCACATTTCCACTGTGGGCAAATGGGACTAGGTCTTCTTCAATGATACACGGGTGGCCTTCGTCTCTGCTCTTCTCAGAATGAGGTGGTTTGATTACCATCATTGTCTCTTATTCTATTAGATTTCCTTATGCCCACCTAGTTTAAGATGACAATTAATTTTGTGCATGGATATTTCGATTTTTGTCTCCCTCTTCCCTCTTATTTTTGATGAGGGGAATGACTCAAAGTTGAAATTCAAGTTGTTACCATAAGTTGGTTATGGATTCTTAATCTTCTCCTTTTTCGGTGATGTCATATAGTTTTCCATGGCTTTACAATTCTCTGGACTGAAGTTGAAAGGAAACGTCTTTATGATTTTTTTGTTTACTTTCCTTCATGCATAGGTTGATTGAAGAATGTTGGGATCCAGAAACTGTCATAAGACCAACTTTCTCGGAAATAATCATTCGGTTGGACAAAATTGTTGCAAACTGCTCCAAACATGGAGGGTGGAAAGACACCTTTAAGCTCCCATGGTATGTTTCTCTTGCTGGGTATCCAAGGGTACAATATAGTAGACTCTTAATTTTTGGGGGGCTTATTAAGTCATACACAAAATTAACAGATCTGTAAAGAAGATGCTGACATATTTTGCACATTCGGAAAAAATTCGAAGGCTCTTGATCTGTTTGTACAACAAGCTTTTGTTACTGTTAATAGCCTTATGCTTAGGTGGTCAAAAAAGGTTCGGATGATAGAAATAGTGAGTTAGCATAGAAGAAAAAATCATCTGCTGAGTTATTTATAACCTTTGATCTCCTCTGCCTTCCACTTGAATAGTGTTCCGAAGAATTGTAAGGAAAATCAAACGAAGGTGTGAGTGAGTCAAGTATTTGATTACTTGATGACTGGAGACTGGTTGAATACCCAATATGACATGTGATAGCAAAGCCTAGGCGAATAGGATTTTTTATGTCGAAAGCCCCAGGCTGTTGGACTCGATCCTGGATTCAAGTCCGCAGTCTGCCCTTCAACCCACACTAATTACTAACCCCTAATGCGTTGTTGTGCTTGCAAATTCAAAAAGGACAAAAGTAACAGTAACAGCAACAACGGGTTCATGTAGCTAACCCCAATTGATTAAGACTTAAGGCTCGGTTGGTTTGGTAGATTCTAGCGCACTTGCAACACTAGATTTGTATAGCACAACTGCTAGCTTCTTCTATACGATTGTAATGATAAATCGTCGATGAGATACATAAATCAATCTAAAGTTGAAATTGGTCAGTAAAGCTGCAACAATGGGCTTGATTTGCGAATTCACAGTAGATGCGGCGGTTTGATTGATGGCAATCATCTACTTTATAATGATAGAAAGCAAAGAGGAACAGAGTGGACTTAACTCGTTGGATCATGACTATATGCTTTATTCATATACACTTTCGACTGGAAGAATCAGGAAAATAAAATATATGGATCAAATATGACAATAAATCTTCTGTAGACAGGAAAAAAGAAGCCGAAAAAAGCTATAATTTTTTTTTTTGATCCATTATTTTCTGGTTTTGTTTCTTATACCTATCATTTCCATGTTGTGCAGGATATAACAGGAGGTATCTAGTTACTCCAGGTACAGGAAAGAAAAAGGATAAGAGTGGGGGCCGCCCCCTTTATATACTCAGAATTATTTGGGAGCTTCAGATTATGTTATTAATGTGAAATTACAAGAAAGGATTTTTAAACTGGGCCTGAATGGAATTAGTGTCACGTTTTGTTGTTTGTTTTCTTCCAGGAGCTGGAACAGTTCCTTTCAATGTATAATATGTGAAAGATCTTTTCTTTTAGTTCGATGGTTATTGATGCTTAAAAGGAAGACAGTACAAGAAGACGCAAACGATTTTTTCTTTTGCCTTGGTGGTCATATTTGGTAACCAGGGCCGGTCTTGAAATTTTTGAGCCTGAGGCGACCTCTAACATGGGAGGGAGCTTTGGCTACTGGTCTTGTTTGTTAAGTGAAGCCAATTGTGGACACTCTAGTTAGTGGTGGAGTAGAATTTAATGTCACTGAGGTCAGTTTGGAGTTAACGTTTCATCCTTTTTATGCCTAAGTTCACTTAACAAAATGACACATTTATTTATGTGAAAGAGTTTATGCCGGTTCTTGTACACTATTTTTATTTTCGGAAATTTACTTTTATAAGGTATGACCAATACACAAAATTAGACACATTAAGAATTGTTTCTCGAAGTCGTGCACCTATAACACAAATACACAAACAAGAACAAAAGAGTGTAGTGAGACAATATCGATGACATGTCAATTGGCATATATAATTTGGGAAAAAAAAAAATGTAAAGGAAATGTGAGTGGGAGATGCCCCCGCTAGTCTATGGGTGGCTTCATCACTGCTATTAGTGAAACAATGATTATCTTTAGTATTACTTGTTAGCAATCCGGTTTAGGTCCACACCGTCTGCGCCTCTCATTTTCTGATCAAATTTTGATGATCTGAACTGTTCAATATGTTTAAAACGTGATTTTAAGGGTACCTGCAAGAAATTGGAAAAAAAATAAAAAAAGATCGGAAAGGGCTTGATCTGAACAGTTTTTCATAAATGCTGATAGAAACTGTTTTATGAAAAACTACACGTATCAAGTCCTTTTCGATATTTTTTAAGGATAATTTCTTGCGGGTATCCTTAAAATCACGTTTTAAATACATTAAACGATTCGGATCATCAAAATTTGATCAGAAAATAAGAGGTGCGGATGATGCAGACCGTAAGGGGTGTGGATAGGAACCGGACTGTACTTGTTAGTTGTTATATATAACCAACTTATATGTAACTGGGGTCCTAAATTTGACAAAATTTTGGAGCCCAATACAATAATTGGTTAATGAAATTTGTCAATTTAAGACCCCGATACGATAATTCATTTGAGTGTTGTCTCTTATGAATCTAGGTAAATGTTCGAGCACAAAGGGCTGAACACGGCCTTAAATACATCCCCCACATCATCACACCATTACTCAAATAAGTGGGAATAGACAATAGTCCAACTGAATTTGGGTATTAAAAAAAAGGTATATCCTGTCATTCCTGTGGGTTTGGGTAGAAAATATATTTGGGCATGGAAAGCAAATGTATTACTATAAAAACTAGTAAAATACTCCACCTTTTGACTTTCTTGGAGATGAAGACATCAAAAGCATTCGTGCCCTTCAAGTCTAGTGAAATTGCAACCATACAGTGTCCTCATTTTAGAGTAAGTTTGGTTGTCGCAAATATGTTTAAAATACATTATTGGTCCTTGTTATTTTAGTTATACATTACTTTGTTTGCGAAGTTTTACTCCTTAGAGCTTTTATTTCTTGTTCTGAAATTGGGCTTCCATTAAAAAACAAAAGCATACGTGCAACTTGAGTAAAAAAAAAAACTTGAGTGACTAATTTCGTAGAGTATTTTAGATTTTTCACCACAATTTTAGTTCAAGAAAAAATAATTAATCAAGCTAGTCATTTTTTGCATGGCAATATTCTATTGCGTGTCTTAAAATATGAACGGTTCAGATCACAATAATAGACACTCAGTGGGGCTCATAATAGGTGGCGGTGGATAAAATTTATTCTCTTTGATTTATGGCTGATCACAAACATATTATACATTGTAACGGAAACAAAGTGTAGAAGATCGAAGGGGCCTCAGCTAGTGAACGGTGAGACTGGTCCCCCAAGATCAGTCGATGTGTGCGTAAGTTTGCCCGAAAACCTGACTTATCGAAAACGGAAATCAATTATAATGTGCATTCTCATAGATCCAAGACCATATGAACCATAATGAAACATGGCAAAAACTACAATGTCTTATAACGTTAATTTCCCCCATTTTGGTTTGCAATTGCACTCGGATATACGCACCCCTTTCTCGGATCTCTCTTGACTGTAGACAATCCTCCGGGGACCCACCTAAAACATCTCTCCCATCGCACCCACTCACAAAACACATCAACGGCATCAAGCGGTGCAAACCATGTAGACCCCATGGCCCTCCGTCGCAGACGATCCCTCCCACACCCCTCCTTCTCCCTCTAAAAAAAACTCTTTCTCGCCCCCCATTTTCTCGTTTATACTGCGCGACCCTAAAACCCCTCTCTCTCTCTCTCTCATAAAGCGCATTCACAACCCAACTTTCATCTGTTTGGTTTCCGGCGATTTTACTGCTCCGAGTTTGTTTCTCGCACCAACTGTAAGTACTTATCGTATGCGACTACCGTTGATGTTTACGTTCTTCTTAGAGTTATCGCGTTGTTACTGATTTGAAGAATTACGCCGAGACTGCCTGCGTGTTTTCTCGCGTCAGAATTTCTATTTTGTTGTCAATTTTGTATCCTCATTTGGTTGTTTTGGTTATGTGAACGGAGTTGTGTAGTTATACGCAAGTGCGGTGCGGAGAAGACATATGATGTGTGCGTATGTAGATACAGTTGCTTCGATTGAAGAAGTTGTGATTCTTGAAATTGATTTCTTGGAACAGGGTTCAGGCCCAGTCCCGTCACCTTACCATCCCGTCCCGCCCAGTTTGGTTTTTGTGGACCTGATATGGGCCCACAAAAGTGATCGGAGCCGTTTATTTTGTAGAGATCGTCAAGCACTTGAACCATGTAAATAATCATGTTAGTCGGATTGCAATCAATGCCTTGTGAGAACACATTCATCTTTTGTTTCAAGATTAATGTGTTCCGATAAGGCATTGATTTGAAAATTTGACAAGCTCGCAAAATGAACGGTCCCGATCATTGTTCTGAGCCCGGGATGGGACCTCAAAAACTAAACTGGATGGACTGGATGTAGTGGGACTGGACTGTACCTCTACTGGAATACGTAAGAATTTGCATATTTTCTTGATGTCCACGGTTCCACCTCCTTTTTCTCGAACGAGTAGTGTAAAGTTTTTTAGCCTTCCAATCCTTGAAGACTACCTTATTTTTGGGCGGTTCAAATTTCAGATGAATATGTTTAAGTTATTTAACATGTGCAATAAATCTAATTCTCTTTGTCAATTAATCCCTGCATAAAATTTTCTTTAGTTCGATTGTATCATTGTTTTTCTGTTTGTTGTGGAATTTCCTTCCAATTTACAATTGGCAAGAGGTGGAATGTTTAAAAGATAACTAAAGGTTTTGCGAGATTATAGCATCCATATACTGTCATAGGTTTTTTTTTTTGAAAGGCAAAAAAGATTTTATTAATCAATTGTATAGTATTACAAGAGATTATAGCGTGCATATGCTGTCATAGTTTTTGTTTATTCATATTAGATTCTATTGAAAGAGCATCAAGGGGGTACGAAGAAAAAAAACCCTACAACCGTAAACTCCAAAAAGGGACATATCCATAGTATTCTAGTTTCTTATGGAAGGCATTATTGTTTTTTATTTTTTAATTGGTCACAGATTAACCTTGCTATTGTTTTGCTGACTAGCTTAAGTAAGTTGATGCTTGTGAAATGTGGCTGTGAGTCAATTTGGGGAGAGGGTAACTCTAATCATGGCTTCTAGAGCAATATTAAGGAAGAGGAGGGTTGTCTCCGATTATTTGAATGTCTCTGCCCGCTCAATTCAATGTTTTCAAAGCCTGGGACATGGGTTATCTAGTCAGCATGCTGATCCTCATGGTCTGAAGTCTGCTGCAAATCATTCTTCTGGAGATATTGACCGCATGAGGAAAGGGGATACAATTTTACCTATGAATGAAGATTTACTGAACTTTTCGTCATTGGGACACTTTAGGCGTAAATGCTATGGGGATATGGTATCTGGTTATGTGACTGGGGGGTCACAATTTGGTTCTCCAACAGGGATGAGGTTTATGCCACAATCTGTACGTTATGTGTCTACAGCAGCGGCAGGTCAACGTGATGTGGGAAGTGATAATGAAGAAAATGAAGATTTGGCTGCTAAAAAGAGAAAGGAAGCATCTCCTGAGGAATGTGATCAAGCAGTTGAAGGTCTGAGTTCTGCGAAGGCTAAAGCTAAAGCCAAACGATTGCAGGAATCTGAAAAGGTTGCTAAATCTATCTTGCAAAGAGTAAAGGCTATATTACTTGGGATTGGTCCAGCTTTGAGAGCTGTTGCGTCAATGAGCAGGTTAAAACGACTTCCATTCTTCATCTATTTGTCCATTATAGAGCCAACATGTGTCACATTCACCCTCAGTTGATCACTTTTTTGCGTTTTAGGGAAGATTGGGCAAAGAAGCTAATTCATTGGAAGGATGAATTTATATCAACATTGCAACATTATTGGCTAGGTTTTAAGCTACTCTGGGCTGATGTGAGGATCAGTTCAAGATTGCTGCTTAAACTTGCTGGTGGGAAGAGTCTATCCAGGAGGGAGAGGCAACAGCTAACCCGAACCACAGCTGATATTTTCAGGCTAGTTCCCGTTGCGGTTTTTATCATCATCCCATTCATGGAATTCTTGCTCCCAGTTTTCCTGAAGTTATTTCCCAATATGTTGCCGTCAACATTTCAAGATAAAATGAAAGAACAGGTACTAATTCTTTTGGAATTTTAGTGTTTGGGCTCCATGCTTCTGTCTATTTTTAATGGTGGAAAAGTGCTGCATTTTCTTTGTTGTTCTCTTTTTTGGTACTGTGTAAAATGCTTCTTGTCTGGAAGATCTTATTGAGAGCTGTTGCAATGTTGGTACTGGGTTACCATGTCGTATGGTTCCATAGATGCATGAAGGTTTGATTAAGTTCTTGTTCTTCGAGTCTTTTGTATGGTTGTTTACATAACGAAAACTTGCACCTCTGGAACTGAATTAAGTGATCCTATTGTAGACCATGCCACAATGCTGCAATTAAGGTGCAAAAACCTTCATGTACTTTCTGCATGCACACAAACTGTTACATCATGGTCACCTAGGTCATGCATTTCCTCTTTGCGCCTGTTTTAAGGATGACAGTTGATTTATGTCAAATGCTTAACTTGTAGGAAGCATTAAAAAGGAGGCTAAGAGCCAGAATAGAATATGCAAAATTTCTTCAGGAAACTGTTAAAGAAATGGCGAAGGAAGTCCAAAACTCGCGGAGTGGAGAAACTAAGAAAACAGCTGAAGATCTTGATGAATTTTTGAGCAAGGTCAGTCACTGACTGTTATAAATTTCAGTGCCTTTTATAATTTGTTTGCCCTCCTGTTGGTAATCACAGCATATATGACCTGGTATGTTGATTTAGGTTAGAACCGGTTCCAGTGTATCTAATGATGAAATTCTGGGCTTTGCTAAGTTGTTCAATGATGAACTTACGCTGGATAATATTAGCAGGTTGAACTTCACTCCCGTTTCTTGTCTGTTATGCTACATTGACGTTAATTGGAATTTGTATTTCTATTGTTCTCTGCTTACAGATTCATAGTGTGATGTCTTTTCCTTCTTCTTTTGGACTCTTTGCTCAGGCCTCGGTTAGTGAACATGTGCAAGTATATGGGAATCAATCCTTTTGGAACAGATGCATATTTGCGTTTTATGCTTCGAAAAAGATTACAATGGTGAGATATATGATTCCAATTTTGCTGCTTTTCAATTCATACCAGTATGTGTACAAGTGGCTGTTTAAATCCTAAGGGGCTGAAAGATGAGATTACTCATTAGACAGAAGTATAGAATTAAGACTGGTGTCAGGACCTGCTTGGTAAAGCTCGGGCTCTCTTTTGAGCTTTACTTTTGAACTTTTTGACCCGTTTCTGCTCTTATTTGAATTGACGAGTTATGTATGTTCCTGATTTCTTGCTCAAATTGGGAAGAAAGACATAGTTGCTTTGTTCTACTCTTGTGTTTGTAGAGTTTGGAAACAAATTGAAATGAGGTTTCTGGGATAGTTCATAATGTGGTAACAGAAAGTGGTGTGGATTTGTGTAGGTTTGGCACCTCAGCACTAGATAACAGATATATTCGCCTTTTGTTTGTGTGTCTGGGAAAAAACTGAAAATGTATGAAAAGCCTCTTTCAAGTGCGTCATTATCTTAAAAGTGCAATCTGTTATCTTGATGCAGAGGCTTTGAAAGATACAAAGTCAGCGGACCTAGTTCACAGAAATGGACATGGTCATATGCATAAGCTCATCTTTGAACTCCTTTTTGGTTTATGGTTATTTTGTTTTTTTGTTTGTGAGAACTAACGGATATTGTGCTGCTAAAAGTATTATTTTTTAAGGATAATTGCATGAAGACCTGCTGACATTCAGGTGGTTTGAAATCACCTTAGGGCTTACTTGAGATAAATGTTAGATATCTTCCACTTATTGTTTTTTTTTGTTGTTTGCATTTAAGGATAAAGAATGATGACAAAATGATACAAGCCGAGGGTGTGGAGTCTCTTTCAGAAGCAGAACTTCGTGAAGATTGTAGAGAGCGAGGCATGCTTGGGTTACGTTCTGTTGAAGAAATGCGCCAACAGGTATCCTTGTTCGTTTAGCATATTTACTTTGTTTTAACTTTGTTTTTCAATCATTACCCTATATCTTTCTCCAATCATTACCCTATTTCTTCAATTATTAATTTCATTTATCTCTCTATCTCTCTCCACTCATTACCCCTTTCTCCAATCATTACCCTATTTCTCTCTCCACCCACTACCAAAACTAAAATACCCAAATGTGCTAAACGAACAAGGCCAATTTATCTTTTTCTTTTTTGTTTTCCTGTCACTTTATTCACTCTTGGATCCACAGTGCATTGCTCTGTTTAGGCTTGTCAATCTGCATTCAAACAGATGCCTTCAGCTTGAATTCTGTCCAATTACATAGATTACTGCCTATTGAATGTGGCTGTGACTTCTCATACCAACCCCAATGGTTTTACATGCTAGACATTATGTTCTGGTTCCATAGGTGGTTTCTTTGAAGAAAGTTCATGTTTAAATAAACAGTTTTGCATAACCTGTTGTTCCACCAAGGGGGTTTTGTGGTACGATCGAACCAGCCCATCCAATCCTATGGCCTTACCAACTTGAATTGGGTTTTTATTTTCTTTTTTCCCGGTTTTTTCCCTCTTGTGGGTGGATTGGCTTACTAAATTTACCCAACAAATTTTGAAATCAATATGAAGTTACGTGGATGGCCATGGTGGCTTCTATTGGTGTTTCTTTGTAAAGTACATATTTGATGGGTGATGGTGTTATAACCTATTGTTGCACCAAGAAGTTTGTGCTAAAATCCAAACAGCCCACCCAGTCATGGGTGTACCAAGTTACCAACTTCTAACTTCGCTGAATGCATATTTTCTTTCTTGTTACGTTTTTTTTTTTTTGTTGGGTTGGTTTGTTTGGTAAACTTACGACATAAATTTCATGAATCAAAACTAGTTTATGATTATGGCCATGAAATGGTTGTTGGTTGCTTGGATTTCGTGCTATTGGTGTTCATGTGTGGACGCCATTTATCATATGTTTTGGAAAGGTAAACAAACGAATTTTTAGGTTTAGCATGTAGTTGATAGTTTTGATCTTCCTCAGCTATAATGAATCTCTATATGGACACAAGTTTAATGAAGAGTAACTTCTTTCTGTAGCTTCGTGATTGGTTGGATTTATCTCTCAATCACTCTGTACCATCATCACTTCTGATCCTTTCCAGGTATTTTAAAAGCTCTTTCAGTTCTCTGATTAAAGTTGGAATCTCCACCAGTTTGCTTCTATATGTAATTTGGACTGCAATTGATTAATTCTCTGTTTTGGTACTCTGCACAGAGCCTTCCATGTTGCAGGAAGGATAAGACCAGAGGAAGCTGTTGGGGCTACATTGTCTTCACTCCCAGATGAGGTTGTGGATACTGTTGGTGTCACAGCTTTGCCATCTGAAGATTCTGTTTCAGAAAGGAGGAGAAAATTGGAGTACCTTGAAATGCAGGAAGAACTCATCAAGGTTAGGGATTATAATTTTTCTGACAATATGCCAGGACAGTAGTTCTACCTACGAAATTTATTGTTTTTCCTTATGTTCTGTAATAGCTCTGATTCCTTCACAAACAGAAAATGGGAAACTTGTTTAACGCATTCTGTACTGTGGTTAGAATAGGGTTTGCTATGAAATGAGCTTAACACCCAATTCGAGAGCATTTTTTTTTTTTTTTTTGTGATAGAAGACTTTATCTTGAAGGCTTGAGCTTGTGGAAAGCTTGTGCCTTGCCGATAAAGTACGATTTATTTACTTTAAAGCTTGCCTTTAAGTTTGAGCCTCATTGTCTTTTAAGCATCTCTCATGAAGGAGCAGTTTCAACCAGTTTTTATGGTTCTAAACTACTTGATTATAGGAGGAGGAAGAGAAAGAGGAAGTGGTGCAAGCTAGGATGACGGAATCTGCTATTAGTCAAGAGGACGTGGCTTTGAAAGAGATGGCAATTCCAACAGCGAGGGAAGCACAAGATCAAGCTAGAGCAAGAACAATGGAAAAACATGAGCAGCTTTGTGAAATCAGCCGTGCTTTGGCTGTTTTAGCTTCTGCATCTGTAAGACTAAGGACCAACTGATTTAACCTTGTTGAGCTCTCTTTGACTGTAAAGCTTTCTGAAGCTTTGTTGGCCTCCTCTGCGTACTAATTTCCTTTTTGCCGCAAACTGTGCAGTCAGTCAGTACTGAGCGTGAAGAGTTCCTGAGGCTAGTAAACAAAGAGGTATTCTGAATCATTGATATGTCTTGTAGCTCTTGACGAATAGCATTTATTTTCAGGAACTCCTTTATATATTCGTTCGAAGATAGTTTCATGCTTCTTTATGGCCAATTCTTAAGATAAACCCTCCTGTCCCCACCAAAAAGAAAAGAGGGAACAATATAGAAAAAAAGAAAAGAAAAGAAAAACCCTATGTGCACGTATCCCACTTGAAGATAAAGGGTTTTTTTGAACATGTGCTGGATCTGAGTTCTTTTTAATTATCGTCTCGTAGTTGTGCATTGGGCATCTATGTAGCACAGATACAGACTCGGACACATATACAAACACAGGACACGGGATTTCTTAAAAAGTGGGGACACGGAATAAATAAATAAATAAGATTTGTTGTATACGAGTGAAAATATAGTTAGGTGTATAAGGATGAAGCTTCAATATTTATAAGCAAGCATCATATATACATCGTAAAACAAAATATTTATTCCAAAATATTTGAAACAATCACACATTTGGCCCCCAAAGTTTTTAAAAAATTGCGTATTTCACTCTTGCTGTGTCCCCAATCCCCATATGTGTCCCTCTAAGAAAATTAATTAAATTTATTGGAGTGTCGAATTGGACATGGGGACATGCCGGCCTCCAGGAGTGTCAGTGCTACATAGTTGGGCATAGGATTGGGCTACAAATTTTGTGGGATCGCACGTCTTGAATTTGAATGCAACAATCAGTGAAGGGTTCACAAATCTATTGGACAACCAATCCCACAAAATAGGATATGTTCTCTCCGTCCCAAATTTTTGCCCCTCTTTGGGATTCCAACAGTTTAAGGTGACATCATCATTAGTATTCACAGTATATGACATTCCAAAATTACCCGTCTTTTTGAAATGCAATGATGTACTTTTTTTAACATCAATGTATTTTCCTTCCACTTTTGTGATGAATTTTGAATATAGGGGAAGGGGGAAAAAATGAATGTACCAATTTTTCCTCCTTGACTGGTCAAAATGGACATGTGTTGCGGGATGTGCCCTCGCTATTAGTACGGTGAGAACACCCATCTGATGGGATCACATGTAACCTCAACAGTGGTTTGACCAATCAAACATGGCGTCTGTATGTTAAGTCACATGAATGCTTTGGTGTCACTTTTGAATCTTCCGGGAGGTCAAACTTATTAATTGTCCCAGTAAATTTCCTATTGGCACAATATCCATTTTTAGCTCTTGTATGTCTTCCTTTTGGTCAACCAACTAGGCTTTCCTTTTTGTTATTGTTTACTTTGTTTCTTTGGATAAACACTAGACTTTCAGTTTGGAAAGTTGGTTCATAATTCTGCTATTTTCAGGTAGATCGGACTTTAAGTACATTGGTTATCATTTTCTTGTTCTTTTTTACGCGCCTATCTTTCTCTAATGCTTCTTGCATCCTAGGGGAAGGAGGGTGCATGTGAACATGCCCACATAGATCAACCTTTCGGTCCTTTCCTCTTTGTTGTGTTCTTTTTTCCTTTTTTCTTCAAAGCAAAAGTTATATGGCTTCTCTTTTGTAACGCTCTAATGTTAGATAGCTCTAATATATTCAGATAGAACTCTACAATAGCATGGTAGAGAAAGAAGGTACAGACGAAGGCGAGGCCATGAAAGCATATAGAGCAGTACGTGACGAAAGCGACCAGGATCCTGATGTGGCTGAACGTGATGAGGTTTCATCAGCACTCATAGATAGGGTGAGTATCTCCATTTTCTTGTGAAATCGCCTTCTCATCTTTCCTATTTTGGCCCACGAAGGGTGATAGAACCGAAGCATCTGACAAATTAGTTATTTAATGTCATATTTTATACTCCAGGTTGATGGTATGCTTCAGAACCTTGAAAAGGAAATTGATGATGTGGATGCTAAAATTGGTGACCGATGGCGGCTACTTGACAGGTTCGTAGTCATCTATGTACTTGTATGCCACCCCCCCCCTCCCTGAGTTCTACAAGTTGATTAAGCATTTTACTGTTGAGATTATATGTTGGATGACCTTGGGGTACGACGTATCTGATCTTGTTCTGGGTTAGTCATCAGCTCCAATTTCTTGCAGTCTCTTGGGACGCAGAAGTGTTATATCCACGCATATGATTCGTATATGAACCTTGATTTATTTAATCAGATTAGGCCAGACTAATCCTGAATCCTAATTCACTGTCCTGCTTATATATCCTTTGTATTGAGATTTTGTGTGTGGTAACTAAAATGTAGGTCTGGTGTTGGTTACTCCTGAACCTTGGTTTTGTATGTTGGTCTGGTGTTGGTCTCGTATATAAACCTTGGTTTTGTATTTGTCTCTTTCCAAAAAAGTTAAATCTGCAATTATATGAGCAGGGATCATGATGGCAAAGTAACTGCTGAGGAGGTGGCAGCTGCAGCTACGTACTTGAAGGATACTTTAGGCAAGGAGGGGGTCCAAGAACTCATTAGCAACCTTTCCAAAGACGGAGGTCAGTTATTCTTTGAAGTTTCAATTATTGGTTATATGCATCTCTAGTTCCTGAGAAGTAATGGTACACTCTAAACCACATTTTTCGTTGCCATAACCCGTAACTAGCCATAATTATTTGTAACACTTCCATACGCACCATACATACCGGCGTGACAAAAACGCCACAGAATATTGTTGTTACAAATCAACTACAAAGCAACTTTCTTTGCTATAAACCTATTCATACCTAAACCACAAAACTTCGTACTAACACCACAAAAACATCTCTATGTTACACACCATGTGTACCATAGCTTTCTCCCGATTGATTTTAAAAGTGTGGACTTCAAGCTAAATCTCAGTTGTTTTTTCAAGTTTTTGAGGTACATGTTTGTGTGAAACTTTCATCTACAGATGGTAAGATTCTTGTTGAAGACATTGTGAGATTGGGAAGTCGAGCAGAAGAAGTCGTTTCAGCTGAAGCTGGGGGGAGGTAGATTAGGATAGGAGGCAATCTCTTGTGCTTCTCGTTACGACTGTCAATATTTTTTCAACTATCTTATACGATTGTTACCCGGGGGCTATATTTCCTAAGTGATATATAGAGAAAGTTTATAGTAGTTCTTTCTAGCAGTCTTATGAAAAACAGTGCGTTTTCTAGTGCTGTAAGAATCAGTGGTGAAATTGTGGTAACAAGATGACGTTTATGTACACGGAGGCTCCTACTTGGCTTCATAATACTATCTTTTGTACTTGACATGAGAAAGTTTTGTCAAATATTGATGCATGTTTGAGTATAATTGGTAATTCTGGTTTGTCTTCTATGCTGAATTTAGTTGAATATCTCGAAGTTTCTTAAAGGCCCTTTTTCTTCAATTTTGATAACTTTGACAGAATTACAAGTTCTCCATTTTGTAAAATTTCACCACATCCTAATTCTACGTTCTTATGAGTTACGTTCAGTGTGGCCTAAGATATGCTCATACTTGGTGGTAAAAATGACCGCCTGCAGATTTGCGTCTGTTTGTATTCAGTTGTGCGTGATTACTTACTAAATGCTTGTTGATTTTAGGAAAATAATAATTATGGCTATTGGTGGTTAAAAGGAATTGAGCTGTTTGTGAGGTTGGCTCTGTAAGGGCTTGATTTGTCTCGTTAACAAACAATCTCAAGCAAGAATACTCGATTAGGATACGAGCCGAGCTTGAGTAAGCTGAAGCTTTGCTCGATAAGAACTCGACAAAGGCTTTGCTTGGTAAAAGGCTCGATAAGGGTTTGTAAGGGCTCGTTCGCCATCCTATTTGATGATCAGAAGGAGTTGTTTTCTATTTTTGTATACGGCAACCTTTGGCTAGGAAGGGTGTGGCTAGCAGCATACGAACACAATACTTTTGAGGCGAGTAATGAGTTTAACAAAAACAAATAATGTACTTTTGTGTGATTCGATTGTTCAGTTTTGAACACAAATAATAAGATCTCAATTAGATCTTGTGGAAAAAGTTTTAAGATAATTAGAATATTGAAGAAAATAAAAAATATAAACAATTGTTTGAGACGTTCAGGAGAACATGGGACCGGGGGAGTACTTGTATGTATCAGATACTACTTAGTTGCACAATTTCTGAAACAAATTGATCAATGTTCTTAGCAGAGCTTCCACCTTCATCAAATGCCTCTTTGGCCAATTCTTTCCAACAAGCAGCATTCCTTCTAAGCTCATTCCCTCTTTCTCCCTCCATAACTTCTTTTACACTCACTTCTATCTCTTCTCCAGTAATAATACCCTTGTCGTTGGCCTTTACCCTCAGCCCTACATTCCACACATCCACAATAAACTTCGCATTGGTCGCTTGATCTGTCCACTGTGGCACAGCCACCACGGGAACCCCCAAGCTTAGAGCCTCGAGCGTTGAGTTCCAACCGCAGTGAGTCATGAAACACCCCACTGCCCGGTGAGCCAGGACTTCGACTTGAGAACACCAGTTGACAATTAGACCTGTCGTGGGGTTATGCCATTGAGCATTATGAACCAAAAATGACAAAGAAATTAATAAAGCAATAAGCTAGTAGACTTGAGAGATGAAGGAAAGTTGCCTATGAAGTCTGCGAGAGGTTCAGAGGCACAACAAGTGTCATTGTCTTTGAGGCATATTTGCCTCCTTTTGTACAGGCACTTACAAATCATGAATCTCCTAGTGCACCTTTAACATAGATCATAACAACAGGAGTGTCAAAAGTCTTTCTCAACTATCCAGAAAATCAGAACTAGGTGTGCTGTCTAAGAAGCACAGACACACCACCGATCTCACGTATCTGTGTCCGACACGTAACGGACACGACACGACAGTTTCTGAATAAGTGTTGGACACAGCTAGATACATGTCCAGTTTTTATTACATTTTGTATAGTCGAACCCATTTTGGACACTTTATGACACGTTTGAGAACACATCAAGAACACGAGGTTAAAAATGCATTTTCCAAACGTTGGCCTCCAGATAAAATTTTCCAGCTGATGAAGCAATATCAACATCCCTCGAACGTAAACTAATTCACTGACGTCCCATCTCTAGCCATAATGTTGAAATTGAATAGAACAGACCTTAGGATCAAAAAAAAAAATAGAACAGACCTGTACATCTTTTTTTCCCCCTCCCAGAAGGCACAGCTAATATGAGAAAAAAAAAAACAAAAATTAAATGTGGACCTTTCTCTGATGTTTCTTCCATGAAACCGCGGGGAAGCTTGCTCTCTTCAGAATCCCTAACCACCCACAAGAAGTAGCTGCCGCAGTTTTTCAGGCCACATGCAATTTCCTCCATCTGGTTTTTGGTTAAGCTTGCCAAGCTCCCGAACGATGCGTAAACGACCGAACCTTTTTCCATTGTGTCTAGCCATTTAATGCAAGCTTCAGTACCGGGCTGGAAGAGGTTGAGGCCATAGTCTTTGTCATTCTCCAACCTCCTGTCCAAATACGTTGATGGAATGGTTGGCCCTATTGTCTTTACAGGCCATTGACTTGCCATCCAGTTCACTATCTAGTAGATGGAAAGTTTGCAACATGGATAACAATATGGTTATAATGTTAGAGATTTTCAAAATAATAGAGTCGTCGTTTTGGTTTTGTAAAATTTCCTTGTTTCCTTAGAATGCTTGTTTTTCCTCTTTGTGAGCTTTGTCCCACATTGGTTAGTTGAGAAATGTTGGAGTGGTATATATTAGGAAACCTTCCTAATATGAATAACTAATTATCTAGTGTGGTGCAGCCCTATGGTGCTCTGCACCATACCGGGGGAGCCGGTGCGAAGCACCAGTACACACCCACATGCGCGTGCGGCATGGGCTGTGGTGCATTGTGGCGCTTTAGCGGCGCACTTTGCACTTAGGTGGCGCTGACGTGGATGCCGCGTGTCCAACGGTCAAACTAGATCGGGTGCGTACCCTTTCTCAACGGGTGCGTAGTGGTCTATATTGTCAGAATTCGGACATAGACATACAGACATAAAATGCCGAATTTCTCCCACATCTCTCTCTATATTTTCTAGCATTCATTCTGCGTTCTGTTTTGTTGCAGAAAACAGAATTCAGTGGTTCTCTGTTCTTATATTCACACAGCAGGTATTCTGTCCGTTTCGTTAGTGCAAACGCAAACGGTAGAACTTCGAGTTCGGGCTTCGATTTATCTTGAAGGCAGATTTGCTGTAACCCTTTGCATACCATTTGGTGGGGGCAAATACTGTCTTTAGGAAAGCGACATAGTCGTGACTCGAAGTGTTTTCAGCATTTATAGAGGTTTCGCCAACAATTCAGAATTTGAAGCAGCAACCGGGTAAATTTTCCAACATAAAACACAAATATGAAGAAAATGCAGCCTCCCCAATCCATTTTATATGCTAGAATTTTACTCTCTCTGCCCCTGATGGGTTGTCTCTTTCGGGGATTCATACTTACGGAGTATTAAGGAACTCATCGTTGCACTTTTCACATTTTACTTCTCTACTATTGTATTCAATTTGTTGCACATTGTGTGGTGGCATGAGAGCTTAGGATTTGGGGCAGGGGATGACTAGTTTGCCAAGATAGATGTCACTCTTTAAGTTTGTATGCATTGAAAGATGATATGAGATTGTCCTTGCCAAAAATCTGTCCTAATGCACTCTCGGGGTCCTCAAGGCTAACTTTTCCAGTGACTTTTCCCTACTGGTTTGCCAAGATGTTACTCTTTTCGTCACTATACCAAAGTCGAAAAAATTTCATATAAGACGACAAAAAGACCCAAAAACTCAGTATTTCCTAAAAAGTCGGTCTTTTCAGGATATGTAATTTTGCGATACTCCTATCACTTCCTGCAGGCTGCAGCTGTACGTGCATCAGTACAAGAGGAGCGAGTTTTCCGGATGCCATAAGGTACATACCTCTTCTTCCAACTTGTCAAAGGTGTTAAACAAGAGCCAATCTGCCTCCTGAATATTGGAGAACTGGTTGATTACTAGGCTCAGCAGACCTGGGTACATGCCCGCGTCAGAAATGAAAGACGGAAGGTCATTCGTCTCCAGTAGTGGCATTGAAGGCAACGCAACCGTAACCCCTTCTAACGGAAGCTTGAAATTCCCTTTGCACACATGAGAGTAGATGGCACTAACAGCACAGGATTGTGTAAAGAATGAAGCTCCGCGGAGACCGAAGCGTTGCGCTATTTCTAGAGCCCATGGCATACCCGAGTCATACACGAGTACCTTGTTGGGAATTCATCACAAAATTAATATTTTTCGAAGAAATGACATGTCCAAAGGTAGTAACACTTTAATTATCCAAGTTCAAGGATCAAAATTATCCAACATACCTTAGCAGGGTTGTCGTCGGAGCTCTTTTGTTTATCAATGAGTTCGGCTAAGCTCAGAGACACTGCAGCTCTGAAGCGCTCGACGTAGGCGACCATGCCCTCAGCTCCGTCGCCTTGACCGGAACCGTCGGAAATGCACACAATGTTCACGAAGTTGGCTTGGACTTGGATGTTGGTGCTAAAGGCTCCGGGGGTGAGTAATAATGTGACCTTCACACCTTTTGAAGTCAAGTGCTTGGAGAATTGTAGCATTGGGTTTATGTGGCCTTGTGCTGGGTAAGGAATGACTAGAACATGAGTTTTTCCAGCCATTTCTCCCTCTCTCTCTCTCTCTCACTCTCTCTCTCTCTCTCTCTCTCTACTTTAATCAGCAACTGACCACACATAGTGTGGTGACCAGATCTTCTAAAATTGCAGGCTACGAGTGTACAAACTGGTCCATATCGCTTGATGATGTAGAGCAATCTGGAAAGATTCTGTGGAGGGCGTGGTCCGGCGGAGGGACCAGGACGGTGGCCTCGTTGCACCAATTAGCCGGGGCGGTGAATCTACTACCCATGGGTCGGCGGTTTGGGTCGGTAGCCGATCCGAGTCCGGCCGGGCTTGGATAAAGATAACCGAAGTGTCGATCCACGGAAGGGAACGGTCTGGTTCGGCGTGTGTATTAATCGATATGATCTGGTTCAGCAGTTCCCCGCCGAACGGGTTGGGGATTGCCCTGTTGAAGTCATCACTGCCGTACCAAACGGTCCGGCAGGACCTACGCTCGCCGAGCCCCCTGTCCCCTAACTTGGAGAGAAAGTTAGGAAGAGTTGAGCAGGGGGAGGCAACCTCGCGTCTTATCCAATCCCTTATATTCAGGAGCGGAGTATAGGAGATTGGATAGGTTCAGGATTGAGATGTCTATCTGGATCCGAGATAGGCGGGCTCATCATACAACGAATAAGTATCTTAATGGGATTTGGACTCTGCATTCCCTTTGGCTATATAAGGAGGTATTCACCTCTAGAATAAGGTACGTTCAGAATACTCTCTCAAACCCTAAACTATACCTCGATATCTCCTCTCCTGTTTACTGACTAGAGCGTCGGAGTGCCTGCCCCGGACATCACGCTCCGGGTTTGGGCACTAACGCGGTTGTTTCGTGCGCAGGTCTAGTCCGTCCACGTCCAAGTCTCAACCATCCAAGCCACAAGGTCTAACCGGAGAAAGCCAGCCACCACAATTGGCGACTCTGCTGGGGAACAAGATTAACAAACACATCTTGTGGTGCAGTTTTCTTTCCGTTCTTTCTTTTCCCAGTTCAGGATGACAACCCCGGACGGACGACCTCTCGGTCTTGATAACTTCAATCCAAACCTGGGCCACCACTCCTCTCAGCGGACGGTGGTAGGGCGGGATGGCATCCCCATTGGGGGTCCCGGCGACCCAAGGGTGGTGGGTTCAAACATCCCTGACCCTAGCAACCAGGATTTAGAAGCAGCGGCATTCCACATAGATGGGGTGCACCGCTCTGCAACAAGCCTCACGGTTCCTCCTCCCCCCCCAGCAGTGCTCCCGGTGAGCATGGCAGAGGAGTTAATGCGACTAAGAACACAAGTACAAGAAATCCAGGCGCTTCACAGCGCCCCACCCGTTTCCAGGTCGCAGGAACGGCGACGTAGGAGGAATGCTCTTCGAACGGCTGACACTGTTAGGGCCTCTGCCTTTGCAAGGCTCGGCCCACTGTGTCGCATTGATGCTAGTGGCATTGTCCACCTGGAACCCGGACACCGAACCGATGCGTCCGGAAACGATAACGTTCGCCGAGCATTATTTCCCACAACAAGCGCCACGGCATCAAGCGCTCGTTCGAGGTCAAGGGGAAGGCCGGACCAGACTCAAGGACTTCCCCGGCTCGGCGACACAAGAGATAACGCGGGAGACCCTCTTGATCACCCTTTTGGGTCGCGAGGTCACCAGGGTAACCACCGAGCGAACATATCTGAGGGGCGGCGATATGAAGAGGAGGAAAGGGAAACGAGCACTCGGCGCCGTCAGAGGTCGCCGGCCCATTCTACCAGTCGCTCCCACCATCGGCAGTCTGACCAGGGACATCACCGGCGATTGCCGGGTCGATCTGCCGGACAATCCAGACTTCAGGAAGAGAACAGTCAGGGGCTGCTACCGGAGGAGAGGTGCGAGATCAGCGCCGGCGGCGGGGCTTTAATAGTGGTAAATACTCGCACCGGCGAGAGAACCACTTATCGGCCCGTCCGGCATCAGGAAGAACCCCCGGCGGTGGGAAACAGGAGGGCCTCGGGGTCGAAGCGCCGAACCCCAGAGCCAAGTATCAGCGGCCGGAGGGCTCGGACCCCACCAATCAACAAAAGGACAAGGGATGATGCTCGAGAGAAAAACTCAGCGCCTTCGGCAGTAATCCCGCCGAAGGAAGGGGTTACAGTAACCTCGGCAAAAGGTGTCTCCCCCTTTTCCAAGGCTATAGCAGATGAGCCTCTCCCTCCCCACTTCAAGGTCCCCAAATTCACCGTATACAACGCGAAGTCGGACGCACGACCCATGTGCAGCAGTTCAAGTCCATGGCTGCGCTCTGCTGATTGAGCGAGGCAATGATGTGCCGAACGTTCTCCCTGAGCCTCCCGGACACTGCCATGTTGTGGTATACACAGCTAAAACCAGGTTCGATAAGCAGCTTCGGCGAACTGGAGCGTTCGTTTACAGCACGGTTTGTGGCAAGTAACCGGAGGCCAAAAACAATAGAAGCCTTAACGGACCTTCGGCGGAAGACCGGCGAGTCCTTGAAGGATTATTCCGAGCGCTTCTATAACGTGTACAACATGGTTGAGAGCTGTGATCAAAAGACTGCGGCTACGTCGTTCAAACGTGGACTGGATAGGAATTCTGACCTATCCAAGGAATTGATGCTTCGGCCGCCGAACAACATGACAGAGCTCATGCATACCGTTGCTCGGTATATAGAACTTGAGGAGTACATCGGTGGATCCGAAGTAGCACCAGTTGCCGAGCTGGGTAAGACGGCGGCCAAGGAAGGGAAGAAGCAGGTTAACGTAGTGTCCAAAAAGGAAGGCCAAGGGTTCGGCGGAAACAAAGGAAGCGGGAAGGTATGGGACCGCCCGCCGAGCGATGGGCGGGACCACCTTGCCATCACAACCTACTTCAAGGAGCCAATCTTCCGTATGCTCCGAGAATGTGGACGGCTTCCTGGTTTCCAATGGCCAACAGGAGCGGCAGAGAAGTTGGGAACTGCCGATGGAAGGGAACCGAACCAGAGGGTGTATTGCTCATTCCACAACGAACAAGGGCACTATACGACGGCATGCCAGCCATACAAAGTCTACCTCGAGGAGTTAGTCCAGCAGGGAAAGATGGATCGGTGGATCGACTGAACCAAGTCACCGAATGCAGGGATCCCGCCGAGAGCCCAAGATCTCGACGGCGTGGTGCATTGCATACACGGACCAATGAACAAGGCCCAGGCCAACGAGCTCCACAAAAAACTATACAGCCCTACCCCGCCTGGGGTGATGATGGTTCAAAATTCATCGAAGCGGAAGATTGACGCTCGTAGCACGTGGGAGATCACGTTCACCGAGCAAGATTTGGAGGGGTTATCTCTACCCCACAATGATGCCTTGGTCCTCTCTTTACAATTTCAGCGGAAACTTGTCCGGAGGGTATTGGTCGATCAGGGTAGCTCGGCGGAGATCCTGTTCTATTCAGCGTTCAAAGCTCTAGGTCTCTCGAAAGAGCAATTGGCCCTGGTGGAAGCCCCTTTGATTGGTTTTACTGGGATTCCGGTCTACCCGCTCGGCAAGATCGTACTCCCAGTATATGCTGGTTCAGTGAAGTTGGATATGGAATTCATCGTGGTTAGTTCGCCGAGCCCATACAACGCAATCCTGGGAAGAAACTGGTTGCACGGCATGAGGGCTGTGGCATCCACGCTTCACCAATGTGTTAGATTCATTGGAGAGTCTGGGAGACAGAAGACCATCAAGGCGGACCAGGTGGCCTCAAAAAAGTGTTTCGTCAACTCTGTTCGAGGGAAGGGCAAAACAAAGGAGGTACAGAGTATAGAGGTACCTGAGTTGCTAGATGAGAACATCGCCGAAGAGGAAACAAGAGAGGCGCTACAAGGGCCTGAAGAAGTTGGAAGACCGGCAAGCGACAGGGCCGTGGAGGACTTGGTTCGGGTTGCTGTCAATGAAGATGGGACCCGCTCTTTTCTTATTGGCTCGGCTCTTGATGAGGTCGAGAAAACGCAGATGGTCGAATTCCTCAAAGAAAACATGGAAGTCTTTGCATGGACTCCATATGAAATGCCGGGCATTAGTCCCGACGTGATAAAATATTCTTTGAATGTTGATCCGGCTAGGAGGCCTGTTGTGCAGAAGCCTCGGCGATCCTCGGCCTTACATGCCGACGCAGTTAACGAAGAGGTAGAACGCCTCCTTGACGCCGGGGCTATTCGAGAGGTCCAATATCCAACATGGCTAGCAAATCCGGTGGTGGTCCGGAAGAAGAACGGCAAGTGGCGCGTCTGTGTCGACTTCACCGATCTGAACGACGCATGCCCAAAGGACTGTTTCCCTTGCCCTTGGATCAATCAGTTGGTGGATGCCACCGCCGGGTATGCTCGGCTGAGTTTTATGGACGCTTACAGAGGATACCATCAAGTTGCTATGGATGAGGAGGATCAGGAGAAGACGGCGTTCATCACCCCCAGTGGCACTTACTGTTACCTGGTGATGCCATTCGGCTTAAAAAACGCCGGGGCTACGTTCCAGCGTATGGTAGCCCTGTTGTTCAAAGGGATCCTCGGCAGAATAATGGAGGCTTACATTGACGATATGGTCGCCAAAAGTAAGGAAGCAGCCGATCATCTTCTCCACCTCGGCGAAATTTTTGGTGTTCTAAAGAGGTTCGGCTTGAAGCTGAATGCTGAAAAATGTGCATTCGGCGTTGGTTCTGGCAAATTCCTTGGACATTTAGTTACTCGCCAAGGAATTGAGGCCGACCCAAGTCAGATCAATGCCATACAAGAAATCAGGGCTCCGGCCACGGTGAGGGAGGTTCAGCGCCTCGCCGGCATGGCTGCCGCCCTTAATCGCTTCATCAGCAAGTCTTCGGATATCTGCCGACCTTTCTTTCAATCAATAAAAGGCAACAGCCGAAGGAGCTTCGTATGGATGCCGGACTGCGATGATGCGCTCGCCGAACTAAAGAGATGTCTATCTCAAGCTCCTTTGCTGGTTGTGCCAAAGGAAGGGGACGAGCTTCACCTATACCTTGCAGTTTCCGAGCATGCTGTTAGTGCTGTCCTGGTTCGGCAGGAAACCTCAAAGAGTGTAACGGGCACGGACCAGAAGCCAGTCTACTACATTAGCAAGGCACTTCTCCCCGCCGAGACTCGCTACCTCCCAATAGAGAAGCTGGCTTTAGCATTGGTAATGGCGAAGAGGAAGCTCCTGCCGTACTTCCAGAGCTTCACCATTGTGGTCGTTACCGAATACCCTTTGAGAGCGGTGTTACGCAAGGCAGATCTCTCCAACAGATTGTGCAAGTGGTCCCTGGAGTTGGCAAACTTTGATATCCGTTATCAGGCTAGAACGGCAATCAAAGGTCAGGTATTGGCTGATTTTGTCGCCGAGTTCTCCCCTGGGGTGGAAGACGGCAGAAGCAGTGAAGAGGATCTGGCCAGAGAGTCCATCGGGCCAGCCCCTGGACCTCGGTCGAGCCATCCAGCTCACGAAGAATATATCACAAAGCGGCCCATCCCTTCACGCCGAGCGAGCTTGTTCACCGGGCACGCTTGGAGACTCCATGTAGACGGAGCGTCTAATAACCGAGGGGCTGGTGCCGGGATTGTTCTGGTGTCACCGAGCGGGACCTTGCACGAGCATTCATTGAGCATTGGGTTTCCAGCAACCAATAACGAGGCAGAGTATGAGGCCCTCATTGCCGGACTCAAGTTAGCTCGGCATATGGGTGCTGAAGAAGTTCAGGTTTACAGCGATTCACAGCTCGTTGTTAATCAGCTCAATGATGATTACGAGGCTAAGGATGCACGCATGAACAAGTACGTGAGCCAAGTTGTTGCCCTGGCTGGCTCATTCAAAAATGTATTTTTTGACCATGTGGGTCGTGACCTCAATTCTCATGCCGATGCTATTGCCGGACTGGGAGCCGTATGTGCCGATCAGGGAGGGGAAAGAACGATCGTCCTCGGCGAAGTCCCATCACCGAGCTTCGAGCCGGAGCCACATGAGGTGATGGACATCCATCTGGCGCCGAGCTGGATGGACCCCCTCGTCTCCTATTTGAAGCACGCCGTACTTCCGGCCGACCGGAAGGAAGCCCATAAGATCCGTTGTCAATCTGCTTCCTATTTTCTCGATCCCTCCGGCACACTGTACCGCCGATCATACACTGGTCCAGATCTCCGCGTGGTGCATGAGCAGGAGGTGCCCGGCATTCTCGAAGAGTTGCATGGTGGAAGTGCTGGTTGTCACACCGGCGGCCGGTCCTTAGCTGACCGTGCCCTTTCCCAGGGTTATTGGTGGAAGAGAATGGTACATATGGCTACAGAGTTTGCCAAGCAATGCAAGTCTTATCAAAAGCATTCTCCTCTTATAAACCAGCCGACCCTACCGTTGCAACCGGTTTCTAGTCCTTGGCCCTTTGCTCAATGGGGGGTGGATATTATTGGCAAGCTGCCGAAGGCTACTGGCGGCTTTACCCACATCATTACTTCTACAGACTATTATACCAAGTGGGTGGAAGCCAAAGCACTTATAACAATCACGGCCGCCGATGTGGAGAGTTTCCTTTGGAAACATATTTTTACCAGGTTCGGCGTACCTTACGCCATTGTGTCAGACAACGGTACCCAGTTTGTCGCCGACGCAATTAAGGCCTTATACAAGAGGCGCGGCATACAGATGAAGACAGCTTCCGTCTCCTATCCTCAGGGAAACGGACAGGCCGAAGCTGCCAACAAAGCTATCTCTGCCGGCCTGAAGCGCCGACTCAAGAACAAGCGCGGCAAGTGGGCGGAAGAGTTGCCTGATGTTCTATGGGGCTACCGAACCACTCCACGGCGCGGCACTGGTCGTACTCCTTACTCCATGGCGTTCGGCGTCGAGGCCGTGCTCCCTGTGGCTGTTACTCGGCCCACGTCTCGAACTGCAACATTTGACGTTCCAACGAACGATGCAATGCTAGCCGCCGAAGCAGATCGAGCAGATGAGCTTCGAGACAATGCCCACATCAAGTATGCAGCTTATCAGCAGCAGTTGGCTCGGAGTTATAACAAGAATGTGCGGAGCCGCCCCTTCAATGTGGATGATCTTGTCCTTCGGCAGATAGTCCAGAAGAAACATTTGAAGAAATTCATGCCGAAGTGGGAAGGTCTATTCCGGGTGGTCAAGAAGGTTGGTTATGGCTCATATGAACTTGCCGAGATGGATGGTACGGCGATACCGAACCATTGGAACGCACAGCTTCTTCGAAAGTTTTACGCTTAAATTTTCTTTTGGCTTTTCGCCTTGGCTATGTGTTAAGCCTTCAGTTTTTTACAAAGATTTGTTTCAATAAAGACTAGTTTGTTTCTATTTTTGTGTTTTGTTAGCCTCGGTGGTATCATTATGCTCGTTTTGCCGAGGCACGCCTTTTCAGATTCTGTTCGGCAAAGACTTTGCATGCCATATCCTGAAGGGGGCATTCCCAGCTTCGGCCGTTCCTTTTGATCCGGCGGAACCAACCTCGGTGGTAGGTTTCCTCCGAATCAGGGGCTGGGTACGGCGAGCTGGGACGGATACTTATACGTGAGATTTTTGTTAAACCATGTGCATGAAGTGCGATACATGAGTCTTAACATGCATGAAGTGTAAAAAAGTATGTAACATAGACAGAAAACTTGAAACTTTCATCATAAAGTTGGTCCATTACAAATCATAAACAGGGGCTCGGCTGAACAAAGTACTTTTGCCGATCCTCGATTCTACAAAATGCAAAACATAAATTCTACACTACGGTGGGGTCATCAGTTGGCTTCGGCGGCTCCACAGTAGTGGAGATAGGCTGCTCGGTCGGGGTGATGGGCTTGGCCTTGGTAGAATCTGGGTTCTCAGCCGCATTCAGCGGCTTGTCCACAGTTAGATGCTCGGCGGGACTTGGTGGCACGTCGGCGGCTGGGTTGGCCTCTTCGGCTGGAAGCAGGTGCCTCGGCAGATCCACAGGTAGCACCACTGGGTTCTCCCTTCGGTGGTCATCCTTGGAGACCTCGGCATAGTCTAGGTCGACGTGGAATCCACGGAGGAAAGAGGAGGCATGAGCGTCTTCATATCCCTTCCGCTCTCCATCCCTGAAAGCCTTGGTGACAAGGGCTTCCACCTGCTCCTTGTAGTACTCGCCGGCCTCGTTATAGCCCTCATCATTGGCCTCCTCCAGCTTGGCCGGCAGCTCATCCTCCATCTGCTTCTTCTTCTCTTTCAGTTGGTCCCGCTCAGCTTCAATCTCCTTGAGCTTCACCATCAGGCGGTCCCTCTCCTCCAGGCCAGCCTTGGCCTCGGCAACTTGAGCCTCCAACGCCTCGATTTGGTCGTTGGCCTCCTTCACCTCCTTCCTCATTGCCTGAAGGTCCCCCCGCTGGGACTTCCTAGCAGCAAGGAGGACCTCCATGTCGTTAAAGGCTTTACTGGCGCATTGCCCGGCCTGCGAAAAGAAAAGAAAAAGTTAGCATATGAAAAGGGATATTCAACTTTGAGGTTAAGGTTGGGAATCCATACCTTGGCAAGGTGAAGGCACAGTTCGGCCATGTTGTCGGCCTTGCCTGAAGGCAGCTTCTCCATGTCCTTTGGGAGGGCCAGGCCCTTTAGAAGGGTCATGGCCAGATGGGGGATCTCCCCCAGGCTGTCGCCGGTAGAGATCACGTGCCCGTCAGGACAGACCAAGCTCGGAACAAAGGGCTCCGAGGATGCACCTTCAAGATGGCCAGTGTTGAGGATCTGTGCGTCCTCTTTGGAGATTCTGGCCTTCTTAGCAATATGGGGGCCCTCCCCCTCGGCGGTTGAGCTCTTCTCTCTTCGGCGAGAGGGACGTGGTGGTACGACAGCAGCGGCTTCGGTGGGCTTATCCTGGGGCTCCGGCTTGCTGGTGGGAGCTTGCACCTTCTCCTCCCTGTTTGGCAGCCCGGAGGAAGAGAGGTCTTGGGCTAGGTACTGCTGCTGCAGTGCTTGCCCGGCAAAGGTAGCGAGGTCGACCTTCTTCCTCACCATGTTATCTTTATTCTTGCGACTTACGTACCCGTGGTAGAAAGGCTTATAACCGAGGAGGGTCGGCGCGTCTCGATTGGGGCACCGAAGCAAGGGGATCAGGTTCGTCCACTTGCCAGTAATGAGGAGTCCCTTGTTCGGTGCCGAGCAATCTGCAAGCAAAAGAAGAAGATCAGTATGAATGGATACAAGTCAATATGGAAGACAAGACATAGAGAGAGATATATACCGGGCTTGTCCCCGTGGCCGGGGAACCCTCGCACTCGTGGGATTTTGTAAGGCCTCTCAACTGCCGAATCTCTCCTGGTTGGAAAGGGGTCATCAAGCAGGGGATTAATGGGACCCCACTCGAAGTTGCCGGACACCTTGACCAGGACCATCCACCACTTTTCAGTGTCATAGAGGCGGTCCACCAGGTGGTCGAAGTGTTGGCGGGTGGTGAGGTAGTACTTGTCGTACTTGGGGATCCTTGATACCACATACATGAGCATCAGGTCCCCAAGGGTGAATAGCAAGTTGTTGGTCTTTGCCAGCTTTATCGCCGAGCTCAGGATGCGCCAGCTGTTGACTGCAACCTGAATCGGCGCAAGGTTGTAATCCGCCAGGAAGTAGCGGAGGAAGGGGTTCATGGGGAACCTTACCCCCCCCTCAATGATGGCGTAGAGAGGAAGAACGATGAAGTCCTCGCCGAAAGGAATCCGTTCGGTGGTAACCCTTTCGACAAGAACATCATCTGGGATGGAGTATTTGGTCCGGAAGGCCTGTGTGAAGCCACCTGGACCATCGCCGTAGAAGTGGCTGTACGGCATGGGTCCAAGACCCGTTGGTAGCGGAGGGATGAGGTTGACGTCACTCGGCGGGGGTGGTTCGGCACCTCCTGCTGTATCAGAGGTGCTCGGCGGCGCACCAGCTGACGTCGATGTGCTGGCCTGGGCCCCTGTGGCTGTTCGTTCCCTGTTATCCTCTTCCGGGACGGAGCCATGTGTGTCTTCCTCGGCGGATTCGCCGGGGGAGTCACTCCGCCCGTAGAGGATGTCCCTGGAGGACCTGTCGTCAACTTGGAGCGGAATGTGGATGCCGGGGATGATTGGACCCCCGGACTGATGGGCAAAGTTGCTGGAGCTTTCATTGAAGCTCCTGTACCCTCTGCCGAGCGCCTGAATGGTCTCTTGAAGGTCTGGGTAAGCTTCGGGATCGATGTTCGGCAGGAGAGAGTTGGGATCCACCATGCTGAAGACCTAAACAGAATAAGAAATTGAAGGGGTGATGAGAATTCCTACTTCAGCATGGCTGTTCATATGCGTCTAAATCCTTGCCGAGGGGGGTACTTCAGGATCCTCCTCGGCGGAAGCCGTGGTTTCTTATCAAGTATCGAGTTTGGCACGGTGAAGGACCGCTCCGTTGTTGGCGGTCCAGACGGTGGCCCACGGCCACAAGCGGCCATGGAAGATCGACACTGTTCAAATTAAAGGCGTTTTTGTGCAAACGTGGGGCTGTGTGTGGGGTATTGCAGTATGAAGTGTTCAGAAGGGATCAGAGGGGGTAGCGGAGTTACCTGAGAATGCTGGTGTTGGATAGGCGGCGAGTGGCGGAGCAACGGAGGCGCTTGAAATGGCAGCAGCGGTTGGAGTTGCAGAGCAAAGGAGGCGAGAGCAAAGGTATTCTTCTGTCCCGCCTCCCCTCTTATATAGAGGATGGATTGAACGGGTGGAACCCTAAGCGTCGAAACGCGAGAACCGAAGCGTCGCCGCTCCACCCACTCTCGACACGCCACGTGGAAAGCCTGCGCCGCTCCGTACCGGCGTCGTTCCCCCATCCACCACGTGGCACCCCACTCCGTTTGGGTTTCCTGATGGACCGTTCGATCTCTGGCGCCCAACGGTCCCATCAGCCCCCATTTGCTGCAGATGCATCATTACCCTAACGTTTCGAGAAGGGTCCTCACTAACCCTCACTGGACCGGCGGTATACGCTCGGCACGTTTGCCTCAGGACGCCCTCGGTAGCAAGTTTTCCTTATGTGGTCAACCCCTCCCACCTTTGGCAAAGGAGGAAGAAGTTGAGGGGCTATTGTGGAGGGCGTGGTCCGGCGGAGGGACCAGGACGGTGGTCTCGTTGCACCAATTAGCCGAGGCGGTGAATCTACTACCCATGGGTCGGCGGTCTGGGTCGATAGCCGATCCGAGTCCGGCCGGGCCTGGATAAAGATAACCGAAGTGTCGATCCACGGAAGGGAACGGTCTGGTTCGGCGTGTGTATTAATCGATATGATCTGGTTCGGCAGTTCCCCGCCGAACGGGTTGGGGATTGCCCTGTTGAAGTCATCACTGCCGTACCAAACGGTCCGGCAGGACCTACGCTCGCCGAGCCCCCTGTCCCCTAACTTGGAGAGAAAGTTAGGAAGAGTTGGGCAGGGGGAGGCAACCTCGCGTCTTATCCAATCCCTTATATTCAGGAGCGGAGTATAGGAGATTGGATAGGTTCAGGATTGAGATGTCTATCTGGATCCGAGATAGGCGGGCTCATCATACAATGAATAAGTATCCTAATGGGATTTGGACTCTGCATTCCCTTTGGCTATATAAGGAGGTATTCACCTCTAGAATAAGGTACGTTCAGAATACTCTCTCAAACCCTAAACTATACCTCGATATCTCCTCTCCTGTTTACTGACTAGAGCGTCGGAGTGCCTGCCCCGGACACCACGCTCCGGGTTTGGGCACTAACGCGGTTGTTTCGTGCGCAGGTCTAGTCCGTCCACGTCCAAGTCTCAACCATCCAAGCCACAAGGTCTAACCGGAGAAAGCCAGCCACCACAGATTCGACAAGCAAAAATCAAGGCATTTGAATAGTTAATTGGGTTATTTTATTAGGAAAACGATAATATCAAGATTGTATTTGTTAATGTCAAAATTTTAGTGTAGAAGAGTCTTATAACCTATAACCTTTAAATGGTACCATTCTTTTATGCACTAGAATTTTGGCATTATCACCATCCATTTTATTATGACAACTTTCGTTATAAAAACTACTCCCTCCGTCCCATAAAATTAGTCTCCTATAAAATTACGTGCAATTTTCGAGGTTGAAATTAATGTACTTCCCGAAGAATTTTTGGTGCAATATGAATCTTGTTTAATAAATCTCGATAAGATCTTTTGAATGGTGAAAAAAATTGAAAAATCATTTTAGTAAATATGTTCTTTTTTAAGTTTGAAAATTGCACGTAGTTTCAAACCAACCCAAGCCAACCATAAACACACACAAAGAGGGAAATTTTTTCAGTGCCGAGCGGGTACCACGTGGTGCCCGCTCGGCGATCCGAGCCGTCCATTTCGTGTTTGAACGGCTCAGATTTAGAGAGAGAAAAAGGAGAGAGAAAGTGTTGGGGTGAGAGGAGAGAGAGGGTTTCAATCCGAACCGTCCAAAAGTAAATCGGACGGCTGAGATGCGCCGAGCGGGTGCCACGTCGGCAATACCCGCTCGGCACCGAAAAACTTCTCCACAAAGAGACAGAGACAAATGATATTTACGTGGTTCCAAAAAAAGGGGGACCTCCACGGAGAGCTTTACCATGTAGTTACACACTCCATCAGAATGATTACAAATTCACACACTCCCAGCAGGTTTTCTCTGTCACTCTCTGATACAAAACTAAGAACAGGAGGGGACCCTCTTCATAATTTCTCTTAACCCTATTCATCTGCCACGAAAGTCTTCATCCATTTACTCCAATGGTGTTCGGGGAAGACTAGAGAGGATAGCTGTCAACACCAATTGGACTGATTTGGCAACTCTGGTGTGCTATGAACAGGAGGAGGGGGGAGAGCCACAAGTCAACATTTATTAGCTTTTTACTCTTATAATTTAGGAGATTTCTCTACCTATAAATAAGGATGCAACCCTCTTTGCCAATCTGTTCAATTTTCCAATAAAATTTATAGTTCTCTATATTCGTCATATGCAAGACATTTATCTTTTTCCTTGTAATCAAGAGCCCGTCTTTTAAAACAAGATATAATTTATCTGTCCGTCTGTTAGAAAGATATCTAAACCATTCGTCTACTAGAACTATATCTCGTCGCTTTTTTATAATTAAAATGCATCACTCGATGAGTTAAATTAAGTTGCGACCTGCTTAACATGACGACGTGTTGTAAACTCCGCCGGTTTAGAACTTAGCTGATACAAAACTATATGATAACACTCAATTTTTCAAATTCTGTTGTTCCATTTTATATTATTATTCATGGACATTGATTAATTATAAGATCCTTCTATTCATCAGCTGTACTGGAACGTTCCTGTTTCACTAAGGTTCTTATTTTTTAAGTACTTATTTTTCGCTTTGCAGGACATGCCATTATCTCATAATACATCACCTTTAGTTCAAAAAATAAGAACTTATTTTAAAAAAAGTACTTATACTAGTTAGTGGAACACACCCTACATGGACGAATAAACAATAAACGAGACGGGTTAAGATAGGAGGAAGTTGTTGAGACGATGGAACAATTTATGAAGTGGTCCTAAGAGAAAAAGACAACGTTGGTACAGGATTTATGGCAGCCTCTCCTATTGATGTATAACACATTTGATCAACAAATTGAATGATTATCATGAAATGTTGATGAAGTGATGGACCTTGTACTATGACATTTATCGTACCATTGGCACATATGATCGAAGAATTCTGAGCCAAAATTCATACTCAAAATGTACAAAAATCTAGTTTAAGTAGCCACTTTTTAATTTCACTCTCCAACAATTATCTCCAATTTTTTTTTTTTTTGCAAATGAATTGTATTATAACAAAAACAAAACAAGCCTGAGTAAAGAGCGAAGGGGAGAAAAATAGTCATAAGTAATTATTGAAAAATGCTACAGCATCGTGGTTTAGACTCTAACAGTGCAGTGTAAGTACAAAAAAGCGTAGCTGCGTACTATGTGTATAAAAAGGTATTGATATCATAAGTAATTTGGCTGTTATTTGACATTTAACTACCGCCTAGCGGGCATGTTATTGGCACCCTTCGTAATCTATAGTGTTTTTTTTTTATATCTTAAATGAGATTCATGTTAAGTGCTAGACTTGTAATTAACCTTGAAAACGTCGTTCGGGCTAGAGCTAGTGGTCCTTCAAACTTCTTTTAAAGAGGTCTCTGATACGAATATCAAAGGATGGACAGAAATCTTTAGCCATCACTCCATCTCGAGTCTGGATACCTCTTCAGCAATAATGAAAAGAAGAAATGGGATAGATAAGATCAATTTTGACGGGGCAAAGCAATAGACCCAGGTTGTAAGTAGAAAATCACACACACATCAATCTCTGGATTTGTTGGAATTATTGGTTGGTGGTCCATTTGGGAAACTTTAGCAGGACTCAAATAATGCATTGAGGATGAAAAGTTAGAAAAATGAGACTCCTCTACATTTGTAATGGTCATGTGTCCACATTGCATAATGTTGGACTGTCAGTAGCTTAGACTCTGTAGCAAATTGTATTGACAGCTGCATATGCCGGCATCCACCACTTGTTTACCTTCTTATCTTGTTAACAATGCTTTTATTCACTCATCGCTTGAGTGAACTGTCATGAAAAAAGTTGGAACATGTTTAGGAAAAGAGCTTTTGCGAATGGAGGACCAAGAGAAAGTCTAGCTTTTGCCGTTGGCGATAAACTCTTTAGGAGGTTTATTGTACTCAAAGCAAGATCATAGGGATTGGGAGTTGATTGAGAAGACTGAAATGTGGAAATCACTTGCAAATGAAGATGGGATTCTTCCTGTATTGAGGCTGAGTTATGATCATTTACCGTCCCTATGCTTGAAACAATGTTTTGCATGCTGTTCTTTTTTTTTTTTTTTCCAAAGGACTTCGAAATTCAAAAGGATGGGCCGATTTGGCTATGGATGGGTCTAGGATATCTTCAGTCTTCTTCGGGAGGCAATTTGGAAATGGAAGATGTAGGCAACGAATATTTTAGTATCCTGTTGCGTAATTCTTTTTTTCAAGAACTTAAATGGATGAGTATAATAACATTACTAGCTGCAAGATGCATGACCTTGTACATGATCTTGGCATCTTGCACTTCATGTTGCAGAGAGCAATTGTTTGACTTTGGAAGCTAGTGAAGTTAAGAACCATCCAGATGTTCAGCATCTCTCATTGAACTTTGGGGAAGAAACGAGGTTAGATATTTCCAAAGAAAAAGTTGGAAACTTGATGACACTATTTCAGTGCGCAAGTTCATATATTTGAGGTATCTTGACCTCTCATACACGTACATTAAAAAACTACCCAACTTTGTCACCAGTATCTGCAATTTGGAAACGCTCCGTTTGCCATTCTATATACAAGAGCTTCCTAAAGAAATCCATAAGTTGGTTAGCTTGAGACATCTATGTATGGATGATACAAAAATTAGTTTGAAGGTGATTCTGCCGCTGATAGGGCATCTGACTTCTTTGCAGACATTACCATGCTTTGTTGTGCGTGAGGATATGGGCCATAAGATTGAAGAGTTGGGAAGCTTAAAGAAGCTAAGAGGTAGATTACATGTTCACAATCTAATGTTCGTGAACGACAAGGAAGAAGCAAAAAAGGCCGACATTATAGGGAAAAAGGACATGCAAGAGTTGGCATTTCACTTTGGACTTGAAAGATCTCACACACACCATGAGGATGTGTTGGAAGGACTTCAACCCCACAAGAATCTTAAGGGTTTAATACTCAAGGAATTTGGAGGACAAAAATTTGCGTCATAGATGACTAGTGTCAATCCCCAGTTCCTTCAAAATTTGGTGACGATTGAGTTAAGGAGTTGACAAGTATGCGAACAAGTCCCAACACTCGGACATCTTCCACATCTTGAAGTCGTTGAAATGGAGGGATTGGATAATCTAAAACGCATTGGTCCCGAATACTATGGATTGGACGAAGGCATTGTCAATTGTAGTAGCAGCAGCAGTGGGGCCGCAAGAAGTGGAGTAGTATTTCCAGCATTGAGAAAACTTAGTCTTTGTGATATGCGTAAGCTAGAAGAATGGTCAGATGTATCATCATTGCCTGCAACTGCCACCAGTCTCCAACTGTCCTCAGTTGATAACTATTCCAGGTCAATTGTTATCTCTCCAAAGCATAGCAATTTTGTCACATGTTCCCCTATGGTTTAAGAGTGAAATGATGGATAGCCCCTCCTTGTTGATGGTGGTGGATCAGATTTGGAACTTATTGCACTTTTCATGGAAGAAATTTGGAAATAGAGGGATTGGCGGAGCTGAGTCATTTACTGAACCAGCTACTAAGCCTAAATTCTCTCGAGAAGTTACGCATAGAATCGTGCTATAATCTAATTTATATAATCGAAGAAACAGAGGTAACAATATCCACTGGCCTGCCGTCCCTTCAACAGCTTTAGATAAAAACGTGCTATCAATTGAGATGTTTGCCGAAGGGGCTGCTACAGCCAACCCTTGCAGAATTTCATATAGAGTGGTGTGAAAGTTTGGAATGTAAGGACCCGTAATTTCAAAAATCATTAAAAGATTTATTCAATATTATTATTGAAGGAAAAAGATGGAATTTGTTAAGTTCATTTGATTTGGGATTAATGTGAAAGGATTTTTAGTGGAGGGAGTGCAAGTGTGAGTTGTTGTGTGTGTGTGTGTGTGTATATAGGTGTGTGTAGGAGTAGGGGATTAAAATCCCAACTCCATTCTCTCTCTCTTCTCCACCGGCTCTCTCTCTCTCTCTCCCCCTCTCACTCTCTCTTCGGCTCTCTCTCACTCTCTCCATCTCCCAACCAAAAACCCACCAAAATTACTTGGAACCTACACAAACCAACCTTCAATTTGTCTTCTAAACGCGATACAAGCTTCGAATTTTGTAGGTCAAGCTCGAGGAAGGATTATTCGGTTGAGATTGAGGATTTCGGAGTCAAGGGCTTGTGCGGCCCGATCTCCTTTCGTGTTTGCTCTCCAACTTCGAGGTAGGGATTTCTTACTTCTTCTATATGCTTATGAGTTGATTATGTGCTTTGATCGTGCTTGAAATTGTTGATTTGATTGTTGGAAGTAGTTTCAAAAATCTGTCGAAAATCTCCTCGAACTCATCTGGTATCGATACCATTTGGCATTGGTATCGATACCTTTGTGTTACAAACCCAGAAAATCACTTGTTATCGATACCATTTGTCCTGGGTATTGATACCCTTGCGTCTGGAGAGCTTTTTGGTCAAATGGTATCGATACCATTTGACTAGGTATCGATACCTTTGGCTTAGGGATAGTTTTTCAGCTTTTTTTCTAAACTTCATCTTTTGACCTCCGATCACTTCTAACACCTTTAAAACACTTTTAAACCGTCTCTAAGCTTGGTTGTTCGTCCTTTGATGATTCGTTGATTGTTTCCACTCTTTAAACAATCGTTAAATGTCATCTTAATTTCGTTGTAAATGAGAAACGTACCGTAAAGCTGGTTAGGAGTACCGTAGGCTATGTGGGGTGCCGTAGTGAGTATTATGGGTAGACGTGGGCATGTCTAGCATGATCTCTTGTCCTCTTGATTCGTCGAACTATTAGTTCCCAATGGCGTTTGTTGCTAAAGGTTTAAGTATCGATATAGGCGAGTCGTACGTTATATAATACTATGGGTTGGTAGGTTACTTAGAATATGGTGACATACGTGGGGTATGATATGTGTTTATCCATTAGCCGATGTTATGATATAATTGATTGTTTAGAATGCTTGGAGTGAGATCAATGTTGTGAAAGAACTATTTGAGATGATAAGATAACTTGTGTCCTCATGACTCGTCAAATCTTGAAATTCTTTATGCACTCGTCCTATGAGATTCAAGCGTAGAAACAAATGAGTAGAGTATTGTCGGATTATATAAATGGGCTTAGTACATTATGTACGAAACGGATATGTTAACTAATAAAAAGGCATGAACATGTATATTTGTGGAGTTATGTAAAGGTTGATTAAAGTTTTGTGGTACAAACGATAGATTGATGATGAAGTTGATTATGAAATGACGGATGGTCGGTTAAGCGATGTGCGTTTCCGCTAACCAATGATTATTATGATTGAGGGAATAGACTCGGGGTGACCCTACGCTCGAGGGAATAGACCCGAGGTGACCCAAATGATTATTACTGATTAAGGGAATAGACTCGGGGTGACCCTATGCTCGAGGGAATAGACCCAAGGTGACCCTAGTGTTTATTGATGGAAAATATCTGATTAAAGGAAATGAAAGATTCTGTAATTGTCACGCCCTCGATTTTCAACATAAATAAATAATCCATTTTGATAAAAGTTCCTCACGTATCATTGATGAATACCCAAAAGAGTTTCCAACTGTTTAAGTTTACCAACAAATCCCCAAGATAAAAGGAATTACAACATTGGCACACCGGCCACAAAATAAACTTACTTACAAGTATAAATTTGTTTAGAATATCACAAACGTTTTAGTCAAAAGGAATTCAAGAATATTTAGTTACAAACCCATCTCAATTCAAAAGAAAGTCAATGACGTAGATGACTAAGTAACTAGAACAGTTAGCTTCCAAAAATCCTTCACTTCCAAGCACACGATGTATACTAGCTATTGCCCCACATTTGAACCTGAAAAGAAAGATTAGGTTGAGCTACACTAGCCCGGTAGGAAAATCTTTACCAATTCTATATGCAGACATGATGATAGGTGCAAAATGGAAGACAAAGAAACAAGTGGATACAACTCAATCGATGAAAACAATCAACTACGAGTAAGTCAATCGATCAATACAATCGTTCCAAGTCAAAGTATCATCACATTATGCCATCTAGTTCACAATACTCAGACCTCTCTAACAATCCTGACACGCCACACTATCACGAATCTCCACTGACTGTATTTCCACCCCTTGCGTTACAGTTTAACATCTCAAAAGTTACCGTATTACCACCCCTCGCGTTACGGTGAACTCTAACAACTCGGACCGTCGTATTACCATCCCTAGCGTTACGAGATCCGCTTGAGTCTCCGTGGTACCACCCCTCGCGTCACGAGACTCCCTATACTGACTTCCGACTCACGCAACTACTTTCCTACTTAATATGCAAGAACAGACATCCCTATGATCACACACGTTCACGAGACTCCATGCGATACGCCAACATTATCACACTTAAACCATAAACGTGCCCAAGCAATCAATCAATAGAATACGATTTCAACTATGTAACCTAATATTCGTTCATTGCCAAAGGGAAGTCAACAGAGCAAGAATAACTTCGAACCATCATAGGAAACCAATTGGACAAGCTTGAAATGGTTTAGAAGATGTTACGAAGGTGTTAAAAGTACCCGGGGTTCAAAACAATTGACGAGGAATCAATCAAAGTTCAAAAACTGTTTTTCTGAGTCAAGGTACCGATACCTCAAAAAGCTGGTATCGATACCAAACCAATCCAGAGAGCAAACAAGAATCAAGGTACCGGTACCTCAAAAACTAGGTATCGGTACCTCTACCCTTACAACAGGCGATTTTGCAGATTTTGACAGATTTCGATATGGACCAAGATAACGGCCAAGACCCAACTTTTACACCAGTATCAACACATATCTATTCTAATATATAAAGGGAGAGCACCAGTTTGGTGTCTCCTTTTTTTGTCATGCTTTTTCATTTCCCAAAACACCCTCCCAAACCTAAATAATTTGCCAGCCAAATACTTCTTATACTTCTTAACTGTAAGGGTAAAAAAGAAAATTTACTTCCCAAATTGAACTCCACGTTGTGATAACTGCTCCCATTGTGATTTTTTTTTATCATGCTCCCGTTGTGATAATTGCTCCCATTTTGCAACTGCTTACAATAGAACTCTCCCTCGCATTCATTCTAGAACAGCAATTGTTCACATCAACACCTGCAAGCCTTCTTATCAGGACCCCGATTTCTTCCACATCTCCACCCTCGCTTTGGTATTGGATTCCATAACCAGAGATCGATGTTGTAGAGGAGGTAGAATCGAGGGATCAGGAATCGGCGTCGGCTTCGACGGGCGGCGGAGAGGCGGCGATCGGGGAAGAAGGGGTCGACAGCCTGAGGAACGACGCGTGCACGGCGGCGGGGTTAGGGGATTTGGAGAAGCTGCAGAGATTGGTGGAGTGCGAGGGCTGCTCCGTGTCCAAGCTCGATGGGCAGGGCTACTACGCCTTGCAATGGGCCGCTCTCTCCGTTCGCCCTGCTGAAGCTCAGTACATAATCGAGGTCTTTGATTATTTCATGTTCTCTTTTCTTTTCTTACGTATATTGTGGCACTGACGTCTTGGTGGTGTTCAGTAGTGGCAGAGATGTGGTGATTGTTTTGGAGGGGTGGTGTTCGTTATCGTGTTGGTGTTGGCGGAGGTGGAGTTGTGGTGATGATGGTGCGGTGATGGAGTGATGGTAGTGAAGATGGTATTGTGGAAAAGGGTGTGCCATGGTGGATGAGTGGTGGAGGTGTGGATGGTGGCAACAGAGGAAGAGTGGTGGTGTTGGCAATGACAATTGGGGTCGGGATGTCAAATACGTACTTTAGTGCTCATTGATGCTTATGTGTAAGCAGTTACATATTCTTTCAATATTAAGGAAGAACTCTGTGACGAAAATAATCCTAATTTACATCTGCGGTAAGTGATGCAGAAGTTTGAGTGAAATCGAATTGATTCTCAAATGCATGTAGTTTTGCTATTATTTAATGTATATTTACTGCTTCTATACGTGACTCTATGCCCATGTAATTTGTTAGAAACATGACTGAATGGTAAGTCCGAGGTCAGATATACTGCATAGTTGTTGGGTCTTAATATAATATACTAGAGGCTAGGGCACACGCGATGCGTGTGTAAGTCGGATTTTCACAACGTTTTTATAAAAATGCTTTTCACTTATTGTTTGATCAAATTTTTACAAATGTTGTGAAAATCCAACTTGCACACGCATCGCGTGTGCCTCAGCCTCTATACATATAAAAGAGGTGAAGAAATCCCTACCTCGAGTCGAGAAGCGAAACCCAAGAGATTTTGAACGAGCCCTAGCTTCCAACTTTTGAAACCTACCGAGATCTACTTCCCGAGCCTCACCCAACGCGATACGAGTCCGGGGTTGCGTAGAGGAGGTGAAATGAGGGTGGGTTCTTGAGATCTTTAAGGGATTTGGGTGAGTTTTTGGGAGAGAGCAAGAGAGAGTGGGATTTCGGTGGAGAGAGAGGGAGACCGGCGTGAGAGAGAGAGAGAGATGGAGACAAATGATATCCTACAATGCACACACACCCACCTTTTATACTCTCATATCTTTAAACTACACATCCACTCCCTCAATCTTCTATTCTTTCACTTTAGTTCTCAATTCAATTAATCACCCAAATAACCATATTCCCAATTTAAGCCTTTAATAAATACTTCGAGAATTTAAAATTATTCGGGTCTCTACAGTAATGAAGGGATTGGATAATGATGACTGTAGACCCGTGGAAGATTGTAGTATCGTACGAAGAATAATAAGATGATTAGAATTGGTTATAGATTATGGTGGATTGACGTGAGTTTATTGAGGTATCTAGTTTGAGGAGTAATCGGTTAGTGACCTTCCGGTGAAGTCTAGAATCCTTGATCAAAGCCTGCAGCTCGTTGGTAATCGTTCGTACTTTGGGTGGATCTGTCTTTACTCACTCATTCATGGTGTATGATTCATCACATTTTTATATAGTTTGAGTATAGAATTCTCTACTGGGCGCTTGTTTGCTCAAACCTATTATCATTTCAGGTACACCACAGGTGCAGTGACATGAAGTGCATGACAGGCGTCTCGTTTTAAAGGCTGTTTTCAGGAGCCATTTATATGTCTGTAAAATAAACTGTATTGCATTGTATTGTTTATTTTTGGGATGTTGTAACGGTTACTCAGGTTATTTAAATTTGGAAATCGTAATGTCTTTTGGGGTATTATTTATATTATCGCGAGGATTTTAATTATGCAAAGTTATTACTATTTATGTTGAAAATCGAGGGTGTGACATGGAATGTGATGAATCATGCAATCTGACGTCCCTTAAAAAGATGACTATCAGAGACTGTCAAGATTGGGAAGTTTTTGGGAGAATGGGCTGGTCTGCCTGACAAGCCTACAGGAATTGAGGATTGGTGGATTCTCAAAGCACCTTTTTCATTTCCCCTGGCCCTCCTATCCCCCTCAACAGTGCCCCTTCATCTCCCTGGAGTCTCTAGAATTAGTGGGTTGGGGAAACCTCACATGTCTGCCTGATCTTGGCCACCTCACTGCCTTGAAAACATTGCCGTTAAGGGACTGGGAAAAATTGGAAGCTCTGCCAGAGTGGCGGGTAACTTGTCATCTCTTCAATCACTGGAGATCTTGCGGTGTCCGAATCTGATGAGTTTGCCCTCCTGGGAAGCAATTCAGTGCCTTGCCAATTTACAACATCTGTTGATATTTGAATGTCCCATTCTAGTGGAACGAATTGAAAAGGGAAGCGGCGAAGAGTGGCACAAGACAGCTCATCTACCATTGGTCGAAATACACGGTAGTTTTTTTTTCTCTAATACCCGTTCTCATGATTCCTTTGCACTTAAAGCAAGCACAATTGCTCTCTCTCTCTGGATTGTGCATATCTTTCGTGGGTCTTTATGCGTGTCAGTGTCCATGTGATGGAATCAGAGAAAGTAATACATGGAAAATCTTATCTAACCTGTTTCTCTTGCAGGATTTGATAGGGACTGGTGTCAGTATCGATATTTGCAGAAAGTGCCTGACCAATTCTAACTTTTGAAGGCAAAACAATCTCCAGGCAATCAGGTAATTTCTCAGCTTCTGCATTTTCTTTAGTTTGTATCTCTGGTCAATGTAAACAATTGGTTTTTGACCTGAGAAAAATTGTCACACGACAGAGGCTCTCCAAGGTCTTATTTAACACTTTTAAGAACAATTTGTTCCTCAGCCATGATTCTTTCCAACTTCAACGTTGCTGTATTTTGGTTTCAGGTCACACTACAAAATGTCCACATTTAATAAGCTTGCGATGCGAATGGTTGTTGATGGGAATAAAATTTTGGAAAGTTTGTGATCAGTGCTTAATTGTGCTCAATTAAGCCCCATAATTTACATGCATGTCCGTTTATATTGACTTGCCACGGATGGATGGATTTATGGTGCTTGCAGGCCTCGTAGATTGTTGGAAGTGACAACAGGGCTTTCGGGAGTGTTAGAAGTGTTCGATGTATGGTACTCTCTCTCTCTCTCTCTCTCTGGTCCGTCTGTTTTAGCATCCTAGCATTCTGTGTATGGCATCTTACACAGTCATGCATGCTGATATGTAGTAGTTACTTCTCTTCTAGCGATGAGTGTATTTACTTAATTCTAGAATGCTACGTGCTTATCTTTTGAACTTTAATGTACGTGATTTGTTTTCTATTTCCCAGTCTAACTACATCTTTATTCTTGCAAATATGGTTAGGGTACGTACTTACTCGCGCACTTCATGGTTTTAGTAAAATAAACTACTTCTTGTATGACCTTAATGCTTGATATTACTTAGAGTTCTAAGAAGTATGACGATCTTATTGCAATAATGCCAGGATAGTGGTTGCTGCAGTTTCAAGGGCTTCTGCTGTTAAGGATGCTGGTGTAATGCTATGCTTCGTCAACTGATCTCTCAAGCTTTGAGAAGGGTGCTCTGAGGTTAAAATGCTGCAGATTCTGTCTTTCCATTTTGCTGGAATTTCTGATATGCATAGCTTCTGGGATGCTGGAACTAAGCTGAAGAAGGGGAAGCGTAGGGTCCTATGGGTCGGGTCCTTGGCTATGCTCTTGTATTTTGTTGTACCTTGTATCTTTCTTGGTTTTCAGGGATACTGGTAGACTTATTTTGGTTGGCTCCTTGCCAACCGTGTTGGTTTCTTTGGGTCCTAGGTGGCATGTGATTGTCGAGAGGCATTGGTGCCAACATAGTCGGGATGCTTGCTTCTTGTTGTGATGCCATCATGCCCCAGTTTTTTTAATCTTTGTGATCCTCTTAAAAGTGTGACTCTTTTCGAAATAGCTGGCACAGGGAGAAGGCCATTTTGAGTTGAGTCGGATTTGATCCTAAATTCTAGCCCTTATTCGTGATTAAACTTGTTAATGTCCGTCTTTTCCACAGCTTTTTCTTCATCTCGCTGTGAATAGCCCCTCATGTTCATGTGAGCACAGTTTAGGAAGGGAAAAGAATAATTCGGACGATGCAGAATTTTTGCAAAGCATAGCTTTGTAAGTGCTTGAGATACTCTCTCTCTCTCTCTCTCTCTCTCTCTCTCTCTCACACACACAATAGTACTATACTTTGCTACCTCATATAAAAATCTTCAATTTGGTTCTCAAAGATTAACTGCTGCTGAATTTTTGCAATGCTTAACTTTGTAAGTGCTTGAGATACTCTCTCTCTCTCTCTCTCAATAGTACTATACTTTGCTACCTCATATAAAAATTTTCATATAATAATTTCTGTAGTGCACTCGAAGAAGATACTTCAAACATAACCTTGGAACACTGTATTATCAATAGAAAAAGAATCTATATGATGAGGAGGGACTGATTTTGAAAATATGCATTCAAATTAAGGGCTCAGATCTATTTTGCCCTAGATTGATGGTTCAGATTGCTCGCAACATTTTAATAATTGCTCAGATTTTGATCCAAAAAGATCAAGGATCCCTATAAAACTCTTCCACAGAAAAACTTTGACTCTTTCCACAATATCTAGGCCCCAAATCGAAGTCCAAATTACACATAGCCTTTTGAAGCTCAGTATTCTCCGAATACGTTGTTACGGTTAGAGCCGGCTCATAACTTTCGGAGGCCGGAAGCGAATTCTTGAATGAAGTCCACTCTAAATTTTTCATAGATAAGTTGATTGACAAAGAGTTTCATAATAAAAACACATTACAAAAGATTTACCATTAAAAAATTTAAATTGGGCATATTTTGTGTAGAGAAGGCTTAGATTAAATATAATATTCCGGCCTAATATATATAGGGGTTCTAAGAATTTAGAGGCCCCAATTTTAGCTTCTTTTTTAGGCACAAAGCTTAGACTTCCTTTGCTTCTCCCGTAGAAAAACCCTATTGTTCCAAACCAGCCGCATAACCGCAAGGCCATTATGGTCAAATATTCGCCCGCAATCCAATAATCTGATTAATACTTCCAAAGACTTCACAAATCCGTACTCTATTTTTCACACTTTTACCAAACATTTTCACGAACTCTGATTTTGAGCTTTTCATAATCCAGACTCTCTGCCAAATACTCATTCAAAGTTAGGCCTCTGACAATTTCGTGATATGTGTGATTTCTTTGTTAGATGATGTTTGGTTAGGTTCGCTTTCTTACATTTGATACTCAATTATAATGATATATTAACACTTATTGTCTGTGCTACGCCAAATGTTCTATGGATACAATTTAACAACTCAAGTAGAGACATGACGAGCACGGCACTACAGCTCTTACGTACATATAACTTTACTTAAAAAAACATATTTAAATATGAACCATTCTAATGGATTATATTCACCTGTACATACAAATATGAGAACAAATGTCATTAACCACGTAAATGTGAAAGGGAGAAAATACTCTTCTAAAATTTGTGTAAGAAATTGGGACTGTTTTATTTGAGTCAGGGGTAATTTGATACAGCTATGAGTCAAGAATTGAAACAATTTTAAAAAAAATTCTCACATTTTAGTTGACTGCAAAAATGATAAACTGTAGAGATGCTCTTAAAAAGCTGAACTATCATTTAGGAAAGACTTCTATAGCGTTTTTGGCTTCCTTTCTCCTTGACTTCAATCAGGTTTTTTTTAAAGTCCCATCGGGGGAGACACAATTCCAAGCAATTCCACAGTTACTATAAACTCATCAAATACAAAGGGAATAACACCCAGATACAAGTGGAAAGATTCGAACTCTGAACGTCCTAGTAAAATGCAAAAGTCCTGAACCGAGCTAGCTCCGAATGATTACTTTAATCTGGTTGACCAACTACAATGAGAGGGAATATAGCATCCATGTTTTCACACTGAACCAAGGGAGCAATTGGGGTGCCATAGGGGTCAGCTTCCCTCAATACCTCAGTCAATCATACCTATTCATAATCCCATTTGTAGGCCAATTTTGAACTCACATTGATGATCTGAACCATTGATCTCGTACATTTTCAGAAGTAAAATATTATGCGAAAAAATCACATTGCTTCAATATTTGTAAGTACTATAAGAATGCCTTGTATAAAAATGACGGTTTAAGTTTGAAACTATCTTTTCGCCCATCTTATACCAGTTATTTGCATATTTATCGATATCCAATAAAGCTATTTTTTCGTATATGCATTGTTCTTCGCGAGACATACGAGATCAACTGTTTGGATTATTGAGTTTGGTTAATGAGGCAAATGAAATTGGCCTTACTCCAGCAAACCAGTTCATAAATGCTAGGGCTGTTGTTGAGCCTAGTGAATTCACTAGGCTGACTCACCCCTTTGTAGATGATTCAAAGGTTGTGGGACGGGATGGTGATGTCTCTACGGTGAGAAACATGTTACTTGGCTCTGGTGTAGAAGATGATTTATCTGTGGTTGCCATTGTTGGAATGGCTGGGCTTGGGAAGACAACCCTTGCTCAGCTACTCTACAAAGACAAGGATGTGGTGAGTTGTTTTGATCATAAAATGTGGATTTGCGTATCTAATGATTTCGATGTTCAAAGGCTACTGAACGAGATTATGCAATCTCTGACTGGACATAAATTAGACACACCAAACATTGAAGGAATAGTGGGGAAACTTCACAAGAAACTAAGTGGAAAGAAATATCTCCTTGTACTGGATGATGTTTGGAACACAAGTTTTAACAAATGGGAATCAATTTGGAATTGTTTGCGAGAAATTTGTGGTTGCAACGGAAGCAAAATTATAGTCACAACCCGTAGCTTGGAGGTGGTATCAACCATGCGAATGTCTCCATCTCGCACTCATCGTTTGAGTGAGCTATCGTATGATGATAGTTGGAACATGTTCAGGAAAAGAGCTTTTGTGCATGGGGGACCAAGAGAAAATCAAGCTTTGGTGGATATTGGCAGAAGATTGGTAGCACAGTGTAAGGGTGTGCCGTTAGCGATAAACTCTTTGGGAGGTTTATTGTACTCAAAGCAAGATCATAGGGAATGGGAGAAGACTGAAACATGGAAATTACTTGCAAATGAAGATGGAATTCTTCCTGTATTGAGGCTGAGTTACGATCATTTACCGTCCCCATGCTTGAAACAATGTTTTGCATTCTGTTCTTTTTTTCCGAAGGACTTCATAATTCAAAAGGATGAGCTGATTTGGCTATGGATGAGTCTGGGATATCTTCAGTCTTCCTCAGGAGGCAATTTGGAAATGGAAGATGTGGGTAATGAGTATTTCAACATTTTGTTGCGCAATTCGTTATTGCAAGACGTGGTATTGGATGAGAATGATGATATTGAAAGTTGCAAGATGCATGATCTAGTGCATGATCTTGCACTGGATGTCTCAGACGGTAGTTATTTGACTTTGAAGGCTGGTGAGGTGAAGGACCTTTCTGAGGTTCAACATCTAACTTTGCATCTTGGAGAAGGAGAAGGCTTTGAGAAATTAAAAGATGGTAAAAAATTGAGGACACTCTCTTTAACGGAACATCTTCCCAAAGCCATTTGTTGTCCATTCAAACTTTATCTATAAGTTACGGGTGCTATAAAGCAGAATGGCTGGATGGTTCCTACTGGCCCTACCTGTTTGTAGACGTATGTGGTACAACAGAAAATAATATTCTCTTAGCAGAATTGCTTGAAAAATGCTGCAAATCCCTAAGGATTCTGAGTATAAAGATCTTTGCGGGGCTGCGTTATTTGCCAAACCAGCTACTGGACCTATTGTCTCTTGAGGTATCAGTTTGATATGGAGAATCTGCAGAATTTTTTGACCTATAATTCTCATCTGGGGAGGTAAGAACTTCAATGATACCCACTGACTATTGCATTGACATTGAATCATTTCTATAACATAAAATTTTGTTGTGTTTAGAGATAGAGATTGGTTATAAAGATTGTTCTTTATTTAGGATTAAAAATTAAATAATTAAGATTAGATTATACAGCAAATGTGTGCCACTGTTCTTTCCCACGTTATTGTTCAAAGAAAAGCAAGAAACAGAGAATACGAGTCGAGTTCGCAGAAACGGGAAAGAATTGAGGAACTGCGACATGGGTTTCTCTGGAAATCGATAATTTGGTGATGTGGAGACGAAGGAGAAATCGGGTTCAAGATTGTCTGCTGAATGAGAAGATCAAAAGCAATTTAGTGTTCAAGATTGGAACAACACTCAAGCAGAGGAAATATTAGTGTTCAGAAGAGAAATCCCACAAGCAGCCACAATATGTCGGAGAGCACTATAGCACTTGATTTCACCTCTAATACTACATAATCTGGAGGCCAATATCTAAGGAAAACATATTAGTTAGCAGAAAGTTTCACCTGTTAAGGGAAAGAAATCGCCACAGCCCTGTTACGCACAAATCGTAATGTGGCACCGGGGTGGTGGGCCAATCGTCGGTGGGGGCTCCGGTGGTGGAGGCCCGGCGTCGGTGGTGGTGGTCGATCGGTGATGGGCCGGCGTATGTGGGAAGGCTTGGGCTCTGGAATCGTTTTGGAGAGAGAGAACTCAGAGAAAGTGTGTATTGATTTGAAAAAGTGTGCATTGTATTAGTTTTCCGTAATTTTTTGAAAAAGTGAGTTTTGGAGCTTAGTTCTCCCGCAGTCCCGCGCGTTTGGTGTGCTATGGAGATTGGGCCCACCCTTTCCACGTGGGTTTCGGGATGCATTTCAGGCCAATTTTCTCTGCTCATAGCATTATTGCACCACACTCAACTACACACCCAATCATACACTCATTTATAATCATCATCTCCACATGCGGTCACCGGCGACGGATTTTGGGTTTCCATGGTATATATCTCTGGGTCAATATTTTGAAAATCGGACCGGTGAGCGAATCGGAAAAAAAGGCTGGATGGATGAGTCACTAGATCCGAAACGGTATTTAGAACCTTGGTTATCGAACAGTTTAATATTTTTTTTTATCACAATGCAGGATATCTTCACATGAAGAGCACTTGTGAGACAACTCTAGCGTTTGTCCGGTGTGATTACTAGAGAGGATCCACAATATTTTATTTTAGATCTGTCCAGTACGATGGTGTTTAAGTGTGTGCGGGTTCCACCCCTATTATAAATAAGTGTGTGATTAGATGTGTAATTGAGTGTAGTGATGGAATAATTATTTCCCCAGACACATTTAGGTCAGGAAAAAATATTCTAAAAAAGGAGTGTCCCTTTTAAACGGCTGAGATTGCAAATCCAGTTACAACATTTTATCCTTTCTGAGCACGCCCTCTGCACCGTCAGATATGGAGATGACGACGACAACCCTTTTTCCCTTCTAGGGTTTCTTGGAGATTACGTCGGCGAGTGTACTGCGGCCCTTTGCCTATATATACATACTTTTGCAGCCCCAAAAATGTACATAAAGCCCTAGATTCCCACCCCCTTTTTCTCTCCGTGTACGGCGATTCAATACCCTTTATGGTCCGTTTCATTTGTTTATACAGAGAAATCACGGTCGAGAGGGTCCTGTGAGTTTTGATTGATTTTTGAGAGACCACTCTCTCTCTCTTTCTACCGTGTTTCTCTGTATAAATTGATGATTCGGGTCAAGATTTGGGGCTAGATCCAACGCCTCACCAAATTGCATACTGTGTTTCTGTTTCGATGTCCCCTTCTAATGGAAAGAATGAAAAAGGAAAGCAGTGAAGACAGGCCCAAGATTTACCGCAATCTGTCTATCAAATACCTAGACTATCTCCGACCACCTCCTTTCCGATTTCCGGTCCGCACAAACAGAGATTTTGAAATTGGTAGATCGTAGAGTCTTCCGATTCAATTTTTCCACCAGAGTCGTTACGGGCGTTGACCCCAACCCCACCAACATCGATCGCTGTTGCCTCCCGCCAGAAGTCGCCCTCCTCTCCGACCGCCACTCCAACTGCTTCTGCAGCACCGTCCCCACCACGTCGTCTTCTTCGGTTGACAAAACCAGGTATTTAATCTCCTGTCTCCCTCTTTTTTCTTCTCTAGAGAGTAAATTGAGTAAATGCCATTGGAAAATAATAGCTCAAATCTGGAGGTCAATTGCACCAAGTATTCAATTTGACGTATTGAATCAATTAAAAAGTAACTTAATGAAATTCACGAGCTCAAAGTTAATGAAATTCACTTGGTGGTTGTTGTGTTTCGAAATCTAGTGAAATTCACGAGATCGAAGTTAATAAAAAATTCACAGGTGGTTCTTACGTAGTTTCTTTTTTTTAGTAAAATTTGCGAGCTCAAATTAATATTTAGTGAATTTCACTACCTTTTATCGTCGCCGGCTGGAAGTGTGGTCATTGGTTGCCGGCCGAAAGTAGTTCCTGGGAGGAAGTGGGAGGGGAGTAAAATGTGAAATTGTATTTAGTGAATTTCACTAGTAGTTGAAGGGTAAAAATATAATCTTCATCATGAGATTGTCTTTAGAGGTAAATCATTAGTGGGAATTAAGTATACTTTTCTATCTTTAATGGTAATTGGATATTATCTTATCTCCCCCACTTGCCGGTATTCGTGATTTCTTTTCCTATATTCAGCTTTACTTCGATTGCTCTCTCTCTTTCTGTGTTTGTGTGTGGTAAATCTTCTTTTGGACAAAATGCAGGTGTGGTGACCTCTTTATTAACCAACCACAAGAACTCAGGTGAAGAAAAAAAGTAACAGAAATGAAAATTCAAGACAATATGGACTAGAGGCTTCAGCTTTCAAATTTGAGTCCAAGGTAATAAGTTATTTTCATTTCTTTTCAAGATGTACTTTATTCAGAAAGATAAATTAAATATTATGATCCTTCCATTTCTTTTTTGTTTTTGAGGAACATAGCCATCACATAACGCTACTTTCATTTCAATAGGTAGCCAACAAGTACAAATGCAGACTTGATGCATTGATTTTGTAAAATCTGGTGAGTTCAACTCTTGGTTTCTAGTTTGCAACCGAGAGGTGCTAGGGACACATCAGGTGTGGCACAGCCGCACCCCTCTCACATACACCCCTCTCACATACAGGTGGGGCCAGTAGGCCCCACCTATAGCCAGTAGGCCCCACCTATATGTGAGAGGGGTGTGGCTAAGTTGAGCCACACCGATGTGCCTCTAGCATTTTTGTTGCAGACCTGATGCATTGGTTTCTTTTTTTTGTAGTCTTTGTGCCTTAAAAGTAGGCTAGCAGTTCTCTGCCATCTTAATCAAAGTGCCGAAAAATTAAAAGCATGAGGTTAGCTTCCAAAAAGTCTTTCATTCCCAAGCATACATTGCATAAGAGCTATTTTCCAGCGTTTTGTCCTGAAAAGAAAGATTAGGTTGAGCTACACTAGTCCAGTAGGAAGATCTTTACCAATTCTATATGGTGATAAGTGCAAAGGAAAGAAAACAAGAAGATTTAGCATACCTTGTCAACTGAGCTAATGTCTTATTGTGCCAACTGAAAATTTTGTATCAATAGCAGAGCATATCACAGGTTTTCCCATGCATAGATTTTGTTTCATTAATTTTAATAGGCATAGTTATTGATGTTACCTACAGCTACGTGAAAGTCCCCTCGCTAATCAATCTCAAGTGACCACTCCAATTATAGCACTTTCGTGAGTTGTATTGATTTGTTTCATGCACTGATGCACGAAGGTACTTTGCGTGGGAGGGGACTAACTTGATGGGGTTGAAACATGCATCTAGTTTAAATTCAGAGTTCTGAGGATATGATTTTGTATATTTCGACATTTTAGCTACATTTACATGTTGATCATCCTTGTTCTTATTGTGCGTTAACTTTTGTACCGAGAACTAATTTATTAATGCTTGTTTCTGGTATTAAGGAACTATATCTCTAATATTTTCTGTAACATTTGGACACTTGAGTGTACATTTTCTTGCCTTTTTCCTCTTACTCTTCATCTTGCAAGTATTTTTGGTTCAATTACAAGGTAAATATGCACCTCAGCCTGAAAGTTTTGTATGTTCATTTGTAAAAATAATTTGGTCGACAGTTTCGGTTGGAAAGATTAAGTGCCGCCCAAGATTTGCATTCTTAACTCCCCAAGTGCTCAAGATATTATCTCATTGGTACACTCAGTCTCTCTCCCTCTCTCTATGTCTCTTTACAAGATGTCACAAACAGTAATTCAACTCTTTAGATTACATTGCGGCATTGATGAATTGTGGCCTTAGAGGCTACAACTAAATTTGATTTGATTGCTTGTTGGGACCCTTTCTGCGATAGCTTTTTTTCTGATTGGAGCTTTCTACTGTTTTACAATGTAACTAGTTAAACGCCAAGACGTCTCCGCTGCATGTCTTAGAAGAAAAACTACTTTTTTCTTGACGGAGTTGGTAAAAGAGGTGCTCTTATGAAAGAGAATTTGTTTGATGGTGATATAGCTCAACTCAAGGAACCACATACTGACACCCTCGCAGAAACTTAGCCGGACTTCGGGCATCATCTGTACTTCTACCAATTGCAAAAGGAGGTATAAGTCTCCTGATTACAGCTATGTAAAAGTCCCCTTATTACTCAATTTTTTTCTGAGCACTCCAGTTACAAAAACTTTGCGACTTATAGTGATCTGTTTATGCAGGAAGGAAGTTTGAGTGGGAGGCAACTAATCCGAAGGCGTTGAAACATGCATCGAGTTTCAGTTTGGATTTCGGAGGATACGATTCGGTTTATTTCAACTTTTTAACTAAATATACATAAATACATGTAGATGTAGGCGTTGATTATTCCTGTTCTTATTCTAGATTAAAACTAATGTACCAAAGAATTTAAGTCTTATTGTGTTTCATGTCGTATAACTCCATATCTGATCTTAATGCAGAGATATTGTGCTAAAATTCTCCCATTTAATGCTTGTCTTCTCCTGCGACCGGGTTGTATGTATTGATTTCTGCATTTTGAAAAACTTAGTGTATGGTACATCTATTCTAATATCTTAAGGGAGAGCACCATTTGGTGTCACCCTATAAATTAAACTGTATGGATTTTTCTATACCAAAAATGCCTCATTAAAAACTTGCTATTTACAAGGCATTCAACTACTGTGGGTAAAAACTGTCCTGGGCAAAAACAGGAAGACCCGAAAAAAACTGCCTCCCAACTGCCACACCCATGTTGACACTTACACACACACAAAAAAAAAAAAAAAAGCTTTGACCACTCTTCGACTGCTGAACGAAGAAAGACTTCAACGATCAGTTGTAGATAATGGAGTAACTGAAAATTGAATTTATTACTTCGCAGGCATTATTACACTTCTAATGATTCAATTTCTTTTCCTTATAAGCAATGATTCAGTTCAATCCCAATATTTTTTTTTTCCCAATTAGAATTCCTGTTCTTCATTTATGGGGAATAACTGCTGGTAAAATTAACAAATTTTCCCCTTTGATTCTAGTCTCGTATGGTTACTTTACTTAGGTTGACCAACTACAATGAGAGGGAATACAACATCGATGTTTTCACACTTATCAACCATGCGAACATCTCCATCTCCATCTCTCACTCATCAATTGAGTGAGCTGTTGTATGATGATAGTTGGAACATGTTCAGGAAAAGAGCTTTTGCGCATGGGGGACCAAGAGAAAATCAAGCTTTGGTGGATATTGGCAGAAGATTGGTAGCACAGTATAAGGGCGTGCTGTTAGCGATAAACTCTTTGGGAGGTTTATTGTACTCAAAGCAAGATCATAGGGAATGGGAGTCGATTGAGAAGACTGAAACATGGAAATTACTTGCATATGAAGATGGGATTCTTCCTGTATTGAGGCTGAGTTACGATCATTTACCGTCCCCATGCTTGAAACAATGTTTTGCATTCTGTTCTTTTTTTCCGAAGGACTTCATAATTAAAAAGGATGAGCTGATTTGGCTATGGATGGGTCTGGGATATCTTCAGTCTTCCTCAGGAGGCAATTTGGAAATGGAAGATGTGGGTAATGAGTATTTCAACATTTTGTTGCGCAATTCGTTATTGCAAGACTGGGTATTGGATGAGAATGATGATATTAAAAGTTGCAAGATGCATGATCTAGTGCATGATCTTGCACTAGATGTCTTAGAGGGTAGTTGTTTGACTTTGAAGGATGGTGAGGTGAAGGACCTTTCTGAGGTTCAACATCTAACATTGCATCTTGGAGAAGGAGAAGGGTTTGAGAAACTAAAAGATGCTAAAAACTTGAGGACACTCTCATTAACTGGACATCTTCCTAAGGACTTTAAAGATGTCAAACATATCCGTGCCCTAACATTGGCTATGCCAGAGGTCCAAGAGTTGCCAAGTTCAATGCGCAAGCTAAAACATTTGAGGTATCTCAACCTCAGAGACACTTCAATTGAGAAGCTACCAAATTTTATCACTAGTTTCTACACTTTGCAGACATTGAGACTAAACAAAGATACGTGGGCAGAAGTTCCAGAAGAATTCCATAAGTTGTGTAGCTTGTGTAATACCCCGACTTTTAATTATGTTCATAATTTAAGTATGTGTTGAGCTTGATGTTAATTATGTGATTTTGGCCTTGTTTTGCTAGTTTATTAGGAAATGGAACATAAGTGGTTATAGGACACACCTACACATGATAACATTTCCTTATAAACAAAACAGGGGGTTTCTACGTTCTTCCCTTCTTGTTCTTATCACCACCGTAGAGAGAGAGAGAGAGAGAGAGAGAGAAGCGGTGAAGAGAAGAAGAAGGAAAAATTAGGGGAAAACGTAGGGTTTGATCTTTGCTTGGCTTGTATTGAAGCCCTAACTTGGTAAATCATGTTCTTCACACTTGAGTTCATATTTCTTGACTTGTATATCATGCTTTACTTGCTGAATTCATGCTCTAGATGTTTGGTTTAAGTTGAATTTGAGTTTTAGGGTTGAACTCTTAAGGAACTCAAGAACCCTATTTGAATCCCTTGAATTTCATGACTAGAACTTGCTTTGGCCCATGAATTTGATGTTTCTAGAGTAGCTCTATGGTATCTACATGTTTAGGTGTGTTTTGTGAAGTTTTGGTGTGAATTTGGAGGTGTATTGGACGGGTTTAAGAGTTGAAAATCACAGGTAGAACAAGATATAATTTCTGGAAAATCTGCAGATTTGAGAAACTTTGTGTCTGTCCTGATTTTGTGGATTTTTGTTGAGGCAGTTCCTAAGCTCCAAAAATTACGAGATTTTTATAGAGAGTTCCTCTATGAGTCTATTGTCTATGGTAAAAATTTCAGGATCAGATTCAAAGTATTAAATTCTGTAGAAATTCGTAACCTCACAGCGCGCAGTTTCGGAACTGTGCTGTCTGCACAGACACGTGTTGGATGCCAAAATTGGTGACCGATGGCGGCTACTTGACAGGTTCGTGATCGTCTACGTACTTGTATGCCCTGTTGTTTTTTTTCCCCCTGAGTTCTACAAGTTTGATTAATCTTTTTACTGTTGAGATTATATGTTGTTAAGACTTAAGACTTAAGAGGGATGGGTTAGTCATCAGCTCCAATTTCTTGCAGTCTTTTGGGACGCAGAAGTGTTAACCTTGATTTATATAATCAGATTAGGCCTGTCTAATCCTGAATCCTAATCCACTGTCCTGCTTATATATCCTTTGAGATTTCGTGCATTGGTGGTAACTGAAATGTAGGTCTGGTGTTGGTTACTCCCGATGCTTGATATTTGTCTCTTTCCAAAAATGTTAAAATCTGCAATTATATGAGCCAGGGATCATGATGGCAAAGTTACTCCTGAGGAGATGACAGTTGCAGCTATGTACTTGAAGGATACTTTAGGCAAGGATGGGGTCCAAGAACTCATTAGCAACCTTTCCAAAGACGGAGGTCAGTTATTCTTTAAAGTTTCAATTATTTGTTATATGCATGTCTATTTCCTGGGAAGTAATGGTACACTCTAAACCACATTTTTCGCTGCCATAACCCGTAACTAGCCTTAATTATTTGTAACACCTCCATACGCACCATACATACCGGCGTGACAAAAAATGCCACAGAAATTGTTGTAACAAATCAACTTTTCCGTGCTATAAACCTGTTCATTCCTATACCACAAAACTTCGTAGTAACACCACAAAAACATCTCTATGTTACACACCATGTGTACCATAGCTTTCTCCCTGTCGGTTTAAAAAATGTTTGGAAAGCTTCTCTTGAATATCGATTTCAAGCTAAATCTCAGTTATTTTTTCAAGTTTTTGAGGTACACATGTTTGTGTGAAACTTTCATCTTGTGGAGTGATATTCTTATGAACTTTATTTCTACAGATGGTAAGATTCTTGTTGAAGACATTGTGAGATTGGGAAGTCAAGCAGAAGAAGTCGTTTCAGCTGAAGCTGGGGAGAGGTAGATTAGGATAGGAGGCAATCTCTTGTGCTTCTTGTTACGACTGTCAATGGTTTTTTTAACTATCTATTACGATTGTTACCCGGGGGCTATATTTCCCAAGTGACATAGAGGGAAAGTTTATAGTAGTTCTTTCAAGCAGTCTTATGAAAAACCATGCGTTTCTGGTGCTGTAAAAATCAGTGGTGAAATTGTGGTAACAAGACGACTTTTATGTACACGGAGGCTCCTAGTTCTTGGCTTCATAATTACTACTCCCTCCGTCCCTTTTTAAGTGTTCATGTTTGACTTTCATGCAGTTTTAGGAGTCAACATAATTGTACCTCCAAAATATTACTTTCCATCCTTACCCTCTATGGAGACATCATCATTACATTTTTACTCATCAACTTTTTAAAAGGGAATCTACTTTTAGGGGCAAAATAGAAAATGTACTAACTTTTACCCACTAACTTTACAACAGGACATTTATTTAGGGACATTCCAAAATGGAATACATGACACTTAAAAAGAGACGGAGAGAGTATCTTTTGTACTTGACAAAGTTTTGTCAAATATTGATGCTTGTTTGAGTATAATTGGTATTTCTGCTTTGTCTTCTATGCTGAAATTAGTTGAATATCTCGAAGTTCATGAAGGGCCTTTTTTCTTCAATTTTGATAACTTTGACAAAATTACAAGTTCTCCATTTTGTAAATTTTCACTACGCATCCTAACTCTACGTTCTTATGAGTTACGTTCAATATGACCTAAGATATGCTCATATTTGGTGGTAAAAAACAACCGCCTGCAGATATGCGTCTATTCATATTCAGTTGCATGCAATTACTTACTAAATGCTTGTTGATTTTAGGAAAATAATTATGACTATTTGTGGTTAAATTTCATGTAATTGCGGTAGGATGCCGAATAGGGCTGAAAAGGAACTGAGTTGTTTGCGAGCTTGACTCGGTAAGGGCTTGATTCGTCTCGCTAAGCTAACAAACAAGCTCGAGCAAGAATATCGAGCTCGATTAGAGCTTGAGTAAGCTGAAGCTTGGCTCGATAAGAACTCGACAAAGGCTTTTCTCAGTAAAAGGCTCGGTAAGGGTTATTGAGGGCTCGTTTGCTGTCCTATTTGATGATCAGGAATTATTTTCTATTTTTGTATATGGTAACCCTTTTGCTTGGAATGGGGTGGCTAGCAGTATACGAACACAAGACTTTTGATGCTTACGAATGGATACCAATGACGTCTTTTATTTTTGATGAATAAGATCATTCCATGTATATATTACGAGTAAAAAAGAACAAGTATAACAAAACACAACAAAATACGCAGAAACAACAAGAAAACAGAAGGAAAAACCGCTAAACCTTTGGGTAGTTGATCAGTGAATTTAACTTGGTTTAGCAAAAACAACTAAAGTACTTTTGTGTGATATGATTTTACAGTTTTGACCACAAATAATAAAATCTCAATTAGATCTTGCGGAAAAAGTTTTTAGGATAATTAGAAAACTGAAGAAAACAGAAAAAAAATAAACAATTGTTTGAGATGTTCAGGAGAACGTGGGACCGAGGGAGTACTTGAATGTCTCATATACTACTTAACTGCACAATTTCTGAAACAAATTGATCAATGTTCTTAGCAGAGCTTCCACCTTCACCAATTGCCTCTTTGGCCAATTCTTTCCAACAAGCAGCATTCCTTCTAAGCCCATTCCCTCTTTCTCCCTCCATAACTTCTTTTACACTCACTTCTATCTCTTCTCCAGTGATAATACCCTTGTCGTTGGCCTTTACCCTCAACCCTACATTCCACACATCCACAATAAACTTCGCAGTCGCTTGATCAGTCCATTGTGGCACAGCCACCACAGGAACCCCCAAGGTTAGAGCCTCGAGTGTTGAGTTCCAACCGCAGTGAGTCATGAAACACCCCACCGCCCAGTGAGCCGGGACTTCGACTTGAGAACACCAGTTGAAAATTAGACCTGTCATGGGTTTAACACTATCAACATCCCTTGAAAGTAAACTAATTCACTAACATCCTATCTGTAGCCATAATGTTGAAATTAAACAGAACAGACATGTACAGTACAGAAGACAACAGTAAATATGAGAAAAAAACAAAAATCAAATGTGGACCTCTCTCTGATGTTTCTTCCATGAAACCGCGGGGAAGCTTGCTCTCTTCGGAATCCCTAACCACCCACAAAAAGTAGCTGCTGCAGTTATTCAGGCCACATGCAATTTCCTCCATTTGGTTTTCGCTTAAGCTTTCCAAGCTCCCGAACGATACGTAAACGACCGAACCTTTTTCCATTGTGTCTAGCCATTTAATGCAAGCTTCAGCACCGGGCTGGAAGAGGTTGAGGCCATAGTCTTTGTCATTCTCCAACCTCCTGTCCAAATACATTGATTGAATGGTTGGCCCTATTGTCTTTATAGGCCATTGACTTGCCATCCAGTTCACTATCTAGTAGATATATGGAAAGTTTGCAACATGGTTAACAATATGGTTAAAACTGTTGGGTCGTGACCCCGACCCTATAATCTGCACCCGAAGCACAAGCACGCAAACAAACCAAGGATGAGCAAGAAACACACACAAGATTTGAGGGAAATTTCACTATATTAACACACACTCAATATAGCTACAAAAACCCTCTCTTCCTCTCAAACCTCACACACCACACCAAAGCACACACTAAACACTCACTTATCAACACTAGTCTTTTTACCCTAACACACATACCAAAAGGACAAGAATGCCCTTACTAACAAAAAAAAACACAAACACACCCCCACCACTAGGGTGGACCCTAACAATCACCCCCTCTACCCTAGTGGGTGGAGGGTCATCTCCTCACTCCTCGATCGGAGCGTCCGCGATCCCAAACCTCGATAGCTCGCACCCCCTTAACGGATGCCCCGCACCCCCTCACTTGGTAGCCTCCTACCTCTTCATCGGACGCAAACACGAACACATCGGAAACCAAATCTTGTGCGAAAGAAACCCTTTTCTTTGTGCACAATTCTTCTTCACTAACTCCACTAACCGATGCTTCATTCAAACTCAACAAACAATGCGCTTCATACAAAGGCTCTTCAACTTGCGTTTTCACACGCCACACTTTTCTTCCAACTAAACGCCTATAGCTCATATCATCCCTCACAACGGAACCCTCAAGGCGGTATAATCCATGAACCAAACTACCTTCAAGCATCACACGTTCCTCTTGCCGAACCCGAAGAATACCCTCACTAGCCAAGAATGAATACCCTTTACCATCAAGCACTCCAAGCGAAATCAAATTCCTCTTCACCCCTAGCACATGACGAACATCCGATAACATCACAAATCTCCCATTCGGCAAGCGAAACTTCACCATCCCTATTCCAACTACACGGTTCCTCGAACCATTCGCCATTTGAACAAAACCACCATCAAAAGCCTCATAGCTACAAAACTCTCTCCTATCTCCACAAACATGGAATGAGCACCCGGTGTCAAGTATCCAATCCGTTTGCCTCGCAACATTAGGCTTTTCCTCAACCAACAAAAGCTCCGCATCTTGAACCACCGCCGCTTCCTTCGATTGACCCTTCATCTTGGGACAATCTCGAATCATATGTCCCTCTTCCTTACAATGAAAGCAAGTCCGACCAACTAATTTAGGGCAATCTCGAATCATATGACCTTCCTTCTTGCAATAAAAGCAAGCCATACTCCCTTTTTCACAACGATCCCTCGAACGTGAACCCGAACGTGAATTGCCTCCTCTCTTTTGATTTCTCCCTCTCGTTCCTTCCGAAACCAAAGCGTGCGACTCATCAACATGCATCTTGGCCATTCCCTTTCTTCTCGCCTCGTCACTAAACAAAGCATCTTGCACTAAACTCATACTTAATTTTCCATCCGGCGCAGAATTGCTCAAGGAAACCACCAAGACCTCCCAATCATCCGGAAGCGAACTAAGTAACAAAAGAGCTTGCAATTCATCATCAAAATCCAAACCAACACTAGATAATTGATTCACCAAACTTTGAAACTCACTCGAATGCACGGCAACCTAATCCCCACTTCGAAGCTTCAAATTCACAAGTTGTCTCATCAAAAGCGCTTTGTTTCGAGATGATTTCGATTGATACATCTCCACCAACTTCCCCCACAAAACATAAGCATCCGTCTCTTGCGCTACATGGTGAAACACCTCCTGCCCAATAAATTGTCGAATCATTGCTACGGCTTTCCTATTCGATTTATTCCAATCCTCAACCTTAATCGAATCCGGTCTCTTTCCTTTATACTCAATAGGGTCATATAACTCTTTTAACGACAACATATCCTCCATTCGTGGTTTCCAAACCGCATAATTTGTCGCCGACAATATAACCATAGTATTCAAACTAACACCAACATCCGTCATCTTGTTTTATCAACCCAAAACAAGATAATCACTTAAATCCGACCCTTAATACTCCCGAACAACTCAACCAATGCCCAAAAAAAATTTCAAAGCTGAAAAAAAACGTACCGAAAATTTCCGAGTCGATTCACTCCAAACCGAGGCCGAAATCAGATCCGGAATGAAAAAACCTGTCAGGAACCGGTCTGAACCGGTCACGAACCGGTCGGTATCGGAACGAACCGGCCGAAAAACTCGCTGAACCGATCTGAACCGCTCCGAGCCGACCGGGACACCAACGAACCGTGAGCTGACCCTTTGACCACTGGTCTTACCCCTCTGAACCGGATCTGGAACCTTCTGAACCGCGACTGGTTCAGATTTCCGTCAGACACGTGCCGCCTTCAACCGGCGCGTGTGGGCCACCCTTCTACTTTCCGACGACGATCTTTGCAGATCCAGAATCGTCTCCTCGAGACGAACAAACCCCTGTGCTTGAAACTTTCGTACAATGACTCCTTGACCGAACCCAATCAGACAGCCGCTCCGCCGCTGTTCAAAACGATTTTCTGGTCACGTCCGACCTCCTCTCGCGACGTGCTACCCCAAACCGAACTCCTCTCTTCAAGACGAACACAACCCCATGCTCTGATCTTGATTCCAATCAATCCTCCGACGATCGACTGTAGAGCCGCCACTCGCCTCCGCCCGCCGCCTTTCGAAACGCTCGTACGATCTCCTCCGGTGACGATACACGACCCCGACACCACCTCTGAGTTCGTACGAGTGAGATACACAATACCCACTGGTCAAAAATAATTTTCGGACATCTTCATTTCTGACCAGATCCGTGAACAGTAACAAAACGCAGCCCGAACCAGAACCGTGCTCTGATACCACTGTTGGGTCGTGACCCCGACCCTATAATCTGCACCCGAAGCACAAGCACGCAAACAAACCAAGGATGAGCAAGAAACACACACAAGATTTGAGGGAAATTTCACTATATTAACACACACTCAATATAGCTACAAAAACCCTCTCTTCCTCTCAAACCTCACACACCACACCAAAGCACACACTAAACACTCACTTATCAACACTAGTCTTTTTACCCTAACACACATACCAAAAGGACAAGAATGCCCTTACTAACAAAAAAAAACACAAACACACCCCCACCACTAGGGTGGACCCTAACAAAAACAAATATGAAGAAAATGCAGCCTCCCCAATCAATTTGTTGCACATTGTGTGGTGGCAAGAGAGCTTAGGATTTGGGGCTGGGGATGACTAGTTTGCCAAGATTGTCACTCTTTACGTTTGTATGCATTGAAAGATGATATGAGATTGTCCTTGCCAAAAATCTGTCCTAATGCACTCTCGAGGTCCTTGAGGCTAACTTTTTAGTGACTTTTTTACACGGTCTTTTTGATAGATTTGGGTTAAATTTTTACATCACCTTGCTTGTCTCGATGAGAGGGATACAAAAGTACGAAAAATATAGACCAAAGTTGAATAAAGTTTATATAAGATGACGAAAAAAGACCCAAAAACCCAGTATTTCCCTAAAAGTCGGTCTTTCCAGGATACGTAATTTTGTGATACTCCTATCACTTCCTGCAGGCCGCAGCTGTACGTGCATCGGTACAAGAGGAGAGCGAGTTTTCCGGATGCCATAAGGTGCATACCTCTTCTTCCAACTTGGCAACTTGTCAAAGGTGTTAAACAAGAGGCAATCTGCCTTCTTAAAATTCGAGAACTGGTTGATAACTAGGCTAAGCAGACCTGGGTATGAGCCCACGTCGGAAATGAAAGACGGAAGATCGTTTGCCTCCAGCAGTGGCATCGAAGGCAACGCAACCGTAAACCCTTCTAATGGAACCTTGAAATTCATTTCGTACAAATGATAGGAGATGGCGCTAACAGCACAGGATTGTGTAAAGAATGAAGCTCAGTCTTAAAACTGTTATCTAATTGCGTTATGCACTAATGAAGAGAGATCCAAATACCTTTGGATTTTACGAGCCCCCAAGATTAAACGTAGGAGATAATTCGGGAGAGAAAAAACAATCAGAATTATTGTGATTATCTCACTCTGAATTGGTAGCTAGAACCCCTTGCCTTTATATAGGCTGATAGGCATGAATCATGACTGTTAGCCAAATATCGCATCTCTTTGATTAATTCCAAATAGCCATGTCTATTCCTTGGTGGAGAAAGTTATGGTATACAGGGTATATCGTATGTCTAAATTATGACAATTTGGGATTTTTATTATGCCGATTTTTGATTTTCTAATGCATATTTATGATGCTAGTTATGACTTATACTTTAAAATTTACCTGTTGAACAGGTCATTGACAGGTTATCCATAATTAAAAATATTGTTATTATGTAACCATAATTATTCGTACTAGAATCCATAATACTTGTATCAAATATATGTGTACAATATTAAAAATTAAATAATGCTACTCACAAATATTATAACAACACCATAAATTGGTATTATCTTATCACAATGAGTCGTATAAAAAATTCTTTGACTCGTATGATATTCTGTAACAAAATCAAAATATGTTATACCAGAATCAACAGTTGTTATACCCAAGCCAAAAATATTTGTAAAATACCACAAATTTTATAAAATAACCACAATTGTTATGACAACACCTAAAATTGTCATTTTCTTACCCCAACGTGTCGTATCAAAAGAAAACATATGTAAATACCACAAATTATCTAACAAACCACAATTGTTATGACAATACCATAAATTGACGTTTTCTTATCACAACGTGTCGTACCAAAGGAAATCGATTAAAATATTTGATAATAAGACCAAAATATGTCGTACAACAATCAATAATAATTATACTCAAGCAAAATACATGTCTAAAAAATCACAAATTCAGCAACAATACCATACATTGTCGTTTCCTTAGCACAATGTGTTGTACGAAATTTAAACTAAAAGTATTTTTAATTTCCGCCACATCAATTTTTTAAAATTTTAAAATTTCCACCATATTATCTTAATTTTCAATTCCATCCTTTTTTTTTTTTTGAAATTTTAATTTTTCCCTATACAATACCTCAAAAATTTAAACTAAAAATGAAATTCTCTCTCAAAATTTTCATCCAAGAAATTCACTAAAAAGTAAGCACTATACCCAAATTTTTTAATACAATTGCAATTTCCTCTCAAAATATTTCTCCAAATCAAATTCTCTCTCTAAGAAATTTAATCCAAAAAATCAAAATCTCTCCAATTTTTCGTGGATAAATGAGAGTTCACTAAAAAATTAATTATTCAACTGTCTCAAGACAAGGATTTGGGTTCGACTTTTCAGGTGAAATGGGTTGAGTATGACTGTCAAAAGTATGACCAATTTTAACTTAAGTTTTGTTTTTTAATTTTTTGTTAGGATGATCGGTCTAAACCGTTAGGATATCAAGTCTTACGATATTCAACATTGTTACTAAATTAAAGATTATCGGATATTGGCAAGTACGTATCAGAAGACGTTATTATTTAATAATGTCATATTGATCAAATTGGACTAAAAACTTGATCATATCGAACAATCTAACTTTATTTGTTTATTAAATTAGTTTTAAATTATTTTATTATTGTCATAATTTTAAATTTAATAGTTTAGAAAGTAATATATATATATATATATATATATATATATATATATATATATATTCCTAAAAACCCCAATTTTTAGTCCACCCAAATTGATATTGGACCGCATTTGAAAGCCCATTAAAGATAGAAGAGAGAGAAACTTAACAATAGAGTAAGTGATGACCGGTTAGATAGGTTGCCCTTTTTTTAATTAAAAAATTGAATGGTTAAGATTACATTATCTCAAATCTAAGGGAATATATAGAGGGTGCGTACGGTATACACTTATTAAGAAATGTGTACCATAGGTCTACCCCCTATTCATTTGACCCTAATAGTCATACTTTTGATTTGATCACGTCTATTCATTTAGCCTGAATAGACACACCTTTTGTGCTTAAATCCAATATTCACGTCTATTCATTAAATCTGAATAGACACGCTTCTTGAATTAAAACCGTTCACCAATAATCACATTTAATATCCATTAAATATTTTGAAAATGTTCCAACACCTCCGCCGCCACCATGCAGCTATTCAATCTCGAAATTACATAATCGAGTAACTATTTTGTTTTCAACTTTTTGTTTATTTGTACTTTGTAGTAGTAGTAATCAAAAATAATTCATGTACGTTAAGAAATTTTTGCCTTTAATTATTGAAAAATGCTACATCATCGTGGTTTACTCTAACAATCTAAAAGTACGGAAAAGCGTATTATACGTGTATAAAAAGGAATTGATATCATAAGTAATTTTGTCCGTTATTTGACATTTAACTATCGCCTAGCGGGCATGTTATAGGGGACCCTTCGTAATTTAGAGGTTTTTTTTAATCTTAAATGAGATTCATGTTAAGCGCTAGACTTGTAATTAACCTTGAAAATGTCGTTCGGACTTGGGCTAGTGGTCCTTCAAACTTCTTTTAAAGAGGTCTCCATCTAGAGTCCGGATACCTCTTCGCTTCAGCCATAATTAAAAAGAAGAAATTGAACAGATAAGATCAATTTTGACGGGGCAGAGAGAGCGAGTAAGACCCAGGTTGTAAGTAGAAAATCACTCACGCGTTTCAAAGACCAAAGCTCAAAGTTTATTACTTTTCCTTGGTTGGTGGTCCCTTTGGGAAACTTCTGCAGGGCTCAAATATAATGCATTGAGGATGAAAAGTCCTTTGGTAGTGACATGTTGCTTAGACAAATGAGACTCCTTCCTTTTCCTGGCTGTTATTTTGTGGAAATTTCAGCATTTGGAAATTTCAACATTTTGTAGCTTTGGAAATTTCAGCATTTAGACTCTGTAGCAAATTGTATGACAGCACCATATGCCATCCACCACATACTTCTTTACCTTATCTTGTGAAACAATGCTTTTGTTCTTTCTTCATTGATCCCAACTCCCAAGCATTCCATTTCTTCTTTTCCTTTGATATCCAGCCCAAGTTTCATTTGTGAACAAGGATTAAGATGACTATTTCTCCTCTCATCTCTGCTGCTCTGGCAGGCGTGAAAATCTTGATTCCACTCGCAAAAGAAGCAACTGGAGCAATCAAAGCAGCGACGTGGGGTTTTAAAGGAGACCTCCGAACACTTGGCAGAAGGTTATCAACGATTGAAGCTCTCTTAAGCGACGCTGAAAATAGCCCAAGAAAGATAGAATCAGAAGTTCTGAAACTGTGGCTGAAGAATCTCAAACTTGCAATTTGTGTTGCCGAGAACGTGCTGGGTGAGGTTGCTTATAAATCTCTTCGAAGCAAGTTGGAGGTACGAAAGAGGGACCAGGTGAGCAAATTCTTTAATCCCTTGGCATTTCGTCCCAAGATTGCTTTTAAGGTTAAGAATGTCAATTCATTGCTTGATAGAATCTGCAAAGAGGCAAATGACATTGGCCTTAGCGCAGCAAATCAGCTCATAAATGCTGCTACTGCTGTTAAGCCTAATGATCAATTGAGGCTGACTGGACCTTTTATAGATGATTCAGCTGTTGTGGGAAGGAATGGTGATGTCTCTACAGTGAGAGACATGTTACTTGGCTCCGCTGCAGAAGATGATTTATCTGTGGTTGCCATTGTAGGGATGGCTGGGCTTGGGAAGACAACGCTCTCTCAGCTACTCTACAAAGACAAGGAGGTGGTGAGTTATTTTGATCAGAAAATGTGGATTTGTGTGTCTGATGATTTCGATGTTCCAAGGCTACTGAATGAGATGATGCAATCTCCGACTGGACATAAATCAGACACACCAAACATTGAAGGAATAGTGACGGAACTTCGTAAGAAACTAAACGAAAAAAAATATCTCCTTGTATTGGATGATGTTTGGAACACAAATACAATCAAATGGGAATCGATGAGGAATGCTTTGCAAGGAATTGGTGGTTGCAAGGGAAGCAAAATTATAGTCACAACCCGTAGTATGGAGGTGGTATCAACCATGCAAACATCTCCATCTCTCACTCATTGTCTGAGTGAGCTATCGTATGAAGAAAGTTGGAGCATGTTTAGGAAAAGAGCTTTCACGCATGGGGGACCAAGAGAAAATCAAGCTTTGGTGGATATTGGCAGAAGATTGGTAGCACAGTGTAAGGGCGTGCCGTTAGCGATAAACTCTTTGGGAGGTTTATTGTACTCAAAGCAAGATCATAGGGAATGGGAGTCGATTGAGAACACTGAAATGTGGAAATCATTTGCAAATGAAGATGGGATTCTTCCTGTATTGAGGCTGAGTTACGATCATTTACCGTCCCCGTGCTTGAAACAATGTTTTGCATTCTGTTCTTTTTTCCCGAAGGACTTTAGAATTCAGAAGGATGAGCTGATTTGGCTATGGATGGGTCTGGGATATCTTCAGTCTTCCTCAGGAGGCAATTTGGAAATGGAAGATGTGGGTAATGAGTATTTCAACATTTTGTTGCGCAATTCGTTATTGCAAGACGTGGAATTGGATGAGTACAAGAGTATTAAAAGTTGCAAGATGCATGATCTAGTGCATGATCTTGCACTGGATATCTCAGAGGGTAGTTGTTTGACTTTGAAGGCTGGTGAGGTGAAGGACCTTTCTGAGGTTCAACATCTAACATTGCATCTTGGAGAAGGAGAAGGCTTTGAGAAATTAAAAGATGCTAAAAAATTGAGGACACTCTCTTTAACGGGACATCTTCCCCTGGACTTTAAAGATGTCAAACATATTCGTGCCCTAACTTTGGTGACATCTTTAGAGAGCTCTGATGTCAAAGAGTTGCCAAGTTCAATGCGCAAGCTAAAACATTTGAGATATCTCGACCTCTCATGGACTTCAATTGAAAAACTGCCAAGTTATATCACTAGTTTCTACAATTTACAAACATTGAGACTGCCCACCTCGTTATCAGAAATTCCAAAAGAATTACATAAGTTGGTTAGCTTGAGACATCTCTGTATCAGTGGTAAATTAGAGAAGTTGATACCGAAGATGATAGGGCGATTGACTTCTTTGCAAACATTACCATTCTTTGTGGTTGGCAAGAACAAGGGCAACAACATTGAAGAGCTTGGAAGCTTAAGCAAGTTAAGAGGAAGACTTCATGTTTATGATCTCCAGCGCGTAAAAGGCGAAGAAGAAGCAGAAAAGGCTAAAATGCTAGAGAAATCTGGCATTACCGAGTTGGAGTTCCATTGGGACAGGGACTTCGGAAAATCCCACGTTAACCATGAGGATGTGTTGCAAGGACTCAAACCTGGTAGGAATGTGAAGAATTTATTACTCAAAAATTTTTGGGGACGAAGACTTGCATCATGGATGAGTGGAGATGTCCAGTTCCCACAAAATTTGGTTAAGATCGAATTAAGGAGCTGCAATGAATGTGAACAAGTCCCAACACTCGGACACCTACCGCATCTTGAAGTTGTTGTAATGGCTGGTTTCGCTAATCTGAAGCGTATTGGTCCTGACTTCTATGGATTGAATGAAATAATTGTCAGTGGTGGTAGCAGTAGAACACGGGCTGCACCGGCAGCAGTAGTATTCCCAGCATTGAGGGAACTCACTCTTGGTGGTATGCCTGAACTAAAAGAATGGTCAGACATATCATCATCGCCTGTCATTGCCGCGAGTACAATAAAGTTCTTTCCTTGTCTTGAGAAGTTATGTATCTCGTATTGCAGAAAGTTGAAAACGATTCCAGCCCATCTGTTGTCCATTCAAACGTTAATTATAAATAATGGGGTTGGCTTTATGGCAGAATGGCTGGGTGGCTCCTACTGGCCCTACTTGTTGGTTGACAACGAATATGATTCAACTGATATTATTATTCTCTTAGCAGAATTGCTTGAAAAATGCTGCAAATCCCTAAGGATTATGTACGTAAATAGCTTGAAGGAGCTGTGTTATTTGCCAAACCAGCTATTGGACCTATCGTCTCTTGAGATATTAAAGATAGGCCACTGCCCTAATCTGGTGGATATAGTTGAAGATAAAGAAGCATCATTCGATGGCCTAACGTCTCTTGACTGGCTTTCAATTGGGGGGTGCCATAAGTTGAGATGTTTGCCAAAAGGGCTACTAAAGCCAACCCTTGTAACATTAGAGATTGAGGACTGTTCGAATTTAGACATGAGGTATCCAGATGAATTGTGCACCCTCTCATCCCTTGAGAATCTGAAGATAAAAAGCTGTCCAAGATTGAAGTGTTGTTGGGAGGAGGGGCTTCTCTGCCTTACCAGCCTTAAAAAATTGGTGATAGGTGGCTTCTCAGAGAAGCTTGAATATTTCCCCTGGCCCTCCTCTGCTAGTAGGGTGACTGCTGCGTCCACCAGTAGTGCTACTGCTGCTAACGAAGAATTCCCCTTCATCTCCCTACAGTCTCTGAGTCTATGGGGCTGGGAAAACCTTAAGTACCTGCCTGACCAACTTCAGCACCTCACTACCTTAAGAGAGTTGAAAATTTTCTTTTTCGAAGAGTTGGAATGTCTGCCTGAGTGGTTGGGCAACCTTTCGTCGCTTCAAACTTTGCACCTCAGCTACTGCTACAGCTTGACGAGTTTTCCCTCACCGGAAACAATCCAACACCTCACCAATTTGCATACCGTGTTTCTGCTTCGATGTCCCCTTCTAATGGAAAGAATCAAAAAGGAAAGCAGCGAAGAAAGGCCCAAGATTTACCGTAATCTGTCCATCAAATACGAAGAATACCACCGACCATCTCCTTTCCGATTTCCGGTCCGCACAAACAGAGATTTTGAAATTGGTAGATCTTAGAGTCTTCCAATTCGATTCTTCCACCAGAGTCGTTACCGGCGTTGATCCCAACCCACAGACATCGATCACGGTTGCCTCCTGCAGGAAGTCGCCCTCCTCTCCGACCACCACTCCAACTGCTTCTGCAGCGCCGCCCCCACCACGTATTTAATCTCTTATCTCCATCTTTTTCCTTCGCCAGAGAGTAAATTGAGTAAATGCAATTGGAAAATAATAGGGAGATTTAGTGATAGGTCCACTAATAGCTCAAATCTAGAGGTCAATTGCACCAAGTATTCGATTTGACTTTGTGAATCAATGGGGAGTAAGTTAATGAAATTCACGAGCTCAAATCTAATGAAATTCACTCGATGGTTGTGTTTCAAAATCTAGTGAAATTCACGAGCTTGAAGCTAATAAAAAATTCACTTGGTGGTTCTTACTTAGTTTAAAAAAAAAAAATGTGTGTTTTGAAATCCAGTGAAATTCTCGAGCTCAAATTAAAATTTAGTGAATTTCACTAACTTTTGTGTGTGCTAAATCTTCTTTTGGACAAAATGCAGGTGTGGTGACCTCTTTTACTAACCGACCACAAGAACTCAGGTGGACAGAAAAAGTAACAGAAATGAAAATTCAAGGCATTATGGACTAGAGGCTTAAGATTTCAAAATTGAGTCCGAGGTAGTAAGTTATTTTCATGTTCTTTTCGTACTCTAGTCTGTTTCAAGATTTACTTTATTCAGAAAGATAAATTAATATTCTGATACTTCCATATCTTTTTTGTTTTTGAGGAATGTAGACATCACATAACGATACTTCCATTTCAATAGTTAGCCAACAAATAAAAATGCAGACTTGATGCTTTGATTTTCTCAAATCTGGTGAGTTTCACTCTTGGTTCCTAGTTTGCAGACCTGATGCATTGGTTTCTTCTTCTTTTTTCTTTTTTTTGTAGTCTTTGTGCCTTAAAAGTAGGATAGCAGTTCTCTACCATCTTAATCAAAGTGCCGAAAAATGAAGAGAGGATGAGGAAGTTTTATGAGTGCAACTATGTTTGCACTGATGGAGAGGATACTGTGGAGCTAGAAGTATGAGATTATGAACTCATCTGTAGGATTCCTTGAAATGACATGTTTTCAATTTATAGTCACTGATCACTGATCAGTAATTATCTGATAGTTTCCGTTTTTTTTTTTTTCATTTTACCTAATGAAGCTCCTGCCCTAAATGATGTAATGCATACCTTGTCAACTGAGCTAATGTCTTATTGTGCCAACAGAAAATATTGTATCAGTAGCAGAGAATATCACTGGTTTTTCCATGCCTAGATTTTGCTTCAGTGATTTTAAAAAGCATAGTTATTAACATTCCCTACAGCTACGTGAAAGTCCGCTCGCTAATCAATCTCATGTGACCACTCCAATTATAGCACTTTCGTGAGTTGTATTGATTTGTTTCCTGCACTGATGCACAAAGGCACTTTGAGTGGGAGGGGACTAACTTGATGGGGTTGAAACATGCATCTAGTTTAAGTTCAGAGTTCTGAGGATATGATTTTTTATATTTCAACACTTCAGCTAGATTTACATGTTGATCATCCCTGTTCTTATTGTGCGTTAAACTTTTGTACCGAGAACTAATTTATTAACCCTTGTTTCTTGTATTATGGAACATTTGGACACTTGAGAGTATGATACGTTCCTTTTCAGAGTCTAACAAGTTACTGGCAACATTTTCTTGCCTTTTCCTCTTACTCTTCATCTTGCAAGTACTTTTGGTTCAATTACAAGCTAAATATGCACATCAGCTCTACATCAGCCTGAAAGTTTCGTATGTTCATTTGCAGAGTACTACATGTGAAGCAAAATGAAAAATAATTTGGTCCATTGTTTTGGTTAGAAAAGATTAAGTGCTGCTCAAGATTTGCATTCATTACTCCCCAAATGCTTAATATATTATCTCATTGGTACACTCCGTCTCTCTCCCTCTCTGTCTCTGTCTGTCTCTTTACAAGATGGCACAAACAGTAATTCAACTCTTTAGATTACACTGCAGCATTGATGAATTGTGGCCTTAGAGGCTACAACTAATTTGATTTGATTGCTTGTTGGGACCCTTTCTGCGATAGCTTTTTTCTAATCGGAGCTTTCTACTGTTTTACAATGTTACTTGCTAAACGCCAGACGTCTTCGCTGCATGTTTTAGAAGCAAAACTACTTTGTTCGTTTGATGATATAGCTTAGCTCGAGGAAGCAACGTAAATACGTAATGACACCCTTGCAGAAACCTAGCCGGACTTTGGGCATCATCCGTACTTCTACCAATTGCAAAAGGAGGTATAAGTCTCCTGATTAAACTATGTAGAAGTCCCCTTATTTCTCAAATTTTTTCTGAGCACTCCGGTTATAAATACTTTGTGACTTATAGTGATCTGTTTATGCAGGAAGGCAGTTTGAGTGGGAGGCAACTAATCTGAAGGCGTTGAAACATGCATCGAGTGATCAGTTAGGCGTTGATTATACCTGTTCTTATTCTGGGTTAAAACTTGTGTACCAAGAATTAAGTCTTATTGTGTTTCATGTGATATAACTCCATATCTGATCTTAATGAAGAGATGTTGTGCTAATATTCTCCCAGTTAATGCTTGTCTTCTCCTGCGATCGGGTTGTATGTATAAATTTCCGCATTTTGAGACACTTGAGTACTATATAGCAATTCATTCCTCTAATTACAGTGTCTAACAAGTTACTTTCTGCATTTTGTTGCCTTTTCCTCTTGTTATTCATTTCAGAATTGCTACTAAAGTTGGTTCAAGTGAAAGTTAAATATGCCCATCCTCTATCTCTATGTAAACTTGGAAGCTTTGTATGTTCATGGGCAGCGAATTACACATGAAGCAAAATGTATAATTGGGTCGATTGTTATGGTACGAAAAGATTAAGTGCTGCTCAAGATTTGTCCTTTGTAACTCTCCAAGTGGTTAAGATACTATGGCATTGGTATGCTCTCCATCCAGTTATGAGATTGCACAAGCCTCCAGACCGATCCGAACCGTATGTATATAGAAAACACACAAACTGAATAAACTTTATTTCCATAGTCGATTAATTTCTTAATTGGCTCCATTCCATGACTCTATTCCTTCACTTCCATGATTATCTCACTCTGAATTGGTAAAACCCACTACCTGTTAGCCAAAGATCGCATCTCTTTGATTAATCTCAATAGTTATGTCTATTCATTTGACACTAATAGTCATACCTTTTGATTTGATCACTTCTATTCTTTTAGCCTAAATAGACCAATTTTATGCTTAAATCCAATGTTCACGTCTATTCATTTAACCTGAATAGACGCCTCTTGGATTAAAACCGTTCACCAATAATTACATTTAATATGCATTAAATATTTTGAAAATTTCCATCAACTCCGCCACCACCATGCAGCTATCATTCTCAAAATTACATAATCGAGTAACTGTTTTGTTTTCATTTTTTGTTAATTTGTAGTAGTACTAATCAGCAATAATTCAGGTACGTCAAGATATTGTTGCCTTTAATTGTTGAAAAATGCTACAGCATCGTTAGGGGTGCTAATCAAGCCAAACAAGCCGAACAAAGTATTGTTCATGCTTGGATTAACTCCTTATTATCAGTGTTCAAGCTTGACTTGAGCTTGAAAACTTTTTGGGACTAATTGTTCAAGCTTGGCTTGAGTTTGAAGTTTTGTATTCGTGATAAGCTTGGCTTGGCTTGTGAAATATGCAAGCCAATCTCGAGCTTCCAAGCATGAGCTTAGGCTCATGAAGTTTCGAGTTTTCAAGTTTGAGCTTAAGTTTAAACTCATTAATGTAGCTCTAAATTTCGATATCTGACCTAGGAGGTTTCCTATTTGGATGCAATAATACTATAAAACTTGTGAAATATCTATATTGAACGTGACTCATATATCATATTTTGGAATATTTATTAATCTACCCTTATATGTTTATTATTTAAGGAATGACCCATTTGTTCACAAGCCTATCGAGCCAAACACTCGTATGCTCAAGTTTGGCTTGAATTCATAAACAAACAAAAAAACATAATTGAGCTTGGCTTATATTTTTGGGAAAATTTCAACATAGCACCTCACCTTTCACACAAATCACTCATAGGCACCTGACCTTTTAATATTATAAAAAAAACACCTGACCTATTTAAAAACTCATCAATTTTCCACCTGCCGTTAACTTTCCATCCAAAAACAGACGAAAATGCTGAAATGGCCTACACCTGGCCATTTAGAGGGAAATCAATATACATTTTGGGGGAAAAACACATTACTCTACTGATTTCTCCTGCCAAAACTCATTTGTGGGGCCATGGAGTTCTAATAACAACTATTTTTATTTTTTCTATAATTTTTAGTTTTGTTTTTCTTTTCTTTTTTTCGCGTTTGTTAGTTTTGCGCCAACTTTTTGTGACTTATTGATTCGTCTCGACAAGACGAATCGGAAAAATATATTTTTTTTTACTTTTACCCAAATATTTTAGGAAATAACCACTTTTAAGTCAAAAAAATTGACTATTTCCCAAAATATTTGGGTAAATATATAATTTTTTTTACTTTTCCAATTCATCTTGACGAGACGAATCATAAAACAAAAAAAGTGATGCACAAAACTAAGAAACACAAAAAAAATTCAAACAAGAACAAAACTAAAAATTATAGAAAAAGTTAAATAGAATGGGGATGTCCCAAAATAAGAGCAAAACTAAAAGTTATAGAAAAATTAAAAATAGTTATTATTGGAACTCAATGGCCCCACAGGTGGGTTTTGGCGGGAGAAATCAGTAATGTGTTTTTCCCCCAAAATGTATATTGGTTTCCCTCCAAATGGCCAGGTGTAGGCCATTTCAGCATTTCCGTCTGTATTTTGGATAGAAAGTTAACGGCGGGTGGAAAATTGATAGGTTTTTAAATAGGTCAGGTGTTTTTTTGATAATATTAAAAGGTCAGATGCCTATGCGTGATTTGTGTGAAAGGTCAGGTGTTATGTTGAAATTTTCCCTATATTTTTTATAAACGAGTTCGAACAAGCCAAAATTCGAGCCAAGCTCGAGCTGTTTGATTCGTTTAGCAGCCCTAACTGCATCGTGGTTTAGTCTCTAATAACAGTGTACTATAAGTACGTAAAAGCGTATTATATGTGTATAAAAAGGAATTGATATCATGAGTAATTTTGGCCGTTATTTGACATTTAACTACCGGGGACCCTTCGTAATTTAGAGTTTTTTTCTTAATCTTAAATGAGATTCATGTTAAGCGCTAGACTTGTAATTAACCTTGAAAACTCCTTCAAACTTCTTTTAAAGAGGTCTCGGGTAAGAATATCAGAGGATGAACAGAAATCTTTAGCCATCACTCCATCTCGAATCCGGATACCTCTTCAGCCATAATTAAAAGAAGAAATGGGATAGATAAGAGATCAATTTTGACGGGGCAAAGCAATAGACACACATATCAATCTCTGGATTTGTTGGAATTATTGGTCCGCGGTCCATTTGGGAAACTTCTGCAGGGCTCAAATAATGCATTGAGGATGAAAAGTCCATTGGTAGTGACATGTTGGTTAGACAAATGAGACTCCTTTTTCAGGCTGTTATTTTGTTGAAATTTCAGCATTTGGTAGCTTTGGAAATTTCCACCACATACTTCCTTACCTTATCTTGCTAACAATGCTTTTGTTCTTTCTTCATTGATCCCAAGCTTTGCGTTTTTTCATTTCCTTTGATATCCAGCCCAAGTTTCACTTGTGAAGAAGGATTAAGATGTCTGTTTCTCCTCTCATCTCTGCTGCTCAGGCAGTCCTCACAACCTTGATTCCACTAGCAACTGATCAAATCAACGGGGCAGTATTTAATTACCAAGATGATCTCATGTCTCTCCACAGAAGGTTAGCCATGATTCAAGCTCTCTTAAGCGACGCTGAAAATACCCCAAGAAAGATAAAATCAGAAGTTCTGAAACTATGGCTGAAGAATCTCAAGCTTGCAATTTGTGATGCTGAGAACGTGCTGGATGACATTGCTTACGAATCTCTTCGAAGCAAGTTGGAGGTACGAAAGAGGGACAAGGTAAGCAACTTCTTTTCATACTCAAATCCTTTATTTCGTCGTCCCAAGATTGCTTACAAGGTCAAGAATGTCAATTCATTGCTTGATAGAATCTGCAAAGAGGCAAATGAAATTGGCCTTAGCGCAGCAAATCAGCTCATAAATGTTGCTACTGCTGTTAAGCCTAGTGATCAATTGAGGCTTACTGTACCTTTTATAGATAATTCAAAGGTTGTGGGAAGGGATGCCGATGTCTCTATGGTGAGAAACATGTTACTTGGCTTTGGTGTAGAAAATGATTTATCTGTGGTTGCCATTGTAGGAATGGCTGGGCTTGGGAAGACAACCCTTGCCCAGCTACTTGTAGACACCCTATTTTGGACTTTCCCAGAATAGTTTATTTACGGTCTTTTGATTCCCCGATGATGATTAAGGTCGAGAACATACCGAGTTGTTTGATGAGTTTGAGCTTTGAGCGTCCCGAACCTCGTCCAAACCCAGTTCAAACCCTTGTCGAACCCTCAAGCCAGAACCAAATGGCCTCAACAAAACCCTGCTGGAGTACGCTGGTGATGGACTAGCGTGCGCAGGAACCACTGCCACGTGTCAGTCATTACCACTATCTGGCGCACGCCACTCAACAAGGGGCGCACGCCAGTCAGTACCAATCAAATCAAACCTTTTTCAGCCAGATGGGCGGGAGTCTTGTAGCCGCCTGACGTCAGCTGGCAGCCCCTTGATCATTACTTTGGCCAGAAACTGTTCCTTTCTCTTCCATCAAGCCAAGTCCCATGCATTAAATGCATGGGAGCTTCCTCCAATATCTCACCACTCCAAACAGCCCCTAAGGCCAACTGATCCCAGCCCTCTTTGCCTATAAATACCCCTCTCCCTCACCCTTGCAAAGGGTTCAAAAAAAAAGGGTTAGCACCATTAAGAAAGGGGTTAGCTACATTAAGAGCCCAAGTCTCTTTGTCTTCTTCTTCTTCATTTCCTTCCTTACTTCCTTTCTCTTCCATAGAAAGAGCAAGCAAAGGGGATACTCACCACAGTCCATAACACTCACCATATTCACCATCCATCCATTTTCTCCAAGCTCAAAGCTCAAGTTCACTTCCAAACTCACAAGCAAAGGTATACCACCTTTTGTTTCTGTTTTCTGTTCTGACCCCTGAGGGGGGCTAGCAGGGTCAAGGCTGGTAATCTATACCAGTCCTGGCCCTAACGCTGGCAAGGTTTCAAAACCGTTTGCAGTGATCAGTGGCGCACGCCAGTACTGAGTGCCGTACGCCAGTCATGGTGATACGTGCAAAACTGGCGTGGGGATAATGGATCATTGTTTTATTGCATTATCTATGTTCTGATCACCTTAAGGCATGCTAAAACAAGTTTACAATTGTCTGTACTTTACATAGCTTTCTCTTCCATCTGTATCTGTGCTTAGTATGGCCTTCTGGGTTCCTTCTGGTCCTGTTCCAGAGCCCAGAGTGTGCAAAGCCAAAGCACTGGAATACATACACAACTGGCGTACGGCTATACACTACTGGCGTACGGTAGTGGTGTATTTTCCAGTGGCTTGGCCCTTGCATGGATCTTGTATCCAGGCCTTTGATCATCTTCCCCTCATTGTTTAAGGGATTTTCTGCTCATTTGGTGGCTTCTGAGCCCATTAATCTGTCTGTAATAGCTTAGTAACCCATCTAAAACTGCGTGGTTTGTCCTGGGTGTGCACTGGTCCTTTCCAGAGCCCAGAGGGTTGAGAACAGAAGCTGTGGGCTTAAGTTTACCGGCGCACGCCAGTAGTTGAGTGGCGCACGCAGGACATGGCTGCATGCAGTGGCCTGGCCAGTGCATGCAGGCTTGATTCTGTGTGCAATACATCACTGCCAGTGTGTTCTAGTCTACTTAAAATGTCCACAAAAGCTTGTTCTCAATCTATTATACTTGTATAGATCAAACATCAAACATCCATAAACATTTTGTCACGTTCTTTGTACATAAATGCAAATGTGTTACAGTTTTAATCCCTATTAACTGTTCCCCCGCCCTAACTGGTTAAAAGAATGATCAAACAAAGAGAGAAAAACAAATGCTTTACAAAAAACGTCTGAGTAGAGACCGGTCTCCGGACTGGGCGAGGGGGGTGCCATAAAACCCTTCCCCTCTCGTAACCTGGCTCCCGAACCTCAAGATCGAAGGTGACGACGGTCCAGTCTACAAAAGCCTTTTTCGAAATCAAGCAAGTGCATTTCAAACGGTTTTCAAAAGAACGGTTTCTTGGGTACTAACCGCAAAACCCGAGTGGCGACTCTCTGATTTGCGAAGCGTTTCGCCGCGCTTTCCAGAAAGGGGGCGTACTCGGAATTTTCTCATACAAAAATGCGGGGGATTTTCCGGGTCGCGTGCCCACAGCACCCGAAAATTTCATGCTTAAAAACGGGATTTTTGGGGCGTGTGCCCACAGTGGCGACTCTGCTGGGGAACATTACATTAATCTACATTTGAAAATTAATACATGAATGAACAATCTTTCCAAAGTCTGGCAAAACAGTACGCTCCGCGCTACTGAAGAGCAGAATGGTATCATAACAGGATTCTACATCCGGCCATTTCAATCTGGGGCTTTTACTATTGTTCACTTATGTAGTTTTCTCCAAGTGACGATTAATGAAGTGAGCCAAGCTTCAAAAGGCGTTTTTGAAAAGCATTTCATTTCTCTCTCTCGATCATTCTTTCAACACGCGTTCATTTGCATCGGTGTTCTATCAGCCCCGTTGAGGTGTTTTGGGTAACCGGCACAGTTTACTGGAGCCCGGGGTCCTCGAATTCCCAACAACCTTGGACGATGATGAGACGTATTACCGTTTGACCATTGCTCTGCTGCACGCATTGCGATGGGAGGTATAAAACATCTCTAGTCTGAGGAACCCCTCTAAGCCAAAACCAGCCTCGCCATGCGTACAAAGCAATAGAACCTTTCAAAACTAAGACAGGAACCCACAGGGTAGGATTACTTGCATCTAACCCCCATAAACTGTCTATGTGTTACTGCTTTCCATATCGCATGCCTGTACATACATCCATACCGTTCTGCGTAGGAGCATGCTAGGGCGGCTTTTAGGGTTTCTCTCTTTCAAACCCGTTTTATGCCTGCTCGGGCGCTGCCTGGACCGATGACGAGTCGTGCATCTTGATGATGCACGTTATCAACTTTCCAATTCCTTGGGTCAACGAGACTTTGGGAAATCGAGACTTTCTAAGTCCTTGTCTAAACCCGATCGAGATTTCAAACAGAAAACTAGGAACAACGGAGAGAATGCTGTGATACTTACACCACCTTGGTTATCGTGCGAAGCACGTACACCGCTCAGGCTAAGTGGAGTGTTGCCACAACGCCGCCCCGGTTCCGGTATCACGTCATCTACACCGAGTTGTTCCGACCTCCAAAGTTGAAACTTCGAGAACGGAATAGTCAAAGACTTAGGCTGTTTCGACATCTCTTAGTGTTAGTCGATCCCATCAAGGTACACCGTCGAAAAGAGATCCGAGGACCTGGGCAGCGTCTAGCTGTCATAAAACGGTTTTGTCTGCTAGTTCTAGAGTCTAGGAGGACACCGACAACATGCACATTGCATTCTTTCAAAATAAAACTATTGCAGGGACACTTCCTGAGCCTTCGATTGCTTTACTGTCTAGTTTTGGGTGTGGCACCGTCGAGGAAAGTACCGAAAAGAAGAGCCAAACCTGCTTGGGAGTGTCTGCCGGGGCTATTTCACTAGTACTTCCAAAGCCGTATCACCTTCCTCGATCACCAATCCAAAATGGCGGCACAAACAGAGCTGGCTGAGATAAAGAGGGTTGTGGAAGAAATAAGCCAGAAGCTGGACAAACAAGTGATTATCATCCAGGGGCTGGTTGACCTTTTTACCTCTGCCCTGTCAAAATCGGGTCTGGTGTTAAAAGCTGCTAATGCTGGAGCCAAAGAACCTCCTCAGGCCTGCCACACTCCGGCGGTCGGAATCAAGCCGTGCTCAAGAGACATGTTCAAAAGTCTGGCCAAGTTCCATGAGGTTAGAGTTCACCCAAAAGAGGATGCTGAATCCCTGTTCAAAGTCACCCCCAAAGGCAGAAGAATGCACCATGTTGAAGGCGCAGTGTTGTGCAAAGCAAGCAGAGGTTCCACTTTGAACCCTCAATCCCGTCGCCGGAGCCAGCCAAGGACCTTCTCATGCTTATCTGCACCTTTGGCCTCAGTTTACGAGAAGCTTCTCGATGCCGGTTCCATCAGGCCTCTAACCCCAACTCCACTGCCCAAGGTTCTCCCTGCTAGCCACAACCCTAATCACTTCTGCACCTATCATCAAATGCCTGGCCATCCCACCAATGCTTGTTATCGCCTCCGACATGCCGTTCAAGATCTCATCGATAATGGCATCATTCTAGTCCCACTCCCATCAAAACCTGACGGCATTCCCAGCTCATTGCTTCAACTCAAGTCTGACCCTCTGGTTGGTCAGATATCTATCACCTCCACTCAAACCAACCCCACCTCCACTCAAATCAACCCAAACTCCACCATATTCAGCCCAACCCTCTGCACTGTCCCAGAAACTCAACCCAAACCAGCTGTGTTTATCCCTTCTGAATCCGAGGCTGCAGGGTGCGGAATAGAAGACGGGGCTGAAAACTGGAAAGCACTGGTCGAGGACCGGATCGATCAAGCAAGGGAACAGACTGACAGTCTGAGGTCCTTCACTCAAGGGCATTTGGAGTTGCTGTTCTCCCAAGTGGGTTTAGTCAAAGAAGATGAGGAAGCTGAAGTGCTGTTGCTTGGGCCTGACATCCTCTAGATCTCACCTCTCTGTGAGGAAGCCAAGGGTAACAATAAAAGTTGCATTTTCAAATCGCGTTTAGCTTGCATTGCACACTTTTGAGTCTGAGTCTGACACAGTGTCTGTCAAGTCGTCTTAGCCTAGCTCTGAGTCGGAGTTCGTGCCTCTTGGCCCTCCATGTCGTAGCTTCTATTCTCAATTCGAGTCTTTTGCTATACTTGGCAACCCCGTGGGGCTTTCTTTATGATATGCACTATCTTGCTTCTAAGTACTTTGCTGGCTTTTGAATAAACTGTGTCGACCCTGATGACGAAGGGATAGATTTCGATGGGGTCATCCCCAAGGAAATGTGTTCCCTCGCCGAAAGGGAAGACGAAAGGCGTGCTCGGCCTATTAAAAGAAGAAGTAGTTTCAATAAACTTGAAAGATGAGGTAGACCCTCGGATGATCCAAAATTGGCTCAACGCTGCTCCCGAAGGAACATTGCACCTAGTCAGACAGGCTTGAAGAACTCGTCAAAGTTCTGGCATGGTCCCACAAAGACGCACCTGGCATTGATCATGAGATGAAGAAACTTCAAAACCCCTGCTAACGGATGTCAAGCCAGAAAGCAGAAACTCAGAAGACTCCAGGCCTTGCACTGTGTCCAAGACAGCGTTAGCAGTATTCCATCAAGTGCACATTAAAAAGGCACAAAAGTGGCCTGGAGCGAGGCATTTTCAACTGAAGCAGTCAGGACCCTGCATTATCAAAAGCCATCTTATCTGGGGCGGCAGCCAAGGATCATCGATCTCGACGCAACAAATTCAACACTCTAGTCAACCTGGATCAATTCAAGAGCCACTTTTCTCTGAGAGAAGCTCGTTGGGCCGAAAACCACAAGGGCCCGGTGCCAAGCAAAAGTTAGAGCAGCCTGCTAGACCGAAAACCTAAGGAGGCGGTCTAGGCAAAAATAAATAGGCAAAAGTCGAAAGCTCGCTAGGCCGGAAACCTGAGAAGGCGGCACTAGGCAAAAGTTAGAGCGTAAAACGAGAGGTAAACACACGAGTGAACCTTGGCCTGAACTACGTTTTGACCTGATTCCCCAAAATGTGGGATACGTAGGCAGTCTCTTTTCAAGACTCGGTCATATTCTATCAATTGGATCCATGGTTGACGTTTTGGTACACATCAAGGGTCGAAAAGGGTCAAGAACAGAACAAGCTTCATCAGAAACAGAAGGGGGAATCCTTTCATCTTTCAATCTTATTTCAAACTACTACTTCAATTTCAAAGCTGAGCAAAAGCCCTAAAGAAATGTTTAAAGCATCAAAAGCAGAACGAAATGCTAGAAGCCCCAGTGGGCTCACAGTTTATTCTAAGTTCAGCGAAGTCTAGTTTGCGCTGCTTTTCAGTCACACGCGCTAGTTTGATACTCACGCACGTTTGCTCAAAGTGACACGCGTTGGTCTCAACCCTGCGCGCACTTCTTCAATTCCGGTAGCATACAACGTTTGGCAGCCATCACGCCTAACAACGATTTTGAACCCCCGGTGGGAATTTCAAGTTAAAACGAAGGTTTCGGTGCCTCGAAATTGGTTTTAAGGGCTCTTGCTAAGTTTTCTATGCCGTGCAGGTCATATGTGCCTATTGTGACTGTGCGGGGGTGTCGGTTTCAGTCCGGGCCTATATGAGTCATCCCTTTGCGTATTTTGTCCATCTTTGCGACGTTTTTTTCTATTTTTCGGTCTATTGCCCATTCCGGGGCTTTCTTATCTGTTTCGTTTATTCGTACAGGTCTTTGTACATATTTAACTGTGTGTGAGTGTCAGTTTCACCTATCTAGGGATATTTTGGATTTTGGCCTGTTAATGGCCAAAATTTCATTATTGCCCATGTGTCGGAGAGTCTGCATTGTATCCTGGGACTCTTCTTCCTTTATCGCCCGAGCTAGGCAGTCTATACGTGTGCGTATGTCTGTGTGTCAACTCGATTCTCTCGTCAATGCAGGTTGGATATTAGCGATTGGTTTATACTCTATCTCCAATGAACCGAGAGTAATGCAACTTTTACAGCGCCACTACGGCATCCATGGTCCAAGCAAGCGGCAAATCGTCAAGTACAGAGGGATACATTGGCCCAACGCAAGAGCAAATCAAGCAAGTCACAGGGTGATCTAACCCGCTCGAAAGTTATCTACTTGGGCATGCAGGCCCGCAACTCAAATCAAAGCAGTAAAGCAAAAGTGTGGCTCAGTGGTAGCCCTCAGTCATCAAAGTTGTCCTGGTCGTCGTTTGTGTCGTCCTTTCCCTAGGGGCCGCCCTTAGCTTGCACCTGCATTTTCAATTTGTGCATTCAATTTAGTATACGTTATCGTTGCATATTGTATATCAAATGTCGAAAGCAGGAAAGAGTTTCAAATCAAATCAATCCAAAGCGTGTTGTGGCATTGGCAAATCAAATCAAATCAGCGTTGAGGCCCATTCCCAACAGGCAGCCCATGTTGCCCTAATCAATGCTTCTATCCCGGTTCGCTATTTCCCCAAGCAGAGCCCATCCAACTCCAAATCAACGACGATCTATCCGTCCAACTCAAATCAACGACGATCTATCCGTCCAATTCCAAATCAACGACGATCTACCCGTCCAATTTCAAATCAACGACGATCTATCCGTTCAAATTCAAATCAACGACGGTTTGTCCGTCCAACTTCCGATGCAATCATTAGAACATCTTCCAGCAGTCTTATTGCTCTGTCTCGGATGGTCCTTGATAAGGAGATTGGCTCTGATTCCCAACAGATGGAATTTAACCTACCTGACGCGACCTACCCGTGATTGTTGGAAATATCTGTGCCATGGTTAGCTTTATCCTCCACAAACAGCCAGTCCTGTTCAAATTCAATGATGATCAGCCATGTCATCACAGACGATCAGCCATGTCGTCCTCTCACCGACGATCAGCCATGTCGTCCTTTCAACGATGATCAGTCATCACCGACGATCAGCCATGTCGTCCTCTCAACGATGATCAGCCATGTCATCACCGACGATCAGCCATGTCGTCCTCTCAACGATGATCAGCCATGTCATCACCGTCGATCAGCCATGTCGTCCTTTCAACGATGGTCAATCATGTCATCACCCCGATCAACGGCGATCAGAATATTGCCCGCGCTCACCCCGATCAACGGCGATCAGAATATTGCCCGCGCTCACCCCGATCAACGGCGATCAGAATATTGCCCGCGCTCACCCCGATCAACGGCAATCAGAATATTGCCCGCGTTCACCCCGATCAACGGCAATCAGAATATTGCCCGCGCTCACCCCGATCAACGGCGATCAGAATATTGCCCGCGCTCACCCCGATCAACGGCGATCAGAATATTGCCCGCGTTCACCCCGATCAACGGCGATCAGAATATTGCCCGCGCTCACCCCGACCAACGGCGATCAGAATATTGCCCGCGTTCACCCCGACCAACGGCGATCAGAATATTGCCCGCGTTCACCCCGACCAACGGCGATCAGAATATTGCCCGCGTTCACCCCGACCAACGGCGATCAGAATATTGCCCGCGTTCACCCCGACCAACGGCGATCAGAATATTGCCCGCGTTCACCCCGATCAACGGCGATCAGAATATTGCCCGCGCTCACCCCGATCAACGGCGATCAGAATATTGCCCGCGCTCACCCCGATCAACGGCGATCAGAATATTGCCCGCGCTCACCCCGATCAACGGCGATCAGAATATTGCCCGCGCTCACCCCGATCAACGGCGATCAGAATATTGCCCGCGCTCACCCCGATCAACGGCGATCAGAATATTGCCCGCGCTCACCCCGACCAACGGCGATCAGAATATTGCCCGCGTTCACCCCGACCAACGGCGATCAGAATATTGCCCGCGTTCACCCCGACCAACGGCGATCAGAATATTGCCCGCGTTCACCCCGACCAACGGCGATCAGAATATTGCCCGCGTTCACCCCGACCAACGGCGATCAGAATATTGCCCGCGCTCACCCCGATCAACGGCGATCAGAATATTGCCCGCGCTCACCCCGACCAACGGCGATCAGAATATTGCCCGCGTTCACCCCGACCAACGGCGATCAGAATATTGCCCGCGTTCACCCCGACCAACGGCGATCAGAATATTGCCCGCGTTCACCCCGACCAACGGCGATCAGAATATTGCCCGCGTTCACCCCGACCAACGGCGATCAGAATATTGCCCGCGTTCACCCGATCAACGGCAATCAGAATATTGCCCGCGTTCACCCCGAGCAACGGCGATCAGAATATTGCCCGCGTTCACCCCCTCAACGACGATCAGAATATCGTCCGATTGATCCACGACGACGGTCTGCCCGTCCAATCAGTCTACAACACCGTTCGCCTATCCTAGTCCACATCGGTCTACAAGTAGCGCATCTTCCCAATAGTCTTATTGCCCTGCCTCGGATGGTCCTTGATAAGGAGATTGGCTCTGATTCCCAACAGATGGAATTTAACCTACCTGACGCGACCTACCCGCGATTGTTGGAATTCTTTGTGCCAAAGATAGTTCGATCCCCAGCAATGACAGCCCGTCCTGTCCAATTCAACGGCGGTCTGTCCGTCCAACCTTCAAGTCAACGACGGTCTGTTCATCCAACTTTCAAATCAACGACGGTCTGTCCGTCCAACTTCAAATCAACGACGGTCTGTCCGTCCAACCTTCAAGTCAACGACGGTCTGTTCATCCAACTTCAAATCAACGACGGTCTGTCCGTCCAACTTCAAATCAACGACGGTCCGTCCGTCCAACCTCAAATCAACGGCGGTCCGTCCGTCCAACCTCAAATCAACAGCGGTCCGTCCGTCCAACTTCAAATCAACGACGGTCTGTCCGTCCAACTTTCAAATCAACGACGGTCTGTCCGTCCAACCCCAAACCAACGACGGTCTGTCCGTCCAACTTCAAATCAACAGCGGTCTGTCCGTCCAACCTCAAATCAACGGCGGTCTGTCCGTCCAAACCTCAAATCAACGACGGTCTGTCCGTCCAACCTCAAATCAACGGCGGTCTGTCCGTCCAACTTTCCAATCAACGACGGCCTGTCCGTCCAACCCCAAATCAACGATGGTCTGTCCGTCCAACCCCAAATCAACGACGGTCTGTCCGTCCAACTTCAAAACCAATGACGGCCTGTCCGTCCAACTTCCGATTCAACCATTAGCGCATCTTCCAGCAGTCGTATTGCTCTGTCTCGGATGGTCCATGATAAGGAGATTGGCTCTGATTCCCAACAGATGGAATTTAACCTACCCGACGCGACCTACCCGTGATTGTTGGAGTTACTTATGCCGAAGAAGGTTGATTCCCAACGGCAATGATTTATCCGCAGCTGATTATTCCCCAGGAGAGTCTGCCTCACCATTCAATGATGGTCCACCCATCCCTATCTTCCAACAGAGTTCAAGCTCTTTTCCAACGACCTTCAGATGGTCCGCCCGTCTTCAATCTCTCAATGGACGGTACATTTAAATACATGTCCGCATTTTCTATTTCTTCTGGATATCCTTGAGAGGGTGTCTAGAAACCTTTGACGTTACTTGTACCAAAACAATGGTGCTCCAAGTGCCGTCAAAGGGGGGCTACTGTAGACACCCTATTTTGGACTTTCCCAGAATAGTTTATTTACGGTCTTTTGATTCCCCGATGATGATTAAGGTCGAGAACATACCGAGTTGTTTGATGAGTTTGAGCTTTGAGCGTCCCGAACCTCGTCCAAACCCAGTTCAAACCCTTGTCGAACCCTCAAGCCAGAACCAAATGGCCTCAACAAAACCCTGCTGGAGTACGCTGGTGATGGACTAGCGTGCGCAGGAACCACTGCCACGTGTCAGTCATTACCACTATCTGGCGCACGCCACTCAACAAGGGGCGCACGCCAGTCAGTACCAATCAAATCAAACCTTTTTCAGCCAGATGGGCGGGAGTCTTGTAGCCGCCTGACGTCAGCTGGCAGCCCCTTGATCATTACTTTGGCCAGAAACTGTTCCTTTCTCTTCCATCAAGCCAAGTCCCATGCATTAAATGCATGGGAGCTTCCTCCAATATCTCACCACTCCAAACAGCCCCTAAGGCCAACTGATCCCAGCCCTCTTTGCCTATAAATACCCCTCTCCCTCACCCTTGCAAAGGGTTCAAAAAAAAAGGGTTAGCACCATTAAGAAAGGGGTTAGCTACATTAAGAGCCCAAGTCTCTTTGTCTTCTTCTTCTTCATTTCCTTCCTTGCTTCCTTTCTCTTCCATAGAAAGAGCAAGCAAAGGGGATACTCACCACAGTCCATAACACTCACCATATTCACCATCCATCCATTTTCTCCAAGCTCAAAGCTCAAGTTCACTTCCAAACTCACAAGCAAAGGTATACCACCTTTTGTTTCTGTTTTCTGTTCTGACCCCTGAGGGGGGGCTAGCAGGGTCAAGGCTGGTAATCTATACCAGTCCTGGCCCTAACGCTGGCAAGGTTTCAAAACCGTTTGCAGTGATCAGTGGCGCACGCCAGTACTGAGTGCCGTACGCCAGTCATGGTGATACGTGCAAAACTGGCGTGGGGATAATGGATCATTGTTTTATTGCATTATCTATGTTCTGATCACCTTAAGGCATGCTAAAACAAGTTTACAATTGTCTGTACTTTACATAGCTTTCTCTTCCATCTGTATCTGTGCTTAGTATGGCCTTCTGGGTTCCTTCTGGTCCTGTTCCAGAGCCCAGAGTGTGCAAAGCCAAAGCACTGGAATACATACACAACTGGCGTACGGCTATACACTACTGGCGTACGGTAGTGGTGTATTTTCCAGTGGCTTGGCCCTTGCATGGATCTTGTATCCAGGCCTTTGATCATCTTCCCCTCATTGTTTAAGGGATTTTCTGCTCATTTGGTGGCTTCTGAGCCCATTAATCTGTCTGTAATAGCTTAGTAACCCATCTAAAACTGCGTGGTTTGTCCTGGGTGTGCACTGGTCCTTTCCAGAGCCCAGAGGGTTGAGAACAGAAGCTGTGGGCTTAAGTTTACCGGCGCACGCCAGTAGTTGAGTGGCGCACGCAGGACATGGCTGCATGCAGTGGCCTGGCCAGTGCATGCAGGCTTGATTCTGTGTGCAATACATCACTGCCAGTGTGTTCTAGTCTACTTAAAATGTCCACAAAAGCTTGTTCTCAATCTATTATACTTGTATAGATCAAACATCAAACATCCATAAACATTTTGTCACGTTCTTTGTACATAAATGCAAATGTGTTACAGTTTTAATCCCTATTAACTGTTCCCCCGCCCTAACTGGTTAAAAGAATGATCAAACAAAGAGAGAAAAACAAATGCTTTACAAAAAACGTCTGAGTAGAGACCGGTCTCCGGACTGGGCGAGGGGGGTGCCATAAAACCCTTCCCCTCTCGTAACCTGGCTCCCGAACCTCAAGATCGAAGGTGACGACGGTCCAGTCTACAAAAGCCTTTTTCGAAATCAAGCAAGTGCATTTCAAACGGTTTTCAAAAGAACGGTTTCTTGGGTACTAACCGCAAAACCCGAGTGGCGACTCTCTGATTTGCGAAGCGTTTCGCCGCGCTTTCCAGAAAGGGGGCATACTCGGAATTTTCTCATACAAAAATGCGGGGGATTTTCCGGGTCGCGTGCCCACAGCACCCGGAAATTTCATGCTTAAAAACGGGATTTTTGGGGCGTGTGCCCACACTACTCTACAAAGATGACGAGGTGGTGAGTTATTTTGATAAGAAATTAATGTGGATTTGTGTATCTGATAATTTCGATGTTAAAAGGCTACTAAATGAGATGATGGAATCTCTGCCTGGAAATAAATCAGACGCAACAAGCATTGAAGGAATAGTGAGAAATCTTCGCGACAAACTAAATGGACAGAAATATCTCCTTGTACTGGACGATGTTTGGAACGAAAGTTTTACCCTATGGGAACGCATGAGGGATTATTTGCAAGAAATTGGTGGTTGCAAGGGAAGTAAAATTATAGTCACAACCCGTAGTATGGAGGTGGTATCAACCGTGCGAACATCTCCATCTCTCACTCATCGCTTGAGTGAGCTGTCATATGAAGAAAGTTGGAACATGTGTAGGAAAAGAGCTTTTGCGAATGGAGGACCAAGAGAAAATCGAACTTTGGTGGATATTGGCAGAAGAATGGTAGCACAGTGCAAGGGTGTGCCGTTGGCGATAAACTCTTTAGGAGGTTTATTGTACTCAAAGCAAGATCATAGGGATTGGGAGTCGATTGAGAAGACTGAAATGTGGAAATCACTTGCAAATGAGGATGGGATTCTTCCTGTGTTGAGGCTGAGTTACGATCATTTACTGTCCCCATGCTTGAAACAATGTTTTGCATTGTGTTCATTCTTTCCAAAGGACTTCGAAATTCGAAAGGATGACCTAATTTGGCTATGGATGGGTCTAGGATATCTTTCGTGTTCTTCAGGAGGAAATTTGGAAATGGAAGATGTAGGTAATGAGTATTTCAACATTTTGTTGCGCAATTCGTTATTGCAAGACGTGAAATTGGATGGGAACGATGGTATTTATAGCTGCAAGATGCATGATCTCGTGCATGATCTTGCACTGGTTGTCTCAGAGGGGTGTTGTTTGACTTTGAAGGCTGGCGAGGTAAAGGACCTTTCTGAGGTTCAACATCTAAGATTGCATCTTGGAGAAGGAGAAGGCTTTGAGAAACTAAAAGATGCTAAAAAATTGAGGACCCTCTTTTTAACTGGACATCTTCCCAAGGACTTTAAAGATGTCAAACATATTCGTGCCCTAACTTTGGAGATGTTTGATGTCAAAGAGTTGCCAAGTTCAATGCGCAAGCTAAAACATTTGAGGTATCTCGACCTCAGATGGACTTCAATTGAGAAGCTACCAAATTTTATGACTAGTTTCCACAATTTGCAGACATTGAGACCAAACTACCAAACGTTGGCAGAAATTCCAGAAGAATTCCACAAGTTGTGTAGCTTGAGACATTTCTGCATCAGTGATACAGAGACTATTAGGAAATCGATGCCGAAGATGATAGGGCAATTGACTTCTTTGCAAGCACTACCATTCTTTGTGGTTGGCGAGGACAAAGGAAACAACATTGAAGAGCTTGGAAGCTTAAGCAAGTTAAGAGGAAGACTTCATGTTTATGGTCTCCAGCACGTAAAAGACAAAGAAGAAGCAGAAAAGGTTAAAATGCTAGAGAAATCAGGCATTGCCGAGTTGGAGTTACATTGGGATGGGGACTTCGGAAAATCCCACGTTAACCATGAGGATGTGTTGCAAGGACTCAAACCTGGTAGAAATGTGAAGAATTTATTACTCACAAATTTTGGGGGACGAAGACTTGCATCATGGATGAGTGGAGATGTCCAGTTCCCACAAAATTTGGTGAAGATCGTATTATGGAGCTGCAGAGATTGTGAACAAGTCCCAACACTCGGACACCTGCCGCATCTTGAAGTTGTTGAATTGAGTAGTTTTGCTAATCTAAAGCGTATTGGCCCCGACTTCTACGGATTGGATGAAATAATTGTTGGTGGTGGTAGTAGTTGTAATGGGGCTGCACCAGCAGCAGCAGCAGTATTTCCGGCATTGAGAGAAATCACTCTTTATGATATGTCTCAACTAGAAGAATGGTCTGACATATCATCATCGCATGTCGTTGCCGGGAGGACGATGGAGTTCTTTCCTTGTCTTGAGAAGTTACGTATCTTGGATTGCCCACAGTTGAGAACGATTCCAGGCCATTTGTTATCCATTCAAAGTTTAACTATTACTGGGGGGTCTGCTCACTTTAACGCAAAATGGCGGGGTGGCTCCTACTTGGCCTTAGGGGTATATGATTCAACAAGTATTGCTCTTCTCATGGCAATATTGCTTGATGAAAGCAGCGAATCCCTAAGGAATCTGGAGATACAGAGATTGGAGGAGCAGTGGTGTTTGCCAAACCAGCTTCTGGAACTATCGTCTCTTGAGACGTTAGAGATAAGCAATTGCTCAAATCTGACGTATATAATTGAAGATAAAGAAGCAGCATTCGACGGCCTAATATCTCTTGAACGGCTTTCGACTCGGGGGTGTGATAATTTGAGATGTTTGCCAAAATGGCTACTACAACCAACACTCGTAACATTAGAGATTTCGGAGTGTCCGAATTTAGAAATGGAGCATCCATATGAATTGTGCACCCTCTTATCCCTTGAGTATCTGAGCATTGAACGGTGTCCAAGATTGAAGAGTTTTTGGGAGGAGGGGCTGCTCTGGCCTACCAGCCTTAAAAATTTGGTGATAGGTGGCTTCTCAGAGGAGCTTGAATATTTCCCTTGGCCCTCCTCTGCTAGTAGGGCAACCGCTGCTTCCACCAGTAGTGCTACTGCTGCTAACGATGAATTCCCCTTCCTCTCCCTAGAGTCTCTGAGTTTAAGGGGCTGGAAAAACCTTAAGTATCTGCCTAACCAACTTCAGCACCTCACTACCTTGAGAGAGTTGAAAATTCGCTCTTTCGAAGGGTTGGAAGCTCTGCCTGAGTGGTTGGGCAACCTTTCATCTCTTGAAAGTTTGCACCTCTGGGATTGCAACAGCCTGACGAGTTTTCCCTCACTGGAAACAATGCAACGCCTCACCAATTTGCATACTGTGTTTCTGAATGATTGTCACCTTCTAAGGAATGCTCTCTGTGAGGAAAGTGGCGGAGAATTGCCCAAGATTTACCGCAATGTATCTATCAAATACATGGACTGGTATTCTCTCTCTCTCTCTCTCTCTCTCTCTCTCTCTCTCTCTCGTAAATCTCTCTCTCTAGTAAATCTCGTTTTGGACAAAATGCAGGTGTTCTGATGCCTTTCTATACCGGCCACAAGAAATCAGGTGAAGAGAAAAAAGTAACAGAAATGAAAATTCAAGACAATATGGACTAGAGGCTTAAAGCTTTCAAAATTGAGTCCAAGGTAATAAGTTCTTTTCATGCTTTTCTCGTAATTTAGTCCACTTCATGATCTACTTTTTTTAGAAAGATAAATTAATCCGGTTTTGTGGGGAACACAAACATAACGATACTTTCATTTCAATAGGCAGCCAACAAATAAAATTGCAGACTTGATGCATTGATTTTTTAAATCCGGTGAGTTTAACTCTTGGGTTCCGAGTTTGAAGTTTGGAGTACTCTGACCTAAGAGTAGTGGAAGGCATTTATGAATTACTATCTGTAGAAGTTTCTTACAGTTTCTGTCACCACTTGAGGCAGTCACAGCTCTTTTGAGATCTTAGTTTGATGGTCGTATCCACTGGTCAATTGCAGTTCTTTTTGGACCTAATCCCGTAAATAGGCTTCACAAACCAAGTCCTTGTGCTCTTTCGTTATGTTCTAATCGTTGTTTCTAGGTTGGAAGTATCATTGATTCATTGAATTAGCCGTTTGTACAAAATGGTTAAAATGTTGACATTAATGAAAAATGTTGATTTAATGTAGGAAGCGAAAAGGGAAGAAGAGGGTGCAGTGAGTTGGAGGACACTGTGCAACCCTGTTGTTGATCCATTTATGCTACCTCCAATTGAGTTGAAGAAGTTGGAAGCCTTCAGAGGTTCAGCCCCTACCTTCCTGTTCAATTAAAAAGAAGAGTAGCAAAAGATTGCTTATGTTCCATCAATCAATTTTATGGTAACTTATTTCCATTTTCATGACTCTGTGTGTGTGTGTGTGATATGGTTTCAGTCTTACTTCCATTTATCCGTACTGTTTGTGGGTCTCTATCTGCATCGTTCTGTGTTTGCCTATGATTTATGTCACTATGTGACCTCCGTTAAAAATAAATGAACACTGGTTTTGACAGATCGTGAAACAACAGCGTTGAAGAAACGAGGTTTTTGGATTGTAATATGCTCAATGTGAAGAATTTGGTCAAGGATTTCAATGGTCAATCTCCCATTAATTTGGCAAATGAATTTTGCAAAATAGCTGCATCATCAGTATGAGAACCTGGAGTCTCGACATGTAGATTATATATCGTTTAGTAAGTTTTTTATTTTCCTTTTGAACAAAGAAATCACTACTTTCTTATTTTGCCCTCTTTATTCATTCATTGTTTTTTGGTAGTACTTCTTAAACTTAGACTCACTGCAATCAAATTCGGATCTTGTTAAGGTGATTTGTCATCTTCCTGAGTCCTGACAAAATGTAGTCATTGAGCTTCTTAGCATTCCATGCATGGCATCATCACAATGAGCATTTATTTCCTCTCTCTTAGCAATCCGTGGATTTAATAGGGATTGACAAAATGCTATATTTGGAACTTTCACAACATGTTTGTCTTTCCATTTTTCCAGTTTTGATTATATCAGTTAATAGGTTAGAATACTCCTGACATGCAAGCAATTAGCATAACGCAAGGTAGCATAACGCAAGGTAACCTCAGCCGGACTTTGAGCATCAGTTACTATGTTTACCAATCGCAAATGACAGTGTGCTTTCATTCCATGTTTGTGGTGGTTAAATTTTCACCATAGAGATGTATATAACTGTCTATTGCAAAAAAAAATTCCGCATTTGTTACATTGTCAATCTCTTTTTGCCTTAAGTAGGCAGGCTAGCAAATCTCTGCCATCTTGCAGAAAAACTAAGAGAGACCACTTCGAGTTGTTCCACGGTAATAAAACAATTCCACTGTTCGATGAGGGATTTTTATGAGTCCAACTCGGTTTCAAGCACCAATGGAGAGGAGACTGGTGCTGGACGTGTGAGATTATGAACTCATCTACCGGATTAGATGAAATGGCATGTTTTCAATTTTTAATCACGGATCAGTGATTATTTTTTATGCGTTTTTTTCCCATTTTAACTAATGAAGCTTATGCCCATAAATGATATAATGCATACCTTTTTCAACTGCGCTAATAATGTCTTATTGTTGTGCCAACTGAAAGTTTCATATCAGTAGCAGAGCACATCACAGGTTTTCCCATGCCTAGATTTTGTTTTCACTGATTTTAAAAGGCACAGTTATTGATGTTCCCTACGGCTACCTGAAAGTCCCCTCGTTAATCAATCTTATGTGATTATGTATATTTCGACATTCTAGAACTAAGTTATTAACCCTTGAGTCCCTTTTTCTAAACTTACTATAGAGATGATGTGCTCACATACTTGGAAAAGTCTACAATACATGTCCCTTATCATATGTACATTTATTCATAATATTTTGGTGCGTTTCATAACTTTTGTTTTAGAACTTGTAACCTTTCAACAATAGGATTCGTAACATTGTCACTATGATTCATAATATTCTGGTTTGTCTCGTTACTTTTATACTAAAAAACCGTAGCTTTTCAGCAATAGAATTCGTAACGTTTAGGATACGTAACATTTTCAATAGGATCATAACGTTTTGGTGCGTCTCGTAACTTTTATACTAAAATCGTAACTTTTCAGCAATATGAATCATAACATTTTGGGGGTGCATATGATACACACCCAAATAAGTGGTGTGTATTGTAGCCTTGTCCCTTAAAAGTGCTTGCAAGTATATTTGGTTCAATTACATTGTAATATGCACATCATCTCTACTTCAGCTTGAAAGTTTGGTATGTTCATTTGCAGAGTACTACATGTGAAGCAAAATGAAAAATAATTTGGTCGATGGTTTTGGTTAGAAAAGAGTAAGTGCTGCTCAAGATTTGCATTCATAACTCCCCAAATGCTTAAGATATTATCTCATTGGTACACCCCGTCTCTCTCCCTCTCTGTCTCTGTCTCTTTACAAGATGGCACAAACAGTAACAACTCTTTAGATTACACTGCAGCATTGATGAATTGTGGCCTTAGAGGCTACAACTAATTTGATTGGATTGCTTGTTGGGACCCTTTCTGCGATAGCTTTTTTCTAATCGGAGCTTTCTACTGTTTTACAACGTCATTTGTCAAACGCCAGACGACTTCGCTGCATGTTTTAGAAGCAAAACTACTTTTTCCTCGACGGAGTTGGTAAAAGAGGCTCTTATGAAAGAGAACTTGTTCGTTGATGATATAGTTTAGCTCGAGGAAGCTAGCAACGTAAATACATAATGACACCCTTGCAGAAGTCTCCTGATTACAACTATGTAAAAGTCCCCTTATTACTCAATTTTTCCAGAGCACTACAGTTATAAATACTTTGTGACTTATAGTGATCTGTTTATGCAGGAAGGCAGTTTGAGTGGGAGGCAACTAATCTGAAGGCGTTGAAACATGCATCGAGTAATCAGTTTGAATTTCAGAGGATATGATTTGGTTTATTTCAACTATTTAACTAAATATAAATAAATACATGTAGATGTAGGCGTTGATTATACCTGTTATTATTCTGGGTTAAAACTTGTGTACCAAGAATTAAGTCTTATTGTGTTTCATGTGATATAACTCCATATCTGATCTTAATGAAGAGATGTTGTGCTAATATTCTCCCAGTTAATGCTTGTCTTCTCCTGCGACCGGGTTGTATGTATAAATTTCCGCATTTTGAGATACTTAAGTATATAGCAATTCATTCCTTTAATTACAGTGTCAAACAAGTTACTTTCTGCATTTTGTTGCCTTTTTGCTCTTGTTATTCATTTCAGAGTTATTAAAAGTTGGTTCAAGTGAAAGTTAAATATGCCCATCCTCTCTATGTAAACTTGGAAGCTTTGTATGTTCATGGGCAGCGAATTACACATGAAGCAAAATGTATAATTGGGTCGATTGTTATGGTACGAAAAGATTAAGTGCTGCTCAAGATTTGTCCTTCGTAACTCTCCAAGTGGTTAAGATACTATGGCATTGGTATGCTCGCCATCTAGTTACGAGATGGCACAAGCCTTCAGACCGATCCAAACCGTATGAATATAGAAAACACACACAAACTGAATAAACTTTATTTCCATAGTTGATTAATTTCTTAATTGGCTCCATTCCATGACTCTATTCCTTCACTTCCATGATTATCTCACTCTGAATTGGTAAAACCCCCTACCTGTTAGCCAAAGATCGCATCTCTTTGATTAATCGATCTTAATAGTTATGTCTATTCATTTGACCCTAATAGTCATACCTTTTGATTTGATCACTTCTATTCTTTTAGCCTAAATAGACAATTTTTGTGCTTAAATCCAATATTCACATCTATTCATTTAACCTGAATAGACGCCTCTTGGATTAAAACCATTCACCAATAATTACATTTAATATGCATTAAATATTTTAGAAATTTCCAACAACTCCGCCACCACCATGCAGCTATCAATCTCAAAATTACAAATCCAGTAACTGTTTTGTTTACATTTTTTGTTAATTTGTAGTAGTAGTAATCAGCAATAATTCAGGTACATCAAGAAATTGTTGCCTTTAATCGTTGAAAAATGCTACAGCATTGTTAGGGGTGCTAATCGAGCCAAACAAGCCAAACAAAGCATTGTTCAGGCTTGGCTTGACTCCTTGTTATCAGTGTTCAAGCTTGACTTGAGCTTGAAAACTTTTTGGGACTAATTATTCAAGCTTGACTTGAGTTTAAAGTTTTGTGTTCGTGATAAGCTTTGCTTGGCTTGTGAAATATGCAAGCCAATCTGGAGCTTCCAAGCATGAGCTTAGGCTCATGAAGTTTCGAGTTTTCAAGTTTGAGCTTAAGTTTAAACTCATTAATGTAGCTCTAAATTTCGATATCTGACCTAGGAGGTTTCCTATTTGGATGTACTGGAGTATAAAACTTGTAAAATATCTATATTGAACATGACTCATATATCATATTTTGGAATATTTATTAATCTACCCCTATATGTTTATTATTTAAGGAATGACTCATTTGTTCACGAGCCTATTGAGCCAAACACCCGTATGCTCAAGCTTGGCTTAAATTCATAAACAAACGAAAAAACATGATTGAGCTTGGCTTATATTTTTTATAAACGAGTTTGAACAAGCCAAAATTTGAGTCAAGCTCGAGCCGAACTGTTTGGTTCGTTTAGCAGCCCTAATTGCATCGTGGTTTAGACTCTAATAATAGTGTGCTATAAGTACATAAAAGCGTATTATATGTGTATAAAAAGGAATTGATATCATGAGTAATTTTGGCCATTATTTGACATTTAACTACCGCTCAGCGGGCATATTATTGGGGACCGTTCGTAATTTAGAGTTTTTTTAAATCTTAAAAAATGAGATTCATGTTAAGGCTGCGTTCTTTTAATCTTAATTTGGAGCTTAACTTATTTTTTTAAGGTTTGTTCTTATTTGAATTTTTTCGCATTTTAAAAAGTGATTATTTCTCAAAATACTTGAGTAACAATAAATTTTTTTTACTTTTCCGATTCTTCCCGTCGAAACGAAACAATAATCCTCAAAAAATTGACGTAAAACTAACAAATGTAAAAAAAAAATTAAATAAGGACAAAACTTACAAAATAAGTTAAGCTCCAAATCAATACACTTGTAATAAAAGAACCTAGGTTGGTAAGCCATGGCATTATGTGAAATTACCTTATCGCCCTTCATTTTTTTGGTTTAGCCAAGGCTGGCTGTGAAATGACATTATTGCCCTCTCAACTGCTGCTTTACTTTTTGCCTTTGCTGGTGTTGTTGTTTGGTTAGTTTGGGTAGTCTCACGTTTTAGCTGTAACTAGTAGAGAGCAATAGATGCGAGATAGACGATGGTCGGTCTTCCGGCTTTTACACTCCAAATTTGTACTTCGTTTGCTGAATTCATGGTACTTTCTCCGGCTTTTACTCGCTAGATTAGTACTTCTTCCCTGCTTCCACGGAAATTTGGTACTTATTAAGCTGTTTAACTGTTCTGGCTCATCATCACAGCACTGTTCTTACGGCTGTGGGCGTCTTCAAAAGAGATGGCAGATTTGTTATTGGTTCACCTCATTCGTGTCTTGATTACAGCTACAACGAAAGAGAACGTGTCATAAGAGGTAAGTTATTGGTTTATTTGCAGTTTCGATCGATTTTGATTTTGATTCGATTTGTTCGATTTTGCGGTTGTAAGTCACTTGAATTGATTTAGCTCCATAATCATTTTGCTGATCTCAATAAAGTCCAAGACATAGTTTCGCGTATATGAGAATTTGATCTCAATAAGGTCCAAGACACAGTTTCGATTCTCCTTGTTGCATCGTATATGATGAGAATTAGATCACTGCAATTGATTAGATGTGATGATTCAGTTTTGAATGTTAGCAACATTTTCAACTGATTTGCTTGGGTTTCATTTTGATTTTAGTTGTGAAAGTTCCTCCATGTCATGAAGGAAAGCGTTGGGAGTCGAATGGTTCGTCTCTGCGTGATTCTCAAGGTAAATATGCACACCCTTCTCTCTCTGGCCCTCAATTATTCGCGAGAATAGGAGAGGTGATTTCGTTTTCATGTCGGATACCGATACCTCTTTCCTTGATTGTTTCATTCAATTATACAGAAAGTAGATTTTTTCATAAGTGAATGCTTATGTCATACTGATAGTAACTTGATTGTGAGGTCCTATTTGTCTTAAGGTTTAAGTTTTTGTGTGTGTGTTTTTAACGAAGGGAAACTATTGCAATATTTTTGACTATTGGGTTTGCATATGATTCCGATTGTGATTGTTGGTGTTGATTTTGCAGAGAGGTAAGTTGGTTCTATGGTTCTTTGGTTGGAAATTTCTTTACTTTAAGTGATTAATTGGAACGATTTATACCGGGATTGGGACCTTATTATAACAGTATCAACAAAGCGGAGAAGGAAATCAAGAATGGTCAAGAAGGTCGACGACTTGTGCCGTATGTATCCTTCTCAAGGCTTGTAGTTTAAGCAATAGTGCAGTAATGAATCACAGACTGGTAGAAGATTTGTGAATGAACTAAGAACAATGAACATAACAGATTAGGCTATCTTCATCCATTGAAAAGTTTGAACATTTTGGAATTTGTATGGAGAATTCGAAAAATTCCAAAAGTTTATGATGTAAGTCCCTATTTGCACAAGTTGTAGTGCTATTTTAAACGGTGAGAAAACAAAAGAAAAGTACCAAGGAGATGGAAGAGAAATATTGCACCCATAAGAAAAGAAAAGAAAAGCTACTAGGATTACAAAACAGGTAATAGCTTTCCAATCTCTAGAACCAAAAATAGTAACTTCGTTGACTTTGAGTAAATTTTTTGTGTAATGCTTATGTTGTGTTAATGTAGGATGTGTGGATTAAATTAGGCCATCCTTGTGGAATTCATCAAAAGCAGGTCTCTTGGTTACTCTTCTTCTTTGAAACCGAAAGTTAGAATACATACACTGGTTATGATTGTATGATTCAGCTGCTTATATTGAGACGTGGATTTTATTTATCAAATACGCTGACACGTACTTTAGAGAGCAATGAGGTTGATAGAAGAGATATTTGTAGTTGTTTAGGAGCTTAGTCTTCACTATTTGTTACTTGTCAGTTAGATCAAATGGTGATACATTCTGCCCCTGATACTTGGCCACAGACAGAATCAAAGGTCTTGGAATCTCCAGTTTAGAAGATCTTTATACATTTGGGATAAGGAGCAACTTAACAATCTAAAACAAATTCTATCTACAGTCCAAATGGATAACACAAGATGTTTTACAATGGAAATGGAGTAATGACCTCACATTCTCTGTGAGGTCTGCCTACTCTAAATGTGAGGATCAGAAGTTTGTGGAAAACAAAGAGATTTCCTCAACATGGAAGAATATTTACCCCCCCCCCCCCCCCCCAAAATTGAGCTTTTTGTTGTCCCTGCTAACTAATCTTGCTGGGGTGGGTAATAAGTCTATCTCTTTGGATGCTCATTATTGGAAAGCTATGCTACATAGTCGCTGGGTGATACTCTAAATGTTTGCTTTCAACTGATATGTTTCTGGGCTTGGGGATCACACTTTCGAACCATGGAAGTGCTGTTATTGATGCTAATTTTTTCCTATTCAAATATTTCTATCATTGGATTCTGGATTTATCTCTCTGCTGGATGCTAATGCTGGTTATGAATTTTTATGGTGCAAGCTTTGGTTTTGGATGTTTACATTTCTCTAAATGGAGGCATTGTTGTTGTGCTACTTATGTCTTATGTTACTTGCTATTGCGTTTTGAGAGGATATGGTAATGCTGCTGTTGTTTGATCAAGGCAAAGGAATCAATTATGCAGCCTGCTATTTGTTCAAGGCAAAGGAATCATTTATGTAGTCTCTTCATGGAAATGTTACTCATTAGCAAGGTGATTCTCTTCCCTTGCTTTATTGTATAGCCATTTCTCTCCGTGAAGAGGTTGATGATGTGATACTGTGTATGCCGCGATTGGAGAATTTGGTGCTGTTACTACTTGGAATGAATTGAAACATACTCCGAATGAAATGATTGTTTCATGTGTTGGATATATAATTGTCCAAACTCAGAATATTATCTGGACGTGTGCATATTGTTTCTGTTATGGATGTAATCTACTATTTTTCTTCTCAACTTCTCCCTGATGCATTGTGGTGGCTACGTGGCATGTCATGTGGTCTCCATTCTTGCTCTTCTCTTCTCTCCCCCTTCTCTTTTCCTCAATGTACCTGTTATCTCGAGTTTATCAATAAAATATTTTTTTGATTTCAAAAAAAAAGGTTAGGCAACAGCTTTGTAAAGCAACTTTACTGTTGTAGAATTCAAAAATTATATGAAGAACGAAGTGAGGAGCACTAAAGAATGTCTTCATATGTCAAGACTTCATTTAGGTGTTTATATTACCTGTTCTTGTTTCTTCCGAGCAAAAATTAGCATCATTTGCATTGTTTTACAGGATTTTAGTTTTGCTTATTTTGTAAAACTCTAGCACAATAGCGGCTTGATTGGGTTATGTATCTGAATATCTAATAGAAAGTTCCTTATTGTAATTTATTATTTTCTATGGTGTCGCCTAAATGAATTACCACCTTAGTATTAGTACCTGATCAAAGTTTAACATATCTAGCACGAGACTACACAAGTAAATTGCTGATGGCTAGCCATGGTTGTCCTATTTGACTGAAGTTGATTCAAGGTTGACCTTTCTAAAACAAAGATGGCATTGTGGATCAAAGGGAAATACAATATCAAAATCTACTCCGTAGACGACGGGCACCAAAAATTTTGCATTGGCCCTCCACCATGTTCAACAGTTTACCACATCAAAAGGATGGGATTGAATTTAAGATAGGTTATCCTGCTTCCAATTCTGTGAACCTAAGAAGTATTGGGATGCCTTGAGAATAGCATTATCTGACTTCTGGTGGAAGCATATCCAATTAGCGAGGGAGATTTGTAGTAAATCTGTGATCACAAATCCCCTCACTCAGTTAAGGTCACTAACACCAGCACCTAGGCATGAATTGTGTAATTTCCTTGTGTACGAAACTAAACATCTCATTGATGAGTCCACATTATTGATGCGTGAAATTCATGGAAAATCGCAGACCTAAGGCACTTTCCAGAATTTTGCTGCATTTCAGTTACATGGAATGTTGAAACGGATTGCTTTCAAAAATTAAAGACCTTTCACTTGGGAGTTTCATATTCATACGGCATATAACGTAAGAGTGAACTATAACAGGTAAGCCAAACTGTTTGGGCGAGTGTCAATCAATTCCTAAAACACTTACATAGCAAACACTTACAAATGCCAACCGAAAGCAAAGCTCTATCCCTCTGAAACGAATGAAAGATTTAGGCTACCGTGGATTTTGGGCAGAAACAAAAGCAACAGCAAGGAAATGGCATATGCACATACACCAAAACTGATCGTGTGCAATGAACTAGCAAAACCAGCAATGAAATGGCATCTGCAAAACGTGTACGTGTGGCTACTGGTGTATTTTGCTATTCGAGACTTCATCATTCGCAACTCGAACATCTTCCACCTAGGCAGTAAATTTAAGCAGAAGAAATGTGCAGAATTCAAAAACTGAACGAACTCTCTTTGAAATCATGTCCAACATTTATCCAACCTCGTATGAACACTTTCCCCCGAGCAATTAATCTAACGAGCACGCGGAAACGTGCGAAGCACGTGCATTAGACTAGTAAGATTAAAAGGACGCGCCTAAGCGCTAGACTCGTAAAATTAACCTTGAAAATGTCGTTTGGACTAGAGCTAGTGCTCCTTCAAACTTCTTTTAAAGTGGTCTCTCAGAAGTCGTTCCAGTTTCTTTTTTTTTTTAAAGTTCTTTTTTTTTAATTTTCAAATTCAAATATAATAAAAATAAAAAATAATTTTTAAATTTTTTTTGCACCGTTTAAAAGATCTCGATGAGATCTATCAAATAAGATCCATATTGGTAGGAAAATTATTTGCTTAAATACATAATTTTTGGGTTTGAAATTACCTCCGTTTGAAAAAAAAAAAATTTTAAGAAACTGGAACGGCCTTTCAGTACTTCATCCAGAGTCCGGATACCTCTTCGCTTTAGCCATAATTAAAAGAAGAAAATCACGCACACATAAACTCCTTTACAGGCTGTTATTTTGTGGAAATTTCAGCATTTGTCGGTCGGTAGCTTTACAGACTTTCTGTAGCAAATTGTATTGACACTGACATCACCATATGCCATCCACCATGGTCCCGGAAATTGGGGCTTTTGCTAAAATTGAAAACGAAAAAAAAAAAACTAAAACAAAACAAAACATTTCAAAAAATATCGATATAAAATGAATTATGGTCTAAGAGTTATTAACGAATTAAAACTTTTCTGAAACTGCAAAAAAACGTACATTGAGGGCCTAAACGAAGGAATTAGGCTGAAAAACACTGAGGCTTAAAACTAGAGTGGTGAGCCTTGACCGCAACGCGAAAATAAGTTAGACCACCAAGTTTGGGCCCATTCCGAGCAAGCCTGAATTTTGCCAAATCGGGTAATCTGAATCAAACACTGTTTCGACTTCCGAGGCTTGGCACAGTCTAGCTAATCATGAAATTAGGCCTCCACGTGTTTTACATCAATTTGTACTTTGTAGTAGTAGTAATCAACAATAATTCAGGTACGTCAAGAAATTTTTGCCTTTAATTATTGAAAAATGTTACAGCATTGTGGTTTAGACTCTAACAACAGTTTACTATAAGTACGTAAAAGTGTATTACACGTGTATAAAAAGGAATTGATATCATAAGTAATTTTGTCCGTTATTTGACATTTAACTATTGCCTAGCGGGCATGTTATTGGGGACCCTTCGTAATTTAGAGTTTTTTTTAAAATCTTAAATGAGATTCATGTTAAGAGCTAAACTTCTAATTAACCTTGAAAATGTCGTTCGGGCTAGGGCTAGTGGTCCTTCAAACTTCTTTTAAAGAGGTCGCAAGTGCTTTCTTTTTAAACCTTATTTTTCAAAAAGAATGTAATTTCAAGCTTAAATATAATGAAAATGAAAAATAATTTTTAAATTTTTTTGCATTGTTTAAAAAATCTCAATAAAATCTATCAAATAAGATCCGTATTGATAGAAAAATTATTTGCATAAACACATAATTTTTAATCTTAATATTACCTTCTTTTTCTAAAAGTTCTTTTTTTTAAAAACTAGAACACCGTACTCCATCTAGAGTCCGGATACCTCTTCGCTTCAGCCATAATTAAAAGAAGAAAATCACACACATGCACATATCAATCTCTGGAATTATTGGTTGGTGGTCCATTTGGGATACTTTGGCCGGGCTCAAATAATGCATTGAGGATGAAAAGTCCTTTGGTAGTGGCATGTTCGTTAGAAAAAGGAGACTCCTTCACAGGCTGTTATTTTGTGGAAATTTCAGCATTTGTCGGTCGGTAGCTTTAGACTCTGTAGCAAATTGTATTGACACTGTCAGCACCATATGCCATCCACCACACATACTTCTTCACCTTATCTTGTTAGCAACGCTTTTGTTCTTTCTTCATTTCCTTTGATATCCAGCCCAAGTTGCATTTTGTGAAGAAGGATTAAGATGTCTGCTTCTCCTCTCATCTCTGCTGCTCGGGCAGTCCTCACAACCTTGATTCCACTAGCAACTCAACAAATCGATTCTTTTCTCAATTTTGTCGAGAAATCAGACGTAGAATTGATCAAGCTTTTACCGATATCCAACCGAGTTGATTTTTTTGAAAGGACCCTTAAAAAAATGTTAAAAAAATATTGAGCGACCCCAATCATTTGTACAGAACCCGGTGGATCCCACAGAACACGGTGTACATTTGGTGTACACCAAATGCTGTACCCATTGTTTTATGACTAACCATATCTCTCCTAGCTATGCCTCTTTTTAATTACGGCAAAGTCCACTCTGATCTCCTGTGGTTTGGGCCATGTGCGGATACACCTCTATTGTTCAAAAGTGTGTACATAACGCCCTATGCGGATACACCCCTTGCTTTCATGTTTTCCATCCATATTAACATCCATAGCATTAAAAGTCCGATATTCTCTCATCTCCTCTCTTGATTCTTCTTCTTCCTTGAATCTAACGAATCCATCTCATGTACTAAAAATTGGATCTGAATCATTGATATTGTAGAGTTTGACAAGTACTACATCCATACCAAAATTTGAGTCGATCAAAAAATAAAAACCTCATGGTCGAATCGAATTTATTGGAAAGTAATTTTTCAAAATTAAATTTATCGATCATTCATTTTAACAAAAATTAGATCATGAGTAATTGATGTCTGATCCAGTTGATTTTTTATAGAGATACTTTATTCTATAGTTAGTACATCTTGAGCTGCTCGAATTAGATTTTGGTGGCAAAATGGTATTTTCCTCTCTTTTTTATTTCATATTCAAAATTCTGCTAATATGAATGGAAAACATAACATGACGGCAGGGGGTGTATCTGTACATTTCACAAACCACAGAGTGTTATGTGCACATTTTGAACCATAAGGAGTGTATTCATACATGGCCCAAACCACAGGAGTCAACGCAGACTTTACCCTTTTAATTAAGGAAGTTACGAAATTTGGAAATTGCTTTCCCCAACACCCCCCCCCCCCCTCTCTCTCTCTCTCATTTTATTTTTTTGTTATAAAATTTTAAATGGTAATAACTTTTTCTTGACGTATTGTTTTAAAATAAATTTTATATTTTTGAAATCTACTCAACGAAACCTATCAAACGAGCCTAATATTGATGGTGAAATAATGGAAAATGGAAAAACTATATATTTTGTGGTTCCACCCGTTCAATATAATTCAAGAATTAAGTGCTTCAATTTTCAATTCCGTTTAACCGGGGTGAAGATCGTATTTTTTTGATCATTTTATTCTAAATGGCCATAATGATTTTTTTGCTCTTAAGCCTTTCAACGAACACCCTAAGACTCATTATTTAGGGGCTGTTCGGCTAAATAAGCCAAGTGGCTTATTTTTTTGTCCTTATTCAAAAAATTTTCGTATTTGTTAGTTTTGCGTCAATTTTTTGGGAATTATCGCATCTCCATGACGAGAGGAATCTAAAAAGTAAAAATTATGATCGAAATCCAATTTTTTTTTGAATAAAAACGAAAAAATTGGCTTATTGGCTTATTTTTGTCTTTATTCAAAAAAATTAGGTTTCGATTGAATTTTTTTACTTTTTAGATTCCTCTCGTCATGGAGATGCAATAATCCCCAAAAAATTGACGCAATACTAACAAATATGAAAAAAAATTTAATAAGGACAAAAAATAAGCCACTTTGCATATTTAGCCGAACGGCCTTTCAGGGCTCTCTTAGTGGAATTCAATACAATAATTACGGGAGATAATTACAAAAGTGGATTTCAAAATTTAAAATATATATAATAACCAAAAAAAACTCCTTTGTTTTTTTTTTTTTCCCGTTTTGTCCTAATTCAATTTTTTTTCACATTGGATCATTTTGCAACAAACTTTTTAGCCTTATTGATCGTCTTGACGAGAGGAATCAGAAAAGTAAATTTTTTTTTTACTTTCACCCTAATATTTTAACATATGAGAAAGCGTGCACAATTCATAGGTCGTGTTTTGGAGTTTGAAACTTGGAAGAAATTGGCGTAAAACTTATTAAAAGCGTGCAGCCTCAACTGTAATTTTTATTTACTGTTCCGATTTGTCTCAACTAGACGAATCAAGAATTCACAAAAATTTGGCGTAAAACTAATAAAGGCGAAAAAAAATTAATAAGAACAAAAAATGTTAAAAAGATAAAGTTCTTAACGGAACGGGGCTTGTCAGAGTGATCGGTTTTGGAGATTATCTTTGGAATGGGGAGAGAAAGAGAGAGGATGTACGTACTTATCTCACTGGATTTTTTTCTAGGAAAAATAGTTATTTTTTTTTATCAGACTAAAAATGCCTTCCAGGTAGCAAAAATAGTTCCCTTCTTGTTTTGTACAGGATGCGTACAACAGGAGCAGGAGATTCGTACATTGAGTACCCGTAGTTCACTTAGGAGTGGGTCTTTTAACTCTAATCCATATTGAACCCATTTTTAACCCACTTAAACCCATGTAAATGTGGGTTTATATGGGTTGAACCCATATAAACCCATTATAAAATATGGACGGATTGGATTGGGTTATAAGTGAGCGGATTTGGACGGATTAAAAAATATGAGTTGAGATTATCGCCTCTATCTCTCTTAATTGTCTTACAAGAAAATAATTGAAAATTAGAAAATAAAGAGAAAAAATATATTCAAACTGGAAAAAAAAAAAAAGAGGAAATAAAGAGGAAAAAAAGAGGAAAAAAAAAAAACTCAAACTGGAAAGAATAAAAAGGGGGAAAGAAGGGCCCGGGCGGGGTAATAGGGGAGGGGGGCGGGGGGTAATAGGGGAAATGGAGTGTGGGGTCGGGGGGAGGGGGTGGGGTGTCGCGGGGGGGGGAAAAGCAGGTCTCCGAAATTTCTATTCTCTCCCCCATGTTCTTCTCTCTCTCCACCACGATTATTTCAAATGTTGAAATTTGAAAAAGAAGTTCCTCTAACGAAGACTTGAATAGTGTTTGGGGATTCAAAAGTGCTACAAGATCAAATTCCTTTCTCGTTTTGCTTTAATCGGGTCAACTAACTGCCGTTAATAGGGGGGCTGGTTGATTCATTGAATGTAGTAGCATCTATGTTACTGTTCACAGAGTTGAGTTTTGTTCACCTTCTATTTAAAAGGGTGAACATTACCCTCCTTCATATTAATTGAAATTGTGTGAATCCTACCACAAATATTGTTCTCCACGAGATGTATGAGATCAACGGCTTCAATTATTGATGTAGGTCCAAAATGAACCCCACAAAGAGGAGTATGGAGAGTGGAGACGTAGGTGAATTGGAGGCAATCTCGGGATTGAGGTGTATCTCCTCACATATGAGAAATGACAATAAATCCCATGTGATTTCAATGTTCATTTTACCGACACTCAACCAGCAGCTGTTCGATTAAACACTTGATAGAATTAGCTATAAGTGTCTTATATTGACAAATTCATCTCTTCTAATAATTTAATAAAAAATAAAAAGTACTCACTTCCCAATTTTTAGACCAAAAAGTAATTAATTTATCCTCTATGACCAAAAAAAATAGTTTGTAATAAATTTTACCTTTTGGTTAAAAACTGCTCCTTCAATGGATAAAAAAAATTATTGTATTTTGATTCAAAACAAGTGAGAATTGGTAGTTTTTCATTGCTCTTTATTATCATATATAAAGGGTGAATTTTTAGATAAAAGTCATTTCCGACTAATTTCGTTACGTGTTTGGATAAATAATTGCGGATTTGTGTACGAAAAGTTGTAAAGGAAAATAAAAGAGACTGCAAATTGTATGTGGGGCCACCAAAACTCTCTTTGTTGAGAGATTTTTGGTGTGAAGCGGATATATTCCACGTGGTACCCGTTCGGCGTATTTGAGCCATTCGATACATTATTGGATGGCTCGGATTGAAACCTTCTCTTCTCTCTCACTCCAACACTTTCTCTCTATTTTCTCTCTTCAAATCTAAGCCGTTCAAAAAAGAAATAGGCGGCTCGGATGTGCAAGCGGGCACCACGTGGTATCCGCCAGGCACTCAAAAATTTTCACTCTTTGTTTCTCTCAGCTTTCGCCGTTGTTTCCAAGCTTGGTAACTCTGTTTGAGGCGCGGCAAAGCTTTCCACCAAAACATTTTTATTCTCTTGTCTTGGCACGGCAAAGTTCTCTCTCTCTCTCTCTCTCTCTCTCTCTCTCTCTCTCTCTCTCTCTCTCTCTCTCTCCATTGTTTCCAAGCTTTGCTACTCTGTTTGAGGCTTGAGGCATCCAGCAAAACTCTGTTCTTTTTCCCCGAAATCAAAAAAAAAACAAAAAAAAAGAAAGATGACTATTTCTCCTCTCATCTCTGCTGCTCTGGCAGGCGTGAAAATCTTGATTCCACTCGCAAAAGAAGCAACTGGAGCAATCAAAGGAGCGACGTGGGGTTTCGAAGGAGACCTCGAAACACTTGGCAGAAGGTTATCAACGATTGAAGCTCTCTTAAGCGACGCTGAAAATAGCCCAAGAAAGACAGAATCAGCAGTTCTGAAACTATGGCTGAAGAATCTCAAACTTGCAATTTGTGATGCCGAGAACTTGCTGGATGAGGTTGCTTATAAATCTATTCGAAGCAAGTTGGAGGTACGAAAGAGGGACAAGGTAAGCAACTTCTTTAATCCCTTGGCATTTCGTCCCAAGATTGCTTATAAGGTTAAGAATGTCAATTCATTGCTTGATAGAATCTGCAAAGAGGCAAATGACATTGGCCTTAGCGCAGCAAATCAGCTCATAAATGCTGCTACTGCTGTTAAGCCTAGTGATCAATTGAGGCTGACTAGACCTTTCATAGATAATTCAAAGGTTGTTGGAAGGGATGCCGATGTCGCTAAGGTGAGAGACATGTTACTCAGATCCGAAGTAGAAGATGATTTATCTGTGGTTGCCATTGTAGGAATGGCTGGGCTTGGGAAGACGACCCTTGCCCAGCTACTCTACAAAAACGAGGAGGTGATGAGTTATTTTGATAAGAAATTAATGTGGATTTGTGTGTCTGATGATTTCGATGTTCCTAGGCTACTGAATGAGATGGTGCAATCTCTGACTGGAAATAAATCAGACACGACAAACATTGAAGGAATAGTGAGAAATCTTCGCCACGAACTAAATGGACAGAAATATCTCCTTGTACTGGACGATGTTTGGAACGAAAGTTTTACGCTATGGGAACGCATGAGGGATTATTTGCAAGAAATTGGTGGTTGCAAGGGAAGTAAAATTATAATCACAACCCGTAGTATGGAGGTGGTATCAACCATGCGAACATCTCCATCTCTCACTCATCGCTTGAGTGAGCTGTCGTATGAGGAAAGTTGGAACATGTTTAGGAAAAGAGCTTTTGCGAATGGAGGACCAAGAGAAAATCAAGCTTTGGTACATATTGGCAGAAGATTGGTAGCACAGTGTAAGGGCGTGCCGTTAGCGATAAACTCTTTGGGAGGTTTATTGTACTCAAAGCAAGATCATAGGGAATGGGAGTCGATTGAGAAGACTGAAACTTGGAAATTACTTGCAAATGAAGATGGGATTCTTCCTGTATTGAGGCTGAGTTACGATCATTTACCGTCCCCATGCTTGAAACAATGTTTTGCATTCTGTTCTTTTTTCCCAAAGGACTTCAAAATTCAAAAGGATGAGCTGATTTGGCTATGGATGAGTTTGGGATATCTTCAGTCTTCCCCAGGAAGCAATTTGGAAATGGAAGATGTGGGTAATGAATATTTTAATGTTCTGCTGCGAAATTCATTTTTTCAAGACGTGGAATTTGATCGATACAATGATACTGAAACCTGCAAGATGCATGATCTAGTGCATGATCTTGCACTAGATGTATCAGAGGGTAGTTGTTTGACTTTGAAGGATGGTGAGGTGAAGGACCTTTCTGAGGTTCAACATCTAACATTGCATCTTGGAGAAGGAGAAGGGTTTGAGAAACTAAAAGATGCTAAAAAATTGAGGACACTCTCATTAACTGGACATCTTCCCAAGGACTTTAAAGATGTCAAACATATTCGTGCCCTGACTCTGAAGACGCATGTCAAAGAGTTGCCAAGTTCAATGCGCAAGCTAAAACATTTGAGGTATCTCAACCTCAGAGACACTTCAATTGAGAAGCTACCAAATTTTATCACTAGTTTCTACAATTTGCAGACATTGAGACCAGACAATGATACGTTGGCAGAAGTTCCAGAAGAATTCCATAAGTTGTGTAGCTTGAGACATTTCTGCATCAGTGATCGACGACATAATAGGATATTGAAGCCGAAGATGATAGGGCAATTGACATCTTTGCGGACACTACCATTCTTTGTGGTTGGCAAGGACAAAGGCAACAACATTGGAGAGCTTGGAAGCTTAAGCAAGTTAAGAGGAAGACTTCATGTTTATGGTCTCCAGCACGTAAAAGACAAGGAAGAAGCGGAAAAAGGTAAAATGCAAGAGAAATCAGGCATTACCGAGTTGGAGTTCCATTGGGTCCGGGACTTCAGAAAATCCCACGTTAACCATGAGGATGTGTTGCAAGGACTCAAACCTGGTAGGAATGCGCAGAATTTATTACTCAGACATTTCGGGGGACGAAGACTCGCATCATGGATGAGGGGAGATGGCCATTTTCTACAAAATTTAGTTAAGATTGTATTGATAAGCTGCTTCAATTGTGAACAAGTCCCAACACTCGGACACCTACCGCATCTTGAAGTTGTTGTAATGAAGCATTTTGCTAATCTGAAGCGTATTGGCCCCGACTTCTACGGATTGGAGGAAATAATTGTTGGTGGCGGTAGTAGTTGTAATGGGGCTGCACCAGCAGCAGTAGTATTCCCGGCATTGAGAGAACTCACTCTTGCTGGTATGGATGAACTAGAAGAATGGTCAGACATATCATCATCGCCTATTGTTGACGTGAGTATGATAAAATTCTTTCCTTGTCTTGAGTATTTATGTATCTGGCGGTGCGCTAAGTTGAAAACGATTCCAGCCCATTTGTTGCCCATTCAAAGTTTAACTATTGCTGGGGGGGTCTGCCTACTTTAACGCGAAATGGCTGGGTGGCCACTACTTGACCTTAGGGGTACATGATTCAACAAGTATTGCTCTTTTCATGCCAATATTGCTTGATGAAAGCAGCGAATCCCTCAGGAATCTGGAGATACAGAGATTAGAGGAGCTGTGGTATTTGCCAAACCAGCTACTGGAACTATCGTCTCTTGAGACGTTAGAGATAAGCAATTGCTCTAATCTGACGTATATAAGGAATGCTATCTGTGAGGAAAGTGGCGAGGAATCGCCCAAGATTTACCGCAATGTATCTATCAAATACCATCAAATGTACTCTCTCTCTCTCTCTCTCTCTCTCTCTCTCTCTCAAATCTTGTTTTGGACAAAATGCAGGCATCTTGACGTCCTTTATAACTGGTGACAAGAAATCAGGTGAAGAGAAAAAAGTAACATAAATGAAAATTCAAGACAATATGGACTAGAGGCTTAAAGCTTTCAAATTTGAGTCCAAGGTAATAAGTTCTTTTCATGCTTTTCTCGTAATTAAGTCCACTTCATGATCTACTTTTTTCAGAAAGATAAATTAATCTTCCGGTTTTGTGGGGAACACAAACATAACGATACTTTCATTTCAATAGGTAGCCAACAAATAAAATTGCAGACTTGATGCATTGATTTTTTAAATCCGGTGAGTTCAACTCTTGGGTTCCGAGTTTGAAGTTTGGAGTACTCTGACCTAAGAGTAGTGGAAGGCATTTATGAATTACCATCTGTAGAAGTTTCTTACAGTTTCTGTCACCACTTGAGGCAGTCACAGCTCTTTTGAGATCTTAGTTTGATGGTTGTATCAACTGGTCAAATGCAGTTCTTTCTGGACCTAATCCCGTAAATAGGCTTCACAAACCAAGTCCTTGTGCTCTTTCGTTATGTTCTAATCGTTGTTTCTAGGTTGGAAGTGTCACACCCTCGATTTTAAACATAATTAGCTATACACTTTTGATAAATGAAGTCCTCGCAGTAATACAAATAATACCCAAAAGCCCTTTCTTTTCCTTGTTCTCAAATATAACTCAATTATTACATTTTGGCTCGACGACCCCAAGTTATGAAAACACCAATATCCGATGGAAATAACATTACAGTTTACAATAGACATCTTTCCAAAAACACTCCTTTCGAATCAAATGTAATAGACTTCCTCTAGTATACCTTTTTAAAAAAAATATGATCAACCATGCACAATAAGCACTCCATGCCAACCTCCTTTGCTTTGTACCTGAAAATGATAGGGTTGAGCACACACTTGCCCAGTAGAGAAATCTATACTCAAGTTATATGAAAATATGATGAGTTATGCTTCTAGAGTGAATGAATATCGACAGATAAGCTCAAAGTTTACATGATCCTCAACATGCAGCATATTACAGCCAAGAGATTCCAGACAATCCTAACAATTCACATTCTAAGCTAGAATCGCTAATATTCCCTCTAGACTAAACATACCATTAATTTGGGTTTTGTGGGCAGCATGCCCTCGGAGAAGGGATTCCGTTCCCTTTCTGAAAAATTTGGCAAGGCCCTTGGAATCGAGGGAGCGCGGGCGCAGAGGCGAGCGCTCAAAAATACAGAGTCGCTACTCGGGTTTGAAGGTCCGACACCCAAGGAACCGTATTTCGAAGCACCTGCCGCGCTGTTTGATTTGAAAAAGTGAAGGAAACCAGTCCGTCATAACCATATCTGGGTTCGGGAGCCAGGTTACGAGAGGGGAAGGGTTTTAAAGCACCCCTCTTGCCCAATCCGGAGATCGGTCTCTACTTAGGCATTTTGAAAACGTTTTACGATTCTTCTTTTATAAATCAGATTTTAGCCAATTAGGGCAAGGGAACAGTTAATCGGGGATTTAAAACTGTAACACGTTTTACAAGATGTGATCAAATGGCATGGATGGATAGTATGATTAAGCAAAAAAAGTGAGATAAAAACCCAACACTGGGCCAGAACACAAAATAGGGCCCTGTGGTTTAATTTTGCCACACCTTGGCCAGTTGCATACATGGATCTACACACATGCAAACTGACCATCGCGCGACACAATCCGACCATCGCGCGAGAGTTTGTTCTCCACCAATGTTTGATTTCTATCTCCTTCTGGGCTCTGGAAGGACCAGTGCACACCCAGGGGACAAACCAGGCAGTTTATGTAGGAAATGTAAAATACTAATTATTACATATTGTTTCAAACAGGAGCCAAATGGAATGAAATACAACTCCTAAACAGAGGGGGGTATCAAAGCAGAGGCTAAGGCCTAGTTGCCCATGCAAGGGCAACCTCTGGAAATCAGAGAACCATCGCGCGACAAAGTGGAACACTCGCGCGATGCTTCTGACTGGACTTCCAGGAATTGCTTTGCATGCTTGGGGCTCTGAGACATATTCAGGAACATCTCAAGGGCATTCAAAACTAACAGAAGTAATAAACTAAGCTACTATATTTATTTTAACATGCATCACAATGATCTACATATCAAAATGAAACTACAACAGGCATGCATGTAATCAAAACCATAAAAGACCAGCCTCCCTTCCCCACGAGGACCATTCTCTTGCTGATAGAACTACCGTGCGAGTATAGTGGTCCATCGCGCGAGGGTTTGGCCAGGCTAAATGTTATACCTTTGCTTGGAAAGGGTTTGGAAAATGGATTGCTTGATGTATTGTAACCTTGTAACTAAGCGTGTATTGAACACTAGATTTGAAAGACTAGGAAGTAGCTTAGGTTAGTAACTTTGTGCTAAAAAATATGGAAATTTGTTTTCTTTCTTACTTCCCCCTCTCCTCTCCTTTTCTTCTCCTCTCTTCTCTCATTGATTTCTCAACAGCAACAGAGGCTGTAATATTGGTATATGCACCGGTTAACTTGAATCAACACAAAATTTCAACTAAAAAAAAACAATAGCTCAAGTATATCCACCGGTTAACTTGAATCAGCACAAAATAGCTATTTTTTTAATTTTTTTTTTTGTAGTTGGAATTTTGCGAATGGGGCGTTGACTTTCAAGAATCTAGATAGACAAAATGGGAGGGTGGCTCCTTCTGCCCTACTTGGTTTTACACGTACCCGATTATTCAACAAATATTTCTATTCTCATCGCAGAATTGCTTGGAAAAAGCCGCAAATCCCTAACGGTTCTGGAAATAAGCATCTTCGAGCTGTGTTATTTGCCGAACCAACTACTGGACCTATCGTCTCTTGAGATATTAAAGATAAGCTACAACCGTAATCTGGTGGATATAGTTGAAGATAAAGAAGCAGCATTTGATGGCCTAACATCTCTTCAATTGGTTTCGATTGAGGGGTGCGATAAGTTGAGAATGCTTAAGTATCTGCCTGACCAACTTCAGCACCTCAGTACCTTGAGAGAGTTGGAAATTTGCTCTTTCGGGGGGTTGGAATATCTGCCTGAGTGGCTGGGTGACCTTTCATCTCTTCAAACTTTGCACCTCAGATTTTGCCACAGCTTGACGAGTTTTCCCTCACTGGAAACAATCCAACGCCTCACCAATTTGCATACTGTGTCTCTGAATCATTGTCCCCTTGTGGAAACAATCAGAAAGGAAAGCGGCGAAGAAAGGCCCAAGATACATATACTTATGGATAGTCTCTGTTTCTTTGCCAAGATTACCCCTTACGCTGAGTGGGTTGATTTTCATCGTAAAACGAAGAGAATTTGATATTGGTAGATCGTAGAGTCTTACTCTTCCACCGGGGTTGACCCCAACCCCATTGAAATCGATCGCCGTTACCTCGAAGTCGCCCTCCCCTCCGACCACCTCTCCAACTGCTTCTGCAGCGCCGTTCCCACCGCGTCGTTATCTTCGGTTGAAAAACCAGGTATTTAATCTCTTATCTCCCTCTGTTTTCTTATCCAGAGAGTAAATTGAGTAAATGCAATTGAAAAATAATAGCTCAAATCTGGAGGTCAATTGCACCAAGTATTCAATTTAACGTATTGAGTCAAGGGGGACTACTTGGTTTGCTCAAAATTAGGGTTTTGGGGCACGCAATGAAAGCAATCTTGAATCAATTAAAAAGTAACTTAATGAAATTTGCGAGCTCAAAGTTAATAAAATTCATGGGCTCAAATATAATGAAATTCACTCCGTGGTGGTTGTGTTTCGAAATCTAGTGAAATTCACGAGTTCAAAGGTAATGAAAAATTCACTATGTGGTTTTCTTACGTAGTTTTAAAAAAAAAAAGTGTTTTAAAATCCAATGAAATTCACGAGCTCAAATTAAAATCTAGTGAATTTGTATATTTCGACATTTTAGCTACATTTACATTTCGTTACATTACATGTTGATTGTATTATGAGGATATGACTTTGTATAAGTGAATTTCACTAACATTTACATGTTGATTGTGTTATGAGGATATGACTTTGTATATTTCGACATTTTAGCTACATTTACATGTCGATTGTAACAACCCGACCCGCTAACTTGCTTTGACCAGGTCAAAACATTCCGCGACAACACTTCCATGTCATGTGTCCACTCATTCCACAACCACACAACCAAGTCGAGTATTGTTGGAATAACTGCTGTAAAAACAAGAACGGGTTACCTCGAAATCTGCTAACGAAATACAGAATACCGAATTGAAGAATCACGGCTAGGTTGAGTCGCGGACTAGGTCGCTCTCTTTAAGACGTTTCGCGGCTCTGCCCAGTTTGTGCAAGCAGTTCGTGAATGCCCCGCCGTCTCCAGGATAAAACAGCCCAGAATTCACCACCTCTGCTCGGCTTTCTTTGCACGGAAGAAAAACCGAAAACAAGAACACAATCGACCTACTGCTCGAACTCAGAAAACGTTTTTAGGGGAGGAAGAGAGAGTTGGTTTTTTGGTGTATTAAAACTGATTCTGAAGTGCTCAATTTATAGGTGCGGACTGGGCTGAATTCGGAAACGTAAATCAAATCAAAGCATTGATTTAGCACATTATAATCAATCCGAAATCATCCCTTAATCAGCAGCTAATCAGATCCCGCTGATTATGCACATGTTTTAAATTTCCTTAATCAGCTCAAATCAAATGAAATCTCGTTCCTTTGATTTAGCACACGTTTTAATGACGTTCTTCACCAGCAAGAATTTCCATTTCTGACTGAAAAAAAACGTTTCAGAAATTTGGCAAAACGTGGGCTTAACCGTGTGCGTGGCTCAAATCCCGGATTTGCACCCCCCCTGCGCGAATAACTCGTGACGCACACCCGGTTAACTGGTTTCCGAATCAGTTTTCCAAATTGCCGCCCATTTTCCTGAGCGCGCGAGACCTCTCCTTGAATCCTCTTTTACAAACTCAATAGTGTGCAATATCATTTAAAGTAGAAAGAAGTTTTGTAACTTCCCAATGTGGGACTAGAGAAAATACACTTAAGTTCCAACAAGTATCTTTCCCTCTGGCCTTGCCCAAGGTACACATGAGTCCAATACACGCTCTAATATTGTCGATGTGGGACTTTAAGGAAAACCAAGAGCAACTTTGGTTCCTACACGTTTTTACAGCCTTGCACATACATCCTCCACATGCACACACAGCCTTGTTTTTCTTCGTCTCTTTACACTTGTTCTTATTGTGTGCTAAACTTTTGTACTGAGACCTAATTTATTAACCCTTGTTTCTGGTATATTATGGAACTAAATATCTAATCTTTTCTGTAACATTTGGACACTTGAGTGTATGATACATTCCTTTTCAGTGTCTAACAAGTTACTTGCAACATTTTCTTTCCTTTTCCTCTTACTCTTCATCTTGCAAGTATTTTGGTTCGATTACAAGCTAGATATGCACATCAGCTCTACATCAGCCTGAAAGTTCCGTACGTTCATTTGCAGAGAGAGTACTGCATGTGAAGCAAAAAGAAAAATAATTTGGTCGATGGTTTTGGTTAGAAAAGATTGGGTGCTGCTCAAGATTTGCATTCATAACTCCCCAAATAATGCTTAAGATATTATCTCATTGGTACGCTCCGTCCCTATCCATCTCTCTGTCTCTTTACAAGATTGCACAAACAGTAATTCAACTCTCTTTAGATTACACTGCAGCATTGATGAATTGTGGCCAAAGAGGCTACAACTTGTTTGATGCGATTTCCAGTGGGGAGCAATCACATACTGACACCCTTGCAGAAAGGCTAGACGTCTTTGTTGTTTTACAATGTAACTTGTTAAACGCCAGACGTCTCCGCTGCTTGTTTTAGAAGTATGGTAAAAGAGGCTTTAATGAAAGAGAATTTGTTTGTTGGTGATGTAGCTTAACTCAAGGAAGCACATACTGACACCCTTGCAGAAACTTAGCCGGGACTTTGGGCATCATCCATACTTAGCCGGAGTTGGTAAGTCTTCCTGATTACAGCTATGTAAAAGTCCCCTTGTTACTCAATTTTTTTCCGAGCAATCCAGTTATAAAAACTGTGTGACTTATAGTGATCTGTTTATGCAGGATGGCAGTTTGAGTGGGGAGGCATCTAATCTGAAGGCGTTGAAACATGCATCGAGTTTCAGTTTCGATTTCAGAGCATATGATTCGGGAGTTTCAGTTTGGATTTCAGAGCATATGATTCGGTTTATTTCAACTTTTTAACTAAATATACATGAGTTGTAGATGTAGGCGTTGATTATACCCGTTATTATTCTGGGTTAAAACTTTTGTACCAAGAATTAAGTCTTATTGTGTTTGATGTGATATAACTCCATATCTGATCTTAATATTCTCCCAGTTAATGCTTGTCTTCTCCTGCGATCGGGTTGTTTGTCTTGATTTCCGCATTTTGAGACACTTAGTGTATGGTTCATTCCCAGATAAAATATTGTGCAATTCATGGCTTGAAGTTTCTCAAGATCCTGTAAAGAGTACCAATAAATAACACAGGTTATGGAAGTGCATTATTCTGATTTTCCATGAGTGTAGGCCTAGCCATTACCTTGAAAGAAGAACTCCAAAATCCCTCCAATGAATACTAAAAACCATCAACAAATTTTGAGGATGCGTTCAATCAATTGAGCGGCTCAATCCAAGTGGCGTTTCTGAATTGTTATTGTAAGATGAGGCCAAATTCCTATTGCAGTGTATGCTACAGGTTTGCTTCTTTTTTAGATGTTTGCCTTTTGTTTTTACTTCTTCATTTTGCCTTTTGGAAGGTGAAAGATGAAGAGTTGGGAGAAGTTTCGGAGGTTAAAAATGAAGAATTGGAGTTAGAGTTGTTGATTCTCTAAAATTGCTTTTCGAATAAAATTGGAGTTAGAGTTGTTGTTGTTGTTGAGTCTTTAAAATGGAGAAAGATTGAGAGATAGGGTGGAGTTGCTCAAACAAGTTATTTTCTGCATTTTGTTGCCTTTTCCTCTTGGTATTCTTTTTTTTTTTTTTTTTTCTTAATCCGCCTCTTGGTATTCATTTCAGAATTACTATTAAAGTTGGTTCAAGTGAAAGTTAAATATTTCCATCCTTTCTATGTAAACTTGGAAGAATTGTATGTTCATGGGCAGCGAATTACACGTGAAGCAAAAAATAGGGCAAATTTCACTCAGACCCCTTGAGGTATCTGACAATGACAGAAGGTACCCCTCAGTTTTGAAAAATGACAGAAACCTCCCCTAATTCACAGTTTGGGTTTCATTCCGTTAGTTCCGTTAGTGAGATGGACGGAAAATGTACGGAAATGTACGGAAAATGAAATCTTCAATTTTATTTAGTTCTACAGCTATCTTAGGGCTCTCATTGAAAGTCCTAGAGCAAAAAATTAATTATGACCCTTTAGGATAAAATGATCAGAAAAATAAGATCTTCGCGCCGATTCAAACGGATTGAAAATTGGAGCACTTAAGTATTTTCTCTTCATTTGGTTCTATGGCTCTCTCAAGGCTCTCATTGAAAGCCTTGGGGCCAAAAATTAACTATGACCATTTAGGATAAAATGATAAAAAAAATAAAAATCTTCGCACCGATTCAAACGAATTAAAATTTAGAGCACTTAAGTATCTGCTTTTCATTTGGTTCTACGGTTTTCTTAGGACTCTCATTGAAAGTCCTAGAGCGAAAAATTAATTATAACCCTTTAGAATAAAATAATCAAAAAAATAAGATCTTCGCACCGATTCAAACGGATTGAAAATTTGAGCACTTAAGTATCTCCTCTTCGTTTAGTTCTACGGCTATCTTAGGGCTCTCATTGAAAATCTTAGAACCAAAAATTAATTATGACACTTTAGGATAAAATAATCAGAAAAATAAGATCTTCGCACCGATTCAAACGGATTGAAAATTTGAGCACTTAAGTATCTCCTCTTCGTTTAGTTCTACGGCTATCTTAGGGCTCTCATTGAAAATCTTAGAACCAAAAATTAATTATGACACTTTAGGATAAAATAATCAGAAAAATAAGATCTTCGCACCGATTCAAATGGATTGAAAATTGGAGAACTTAAGTATTTGCTCTTCATTGAAAGCCCTAAAACCAAATGAAGAGCAAAAATTTAAATGCTCCAATTTTTAATCCGTTTGAATCGGTGCGAAGATTTTATTTTTTTAATCGTTTTATCCTAAATGCTCATAATTAAATTTTGACTCTAGGGCTTTCAATGAGAGCCCTAGGAGAGTCGCAGAACCAAATAGCAGATATTTAAGTACTCCAATTTTTAATTCGTTTAAATCGGTGCGAAGATCTTACTTTTCTTATCATTTTATATATCCTAAATGATTATAATTAATTTTTGGCTCTAGGACTTTCAATGAGAGCCCTAAAATAGCTGTAAAACTAAATAAAATTGAAGATTTCATTTTCCGTATATTTCCGTACATTTTCCATCCATCTCACTAACGGAACTAACGGAATGAAACCCAATCTGTGAATTAGGGGAGGTTTCTGTCATTTTTCAAAACTGAGGGGTACCTTCTGTCATTGTCAGATACCTCAGGGGGTCTGAGTGAAATTTGCCCCAAAAAATATATAATTGGGTCGATAGTCTTGGTTCGAAAAGGTGCTGCTCAAGATTTGCACTTCGTAACTCTCCAAGTGGTTACAAGATACTATGGCATTGGCATATGCTCTCCATCTAGTTACGAGATGGCACAGGTCGCCGGACTGATCCAAACCGTATTTATATCGACACATACAAATTGAATAAACTTGGTTGATCTTGGTGAGTTTTGGTAATTTTAACAGAATTGGTTTTGATATAAGCTTTTGTTCAAATAATCTATGCAATTTTAATTACTTTTAAATAATTTATGAAGATATCTCAATTCAAGCAAATCGTGGTTCAAAACAAAAACCGAACCGCATTTTAATGTTTGTATCGGTTTGGTTCTACGAACTTTATGGGTTGGTTTGGTATTCCAAATTCATAATCTGCAGATCGTTGTTTGCCTTGATTTTTTTTTATAAAATCCGGACCAATCCAGTCCATGCTCATTCCTAGCGGCAAACACCCAGGCAAAGCTTAAATGATTATAGGTCGGTAGTGTATAAATTACGAGCCAGTCCAAAAACTCCCTCTTAATTTTCATTAAGGAGTATGATCCTTTTTATTTACTTGCAAGTCTAGGTAATAAAGTGTGGGTCTTTCGTTGATGGTGCATTTTTAGATTGGGCTTGAAAATATGGGCCAATTAATTGAACCGGCCTGTACATCTCCCGAGAGCGAATCCACATCGATTTGGGAATAGAAATGGGTTTAGGCCCACTACGTGCTGGGAAAAGAAAAGGGCTGTACGCCAACTTCTCCTTATCAGCCCATTAAGTTACTTCACTAGTTAGGCGCCATTTAGCTAACTTTTTGTGACTTTTTAGCACATTCTTTTTGGTTATTTTTTGTTAATTTTTATCAAACTCGGGTCAATTTTTTACTACATTATATTTTTCGTATCGATGAGAGTGATCGGAAAAGCAAACTGTCTTTTTTGGTCTTTTTCATTGTCTTACATGGATTTTTTTCAACTTTGGTCTATACTTTTATATTTTTCTGATTCCTCTCATCAAGTTGAACAATGTGAAGTAAAAATTATAACCAAGTATTGCAAAAATTAAGATAACAGAACAAAAAAAACACGTGCCAAAACCCCCGAAAAAGTTAGGCCCATGGGGCCCTTAAAATGTCTGGTAAATCTAATTATATTTGGGCCATACATGGGCCTGGCTTCGGACTTGAGGTGGGATCATCTACCCACCGAAGTAAATTAATTCCAAATGAAGCAATCACTCCTACTAAATTACTAGCTTGGTGGATGGACTCTCATTCTCATATCAAGAGCACAAACATTTTCTTACAACTCAAGTGTCCGGTAGCTTGCGTGCTCCTTGATTATACTGGGGGTTCAATCCCACCGTCCACTTGCGAGGGTCCCGATTAAATTCACAGCAAAACTTTGTATGGACTTATTTCCAAAGAAAGAAACTAATAACACCTAAGAGATTTCAAACCTGAGATATTCGAAAAAAGCAAACTCCTAAATCTCAGGCATTCGACCATTAGGCCGAACCTTGGAGTTATCAAGAGCGTATACATGCATATGCATCATGTTATTTTAGCATGTCGATTAAATGGATGGTTACATGCATAATTGCTCAACAATGGTGCACCGTGCACTTTTCGTTCAATGATGGGCCTTAATAAACAAATAGTTAAGTTAAATGCAACGCCACGATAGAAAGATTGTGTCAATTATTAGAGATGGGTGCTTGATTAGAATTGGAGGACCAATATACAAACATACTCGAATTTTTTTAAAAATTAACTCCTATAGCTTCTTCTTTTTTTTATCATCAAAAAGGGTGGGAGGAGGCAACCAGCGTAGTAACTCCCCATTGGGCGTAACTATAGGGGCTCCCTACCCGCCAATGAAATGTCCAATTCAAGCCATAGCACCGTTCGAAAAAATGGACCGTTACCACAGCATCACCTGGTGCACAGCAGAGAGATCCCCCTCTTCGGTCCACCTACGGGTTCGAAATAAAGCCTATTAGTAGCACCATTGAGTACCAACACAAAATGTGCCTCCCGGAACTCGAACCAGCACAAATGTTAAAGAGAGGTGGTGACTCCCACCAGGACCCGGGGTGCCTGCCGAGCGACCAATCCGGCCGTCCATCTCGGAATCAACGGCCCGGATCGAAATATCTTTTTCCTTTTCCTTTTCTTTTTTTTTAAATCCATTCAGTACTTTTGCATCCGGACCGTCCAAAACACTTTTGGACGGCCGAAATGCGCTCGGCACCCCTGCCAAGCACCCTTGCTTGGCAGGATCTCCCGATCCCTCCCACCAACGGGACTACCACCCAGATGGTATTCCTATAGCTTTCTTAATGGTACATCCTCATAAAGATGAAAGCTACTACAATAAAGATGGAAGCTACCACGTACAATAGACACATTACAATTGGAGAAAATAAAATTAAGGAAAATTGATACTTCATATACCGTCACATCTCTACAACAAAAATTTGAGAGTTATTTCTATAAGGGTAACCCTTTCTATAAATACGTACATCTTTAATGGAGGAAGTAAAGTTCATGAACTAAATTATCGTAGTGCGCTCTTTTCCTACTTTAGATTTGAAGGATGATAAATAACTCTTCAAATTGCAAACTCGCATAGGTTCCAATAAATTAGTCAAAAAAATGAATCATCCGATAAAGTGAGTGCCTAAAATTTAAAGAAAGAATAAAATTAAAGTTCAAGAAGTATCATGTCATGCAATACTTCATTCACGTGACTCTTCAATTCTCGGAATCGGACCGACACATCAAAATTAAGATTTGGTACAAAAATTTGTTTTTCCCCTATGAGTTGCTCTAACTTTTCCGGATCTGAATAAAGACATATATGTTAATTTGGGTGAAATTGTATTACACAAAATGGATTCATTTTTTTAATGTGGTGGATAAAATAAGTAAACTCCACTAAAAGACAATGGGATGTCTAGAGTTGGCCTATAATGTTTACGACATGATGCTTGAAAATAAAAATAAAAAAACACAAAATCTTTGAATTCCTTTATTGGGAAATATGTATGATGCTTTCATTTTAGTATAATAATATGCCAAATCTTGTTTTATTGGGAAGTGCTTTGACCAACCATGAATACTTGTCTCTGTCATCAAAAGATTCAAAACAATGATAACCATAAATATATATATTTTTTTTTGCAAATTCGAAGCATTACCTTGGGTAATGCTCAGGTTATGAATTGCTTGAGAAAGTTTATTGCCCAGGTCAGGTTATGCATAGTGTAGTTTAGGTTTTGTTATGAATTGCTTGAGAAAATGTTATGAATGCCCAGGTTAGGTAGCAAATGTAAAGTTTTTTTTTTGTTTTTATTTGTTGTGGGGACAAGAATTTGTGAGAATGAACAATTAAGCAATGAAAAAAATGGTTCTTTCGAGAAATGATTCCAAGAACTTGTTGGTAGATTGCCTGTGTGTGTAAGAGAGAGAAATTGTCCTGAAATCAATCTCGAAATTTAGTGACAAAACCAAACATGGAATTGGCCTCTGCATGGGATATGTCGATATTAATCAAACAGGGTATTGTATAGGATTCAGGGATAAATTAGTCCCAGATAAATAGTTCAGGATTACTAATCTCGGGACTCTTAATCATGCCTATTTTAATCTCCGAATGAAACAAGGCCAAGGGTTAGACTCCTACGTGCTGCAACCTGGCCTTTGTAGTAATCTAACACCTACAGTTTGTACAAAATTAATCGTATGCGTAAGATGACTCGGACACCTGAGTTATAAAAAACACATTTACAAAAATAAACTGCATTGATTAAAAATATATACGAACGTCATTGGTTAAATAGTACTTACGCAATATTTTGTTCTTTGTGCTCACTATATTGACTATTTAAACAACCAAATATTTTGTTCTCTGTGCTCACTATATTGACTATTTAAACAACAAAAGCGTTTTTAATTAATCACTTGTTAGGCAATCCAATTTTTAATTAATCAGCAGAATGTGTCGGTGTTTGTTCTTTTACAAAGATTTTATTAATGACGCTTTTGGATAAAATAATCCAGTACAGTATGTTTTTGCTTATCGGTACAATTCTTCTAATTTTCTGTGAAAACCGAGATTAGGAATATATGTCGTCTCTGTTACCTGACATTAATCCCAGAATTAGGAACAAGTTAATTCACTCAGATTCAATAAAAAAATGGCCACATAATGACAATTTCTCTTTCTACGAAAATTAAGAATAGTCAAGAATCAAGATATGTTGTGCAGGCTTTCGTCTCACAGTTGAATACAGATTCTCATATTTGCCACAAAAAAAATGATAAATTAAGACCAAAAAAAATAAAAAAAATACTCCTGTGACTACATCAACTAATAATTTCACAAAACATGTGCAGTTATACATATCGCCTTTTCAATTACAGTATTTTTTTCTTAATTAAGAAAATGAAGAAGATTATTTGAATAGTAGTTGAACGACACTGACATAACGGAATTCATTACATATATTTTATATAAAGCCAAACAACGGACGAGATAGAATTGTTCAGTCCCACAAAGGATCCAATTTTCTTTTATAGTAACTCTGTAAATAATTAAGTAGGCTAATTAATTTTCTTTTCACCTTTCTTTGTTACCATATCCAAATCTTTTGTGTCTCCATTCATTTCAATTCATAACACCGCCCTTTCAATTGTGAAAAGAAGGATTAAATTAGCTTCGATGTAAATTTTTATGAAAAAAAAATAACAGTGCAGATTAAATTTTACACTTAAAACTTTCACTTAAAAAAATAACGGAAGAGTTTTAGATGTGAAGCTGATTTTAAAGAGAGTCATACATGTTCGCTTTGGGTCTCAAAAACTCTGCGCACGATCTTCAATAAATTTTCTCTATCTATCTTTCTCCATCCATTACTCTAAAAAACTCTCTCAAAACCCAAATCAAATAGGGTCGGTTTGGATATTTGGTGATACATAGCACGAAACGAAATTTACAAATAAGCATTTAGAAAAGTTGGTACGGAGAGGAGATATGAATATTCCTACAATCATATTTGGCTTTTAATCAGAAGAATAAAATTATGTTTTGTTTTGTTTTCTTGAATTGTTTGGAACCACAAAAGATTGTAAAGCCTAATTACTTGTAATAAATTTGGAAATAGATGGGTCCCCAAGGAATGGAGCCTATTAAATCCTTCCCACTAAACTCGTCGTATCTAATGTAGGAGGATGGCCCCCTATCTACCAAAATATACTTAAATTATTGGGCGGCTTTATTGCGAGATCTCCTACTTTAATTGGACCACCACCCCAAGTTCCTTACGATTGTATATAGACTAGAACGTAAATATAGATACGTTCTAGTCCAAATGGGGGGCTCTGATCCTCAAAGGTCAGCATATGTGTTGTTCTTATTCTCAATTGTCTAAAGAAATTAAATTTTTTTCACCGGCGGTGAAAAATTCGACTTTTTCACCACCATCTTTTTCGGTCCTACCGTGTATTTATTATTGATCTGAGTCGTTCATCTTGTAGATCCTAAATAGTAGTGTATCCATGTAAAAAAAAAAACATGATCAGGCATCGATAAGAGTATCAAAAATTGAATTTTGCTTTGTAAAATGGATAGTTTAGCTTTTTATTATTAACAGAAATCAGATTGTCCATTTTATAAACTAAAATGGATAATTTATCTTTATTATTATTGACAGAAATCAGATTGTGCCTCCATTCATTTCAATTCATAACACCGCCCTTTCAATTGTGAAAAGAAGGATTAAATTAGCATAGATGTAAATTTATATTATATGAAAAAAATAACAATGTAGATTTAATTTTACACTTATTACTTTCACTTTAAAAAATAATAGAAGAGTTTTAAATATGAAGCTGATTTTAAAGAGGAGTCATACCTGTTTATTCGGGTCTCAAAATCTCTGTACACGGTTTTCAATAAATTTTCTCTATCTTTCTCTATTAATTTATTACTCTCAAAAACCTCTCTCGAAACCCAAATCAAATAGGGACGGCTTAGATATTTGGTGATATATAAGCATGAAATGAAATTTACAAATAAGCATTTAGAAAAGTTGGTACGGAGAGGAGTACGGAGAGGAAATATGGATATTCCTAGAATCATAGTATTTGGTTTTTTTAATCAGAAGAATAAAATCATGTTTAGTTTTTGTTTTTCATGAATTGTTTGGAACCACAAAAGATTGTAAAAGCCTAATTAATAGTACTAATTTGGAAGTAGATGGGTCCCCCGGGAATGGAGCCTATTTAAATCCTGCCCACTAAATTCGTCGTATCTAATGTAGGAAGATAAGGCTCAAAAAAAAAACAAAAATGCTAAGGGTACATACAAAATGTACATACAATGTACATATAGATTTTGTGGGGCTCAAATCGGGTCCCACAAAGATGATTCGAACCGCCCATTATTTTTAAAACATATTTTTATGGAGCCCTGTAAAAAATCAGCTCAACCCGATATCGGTAAGGATTTTTTCTGAATTTGTGGGGGCGAAAACTACTCGTCGCCCCCACAAATTCAGAAAAAATCCTTACCGATATCGGGTTGAGCTGATTTTTTACAGGGCTCCATAAAAATATGTTTTAAAAATAATGGACGGTTTGGATCATCTTTGTGGGACCCGATTTGAGCCTCACAAAATCTATATGTACATTATATGTACATTTTGTATGTACCCATAGCAGCACTCAAAAAAAAATGTAGGAAGATGAACCCCTATCTACCAAAATAAATAAATTATTGGGCGGCTTTATTACAAGATCTTCTACTTTAATTATGGCACCGCATCAAGGGATTTTGATATTCGTGCTCCTCTTTTTACTGATGGCGCTTCACTTTATTTATGAAATTACTAGTAACTTCACGTTAAAAATGGATCGTCATCAGTAAAAAATAGTGTGCGAAAATCAATTTCCAAGTTCCTTATACAATTGTATAGCCCCTTCCTTTGATATTGTTTGTTGTTTTTAAAATATATAAATAAATAAAAAACATATGAGTTTTTTGGGAATTGAAATCATGGTTCAAATTTCAAAATAAAGCTCCCCGTAACTTCCGATCCTACTAGTACTCATGTTTGACTTCTTAAGAATTAACCTGGACTTTTGCATGCTAGTTATAGACTAGAACGTAAATATAGATGTGTTCTAGTCCAAATAGGGGATCCTGCTGACCATTAATTGTCGAGATAGACGATTTGGATGGGGGATAACACATATGCTTTAGGATCCCCGGGTTGGTTCTAGTCCACTATATGTGTATATAATATAGGTTTTTTTTTTTTTTTTTTTGGGGGGGGGGGGGGGGGGGTGTTTGGTCCTGTAATTGAAGAGGAATGATTTTTCATATATGAAAAGATTGAGATGAAATGATAAGGAAATTTAAAATTTGAGTGGGATACATGCAATTAGAACAGTGATCGAAGTGGACTACAGTCCAGTAGGGCAGCTCGCTCTACAAGATCCTTATCAAACACATTTCTGAAAACCTCTTGAGCTCCGAATCCATTTTCCATCAGCTGTTCAATTGGGTTTTGATGAAAGTTTTTAAGTGTAATGAGTTAAGAGAAACAAATAAAGAAAATTTATTGAGAACGGTGCACAGAAAGAAGAACAGAATCTCATAATGCAATTGTGAAGTTCAACAGAAAAAGTTTGTATGATTTGACATTGCTAAAGTTTTTGCCATTATAGAATAGGGTTCCTTTTTGTCAAATAGATCAACTTTAATCCCACTTTCAAATTCCCCAAAATAAAGAGAATGAGAATATACAGTACAAAAAAGGTTTAAATTAAAGGTGCCAGCAAATGAGCAAAGTCATGACCCATTTTCAAACTTTAGACAATGACAGGAAATTCATTTGGACCAATAATATGTTTTATTAATAAAAATAAAGGCGTTGCTAACGTAAGTTACAGCTTCCTTGCAAATGAAAAAATAGGCCCGTAATTTCAGGCTCCTGAATTTCAGTCCCGCTAATATTTTCGATTTACGCTACACATGTCACAAATTTCTATTTGTTCTAGCAGTGTATTTTTTCGCTTAGAGCATCCACACCGGGGCCATGAATTGGTAGAATTTCGTGTCATTCCCATAAAATGACAAATTCGGTGCTACATCCACAAACGAAAAATTATCTTAAATTTGGCAATTGTCGATTAATTTTTACCAACAAAATTTATGGTAAAATTGTCGTTTGAGATTGAGAGAGAAGAGGACAGTACCCAACACCCCATTTTCAATATGTTCAAATGTTTGGAAGGTTTGGAAGTTTGGACGGTTACTATTTTCAAAACGTTTGAAGAGTCTTAGAAAATTAGCTCAATTGAGTATCGATAAGGGTCTTTATTTATTAATTTGATTTCACATGAGATAATAACCAAAGACACATATAATAACGAGCCCAATTGAGCTTTGAGCTACTCGTCAACAGCTCCGTTAGTTTGTAGCAGTAGAAGAGATACTCAAAAAGTGCGAAAACCAAGATAAGTCAATTAAGGCAAATGGAGTAGAGTGCAGTTAGTGTCTTACTTATACTCTCATGCATATGGGCAGGGTTCGATTCCCGTAAGGACTCATTAGGTTTAACAACAACAAAAAAAGAAAAAGATAAGTCAATTAAGGCTTCTAAAAAGCATGTTCAGCTGCTGAGTTTCTCTGGGTTTTTTGAGCTTTTTCTTATTTTGTTCGTGTTTGAATTTTTTTCAAAATTTTTAGTTTTGCGTCAATTTTTTTTGACTTTTTGATTCGTCTCAACAAAAGAAATAAAAATATACTTTTACTTTTTGATTTAAAAGTGGTTATTGATCAAAATATTTGGGTAAAGGTAAAAAAAAATTACATTTTCGATTCTCGAGACGAATCAGAAAGTCAAAAAACATTGGCACAAAACGAACGAGCGCAAAAAAAATTTTAAAAAGAACAAAATGTTAACTTTTAGAAAAAATTAAGCGGAACGAGTTGGGCCTAAAAAAATAATAATGTTGCTATATCAGTTTGGTGCTATTAATTTGACAAAATTTCAAATGCAGACATTTGGATTAAACCCATATGCAAATTCATGAAAGGCAACGTTGCAAAAATTTAGCACCAAAAGATTTTTTTTGAACAACAAAGGAAAAAAATATCATTAATAATAACAAAATATTACAAGAGGAATGATATAGAAAAAACAACCAAACACAAACTGTAGTAGCTAGTAGGCAAGGTACCAAACTACTAAAGATAATTTTCCAATTTTCTCATACGAATCTACCACTACACCCCAAATATCATTACAAGAAATAAAAATTTTGATCCAACACTGTTCGATATCGACATACTAGACGGAGGAAGTAGTGTTTTATTTAGAGTAACAAATATGTATACATAGATGTTTATACACTTACACCGATCCAAACATAGATGCATTCGAAATAACTCGATGCACTATAACCAAAACTTTTACCATAAGAGTCTCCGACATCAAACGATTCTGAATACAAAAGCATCTATTTTGAATCCATATGTAAAACGTCGGTGCGGTCTTATCTATGATTGAACGTTTTTGGAGAGGATAGGGATGCAACTGAAAAGAAAACGTCGGCAGGTTGTGTAGAAGTGTAAACCCGTGAAGTCGGCAAAGGGATCAGTCTTCAGTACTGCCATGACAGACACAATTTTTGCTTGTGTTGGGGAGTCGAGCTTTCACTGTTGAGGATGCCAGACACACTCGGAAAGAGGGGAAATTTCTGGGTGCCGAGCGGCTACCACAGTACCACGTGGCATTTGGTATCCGGCGGCGATCTCAGTTGTCCAAACGTATTTTGAACAATTCAGATTTATTCTCTCTTTCTCCCCTCATCCGACCACTCTCTCTCCTCTTTTTCTTTCTCTAAAATCCGGCACGTTTGGACGGTTAGGATCGCCGACGGTGGCAACAGTATAACACATGTGTGGTACCCGCTCGGCGGGTACCCAAAATAAAAACTTGTCGGCAAAGTGGTTGAAAATTTGGGCTGAAAACAAGTCTATGCTTGCTTCCCGCGTTCTATTATCGTCAGATAGAAAATTGGTTAAATTCAAAATCATCTAAACATTATACTCCTACTTACTATAAGGCATAACCAATTAAAAGATGGCACGAATTAAATTAAAAATAAATAAATAAAAAATTCAGACGGATGAGAGCAAACTTAAAAGTATTCGATTAACTTGATTTTAACAAACAAAGTGCTCGGCGACCCCTATATAATGAATAGTTTTGAATCGTGATAATAATATCTCGAAAAACCTCACTGACATGTGCTAAAATCCCATATTGCGTTTGCTACACTACAAAATCCCGTTTCTAGATGAATGTAATTAATTTAGATGGCCGTTTGCAATGATGGGTCAAATTTTTTTTTTTCCCAACTTTATTTTTTACAGTAAGATAAAGTAGTGAATTTGGTAGTCCTATGGGAGGTTTTTTGGGTCATGCACGTGGATTGTGTGTTGGCAGTACTTCTACATCACTGTAAATGTGCAATGAGTCATTGAACCCCCTCTTTTTCCTGTTTTAACCCCCAACCCCCACCCATCCCCCCTTTCAGTTTCTCCCTCCCCCCTCCCCCGCCCATTCGTTTGAATCAGTGCAAATATGTTATTTTTCTGATCATTTCATCCTAAATGGTCGTAATAAGTTTTTGGCTCTAAGGTCTTTCAATGGACACCCTAAGAGCCTTGAAACTAAATAATGAGTCATAGGGTGCTCGTTGAAAAGCTTTAGAGCAAAAAATTCATTATGACCATTTAGAATAAAATGATTAAAAAAATACGATGTTCGCCCCGATTCAACTGAATTAAAAATTGAAGCACTTAATTTTTGAATTATATTTTTTAATATAGACAGGGGTGTATTTATAGAAACTAAATAAATAAAATAAAAGTAATTAAATAAAGAAAGAAATTACAAAAGGAGGGAGTATTTAGGGGGGGTAATTTCGGTAAAAGGGTGTGGGGTCAGGGGAGGGTGTGGTGTCAGGGGGTGGAAAAAGCAATTTACGTCATTGATAGGAACCTAGAACACAATAATGTGCATGGCTCTCCTGTCTTTTTCATTAGACGTTTTTGTTTTTGTTTTTTTTTGTCATTTCTCATATGCCCCTAAATGTTTTAAAGAATTCAAGAATCCAAGTTTAAGGCCTTCTATACACCCAAAAAAAATAAAAAATTAAGGCTTCCAGTTTGTGGTTGGCTAGTTTTTCTTCTTCTTTGTTCTCATTCAATTTTCCCAGTGGATGTGTTTTTCGTTTTCTGTGCTGGTCTTGGGTAGCATTTCATTGTCTAGTTTTTTAGTGCCAACCTTGCGGATTGAACCTCTAGTGATGCGGTGCCGAGCGGTCGATCTGACCGTTTATTTCGAGAACTAATGGCTTGAATCTTGACTAAATAATGGTCGGTTCAAATTCAATCCGAGCCGTCCGTGCCGAGATGAAAAACGACCAGATGCCCCCCCTCTTGTTTCCCTTTCCCGACAGCTCCTCTCTCCCCTCTCCTTTCGTTGTGTGGTGACTAAAGTCTCTCGTCCTCAAAAAAGGTCTCCCACTATCACCCCATAATTTTTGAATGGTGGTGACCCCTATTTGGTTTTTTAGATCTGGATTGTTAGGCCCTCAGACCCGATTAGCCTAGGCGACTAGGAGACAAATCTGTATGTTCTCCAACAACAGTGGTAGTGGCACCAAGCAGCAACGGCTACAGTGGGATGAAGGCACGGCGAGCACCGGTAATGATGTGAGTCTTCCAACTTCCTTCAGTCACATCCACGAGCGGATCGGTGGTCACTAACTTTGTAGCTGTTATTTTTTTGTAACTTTTTGTTATGTTGTTTTTTTCTTTTTGTTCTCTATTTTTTTTGTTCACAATACTATTGGGGTCATTCGTTATATCTGTTGTTTTCTTAGGCCTTTGGATCGGGCAATTTGCTTCGGCTCTTACCAATATAACTTGCGTTTTCTACATTAAAGAAAAAAGAACAAAAAAGAAAGAAAGAAAGAGAATCAGAATATGTACATGTTGCACTGCATTTCGAAAAGAAAACCTTCATAATCAAGCAAGAAAACAGTTCCACTTTTTAAAAAAGTTTTTTTTTTAAACGAATGTAATTTCAAGCTAAAAAATCATGTATTTAAGCAAATAATTTTCCTACCAATATGGATCTTGTTTGATAGATTTCATTGAGATCTTTTATACGGTGTAAAAAAAAAAATCAAAAAATTATTTTTCATTTTAATTATATTTGAATTTAAAAATTAAAAAAAAAGAACTTTTAAAAAAAGAACCCTTACCGAAACACCCACTAAGACAACTCGGTTGAAATGTCCGCTACGAAAGCCTGGCTGAAAATTCTGTCAATGGTCCCTTCTATGATCTACTCCTACATTAGTACTTTCTAAAAGCGCTATAACACAGTTAGAATAAATACATGTAGCATTAATGATATTAATAATAGCTCACCTAACTCCTAAATAATTTTCGTTTAGCACTGTTGTCAAGAACGGAGCCAAGATTTTAACCCCCGATGATGAACGTGTATGCAACAAAATAGCACTCCCTCCGTTCCATATTGTTAGTCCCTCATTGGAATTCCAATTTTTTTAGGAGACATGTAATGATTACACCAACTTTTCACCATAACCCCTGGATTCTATCCTATTTTGCACCATCTTAATTCACATATGAGAGACACTATTGGAATTTTATCAAATTTCTACTTCTATTTTTGGAAAAGAACAATCATTTTGGAACATCTCAAAATAGAATAAGGGACTAACAATTAGGAACAGAGGGAGTAATTTAACTCAATTCATTTAATACCCCGTTCAGAAACCTTCTTAAAAAATAAGCAGCTTATTTCACATTTTCAAACTCAAAAATAATGCAAATGAAGAATAATTTTTCGATTTTTTTTGCACCGTTCAAAAGATCTCAATGAGATCTATCAAACAAGTTTCGTATTGCTAGAAAAATTATTTGCGTAAACACATTATTTTTTAGCTTGAAATTGCCTTCTTAAAAAAACAAGTACTTATCGGGAGTTCTAGAACACTAGTGTTCAAAGTTTTTGGATCCGGGACCCTGTAGGCCGGCTCACCACAGAGCCCTCGCTTTCTAGTTTTTTCATGTCTTGCGTTAAAAGCAGAGATGATAAAATTGGCATTAAAACATCTAGCAATATCTCTGTCAATGCACGCTTCGTAATAGCTATATATTGACACTCGCAAAGTCAATTCACAATGAATTCTTTCATTCACAAACAGATAAATTATGTGGACTTTCTTCTTTTGTTCAATACTTGACACAACTTTGAACTGATAGATTTTTAAATCAAGAGGTTCAGAAATATCAAGCTTATAATTAATTTTGTCAGATTCATGGATCTACCACTGCCTTGACTCCATCCTTTTCTGTTACAGCGAGAGCTGGATCGATGCGCGCAATTGATTTTGTGTTTCGTCTGGACGATTTGCTGGGAAGCTAACATAACACTCCAACGCCAATTCTTTTATCAAATTCCGTCCACAAACAAAAAGAGAATTGATATTCACACTCTATATTTACTCCCTTTTTTTTTTTGTTTTTTAGTGTTGAAAGTGCATGTATTTTTTTTGTTAAAAGACAAAAAAAAATGTATAAATAACAAAAAATAGAGTGTGAATATTAATTCCCAACAAAAATGACCGTATGAAATTTTGGAATGGAGTGAATCCGATGAAAGGCCTGAGAGATCCAAAATTTTCTTCCCACCAATAAAAGGACAAGGAAATGAATGCCAACCTACTATTCTTTTTTTAGTAGCCGTTGGAATTTTGTTTTTTAGATGGGATTTGGCATTTGGGGTATGATTTCGTAGCAAAACAGGTATAGGGGGTCACTGTTTCAATGGTATTCTTAGAGCAGCCACTTATGCATATTGTCAAAGCTTAAATCTGTCTCCAATCTTCCTCCGTTCATACCCCCAATAATTAAGGACTACATGAATTTTGTTGCTGCAGATGGTATTGGGATTTTGGTTATGCAAGCCAAATCTACAATGGAGTATCTAATTTGGACAAACGCGGATAAAAAAAAAAGAAGACAACCACAGTTAATGCACAAGCTACCTTTTTATGTTAGTATGATTTTTGGGAAATGATAATGCCAAAATCGTTTTTGTTGGTGCCAAAATTCTATTGCACAAAAGGGTTATACCATTTGCAATATACAAAACTTTTATATACTGAAATTTTGACACCAACAAAAACGATTTTGTCATTATCACTACCCATGATTTTTCCAAAAAGTCTTATCCGGACCTAAGGTTTCCCCCCCCCCCCCTCCCTTTTTGCCAAGTTTGCGTGACACCTAATTTAGGTTTACACTAGCGGTAAATATTTGGTATGATAACAACTAGCCAAAAAAGGCAATGCGAAAATCATCATCGCACTCTCCAAAATTTACCATTTGCACTCCAAAAATGGAGTGTGAAAATCAATTTCCTGTTTCAAAATCAAAACCAGAAACATGTGTATTTTGAAGTTCCCACTACTATAAAATTATCCAAATATTCATGAATAACAGATTAGCTAAATAACTCAAAAACTTAAAGAAGTCCTTATAGGGCCATTTTCTCATAGTGTGCCGATTATATATGTATCTCGTAAGTCAATTATATTAGGTTATCTAGAAAATGCGAAACATTATAAAGCGGTGAATAATGTATAAAAAGTGTATCAATGAGAAAAATCTATTTATATATTTGACAATGCATTGATATTCGTAAAATGTGGATTAAAATTCTAACTTATTTGGGGTTATATACATAATATCCACCAATTAGTGGACAACGGTTTAGCAAGACTCATGTTATATTGGACCAAGATACATTCATAGCACGTCTCATTACCAATATTCACTATTGTGTCTGCCATAATTCATATTTTTGGACGAATGATGTAATCCATACAATCGTGTTAAAGTTCCTATAACTGAAAATTTCTTTTAACGAAAAGTGTCACGTGTCGCTAATCTGGCTCTCCTAAAATAAGAGTAACCCTGCTTTAATACTTGCTAAAGATAACTTGTGGTCAATATTGAAAATGAAAAGTTCACATTTTTTAACCGAGTAACTACATAAATGAATTCCTTAGTGATGACGACAAGTCACCAAATCTCATTTATTTTTGATAACCGGCCAGTGACACCAAGAAAAACCCAGCGTTGCACTCTACAATTGACAATTGACATGCGAAAGCTTTCATTAGAAACTTATGTGTCAATTTCACAATTGAAAATAATCAATAGATGAGGATTAAATTGGATAACCTTTAAAATTCAGTAGCAAATATTTAATTTTAAAAGTTGCGATGGTGTAAAGTATAATTTACCGTGTTGGAAAAAAATGACTGGACCGCACTAAAAGAGCGCGGGTCCACATATTCTCAGGGTGTTATTATGGGCTCCCCCTCTCTACAAATATCTAAAACCTAGCTGCCAACAACTTTTTCCCCCCTTCCCTCCTCCTTCTCAGGCGGCGGGAGGGGAGCGATCCTTCCCCTCCAATCTCTCCCCCGCCCCCTCTTTGTTCTCTTTCTCTCACCATTGAACCGTCTTTTCACTCAATCTCGCAATTGAAGTTCGGACGTCCGTTGGGAACTTTTCAGCTAGATCGTTTTCCAGCTATGTTCCGGGGCTTCAATTTCAATGGTTCGGACTCCCAACATTCCCTCATGAAAATCTTTTGATGAATACTACTCCACCTCTCTAACTCTTGGCAAAAAAAAAAACATATTCTCAAAGCCTTAAAGCTATGCTCCAAAGTTAGGGGTCGTTTGATATTGATCAAAATTCAACACTTAAAATTGACGAATTAAGTAATACTTAGTGGCAGTTCAAAAAAAAGTAAAAGTGGTTTTCCGGGAAAAACAAAGAAGTAATAGTAAGTGATTAATTATGTTTAATAACTATATCTACATTGCTTAAAATATTAAGTACTGAGATTAAATTCTTTACACTGCTGGTGTAAATATTTATTTCCTCCAAATCAATTATATTGCGCCACGTCGCCATGTTTTATTGATTGATACCACTGTTTTGCAACGTGGCGCAATGTAATTGATTTGGAGGAAACAAATATGTACACCGGTGGTGTAAAGAATTTATTATCATAAGTACCTCTTAAAATCTAGGTTAACAAGTTGATAAAAATTAGTAGTTATGAGTTTTTAATTGTGACTGAATTTATGAGCGCTTGCGTTCACCCCTTTACTCCTCCACCACAACCACCTCCACACCCGCCACCCCTACCGTTGTCGTCACCACCACCATTCTACTACCACTACCACTCTGGTTGCCACTACCATCACCATCACCATCACCATCACTACTCCACCATAAACATAAACACTCCACCGTTGCCGCCACCATTACCACTACCACTACCACCAACACCACCACCACCACCACAACCACTTTCCACCAACATTGCACCACTCACCACTACTATTTATTCACCACCACCACTACCACATCCACTCCAACTAGTTCACCACTACGCCACCACTCCACCACCAACATCAGTCTACAACTACCACAAAATACATAGCGTCCATTAGTAGTATTAAAAGAGAATCACTATAATTAAGGGAACTAAAATTAATTCATTACTATTTGTTTTAATTTAATACTTAATTTGCTTACCAAATAGCTTTTCAGCTTAAATAATTCAGCTTTCAGCACATAGTTTTTCAGTTTTCAATTTCAAGTTTTAGTTTTATCAAACAGTACCTTAGTTCGGTTGGTTGGTGAGTTTGTTTCATACACAATTGATCAGAATTTTAATATTGAGGTCAGGTTACAAGAAAGTAATTTCTTGTGAATTTTTAAGTCCGGGTGTGGAAGACTTACCTTTTACTGGACCATGGAAGAGATAAATTTAGATGAGCGTAAGCTAGTTCGGATATTTTAATTGTCAAACAATAAAAAAAGGGAAAAAAAAGAACCTTAAAGCTAAAAAGAACAATTTTGCAAAAGCAAAACCCAACAAATTTTCATGGCTTTTCAACAGACACAATACGCCAAAATCCCCAACTTTTCCTACACACGAAACAACAAAAGGAGAAAGAAAAGAGAGGTGCGTCACTTTGATTTTGATGACTCATTGAATCTGTGTATGTGAAAGCTGAAAGGTGTCTGATGGTTCCCGCTAAAATCTTCACCACCTCCCACAGCTCTGCAGGGCCAGGCTTAGCTATCACGGTTTACAGCTCATCTCCACCCGCTACCATTTTTTCCCATTTTTGTAATAAAGGGCTTTGTTTATTTTGGGATCTTAAAATTTTTGGACACCATTTTCAATCAATTTTTTTTCTATTTTTTCTTCATTCATTGTTTTTAAAAATCTCCCTTAAAATTCGAACCGAACATGGTCAAGGTGTTTTCGGGTTAACTAGCGGTTTCACACACTTACATATGTCTCAAGATAAATACATTATAAAACCATGTCAACCGAGATTCAATTTTCATCTTTTTCGACATCGTCAATATTCTTGAGAAGGTATAAACTATATGAATAGAATGGATGAAAAAAACCATGCGCTGTTGTGTTCGTTTTGAGATTTGAGTAAAGTTTTTCAAGTAATGAATGAAGAGATAGATAAAGAAATGAGAGTAATAATTGAAGAAAAATTTATTGAGATTGTGCGCAGTCATGTTCGTTTTTAGACTTGAGGAAAGTTTTTTGGGATAATGAGTGAAGAGTAATGGATAGAAAAATGACTGTAATAATTGAAGAAAAATTTATTGAAAATCATACAAAAAGAAAAAAGGTTGGATATAAAAACCTACAAAGGCTTGTTTTCACTAACAAAAAACACTAAAAACTTAAAGTATTTTACCATTTCGTTTTCACTAACAAAAAAGTTTCAACATTTTATCATATCGTTTTCACTAACAAAAAAGTTGTCAACAAAAACTGTTTTTGTTACGGTAACTTTATTTACAAATCTATCAACAACTTATTCATTACCAAAAATAACTTAATATTTCTCATCAGTTTTTTCACTACCCAAAATACTTAATAATTTTTCAACCACAAATAAAAATCTATAAATTTTTAACTACCGAAAACACAACTCCTAAAACGAACATGGTTTTTTAATCCAAAAAAAGGACAAACATGATGGTCCAATTTTTTCCCATGGATCGGAGAGGAGCCTCTCCCAATACAAAAATCTCACGAGAATCTCTCAACGAGGTGGAAAATGATAATCCCAATGGTCAATATACTGTCAGAGATTTTTTCCCCGTTCCTCATCATCATCATCATCTTCCCCCTTCCCCCTCCTTTTCATTTTTCTACCGTCCATTAAATGCAAGTACAGAGCACTGTTGCTGCATATCCCAATTTCTTTCTTTACCCCTTTCCTTTCCAGAGGAGATGATCCCTTTGTCTTTATGGTTCAAAGTTCCTCCTTTTTGCAAATTTAATTTAAGACGTTAAAAGGATCACAAATTAAACACTGTTTGTTTCAACCTGTGGGCTTCAATTATTTTCTCACCCTTTTTGGAACTTTGAGAACTACCGTTCTCTTTCCTCCTACACCTACACTCTCTCATCCACCATTTCCTCTCTCTCTCTCCGAGTATCACAGTGATCACCAACATTCTCCCCCTCACATTGATAGAGGTTGTTTTGGACATTCTTCAACAACCCTACTAAACTTCCACTCACTCGTTCTGGTTGGACTGTGAAGGGTATCCATCAAACAACAGCCTTCTCTCTCTCTCTCTCAATGGCAAAACAGTCCCCACAACCGACACTGCATTCCTCCCTCCCCCTTCTCTAGTTCCAGAGAGAGAGAGTGAGCTCAGAATAAAAATCAAGAAATGGCACCCATTTCCTTCACCCTCTTAACCATACTGATCCTCCTATCAACACCAATCATCTCATCCTCCACCGCCAAATCCCACCACCACCACCGCCGGATCCTCCACCAGCCTTTTTTCCCCCAAATCACCGAACCACCACTCCAACCGCCTCAATCCCAGCCCCAACAGCAAAAACACCAACTACCCAAGTACCCTTTCTCCTCCCTCTCCCCACCCAACACTCCAAAAAACCCATTCTTCCCGTTCTACGCTTCTCCGCCACCACCCAAACCTCCTTCCACCGCCCAAGCCACATTCCCTGCCAACATCTCCTCCCTCATCCTCCCCCAAACCTCTCACCCATCCAAACCCATTTCCAAGAAGCTCGTCGCCGTCGCCGTCTCCCTCTCCCTCCTCTCCGCCGCCCTCGTCACCGCCGTCGCCGCCTTCCTACTCCACCACCGCCGCCACAGCAGCTTCACCTCCTCAATCCACGACAGCAAAAGCGACAAAACCCCGAGAGCAGACAGCATCCGTTTGTTCCCCCCCAACACCACCGCCTCCGACAGCGACGGCGGCGGCGGTCACAAGCCTCCACTGCCGCCGTCGCGTAGCGCCTCCGCGGCCAGCTCGACGGAGTTTCTTTACCTCGGTACCCTCAGTGGAATCAACGAAGATATCACCCACAAAAAATACCCTTCAGATTCAAGCAATGCAACCACTAATTCTTCCATGCTGCCGGCTTATCAGAAGCTGGGCTCGCCGGAGCTCCGCCCTCTCCCGCCGCTTCCCCGCCTGCAGATTTTCCGGCGGAGTGTTTCCAATGAAGAAAATCAAGAAAATGAAGAGGAGGAGTTTTTCTCGCCCAGGTCTTCTTCCGGGAGAAAGGAAAGTCCCAAGAGAGTGTTTTTGTCAGTGGGATCTGAAGAGAATAATTCAAGAAGTGCTTCAAATATTTCACACCCATCTTCTTCAAATTCTGCTTCACCATCAAATTACTCCATGTCCAGCAGTCCTTTTATACCCCTCAATTTAATAAGCCCCACAAGACCTAAACCGAAGGCCGTCGATTTTTTCCCAGCTCCGTCACGTCCGCCACCGCCAATACCAAATCAGCAGGCCTTTTGGGAAAAAACCCAGAATACCCCTGGAAGTGATTCCTGTGAAGATTCGGAAAGTACCCAGAATACCCCTGTGATAAGAGATTATTCCAATGTAGTTAGAACGGTTCAGGGAAAGCTGCCACCGACACCACCGCCGTTGCCTCCGCCGGGGTTTTGGGAGGCTCGGGACGGGCCGCCGGTGCTGGTGACGCCCTCGAGGCCAGTTGCGTTTCGGAATTTGGAAATGGGTGAAGGAGGAGGGAGTGATTTGGTGGGGAGTGTGGAGAGGAGTGAGGAAACTGTGAAGCCCAAGTTGAAGGCATTGCATTGGGACAAGGTTAGGGCGAGCTCGGACAGGGCTATGGTGTGGGACCACCTGAAATCTAGCTCGTTCCAGTGAGTTTTTTTGAACTCAGCATTCTTGATTGTTGTGTGCTAATTTCGATTATTTCATTTGCTATGTTAAGATTTGCTGCTGTTATTGTAGTATTTAAGTTCACTATTGATCGTCTCGTCTTGTCAAAGCTCGTTTGGTGCATCCTTTGGGTTAATCTCTGTTTAATCGCTGAATTTCTTTTTGATATGGATGTTTGCTCTCTTGTTGCATTAGGTCGCTTTTTACCTGCATTAGCTGCGCACAGTAGGTTGTAATATCGTTGTTATTAGTAATAAAAAACTTGACTCTCACTTAATGTATAAGCCTATAGGGCCTGTTTGGTGCACTTTTATTGCTTAAAAATGGATTGTATAATACATCTAGACCCATTGGTTTCTTATTTCATAAGAATCCAACCAAAGGAATGAGCAAAGAAAATAAGCAATTGATAGCCAAATGATTTTACATGTTTCTAGGTTTTGCTTGTAGCAAGAAATGAGGATATCAGCAATGGCTACCGCGAGGCCTTAGTGTAGACAAACGAGAAACATTTTACCATGTATTTTGCGAAGTCAGTCGCTTATTAGTTATCTTGTGTTGTGTTGTGTTGTGGTGTTGTCTTTTTTTGTTATGAATTCTTCAGATTTTGCTTATTTCTTATCTTGTGTTCTCTTGTGTTGTGTGATTGTTTCGTCTACCTCTATTGCTTGTGTGGATGGAAATCATCTAGCCACCACTTAGCGGGAATTATTGGTTAACTGTTTGATTTTCCAAGTAAGTTTATAAGTTTTCAAATTGCACAACTGTTATGATTGCAGGTTAGATGAGGAGATGATTGAGACGTTGTTCATGGTAAATTCTTCGAGTTTGACTCCCAAAGATAACTCTAGGCCAACGATGCTGAATCAAGAGAATCGGGTTCTTGATCCAAAGAAGTCTCAGAACATTGCAATTTTGTTGAGAGCACTTAATGTGACAATAGATGAAGTTTGTGAAGCCCTTTTGGAAGGTATAAAGCTCCTCTTCTATCCAAGCATGAGTGAAACTAGTCGTTTCAAATTGGAATGATGTTCTTTTCCATGGGTAAAACTAGACATTTTATACGTTATATTGCCAAGGCATTTAGTCATGTTTGATTCTGTGAACTAGAATTGCAGAAGTGGTGTATACGGTCAATGGTCATGATATGTTGGTGGACTTCGTTATAAAATCATGTTTTGCCCCTCTTACATGGCAATGATTGCATATTGGCATGTTATTGTACTTGGCAAGAGCCGATCAGTATGTTTTCGCACTAACACACATGGTAAAAAAGCAAGAGAAACTGATGTAGTTTCATTGAAGATGCTGCTTGTGATTAAGTTTTTATTTTTTTCCCCTTTGAAATGTACTTGTCACAGGTAACGCTGATACACTGGGGACAGAACTTCTTGAAAGTTTGTTAAAGATGGCTCCAACCAAGGAGGAAGAACGTAATCTGAAAGAGTTCAAAGATGAATCACCTGTTAAGCTGGGCCCTGCTGAAAAATTTCTCAAGGCTGTGCTTGATATACCATTTGCATTTCAGAGAGTGGATGCCATGCTTTATATTGCCAATTTCGACTCAGAGGTCGAGTATCTTAAAAGGTCTTTTGAAACACTGGAGGTAAACACTATTTGCTTGTTATTATTGTAGTTTGGATATCCTGTCATGCTTTAGTGTCATCATCGGCATCAACCATGGTTTACTCTAATTCAATTGCGAACTTGATTTTCAGTGGAAACTCAATTTATTTTTTTCCCTATAGATTCTAGTTTACTAAAACGTGAAATTAGTTACTCCGTATTAGATTTCTCAATGTGCAGAAAAGTAAACATAACAAAGGTTTTATTACTGTAATGTGCGAGAGGGCAATAATTGTTCATACTATAGGAAGTAAAGGCAAGGCAAATAAATAGAGTACTTTTTATAGCACATATGTATATTATCATGGACAAGTTACAACAATCTTCTCTGTACATGTGCAACACAGATGAAAATGAAACATTGAAACTATTGATTTCCGCAAGGATAGAAGTTATGCTTCTATAGGGGGCACGCAGCCCGGGCAAGTATTCATGAACTAATCATCCATGAAAAGCAACACCGTACCAACTTTTAAGAATGGCAGTTTGACCCTAAATGTGATCTTGACGTGTCCTAGCGTGTTCCAACGTGCATGACTAAAGAAAATATAATTGTGTGCCGACAGTGACGTGCCCAGAGAATGTTGTGTCTGTCTCTGTGAGGCCAGGAGGCGTGTTTCGTGCTTGTTAGCTCATTAGTAATATATTGATAATCGCTGTTATTACTTGGTTTTATCACTTTATTGCAAATGTCTGTAGCTATCATTGGCCTTCTGTTAGCCACATCATACACGAATTGTCTCTTTCCTTTCACAGGCTGCTTGTGAAGAACTGAGGAAAAGCAGAATGTTCCTAAAGCTTCTAGAAGCTGTTTTGAAAACTGGGAACCGTATGAATGTCGGAACTACACGTGGTGATGCCCATGCCTTCAAGCTAGACACGCTCCTAAAGCTTGTGGACATTAAGGGCACCGACGGGAAAACAACTCTCTTGCATTTTGTTGTTCAAGAAATCAGCAGAGCTGAAGGTTCTCATATTTCTGGAGTCAATGAAGTTACTCCTCCTGATGAAAATCCGCAATCTGATTTTCCCAATGACATTGAATTTCGGAAAATTGGACTCCAAGTTGTTTCAAGCTTGGGCGGAGAGCTCACCAACGTGAAGAAAGCTGCTGCCATGGATTCAGACGTTCTTAGTACTGAAGTTACAAAACTAGCACTAGGAAGCAGTAAGATTAAGGTAGTGTTGAAATTAGTTGAGGAGGGTGTATTGAAGGAGAGTAGTACACGGAACTTTGTGGGTTCGATGAACGAGTTCTTGAAAAAGGCCGAGTCGGAGATTGTGAAGGTACAAGCTCAAGAGAGTGCTGCTCTCTCTGTGGTGAAGGAATTAACAGAATATTTCCATGGAAATTCTGCCAAGGAAGAAGCTCACCCTTTCCGTATATTCATGGTGGTTAGGGACTTTCTTTCCATCCTTGATCAGGTATGCAAAGATGTTGGAAAGATAAACGAGAGAAGCACAGTTAGTTCCGCACGTCCGTTTCCTCAGCCGGTAAGTTCAAGCCTTCCGCCGGTTTTCCCTGGATTCATACGAAGGCGGCACGATGGTTCCTCTGATGATGAAAGCTAATCTTCACCTTAAAATGTCGAATAGGAGTCGGTTTTGTGTTCTCTTGCTCAATGGAAGACAGTATGGACCCAGAAATTTCAGAAAACAATATCCAGAATGTTGTGCTTGCATCACTGCATTCGTTCTAAGTGGAGCTCACATTACGCGATAAAGAATGCAGTTTTACTAGTGTATTCTGGATATTTTTCTGTACAATGTTTTTGGGTCCATTGCATGATTGGACCGCCATACCTATCAGAAACTGGGGATGAATGTGGACAAGGTCTGGGGGTAATCTTTTTGCAGGCCTCTAGTTTCTGTGTATAAGATTTGGAATAGTTTCACCCTCTCTTTGTAATATACAGGTAGCAAATTGACGTGAAATAATGCGGTAGGGACCGTAGGGTTGGTGGAATCTTTTTAGTTATGCTATATTGTAAATCTATGGTAAACTTGATTTTGCAATCCGGACTGAATGAACCTGCATCAACTTCATTTGTTCGTCTGTAGCTCGTTCGAATCTCTCTCAAATGAAGAGGGTATGATGTGCAGAAATTTTTCGTCCAAAATAGGAATGGGCTAGGTTTATGAACTTATAATCTATGATCTGATAATCGAGTTGAGCCATGATTATAGGTTCATTCCATGTCAGACCGGAATAGGAATATACATTTTCATTATGAGTAGGGTTGGTCGAGCACGTCGAAATAGATACTATGTTTCCATTTGGATTTGGCAGGAGGCAAAACGTGGGGAGAATTTGTGGTTTTTTCCGTCGGAGTTATGTCTCTTTCTGTTGGGCTTTGTTTGGAACTGGGATTCTGGAGACGGGGAAAAAGGATTTGCAGGGGGAAAAGATAAGAAAAGACTGCGGGGATGAAGTTGAATTTATTTGTATATCTGTTTTCCTATCATTTTCCTTCTGGGGTAAACGGTAAACCCGTCCCTCCACAATTGCGTGATCCAAACAAAGCCTACTGGTTTGTTGAAGCATCTTCTGTATACAGTGGATTTCACCTGGTTTATTTCTGGGTGGTGGTTCTTTTTGCAGTAATGTGTGTGTCTGACTTCTTCTAGGATTCATTTCGAACAAAACCCAGAAACGAGTTCAGAAATCTTCGAAATCAAATTCTAAAGAAGCATCGCAAGCTCGATATCACCAATCACAGATGCTCCCTTTTCATGTTCCAGGAGCAAATAATGACGCATGAGAAATTACTACCCTATTTCGACACATGAGAAATTACTACCCAAGTTAAATTTACAAATGATTCCCCGGAGTTTGAGGGAGGTTTTTGGAGTAATGATTGGCGATAGCTAGAAGGAGAAATGAGAGTAATAATTAGGAATAACTTATTGGGGACGGTGCCGAGAGAGATGGGGTGGTTCTTGAAAACAAAGCAAAGAAAGTTGATCTTAGGTAGAGCACATTTTGGTGCTCGTGTTTTCCCTCAGCGGAAGACAAATTCATAAATGAATTATCAGACTACAAGCTCTCTGCATCCATGCGTTCAATGACCCTTCTTGCTTCCTCCTCTGTAGCAGGAACAACATTTCGAATCCTCGACCCGTTTTGCATAGCCTCTGAACGAATCGTGAAGGTGAAATAGAACTTGTTGGATACCTGTTCAAGATGCAAAACATATGCAAAGTTTAATGCCTCCCGTCATAGCTTTTACACATGAAAGCAAAAAATTTTCATTTGTTTCCGGTCATAGACGGAATGCCAGTGTTGAGGTGCCCATCAGTAACTACGGATTGCTCTACAGTTTTTCAATTCTTCATAAGATTTTTCTTTTGTGTTTTCATATATGGATTGCTAGAGGAGCCCGTATAGGGCAAAGATAAGAAAGGCGTAGGACGGAAGGTACTTAAAATATCCATTTCTTTCTCATCTTTTCCCTTTTTCTTTCCACTCAAGAAATCCCTTCACAATCCAAGATCCAAACACCACCTTAGGGCTGTTTAATTGTGCACTAGGGAGGACAAAGTATTGAATTTTAACACGAGGAAACGAATAAAGTCCATTTGATGAACTAGTCTCCTCCTGAATGATTCTTTGTTTGGCAACACAATATCGAAATTGTTGAATAGCTTGAAAAATATAGAATGGTAGATGTTCACCTCACTGGACCTAAATTCAGGTCGCGTAACATGCGCTACAACTTCCACGTTAATGAGAGGTTGATCTGGGTTCTCAAGTTCTGTGTACAGAACACACGACTTGAGGCGGAGGAAATTGCCAACATCCACCTGCACAAGATAAGTCAAACATTTCAAGATGGTGAAATCCGTTTTTCCTTAGCATTGAAATGAACTTTCAGCTGAAACATTTTTGAAGATTTTTAACAAATTTGTGTGCAAGCCAGTAGAGAGTAATTATATATGATATGATTATAAAGCAAGAAACTGAAGTTACCTGAGATCGAAAAAAAAAAAAAAAAAACCATTTAAGTGTATTAATTGTATTGAACATAATACTTTTAAGTGTATTACTGTGTCCTTTGAAGTTTAATCCTTTCTTATTTTCTATTGACTTTTGGTTCTGCTGTATATGACACTTGTAGTTCAGTACCCCATAGAATAAGCATTGGAGATACTTGTTCTCAAACCAACTAAACGAAATAATATGCTGGTGAAAGGAATTGGATAGAGTTATTATTTATAACATAAATTCTGAAAACCAAATTTAGCTTCGGATAAACCCTTCGAAATATCTATGAAACGATGAGGTTCTAATACGCCGATACAAGAAAGGAACAATAAGATTCAAGAAAATTAGTAGGATTCCTACTCACAGGTCTTAAGAAGTCCACATGATCAACTTCTAGAAAGCATGGTGCACTGCCAGCGAAAGCATAAGCTGTTGCAAAAGCCAGTTCAAAAGCTCTACGCATTAAAAACCCACCAAAAATTCGACCGTGAATATTTCTTTGCTGTGGCTGGCACATCAGAGAGTTTTCAAGGCAAGTATCCCTTATTAGAATGCTGTCTCTGTCTGCTAAGGCAGGCATGTCACAAAATATCCTCCCTTCAGCCAATAGCTCTTTCAGCCTATCTACTTCACCGTCTTCGATCTCCTTTCTTTGTTGTCCCCTCTTTTGTTTTCTCATTTGGTTCCTTTCTTCTGCTTCTTTCCAAAGCACTTTTTCTCTTTCAGTTTCAGGTGATATCTTGTTAATAATAGCTGATTTTCCAGTCTCTGAGTCGCGAGCAACAAATGTGAAGTTTGCAACAAGAGCTACCGAGTCTGAAAGATCAGTTGTTTCTGCAAAAGAATAGGCTTTATCACACCACATGCCACCGCATAAAAAATAGAAGCAGCAAGTTGACTACGCGTTGAAGGTCATGAAGTTAAGTATGGATATAGGGAAAGACGGCTGATGACAGTACCTACGAAACTGGAAACTCTAAAGAGTTTCATTACATAAAGAAAATAATGGAATTGACACGTGAAGGCAAATCAAAGCCTATATTAAGAAAATAATGGAAGGAAAAGAAGATAAGAAAGAGAATGATTAGATTACGTGTACCTTCAGTAGACTGAGTCACTTCTAGTTGAATCTCCATTGACGACCGTCCAACCCATGTAACAGCACCAGCTATTTGCAGATCGGTATCAATACGGATAGGCTTCTTTAGGACCATCTTGTCCACCGATGCAGTGACTAGCAGAAGGGGCCTTGTTTTGCCCTCACTGTTGAAACAGTGCTAATTCACAAAGGTATAAATAAAGTAACCATTTCTCCCTTTGAAACATGAAGTGTGTATATCATTATTAAGTGAATGGTTGAATACATCAAAAATAAATAGGAATCGATGTACACGACAGGAGCTCAGTTATGTACTAGAACCTGAATTCACTTCTAAACGAGGCAGATTGTCTCGCCCTGACTGATTACTGATACACAATGGAACTTAATACAAAGCAGACTAAACAAATCACCAGCTACTAGAACCTGAATTCACTTCTAAACGAGGCGGATTATCTTGCCCTGATTGATACACAATGGAACCTAATACAAAGCAGACTAAATAAATCACCAGGTAACAAATTCTACATGTTTATGTTACTCTTGTAGCCAACCCTACTACGCCTTAATGAATTGCGCAATAATGCCCACATTGAGTACAGTGATACAGATTTAACAAACTTGCGCAAAAGCACAAAACCACAGTTAATAGTAAAAGGTGGAATTGTGTATAACGGGACAATTCTGAGGCAGCAGCTCAACAGTAATAGAGGCCATTAATAGACTTCAATCTGCGCCAAAGCCCCATATGGCCCTGTCTGATTGATTGGACAACTAGTGAGAGGTTATATAATATGGTTGAGTAATTGTCGGGATTTTGAGGAAGCGAACCTAAGCCAAGATTTAGAAATAAAACCACTCGTAACCACAGGCACAACAAACAAGTGACAATTGGAAAATCAAAAAACAGAACACACAAGATTTACATGGTTGAGCAAAACTCTGCCTACTTCCACAGGGGAGAGATTTTTTCTTCACTGAGTGAAACTGAACGGTACAAAACTATACTTGGGCTAAAGTACATAACCCAAACCCCTTTGTAATCCGCTCTCACTTTCTCACATAATCCGAAGACTAAATATAATAGGATTGTAACCATCCTACTATCTCTTGCACCCAAAAATGGTTCTTGCTCTTGCCACCCCTGTGCACTTCAGCATGCATGGCCCAAACATATAGCTGCAGAGAAAGCATCGAATACTTCCAAGAGAGATATATGGCCACCAATACTAGACGATCCAAATTAATGCAGTCAATGCCTAACGTTACTGATTTATCATGTAAGAAACTTCCAGCCGTATTTCGCAAGCCAAACCGCCAACATTGGCATCCCAGCAATATTGACTAAGACCACTTAATAATATGAGCCAAAATCTACCAGCAACCACTCACATGTTTTGTGGGATTGTTTATATAACCGATTTGAAATCCCACTACCAATTGAATGGGCAGAGCAAGAACAAGTCTCCCCCTTTTTTGTGGGGGAGCAGAGTAGTCAAAGAATGAACCAAACCAAATGATTGTTCGAAAAATGGCTATCCCTCAGTAGCCAGATATGTGTTGTGTAATCCAATCCCACGTTTACTTCAGCCAATGAAACGGCCCCTATAAGAACTGCCCACTAATCTAAAGCAACAGACTTTGAGTAATACAACAATATGCAATAACTTACAAAGAAAAAAATCAATTTTCAGTCAAAGAGTTAGGGCTTTCAAAAACCCATTTAGTACCTTATAGGATATAGTTCCAGCCAAAGCATCAAGGTCTTCAAGCAATTTCCCTATCCTAATCTCATTCCAGGGGTTCCTATACTGCTCTCTAAGTACATAATCATCTGAGAATTTGTACAGAATGCTAGTCCTACTTTGTGAGGGAGTTTTGGTGATCAATTCACTCTGTGGAAGGGCATCATCATTTGGTACATTTGACAGCCTTTCGAAAATGTTTGATCTTGCCTCCCACAAGGCATTAGTCACAGGTGAATGGTACATTCCAGGCCACAAGCTTATTGGCTTTCGAATCGAAGACCCCGCGTCGATAGGCTGAGAGCTCTCCAATGATGAATTCACAGTTGAGACAACAGGAGTTGGATTATATGGGTCTGATGATCCAGCTGAAAAGGACCTCGTTTGAGAGAAAAATGTGGACAGCGTTGGATCACGTGAGAGGCTTTTGGTGATGGGTTTTGACTGGTTAGATAAACCAAGAAAGTATGCGTTGATGGGTTCATTGTTCTTGTGATTTGGATAAAGTATTTCGGATTTAAAGTTGGTTTTTTTGGTGGGTTTAGATTGTTTTAATAGATTAGGCAAAAGGGGCAAGTGGGTATTGATAGATCTAGAATCTTGGGGGTTCAGAGAAGAAGATGAAAGGATTTGGGTGGAAATTATGAGGGATTCTGGTGTTGTTTGTATTGGGGCAGAATCAACAGTGAGGAAATTGGAAACAATTGTGTGGAGTGGTGGTTTGTGGTGGGGTAATGGACGGCTGAGAGTAATGGAGGAGGGTGGTTTGAGGAGGTGGTGGAGAGAAACTGGGTTTCTTGGGGGTTTCATGGCTTTCAAGTAGAACTTGATCAGGTTCTGAATATTCTGATTGACTTCTTTACAGGATATGGATATTCATGAGAGAGAGAGATCTGAGAAGTTTTTCAGTGCCGAGCGGGTATTGCCGATGTGGCACCCGCTCGGCGCATTTCAGCCGTCCGATTCACTTTTGGACGGTTTGGATTGAAACCCTCTCTCTCCTCTCATTCCAACACTTTCTCTCTCATTTTTCTCTCTCTAAATCTGAACCTTTCAAACACGAAATGGACGGCTCGGATCGCCGAGCGGCACCACGTGGTACCCGCTCGGCACTTAAATTTTTTCCGATCTGGAGGCTTTATACACTTCTTCAGTGCTTGTGGTTGGTTGGTCCGATTCGTTGGTTGTGTACTCCCTCCATTCCTAAATAAGTGTCCGGCATGCAAAATTAGGTCTTACAAAAGATGCATGTTTTTCATTAAAAAATTTAAGTTTTTTTACAATCTAATAGAACTCATTGCTATCTAATGATTTGTGAAAAAAATTTGATTTTTTTAACGAAACAAATGCATCTTTTTGAAGGCCTAGGTTTGCGCATTGGACACTTATTTAGGGACGGAGGGAGTATTATTTTTCTCTTTCTGATGGAGTAATTATTCCATGCCCCCGACTCTTCTTTATCACATACTAACGGATGCCCTCCAAATGAAATACAGTCCCAACTTAAATAAGTTGTCTGCCCTACCCGTCTGCTTTACCCGTCCAATATAACCTACTCACTCTCTGCCTCACTTTAAAAAGCTCATGTCAAGGTAGAGAGAAGAAACAAAAAAACAATAATTTACAGGTTAATTATCAACCCTCTTAAAATAATTTCAACTTAGAATGGAAAAAATCAAAAGGTTATAAATTGGAAAGGAAAATGTATATATTACAACAGGGGTAAAAGTATAACTCAAGGAAACACTATCTTAATCGGGCGGCTATGATCTTAACTTGAAGGTGATTAACGGTTGTAGAGGTGCTCATGTTTGTATGTGTAGATAAAAATCGCTCTGTTTTATAATATAGATTTGTACGGGTTCCACATATTTTTTTGTAGAACCTATAATAATGTGTTGTAAAGATGAGTTTGAGGTACTACGTGACGGTGCTTAGAGACATGACATTGAATAAATTTTCCTTTTGATGGTAGTGCATGCAGTGAAAATCTACTGTACTTCCCTCTTATGGTGTTGTGACCAATGCATAACATGCTATACCTTTTGTTGGAAAAATATATGCATGATAATTTGTTGGAAAAATTATATGCATTACTATTTATTATTTTGATGATTATATTGTTGAAGTTTTTATTAGTTGGCAAAAGAAAATCTTTTATCGCAAAATCCTTTTCGGACTAATTTTTCTTTGCCTTGAAATATTGCATAAAGTCTCTTGGATTCAATGATTAAATCTTACAAAGACTTAATGAGCTCAATATATACGTTAACGGAATTATTTAGTTAAAGTTTTAAGCCACAGGTTGACGAACCGGCTGACAGACCAGAGAGGTATGTCAACCGAAGAGCACCGGACGACCAACCGGACGACCGCCTGGTCGACTGCCCGGACAACCAGTCAGAGTAATTTCGGCAGATCAGTAAATTCCAACGGCTCTATTTTTTACCTGCCAACTTCCCAATGGCTCCAATAGTTTATTAACGGCTAGGAGGTGGATGGATAGCTATATAATTAAGGAATGAAGAACTCATTGATGAGTACCAAGACAAGCACTTTCAATCTATTTCATTCCAAGAGCAAATCTTCAAAGATCAAAGCCTACCAATCTCATTGTTCTTCCTCTTTCATATCTTTCTTGTGAGAAAATTTGTACAAGTCTTGAGCAATAACTTTCATACTCTCTCTCTATACTTGTAACCTCTAAGTGAGTGTTTGAGTGAAACACTTGAAAGCTTAGAAGACCAAATTCTTATTGAATTTGGGTGTTATTGTTTTCGAGAGGATTTCGGAGAAAACTTTTGCGGTTGCGCTAGCTCCTCGGGAAAGCTAGAGGTGTAAGGTCGTTGTAAGCACCCGCAAGTCTTACTACTTGTAATCTTTTTGAAGATTAGTGGAACCTTCAAGTAGTTGCTTGAGGAGAAGTGGACTAGGCCGGACCGTGGACAAATCCGGGCCGAACCACTATAATTGGGTTCTATCTCTTTAACTCTCTCTTTTACTTGCTCATATTATTTTTGTTTAATTGTTAGAGATAATTTTTATTTGGTATTTTTATTTAGCAACTCTATTCACCCCCCTCTAGGTTGCATTTTTGGGTAACACCTTTTTTATGGTGAATGTTACACTATTTTGTAGGGGTCACCGTGAAAAAATAAATTTTAAAAATGTTATGCCATTTTGAAATGCATGATACTTTTGAAAATGTTATGCATACTTTTGAAAATGTTATTTCAATTTTGTGGAATGCTTTTGTTATGCCATTTTGTAGTTTTTGTTACGCCACTCATGATTTTTTTGTTACGCCTTCTTATTGTTAATATTATGTCTTCTTATGGTGACAGTCAAGGGGATAACGTATTTCGGGAAATACCTTAACATTCCCCTACAAGTAAAGTTCTGCGTACTGTAATGATAGTGGAACATGTTCTTTAACCGGTATGGTGCAACTTGGATCCGCCATCGTGAACTTCTTATCTAGCCTCATTTCATTGTTGCCCGCGCTTGAGTGCAATCTAGTCACTCTTTTTCAATTTTTGGTTGAGTTTTCAATTTGTTATAGTTCTTTTGCCGGGTGATCTTGTTCTTGTTAAATTTCGAGTGCCATCTAATTGATTGATGTATTTTTCGACGCTTTTTGCCTAGGGCCGCATCAATTCCTGTGGTCCATCAGTCGATCATGGTAGCTAACCATCTATCTCATCATCAGGGCTAATCGGCTCTAGCCCGATCCAAAGTTCTTGGCGTAGATTGACTGTAGCAATCTTCAGTTTCATCAGCAATCCGATTACCTTGCGATTTCTTCTTTCCAGCAGTTTTTGCTTTCTTCCATACAGTACTTCAGCATAGTTTAACCAAGCTCTGACCATACAGATTAAAATGTGGGCTTGCTTCCCTGCTTTCATAACTTCTTAGGTCCTCTCCATCACTCTTCCTGATTCAACAGTTGCAGATCAAATGGTTTGGCCATTCGCTGCTTCGACGAATATTACTCGACTAAATCGGGCTGTCAAACCCTCTACGATGAGCACTGTAACAACTCTTCAACGGATTTAGGAAATACTGAGCTTGTAAGGGCTATGGTGTTTGGGGTCTTGAAATTCCGGCAAGAGTTAAAAGTTTTTATGTGAAAAGTTTTAAAGGGATCCTTGATCTTTTCAGATCAAAATCTGAGCCCTTTATTAAAATGCTGCAAACAATCCGAACCATCAATCTAGGACAAAATAGTTGTGAGTAGTTAGATTGAGAACATATTCTCAAAATCAGTCCATCCTATTATTTTTCCTATTATTATGTTTGAAGGATGTTTTTGGAGTGCACTACAAAAACTATTCTCCGAAATTGTTATATGAGGTAGCAGTATAGTATTGATGTTAAAAATTGAAGGATCTGCTCCAAGAGCACAAAACTGTTGTCATAAATATATGTGTTAAGATGCCCTTATATGTCACATTAAAAAGATTAAGGAATTTATTAATCCTTGAAGAAATGATTACAAAGATTAGGAAAATCTGGGGCACAACGGCATCACAACAAGAAGCTTGCATCCCAACTATGTTGGCACCCAAGTCTCTTGACAATCATATGCCACCCAGGACACAAAGAAAGCAACAACGTTGGCAAAGAGCCAACCAAAATAAATCTACCAATATCCAAAAAGCCAAGAAAGATACAAGGTACAACAGAATTAAAAAAAACAAAAAAAAACCATAGCTAAGGAGTAAGCATTCACTGTAAGATAGCAACCCACTCATAGGATCCTTGACTTCCCCTACTTCAGCTTAATTCCAGCATACCAGCAATTATGCATCAGCAATTCCGGCGAAATGTAAAGACAGAATCTGCAGCATGTTAACCTCATAGCACCCTTCTCAAAGCTTGCGAGCTCACTTGAAGAAGCAATGGATAACACCGGCATCTGATATAGCGCGCATTAGGAACAAAACCAACATCCTAAACAAGTATAATCTGCAGGACACCAGTAGAAAACAGGACCACTGCCAAAGCAATTCCAGCCGAAACAGCAGACGAAGTCCTGATGCAGCAGCTAAAACAACAGAAGAAGAGGATCAATAGAAGCCTTGAAACTGCAGCAACCACTATCCTGGCATTGTTGAAATCAAATCGTCGCACTTCGTAGAACTCTAAGTTATATCAAGCATTATGGTCATACAAGAACTCTTAAGTATTGTGCAGTGTGTCTCAAAGAATCTGGGAGCAGGAAAAAATAACCTCAGAAAATGGTCAAGAAAAAAAGAAAAAAGATAATAGCTAATTTGTTGTCTAGTCTTAAGAGGTTACATAAGCAGATGTGCTACTCTGAAAGCCTGTTTCTTCAACAGAGTTATTTCGCATGCTGTCAAAATCATTCTTATTTCGTTGCCACAGGAAGTCACAGAAATAATAAGAGCTGGGTGTCTGAGATCAAAACATAGAAAAGAAATTATTACCATACTAATAGTTTATCTTTGTAAGATGCCATACATCGAATGCTAAGAAGCTCAATGGGAACAATTGCTCTTTGACACTATATTAAGAACATGTTGGTGATAAGTGACTAGAGTGAGAAACTAGTGAGAAACGTACTTCTGATGTGTCCGGAGTCCAACTTCTGATTGTCCAGAGTCCAACTTCTGATGTGTCTAGTGTCACCGTACTTCAAAGAAAGAACGTCAAAAAGGGCTAGTGAGAAACTATTGATACAGAATTGATCCAAACCTAGGAAGAACGGATGCTTCTATATGGGAGTCTGAGCTGTATGGTATCCACATCGAATACAGATAATCCTCCCATACTTGTGGATACGTTTCCAGAAGTATCCAAAATATAAAAGCCATTTAATTTTAATTTTTGAAGTATCAAATACTTTTTGAATACTCTAGGTCATATGTTCGAACATTTATGAAATTAAAAATACGGGACTTGCATAGGATGGCATAAAGGTTTGAGGAATACAAAAAGCATAGATGTTCAATAGTTTACTTACACTTTAGAAATGAGGATACAGTGAGATGAAAACAGTCTCATGTCCTACATATGATATGTTCCAAATAACATTGAATTTCAGCAAGTAACCAGTGAATTTGCGGGGAACAAGTTTGCATATGAAGAATATAACGGTTTCCCAACATTCTTAAAATTAGCATATTATAATGCTAAGAAATGACAAAAACATTGGCAAGTAATGTAGCCCAGCCGTACTCATATCTTATTTTTTTAGAATTTTTCGTATCACCGCTGCCATATAGTATCGTATCGGATCCGTTGCTTCAACGACTTACTAAATACTCCAATGTTGTGGGCAGATCCTAAGACTGATTCAGCTATTTGGCATACTCTGCTTGATCGAAAGTGTCACTTTGAGCTACCTTTCCAAAATTTGATTCCCATCAACAACCTCTCGCATTGAAAGCTTATTAAATGTGGACATTTTTGCAGTATGACCTGAAGCCAAAAATCAATAACGTTGAAGACAGAAAGAATCATGGCTGAGGAACAAATTGTTAAGATAAGTGTTTAAAAAGAGAGGTATACAAGATAAGACCTTTGAGGATCTCCGCCTTGCGTTAATTCCTCGTATAAAAGGATATGACACACTGTCTCGAAGAATCTGGACACAGAAAAAGTTAGCAGAAAATGGAACAAAAAAGATAAGCTCTGATAATTTGTTGATTAGTCTAAGAAATTACATAAGCAGGCAAATCTATTAGAGCACCTCTTTCTCCAATGGAGTTATTTCCCCTGCTGTCAGATCCACTGTTCCTTCCTTGTTACCTGAGGCATTAGAAATCACCGTTTCTAGACACTGACACGTATAAAAACCAATTGTTAACATTGATGCTAGTCCCAAAAGATGCAAACTAAAGAAAATGCAAAAGTTGAGAAATTACTTGATTGGCTGGAGATTGCTCTGCGAATATCTATATTTACGGCAGGCACCATATCCTGCAAGTGAAACAGGTTAGATATGTAAAGATTTTCCATGTTTTACTTTCTCTGATTTCATCACATGGACACCGACACGTATAAAGACCCACAAAATATATTCACAAGAGATCTAGAGGGAGAGAGAGAGCACGCAATTGTGCTTGCTTTAACTGCAAAGGAATCATGAGAATGGGTATTAGAGAAGTAAATTACCGTGGCGTATTTGGACCAATGGTATATAAGCTATCTTGTGCCACTCTTCGCCGCTTCCCTTTTCAATTCGATCTGCTAGAATGGGACATCTCGATATAAACAGTTGTTGTAAATTGGCAAGGCGCTGAATTGCTTCTCGGGAGGGCAAACTCTTCAGATTCGGACAACTCCAGATCTCCAGTGATCGAAGAGATGACAAGTTACCCAGCCACTCTGGCAGAGTTTCCAATTTTCCCCATTCCCAGATCTCCAATGTTTTCAAGGCAGTGAGGTGTTCAAGATCAGGCAGACATGTGAGGTTTCCCCAACCCTTTAATCTTAGATACTTCAGGGAGATGAAGGGGCACTGTTGAGGGAGATAGGAGGGCCAGGGGAAATGAAGAAGGTGCCCTGAGAATCCACCAATCACCAATATCTGAAGGCTCGTCAGGCAGACCAGCCCCTTCTCCCAAAAACTTCCCAATCTTGAACAGCCTATGATAGTCATCTTCTTAAGGGACGTCAGACTGCACGATTCATCATATTCCAAACTTCCACACCACTCTATACGAAATTCTGCAAGGGTTGGCTGTAACAGTCCCTTCGGCAAACATCTCAACTGAGGGCAGTCCAAAATCGAAAGCTGTTGAAGGGACGGAAGGCTGGTGGATATTGTTACCTCTTTTTCTTCGATTATATAAATTAGAACAGGGCAGCACTCTATAACTAACTTCTCGAGAGAAGTAAGGTTTAGTAGCTGGTTCGGTAAACAACCCAGCTTCTTCAATCCATCAATTTCCAGATTTCTTAGGGTTCTGCTACTTTTTCCAAGAAAATCCTCCAAGAAAAGAGCAATATTTTCTGAATTCTCATTGACTTCCATCAGCAAGGATGGGCTATCCATCATTCGACCCTCGCTCCAGTAGGGATCCACCGTTGAAATACTTATGCTCTGGACTGATAACAATTGACCTGGAATGGTTACCAACTGAGGACAATTGGAGATTAGCAACTGTTGGAGACAAGGAAAGAACTTTATCACACTGGTGGCAGCAGCAGGCAACGATGATACATCCAACCATTCTTCTAGCTTCGGCATATCACCAAGACTAAGTGTTCTCAATGCTGGAAATACTACTACCCCTCTTGTTGTCCCACTCTTGCTACTACTACTGACAATGCCCTCGTCCAATCCATAGAATTCGGTACCAATCCGTTTCAGATTATCCAATCCCTTCATTTTAACGACTTCAAGATGTGGAAGGTGTCCAAGTGTTGGGACTTGTTCGCATATTTGGCAACTCCTTAATTCAATCTTCACCAAATTTTGAAGGAACTTGGGATTGGCACTGGTCATCCATGACGCAAATTTTTGTCCTCCAAATTCTTCGAGTATTAAACCCTTAAGATTCTTGTGGGGTTGAAGTCCTTCCAACACATCCGCATGGTTTGTGTGAGATCTTTCTAGTCCAAAGTGAAATACCAATTCTTGGACGTCCTTTTTTCCTATCATATCGGTCTTTTCTGCTTCTTCCCTGTCGTTCACAAACATTAGATTGTTAACACGCAATCGACCTCGTAGGTGTTTTAATGTTCTCAACTCTTCAATCTTGTGGCCCACATCCATTCCCACAACAAAGAGGGGTAATGTCTGCAAAGAAGTCAATTGCCCTAACTTTGCCGGAATCACATTCGGACTAATTTTTTCATCCATACAGAGATGTCTCAAGCTAACCAACTTATGAAAATCCTTTGGAAGCTCTTTTAGAGATGATGGCAAAATGAGCGTTTCTAAATTGTAGAGACTGGTGATGAAGTTTGGTAGTTTTTCAAATTTCGTGTTTGAGAGGTCAAGATACTTCAAATGTATGAACTTGCGCATTGAACTTGGCAACTCTTGCACATTGGATTCTATTAAATGTAGGACACGTACACATTTGGCTGTGTCAAAGTTTTTGGGGAGATGTCCAGTTAACATTAGTGTCCTCAGGTTTCCAAAATTTTCTTGTGGAATCCCTAAACATGTCTCTTCCTTAAGATGCAATGAGAGATGTTGAACCTCGGGATGGTTCTTCACATCACTAGCTTCCAAAGTTAAACAACTTCCCTCTGCAACATGAAGTGCAAGATCATGTACAAGATCATGCATCTTGCAACTAGTAATATTATTGAACTCATCCAATTTAGCTTCTTGAAAGAAAGAATGGCGCAACAAAATATTAAAATAATTATTGCCCAAATCTTCCATTTCTAATGTTCTTTCTGCTATAGGATGAAGATATCCTAGACCCATCCAAAGGTGAATCAACACATCTTTGTTGATGTCAGTGTCCTTTGGAAAAACAGAACAATATGCAAAACATCTTTTCAAAAATGGTGATGGCAAGTGATCATAACTTAGCCTTAACACTGGTCGAATACTGTTTTCACTTTCAAGAGAAAGCCATATTTCACTCCTATCAACAAACTCCCATTCACGTTCAGAGTGCTTAGCGTACAATAAACCTCCTAATGAGTTAACCGCTAATGGCACACCCTTACACTTTTCTACCATTCTCCTACCCATATCCTCTAAACTCTTTCTCCTGTCTGGTCCCCCCTCTGAGAATACCCTTTTCCTAAACATGGCCCAACACTCATCATCGGATAATTTCCCCAAAGGGTGAGTCAAGGACGATGATATTTGCATTGTTGATATCACATCCATCTTGCGCGTTGTCACTAAAACTTTGCTCCCCTTCGAGCCACCAATTTCTATCAAACAATCTCTCATTCTTACCCATTCTTGTTGATCTTCATTCCAAACGTCATCTAATACAAGTAAGTATTTTTTTCCACCCATTTTTTCTTTAAGCTTTTTCACTATTCCTTGAATGTTCGGTGTCTTAGACTTATCTCCGGTAAGAGATTGCACCATCTCATTCAATATCCTTTCAACTCTAAAATCGTCAGATACACAAACCCACATTCTCTTATCACCAAACTTTTCCACAACCTTCTCATCCTTGTAAACTAGCTGAGCAAGGGTTGTCTTCCCGAGCCCACCCATTCCTTGAATGGCAATGACAGACAAATTGTCTTGTTCGTCAGAGCCAAGTAACATCTGTCTCACTACAGACACGTCACCCTGCCTTCCCATAACATTTGAATCATCTATATAAGGCAGGGTCGGCCTGAATACCCTAGGTTCAACACTAGCATCTGAGATTTGATTTGCTATAAGACCGATTTTATTTGCCTCAGCGCAAATATCATTTAACAGTTCAATAACATCATTGACCTTCTTAGCCATCTTGAGACGAAATGCCAAGTTGCGTACCTTGTCCTTGATAGGTTTTCGTCCCTCGGTCTCCCTTCGAAGAGCTTCATAGGCCAACTCATCCAGCACATTCTCAGCATGGCAGGCTCCCGCCTTGAGACTTTTTAGCCAAATTTTGAAGTGTTCTGATAGAATTCTCTTTCGCTCAGCATCGCGTAAGAGAGCTTGAATGGTTGTTAGCTTTCCTTGGAGCTTGTTGAGGTTTTTCTCAAAACCCCATGCCAGGCTAATCTGCTGGGTCGCTAAGGAAATCAAGCCGTTCAAGATTGCGTCGGTAGCAGATGAGAGGAGCGGTTCAGCCATTTGTTCCAACTGAAAAAAAGAAGAGATTCTTTAGGACTTCTTCTTCAGGGGAACAAGTTGCTAGAGAATACAAGAGACTTGTGTAGTCAGTGGTGTTTCAGACAACTATTAATATGGTGAAGTATATGAAGTCCAACCACCCATTTGCTAGAAATGAAATACAAGAATCAAAGGAATTTCACTCTACATTTCAACGGAATTACAATCTGCATTTCAATCCAACTTGCAACTAACTGCCAGCTGGACTTTGACTAGTTGGTGGAGCTAACTCTTAAGTCATTTGGAGCTAAGCTGGTAGTGCCTTGACCACTATTACGTCACTACCCAAGGACACTTTTCATTCTTTCAGCGTTGCATAATTTCACCAACCAATAATTAAAACCAAGGAAAACTAAACAATTTTGACAGGTACAGGGGATTTGGCATTAGTTCATAAGGCTTTTGGGTTTGGTGTTTCCATTGTAATAGTGTTTTACCCTTTTTTTCTTCAATGGAATTCAACAAATCTAACGATTAAAATAAATGTATGGGTGATTTTCGATTAACAGCCTGGGTCCATTTCTCTATCCCTTCAGAATTGGAACTTACTTGATAGCAGATGTGAGGAGTGGTTCAGCCATTTGTTCCAACTCAAAAAAAGAAGAGAAATTCTTTAGGACTTCTTCTTCAGGGGAACAAGTAGCTAGAGAATACAAGAGACTTGTGTGGTAAGTGGTGAAGGATATGAAGTCCAACCACACATTTTCTATCCATAGACTTGGGTCATGCCAACTTTTCGTATGTTCGTATCTACAGCAATAACCATATTCAGCAAGGAGTGTGAACGTAGAATTAGTAAATAGCAATGGCCCACTCCCATGTGCAGCACTTGACAATAAATCGACAGCTAATTTCGAAAAGGACAGCTAATTTCTCAGCAGTTGGGTCCAGTTTGCCCATTTGCGGACTCGTGCTGAGTCCATTTTGATGACGTTCAATTTGTAGAACTTGTTGAGAAACTTGATTGTGCAAAGAATCATGTCAATCGGTAGTCGATAAGATCTGTTTGGTTGGATCAACGTAAAAAAAAAAAAAGATACAAAGGTTGGGAGGAGAATGTTAACAAGAGTAAAGTAGTATGGTGCTGTCATACCATTTCCTTCCAGTATCTAAAGGTACAAATATCATGCAAAATGTTGACACATAACATCCCCTAAAGGAGTCTCACTGGTCTAACCAACAAGTCACTACCCAAGGACTTTTCAATATTTCAGCGTTGCATAAATTCACCAACCAATAATTAAAACCAAGGACAACGAAATAATTTTGACAGGTACAGGGGATTTGGCATCAGTTCACAAGTTTGCTTTTGGGTTTGGTTTCCATTGTGTTAGTGTTTTACCCTTTTTTCTTCAATGGAATTCAACAAATCTAACGATTAAAATAAATGTATGTGTGATTTTCGATTAACAACCAGGGTCCATTTCTCTATCCCTTCAGAATTGGAACTTACTTGATAGGGGCATAATTGTGCCCATTTGCGCTCCCTAATTTACGCTTGTTATGGCTGTTTAGTGTATTACTTAGAGTTTTTATACTCATTTTCTTGTTTCAGAACTTGGGGAAGTCGGGAAGGCATGGAGTGTACTTCGCACTTTCACATGCATCCGGGCTACACGTGAGAGAGAGTGTTAGATTTTGTCCCACATCGCTACCCAAGCTTGGTTAATATAATCTAAAGATTACTCCATCTATAGCCAATTGATTTTAGGCTAGAACCTTCCAAGAAATCTAACCGTTGTTAGCCTTATGGCGGAGCTTTCCGAGGTCTTTCTCAAAACCCCATGCCAGGCTAATCTGTTGGTTTACTTGTGTGATTAGTGGTGTTTAATAGGAGTACAACTATTATATGGTGAAGGAATGACGTCCAAAGACTTGGGTCATGTCAACTTTTGGTAGGGCTGTTCATCCAAATATGCAATAAAAGGAGTGCATGTGAACGTAGAATTAACAAGGGCCCACTCCCATGTGGAGCAAATGAGAGCTAGTTTTGAAAAGCGGGTTGAGTTGTCGGTAGTTGGGTTCAGCTTGGTCATTTGCGAGCTTGTGGTAAATCTGATTTGATGATCTAAACTATTGACTTTCACTTTTGTAGATCTTATTGATAAATAACAAAAATTCTGTTAATCGGGTATCGATGATAAATATCTGTTCGGTTGGATCAAAGGAAAAAGAAGTTACAAAATTTTGGGATCAGTGAAGAAAGAAGTTAAACTATAACGTGGATGGCAACTGGTGCAGTCATACAATTTGCGATAGTATCGATCTATGCTACAAATATCATGCAATTTGGACACACAACCACTGCCAGTACTAAAATTTTCCACGAAATTACAGCCTGTAAAGGAGTCTCACTGGTCGAATCGACATGTCACTACCAAAGGACTTCTAATGCTGAATGCATTATTTGAGCTTTATGCAGTAGTTTCCCAAGCGGACCCACCAACCAATAACTCCAACCAAGAAAAGTACTAAATAACTTCAATTGAGCTTTGGTCTAGTGATTGAAATGTGTGGGTGATTTTCTTTTATTTTACAACTTGGGTCTATTGCTTTGCCCCCTCAGAATCGATCTTATATATTACATTCTTCTTTTTATGTGTGCTCGAACCTGAGACCTCTTTAAAAAAAAGATTGAAGGACCACTATGAACTAGCCCAAATTGATGATCAAAAGTCCTAAATTTAAAAAGGGTGATGTTAATAATATGCTCACTAGGCGCTAGTTAAAAGTCAAATAACAACAAAAATTACTTATGATTTCAATTCCATTTTAGGGTAACACACTTTTCACTTATAGTACACTGTTAGAGTCTCAACCATAATATTCCGAAGTACCCAAAAAAAAAAAAAAAGAGTCTCAACCACAGGTGTAACACTTTCCAATAATAAAAGGCAGCAGTTTCATGGCGTACCTGGTTTTTGCATATTACTACTCCCCATATAACAAAATACTAATTTTAATTTCGCTATTTTAGCTAGTGACAGAACAGTACTGATTGAGAAAAAAAAATTTGGGTCGTCCATGGTCTTGCCTCTTGCAAAATAGTTCTTTAAACACTAACTAAATCATGAAAACTACAAAAAGATCGGTGTGTTTGTTGGACGGTGTTGGAAATTGTTCCACATCGGTTAATTATCTCCTCAAAAACTGGTATATGAGCTTGGGAGGTCTCTCCACTCATTGCCAATTATTTTTGAGTTGGATGTTTTAACATGGTATCAGAGCTGTGTTTCGGAGGCTTTTCCCCTTTGTTTGTGCCATAGTTGCACTTTGTTTCGTTGTGATCCGTGGTTTCTGGTTCCTTTGTTGACCTCTCCAAGTTCGTGTCAGGGGTCGCACGTGAGGGGGAGTGTTGGAAATTGTCCCACATCGATTAATTATGTCCTCCAAAACTAGTATATGAGTTTGGGCGGCCTCTCCACTCATTGTCAATTGGTTTTGAGTTGGATGCTTTAACAGTACTGACACAATTTTCACTACAAAAAACCATGGGTTTGGTTTGTCCAATATGAGTTGGATTGATTTTTAACTATTCTATAGTTGATTTATGAACAACATTTTCACACACAGAATATATTAGTTGCCTTAGTTGATTTTATGACCAAATGTAGAGTGTTTTCATATGGGAGAATAAACAACCATATTCCAAAAAATGCAGTTGGATCCCTATCATGCATCAGAAATTTTCTTGAGGCAAAATTACTTCAGCAAGCAAACTTAGCTGGTGCATATTATCTCTACCACAAAATGGAGGTTTCCAATCAAGAACAAAATGTTCCAGAAGTTCAGATAACTAGCTCGACGAGGAAATGAAGAACAGGAACAAAACAAAATGAGGCGTTTCTTGCTCTACTTTAGGATGAGCTTCTCCCCACTGAGAGAAACTTATTCACAGAGGCTCCATGAACAATCGTCCATTCGTGCAATGAATTGGTTGAAATTCGTTCTCAATTTTGACTGGTCACAATTATTTTTTACCGGTCAAAATTATTTTTCAATCCGGACCGTCCAAAACACTTTTGGACGGCCGCGATTGGGTTGCGTGACTCTCAGTTTTAGGACCCCTCAGTAAAAAAGTTTTTCTGCTCCCAATTATGTCTGGTAATAGAATAGGGTGGCTTGCTCTGACCAAAACTTCACTTTTTGCTCCGTCCGTGGAGCATATGAATTTCCAGGAATGTAGACAGACCTCTATTTTTTAGAAATGACAGTTCAATTCCCCTCGTCAATTCACCGATGCCTTTGTAGATGACATAGAAAATGGTTTTGGATTTCTTTGTAAACTGCATTCTGCGATGTTTTGCTTAGGCACTTTGTTGGTTGATTTGATTTCAGATTACTAGATTAGTGTTGAACACTGTGCCCTGAGAGCCTCTTACTTTAACCGCTCTTTAATCCTTCCGGTTTGGTCTCTATAATTAGATCCCTCCCTCTTCGGAAGCTACGTGCAAACCGGCCACTGATCATTAAAAACATATTGCAGCATGAAGTATTTGTGTTGTTTGAAATCACATATGACTATTTCATGTCCCGAGTGGCAATCGAGAGAGTATTGAAATGCTTTAAGTCCCTGCGCAGAAGATTCGCACAATGTTGTATATTTTAATTTACGGAGGATCTGATGCAGGAAATGCTGCAAATAAATGAAGTGACGGTTACATATTCAAGCCTAATAATATGGTGAGTTTTTTTAGAAGTGATGCAATCGAGAATAAAAAAAAACATCATGAACAAGGTCATGAGTTATCAATCCAAAATAGTGCTTTTGAAAGAAGAATTGAACAATGAACCTGGCTATGCTTCTCTGTCAATGCTTGCTTGGAACTAAAAATTTGCTGACTATCAGCGTCCATAAGCTCCTAAGCAATACAAACGCCGTTAAATGACTCCTTCGGTGTAACAGGACTTGGTTTGGGAAGCCTTTTTCGCGGCTCATTCTGTCCCTGGTAGTGCAAGGTATGGGGAGAATCACATAACCACAAGGTGATTAATAAATGCCAAAAGAGTTTTTATTGTTGCTCATCGGATTTTAAAAATCTTGGAATCTATGATGCGATTCTCACATGTTGGCTCCCGATTAAAATCGAAAACATGTCAGAAATTTACTTGGCAATTACTGAAGTATGAGGGGGAAAAAAAACACTTTAGTACCTTCGAACAATACGGAGCTTAATCCATAAGTCTATATTGTGTTGGGTAGCAGAAAAAAACTATACATTGTATTGGAGTTTTATTTCTTTTACTTCTCTCTTTCCGTGATTTCTTGTCTTTTTTTTTTTTCTTTTTTCTTTTGGTAATGAAAGTGCAGTAGCTCACCATCTATCTCACCATCAGGGCTAATCGGTTCTAGCCCGATCCAAAGATGTTGGGGTAGATGGATCGTAGCAATCTTCAGTTTCATCAGCGTTCGGATTCCCTTGTGATTTCTTTATCTTTCCAGCAGTTTTTGCTTTCACCCATATACTCTAGTTTTTCAGCAGTGTTAAACGTGGGCTTGCTTCCCTACTTTGATAACTTCTTAGACCCTCTCCATCACTCTTCCTGATTCAACATTTGCAGATCAAATGGTTTGGCCATTCACTGCTTCAAGGATTATTACTCGGCTAAATCGGGCTGTCAAACCCTCTATGATGAGCACTGTAATCACTCTTCAACGAATTGAGCAAATATTGAGCTTCATAAGGGCTATAGTGTTTGGACTTTGATTTGGGGTCTAGAAATTCCGGAAAGAGTCAAAGTTTTTACGTGAAAAGTTTTAAAGGGATCCTTAATCTTTTTGGATCAAAATCAGAGCCCTTTATTAAAATGCTGCAAACAATCGGAACCATCAATCTAGGACAAAATAGTTATGAGTAGTTAAATTGAGAACATATTCTCAAAATCAGTCCATCCTATTATTATGTTTGAAGGATCTTTTTGGAGTGCACTACAAAAACTAATCTCCGAAATTGTTATAGTAGTGATGTGAAAATTTGAAGGATCTGCTCCAAGAGCACATAACTGTTGTCCACAAAATGTAAATGTAAAGTCATAATATGTGTGTTAAGATACCCTTATATGACACATTAAAAAGATTAAGAAAGGAATTTATTAATCCTTGAAGAAATGATTACAAAGATTAAAAAAATTCGGGGCACGACGGCATCACAACAAGAAGCTTGCATCCCAACTATGTTGGCACCCAAGCCTCTTGACAATCATATGCCACCCAGGACACAAAGAAAGCAACAAGGTTGGCAAAGAGCCAACCAAAATAAATATACCAATATCCCAAAAAAACAAGAAAGATACAAGGTACAACAGAATAAAAAAAACCATAGCTAAGGAGTAAGTATTCACTGTAAGATAGCAACCCACTCATAGGATCCTAGACTTCCCCTACTTCAGCTTAATTCCAGCATACCAGCAATTATGCATCAGCAATTCCAGCGAAATGCAAAGACAGAATCTGCAGCATGTTAACCTCATAGCACCCTTCTCAAAGCTTGAGAACTCACTTGAAGAAGCAATGGATAACACCGGCATCTGATATAGCATTAGGAACAAAACCAACATCCTAAACAAGTATAATATGCAGGACACCAGTAGAAAACAGGACCACTGCCAAAGCAATTCCAGCCGAAACAGCAGATGAAGTCCTGATGCAGCAGCAAAAACAACAGAAGAAGAGGATCAATAGATGCCTTGAAACTGCAGCAACCACTATCCTGGCATTGTTGAAATCAAATCGTCGTACTTCTTAGAACTCTAAGTTATATCAAGCATTATGGTCATACAAGAAGTAGTTTCTTTTACCAAAACCAGGGAGTTCCTGAGTAAGTACCCTAACCAAATGTGCAAGAACAAAGATCTAGTTAGACCAGGAAATAGAAAACTAAACATGTATGTAAAAGTTCGAAAGTTAAGCACATAGCATTCTATGATTAAACTGGTAAATCTACTCATCGCTAAAAGAGAAGAAACTACTACAAGTTAGCATGCATGACTGTGCCATACATGGAAAGCTAGGATACAAAGAATGAACGAAGAATAAAAAGGGCTAATTAAGAAATAATTGATTTGCTTGATGCAAGAGGAAAATCAATAACTTACATGTTGAATTTCAAGGCATATCCACCCATTTGCAGTATCCGGTAGCGCTATTAGAGGGAGATAAGGCAGTGAAGTCCTTGTCCGAAAGTTGACTCTGAGCGACAACTGCCACAGGCATCACAAGCTTATTAGGTGTGCACAGTTTGAAGTTAACCAGCATGCAAAACTTCTCAACAGTTGGAACTAAAACAAAAATATTAATGGATAAAGCAGAAAAAATGGTCAATGATGTGTCAACCGAAGAATATTGTATGAATAAGACATTGGAGGACCTCAGCGTTGTACTAAATTCCTTAAATTTTTGCAGTATTGCAAACAGTGTGTCTCAAAGAATCTGGAAGCAGACAAAAATAACCTCTGAAAATGGTCAAGAAAAAAAATAGGATAGTAGCTAATTTGTTGTCTAGTCTTAGAGGTTACATAAGCAGATGTGCTATCTGAAAGCATGTTTCTTCAACAGAGTTATTTCGCATGCTGTCAAAACCACTGTTATTTCGTTGCCACCGGAGGTCACAGAAATAATATGAGCTGCGTGTCTAAGATCAAAACATAGAGAAGAAATTATTACTATGCTAATAGTATATATTTGTAAGATGCCATACATCAAAAGCTAAGAAGCTCAATGGTAACAACTGCTCTTTGACACTACATTAAGAACATGCTGGCGATAAAAAAAACTAGGTCTAAAACAAATGGACGCGACCGTAATGAGATTCGAATTTGATTTTCTGGAGTCCAACTTCTGATGTGTCTAGTGTCACCGTACTTCAAAGAATGAAGATCAAAAAGGGCTAGTGAGAAACTATTGATACAGAATTGATCCAAACCTAGGAAGAACGGATAGTTCTATATGGGAGTCGTAGCTGTATGGTATCCGGATATCTGCATTGATTACTGATAATCCTCCCATACTCGTGGGTACGTATCTAGAAGCATCCAAAATATAAAAGCCATTTGTTTTTAATTTTAGAAGTATCAGATACTTTTTGAATACTCTAGGTCACATGTTCGAACATTTATGAAATTAAGAATATGGGACTTGCATAGGATGGAGTAAAGGTTTGAGGAATACACAAAGCATAGATGTTCAATAGTTTACTTATACTTTAGAAATGAGGATACAGTGAGATGAATACAGTCTCGTGTCCTACATATGTTTCAAATAACATTGGATTTCAGCAAGTAACCAGTGAATTTGCGGGGAACAAGTTTGCATATGAAGAATATAACGGTTTCTCAACATTCTTAAAATTAGCATAATACAATGCTAAAAATGACAAAAACATTGGTAAGTAATGTATCCTAGCCGTACTCATATCTTCTTTTTTTAGAATTTTTCGTATCACTGCTGTCATATATTATCGTATCGGATCCGTAACGGCTCTTGCTTCATAGATTCAAATATATAATCAACGACTTACTAAATAAAATGTTGTGGGCAGATCCGAAGACTGATTCAGCTATTTGGCATAATCTGCTTGATCGAAAGTGTCACTTTGAGCTTCCTTCCAAGATTTGATTCCCATCAACAACCTCTCGCATCGCAAGCTTATTAAATGTGGACATTTTGCAGTATGACCTGAAGCCAGAAAACAATAACGTTGAAGACAGAAAGAATCATGGCTGAGGAACAAATTGTTCAGAAAAGTGTTTAAAAAGAGAGGTATACAAGAATAAGACCTTTGAGGATCTCCGCCTTGCGTTAATTCCTCATATAAAAGGATATGACACATCGTCTCGGAGAATCTGGAAACAGAAAATGTTAGCAGAAAACGGAATAAAAAGAGAAAAAATAGAGAGAGATGATCACAGATAATTTGTTGATTAGTCTCAGAAATTACATAAGCAGGCAAATCTATTAGAACACCTCTTTCTCCAATGCAATAATTTCTCCTGCTGTCAGATCCACTGTTCCTCCCTGAGGTATTAGAAATCAGCATTTCTGGACGTGTAAGATCAAAAACCGATTGTTAACATTTATGCTAGTCCCAAAAAGATGCAAAATAAAGAAAATGCAGAAGTTGAGAAATTACATGATTGGCTGGAGGTTGCTTTGCCTTCAAAAGCTAGAATTGGGGTGATACTTCTGCGAATATCTATATGCACAGCGGCCCCTACCATTTCCTGCCAGAGAAACAGGATAGATAAGATTTTCCATGCATTACCTTCTCTGATTTCATCACATGGACACTGACACGCATAAAGGCCCACAAAAGATATGCACGAGAGAGAGAGAGAGAGAGAGATTGTGCTTGCTTTAAAGTGCAATTGAATCATTAGAATGGGTGTTAGAGAAATAAATTACCGTCTATTGTGACCAATGGTATGTGAGCTGTCTTGTGCCACTCTTCGCCGCTTCCCTTCTCAATTCGTTCCGCTAGAATGGGACACTCATCTATTAACAGACGTGGGAAATTGGCAAGGCGCTGAATTGCTTCTCGGGAGGGCAAACTCTTCAAATTCGGACACTTCGAGATCACCAGTGATTGAAGAGATGACAAGTGACCCAGCCACTCTGGCAGAGCTTCCAATTTTCCCCAATTGTAGATGTCCAATGTTTTCAAGGCAGTGAGCTGGCCAAGATCAGGAAGACATGTGAGGTTTTCCCAACCCACTAAGTATAGAGACTCCAGGGAGATGAAGGGGCACTGTTGAGGGGGATAGGAGGGCCACGGGAAGTGAAGAAGGTGCTCTGAGAATCCACCAATACCCAATTCCTGAAGGCTTGTCAAGCAGAGCAGCCCCTTCTCCCAAAAACTTTCCCATCTTGAACAGCCTGTGATGGTCATCTTCTTAAGGGACGTCAGACTGCATGATTCATCACCTTCCAAACTTTCACACCGCACTATATGAAATTCAGCAAGGGTTGGCTGTAGCAGCCCCTTCGGCAGACACCTCAACTCATTGCACTTCCATATCCAAAGCTGTTGAAGGGACGGTAGGCCGGTGGATATTGTTACCTCTGTTTCTTCGATTATATTAATTAGATCAGAGCACTCTCCTATATCTAACTTCTCGAGAGAAGTTAGGTTTAGTAGCTGGTTCGGTAAATGATGCAGCTTCTTCAATCCATCTATTTCCAGATTTCTTAGGGATCTGCTACTTTTTCCAAGCAAATCCTTCAAGAAAAGAGCAATATTTTCTGAATTCTCATTGACGCCCATCAACAAGGATAGGCTATCCATCATTTCACGCTCCCTCCAGGGGGGAATCTCCGTTGAAATACTTATGCTCTGGACTGATAACAATTGACCTGGAATGGTTACCAACTGAGGACAATCGGAGATTAGCAACTGTTTGAGACAAGGAAAGAACTTTATCTCACTAGTGGCAGCGGCCGGCAACGATGATACATCTGACCATTCTTCTAGCTTTTGCATATCACGAAGGCTAAGTTTTCTCAATGCTGGAAATACTACTCCGCTTCTTGCTGCCCCACTGCTGCTGCAACTACAACCGACAATGCCTTCGCCCAATCCATAGAATTCGGGACCAATGCGTTTTAGATTATCCAATCCCTCCATTTCAACAACTTCAAGATGTTGAAGGTGTCCGAGTGTTGGGACTTGTTCACATACTTGGCAACTCCTTAATTCAATCTTCACCAAATTTTGAAGGAATTGGGGATTGGCACTTGTCATCCATGACGCAAATTTTTGTCCTCCAAATTCTTCAAGTCTTAAGCCCTTAAGATTCTTGTGGGGTTGAAGTCCTTCCAACACATCCGCATGGTTAGTGTGAGATCTTTCAAGTCCAAAGTGAAATGCCAACTCTTGCATATCCTCTTTCCCTATAATGTCGGCCTTTTTTGCTTCTTCCCTATCGTTCACGAACATTAGATTTTTAACACACAATCGACCTCGTAACTGTTTTAAGCTTCTCAACTCTTCAATCTTGTGGCCCACATCCATTCCCACAACAAAGAGGGGTAATGTCTGCAAAGAAGTCAATTGCCCTAACTTCGCCGGAATCACATTCGGACTAATTTCACTTTCATCCATACAGAGATGTCTCAAGCGAACCAACTTATGAAAATCCTTCGGAAGCTCTTTTAGAGATGATGGCAAAATGAGCGTTTCTAAATTGTAGAGACTGGTGATGAAGTTTGGTAGTTTTTCAAATTCCGTGTTTGAGAGGTCAAGATACTTCAAATGTATGAACTTGCGCATTGAAATTGGCAACTCTTGCACATTGGATTCTATTAAATGAAGGACTCGTACACATTTGGCTGCGTCAAAGTTTTTGGGGAGATGTCCAGTTAACATTAGTGTCCTCAGGTTTCCAAAATTTTCTTGTGGAATCCCTAAAAATGTTTCTTCCTTAAGATGCAATGAGAGATGTTGAACCTCGGGATGGTTCTTCACCTCACTAGCTTCCAAAGTTAAACAACTTCCCTCTGCAACATGAAGCGCAAGATCATGTACAAGATCATGCATCTTGCAACTAGTAATATTATTGAACTCATCCAATTTAGCTTCTTGAAAGAAAGAATGGCGCAACAAAATATTAAAATAATTGTTGCCCAAATCTTCCATTAATGCACTTTCTGCTATAGGATGAAGATATCCTAGACCCATCCAAAGGTGAATCAGCATATCTTTGTTGATGTCAGTGTCCTTTGGAAAAACAGAACAATATGCAAAACATCTTTTCAAAAATGGTGATGGCAAGTGATCGTAACTTAGCCTTAACACTGGTTGAATACTGTTTTCACTTTCAAGAGAACGCCATATTTCACTCCTATCGACAAACTCCCATTCACGTTCAGAGTGCTTAGCGTACAATAAACCTCCTAATGAGTTAACCGCTAATGGCACACCCTTACACTTTTCTACCATTCTCCTACCCATATCCTCCAAACTTTGTCTCCTTTCCGGTCCCCCCACTGAGAATACCCTTTTCCTAAACATGGCCCAACACTCATCATCGGATAATTTCCCCAAAGGGTGAGTCAAGGACGATGATATTTGCATTGTTGATACCACATCCATCTTGCGCGTCGTCACTAAAACTTTGCTCCCCTTCGAGCCACCAATTTCTATCAAACAATCTCTCATTCTTACCCATTCTTGTTGATCTTCATTCCAAACGTCATCTAATACAAGTAAGTATTTTTCTCCACCCATTTTTTCTTTAAGCTTTTTCACTATTCCTTGAATGTTTGGTGTCTCAGACTTATCTCCGGTAAGAGATTGCACCATCTCATTCAATATCCTTTCAACTCTATAATCGTCAGATACACAAATCCACATTCTTTTATCACCAAACTTTTCCACAACCTTCTCATCCTTGTAAACTAGCTGAGCAAGGGTTGTCTTCCCGAGCCCACCCATTCCTTGAATGGCAATGACAGACAAATTGTCTTGTTCGTTAGAGCCAAGTAACATCTGTCTCACTACAGACACGTCACCCTGCCTTCCCACAACATTTGAATCATCTATATAAGGCAGGGTCGGCCTGAATACCCTAGGTTCAACACTAGCATCTGAGATTTGATTTGCTATAAGACCGATTTTAATTGCCTCATCGCAAATATCATTTAACAGTTCAATAACATCATTGACCTTCTTAGCCATCTTGAGACGAAATGCCAAGTTGCGTACCTGGTCCTTGATTGGTTTTTCGTCCCTCGGTCTCCCTTCGAAGAGCTTCATAGGCCAATTCATCCAGCACATTCTCAGCATGGCAGGCTCCCGCCTTGAGACTTTTTAGCCAAATTTTGAAGTGTTCTGATAGAATTCTCTTTCGCTCAGCATCGCGTAAGAGAGCTTGAATGGTTGTTAGCTTTCCTTGGAGCTTTTTGAGGTTTTTCTCAAAACCCCATGCCAGGCTAATCTGCTGGGTCGCTAGGGAAATCAAGCCGTTCAAGATTGCCTCGGTAGCAGATGAGAGGAGCGGTTCAGCCATTTGTTCCAACTGAAAAAAAGAAGAGAAATTCTTTAGGACTTCTTCTTCAGGGGAACTAGTAGCTAGAGAATACAAGAGACTTGTGTAGTCAGTGGTGTTTCAGACAACTATTAATATGGTGAAGTATATGAAGTCCAACCACCCATTTGCTAGAAATGAAATACAAGAATCAAAGGAATTTCACTCTACATTTCAACGGAATTACAATCTGCATTTCAATCCAACTTGCAACTAACTGCCAGCTGGACTTTGACTAGTTGGTGGAGCTGACTCTAAAGTCATTCTTTATTTCTTTCAGCGTTGCATAAGTTCACCAACCAATAATTAAAACCAAGGAAAACGAAACAATTTTGACAGGTACAGGGGATTTGGCATTAGTTCGTAAGGCTTTTGGGTTTGGTGTTTCCATTGTATTAGTGTTTTACCCTTTCTTTCTTCAATGGAATTCAACAAATCTAACGATTAAAATAAATGTATGGGTGATTTTCGATTAACAACCTGGGTCCATTTCTCTATCCCATCAGAATTGGAACTTACTTGATATGATAGGGGCGTAATTGTGCCCATTTGCGCTCCCTAATTTATGCTAGTTACGTCTGTTTAGTCTATTACTTAGAGTCTTATACTCATTTTCTTGTTTCAGAACTTGGGGAAGTCGGGAACGCATGGAATGCCGTTGGCGACAAAAGCGCACAATTGATATCCGAGCTTGTTGCGGATTACTACATGGTTTCAAAATAAAGTTGACTCGTTCCAGCCTTGAGACTCTTCAGCCAAATATTCAGGGTTCTGATTCTATTCTCTTTCTCTGAGCATCGTGTAAGAGAGCTTGAATGGTTTTTTTTTTTTTTGGGAAGGTGAGCTTGAATGGTTGTTAGCCTTATGGAAGAGCTTTTCGATGTCTTTCTCAAAACGCCATGCCAGGCTATTTTGCTGGTTTACTTGTGTGATCAGTGGTGAAGGAATGACGTCCAAAGACTTGGGTCATGTCAACTTTTGGTAGGGCTGTTCATCCAAATATCCAGTAAAAGGAGTGCATGTGAACATAGAATTAACAAGGGCCCACTCCCATGTGGAGCAAATGACAATAAAATTGAGAGCTAGTTTTGAAAAGCGGTTGGGTTGTTGGTAGTTGGGTTCAGCTTGGCCATTCACGGGCTCGTGGTAAGTCTGATTTGATGATCTAAACCGTTCACTTTCACTTTTGTAGATCTTATCGATAAATAACGAAAATCCTATTCATTGGGTATCGATGAATATCTGTTCGGTTGGATCACAGGAAAAATAAGTTACAAAATTTTGGGATCAATGAAGAAAGAAGTTAAACTATAACGTGGATGGCAACTTGGGTCTATTGCTTTGCCCCTCAGAATTGATCTTATGTATTCCATTCTTCTTTTTATGGCTGATAGGTATTCGGACTCGACATGGAGTGATGGCTAAAGATTTTGTGTCCATCCTTTGATATTCGAACCTGAGACCTATTTAAAAAAAGATTGAAGGACCACTATGAACTAGCCCAAATGATGATCGAATGCCCTAAATTAAAAAAGGGTGATGCTAATAATATGCTCACTAGGCGCTAGTTAAAAGTCGAATAACGACAAAAATTACTTACGATTTCAATTCCTTTTTAGGATAACACATTTTCCACTTATATATAGACTATAGTATACTGTTAGAGTCTCAACCATAATATTCCGAAGTACCAACAACAAAAAAATAAGTGTCTCAACCACAGGTGTAACACTTTTCCAATAATAAAAGGCAGCAGTTTCATGGCGTACCTGGTTTTTGCAGAGAAATTCTTTAGGACTTCTTCTTCAGGGGAACAAGCTAGTTGCTAGAGAATACAAGAGACTCGTGTAGTCAGTGGTGTTTCAGACAACTATTAATATGGTGAAGTATATGATGTTCAACCACACATTTTCTATCCATAGACTTGGGTCATGCCAACTTGTCGTATGTTCATATTGATGTAGGACAAGAATTTAGGAGATTTCAACTTGTTTAGGCATATTCCTATTAGTCTTTTAATTTTGTTAGTCTTGGTTTTCAAATATTGTTTTGCTTGGTCTCCGTTCTAAGTAATTACCTTATTGTTAGGACTCCTACTAGTATAAATAGGGGTGTACGTTATTCAATTATGAAGCTTTTAAAGCTTTTATCAATAATATTGCAGAGTTTTTCTCTTTCTTCCTTGTGCGCAAGGTTTGCTCGTTGCTACAAGTTGTTTATCTCTTTTAACAAGATAAGGTAAGGAAGTATGTGATGGATGGCATATGGTGCTGTCATACAATATGCTACAGAATCTAAATGCTGAAATTTCCAAAGCTACAAAATGTTGAAATTTCCAAATGCTGAAATTTCCAAAGCTACCAAATGCTGAAATTTTCACAAAATAACAGCCTGGAAAAGGAAGGAGTCTCATTTGTCTAAGCAACATGTCACTACCAAAGGACTTTTCATCCTCAATGCATTATTTGAGCCCTGCAGAAGTTTCCCAAAGGGACCACCAACCAAGGAAAAGTAATAAACTTTGAGCTTTGGTCTTTGAACCTTTTTTTTCCCCTTGAATTGAATTCAACAAATCCATAAATTGAAACGCGTAAGTGATTTTCTACTTACAACCTGGATCTATTGCTCTGCCCCGTCAAAACTGATCTTATCTGTTCCATTTCTTCTTTTAATTATGGCTGAAGAGGTATATATCCGGGCTCAAGATGGAGTGATGGTTGAAGAAGTTTGAAGGACCACCAGAATCCCAAATGATGTTATCAAGGTTAATTACAATTCTAACACTTAACATGAATCTCAATAAATATCAAAAATTACATATGATATTAAATCCTTTTTACACATATACTAATACACTTTCCCGTACTTAAAGTACACTGTTAGAGTCTTAACCACGATGATGTAGCATTTTTCAATAATAAAAGGTAACTAACCCCAAGGGATTGATCTAGTGTCAAGGCTTGGGACTTAGGGGTATGCTCCCTCCTAAGATCTCGTTCGAAACCTCCTAAGTGTTATCAACTCCTATAGGGCCAGTCCATATGGAGTTTTGCTCCAGCTTTAATTGGGCAATTGGGCTCCCCGCGAGTAAGAGGTGGGATTGAGCCCCATGATTAGTTGAGGTACGCGTAAGCTTGTCCAGACACCTAAGTTATAAAAAAAAAATAATAATAAAAGACCACAATTTGTTGACGTACCTGAATTATTGCTGATTACAACTTTGTCAAATAACGGAAAAAAAAAAATGAAAACAAAAGAGCTCCTAGATTAGTGAAGGGGGAAAAATTAAGGTCCTTTAGCTAGCGACAGAACACGCATAATTATCTAATTTACTCTGATTGAAAATTCCAGCTCCCTCCAAAATGTGGTGTGGGGAGTGGGGATAATTTTTTGGCAACAAAGGAAGTGTACGCAAATAGAAATGGAGCATTTGCTTTGGAAGCACATAAAGATGAGGGTGCTTTCAATTGAGGAATTTTGGGCTTGTGTGGTTAATTTTTTGAATAGGATAAATGAATCGGATCGGATTGGATCGAACTAATCGACTCATATTTTTTGAATTATAATTGACGTAAACGAATTTGCAAAAATTGAATTTGAAGTTTTTAAAATCAAACCCGTTCAGAATTTGTCGAATCGGAATTGAATCTAGTCGCTTGATAGGCTTAGCTAAGAGCAATACTAGACATTCTAAACACCAAATATGAAAAAAAAAAAAAAAAAGGAAAACTTTTTGTAGAACCATCTCTATCAAGATGACAGACCCATACTATACTATCAATAGGATCGATTTTCATCTTTGACATCTTTGATAGTAATTTGATGTTCAAAAAACTTAAAAGTTTGTCATTGGGATATATCAAGGAGACTATGAACATGAGATTTTTATGTTACAAACGATTTGTCAGATAACTCGACTCCATTTTTGGGAAATGACCGTTCAATTCTTCTTGTTAATTCACCGATGCCTTTGTAGATGACATAGAAAATGGTTTTGGATTGCTTTGCAACTGCATTCTGCGATGTTTTGATTTGGCACTTGTTGGTTAATTTGATTATCAGTGAATAACAGTGAAGAGAGAATAACAGTGGTTGTGTTATTTTTAATTATTTTTTTGTTTGGTGATTAGAATAGAAAGTGAATTTGTCTTCTACTCAAGTACCACATGCGAAGCGTGTGTAAGTCCAAATTTAAGGCAATTTTTATCACATTTTTTGTCATAATCCGATTTATACACGCATCGCGTGTGCTCCATCCTCTAATTTTAATTTTTATTATATCCCAACCAACATGGTGAAAGATTGTAATTAATCTACAACCGAACATATTCATTCATAAATTTGATAAGACAAAATACTCACGAATGCGAAACTCTCATCACTCTCATCGTGTAAACAACTTTACATCTTCCCTCAACGAACTGATTTAAATAACAGAAAACATACGAAATTAAAGGCACTCACCAGTTGAATCCATGATCTCTCAACGAACTGATTTAGTAGTCCATAATAGCTTGAGATCAACACATTAATCTATTATAATAGACTAGAGGCCGGGGCACGATGCGTGTGCAAGTCGGATTTCCACAACATTTTTGTAAAAATGCTTCTCACTTATTGTTTGATCAAATTTTCACAAATGTTGTGAAAATTCGACTTGCACAAGCATCGCGTGTGCCCCGGTCTCTAGTTAGTATAAATAGGTGCGTAAGTTATTCAATTATGAAGCTTTTAAAGCTTTTATCAATAATATTGCAGAATTTTTCTCTTTTTTCCTTGTGCGCAAGGTTTGCTCGTTGCTACGAGTTATTTATCTCTTTTAACAAGATAAGGTAAGGAAGTATGTGGTGGATGCAGGCATATGGTGCTGTCATACAATTTGCTACAGAGTCTAAATGCTGAAATTTCCAAAGCTACAAAATGTTGAAATTTCCACAAAATAACAGCCAGGAAAAGGAAGGAGTCTCATTTGTCTAAGCAACATGTCACTACCAAAGGACTTTTCATCCTCAATGCATTATTTGAGCCCCGCAGAAGTTTCCCAAAGGGACCACCAACCAAGGAAAAGTAATAAACTTTGAGCTTTGGTCTTTGAACTTTGAATTTTTTTTTTTCTTAAATTGAATTCAACAAATCCATAAATTGAAACGCGTGAGTGATTTTCTACTTACAACCTGGGTCTATTGCTCTCTGCCCCGTCAAAACTGATCTTATCTGTTCCATTTCTTCTTTTAATTATGGCTCAAGATGGAGTGATGGTTGAAGAAGTTTGAAGGACCACTAGAATCCCAAATGATGTTATCTAGGTTAATTACAGTTCCAACACTTAACATGAATCTCAATAAATATCAAAAATCACTTATGATGTTAAATCCTTTTAACACATATACTAATACACTTTCCCGTACTTAAAGTACACTGTTAGAGTCTTAACCACGATGATGTAACATTTTTCAATAATAAAAGGTAACGAACCCCAAGGGATTGACCTAGTGTCAAGGCTTGGGACTTACGGGTTTGTTCCATACTAAGATCTCGTTTGAAACCTCCTAGGTATTATCAACTCCTATGGGGCCAGTTCATCCAAAGCTTTGCTCCAGCTTTAATTGGTCAATTCGGCTCCTCGCGAGTGGGAGGTGGGATTGAGCCCAGGATTAGTTGAGGTGCGTGTAAGCTCGTCTAGACACCTAAGTTATAAAAAATAATAATAATAAAAGACAACAATTTGTTAACGTAACTGAATTATTGCAGATTACAATTTTGTCAAATAACGAAAAAAAATTTGAAAACAAAAGAGCTCCTCGATTAGTGAAGGGGGAAAAATTGAGGTCCTTTAGCTAGAGATAGAACACGCATACTTATCTAATTTACTCTGATTGAAAATCCCAGCTCCCTCCAAAATGTGGGGAGTGGGGATAATTTTTCGGCAACAAAGGAAGTGTACACAAATAGAAATGGAGCATTTGCATTGGGAGCACATAAAGATGAGGGTGCTTTCAATTGAAGAATTTTGAGCTTGTATGCTTAATTTTTTGAAAAGGATAAATGAATTGGATCGAACTAATTGACTCATATTTTTTGAATTCGGATTGACGTAAACGAATTTGCAAAAATTGAATTTGGAGTTTTTAAAATCAAACCCGGTTCAGAATCTGTCGAATCGGAATTGAATCTAGTCGCTTGACAGGCTTAGCTAAGAGCAATACTAGACATTCTAAACACCAAATAAGAAGACAAAAAAAAAAAGGAAAACTATTAGTAGAACCATCTCAATCAAGATGACAGACCCATACTATACTATCAATAGGATCGATTTTCATCTTTGACATCTTTGATAGTAGTTTGATGTTCAAAAAACTAAAAAGTTTGTCATTGGGATATATCATGGAGACTATGAACATGAGATTTTTATGATTACAAACGATTTGTTGGATAACTCGACTACATTTTTGGGAAATGACCGTTCAATTCCTCTTTGTTAATTCACCGATGCCTTCGTAGATGACATAGAAAATGGTTTTGGATTGCTTTGCAACTGCATTCTGCTATGTTTTGCTTTGGTTGGTTGATTTGATTTCAGATTACTAAATCAGTGTTGAACACTGTGCCTTGAGAGCCTCTTACTTTAGCCGCTCTTTTATCCTTTCGGTTTGGTCTGTAATTAGATCACTCCCTCTTCAGCAGCCGCGTGCAACCCACCGACCATAAACAACATATTGCGGCATAAAGTAAATTGTTTGAAATCATGCACATATGAGTATATCGTGTTCCGAGTGGCAATCAAGAGAATACTGATAAGCTCTGCGCAGAAGATTTGCACAATTATACGTTTTAATCTACCGAGGATTTGATGCAAGTAATGGTGCAAATAATTTTTTTTAAAGTGATTTGTTAGATACTAAAAGCAGCGAATCATAAACCGAGTTCAGTGTAAACTAGGAAACAATAGAAAGCCGAATACAAGAAAAGGCGGACATTAACAAGTTTAACCAAGAATAAGAACAAGGATAATCAACAGATAAATGAAGTTAAAAAATTTAACAAATAACCAATACAGCTGACTAAGGTTTGGAATAGAATGATCAAATCAACTCATTTCAACTAAAAAAGGCTTTCTCCCAATGCCAACCATTTCAAAACAATAGGCATATTTTTGTGTGTGTGTGTGTGTTTTTTTATCAGCAAAGAAAAGAAGTTTGTTAATCTTAGAAGAGGGTATTACAAAGATTAAAAGGACCCGAGGCACGATGACATCACAACAAGAGGCAAGCATCTCAACTATGTTGACACACAAGCCTCTCGACAATCATATGCCACCTAGGACCCAAAGAAAGCAACACGGTTGGCAAGTAGCCAACCCAATTAAGTTTACCAATATCCCCAAAAACCAAGAGCATAGCCAATGAGTAAGCATTCACTGCAGGATAGCAACCCACCCACAGGACCCCACACGTCCCCTACTTCAGCTTAATTCCAGCAAAATGAAAAGACAATCAAAAGCATTTTAACCTCATATCACCATTCTCAAAGCATGAGAGCTTACTTGAAGAAGCCAAAGCATTATACCAGCATCTCATTTAGCATTAAGCAAAACCAACATCCTAAACCAGCACAATCAGCAGGATACCAGCAGAAAACAGGACCACTGCCTCTGCATTTCCAGCAGAAACAGCAGAAGAAGTCCTGATGCCGCAGCAAAAACAGCAGAAGAAGTACTCAATTAGGACATGTCATGGAACTAATGAAAATCCCCTCAATAGAATCTGCTCCTTCTAACCTTTAACTTTCTTACGACATGTAAGCACCTTCGAAGATCATAGACTGAAATTTTAGGTATCTCAAATCTTGCTTTGATCCAAAAAGCTATTCTTGTTAAAATCAAATCCAACAGCCCCCTCTAAAACAACATTAACATTGTCGAGATCAAGTTGTCATGCTTCTTAGAACTCTACGTAATATCAAGCATTACTGTCATAGAAGGAGTAGTTACTTTTACTAAAACCATGGACTTCACGACTAAGTACAATAACAATATGTCCGGGAACAAGGATGTAATTATGAATTGATTAGTTTGATCCAAGAGGAAAATCAATGACTTATGTGTAAAATAACAAGGCAGATTCAGCCGTTTTGCATTATCCAGTCAGGTCATTAGAGGGGAAGTCCTTGATCGAAAGCTTCACTCTAAGCTACAACAACCACACACAACAGAAAGCTTTTGAGGTGTGTACAGTTTGCAGTTCACGAGAATACAAATTTCTCAGACAATTGGAACTAAAACAAAAATATTCATGGATAAAGGAAAACAAAATTGTCAGTGATGTATTAAACAAAGAATATTGTATGAATAAGACCTCGGCGGACCTTTGTGTTGTACCAAATTCCTCAGATGTTGCAGTGTTGCAGTGTTGCGCAGCATGTCTCAAAGAACCTGGAAGAGAAGAAAAAAAACCCTCAGAAAATGGTTAAGAAAATAATAAAAAGGCTAACAGCTAGTATGACTAGCCTTAGAAGGGTGTTTTTTTTTTTTTTTTTTGTCGGGGGGGGGGGGGGGGGGGGGGGGGGGGGGAATACTAGTTTTAGAAGTTACATAAGCAGATGTGCTATCTAGGAGCACATCTATTGTTTCCATGCCGGCGGAGGTCACAGAAATCATAAAACTGGGTGTCTTTGATCAAAACATGGAATAATTATTACTATGTGTCGTAACGGAACGTTATAAACACAACTAGAACGAGAAATTGAAACAAAACAAGCAATCGCACAAAGACAAAAGATATACGTAGTTCCCCAAGATGGGTATGTCCACAAGCGAGGAGAGAGAGATTCACTAACGAACGTGGAGAAGAATTACAAAGAGTCGGCTGTGTTCCGTAACTCTAGAGAGACCACTGAATATGAGAGAAAAAGATCATACCCTAGAAAACCCCCAAATGCCCTTTTATAGAGGAGTGCAAAAAATAGGGTTAAACGTACAAAAATAGGGCCTGCTGGTTCGCTGGTCCGGCACTGGATGACCAAAGCTGAGAGTCAATAAGCTGTCAAGGCTCGCTGGTCCAGACCACACCGGAGGCATTAAGTTATCAGGACTTGCTGGTCCGGACCACCACCGGACCAGCTTCGAAAGAGAGAACCTGTGAGCTCCAAATTGCTCCGCGAACCAACTTTGAACCTTCTTCGAGCTCAATGAGTACGACCAATCCAAAGGTAGAACCAAGAATACCAGAAGAAGCTTTCGACCGAAAGGGAACGGGAAGTGCAATAAGGCATTCTCCAACACTATGCTAATAGTTCATCTTTGTAAGATGCCATACATCAAATGCTAGGAAGCTCAATGGGAACAATTTCTCTGACACTACATGAACATATTGGCAATAAAAAAGCAGGAATACAACTGATGGACGCAACTCTTGAGAGACAAAAGAGAGAGCCTCAGCCACCGTAGTGAGATTTGAATTTGCCTGGAGTCCAACTTCTGATGTGTTCAATGCCACCGTGTACTACAAAGAACAAACAAAATTGTCACACTATTGACACAAAATTGATCCAAACATATACTTCTATATGGAAGTTGTAGCTGTATGGTATCCACATCGGATACGGATAATCCCCCGATACTCGCGGATACGTACTTAAAAGTATCAAAAATACAAACCAGTTGTTAATTATAATTTTGAAGTATCATATATTTTTTTGCTAAAAAATTACAAAAACATTTGTAAGTCTAATGTACCCTAGCAGTACCTGTAGCTTATTTTTTTTGACTTTCTCGTATCACCGCTGTGACGCTGTCATATGAAATCGTATTGTATCCTATCCGTAGCGGTCCATGCTTCATAGATCCAAACAGAAAATCAACGACTCACTAAATATAATATTCTCTCTGCAGATCTTAAAACTGATTCAGCCATTTGGCATAATCTGCTTGCATCATTATATGAGACTAGGCAGTGAGGTCCTTGACCAAAAGGGTCACTTTAAGCTACCTTTCCAAAATTTGATTCCCATCAATAACAGCTCTCATCGCAAGCTTATAAATGTGGACATTTTGCAGTATGGCCTGGAACCAAAAAACAATATTGAAGACCGAAAGAATCATGACTGACAAAAAAATTGTTCACAAAAGTGCTTAAAAAGAGGGGTATACAAGATAAGACCTTTGAGGACCCCCGCCTTGCGTTAATTCCTCATATAAAAGGGATACGACACATTGTCTCGAAGAATCTAGAAACAAAAAATGTAAGCAGAAAATGGAACAAAAAAGGAAAAAATATGAGCACTGATAGACTGTTGATTAGTCTCAGAAATTACATAAGCAGGCGAATCTATTAGAACACCTCTTTCTCCAATGCAGTTATTTCCCCTGCTGTCAGATCCACTGTTACCTGAGGTATTAGAACGACTTAGATTACATTCTAGAGGCGTGTGAGATACACCTCCGTTAATATGGATGGAAAACATGACGACAGGGGGTCTATCAGCACATTTTCAAAACCACAGGTAGGTTATGTGGTCAGTTTTGAACCATAAGGGGGGTATCCGCACATGGTGATAACCACAGGGGATGAAAATGGACTTTGCCCTATAAAAAATCCTACGATCTTGTCCTACATCAAAAGACCAATTGTTAACTAAAGAAAATGCACAAATTGAGAAGTTACATGATTGGCTGGAGATTGCTTTGCCTTAAAAATGTTACAATTGGCGTGGCACTTTCTGCGAATATCTATATCTACAGTGGTCCCTAAGAAATCCTGCCAGCGACACAGTTTAGATAAGATTTGAGAGAGAGAGAGAGAGAGAGAGAGAGAGAGTCACGTTCAACAGAAACAACTAGTAAACTAGTTCACCCATAAAACAGTACGCGTTGATGCATATAGTATTTCAGATTATCAACAGCAAAATCAGCTCGAAATAAATAGAAAAGAGGGGGGAAATTACCATACAAGCAGCGCCATATGATCAGCTGTACTAATACCAAAAGAATAGTAGTCCTACAATCCAATATTTCAATTATTCAGTTTGAGGGAACATACACACATATATACACTCAATAATGAAGAAATAATCATCGAATCATATCACATTGGCACGCATACTGATTGAAAATCATAAGATGCAAAGTACCATATGGCTCTTCACATTTGCTGATACTCCGGGTTAAAAGCAAGTGCCTCTCTGTAAATCAACTCCCCCATCTGTTTCTCAGTCAGGGCATGCTGTTCGAAGTTGAAGTTAAAATGAGTCATACAAATAGGCTCGTCCCTGACGTCATGGAGTGATGTCAAATACGGATGAGCTAGAGCATCCTCGACTGAAAAACCACCAAAATATAAGGAAGAATGCATTAAGAAGCATTTATCAGAACCCCCCATTTCAATCATTAGACCAGACCAAAAAATAATACTAATAAAAATAAAAAACAGAAGTATAGTAGTAAACCGGTTTATGAACGAAATTTGGATGACAGGATGGCGTAAATGAATTAATTTAACAACTTTATAATGGAGCAGTAGGGAGACTTTCCCAGGAAATCAAGAAATAAAAACTAAAGGAGCTCAGAAGCTGCTAAAAATGGTCCTTTAAACTTGGAAAAGATTGTAACCCCGGGTAGGAGATGGTAATCATGGATATTGTGAAAAAGATTGTAATGATGGCACCTCACCCTAGTCAGGAGATGGTAACACCGGGAGGTGGCCAAACTTCGCCTATAAACACCCGAAGAAGGCACAGAACAGAGGATCAGAAATTACAAACTGAGTACTTTAAGCACATCTGTTTCATCCATGCTCTGAGAGTTCTCAGACTAGCACTATTTGTCCATAGTTTGCCCTTGAGCTAACACTGATTTGATCGATGGAGACATTTCCTACAGTCAATATTGGCTAGAGTGTGTCTAAGACTCTAAGGAGCTCATAGAGTAATTCCCATCTCCGAGAGGGAGTTCTAAACACAGCCTTCATAATTGGCGACCAGAGTGGGAGCTAATCTTCGAGTTGCCAACAAATGCAAGGGAAGTTGAAAACGTACCGAACACTTCACAAAGACATGAGCGCTCATCACCAGTCTCAATGCAGAGCTGATTGCGCAATTGGACCAACTGGATGAGGAGTTGAGAATCATTAAAAAGAAGGTCAACCCGGTCCAGGAAACTTTCCAAAGGGAGGATGTGGATGAACGAGAAAGGTTTTCATCTTCTAAGCAAGAGCTCAAAGAGAAAATCCCAACACAAAGAGGGAGTCCTGAACCCAGTATCCACAACTTCTAAAATCTTGACTTGGACATCAAAGAGAGAGTTTTTTTGTAAACTATTGTGAGTGTAGTGAAAATTTTCTCTTAAAATTGTCTCTGTGATTGTATGTGTGTGTGGTTTGAGGTCCTGGTGTGAGCACAACATAGACAATTAACTTTAAATGATTCATGAACTTCAAATAGACAATTAACTTTAAGCAATTCATGAACTTCAAACTCCAAGATACTATTTGCCCAAATTCCACAGACAATAAGTTATGAATATTCACAAGCTACAAGTACTAAAGTGAAAAACTATAGTAGATAGAGTCAACACCAAAACTACAACTTCAATCAATCCACATGCTTACTAGAGTTTTGCCTAGGGTTCAAACCTCACTAATACCAACTAACACTACTGACTTTTGCCCCACCAAAAAAAAAAAAAGGTTACTAGAGTCAGATCCATGTTTATATTGTGTTTGGGTCTTACTCCCCTTGTATTTAACTTGCGTTTTCTCTCTCAACTCAAAGAGTGCCTTTGTTATTGTATTGTATTTGCACGTCACATGTTGTCAAGCAAATTACATACACTCTCGAGGACTGGATCCACAAAGGAAATAGGGAATAGAGATAAAAACATGAGAAACAATCAAATGGAAGGAGCTCCAGAAGTTGAGATTTGAAGTAGTCTTCTTCTAAGTCACAATATTTGAATCAAAAGAATGATGTTAGGCACCAAAAGAAAAAATAGAACAAAAAGTTACTAATGGAGACAAGAAGAGTTGATACTATTTAGGCACGAAGACAGTGGCAGTAGGGATCAGAAGAGACTTCTACAATCAATAGCCGTTACGAGAGATGCTGCGCTATCGCGCCCAGAACGCTGCGGCTCAGGCACCCCCGATGCATCAGATGAGGCGATAGGGTTAGTTGCACCAATACTTGAAAATCGTCCTCATTAGTAGAAGTGAAGTGGTGGAAGGCCCTCTTGAGTCAAAGGGAGAGCTTTTGCACCTCTCTACAAGAGATAGGATTCGGTATTGTCTTAAAAGATAGATTGCCTATCTTTTCTTTCATCTTGGGGGAAATACAATCAGGAGGGGCTAATTCAAAACAAAAAGTCTATGGACACAACAATCCAAACACAACACCAAATATAACCTCTCACATACAATAGATTGCCTATCTTTTCTTTCACCTCGAAGGAAATACAATCAAGAGGGGCTAATCCAAAACAAAAAGCCTAGGGACACAACAATCCAAACACAACACCGAATATAACCTCTCACGTACATATGGACCAATTCAAAACTCTTAGGTACAATAAGAACAGCCCCACATTATCACTCGTTGTCCTTACTCTTCAATTTTCTGTTGAGGTCTATCCTGATTCTTGTATGGTACTCAAATTGAACCAAGTGATCGATTTCCAGGTTTCATCATAAACCTAATTGATTACTTCCAATTACGCAAATCAATAGTTCAAACCGCCCTCAAAGGTAGGGCATTCCCTATTTTAATAGGAACTTCTGCACCAGAACAATGGAATTTCCAATTTCAGTCCCTTTGGCATGTTGGATCAACCAAAACTTCCTCATTCATCTGCGATGTTCTAAGTCATATGAACCTCAATTGCCCAGAAAACTGCAGAAAGAATGGTTCAAATCTACTGATCCCGATCGAGACTTCAAAAAAACCGTAGGCCAAAAAACGGCTTCCTTCAAAAGCCAAATGTCAAACACGTGGGAGATACCTAGAATGAATTTCTAACAGTATCGTATGCCATATAAAATCAAAACCCGCAAAACTATTAATTTGTAAGCCAATAGAAATTGAATTAGATGCAACAATCAACCATTGTACCTCAGATTGTTCCTCACATTCTTGGCTGCAAATAGAAAATCCTCGTGGTTGTAGAGAGAGAGAGAGAGAAGGATGAGAGACGATGGGTTCACCGGCTCCGATAGCCCGAGTCACTTGGATTTTGCGGCGGTGAAGGTCGACTTGGATTTGCAACGTTTATAACGGACTAGCACCAAAAGCCATTTGAGAAAAAAAGTTATAATCAAGTGTGCCCAGCTCATTTTTCTTCAAATTTTTTCGGACTGTATCTTCTCCGATTAAATAAAAATAGTTATCTGATTACATTGATATTTTACAGAGTTATTATAATCAACAATTTCTACAATGCGGACGTATTGGATCGTCAATGTAATCCCAAAATAACGTCGAAAATTGCCAAAAACGGTGGAGAAGAGTTCTTCTGAAAACATCGCATTTTCAAGATGCGAAGTATGGTCAATATAAAACTCGCTTTCTGTAACCCCGTTTTTCTTATTTTCAAGTCTTCCAAGCTCTAATCAAGTGTGCCCAAATAACTTTGTTTCATTTGTTTTCGAGATATATGATCGCCGATTAAATACCAGTAGTTACTCGATCCACTTGATATTGCACGAAGAAGATTATCAAATTGATTCCAAAGTAAGGTCGCAAATTGGCAAAAACGGCCGAAGCCTTCTTCTCAGCTTGAAGATGCGAAGTTAGACAATAGCAAACTCGCGTTCCCTAAACCCGCATTATTTACTTTTTCGGACGTTGTACTTCTTGCCCAAAGCGTTTGTCCCCACCACAATCTCAACCAAAACTCGCGTGCAGGGAACACGATTCCCGCCCTACTCAAACACGGAAACACCTCTGTTTTCCGCTGATGCAAACGACCTCCTCCTCCTCCTCGATTCCACTCCATATAATCTATGCCTGTTTTTTTCTTATTTTCAGTCTTCCAAGCTCTAATCAAGTGTGCCCAAATAACTTTGTTTCATTTGTTTTCGAGATATATGATCACCGATTAAATACCAGTAGTTACTTGATCCACTTGATATTGCACACAATTATTCTAAATAATAATTTCTGTAATGTGGACGAAGAAGATTATCAAATTGATTCCAAAGTAAGGTCGCAAATTGCCAAAAACGGCCTAGAAGCCTTCTTCTCAGCTTGAAGATGCGAAGTAAGTCAATAGCAAACTCGCGTTCCCTAAACCCGTATTATTTACTTTTCGGACGTTGTACTTCTTGCCCAAAGCGTTTGTCCCCACCGCAATCTCAACAAAACTCGCATGCAGGAAACACGATTCCCGCCCTACTCAAACACCTCTATTTTTCGCTGATGGAAACACCTCTGTTTTTTTTTTTTTTTTTTTTTTCAACAAATAACCTATGCTTACTCAAAACTCAATAATTTCATACAAGTCCTCAGTTTATTTTGAAAGCCTTCATCCTCCGCACAGTGGTCAAGGCATGCACTGGTCTATCCCATGTCAAAGCTGGACAACAGGTTAGTGTCAAATGTGCAGTCTATTAAAAGATGCCCGTAAACTGCCCGATGCCCAATGCAATGTCTGAATCAGACATGATTTCTTGGAGTGCTTTAATTTTGGGGTATGCTCGACTTGGACATGAAAGTGAGGCCAAAGAGGTCTTTGAGGATATGGAGGATAAAGGGATCGAACTGAATGTGGTATCTTGTAATGGGATGATCAATTAGAGTGGATGTTATTCGAAATCAGTGTTGACGATTCGAAAGATGCATTCGCGAGGTGTAAAGCCTAATGGGAGTGGTATATCAAGTGTTCTTGCGGCAGTGGGGGATTTGGAGGATTTGATTTTGGGTAGTCAAATTCAATGGTATGCTGTTTTGTGATGAATGTTACACTATTTTGTCGGGGACACCTTTAAAATAAGTAGTCTTAGAAATGTTACGCCATTTTGAAATGCATGATATGATGAAAATATTATGCATTCTTTTTGTAAATGTTATGTCATTTTTTGTTACGCCACACTCATGATGTTTGTTACATTTTTTTATTGTTAATATTAAGTCTTCTTATGGTGAAAGTCAATGGGAGTAATAGGGGTACGTTAGCATTCCCCTACAATTAAAGTTCTGAAATATTGTAATGAATAGTGGGACATGTTCTTTCCCCTCATTTTGTCGTTGCTCGCGTTTGAGTGCAACATTTAGTTGCTCTTTGTCAATTATAGCTTGAGTTTTCATTTGTTACGGTTCTTTTGCCTTGTGATCTTGTTCAACGATTTCTTTTAGTTTCTTTCTCATGTTGCTTAATTTCGAGACAAATATATTTACGCCAAATAATTGATTGATGTATTTTTGCCCATTTTTGTCTAGGGCCACGTCAATTCCTGTGGCTACATCAATTCGTGTGGTCCATCATTCAATCATGGTAGCTCACCATCTATCTCACCCTCAGGGCTAATCAGTTCTAGGCTTCTAGCCCAATCCAAAGTTCTTTGCAGCAGTTTTTGCTTTCTCCCATATACTGTAGTTCTTCAGCAATGTTAAATGTGGGCTTGCTTCCCTGCTTTAATAACTTCTTAGATCCTCTCCATCACTCTTCCTGATTCAACATTTGCAGATCAAATGGTTTCGCCATTCACTGCTTTGAGGAATTACTCGACTAAATCGGGCTGTCAAACCCTCTATGATGAGCACTGTAACACCTCTTCAATTACTGAGCTTCATAAAGGCTGTAATGTTTGGACTTTGATTTGGGGTCTGGATATTCTGGAAAGAGACAATGTTTTTATGTGGAAAAGTTTTGAAGGGATCTTTGATCTTTGGATCAAAATCTGAGCCGTTTATTAGAATGTTGCAAACAATATGAACCATCAATCTAGAAAAACATAGTTCTGAGTCGTTAATTGGAGAACATATCTTCAAAATCAGTCCCTCATATTATATAGGTTATTTTTCTACTGATGATCCAGTGCTTAAAGGTTATGTTTGAAGTATCTTTCTGGAGTGTACTACAAAAACTAACCTCTGAACTTGTTATATGAGGTAGCCTTGGTATCCGGCAGTATCCGGATGCTAATACCATAGCTGTGGCTAAACTCAACTGGAGAGTTAATGCGGAGTATAGAGTTTGGTCGTGTCTTGATTTTAAAGTATAAAAATAGATCGATTGCTTACAATCATCCCTCTCCTACTTGGAGAGGCTTGAGCAAAAGGGAACAGGTTTACAGTTCGGGGTTCAGGGTTTGCGATTGAGAGTGGACTCAATATGTCGTTTTGGCCACACCACAACTGGACTGGTTTAGGATCTGTGAGATCTTTGATCTCGGGACCTTTACATGGAGATGAGGCTAGCCTTAGTGTTAGAGATGTGTGGGGTAATGACGGTTGGGATCGGTCTAGAATTTCTTTTGTTTTCCCTACTAACATTCTCGCGTGCATCTTCTGTGTTCAACCCCTAAGGTTGGACCTCCAACCCGACGAAATTGCTTGAAATCTTGCTACGAATGGGGACTGCTTGGCTTCTCACCAGGGACTTTGATTGCACCCCTCTGTTTGAGGATTGGAATTGGATATGGAAAGCACATACTAATCCTATAATTCAAAATTTTATTTGGCTTGCTGCTCAAAATAGGCTTAAAATTTTTTTGAGAAAAATTATCCTTTTTGGCTAATTTATGAGTTGGTAGCAAGACTAGGCAAATATGCCAGGGTGAAACTCCCTCCCTGTCCATGCGGTAGCAAGTTTGAGCCTCCTTTGCGGTAGTAATCTTGTGAACTAAATGCCTTGCGTGGGGGTACTCTTGTAAAACTCGCGCTTTAGTGAGGCTATATATGGTGACGGGTTGTCCCTTCCAAGATAGTAGCTATCTTGCAAGCAAGAGCACCTCAAGCCGAACATTCCACATCGGTTAGGAACCTTATAGTCACGCTTAAAGGGGTCATTACGTCGGTCGTCCCTTTGCAACCAGTTCATCCGGGAAAGCACAAAATAAAGGAAAAGTGAACTTGTAACTGTCATTTATCTGAAGCTAGTCTGCTACTTTGATCACCTCAAGACCTTTGCCGGAAAACATGATACTATCCCTTCATTTTCAAGAAAACAAATCTTCTGTGTCTCTCATGGGTGGCTGAATCTGTCTCTCTCCAGCTTCACTACAAACAACTGCGAAAGCTACAGGGAAGGAAGTAAGTCGTTATCATGCCCATTATCCTCTCTCTCAATTTTCACAAGAGCATTTCCTGCAACTGGTTTTTGAAAACATGTTGAAAACAATACATATTAGTAGTCATTTTGTAATGGTTAATGGTCGCTGTAACTAGTCGTCGTGATAGTTCCTTAAAACATGTTGTAAAAATTCTGTGAAGGATATCAAGTGTTAGTAGTAGTAGGAAATCAAGTGTTAGTAGTAGTTGCCTAGTCTTGCTACCAACTCATAAAAATTTTTTGAGAAAAATTATCCTCAAGTCAGTCCATCAATGTTCTTTGTGAGGTATGTAATTCTGGTAGTGAAAACATGGACCATGTTCTTAGGGACTGACTGGTGGTGGGCTCTGTATGGGAGGGTTTTGGTGTCCCGAGAAGTTCTGTTAGTTCTTTCTCCTTCTCTTTTCCTTTTTGGCTCAAAACCAACTGCGAGTCCAAGGCCAAACACCGATCGGGTATCCCTTGGAGTGTCGTTAAACCCTTTTCTGTCATGAATCCAACCGGACCAGAGACCACCTAGAATCCACTGTTAAAATTTCCATTGCCCAGGCAGTTGAATGGAAGCATATTGCAATTATGGATTTGGAACCTCGTGTTACAAATGCTGTGCTTGTTAATTGGTGTCCGCCTTGCACAAATTGCATTAAATTAAGTACTGATGGTGCACGCAAGAAAGACTTTAGCCAAGCCACAGGAGGTGGTTAAATCCATGATGAAAATGGGAGCTGGATTATTGGTTTCCATAGGTCCTTGCGGCCAATGCACAATCTGGAGGCTCTATGTGGGTTCTCAGGGATGGTTTGCAACTGGCTAAAAGCAAAGACCTAGTACCCATCTGTGTGGAAATAAATGGAATAGCAGCCATCCATCTAATTATGGGTCCGAATCAACCACGCCACAATTTGAGTAATTTTATCCATGATTGCAAATGCTTGATGAGGCAGCTGGGAGTGGAGAAGATTGATCATGTCTACCGAAAAGGAAATAAGTGCACAAAATTGTTAGCTAATATAGATTTTCATGTTTTTTATGTTGCTCTGGTATGGATTAATTCGCAACTTTGCGATGACACCAATGGGGTTGCGAACCCTAGACTCTTGTATGCTTCTTAGTTTATTTTTCTAATACTAGTCAGATGCCGGCGCGCAAGGCGCGCCGGGTTTGTTTTTCGTACTGATTATATTGATTGAAAAATAATACTCATATTAGATAGCTATATTGACTCAAATCAATCTTATTTGAAATGTATCACTTTCGTTCTTTTCATAGAGATCATATGCTCGCACACAACTATACAAAGTGAATTGGTAACCACCTTTATATTGATGTAATTTTGCGAAAACATTTTCAAATTAAATGTTTAATCTTACCTGGAATAGGTGTTAACCAAAGTGTGTTCTAATATGTAATTTAAATTTTCATACAAACATAAGTAAGATGTCCATCTTTGAAAAGTTTTGACGTTGAGTTTTGTGACATTTATATTTGTGACACTATTTTTCTCAAGAAAATGAAATTTGAGTAAATTTCTTAGTTGTCTAACTTTCTTAATTGATTGCTTAAGTAAGCTGTATAACTTTAGTACCTTATAATTACTTCTTATGTTCCATTTTCATTGTTCAATCTCGAAATACTACAAATTTAAGGAAACATCATGATTATCTTTTCAAAATTTCACAATTCCAATAATACCCTTGATTGATTTTTAGGATTTGATGGAAACCTATTTATGGCTCCAACAAGGCACAAAAGTCTGCTCCAATTTGAATTTTTCTGATCATTCTCGAAATTGGAGTCAGAACATGGGATTGATATTCCGGTAAAAAAAAGTACATTAAATTTAAAATTCAAACTTCCTCCTTTCAAATGTCAAATTTGGGAGAAGGGTAAAATGAGAAAATTTAAAAGTTTGTACCTTTGTCTTTTCAAATGGACAATCTTTTTGGGACCAAAAAAAGGGGAATTTTAGACAAAGTAAATGAGATGTAGGGAGTAATAATGAAACCCAATGGTAGAGGAAAATTTAGTTGACATGAAATTTCAAACACACTCATTTTTTTTTTTTTTTAAAGTATTGAAAGATGTATCTTGTGGTTATAAAATAAGACTTTGTAGTTTTATTTGTCCAAAGATTGAAGCTCACTATTTTATTATACTTAGTAACGAAATTTAAGTGAGTGTAAACATATAAGATCAATTATTTGTTCTTTTAGGTTAACTGAAGTCTTTGATTTATTGTTACCCAATCCACAACAAGAGAAGAAGACATTTCATTAACAACATTTGGTTTAGGTTTAATTTAGTAAATAACTGAACCGAACAATTTGGTTCCTATTCTCACCCTTTCCGTTAGCACCTCCTATTTCTCAATTCAACCATCATACCACCATCACAGCTCCTCCCACCACCACCCCTACAACCGCTCCACCACTACTACACCGCCACTCCTACAACCACTCCACCACCACGACTCCACTACCACTCCACCACCACTCCACCACCACTTCACCACCATCACCATCAATCCACCACCACTTCCACCACCGCCACCACTTCCAACACTTCATCGCCACCACCACCACTACTACCACCACCCCCATCGCTCTAGCCCACCACCACTACCATGTTGCTGCCGCTGCCACCACAACACCACCACTTCCACCACTCCACCAATGCTACACCATTACTATACAATCGAGGGCAGCTAAGCAAATGATTAGTATTTTTTCATACAAAAGTAAATGATTAGTACCTATTGTGTTATGATCGAAACCCAGATTTTTTTGAATGAAGACCAAAAAATCAACTTATTGACTTGTTTTTGACTTTATTCAAAAGATCCAGGTTTCGATTGTAATTTTTACTTTTGAGATTCCTTTAGTCATGAAGAAGTAATAATATTAAAAATTTAAAAATTGCGAAAAAGTTTAAATAATGACCCAAAAATATAAGCAATTTGACTTATTAGGCCAAATACGCCCTAATCAAACTTACAATTATCCGATTGAGTTAATTCATCTAGGGCAACTAAGCAAATAATTTTAAAAATAATGAATAGCTTAAATTAATTTATGGGATCCAAAATAAGCTCTACTCACTAATGGGTAAACCGTAAATGTATAGTACTCATAGATTCTACACATAGAGCACTGTACCCACGCATGCTTATCCACTTTCACTGACCAGCTCTCGCCTTATTAGTTATTTCTTCTCCACGACGAATTTTTGGGCGTCGGGTGAGTATCACGTCACCCGACTGACCTGATGCCCGAGCCATACATTCAGGCTGTCTAAAAGTGTATTGAACGGCCCAAATTAAAACACTCTCTCTCATCTCACATCAACACTTTCTCTCTCCAAATCTGAGCCGTCCAAAACCGAAATAGATGGCTCGGATACGCCGAGCGGGCACCATTGAAAATTTTCTCGTTTTCCACGCATGCCATACAAAAATTGCATTACCCAAAACTTGTCCTTTTGCGGGTTTTTTTTTAACCGCTCCTTTTGCGGATTAAAAAATCCAAAAAAAGCTTGCACTCTTTCTGTTGTCCCCAGCTTCAACACTAACCACAAACCAAATTCACGGCTCAAGGAAAAAAGCCATCATAATACCACATTGCGATTATCAATAAAAAAGAAATTACATGGCCAAAACCCAACTACTCTATCTCTTGATAATGGGAGCAGTAGATATTTTTCTTGTTCTTTACATGGAGGGGTATTTTTTTTAAAATTAATATAGGGGTAAGTTGGGAGAGTGCAAAAGTAATCTTTCTCGGATAATTATGTTGGGAAATCGAAGCATCGCGTTTGACTCACAACGAACAAAAACACTTCAGGATCTTGGGATACTATCGTCATAGGAAATAAACCAGAGAAAAAGGAAGAGAAAGAGGAACAGAAAAATAGAACACACAGATATACGAGGTTCGACAACTTGTCTGCATCCCCGGGAGCCACACCAGTCCACTATGAACTGAGAAAACTAAAGATTAGAAGTCTTCTCTTTCCTCTCTGAGAAAAATTCTCTTGTACTCTCTCTCTCTAGAATTCTCTCTCTGTATAGTCTCTCTAGCAAACTGCTCAAAAAATAATGAATACAGCAACTAATATTTATAGGCAAACCCTAAGTGACAGTTGGACCCCTCCAACCAACTTGGGTCGTGGCCCACGGCCCATCCCGACCGCGAGTCTGCCTGTCGCGCACTACCTACCGCGAGTCTGACTGCGTGCTTACCTGTCGCGGACCACCTACCGCGGAACCCTCTGCGCAGGTCATAGATCTCTGTTGCTGAACTTTGTTGCTGAAAGTTGTTTGCATCCTCAACAATCTCCCACTTGAAGATAACTGAAGCAAACTAATATCAACAACCTCAATCAATAGCGCGGGCGTAGTGAACTTCACCCCTCCTCGTGCTACTCCGGCCCTCCAACTCCTCATGCGCGAAGGCCAACTGAAGTTGAGCACAACTTCAATTTCTCGATAGTGACCGACTTTGTCAATATATCTGCCAGATTTTGGCTCCCCAAAATCTTCTCCAATAACAATTCCCCTTCTTCCAAAAGCAAGCAAATGAAATAGTACCTCAAATCGATGTGTTTTGTTCTGGCATGAAATACTGGATTCTTCGCAAGGAGTATAGCACTCTGGCTGTCACTAAAAAGAATACTATTCTCCTGATTCAAATCCAACTCACCTAGAAAAGCCTTCAACCCAATCATCTCCTTAGCGGCCTCCGTGACTGCTACATACTCAGCTTCTGTCGTGGACAAAGTTACCAACTTCTGCAGATGCGAGACCCAACTCACCGCTGTTAATCCCAAAGTGTAGACATATCTTGTGGTGCTTCGCCTTGTATCGTGATCACCCGGAAAATCTGCATCCACATATCCTCTCACCACCAAATCTGTTCTCCCAAAACACAATGGCACATCCGTGATCCCGCGGAGATACCTCAGTATCCACTTGACGGCTTCCCAATGCTACTTCCCCGGATTGCTTGCAAACCTGCTCATAACTCCCACTGCATGCACGATGTCTGGTCGTGTGCAGACCATTGCGTACATCAGACTACCAATGGCTGAGGCATACGGTACCTTGGCCATGTGCTCCTTCTCAGCATCTGTCTTCGGAAACTGCACGTCAGAAAGTCTAAACTGACTTCCCATAGGCGCGCCAACTGCCTTGGCGTTCTGCATATTAAACCTTTCAAGAACCCGTTCAATATACTCAGCTTGACTCAACTTCAAGACCCCTTGAGTTTTGTCCCTGCTGATCCTCATTCCAAGTATCTACTTCGCTACACCCAGATTTTTCATAGCGAACTCTGCTGCCAACTGTTGCTTCAACCTGTTTATCTCGCGCAAACAGGACCTCGCTACAAGCATATCATCTACGTAAAGTAGTAAAATTATGTAGCTCGCCTTACATCGTTTAAGGTAGCAATAGTGATCTGCGTGGCACCTCGTGTAGCCGTTGCCCTGCATGAAACTGTCAAACTTCTTATACCAGTGTCGAGGAGCCTGTTTCAACCCATACAAACTCTTCTTGAGTCTGCACACCATCTCTTCCTTGCTCTTCTCAATGAAGCCAACAGGCTGCTTCATGTAGATTTCTTCATCCAAGTCACTATAAAGAAACGCAGTTTTAACATCCAACTACTCAAGGTAGAGATTTTTAGCAGCCACCAAACTCAATACCACTCTGATAGTGGTCAGCTTCACAACTGGGAAAAAAATCTCCGTGAAATCAACTCCTTCTTTCTGTTGAAAGCCCTTCACAACCAATCTGATCTTAAACCTCTTGCTGTCGTCGCTCTCCTGCTTGACACGGTATACCCACTTGTTTTGTAGCGCCTTCTTCCCTACAGGAAGTTTCGCCAACTCCCAAGTCACATTCGAGTGGAGAGAATCCATCTCCTCTTGCATAGCATGTTCCCACTTCACAGCGTCACTGACCTCTAAAGCCTCGTCATAGCAAGACGGTTCCTCGCTATCTGTCAAAAGCAAATAATACATCGACGAAAAGTATTTCGGATTAGGTTTGGGTACCCTAGTTGATCCCTTTACCGCGACAGCTGGTGAGCTAGACCTTGTCTCTGGAACTGCCCCAAACTCTATCCGCAAGACTGCTTCATCCGCCCGGTCAAATCCCGGCTCATCCCCACTGCTTTCTAGAAGATCCTCCAAACTAAAGTACTCAGGTGACTCGCAATCCTCTCACGTTACCACCCCTGCAGGAACTTCCGCGGCAGAACCTTCGCGATCCTCTCACGTGACCACCACTAAATCCCCACCCATTTTGACCAAAGTCTTGCCCATTTCTTTAACTCCAGTGGGCCCATTCATTTTTGTTTTTTTTTTCTTTTCTCTGCCTTTCTTTTTTTTTCGGTTTGTTCTCTTTCTTTTACACATTGGGGCAAAAGCCGCAAAACCTATTTTCCACACTCTCTCTCTCACTCTAACTTTACTCTCCTCCCCTCATCATCTGCAACTCCCATCTCTCTCGCTCTCTCTCTCTCCACCACCGGAGGCGACACCACCCCAGCAACGCCGGACCACCAATGTCTCTTTCTCTTAACCACCGACACCCGCCCCCACAGATCTCTCTCTCGATCTCACACTATCTCTCACCGTCTCTCATCGTCCATCTCTCATCTATGGCGGCGATTTGTGAGCTCTCTCTCCCAAATGGCCACGGCGCTACATTGATCGGAGTACATGCTCTTCTACTCGGAATATATTATCTCCTACTGAGCAGTCGATAGATCTGTGAGAGTCCTTCTGAGCCTTCGACCGGAGTGGCCGTATGTGACTCTGGTCCAGCAAGACGATGGGCCGAACCTGGATGTGCCGATCGCATACAAGGACGAGTTTTCAAAGACGATGGACTACTTCCGAGCTGTTTCATCGGAGACGAAGGCTGCTGGTACATCTCTCTCTCTCTCTTCACCTTCTCCAGCTTGGTTCTCTCTCTGTTTGTGTATGTGTGTGTGTGTGATAATATATACATCGATAGATAGAGAGAGAGATCAGATTTGATTCTGATTCTTTGGGGAGAGGCAGAGATAGCAGGTGCAGGACTTTACCAAAGCACCCCCACACAAAAACTCAATGCATAAACCGAAGAAGGAAAAAAGGACATGGAAGGAAAACATGAAAAGTCCAAAAACCCATTAAAGTTAAAAAAAAAATAGCCAAGGTCTGCACACCCCAAACACCAATCAGAGGCTGCAAAACTACCAAAACAACCTCAGCAACACTACGTACTCAACCACACACTCACCGCATGCAAACAAGGGCATTTAAGTATTTCTAGAAAACGGTTTCGTCCATCTACCAATCCTCCTTTAAGGCAAGCAGGAAGGGATTGTGGATTCTATAGTTGGCTATAATCCCAAACTCAATATTATTACTGTAGCAACAAAAATTGCACATCCACGTGTCACACAAAAGTGGAGAATGTGTTGGGATTCAGTGCGAGGAGGTTAGCTTGCTGGTGAATTGTCTCATGTATATATTTCTCAGGGACTCTACTGCTTGACTGGAACTTGCAACCTCTCGATATAAGCGTTCCCAATAAAATTTAATTTGTTTTGAGACATGACACGTGTCTAACCCCAGTTAATGTTACCTCGTGTCCATCAATCATGCGAACCCTCATTGTCCCAACACCCATAATTTTATTGTTTGTGTTATTAGCCATCCTCATAGTATTTCTGCCACAAGATGTGAAAAGAATACCCTGAAATCTAATTTTTTAGTACCTGAAGTGATTGTAAGTGTGTCACCTTCAACATAAGAATCCTCCTCAGTTGCTGCATTTGCTGAACTTTCCTTAGCTTTGTCCTTCTTACGCTCTCGACAGTCTTTGATTACATGTCTCTCTTTGTCACATCAGTAGTTCCTCCTCTTATCACCACCTAGTTGTGAACGTCCTCTTGACTTGGAACCATACCCTCTCTCAACCTCCCTACCTCTGAAATTCCCACCATCAAATGCAACCGAAGCCAAACCAATGGAGTCATTTTCACTATCCTTCTTCCGCAGTCACTCATGCAAAATAAGGATAGCCACCACAACATCATTGAGTATCCTTGTCGTATATGAGGGTAGTTCTGAGATGCTCATACAAAGGTAAGGGAACCAATAAGATGATAGCCTTACCTTCCGCCACAAGGAGGCAAGGAGATCAACAATATTTGTGCAACTAAAATTTAGGTTAAATGAATTCTTGTGTACTCACATTCAACCATCATACCACCACCACAATCCTTCCCACCACCAACACCATTCCACGACTACTACACCACTACTCCTACAATCACTTTAACCACCACCACCACTACTCCATTATCATTCCCATTACCATTTCACCATCAATCCACCACCACCACTTCACCACCATCACCATCAATCCACCACCACTTCACCACCATCACCATCAATCCACCACAACCACTTCACCAGCACCACCACCCCACCAGCACCACTACTCCACTACCACTTAACCACCATCACCATTAATCCACCACCACTCCACCATCGCTACTCCAACCCACCACAACAATGCCCACCATTGCATAACCATTACTCCTCCGCCATCACTCATTGCCATTATTAGACCCTCATCACTCAACCGCCACCACCACTTCAACATCACCACCGCCACCATTAATCCACCACCATCACTACTCTACTACCACCTCCACCACTTCACCACCATCACTACTCCACTACCACTTTACCACCATCACAATCAATACACCACCGCTATACCACCATCATTACTTCTACTAACGTTTCACCACCTCCACCACTCCACCACGACCACCATTACTCTACCACCCCCACCACTCCAACCCACCACCACTGCCATGCCGTCGTCGCCGCCACCACAACGCTACCATTACAAAACCATCACTCCACTGCCACCACCACCACTCTAGCCCATCACAACAATGCCCACCATTGTACAACATCACTCTCCCGCCATCACTCACTGCCACCATTACACCACCATCACTCAACCGCCACGACTACTTTAAACACCACCACCACTTCACTACTATCTTCATCACCATCAATCCACCACCACCACCACTATTCCACTACTATTTTAGCACAATCACCATCAATCTACCACCACCACCGCTACACCACTGCCATCACTCCTATTACCCCTCTACCACCGCCACCACTTCCACCACTTCACCGCCACCACCCCCATCACTCCAGCCCACCTCTACTTCCATGTCGCCGCCACCGCCACAACACCACCATTCCACCATCACTTCCACCACTCCACCACCACCACCACCACTACCACCACCCCCACCCCCACCATTCCAGCCCACCCCCACTACCATGCCGCCACCACAACACAACCATTCCACCACCACCACCACTTCAGCCCACCACAACAATGCTCACCATTGCATAACCATCACTCCCCTACCATCACTCACTACCACCATTACACCACCATCTCTCAACTGCTACCACCACTTCAACACCATCAACACCACCATCATCATCACCATCAATCCACCACCACCACCACTACTCTACTACCACCTTCACCACCACCACTACTCTACTACCACCTTCACCACCACCACTGCTCCACTACCATTACCACTTTACCACCATCACCATCAATCGAGAACTACTTGTTTTTGCTAAATTGCCTTTGAAGATTCCCTTTAGAGGGTCTTGAATGAGAAGGTGAATGAAGTGCTCTTTTGAATTTAATTTATTATTTAAGGGATTCGTAATTCATTAGTTGGGTGTTTTCAAAGAAAAATATCATAGTTTCGAAGAACATCTAGGCGATGGACCTAGAGAATTCAAGCCATAATTTTGCTACGGCTAGATATTGGTGTTATTGACACTTTGATTTGTAAATGTTAGAATTATAACTGATATAAGATGTTAGCATGCGTTTACATAAAGTACTATTAGCATGTCTGACTTATTTGGGAATCATGAAATTCAATAAAGATAGAATTTGAATATGATACAACTTCTAACTATTTCATCGTTTGCGTTTAGCTAGGGTTGTTTATATCAATTCTTTCTTTCAATCCACAAGAAGACAAAATTATCATTCATTCTGTCTCACACAATAATCCTAACCATACTATCTTGTAAGGATATTCATATAACTTTTTGGGTCACTGTTCATCTAATGACATGGAGTTAAACGTTTTTTGATATATGAGTGATGGTACCGACCAAGAAGGTAAAAAAATAAAGTAATGAGGCATTGAAATTCTATGTGTTTACATTGTTTTCTGGTCGTGCGTAGCACGGGTTTTCTGCTAGTATAAGCCTAGTTGGGACTCACCTCTCATTTTTATTTCCACCTTTCAACTTTTGGCTGTTTGGGTGGTGGAGCCAAAACACATACTACAAAATGTATTTTTCAATTTGACTGATAGAAGGAGAGAAAAATGCAAAAGTTGGTCCAGAGGTCCTTTTCACATTCTATTTGTTAATTACTCACACCGCTTATGTTGCAAAATACATTATGCATTTATCTCCCAAACACTCCACACATCCAAAAGCCAAAAATTCAAAAAATAAAATGCGAAAAACTAAAAAGTGGGGCTCCCAACAACCCCTACGTATGTATTTATGTATATATGAATCATGAATGCATGTACGTATGCATCGAGTTTTGTTACTTTAGTATTTTCCTTTATTTTTTTATCAAACCAAAAGCAACTTTAATAGTTTCATTAACACAACACTTTTTCTCATTTTGAAGTTTCTAGGTCTTCTGGTTCTTACCCTTCAGGGCTCAGATCCCATGTGTCAACTCTTTGTGGCTACTATATGTTGTAGATTAAATTTTTCCAACACTTGTTCACAAGTAGTAGGGGTGTTAATCAAGTCAAACAAACCAAGCACGATATTGTTTAGGCTTGGCTGGACTCCTAGTTACATGTGTTCAAGTTTGGCTGGAGCATGATAACTTTGTGAGACTACTTGTTCAAGTTTTGCTCAAGTTTGAAATTTTGTGTTCGTGATAAGCTTAGCTTGGCTCATGAAATATGCAAGTCAATCTTAAGATTCAAAGCATGAGCTAAGCTCGTGAAGTTTCGAGCTTTCATTAAGACTACACCCCTTCAGAACCTTTGATTAAACAATAGCTTTTATTTGGGGTCCTACAAAAATTTGTTGGAAATGGAAAGTGCAACTCACTGTACACAGGAGGATCACTACCATTGCTTCTCACACACTAAACCATCTTCGATTAACACGCTAATGGCTTCGATCTGTTGTAGATTAACTTTAATCTTAGTAATGGAGAAGGTCTAAAAGGATTTTGGAGCCTTACAATCGCCATTTTCTCTAGTGGTGGAGACCACAGACTGAAAAGGTTTGGGGAAAGTTTAGGTTTTTTTTTTTGAAGTGTTTAGGTTAGAGAATGTGGGGCGTGAGAGTCAGGTGTGTAGTTTTCTCTCCAAAAAACTCATCTAACAGTCCCTTTTTGCTGTTATTGTACAACTCATCCTTTTCCAGTTTCAAATCACAAAAGTAGACAACGGAGGTAAATTGACTAATGGAAGGATAATTTGGGAGTAAAATTGAAATCTGTTTAAGTTTGGGAGCCGATTAGACATTGAGTGTAAAGTTTTGGGGGTATTTTAAAAAAATTTCTTCTATTATTTACTGAATGACCTATTTGTTCACGAGCCTATCGATTCAAACATTCATATACTCAAGCTTGGCTTAAATTCATAAACAACCAAAACAAACGTGATTGAGCATGAATTATATTTCTTACAAAACGAGTTTGAACAAGTCAAAAGTCGAGTAAAGCTCAAGCTGTTTGGTTCGTTTAGCAGCCTGATCCATAAGTTACTCCACCTCTAACCCCAGTCCAACCTATCACATAACGTCTAAGAGCATCCGCATCCACATCATAATCTTTAAATTTCAGACCAAATTACACCTTAAAAGGCTACTTTATTACTTTAGCTACTGCATCGGTCTCTTTATTCTAACTTATCATCTATTAATATATTATTTTCATCTTCCACTAATATAATATTGAAATGTCATTTTTTAAGTATTTCGCTCCAGTTATTTCTCTCATTTCTCTATCTATCTCAAGTCATTGTCTATCTTTAAAGAAAAATGAACCTTCGTGGATATTTTTTAAATTCTTTTGTACTCTAAAGATCCGAAATAGTTCATTTTATTTTATACCCAAGACCACCGAAATGGGCCGGTAAGGCGCCAACCAAAAAGGTCAAAAATTGAGGAACACCAAACTGAAAACACCCAGTTTGTGGAATTTGCATTCGCTGTTTGTGTGGAATGTGCATTCACTATTTGATACTCTTTTTGTCCTTAAATAAATGTCCAGCTTGCAAATCTAGGTATTTAAAAATATGTATAGATTTTTTGTTGAAATTCCCAAAAAAATCACGACTTAAAAGAACTCATTGATATCTATTGATTTATGAAAGAAACTTATTTTTCTAGAAAGAAATTGCGTCTATTTTAAGTCTTAGGTTTATAGGATGGACATTTATATAGGGCCGTAGTGAGTAATAATTGTTACCCTATTTCTCAATGAGCGAATTACAATAATAGAATAATAGGAAATGGTGTGACCTTTCCAAGAAAAGATTTTAAAATATAGCCTAACTTATGAATCGTAACTCGTTTCTCTTGACGAGGAACTGTTCCTTTGTCAATATATTCTTTAGCGACATTGATGCAAGCCCTTTTTGGTGGATTAACTGGCTACTTTGGTCGAAAAGGAAATTTGTTGATAGAGATGTGGATGCTCTAATGCCACAAAGTTGGATTAAAAAGAATAATGCCTCAAAACTTTATTGATAAGTCAAATAAATTTGAAAAACAAATTTGGGAACAGTTTTCTAGATAACTAATTAATATTTCAGTTGGGCAATTTATTAACTTTGCTGTTTGAGTTTTGGAGGTCTGACCTGGGCCTTGTTTATATATAGGAGTACTTTTTTTTCTGGGCCTAGCACAACAGAAATCTTAACATTTTGGGGCCCTTATTTTTTGGGCATTTTTGGGGCCCGAAACAGTGGCTTTCTAGGCTTCCCTCTTGAGTCGGGATTGTTCTCAATGAACGAATTACAGTAATAGAATAATAAGAAATGGTGTGACCAAGAAAAATTATAAAATATAGCCTAGCTTATGAATAATAACTCATTTCTCTTGACAAGGAACTGTTCATTTGTCAATATATTCTTTGATTCCAGTGACATTAATGCAGGCCCTTTCGGGCGGATTAACTGGCTACTTTGGTCCAACAGGGGATTTTGTTGAAAGAGTTTTGGATGCTCTAACGCCTCAAAGCTGGAAAAAAATAAAAAATAACACCTCAGAAATCGATAAATGATTAGTACCCTTTGTATTTTTTCTTACAAAAGTAAATGATTAGTACCCCTTGAATTATGATCGAAACACAATCTTTTTTTAATAAAGATAAAATTGGCTTATTTGCTTATTTTTTTCTTAATTCAGAAAATCTAGGTTTCAATTGTAATTTTTACTTTTTAGATTCCTCTCGTCATGAAAAAACAATAATATAAAAACTAACTAATGCGAAAAAAGTTTAAATAAGGACAAAAAAAAGCCATTTGGCTTATTAGGCCAAACAAGCCCTAATCAAACTTACAGTCGAGGGCAACTAAGCAAATAATTTTAAAATTAATGAATAGCTCAAATTAATTTATGGGATCCAAAATAAGCCCCACTCACTAATCGGAAAATGATTAGTACCCCTTGTATCATGATCGAAACCCAGATTTTTTTGAATGAAAACAAAAAAAATAATTTATTGGCTTATTTTTTACTTTATTCAAAAGATTTAGGTTTCGATTGTAATTTTTACTTTTTAGATTTCTCTCGTCATAAAAAAGAAATAATACGAAAAATTAACAATTGCGAAAAAAATTAAATAATGACCAAAAATATATGCCATTTTGGCTTATTAGGCCGAAGAAGCTCTAATCAAACTTACAATTATCTGATTGTGTTAATTCATCGAGGACAACTAAGCAAATAATTTTAAAAATAATGAATAACTTAAATTAATTTATGGGATCCAAATTAGGCTCCACTCACTAATCGGTAAATGTTTGTATTCAAAGATTCTACACACAAAACACTATACCCACGCACGCTTATCCACGCATGACAAGCAAAAATTGCACTGCCCAAAGTGACCTTGTTTAGATGGATATTTTTAGAAAGTGGACAATCATTTTGGGAAATTAAAAAATGGAAAGAGGGACAAGCAATTCGGGACGAAGAAGTATTTGTTTTTTCATGCCGTGCCATGCTCGGCTAGAATTGTGCTGTGCCGTGCCCGGCTAGAACTGTGTCATGTCGTGCCGTGCCCGTCCCACTTCCGTGTCGTGCCCATCCCACTTACGTGTCGTGACGTACCAGACCAATTTTCGTGCCGTGCCCGTCCATGTGACCACTTCGACTGTGTCGTGTCGTGCCATGCCAGGACCACGACCTTGCCCTTACCGTGCCGGCCCGGCCCACTTGACGAGTAGGCCCTACCCAGTGTACCCAAGCCTCAAAACACAACCGTTTTGGCTCATTTTGCATGTGCTTCACCTTGTGCTCGCTTCTAGCGTTTCCCTTTGATCCATGTTTGGTATCCAATAAATAGGCATAATAATTGATAATTTTGTGAGCCCATTTCGGGTTCCAAAAAAATTATTCAAATCGCAATTTATTGTTAAAATATTTATTCTTTATCCGTTCTTCTTTGTTCTGCTCCTTCACGCCTCTTTTAAGATAAAGAATAGAAAAGATAAAAGATGACAGGAGTATGGGAACTGGGAAGTGCTCCACTTTTTAAGATTTGTTAGTGTATGGTGTAGCACACCGCAATTTAGCATGCTCCTATTCTTTTTAGTCCATTTTTATTACAGTATTTTCGTCATTTTTATTGTCTTTTTGTGTGTTGCTCTATGTTTTCATCATCAATATAATTTGGGTTATATAAATAAACGTTTAAATTTATTCCAAATCTATTACAATCGAAACCTAGATTTTCTGAATAAAGACAAAAATAAGCCAATAAACTAATTTTTTCATCTTTATTTAAAAAAATTGTGTTTCGATCATAATTCAAGGAGTATTAATAATTTATTTTTGTAAAAAAAAAAAATACATGGGGTACTAATCATTTACTTTTGTAAGGAAAAATACAAGGGGTACTTGTTATGGCTTTTTCAAAATTCGCAAGGGTCCTATGGATTCTGAAAAAGCCCCTACAGATATCCAATTAAACTAATTTTTATAAGAACCAACGAAAACATATTTTAAAACTAATGAGCGGTTTGATTTATCTTTGTGGAACCCAAAATGAGCCCCAAAAAAGGATTTGGGGATCTTGTAGGGCGCATCCAGGCCGTCCATCTTGCCAATGGACGGCTCAGATTTTAATCCAAATAATGGACGGCTTGGATCAATAAGAGTTTGGATTAAATCCGAGCCATCGGTGCCCAAAATGGACGGCCGGATCGGCTGTCCAATCCCCACAAAAATAACCTTCTAATAATATAAAATTGAGAGTCTTTTTTTTTTTTTTATATATTTAAAATTGAGTGTCTGATCACTAAATCTTAGATTGACAATTTATTTATTTTTTATGGGGGCCCATTTCTGAACCCACATTGATGATTAAAATCACTCATTGTTCTTACAGCATTTTTTTTATTAGTTCCTACGAAATATTAATTCAAACCGATACCCAATAAATGGGCTTGGTGTTGATATTTTGTGGTGCCCATTTTGGACCAATAAAAAGATTCAAACCGTAAGTTATTATTTAAATAATTTTTTATGAGTTCTTGTAAAAAATAAGCTCAGTCTGATATTTGTAAGAACTTCTTCCAAATTCGTGCAGGCCCTGTGATTAAAATTATTTTCGTAAGCACATTATTTTTAAGTTTGCAAATTGTTTTTGCAAATTGTTTCATAAATCTCTGCTAAGTGGTTTGCATACTGGCGATTGGCTACCAACATTCACCAAATTAGCCGTCTATTCTAGATTGTGAGTTACTCCTGAATTTTTTCCTTTCAAAAAAAAAAAAAAAAAGTATTCCTGAATTTTTACTTTTCGCTTTGAATTCAAGTCTCACTCGTACACCCCACTCAACCCTCTCTCTCTCCAACTTTACCCTCTCAACAGCCATCTGCACCCCCATCTCTCTCTCTCTCCTTCAAAATCCAACACCCACTCACACACACTCTCTCTCTCTCTCCACCACCGGAGCCACCACACCCACGCCGGAATTGCACCAACGTCGCCGCACCGCCAATGTCTCCTCCTCTCACCCACAGACACCCACCCCCACCCCAAACGACGCCGATGTCCATGAAACCGGTGCCTGTCCGACCTCCACCTTTGCCGCCGTCCAACCGACTCCTTCTTGAAACCGGGTTCAGAGAGCTCTCCCCTCTGACATAAGATAGATCTGTTGAGAGTCCTGCTGACGCCTCGACCGGAGTGGTCGTACGTGACCCCGTTCCAGCAAGACGATGGGCCGAACCCGGCTGTGCCGATCGCGTACAAGGAGGAGTTCTCAGAGACGGTGGACTACTTCCGAGCTGTTTCGTCGGAGACGATGGCTACTGGTACGTCTCTCTCTCTCTCTCTCTCCTCTCTCGAGTTCGCTCTCTGTCTGTGAGAATGATCGAAATTCCTAGCCATAGTTTCTCATGACTGATCTTTGTTTTGTTTCCTCCACGTCTTCTTCACCTCCTCCGGCTTGGTTCTCTCTCTGTTTGTGTACGTGTGTGTGCTATATATATATATAATTTGAGAGAGAGAGAGAGAGGCAGAGATGATTAAAAAGATACAGCGAGAGATTGATTTTGCAGAAGAAATCAGATTTGATTCTGATTCGTTGGGGAGAGGAAGAGAGAGTAGGTGCATGACTTTACCAAAACACCCCCACACCAAAACCCAAACCGTAAACCAAAGAACGAAAAAAGGACATGGAAGGAAAACATGGAAAGTCTGAAAACCCATTAAAGTAAAAAAAAAAAAACTACAATCTGCACACCCAAATTTGCCTGAGCCACCAGTCAGAGCATGCAAATCTACCAAAACACCCTCAGCAATGCTACCCAACCAACACACTCACCGCATGCAAACAAGGGTATTTGAGTATTCCAACAAAATGGTTTCGTCCATGTACCAATCTCCCTTAAGGAGAGCAGGGAGGGATGTTCCTGGTTTACCCAAAAAAAGGACACACCCGCAGCGCAGGGAAAGCCATCTGGAAAGTATCGAGTTGCCTAAAGAAAAGCCCCTTTCTTATTATTCTTGTCTTGCTTGCCTTTGCCTTTGCCTGAGTATAGTATCGATGTTAGAATTTAAAGGATCTGCTCCAAGAGCACAAAACTGTTGTCCACAAAGTGTAAATGTATTGTCATAATATGTGTGTTAAGATGCCCTTATATGTCACATTAAAAAGATTAAGAAAGGAATTTATTAATCTTTGAAGAGATGATTACAAAGAGTAAACAATGCCGGGGGCACGATGGCATCACAACAAGAAGCTTGCATCCCAACTATGTTGGCACCCAAGCCTCTTGACAACCATATGCCACCCAGGACACAAAGAAATCAACAAGGTTGGCAAAGAGCCAACCAAAATAAATCTACCAATATCCCAAAAAACCAAGAAAGATACAAGGTACAACAGAAAAAAAAAGCGCATAGCCAAGGAGTAAGCATTCGCTCAAAGATAGCAACCCACACATAGGACCCTAGACTTCCACTAATTCAGCTAAATTCCAGCATACCAGCAATTATGCATCAGCAATCCCAACAAAATGGGAAGACGGAATCGGCAGCATTTTAACCTCATAGCACCCTTCTCAAAGCTTGAGAGCTCACTTGAAGAAAACCAGCATCTCGTATAGCATTAGGAAGAAAACCAACATCCTAAACAAGTATAATCTGCAGCAGACCAGTAGAAAACAGGATCACTACCAAAGCAATTCCAGCCGGAACAGCAGACGGAGTCCTGATGCAGCAGCAAAAACAGCAAAAGAAGACGATCAACAGAAGCCTTGAAACTGCAGCAACCACTATCCTGGCATTGCTGAAATCAAATCATCTTACTTCTTAGAACTCTAAGTTATATCAAGCATAATGGTCATACAAGAAGTAGTTTCTTTTAGTAAAACCATGGAGTTCACGAGTATGTACCCTAACCATATGTGCGAGAACAAAGATTTAGTTAGACTGAGAAATAGAACAAAGATTTAGCATTCTATGAATTAAACTGGTAAATCAACTCATCGCTAAAAGAGAAGAAACTACTACATGTTAGCATGCATGACTGTGTAAGATGCCATACATGGAAAGCTAGGATACAAAGAATGAACAAAGAATAAAAAGTGCTAATTAAGAAATAATTGATTGGCTTGATGCAAGAGGAAAATCAATGACTTCATTGACTTACATGTCTAATTTTAAGGCAGATCACTCATTCGCAGTATCCGGTAGCGCCATTAGAGGGGGATAAGGCAGTGAAGTACTTGACCGAAAGTTCACTCTGAGCTACAACAACCACACGCATCACAAGCTTATTAGGTGCGGACAGTTTGCAGTTAACCAGCATGCAAAACTTCTCAACAACAATTGGAACTAAAAGAAAAATATTAATGGATAAAGGGGAAAAAATGGTCAGTGATGTGTTAACCAAAGAATATTGTATTAAGACGTTGGAGGACCTCTGCATTGTTCTAAATTCCTCAGTTTTTTGCAGTATTGCGCAGTGTGTCTCAAGGAATCTGGAAGCAAAAAAAAAAAAAACCCCTCAGAAAATGGTCAAGAAAAACAGAAAATGGATAATAGCTAATTTCTTGGCAAGTCTTAGAGGTCACATAAGCAGATGTGCTATCTGAAAGCTTGTTTCCTCAACAGAGTTATTTCACATGCTGTCAGAACCATTGTTATTTCTTTTAGATTTCTTGGAGGGTTCCAACCTAAAACCAATTGGCAGTAGGTGGAGTAGCCTCTAGATTTTATCTCTAGATTTTATTAACCAAGGCTTGGGTGGCTTAGATGAGCGACGTGGGACAAGTCTAACAATTTCATTGCCACTGGAGGTCACAGAAATAATAAGAGCCGGGTGTCTTAGATCAAAACATAGAGAAGAAATTATTACTATGCTAATAGTTTATCTTTGTAAGATTCCATACATCGAATGCTAAGAAGCTCAATGGGAATAATTGCTAAAAAATAACGGTTTCTCAACTTTCTTAAAATTAGCATAATACAATGCTAAAAAATGAAGAATATACGATTTCTCAATGGGAACAATGCTAAAAAATAACGGTTTCTCAAGTTTGCATATGAAGAATATAACGGTTTCTCAACTTTCTTAAAATTAGCATAATACAATGCTAAAAAATGACAAAAATATGGGTATGTAATGTATCCTAGACGTACTCGTATCTTACTTTTCTAGAATTTTTCGTATCACCGCTATCATATAGTATCGTATCGGATCCGTAGCGGCTCTTGCTTGATAAATCCAAATAGATAATCAGTGACTTACTAAATATAATGTTGCGGGCAGATCCTAAGTCTGATTCAGCTATTTGGCATAATCTGCTTGATTGAAAGTGTCACTTTGAGCTTCCTTCCAAGATTTGATTCCCATCAACAACCTCTCGCATCGTAAGCTTATTAAATGTGGACATTTTGCAGTATGACCTGAAGCCCGAAAACAATAACGTTGAAGACAGAAAAATCATGGCTGAGGAACAAATTGTTCAGAAAAGTGTTTAAAAAGAGAGGTATACAAGAATAAGACCTTTGAGGACCTCTGCCTTGCGTTAATTCCTCATATAAAAGGATATGACACACCGTCTCGGAGAATCTGGAAACAGAAAATGTTAGCAGAAAATGGAACAAAAAAGAGAAAAGAGAGAGAGAGATGATCACAGATCATTTGTTGATTAGTCTCAGAAATTACATAAGCAGGCGAATCTATTAGAACACCTCTTTCTCCAATGCAGTAATTTCCCCTGCTGTCAGATCCACTGTTCCTCCCTGAGGTATTAGAAATCACCATTTCTGGACGTGTAAGATCAAAAACTGATTGTTAACATTGATGGTAATCCCAAAAGATGCAAAATAAAGAAAATGCAGAAGTTGAGAAATTACATGATTGACTAGAGGTTGTTTTGCCTTCAAAAGCCAGAATTGGAGTGACACTTCTGCGAATATCTATATGCACATTGGGCCCTACCCCTTCCTGCCAGAGAAACAGGATAGATAAGATTTTCCATGCATTACCTTCTCTGATTTCATCACATGGACACTGACACGCATAAAGGCCCACAAAAGATATATGCAAGCGAGAGAGAGAGAGAGAGAGAGATTGTGCTTGCTTTAAAGTGCAATTGAATCATTAGAACGGGTGTTAGAGAAATAAATTACCGGCTATTATGACCAATGGTATGTGAGCTGTCTTGCGCCACTCTTCGCCGCTTCCCTTTTCAATTTGTTCCGCTAGAATGGGACAATCAAATATAAACAGACGTGGGAAATTGGCAAGGCGCTGAATTGCTTCTCGGGAGGGCAAACTCGTCAGATTCGGACAATTACAGATATCCAGTGATTGAAGAGATGACAAGTTACCCAGCCACTCTGGCAGAGCTTCCAATTTTCCCCAATTCCAGATCCTCAATGTTTTCAAGGCAGTGAGCTGGCCAAGATCAGGTGAACAAGTGAGGTTTTGCCAACCCATTAAGCTTAGAGACTCCAGGGAGATGAAGGGGCACTGTTGAGGGGGATAAGAGGGCCAGGGGAAGTGAAGAAGGTGCACTGAGAATTCACCAATCTCCAATTCCTGAAGGCTTGTCAAGCAGAGCAGCCCCTTCTCCCAAAAACTTTCCCATCTTGGACAGCCTTTGATGGTCATACTCTTAAGGGACGTCAGACTGCATGATTCATCACCTTCCAAACTTTCACACTGCACTATAAGAAATTCAGCAAGGGTTGGCTGTAGCAGCCCCTTCGGCAGACGCCTCAACTCATTGCAATCCCTTATCAAAAGCTGTTGAAGGGACGGTAGGCCGGTGGATATTGTTACCTCTGTTTCTTCGATTATATTAATTAGATCAGAGCACCCTCTTATAGTTAACTTCTCGAGAGAAGTTAGGTTTAGTAGCTGGTTCGGTAAATGATGCAGCTTCTTCAATCCACCTATTTCCAGATTTCTTAGGGATCTGCTACTTTTTCCAAGCAAATCCTCCAAGAAGAGAGCAATATTTTCTGAATTCTGATTGACGCCCATCAACAAGGATGGCCTATCCATCTTTTGACGCACCCACCAGGGGGGAATATCCGTTGAAATACTTATGCTCTGGAACTGGACTGATAACAATTGACCTGGAATGGTTACCAACTGAGGACAATCGGAGATTAGCAACTGTTTGAGACAAGGAAAGAACTTTATCTCACTGGTGGCAGCAGCTGGCAACGATGATACATCTGACCATTCTTCTAGCTTTCGCATATGACGGAGGCTAAGTTCTCTCAATGCTGGAAATACTACTCCGCTTCTTGCTGCCCCACTGCTGCTGCTACTACAACCGACAATGCCTTCGTCCAATCCGTAGAATTCGGGACCAATGCATTTTAGATTATCGAATCCCTCCATTTCAACAACTTCAAGATGTGGAAGGAGTCCGAGTGTGGGGACTTGTTCACATACTTGGCAACTCCTTAATTCAATCTTCACCAAATTTTGAAGGAATTGGGGATTGGCACTTGTCATCCATGACGCAAATTTTTGTCCTCCAAAATTTTCGAGTGTTAAACCCTTGAGATTCTCGTGGGGTTGAAGTCCTTCCAACACATCCGCATGGTTTGTGTGAGATCTTTCAAGTCCAAAGTGAAATGCCAACTCTTGCATATCCTTTTTCCCTATATCGGCCTTTTTTGCTTCTTCCCTGTCCTTCACGAACATTAGATTGTTAACACGTAATCTACCTCTTAGTTGCTTTAAGCTTCCCAACTCTTCAATCTTATGGCTCATATCCTCACCCACAACAAAGAGGGGTAATGTTTGCAAAGAAGTCAAATGCCCTAACTTCACCGGAATCACATTCGGACTAATTTTGCTTTCATCCATACAAAGATGTCTCAAGCTAACCAACTTATGAAAATCCTTTGGAAGATCTTGCAGAGATGATGGCAAAATGAGCGTTTCTAAATTGTAGAGACTGGTGATGAAGTTTGGTAGTTTTTTAAATTTCGTGTTTGAAAGGTTAAGATACCTCAAATGTATAAACTTTCGCATTGAACTTGGCAACTCTTTCATGTGGGATTCTATTAAATGTAGGACACGTACACATTTGGCTGCGTCGAAGTTTTTGGGGAGATGTCCAGTTAACAATAGTGTCCTCAGGTTTCCAAAATTTTCTTGTGGAATCCCTAAACAAGTCTCTTCCTTAAGATGCAATGAGAGATGTTGAACCTTGGGATGGTTCTTCACCTCACTAGCTTCCAAAGTTAAACAACTTCCCTCAGCAACATGAAGCGCTAGATCATGTACAAGATCATGCATCTTGCAACTAGTAATATTATTGAACTCTTCCAATTTAGCTTCTTGAAAGAATGAATGACGCAACAAAATATTAAAATAATTGTTGCCCAAATCTTCCATTTCTAATGCGCTTTCTGCTATAGGATGAAGATATCCTAGACCCATCCAAAGGTGAATCAACATATCTTTGTTGATGTTAGTGTCCTTTGGAAAAACAGAACAATATGCAAAACATCTTTTCAAAAATGGTGATGGTAGGTGATCGTAACTTAGTCTTAACACTGGTAGAATACTGTTTTTACTTTCAAGAGAACGCCATATTTCACTCCTATCGACAGACTCCCATTCACGTTCAGAGTGCTTAGAGTACAATAAACCTCCTAATGAGTTAACCGCTAATGGCACACCCTTACACTTTTCTACCATTCTCCTACCCATATCCTCCAAACTATTTCTCCTTTCCGGTCCCCCCTCTGAGAATACCCTTTTCCTAAACATGGCCCAACACTCATCATCGGATAATTTCCCCAAAGGGTGAGTCAAGGACGATGATATTTGCATTGTTGATACCACATCCATCTTGCGCGTTGTCACTAAAACTTTGCTCCCCTTCAAGCCACCAATTTCTATCAAACAATCTCTCAATCTTACCCATTCTTGATGATCTTCATTCCAAACATCATCTAATACAAGTAAGTATTTTTCTCCACCCATTTTTTCTTTAAGCTTTTTCACTATTCCTTGAATGTTCGGTGTCTCAGACTTATCTCCGGTAAGAGATTGCACCATCTCATTCAATATCCTTTCAACTCTAAAATCATCAGATACACAAACCCACATTCTCTTATTACCAAACTTTTCCTCAACCTTCTCATCCTTGTAAACTAGCTGAGCAAGGGTTGTCTTCCCGAGCCCACCCATTCCTTGAATGGCAATGACAGACAAATTGTCTTCTTTGTCAGCGCCAAGTAACATCTGTCTCACTACAGACACGTCACCCTGCCTTCCCACAACATTTGAATCATCTATATAAGGCAGGGTCGGCCTGAATACCCTAGGTTCAACACTAGCATCTGAGATTTGATTTGCTATAAGACCGATTTTATTTGCCTCATCGCAAATATCATTTAACAGTTCAATAACATCATTGACCTTCTTAGCCATCTTGAGACGAAATGCCAAGTTGCGTACCTGGTCCTTGATTGGTTTTCGTCCCTCGGTCTCCCTTCGAAGAGCTTCGTAAGCCAACTCATCCAGCACATTCTCAGCATGGCAGGCTCCCGCCTTGAGACTTTTTAGCCATATTTTAAAGTGTTCTGATAGAATTCTCTTTCTCTCAGCATCTTGTAACAAAGCTTGAATGGTTGTTAGCCTTCTTCGGAGCTTTTCGAGGTTTTTCTCAAAACCCCATGCCAGGCTAATCTGCTGGGTCGCTAGGGAAATCAAGCCGTTCAAGATTGCCTCGGTAGCAGATGTGAGGAGAAGTTCAGCCATTTGTTCCAACTGAAAAAAAGAAGAGAAATTCTTTAGGACTTCTTCTTCAGGGGAACAAGTTGCTAGAGAATACAAGAGACTTGTGTAGTCAGTGGTGTTTCAGACAACTATTAATATGGTGAAGTATATGATGTTCAACCACACATTTTCTATCCATAGACTTGGGTCATGCCAACTTTTCGTACGTTCGTATTGATGTAGGACAAGAATTTAGGAGATTTCAACTTGTTTAGACATATTCTTATTAGTCTTTTAATTTTGTTAGTCTTGGTTTCTAAGTATTGTTTTGCTTGGTCTCTGTTCTAAGTAATTACCTTATTGTTAGGACTCCTATTAATATAAATAGAGGTGTAAGTTATTCAATTATGAAGTTTTTATCAATAATATTGCAGAGTTTTTCTCTTTCTTCCTTGTGCGCAAGATTTGCTTCTTACTACGAGTTGTTTATCTATTTTAACAAGATAAGGTAAGGAAGTATGTGGTGGATGGCATATGGTGCTGTCATACAATTTGCTACAGAATCTAAATGCTGAAATTTCCAAAGCTACAAAATGTTGATGCTGTCATACAATTTGCTACAGAATCTAAATGCTGAAATTTCCAAAGCTACCAAATGCTGAAATTTCCACAAAATAACAGCCTGGAAAAGGAAGGCTCCATTTGTCTAAGCAACATGTCACTACCAAAGGACTTTTCATCCTCAATGCATTATTTGAGCCCTGCAGAAGTTTCCCAAAGGGACCACCAACCAAGGAAAAGTAATAAACTTTGAGCTTTGGTCTTTGAACTCTTTTTTTTTTTTTTTTTTCTTGAATTGAATTAAACAAATCCATAAATTGAAACGCGTGAGTGATTTTCTACTTACAACCTGGGTCTATTGCTCTCTGCCCCGTCAAAACTGATCTTATCTGTTCCATTTCTTCTTTTAATTATGGCTGAAGAGGTATATATCCGGGCTCAAGATGGAGTGATGGTGGAAGAAGTTTGAAGGACCACCACTAGAATCCCAAATGATGCTATCAAGGTTAATTACAGTTCTAACACTTAACATGAATCTCAATAAATATCAAAAATTACATATGATGTTAAATCCTTTTTATACATAAGCAGAAATTACATAAGCAGGCGAATCTATTAGAACACCTCTTTCTCCAATGCAATTATTTCCCCTGCTGTCAGATCCACTGTTACCTGAGGTATTAGAAATCACCATTTCTGGATGCATAAGATCATTTCCATGGAGAATAATAAATCCTACCAAAACTAGGAAATAGAAAAATAAGAAATGTGCAAAACAGGCAGCATAGAAATAATTTCCTAATAATATTGTTCCTAAATAAAAGTTTCCAAAATATAAAAAATCCTACGATCTTGTCCTACATCAAAAGACCAATTGTTAACTAAAGAAAATGCACAAATTGAGAAGTTACATGATTGGCTGGAGATTGCTTTGCCTTAAAATGTTACAATTGGCGTGGCACTTTCTGCGAATATCTATATCTACAGCGGTCCCTAAGAAATCCTGCCAGTGAAACAGTTTAGATAAGATTTGAGAGAGAGAGAGAGAGAGAGAGAATTAGTAAACTAGTTCACCCATAAAACAGTACGCGTTGATGTATATAGTATTTCAGATTATCAACAGCAAAATCAGCTCGAAATAAATAGAAAAGAGGGGGGAAATTACCATACAAGCAGCGCCATATAATCAGCTGTACTAATACCAAAAGAATAGTAGTCCTACAATCCAATATTTTAATTATTCAGTTTGAGGGAACACACACACATATATACACTCAATAATGAAGAAATAATCATCGAATCATATCACATTGGCACGCACACTGATTGAAAATTATAAGATGCAAAGTACCATATGGCTCTTCACATTTGCTGATACTCCGGGTTAAAAGCAAGTGCCTCTCTGTAAATCAACTCCTCCATCTGTTTCTTAGTCAGAGCATGCTGTTCGAAGTTGAAGTTAAAAGGAGTCATGCAAATAGGCTCGTCCCTGACGTCATGCAGTGATGTCAAGTACGAATGACCTAGAGCATCCTCGACTGAAAAACCACCAAAATATAAGGAGGAATGCATTAAGAAGCATTTATCAGAACTCCCCATTTCAATCATTAGACCAGACCAAAAAATAATACTAATAAAAATAAAAAACAGAAGTATAGTAGTAAACCGGTTTATGAACGAAATTTGGATGACAGGATGGCGTAAATGAATAAATTTAACAACTTTATAATGGAGCAGTAGTGAGACTTTCCCAGGAAATCAAGAAATAAAAACTAAAGGAACTCAGAAGCTGCTAAAAATGGTCCTTTAAACTTGGAAAAGATTGTAACCCCGGGTAGGAGATGGTAATGATGGATATTGTGGAAAAGATTGTAATGATGGCACCTCACCCTAGCCAGGAGATGGTAACACCGGGAGGTGGCCAAACTTCGCCTATAAACACCCGAAGAAGGCACAGAACAGAGGATCAGAAATTACAAACTGAGTACTTTAAGCACATCTGTTTCATCCATGCTCTGAGAGTTCTCAGACTAGCACTATTTGTCCATAGTTTGCCCTTGAGCTAACACTGATTTGATCGACGGAGACATTTCCTACGGTCAATATTGGCTAGAGTGTGTCTAAGACTCTAAGGAGCTCGTAGAGTAATTCCCATCTCCGAGAGGGAGTTCTAAACACAGCCTTCATAATTGGCGACCAGAGTGGGAGCTAATCTTTGAGTTGCCAACAAATGCAAGGGAAGTTGAAAACGTACCGAACACTTCACAAAGACATGAGCGCAGATCACCAGTCTCAATGCAGAGCTGATTGCGCAATTGGACCAACTGGATGAGGAGTTGAGAATCATTAAAAAAAAAGGTCAACCCGGTCCAGGAAACTTTCCAAAGGGAGGATGTGGATGAACGAGAAAGGTTTTCATCTTCTAAGCAAGAACTCAAAGAGAAAATCCCAACACAAAGAGGGAGTCCTGAACCCAGTATCCACAACTTCTAAAATCTTGACTTGGACATCAAAGAGAGAGTTTTTTTTTGTAAACTATTGTGAGTGTAGTGAAATTTTTTTCTCAAAATTGTCTCTGTGATTGTATGCGCATGTGGTTTGAGGTCCTGGTGTGAGCACAACATAGACAATTAACTTTAAATGATTCATGAACTTCAAATAGACAATTAACTTTAAGCGACTCATGAACTTCAAACTCCATGATACTATTTGCCCTAATTCCATAGACATTAAGTTATGAATATTCACAAGCTACAAGTACTAAAGTGAAAAACTATACTAGATATAGTCATCACCAAAACTACAACTTCAATCAATCCACATGGTTACTAGAGTTTTGCCTAGGGTTCAAACCTCACTAATACCAACTAACACTACTGACTTTTGCCCTAACAAAAAAAAAAAATTAGGTTACTAGAGTCAGATCCATGTTTATATTGTGTTTGGGTCTTACTCCCCTTGTATTTAACTTGCGTTTTCTCTCTCAACTTAAAGAGTGCCTTTGTTATTGTATTGTATTTGCACGTCTATTTGTGTCTTTATTGTGTATCCCAATTGTGATACAGCAAATCACGCGTTGTCAAGCAAATTACTTATACTCTCGAGGACTGGATCCACCAAGGAAATAGGAAATAGAGATACAAACATGAGAACCAATCAAATGGAAGGAGCTCCAGAAGTTGAGATTCGAAGTAGTCTTCTTCTAAGTCACAATATTTGAATCAAAAGAATGATGTTAGGCACCAAAAGAAAAAATAGAACAAAAAGTTACTGACGGAGACAAAGAAGAATTGATACTATTTAGGCACAAAGACAGTGGCAGTAGGGATCGGAAGAGACTTCTACAATCAATAGCCGTCACGAGAGATGCTGCGCTGTCACGCCCAGAACGCTGCGGCTCAGGCACCCCCGATGCATCAGATGAGGCGATAGGGTTAGTCGCACCAATACTTGAAAGTCGTCCGCATTAGTAGAAGTGAAGTGGTGGAAGGCCCTCTTGACTCGGATTTGCAACGTTTATAACAGACTAGCACCGAAAGCCATTTGAGAAAAAAGTTATAATCAAGTGTGCCCAGCTCATTTTTCTTCAATTTTTTTCGGACTGTATCTTCTCCGATTAAATACCAATAGTTATCTGATTACATTGATATTTTACAGAGTTATTATAATCAACAATTTCTACAATGCAGACGTATCGGATCGTCAAAGTAATCCCAAAATAAGGTCGAAAATTGCCAAAAACAGTGAAAAAGAGTTCTACTTAAAACTTCGCATTTTCAAGATGCGAAGTATGGTCAATATAAAACTTACGTTCCATAACCCCGTATTTCTTATTTTCTAGTCTTCCAAGCTCTAATCAAGTGTGCCCAAATAACTTTGCTTCATTTGTTTTTGAGATTTATGATCGCTGATTAAATACTAGTAGTTGCTCGATCCACTTGATATTGCACGAAATTATTCTAAATAATAATTTCTGCAATGTGGACGAAGAAGATTATCAAATTGATTCCAAAGTAAGGTCGCAAATTGCCAAAAACGGCCTAGAAGCCTTCTTCCCAGCTTGAAGATGCGAAGTTAGTCAATAGCAAACTCGCGTTCCCTAAACCCGTATTATTTACTTTTCGGACGATGTACTACCTGCCCAAAGCGTTTGTCCCCACCACAATCTCAACAAAACTCGCGTGCAGGGAACACGATTCCCGCCCTACTCAAAACACCTCTGTTTTACGCTGATGCTGTTGAGGGGAAAAAAAAAACGATAACCCGCACAACGGAAGCGTAACAAAAAACAATCACACAAAAGAGACTCAAGATTACGTGGTTCTCCAAACTCGGGTACGTCCACGGAGAGAGAACAACTTCCACTAATATTGGATGAGTACAATGAAATACAAAATACTCTATTCTAACTCTCAAGCTCTCGATATTTTTATCTCCCTCAAACTCACACAATATTCTCACAATTTTTCTCTGCTGCAACTCACACACTTGCACAAAGAAAGTGCTGACTTTTCTCTTTTGTTCTCTGCCTTCACCAATTTCACACGGCACACTATGCACTTTAAATACATGAAATGCCGAGAAGAATCTGGATGCAACACAACAAATACTTTTTGGAATCAATTACCACAATTACTCCATGCACAGCCGGCTTAATTAAGCACTTCCAATAAGCACAATAACTTAAGCCAATAAATGCATAGCTAGTAGGAGTGGTAAATTGAACCCAGACCCATTAACAAACCCAAACCCATAAACTAAAAATAGACCCAACCCAACTCATTTATTAATTGGGTAAGAATGGGTTCAAACCCAGCTAACCCATTATTAGTTGGGTCTTAATTGGGCATCAATTGAGTCAACTTAAATGACCCAATGGGTCATGAAAGTAACCCACCAAAATTCCATTCTCTTCTCTTTACCAGATTTTCATTAGGATTGAAGTCTCGACCAGTGCGGATCAAAAAAAGAAGTCTCAACAGTCAAATTCCCGTCTCTCTCTCTCTCTCTCTCTCTCTCTCTCTCTCTCTCTCTCTCTCTCTCTCATTCAATTCTTCTATGCTAAATTACACGCGTCCAAAAATGTTTTAAATGGTTCGGATTAAAAACCAATTGTGACCAGTAATAATTATTTTGACCAGTCAAAATTGAAAACACATCTCATCTATCGATTGTTCGAATTGACTGGTGAAATTGCACTCCACCGTGAATAAGTTTCTCTAATGGTAGTCCCGCATAGGGTTTAGATTAAAAAGTTAAGTGACTTATTTTTTTGGCCTTATTCAAATTTTTTTGCAATTTTTTTTTGGCGTCAAACTTTTGTGACTTATTGATTCGTTTCGACGAGAGGAATCAGAAAAGTAAAAAAATTTGATTGAAACTTATAATTTTTTGAATAAAGACAAAAATAAATCAATAAGATAAAAAAATTTACTTATTCTTGTCTTTTTGAAAAAATATGAGTTTCGATCATAATTTTTTACTTTTTTGATTTTTCTCGATGAAACGAATCACTAAGTCATAAAAGTTTGACGCAAAACTATTAAATACAAAAAAAAAATTGAATAAAGACAAAAAAAGATATATACATCTCGCAACGGGCTAGTTTGATTCTGATCGAATGGAAATTTACAGGTACAAACAAATGTATATCTTGCAACAATTTATTATATAGAAAACCTTAGCACTTTATACAATTCCCAAATTTTTCTCTGTACCTGCACCTTGAAATGTGTTTAGAGAGGGAAAATTCAACTTATGAATGGAAAGTTGGTTTGTTCGTGGCTTATTTTTTTTTGTCCTTATTCAAATTTTTTTGCATTTGTTTGTTTTTCGTTAATTTTTTTTTTGTAGATTATTGCTTCGACATGACAGGAAGAATCTAAAAAGTAAAAAATTATGATCAAAACCTAAAAAGTAAAAATAAGCCACTTGGATACGCTGCAATTCGGTAATTAATAGCGACCAATATGGTAATTAAGTGTACAGGGGTAATCTGGTCATTTTTGTAGCAGAGGGATAGTATGGTAATTGTAGTGTACATGGTATTTTACTCCTTTAAATTTACAGGGGTAATATGGTCATTTTAGTGTACATATGTATTTTAGTCATCTTAGTATATAGTATGTAATTGGGCTAATGGACAGGTTGAGTTTGCTTTAAAATAAATGGGTTGGGTTGGGTATGGGTATGTGTAATTAGACTTATAATTAATGGGTCTAAATAGGTCAATGACCCATTAAAAACCTAACCCATTTGCAACTTCAGAAAATTACCAGCCGGTCCAGTTTTTTGACTTCTAATTCCCATTAAGGATGCAAGAGCTGTTTAATTACGTGCAAGGATAAACAGAAGTTGAAGTTACTGTTCTACCCTTATTTCCTTTATTTTCGCGCGTTTGATGTCATTCCTCAGAGGTCTGTCACCGACATTTCTTTCTCTCTCTTTCTTCTCCTCGAATTCCTCTCTCTGTAACTACATCCATGGCCGACGCCACCACCGAGCAACCCTCGACCCTGTCGAGTGTCGACTAAATCCTCGACCAAGACGCCGCCGCACATTATCCACCCACGGAGAGAGCCCTTCGAGCACGGCCTCCTCCCCCATACCGAAGCTCATCTTCACCGATCCCACCCAGACCCTACTCTCCCTCAAGCAAACCCTATCCCACCGAGTCGACTCGCTCACCCTGTCCAAGGCCCTCCAGATCCCGCCCGACCACGCGCGGCTCATCGTCGACACTATCGCCGTCGTCCATTACTCCGATTGCAATATCGAGGCGGGCGGCGGAGTCGATGTGTGTGTTTTGATTCTGTTTTTGTATGTTCAGTCGTATAAGAGGTTGCTGCCGAGGACGCACAAGGACTCGGCTGCGATGGCGGACATGTGGCCGTCGACTTCGTCGTTCGAATTAGATTTTTGGTATGTGAATTTCACTTGCTAGCTATAAACCATTTTTTGGTAAAGTAGCTTTTTATTCGCATCTTTAACATGGAGGAGGGATGGAATCGAATTAGAAGCATCGATCATCAATTACTCGAACTGAAAACGTAGACGAGAATATCACGTACGTCCCTGTCAGGTACCTTACAGAAATTCCGCGAGTGCATATTCTGATGCATCTAATCTGATCTGCATTATTCATGCTGTTGATCACCAATTTGATTTACATTTACAGACAGATAAATGATTTTCTAAATGGTTATATCTGGTTTAGTACATTGGGGAGGGTTTTGAGAAACTGCAACATCTATAGTATGCTTTTCAAAAATTACACTATCAACTACCGGTGCTTCTATCTTTGAAATTGTTTGTTTGAGGAAGAAAAAGATTATTTTATTTGAGGATCCTGCTACCTCTTTTTAATTTCTGCTCTTAAGTAAATCATGTTGAATACAGTGTTCAATCAGATGGAAAAATTCCAAAGGCAGTGCTGTTGTAGTAGGCTAAGTTCTCCACAAGGAAGAAATTTAATAACTGGGTTGAGAGAGAGAGAGAGAGAGAGAGAGAGAGTTGAGTAAGATGGAGTGGAAGATCTTGGTGACCTGGTCCTCTCAAGCTCCCAGGCAATATTATCACAATTCTTTTATGTTCTTTTGTCATACTTTTGTTGTCTCTGAAAAGACTATTTATCAGAAGGAAATACTCTGGTGGTTGTCACAGAGTACTAAATGTAGCATTGTTGCATGCCTAGAGTACTGAATATGGTACATCTTTGCATTCCTAGAGTGCTTTCAAGTCCTGCCCGTATGTTACCTTGATGGTGCTGCTGGCCGTGATGAAATATTGATGTTAGTTTATGAATTATTGTTATTATTTGTTTTTCCTTTTTCTTTGCGAGTGAGTTGTATACTAAGAAATGTAATTATTGACGTTATGGAGATCAGACATGCAGTTGTCATGGCATCCCAATAGATGATGAATTTGGACCACCAATCAAGCGGGCTTCTTGTCCAGTTACAGGCAATGATCTGGAAAAATCAGATTTAGATGAAAATTCTGTGAAGATTGGGGAACATACGGTTCTATTTCTGCCCTCATTCCAGAACTGCGTGAAGCTCGAACGTGTTGCTCAGCCAGTTGACTTGATTGTTATTGAAAGGACTAACTTGGGGTCCGTTAGTGAAGGTAAATTCGAAGCACCAATAACTCCAAAACACCCAGGTGCAGTATAAATGGGTTAAAACTTTCCTGCTAGTTGAAATTTCTGAAAAGAGACTAATGCATGCATATCCTTTTCATTGCCATACTAGTAGCTCAGTTTGTTGAGGAAAATTGCAAACACTTCAATATAATTTTGTAATGCTTACTGCCTTACTCCGTATCCAATTATTAAACCTTTTGCCTTCTCTTTAGCCTCAAACATTTCAGTCATTAGGCACATGATATAGGTTATTGGAAAATGATGAGTTTTACCCTCTCTCTAACCCCCCCCCCTCCCTCTGGCTTCAAACCTCTAAATACATGGTTATGGTCTACCACATTCATCATTTGAGCTACAATAAGGAATTATTTCAAATTCCCTGTATGCAATGTTGCAGTATGCATCCAAAGCTAACTCTCCCTTTTTGGTATAAAAACAGGGCTTATTATGGGGACTTCATTCATTGTAGGTCCATCAGCTTTCCATGAATCAGATGACATTGATAAGTCAGAGCTAAACACTCAACGTATGTCAAAGTCATTCTCTGACTTCCTTATTTGCAGCATCAAACTGAAATTAGAGATTTTATATCTTGCGCAAACTTTAATTATCTGGTTTAACTTATGAATAATTGTTACAGAGTTCTTATTTGTCTCCACTTCTGAAAAAGGGCTTTGGTTTGGCAGTTTTTTCAGGGCTTTGCAGTGCACTACATTCCCTCGACCAAGGTTTAGTTTGCTTTTCAAAGTGTAATATAGAGACTATGAGGGAGGCTCTCTTCCACTGCTATTATCTTCTCCTACCTTCAGAAAAGGGATTAATGCTTCTCAGGGTAAATTCTCTCTTTTATCTCATTTTGTGCTAGTCTCACCTACTTACTGTGAGGTTTCTTTCCACTTTTGCTCCCTTCTAGATTCAATTGATATACTCCCTGATATAACTGCTGTTGGAAACCTCCTCCTCCTCCTTTTTTTTTTCCCCAAGTACTGTATTTTATTACATGTTATGTGTTACGAGATGTCAACAAGTGAAACTATTACACCCTGTGTTTCTCAACATAACCTTTGAGTTGCAAGACAGTGAGAGGAATATTCAGAGGATGAGGAAGAAACCAAAGAGTAGTGTAGAAGAGGGAGTCTGAGAATTGTGAAGACGCCAAGATGGTGTACTCACAATGCTATAGGTAGGGAATGGAGATGACTACAGTAGTTTACAATTTCGTTTCAGGTCTCTGCAACTCTCCGACCCATTATACCACCTTCGTAGACTTTTTGACACCATCTCTTTACGTTGTCCTTCCGTTTCCATCTTACTGGCGTGTATGTCACTTCTTCGTTTCTTTTATGTTTTCATCTTTCATTCATCTGGTCTTTGTCGTCCTTTTCGGTGGAATTTATTTTGTCCATGACTCCAAATCTAGCTGCTCAATTGAACACTGCACCTTGAATTAATTGAGAGTGATCTGGAATTTACAATTTATACTAGAAGATGGTGATGGGAGATAATTTTTATCCTTGACACTACTATAGGCCTCTAGTGTTGGCATTTTCTTTTAGTTTCACCAAGTATTGTTGAACATGCAGCGACTTGCAGGATCGGAAGAAGTTTTACCTTTACCCGATGTTAGTCAGCTTATGGGTTCTTCAGCAACAAATGAGATCAAAAATTCCATTCAAGCCTCTTTGCTGAAGGTTGGAGACTATTCATTATCTTTTTTGGTTTATGCCCATGTGATAATGTGATCTAGATGCCCTTCAAGAAAGGTAAAGTCGAGTTATTCAACACGCTATACAACTGGAGGGTAATTTAATGTGCAAGGAGTTAAATCTACCATTGAACTCTTGGACAATATTTCCAAGTTTCTCAATAAGGGTGGCAATAGTATGGTATAGTTTGTCTGTTGATCTTAAACTTCATGATGTGCAGGGTTATCTATAGGTTATATCAGGTCTGAAAGAGTAGTACAACTTTCTGTACTCTGTAGCATGGGCTATAATTCTTGTTCATTGTCCACCCTAAGAATAAGTTTTCCGTGCTTGTTTTTATTACTGTTTTTCTTTACAGATGGAAGTAAGAGAATACAACCCATTCCTTCATGAGAGAGGTTTCCATCAAAAGCTAAACTTGCTTGTTAAAGAGAGCTTGCAATTGGGGTACTTATCTTGTTCTTTCACCATCAGTCTTTTTCATTTCTGCACTGGAAAGTGATGGAGTGACAGCCTCCTGTAATGATCCTTTTTATTGTAGTTTTATTGTTCTTCTTAGTTGATTATATGCTGGGCAAACCGTAAGTTAAGACGACGGAGTTGTAAGGGCCTTGCAGAGATCAGATATCAATATCTCGGGGGAACTATTGCCAATGCCCATCTGTTAGTATGTTCTCTCTTTAAATTTAGTGAAGTAGTCGGTCAATTTGTTGAGGAAGCCTGAAAATGGACCTGTCAGCCAAGGGATCGTCATCGCCTAGTTATTTGGTTACAAATCCCTATTGATTTTGGCCAAGTGACTTGGGTTTCGAAGGTCTCAGCCTATGAGTTTGTTGAAAGGGGTGGTGAAGTTAATTGTCCAGACTAGTGAATACCTTGTGGAGCAACCAAATCCTATCTCATGACTATATTTCAATATACAACCAGCTTTTTCTTTACCCCCAAAGAGGCACTTGAAAGTTTCTCGAGTGAACAATGGGATGCAATCTTTGTTTACAAATCATTTGCACGAGTCCATGTTGTCTGTTACGGCATTGCAATTAGTGTAATTCCTTGTATTGGGAGAAATTACAGTCCTAGCTTCGTATATCTTATTTCAGATATGCATCAATACTCCTACTAGAGATACCTTGTGAAGTTTACAGGTACTGGAGTTACAAGCTACACTAGAAGACATGGCTTTGCCTCACCAGGGAAACCCCTTACAAACCTGATGTGTTTTTAACTCTCAGCTAGATAGAACTGTTCCAGGTTTCGTTCCACACACTAGCAATGTTAATCCGAATTGCCTGAGTTCAATCTGTTGTAAGTGGTGAAAGTTTCTATTTATGGACTAGTCTAATCCCTTGAACTTGTAACAAATGTCCCAGGTCAATACGTCCTGCTGAACGAAACTCAACCCAGTATGATTCTTCAGAAGATGCTTTTGTACCCTCAAAGCCAACAGCGAAAGTTGTTGTCATAGAAGAGGAAATTCCACTTCCGGATCCAACAATGAGAGAAGAAGAAGACCAAGATTCTGCTCGTGTTATAGAAGAATGGGAAAACCTGATCGTTAGTGAAGGACCTAAGATTAGTTCTCCTTCTTGTATTTTCCAACCTAAGTTTGATCGTTTAGTTCTATCACCACAGGACAGTAACAGGCAACTGGATGTGAAAACATCTCGGATACTAGAGAGGCTAGAGGTCCCAAGGGAGTTGAAAAGAAAGGCACCTCTGGCGCCAACTAAGGCACCTCTCGTCCCATTCCAACCCGTTCGTGGTACAGACCAGGGCACACCATCTAGCCAGCCAATCAAACCCAATTTCCAAAGGATCAAAAGAAGACAAAGATAGGAGAGATTCTAGCGGGACAGATACAGTGGATTTTGTGAGTTGTTTCTTCTTTTCCTTGCGCTTACTATATTTCGCAATGCATATGATCATGTTTTTCATACGAAACAGTTTTGTCTGTAAGGCACAAAGTATAATGAAAATCAACCAAAAGTTCCATGCTGGAAGTGAATTCAGTATTCACTGTTCTTATCCTGAAACAATTCTGTGCATCATTACTTTTGAGTTTATGCTTAAGATACATTCATTCGTGCATCAAAAGTAATTTGTTTTTGTAGATTCACCAGTTTCTTCAATCGAATCGAACACGACAGAGATCCAAGATGTTGGCCTCCAGATCTTCAAGCACCTGTCCCAAGACACCAAACAGATCAAGTCGCCGCCGACAGCTAGTCCCGAGACAACGTTGTGGTGCTCGATCCACAGCCGCTTACTGTGCCGCCAACTCCCACACGCCGATCTTGCAGTCGCACCGCGAGCACGTGCTTCTTGTACCACTACTTCGTCGTCAACGGCATCATCATCACCATCGCCGCCACGTCTCGGTTCCACAACCACCACTGACCGTGTCGTTCCGTGTCAAAAATAAATTTATAAAAGCTTGGAATTAACTACTACTACGTAGAATAGTGGTCAAGACCGAGTGTCGATCCGCAGGGACATATTGACTAAGTTACTATAATTCAATCAACTTCTAATTTAATTCGGAAAAGTAAAGATTGATTGGTTGATTTGTTTTGAAGAGTTAATTAAACTAAAGAGCAATTTAATTAAAAGATTTAGAAACGATGGAGGAAAATATCTAGGGTTTCGAATCCACCCCGACTGCGTAACAACAATATGCATAGGCTAGGTTTATTTATTCGAATCAAAAGAGATTATCGTTAGGGCTTGCAAACCCTAACGATAATCATCAAGAAAATTATTGAGTTGTTAAAAGGCATAGACTATCCCATAGCACGGATCGTCTTTCAGTAGCACGATCTGGCTACCTAACAGCACGATCCGTCTTACGAGCATAATCTATCTCAGAACTCCAACCTCAATCAGTGAAAACCATTGCAAAACTAGGTATTTGAAATCTAGAACACAAATACTCAATCGATAGAAAGAATTAAAATCAATTCATTCAATTGCAATGAAAAGGGTTCTGAGTTTTACAATCGATCCGAATATTAAAAGCTAAACCTGTATATACAAAGTTACTTGGAACGGTGCTTCATCTTTCACCTAGACGAGGGGTTTAGCCGGCCATGGAAGCCGAGATCGTGCTTCTTTTCTGTTGTGTCGTCTTCTACTGTGGAATCCGTCGTAGCAGCCTCCACGGCCGAGAGCCCTCTTTCTCGAAAAACCCTTCTGTCCATTTATATGTGTTGCCGTGCAAAAACCTTCCTAAAGGAACAATGATTCTATGTTACCCAAACCTCTCCAATTCCTTAGTATACTTGGGCCCATTAATGAATCCTTAAACATAAGTCCCAATTTCACCGTGCACAATTAGCCATTACCCGAATGCCAATTAATTTGGTTTGTGTCTAGGCTTAATTGAGACGTGCACACACGGGTTGTAGACGATCAATTCCCATCTTTGTGGCAACACTCCATAAGACCATTCAAATTGCATGTTTTTGCACCAATCCGTCTCTGAGGCCTACAAACACCATAAAACACTAAAACACGTCAAGTAACAATGTAAACGGACCGACAAGGCATAAATTAGAAGGATTAAATGGGTGTTTTTCAGCACCTATCACACCCCCCAACTTACACTTTGCTAGTCCTCGAGCAAAGAAAATAAAATACCACTAAAGAAAACAAATAAAATGGATAGTTCTTTTAAACCCCCAGGTGGCCCCGGTAGGACGAGTGAAGTCTCGTGAGGGTTTTCAGCAGTGATCACCCACAAAACACCATGAATCCTCTTACACGAAACCCACAACCTGCAAGTAACTCATCAGTCTCTCAAGCCAAGGCACAAAGTCATTGCACAAGTATAATAGGCAACACCAGTTCAAAATGCTATCAAAACATGCATATAAACCATGGCACCTAATTTAGCGTGTGTGGACACTTGGACTTAGTCACCGATGAAATGCCACTCAAAGTCTCTCTGGATTGAGCTTCAATTTCAATTCTCACAGTGTCATGCACTCACAAAAAAAATTGCACAATTTCAATTCTCACAGTGTCGGCCTCAATTTCAATTCTCACAGTGTCAAATTCAATGGTATGTTGTTTTGTGATGAATGTTACACTATTTTGTCGGGGGCACCTTTAAAATAAGTAGTCTTAGAAATGTTACGCCATTTTGAAATGCATGATATGATGAAAATATTATGCATTCTTTTTGTAAATGTTACTCCCTCCGTCCATTTTTTTAGAGTCCGGTATTCCATTTTGGGCTGTCCCTTAATAAGTGTCCATTTTGTAAAGTTAGTGGATAAAAGTTAAAGAATTTTCCATTTTGTGCCTAAAAGTAGATTTCATTTTGAAAAGTTAGTGAATAAAAGTGTAATGATGATGGGTAAGTAGGGAAAGTGGAGGAAAAAGTTGATGTGAAAGGTATAATGATGATGTCTTTTTAATAAGTTGGAATTACGAAGCAGGACACTTAAAAATGGATGGAGGGAGTATGTCATTTTTTGTTACGCCACACTCATGATGTTTGTTACATTTTTTTATTGTTAATATTAAGTCTTCTTATGGTGAAAGTCAATGGGAGTAACAGGGGTACGTTAGCATTCCCCTACAAATAAAGTTTTTTTTTTGGGTAAATCCCCTACAAATAAAGTTCTGAAATATTGTAATGAATAGTGGGACTTGTTCTTTAACCGGTATAGTGTAATTTGGATCCGCAATCATGAACTTCTTATCTAGCCTCATTTTGTCATTGCTCGCGTTTGAGTGCACATTTAGTCGCTCTTTGTCAATTATAGCTTGAGTTTTCGTTTTTGTTACAGTTCTTTTGCCTTGTGATCTTGTTCAACAATTTCTTTTAGTTACTTTCTCATGTTGCTTAATTTTGAGACAAATATATTTACGCCAAATAATTGATTGATGTATTTTTTGCCGATTTTTGTCTAGGGCCGCGTCAATTCCTGTGGCTACATCAATTCGTCGGTTCATCAGTCAATCATGGTAGCTCACCATCTATCTCACCCTCAGGGCTAATCAGTTCTAGGATTCTAGCCCAATCCAAAGTTCTTTGCAGCAGTTTTTGCTTTCTCCCATATACTGTAGTTCTTCAGCAATGTTAAATGTGGGCTTGCTTCCCTGCTTTAATAACTTCTTAGATCCTCTCCATCACTCTTCCTGATTCAATATTTGCAGATCAAATGGTTTTGCCATTCACTGCTTTGAGGAATTACTCGACTAAATCGGGCTGTCAAACCCTCTATGATGAGCACTGTAACAACTCTTCAATTACTGAGCTTCGTAAAGGCTGTAATGTTTGGACTTCGATTTGGGGTCTGGATATTCTGGAAAGAGACAAATGTTTTTATGTGGAAAAGTTTTGAAGGGATCTTTGATCTTTGGATCAAAATCTGAGCCGTTTATTAGAATGTTGCAAACAATATGAACCATCAGTCTAGAAAAACATAGTTCTGAGTCGTTAATTGGAGAACATCTTCAAAATCAGTCCTTCATATTATATAGGTTATTTTTCTACTGATGATCCAGTGCTTAAAGGTTATGTTTGAAGTATCTTTCTGGAGTGTACTACAAAAACTAACCTCTGAACTTGTTATATGAGGTAGCCTTGGTATCCGGCAGTATCCGGATGCTAATACCATAGCCGTGGCTAAACTCAACTGGAGAGTTAATGCGGAGTATAGAGTTTGGGTCGTGTCTTGATTTCAAAGTATAAAAACAGATCGATTGCTTACAATCATCCCTCTCCTACTTGGAGAGGCTTGAGCAAAAGGGAACAGGTTTACAGTACGGGGTTCAGGGTTTGCGATTGAGAGTGGACTCAATATGTCGTTTTGGCCACACCACAACGGGACTGGTTTAGGATCTGTGAGATCTTTGATCTCGGGACCTTTACATAGAGATGAGGCTAGCCTTAGTGTTAGAGATGTGTGGGGTAATGACGGTTGGGATCTGTCTAGAATTTCTTTTGTTTTCCCTACTAACATTCTTGCGTGCATCTTCTGTGTTCAACCCCTAAGGATGGACCTCCAACCCGACGAAATTGCTTGAAATCTTACTACGAATGGGGTCTGCTTGGCTTCTCACCAGGGACTTTGATTGCACCCCTCTGTTTGAGGATTGGAATTGGGTATGGAAAGCAGATACTAATCCTATAATTCAAAATTTTATTTGGCTTGCTTCTCAAAATAGGCTTAAAATTTTTATGCGAAAAATTATCCAAAATGATCTTTGTGAGGTATGTAATTCTGGTAGTGAAAACATGGACCATGTTCTTAGGGACTGACTTGTGGCGGGCCGTGTTTGGGAGGGTTTTGGCATCCCGAGAAGTGCTGTTAATTCTTTCTCCTTCTCTTCTTCTTTTTGGCTCAAAACCAACTGCGAGTCCAAGGCCAAACACCGATCGGGTATCCCTTGGAGTGTCGTTAAACCCTTTTCTGTCATGAATCCAACCGGACCAGAGACCACCTAGAATCCACTGTTAAAATTTCCATTGCCCAGGCAGTTGAATGGAAGCATATTGCAATTCTTGATTTGGAACCTCGTGTTACAAATGCTGTGCTTGTTACTTGGTGTCCGCCTTGCACAAATTGCATTAAATTAAGTACTGATGGTGCACGCAAGAAAGACCTTAGCCAAGCCACAGGAGGTGGTCAAATCCATGATGAAAATGGGAGCTGGATCATTGGTTTCCATAGGTCCTTGCGGCCAATGCACAATCTGGAGACAGAGATGTGGGCTCTCAGGGATGGTTTGCAACTGGCTAAAAGCAAAGACCTAGTACCAATCTGTGTGGAAATAAATGCACTGGCAGCCATCCATCTAATTATGGGTCCGAATCAACCACGCCACAATCTGAGTAATTTTATCCATGATTGCAAATGCTTGATGAGGCAGCTGGGAGCGGAGAAGATTGATCATGTCTACCGAAAAGGAAACAAGTGCACAGAATTGTCAGCTAATATAGATTTTTAGTTTTCGATGTTGCTCCGGTATGGATTAATTCGCAACTTTGCGACGGCACCAATGGGGTTGCGAACCCTAGACACTTGTATGCTTCTTAGTTTATTTTTACAATATGTTCCTGGTTTACCCAAAAAAAGGACACACCCGCAGCGCAGGGAAAGCCATCTGGAAAGTATCGAGTTGCCTAAAAGAAAAGCCCCTTTCTTATTATTCTTGTCTTGCTTGCCTTTGCCTGAGTATAGTATCCATGTTAGAATTTAAAGGATCTGCTCCAAGAGCACAAAACTGTTGTCCACGAAGTGTAAATGTATTGTCATAATATGTGTGTTAAGATGCCCTTATATGTCACATTAAAAAGATTAAGAAAGGAATTTATTAATCTTTGAAGAGATGATTACAAAGAGTAAACAATGCCGGGGGCACGATGGCATCACAACAAGAAGCTTGCATCCCAACTATGTTGGCACCCAAGCCTCTTGACAATCATATGCCACCCAGGACACAAAGAAATCAACAAGGTTGGCAAAGAGCCAACCAAAATAAATCTACCAATATCCCAGAAAACCAAAATAAATCTACCAATATCCCAGAAAACCAAGAAAGATACAAGGTCCAAAAAAAAAAAAGCGCATAGCCAAGGAGTAAGCATTCGCTCTAAGATAGCAAGCATTCGCTCTAAGATAGCAACCCACACATAGGACCCTAGACTTCCACTAATTCAGCTAAATTCCAGCATACCAGCAATTATGCATCGGCAATTCCAACAAAATGGGAAGATGGAATCTGCCGCATTTTAACCTCATAGCACCCTTCTAAAAGCTTGAGAGCTCACTTGAAGAAGCAATGGATTACACCAGCATCTCGTATAGCATTAGGAAGAAAACCAACATCCTAAACAAGTATAATCTGCAGGACACCAGTAGAAAACAAGATCACTGCCAAAGCAATTCCAGCCGAAACAGCAGACGGAGTCCTGATGCAACAGCAAAAACAGCAGAAGAAGAGGATCAACAGAAGCCTTGCAACTGCAGCAACCACTATCCTGGCATTGCTGAAATCAAATCGTCATACTTCTTAGAACTCTAAGTTATATCAAGCATTATGGTCATACAAGAAGTAGTTTCTTTTAGTATAACCATGGAGTTCACGAGTAAGTACCCTAACCATATGTGCGAGAACAAAGATTTAGTTAGACTGGGAAATAGAACAAAGATTTAGCATTCTATGAATTAAACTGGTAAATCTACTCATCGCTAAAAGAGAAGAAACTACTACATGTTAGCATGCATGACTGTGTAAGATGCCATATATACATGGAAAGCTAGGATACAAAGAATGAACAAAGAATAAAAAGGGCTAATTAAGAAATAATTGATTGGCTTAATGCAAGAGGAAAATCAATGACTTCATTGACTTACATGTCGAATTTTAAGGCAGATCACCCATTCGCAGTATCCGGTAGCGCCATTAAAGGGGGATAAGGCAGTGAAGTCCTTGACCGAAAGTTCACTCTGAGCTACAACAACCACACGCATCACAAGCTTATTAGGTGCGCACAGTTTGCAGTTAACCAGCATGCAAAACTTCTCAACAACAATTGGAACTAAAAGAAAAATATTAATGGATAAAGGGGAAAAAATGGTCAGTGATGTGTTAACCAAAGAATATTGTATTAAGACGTTGGAGGACCTCTGCGTTGTTCTAAATTCCTCAGTTTTTTGCAGTATTGCGCAGTGTGTCTCAAGGAATCTGGAAGCAGAAAAAAAAACCCCTCAGAAAATGGTCAAGAAAAACAGAAAATGGATAATAGCTAATTTCTTGACAAGTCTTAGAGGTCACATAAGCAGATGTGCTATCTGAAAGCCTGTTTCCTCAACAGAGTTATTTCGCATGCTGTCAGAACCATTGTTATTTCTGTTAGATTTCTTGGAGGGTTCCAACCTAAAACCAATTGGCAGTAGGTGGAGTAGCCTCTAGATTTTATTAACCAAGGCTTGGGTGGCTTAGATGAGCGATGTGGGACAAGTCTAACAATTTCATTGCCACTGGAGGTCACAAAAATAATAAGAGCTGGGTGTCTTAGATCAAAACATAGAGAAGAAATTATTACTATACTAATAGTTTATCTTTGTAAGATTCCATACATCGAATGCTAAGAAGCTCAATGGGAACAATTGCTCTTTGACACTATATTAAGAACATGTTGGCGATAAGTGACTAGAGTGAGAAATTAAGGAGAAACGTACTTCTGATGTGTCCGGAGTCCAACTTCTGATTGTCCAGAGTCCAACTTCTGATGTGTCTAGTGCCACCGTACTTCAAAGAACAAACGTCAAAAAGGGCTAGTGAGAAACTATTGATACAGAATTGATCCAAACCTAGGAAGAACGGATGCTTCTATATGGAAGTCTGAGCTGTTTGGTATCCACATCGAATACAGATAATCCTCCCATACTTGTGGATACGTATCTAGAAGTATCCAAAATATAAAAGCCATTTAATTTTAATTTTTGAAGTATGAGATACTTTTTGAATACTATAGGCCATATGTTCGAACATTTATGAAATTAAGAATATGGGACTTGCATAGGATGGCGTAAAGGTTTGAGGAATACAAAAAGCATAGATGTTCAATAGTTTACTTACACTTTAGAAATGAGGATACAGTGAGATGAAAACAGTCTCATCTTCTTTTGATAGTTTTTTAATATTCTTATTGTGTCCTACATATGTTCCAATAACATTAGATTTCAGCAAGTAACCAGCGGATTTGCAGGGAACAAGTGTGCATATGAAGAATATAACGGTTTCTCGACATTCTTAAAATTAGCATAATACAATGCTAAAAAATGACAAAAATATGGGTATGTAATGTATCCTAGCCGTACTCGTATCGGATAAGTAGCGGCACTTGTTTGATAGATCCAAATAGATAATCAACAACTTACTAAATATAATGTTGTGGGCAGATCCTAAGACTGATTCAGCTATTTGGCATAATCTGCTTGATCGAAAGTGTCACTTTGAGCTTCCTTTCAAGATTTGATTCCCATAAACAACCTCTCGCATCGCAAGCTTATTAAATGTGGACATTTTGCAATATGACCTGAAGCCAGAAAACAATAACGTTGAAGACTGAAAGAATCATGGCTGAGGAACAAATTGTTCAGAAAAGTGTTTAAAAAGAGAGGTATACAAGAATAAGACCTTTGAGGACCTCCGCCTTGCGTTAATTCCTCATATAAAAGGATATGACACATCGTCTCGGAGAATCTGGAAACAGAAAATGTTAGCAGAAAATGGAACAAAAAGAGAAAAAAAGAGAGAGAGATGATCACAAATAATTTGATGATTAGTCTCAGAAATTACATAAGCAGGCGAATCTATTAGAACACCTCTTTCTCCAATGCAGTAATTTCCCCTGCTGTCAGATCCACTGTTCCTCCCTTGTTACCTAAGGTATTAGAAATCACCATTTCTGGACGTGTAAGATCAAAAACTGATTGTTAACATTGATGGTAGTCCCAAAAAGATGCAGAATAAAGAAAATGCAGAAGTTGAGAAATTACATGATTGGATGGAGGTTGCTTTGCCTTCAAAAGCTAGAATTGGGGTGACACTTTCGGCGAATTTCTATAATTACAGCGGCTCCTACCCCTTCCTGCCAGAGAAACAGGACAGATAAGATTTCATCACATGGACACTGACACGCATAAAGGCCCACAAAAGATATGCACAAGAGAGAGAGAGAGAGAGAGAGATTGTGCTTGCTTTAAAGTGCAATTGAATCATTAGAACGGGTGTTAGAGAAATAAATTACCGTCTATTGTGACCAATGGTATGTGAGCTGTCTTGCACCACTCTTCGCCGCTTCCCTTTTCAATTCGTTCCGCTAGAATGGGACATTCAAATATAAACAGATCTTGTAAATTGGCAAGGCGCTGAATTGCTTCTCGGGAAGGCAAACTCGTCAGATTCCGACACGACGAGATTTCCAGTGATCGAAGAGATGACAAGTTACCCAGCCACTCTGGCAGAGCTTCCAATTTTCCCCAATCCCAGATCCCCAATTTTTTCAAGGCAGTGAGGTGTTCAAGATCAGGCAGACAAGTGAGGTTTTGCCAACCCGCTAAGTATAGAGACTCCAGGTAGATGAAGGGGCACTGTTGAGGGGGATATGAGGGCCAGGGGAAGTGAAGAAGGTGCTTTGAGAATCCACCAATCACCAATTCCTGAAGGCTTGTCAAGCAGAGCAGCCCCTTCTCCCAAAAACTTTCCCATCTTGAACAGCCTATGATAGTCATATCCTTAAGGGAAGTCAGACTGCCCAATTCATCACCTTCCAAACTTTTACACCACGCTATACTAAATTCAGCAAGGGTTGGCTGTAGCAGCCCCTTCGACAGACACCTCAACTCATTGCAGTCCCTTATCGAAAGCTTTTGAAGGGACGGTAGGCCGGTGGATATTGTTACCTCTGTTTCTTCTATTATATAAATTAGATCAGAGCACTCTCTTATATCTAACTTCTCGAGAGAAGTTAGGTTTAGTAGCTGGTTCGGTAAATGATGCAGCTTCTTCAATCCATCTATTTCCAGATTTCTTAGGGATCTGCTACTTTTTCCAAGCAAATCCTCCAAGAAAAGAGCAATATTTTCTGAATTCTCATTGACGCCCATCAACAAGGATAGGCTATCCATCTTTTCATGACGCTCCTCCCTCCAGAGGTAAGTCTTCGTTGAAATACTTATGCTCTGGACTGATAACAATTGACCTGGAATGGTTACCAACTGAGGACAATCGGAGATTAGCAATTGTTTGAGACAAGGAAAGAACTTTATCTCACTGGTGCCAGCAGCCGGCAACGATGATACATCTGACCATTTTTCTAGCTTTCGCATATCACGGAGGCTAAGTTTTCTCAATGCTGGAAATACTACTCTTCTTGCTGCCCCACTACTGCTGCTACTACAATCGACAATGCCTTCGCCCAATCCGTAGAATTCGGGACCAATGCATTTTAGATTATCGAATCCCTTCATTTCAACAACTTCAAGATGTGGAAGGAGTCCGAGTGTGGGGACTTGTTCACACACTTGGCAACTCCTTAATTCAATCTTCACCAAATTTTGAAGGAATTGGGGATCGGCACTTGTCATCCATGACGCAAATTTTTGTCCTCCAAATTCTTCAAGTCTTAAGCCCTTAAGATTCTTGTGGGGTTTAAGTTCTTTCAACACATCCGCATGGTTATTGTGAGATCTTTCAAGTCCAAAGTGAAATGCCAACTCTTGCATATCCTTTTTCCCTATAATGTCAGCCTTTTTTGCTTCTTCCATGTCCTTCACGAACATTAGATTGTTAACACGTAATCTACCTCTTAGTTGCTTTAAGCTTCCCAACTCTTCAATCTTGTGGCCCACATCCACTCCCACAACAAAGAGAGGTAATGTCTGCAAAGAAGTCAATTGCCCTAACTTCGCTGGAATCACATTTGGACTAATTTCGCTTTCATCCATACAGAGATGTCTCAAGCTAACCAACTTATGAAAATCCTTTGGAAGCTCTTTAAGAGATGATGGCAAAATGAGCGTTTCTAAATTGTAGAGACGGGTGATGAAGTTTGGTAGTTTTTCAAATTTCGTGTTTGAGAGGTCAAGATACCTCAAATGTATGAACTTGCGCATTGAACTTGGCAACTCTTTCATGTGGGATTCTGTTAAACGTAGGACACGTACACATTTGGCTGCGTCAAAGTTTTTGGGGAGATGTCCAGTTAACAATAGTGTCCTAAGGTTTCCAAAATTTTCTTGTGGAATCCCTAAACATGTTTCTTCCTTAAGATGCAATGAGAGATGTTGAACCTCGGGATGGTTCTTCACCTCACTAGCTTCCAAAGTTAAACAATTTCCCTCTGCAACATGAAGCGCAAGATCATGTACAAGATCATGCATCTTGCAACTAGTAATATTATTGAACTCATCCAATTCCACTTCTTGAAAGAAAGAATGGCGCAACAAAATATTAAAATAATTGTTGCCCAAATCTTCCATTTCTAATGCGCTTTCTGCTAAAGGATGAAGATATCCTAGACCCATCCAAAGGTGAATCAACTCATCCTTGTTGATGTCAGCATCCTTTGGGAAAACAGCACAATATGCAAAACATCTTTTCAAAGATGGTGAGGGCAAGTGATCGTAACTTAGTCTTAAAACTGGTAGAATACTGTTTTCACTTTCAAGAGAACGCCATATTTCACTCCTATCGACAGACTCCCATTCATGTTCAGAATGCTTAGCGTACAATAAACCTCCTAATGAGTTAACCGCTAATGGCACACCCTTACACTTTTCTACCATCCTCCTACCCATATCCTCCAAACTTTGTCTCCTTTCCGGTCCCCCCTCTGAGAATACCCTTTTCCTAAACATGGCCCAACACTCATCATCGGATAATTTCCCCAAAGGGTGAGTCAAGGACGATGATATTTGCATTGTTGATACCACATCCATCTTGCGCGTTGTCACTAAAACTTTGCTCCCCTTCGAGCCACCAATTTCTATCAAACAATCTCTCAATTTTACCCATTCTTGATGATCTTCATTCCAAACGTCATCTAATACAAGTAAGTATTTTTCTCCACCCATTATTTCTTTAAGCTTTTTCACTATTCCTTGAATGTTTGGTGTCTCAGACTTATCTCCGGTAAGAGATTGCACCATCTCATTCAATATCCTTTCAACTCTAAAATCGTCAGATACACAAACCCACATTCTCTTATCACCAAACTTTTCCACAACCTTCTCATCCTTGTAAACTAGCTGAGCAAGGGTTGTCTTCCCGAGCCCACCCATTCCTTGAATGGCAATGACAGACAAATTGTCTTGTTTGTCAGAGCCAAGTAACATCTGTCTCACTTCAGACACGTCACCCTGCCTTCCCATAACATTTGAATCATCTATATAAGGCAGGGTCGGCCTGAGTACCCTAGGTTCAACACTAGCATCTGAGATTTGATTTGCTATAAGACCGATTTTATTTGCCTCATCGCAAATATCGTTTAACAGTACAATAACATTATTGACCTTCTTAGCCATCTTGCAACGAAATGCCAAGTTGCGTACCTGGTCCTTGATTGGTTTTCGTCCCTCGGTCTCCCTTCGAAGAGCTTCATAGGCCAACTCATCCAGCACATTCTCAGCATGGCAGGCTCCCGCCTTGAGACTTTTTAGCCAAATTTTAAAGCGTTCTGATAGAATTCTCTTTCTCTCAGCATCTTGTAACAAAGCTTGAATGGTTGTCAGCCATCTGCGGAGCTTTTCGAGGTTTTTCTCAAAACCCCATGCCAGGCTAATCTGCTGGGTCGCTAGGGAAATCAAGCCGTTCAAGATTGCCTCGGTAGCAGATGAGAGGAGTGGTTCAGCCATTTGTTCCAACTCAAAAAAAGAAGAGAAATTCTTTAGGACTTCTTCTTCAGGGGAACAAGTAGCTAGAGAATACAAGAGACTTGTGAGGTCTGTGGTTTTTCAGACAACTATTAATATGGTGAAGGATATGATACAAAGCTTGGGATCGAAGAAAGATACAAAGCTTGGGATCAAAGGAAAAAAAGATGCAAAGATTGGGATAGAAGGAAAAAAAGATACAAAGCTTGGGATAGAATGTAAAAAAGATACAAAGCTTGGAATCGATGAAAAAGAACATGAGAATGTTAACATTTCCTACAAGTTTCTAATCTACAAATATCAAAGAAATAACAGCCTGTATAAAAGGAGTCTCACTGGTCTAACCAACAAGACACTACCCGAGGATTCTCTCTGCATTCTTAATTCAGCGTTGCAAAGTTCACCACAAATCATTTTGACACGTACAGGGGATTCTCTCTGCATTCTTAATTTATATTTGTTACGTATGTTTAGTGAATTTCTTAGAGTTTGATACTCGTTTTCTTGTTTCAGAACTTGGGGAACGCATGGAATGCCATTGCCGACAAAAGTGCACAATTGATACTAAAATCCGAGCTTGCGGATTACTACATCTATGGTATCAAAATAAAGTCGACAGGTTCCTTTTGCGGATTACCACATAGATGGTTCTGATTCTAATTCTCTTTCTCTCAGCATCACGTAAGAGAGCTTGAATGGTTGTTAGCCTTCTGCGGAGCTTTCCGAGGTCTTTCTCAAAACACCATGCCAGGTGTAGGTGCGGTCAAAATTATTGACATGTCATCAGGGAAGGCCTTTTTGACCAGCCTATCGGCCGTGGACACGTGGCGACCGGGTCCACGCGGAAAGTCAATCTTAGTCAAAACACCATTCAAAGGAGACGTCTGACTGACCAATGGAAAGGAAACACGTAGCACATTAAGATGGACGCCCGCGGAACCGACCCGCGGAACCGAAGCCCCCGCGGAAGTGACCCGCGGAAGTGAAGATCTCGCGGGACCCCTCCGCGGGTCCCGCCAGGGAGAACTGAAAGACATACCGAAATCGGAATTGGTACAGAAGCTGTAAGAAGACCCCGGGATCATGTTCGGGCCTAAAAGGCAGGCCCGTGAGGGATCCCGCGGGAGGCAAACGATCGCCGCGGGTCGCGACCTCGCTCTTGCGGGAATTGGGGAAGCTCTTGTGGCTTGGTGGCTTGGGATAGAGGTAGCGTCGCGGAAGTGCGGGTCCCCCGCGGAAGTCCTCCGCGGGAGGACAAGTCTTCCGCGACCTGGAGGTACGGGAGGGACACGTGTTGGGGTCTTATAGGAGCGCCGTCCTGGGCCTGACCTAGGCCCATGTGCCCTATAAATACCCCTGACATTCCCAATGATTGCCGGAGGCTGACTTTTCTGGAAAAGGAGAGAGAGAGAGCACTGATTCTGAGGAAGGAGAACATTCTTTCCCGGAGAGAAGGTGACCTCACTCATCTGATTCCAGAAAGGGCAGACGTCATTCACCCCCCGCGGAGAACAAAGGAGACACGTTGCCTTTGTCTTTTCCGTACCTCTTGCTCTAGCCCTCACCCCACGAGATTATTCCTCTTTTCCTCTTGGTACTGATTATCGACCAATCGAACCTCTCCAGCTCATTTTTGTACACGTAAGCGACCTCACAGAACCCGCAGTTACCCACACCAGGCTAATCTCCTGGGTTGCTAGGGAAATCAACTTGGCAGCAGCTGTGAGGAGAGATTACTACAAGAGACTTGTGTAGAGAATACTACAAGAGACTTGTTTAATACAACTATTACATGGTAAAGGATATGACGTCCAAAGACTTGGGTCATGTCAATTTAGGGAAAAAAATTCAGTGCCGAGTGGGTACCACGTGGTGCCCGCTCGGTGCATCCGAGCCGTCCATTGTGTTTTTGGACGGCTCAGATTTGGAGAGAGAAAGTGTTGGGGTGAGAAGAGAGAGAGTGTTTTAATCCGAGCCGTCCAAAAGTGTATTGGATGGTCCGAATGTGCCGAGCGGGTACCACGTGTGCTATACCCACCCAGCACTAAGAAAATTCTCCAACTTTAGGTAAACACCGTACCACTGACCACACAAGTAAAAGGAGTGTGAACGTAGAATTAACAAGGGCCCACTCCCATGTGGAGCAAATGACAACAAATTGAGAGCTAATTTTGAAAAGGAGTTGGGTTGTCGGTAGTTGGGTCCATTTCGGCGAGGCTCGTGCTAGGTCTGGTTTGATGATCTAAACCGTTCACTTCCACTTTTGTAGATCTTGTCGAGAAATAACAAAAATCCTGCTCATCGGGTATCGATAAATATCTGTTCGGTTGGATCAAAGGAAAAAGAAGTTACAAAGCTTGGGATCAATGAAGAAATAAGTTAAGGGTACATTACTCATACAATTTGCTATAGTATCTGTATCTATGCTACAAATATCATGCATTATCTGAGCTTTGCAGTAGTTTCCCAAAGGGACCGCCAACCAATAATTCCAACCAAGGGAAAGTATAAAGCTTTGGACTTTGGTCTAATTACAACTTGGATCTATTGCTTTGCCCCCTCAAAATTGATCTTATGTATTCCATTCTTCTTTTTATGGCTGATAGGTATACGGACTCGACATGGAGTGATGGCTAAAGATTTGTGTCCATCTTTGATATTCAAAATTGAGACCTCTTTAAAAAATAGATTGAAGGACCACTACGAACTAGCCCAAATGATGATCAAAAGCCCTAAATTAAAAAAGGGTGATGCTAATAATATGCTCACTAGGCGCTAGTTAAAAGTCGAATAACGACAAAAATTACTTATGATTTCAATTCCTTTTTAGGATAACACACTTTTCACTTATAGTACACTGTTAGAGTCTTAACCATAATATTCCGAAGTACCAAAAAAAAAGAAGAAGTCTCTACCACAGGTGTAACACTTTCCAATAATAAAAGGCAGCAGTTTCATGGGATACCTGGTTTTTGCAGATTACTACTCCCCCCATATAACAAAAAAATGAGAACAAAATAATAAGGGAAAATGACGGCCCAGGACATGTTTTGACAATTAATACCCGCCAAGGACATGCGGAGAACATTTGTATTGGAGTTTATAATACGGAGTGGCTTAAAAGAAAAAAAGTCTATATTGTATTGGAGTTTTATTTCGTTTATTTCTCTCTTTCCGTGATTTCTTCTCTCTTTTGTTTTGGTAATGAAAGTGCAGGTATTATTGTATCCCGTCACTTCCGCCAGGGAGTAGTACCCCGTCACACCACACCACTATCTCTAGGGGCCGCCACCGCACCTAGGAACCGAATCTAAATTGGGATGAGATGCCGGTTATGAGAATTAGATAAGAACCAAAACAATCGCTCAAATTGTTATTTTCATGTCACAAATCATAGTACTCTTCACATGAAAATAGGGAACTGATCGTAGTAAAATCAAGAAAAAGAGAGCAATTTTTTTCAAAAATTGATTTGTTAGGTACTAAAAGCAGCGAATCATAAACGAAGTTCAATGTAAACTAGGAAACAATAGATAGCCGAATACAAGAGAAGGCGGACATTGAAAAGTTTAACCAAGAATAAGAACAAGGATAGTCAGCAGATAGATGAAGTTAAAAAATATATAACAAATAACCAATACAGCTGATCGAGGTTTAGAATAGAATAATCAAATCAACTCATTTCAACTCAAAAAGGCCTAATGTAGACACCCCAATCTGGGTCTCCCAATCGTTTTACTTATTTTTACGATTTTCTTGTTTCCCCGATGATGAAATCGGATCAAACAGAGCTTGGATTGGAATTGGATTAGGCTTGGAGCATTTAGGAACCTCGCTTGAACCTTTCAAACCCTTCTGAACCTTCAGTCAAACCCTAAGACCAGAGTTGACCCTCGCGCGAGTCTTCTTTCCCCTCGCGCGATACTCAGCCTGCCACGTGTAGTCAAAGTCAAACTATTGACTGTTTGACCCTCGCGCGACACTCATGGACCCTCGCGCGATGGTTCCTACCTGTCCCTTTCACAGAATCCAGCTGGACTGGTGATGATTGCTTGGCACATGGGTTCCCATGGGCTGGAACCCCGTTCTCCTCAGCTGAACGACGTGCTGGCAGGTCCTAGCCCCATGCAAACTCCCACCCACTCTCTCACCTTGTTGGCTAGCTTTACAACCAAGTTGTGACCAGCCTTAGTGGCTGGTCCTAAGGGTTTGTTTGGCCCCTAACCAAGCCTTGCTCTCCCCTATAAATACCCCCATTGGTCTTCCATGTTAAGGGTTCCAAAAAAATTGCTTAAGAGTTTCATTACTCCCTTCACAAATCCTACACTAGCTAGCACAAAATTCTTAACCCTCAAGCCACTTCCCAAACTTCTGAACTCAGAGTGTTCATACACTCTTGGTAGCAAAGTCACACCAATCCATCCGGTCTACTCTCAAACCCTTTCCAAGCAAAGGTATAACTTTAAAGCTGTTTCTGTTTTGATCCCTGAGGGGGGCTGACAGGGCCAAGGCTGGTAATCAATACCATGCCCTGGTCCTAAAGCCAGCGAAGTTACAAGAAATCGTGGCAGCCACACCCTCGCGCGACGGTCCCCTTTACTCGCGCGACACTCGTGTCAGCAAGAGAATGGACCTCGTGGGGAAGGGAAGCTAGCCCTTTTCTGTTTTGCAGTATATTCGTGTTTGTTGCATCTTATTTTGATTTTTAGATCACTGTTATGCATGCAAAACAAAATACAGTAGCTTGTTTATTTCCTTTAAACAGCTTGGAATGCCTTTGGGATCCCCTGAACCTGTCTCAGGGCCTCAAACATGCAAAGCAATTCCTGGAAGTCCAGTCAGGAGTGTCGCGCGAGATTCAAGCTCTGTCGCGCGACAGTTCTCTGATTTCCATGGGTGGCCCTTGCATGGGCAACTAGGCCCTTGGCCTCTGTTTTGATACCCCCACTGTTTAGGGGTTGTATTTTATCTCATTTGGCTCCTGTTTGGAGTATGGTGTAATAATTAGTATTTTCAGTCTTCCCATAAACTGCTTGGTTTGCTTCCTGGGTGTGCACTGGTCCTTCCAGAGCCCAGAAGGGGATGATTTAGGGGCTGTGGTGAGATGACATACTCGCGCGAGAGTCAGTGTGTCTCGCGCGATGGTTGACTTGCATGCAGATCTGTCCAAGCATGTAAGTTGGTCATCGTGCAAGACGGATCTGCCCCGAGCCTAGTTTTGGCATCTGATCGCTGTTTCAAGGTCATTCCACTTATTATTCGTCAATACTATCCATCCATGCCATTATTTGATCACATCTTGCAAAGTGCTACAGTTTTAATCCCCGATTAACTGTTCCCCCGCCCTAATTGGCTAAAATCAATTAAAAGAGGAAGAATCACAATTGTTTTCATAAAAACGCCTAAGTAGAGACCGATCTCCGGATTGGGCGAGAGGGGTGCCATAAAACCCTTCCCCTCTCGTAACCTGGCTCCCGAACCCAGATATGGTTATGACGGACCGGTTCCTTAACTTTTCAAATCAAACAGCGCGGCAGGTGCTTCGAAATACGGTTCCTTGAGTGTCGGACCTTCAAAACTCAAGTGGCGACTCTGTATTTTTGAGCGCTTGCCACCGGCGCTCGCGCTCCCTCGATTTTCAAAAAGGGCCGCAAACGGCAGGGGAAGGAACGAAATCCTTTGTCCCCTCCGAAGGGCATGCTGCCCACAGTGGCGACTCTGCTGGGGAACAATCGAACCAATATTAATTCACACTTAGGATTTAATACGCTTGGGAACAATCCCTTAAAAGCTTGGCAAAACGGTGAGCTTCGCGCTGCCGAAGGTTGGAACGGTGATTTAACAGGACCTCGTGTCCGGCCATTCTAATCTGGGGCTTTTTCGATTGTTCACTTGCGTAGTTTCTTCTAAAGATGGACTAAATAAAGTGAGCCAAATTTGAAAAGGCGCTTTTACGACTCTGTGATTCTTCCACTTTTAACAAAATTTTAGCATCTCATTTGCATCGATGTGGGATAAGCCTCGTTGGATCGTTTTGGCAATCCGGCACGGTTTACCGGAGCCCGGGGACCCCGAATGACCGACAACCTTCGACGATGATGGGTCATGCTACCGTTCGACTGTTATTCTGCGAAAAACGCGGGTAACGGGAGGTATATCTGTGGCCCTAGTCCAAGGAACCCGTTACAAACCAAAACCAGCCTTTAGCATATACAAAGCAATAGAACTCTCCCAATTAAGACAGGTACCCACAGGTTAAGATCTACTTGCATCTAACCCTCTAAATGCCTACGTGTTACTGCTTTCCTTATCGCATGAACTGTACATACATCTCATTCAGCGTAGAAGCATATCTAGGATGGCTCCTAGGTTCTCAATCTGTTCCAAGTCTGTCTTCAGACTTAGTAGGACATTGCCATGGCCCGATGAGGAGTCGTGTGCCTCAATGGTGCGCGTCATCATCTTTTAAGTCCTTTTACAGCGGGACTTTTGGAAATCAGAAGCTTTTCTGCACCTTTGCCCGTATACCTGTTTAGGGTTTCAAACAAAAAACGAAGAACCACGGAGTAAAATACCATAATGTTTACACCAAAAGGTAACAAGTGCCTCGTCACTTACGCCGCCCGGCTAATAGCACAGTGCTGCTTACGCCAACCTGGTTATGGCATCATGATATTCACACTGAGTCGTTCTGGCTTCAAAATTTGAAACCCCGAACATCAAAACGGACAAAGGTTTAGACTCCTTTTGACATCCTTTAGGACCACTCGTTCCAAACAAGGATACATCTTCAAAAAAGAATTCTGAGGGCCTAAAAGCAGTGTCCGAAGCGTCGTGAGACAGACTTGTCTTCCGGTTCTAGAGTCTAGGGTGACACTCTCGACGTTGGCTGCATCCGCTTTAGTCTTTTGTTTAGATTAAAGTCGCGACAGGACCCTTATTAAACCTCCTTTTCCCTTGCAAGCAAAGATCTGAATCATTGCACCGCCAAGGAAAGTATCGAGGCCAGTTGCCAAACCCGCTTGGGAACGTCTGCACCTGAGTCCAGTTCAAAGGCTTGTCAGGTTACGGTCCCAGTCAGTCGTCACGGAAGACTCTCCACGCTCACCTCCAGCAGCACAGCACTCAGAATCTCAGTCAGGCTCTCAATCAGGTTCACCACAGGCTTCACAGGAAGGACGTCCGACTACCCCGGTATCCGCCTCAAGCAGCTCTGAAACACTTGTCACGATGGAACAGCCACAACCAGAACCCCTTACCTTGGAAGCCATGCTCATGAACCTCCAAGACAGCATCACCGCTATGCAGCAGAGGGCAGCTCAAACCGACACTAACATCGCTCGCCTGAATGACCTCATCCACACTCGCCTTCCGCCCCCTCTCGAGGAAGAAGGTGGGGACGATGAGTCTGACCAGGAGCAGCCTATCTTGGTTCCGGACCCGCTTCACGCAGGACGTCTCATAGTAATGAACCCAAGGGAAGCTCGCAGGCCCGCTGCAAACCACGCAGGCAACAGATTGCCTCCAAACCCAGAAGGACCAACTCCGAGTCCGGAAATGGTCACACTCATGGCCAAGATGGCCAAACTGGAGGAATCCATTGCTAAAACAGAAAAAATCAGTGCCGGAGGGATCGACCTGGATCGCCTTTGCCTGTATCCCAACGCCAAGCTTCCCGAGAAGTTCAAAATGCCGGACTTAGCTAAATTCGATGGAAGCGGCGACCCCAGGACTCATCTCTACAGCTACCATGCCGCCATGAAGCTTCTTTCTGTTGAGCCGGAGGCCATGTCACAGCTCTTTCCTCAGACCCTCTCGGGCCCTGCTTTCCATTGGTTCTTGTCGCTCGACATTGCCAAAAGGAGGACTTGGGAAGACATTGGGACTGCGTTCATTTCGCAGTACAATTACAACTCCCAGCTAAAAATGACTACTCGGGAACTCGAATCCACCAAGATGGAGGCTAAGGAGACCTTCGCGGACTTTGTCAAAAGGTGGAGAGCTAAGGCTGCACAGATGACTGATCGCCCGAGCGAGAAGGACCAGCTCCGTATCATTTCCCGCAACCTTCAACCAGACTACGCCAGGCACTTGGTTCTAGCTCAGGCCTCCGCTAACTTTGAAACCTTCTTCGACTCTGGCCTGGCCATCGAAGATGCTTTGCAGAATGGAATTCTATCCAAAGGCGAATCCTCGCACGCCCCAAAATCAAAAACGCGGGCGTATTCTGGAAACACTAATGCGCTGTTCGGAACAGGGACTTACTCCAGCACGGCCACTGCTGGCACTAATGCCGCTTCCTCCGGCGCTGCTAACCATGTCGTGGATGTCAACCAAGTTCAAAATCCACAGAATAACCGACCCCGGAACCAACCTCGCAGCTTCTCCGCCATCGAGGCACCTCTGTCCTCGGTCTTGGAGAAGTTGGTCAAGTCAGGACATCTGAAGCCCCTAGATCCAACCCCTTTACCCAAGAACCCTTCACCTGGCTTCAAAGCCAACCTTTACTGTGCTTACCATCAAGGAGCGGGTCATCTCACTGACTCCTGCTTCCGCCTCCGTCATGCGATCCAGGACCTTATCGACGATGGCACGCTGGAGACTCCTCCGCCACCTCAGAAACCCAATGTCATTGCCAACTCCCTCCCTAAGCATAACGCTGTACCCCACATCAGCCAGATATCTCTCAGCTCCACTTATATCAACCCTAGCTCCGCCATATTTAACCCCACTGACTATATAGCCTCAACCGATCGACCCAGGCCCGTCGTGCCTTTCCCGTTCGAACCATCCTCCGAAGTTTCTTATATACAACTGGTTGAAGGCCAAGTTGTTGACACGGATGCGCCTTCGGAACTTTTACAAGCTGCTTCACCTGTCTCCGAGGAATCTGTCAGCTCCCTTTTCCATCAGTCAATCCCTGCTGTGCAAATCAACTCAGCCTCGTCGCTTGACAGCCCGTATGCAACCATCGCTGGCCCATTTCCTGACCCTTATCAGCCTTGGGTGCCTCCCTCAGATAATAACATGCAAGCCACTGGCTGGGCCATAGCAGACCATTGGGACTATGCCGCTCCTCTCCTCAATGAGTGGTCTACCCTTGGAATGGACGGGATTCCTCCACAGACCGGAAATGTCCCCTTCGATCAAGCCTGGTATGATGGCTGGTTGGCCGGCTATGAAGCGGCTTTGCTTGACCCGTTGGACGGTTTTTCCTTAAACATGCTATTCAACCCGATCGAACCTCCAGTTCCCGAAGCAGAATATTACTGGGACCCTGAGCCGACCTGGTTTGCTCCCATGGATGTCGACCCCAACCCTCTGCAAGGCTATGCCACACCGGACTACATCCTTCACTATGCAGAGGATGAGCTTGTCCAGGATGACCCACGGGCATTGGGAGACCATGTTTCCCTCTTTGATTCAGTCTTTGATTCGGTTTGTGATACTAACCCCGACACTGACCATGACCCTTGTTCCTACATCGTCGATGAAGAAAATCCGCGCCCTCAGGTGCCTTACCCCAACAATAGGGACTGTAGTATCATGGTCACGGACCGCGCTCCGCCTGCTAATCTGTGGGAAGTTAACGACATAGTGGATGTCCAAGTCGGGAATGAGGTCTGGGCTGTCAATCGTACCCTAGCTGACACTGGTCTCTGGGACGTCCCCTTTATTGCAAATCCAGAGCCTGTTGCTGAAGTCGCTGCTGTGAAAGACTTGGGCTTCTGGGATTCCTTACTGATGAAGGATCTGGCTGAAGATTTGGGTTTAGACGTGAAGGTGCCCGTCTCTACACTGACCGCTGACAAGGGGAAGCGTAAACTGGGAGATATCCCTGCTGATCTCTGGGATGCGAAGGAAAGTCCTCAACTTATGCCCTCTTTGGGAAACGTTCACAATGTTACAAGGAGTGGTCGGATTTTTCAGCCTGCTAATCTGCAGGCCGGGAATTCCTCCAATCCCGTTAATCAAAGGAATGAGCCTGTTTCTTTCCCAAAGTCTGCACCTCTTGAGGTATCAGCCGGCAATTCAGTTCCTGATCTAGTTCAACGGCAGCTTGAGCGGATTCCTGCCGCTATTTCCATCTGGGGACTGATCTGTTCGTCCAAGGAGCATCGTCAGAGGCTGTGTCACGCCCTGTCCCGCCTTGAAGTCCAGGCCGACGTTACGCCAGAGGCAATGATATCTCTCATCCTCCCGCCAACCTCCAAGCATACGGTGATCTTCACGGACAAGGACCTGCCAGTTGAAGGAGTCGACCACAATCGCCCTTTGCACATCACCGTCAAGTGTCGAGGACTCTGGGTCCCGACCGTTCTCATTGACAACGGCTCCGCCATCAATGTCTGCCCTCTGAGGGTTGCTTATCGTCTAGGGCTCACCAAAAAGGATCTGACACCTTCCAATCTGGCTGTCAAGGCATATGACGGCACCCGTCGTGTGGTCGAGGGTATCTTGAAACTCAAACTCGATGCTGAGGGTTTTGAGATGGACGTGGAATTCCATGTCGTGGACATTCCCGCGACTTTCAATCTTTTGTTGGGCAGGCCATGGCTTCATCGGTCTGACATCATGGCTGTGCCGTCTACCCTCCACCAAAAGGTCATTCTGGGACTACCCACTGGTACTCTAACCATCTGCGGGGATTCAGGCATCCGCCCGCTCAAGGAAGACGGGACTCCTGTTTTGGGGATTCAACACGGTGAAGAAGACGTCGATCTCGGGGGTTTCTCTTTCGATACTTCAGGCATAGTAATGGCCATCAATGTGGACGGGAATTTCCTCATAAGCTCTGTCGCGCTGGACATTATGAGAAGGATGTCTCACTTTCCGGGCATTGGTCTAGGCTCTCGCCGTCAAGGGGTCCCGGAGTTCCCTACTTTTCCTTTCAACGAGGGCCGCTTTGGTTTGGGGTATATCGCCTCTGCCAAAGATGCCAAACGGAGGAAATATACGGAAAAACCTCGAACCCTCTGCAGCGGTCCCAGGTTCGTGCGTGAAGTCGGAAATGCCGCTTACACTGGGCAAGCTGAGCCCTTCGTTCATTCCGAGACCGGGGAGCTGCTGCCTGGGTTTGAGATTTTTGCTGATGACACCTGGTCGAGCAGTGATGATGAATCAGCGAAAGAGGAATTCAAGAGGAAGCTTAATCAGCTGAAGACCAAGACTGACTGGCTGGGATTTATCGATCAGGGGAATCTGGAGCTGCTATTCCAGGAATTCTCCCAAGTGGGTTTGGCTGGGGAAGCTGAAGAAGCCGAAGTGCTCATGCTCGGGCCCGACGCCCTCGAGGACCCCACCTCCCTTATTGTGAAAGCCAAGGGCTCTTTAGATAATTGCATTTTCAGGCCACACCTGACTTGTATTGACGACACGTCTGAGTCTGAGTCTGAGTCTGTCTCGTCCTCTAAGTCTAGCTCTGAGTCGGAGTTTGTGCCTCTGGGCCCTCCACGTCATAGCTTTTATTTCGAGTTCGACTCTCTTGTACTTGGTGACCCTTCAGGGGCTTGTGAAATGAACGAAGCATCTTCTGACTATTTCAATGATCTTTATATAAACTGTGTCGACCCTGACGATGAGGGGATAGATTTCGATGGGGACATTCCCAAGGAAATCCGTGCCTTCATCGAAAGGGAAGACGAAAGGCATGCTCAGCCGTTAAAAGAAGAAATAGTTTCTATAAACTTGAAAGATGAAAATGATCCCCGAATGGTTCAAGTGGGCTCCACACTTTCCCCAGAGGAACATCACGACTTCAAGGAGCTACTCACCGAGTTCAGTGACGTTTTTGCATGGTCTCATCGAGATATGCCCGGAATCGATCCCGAGATCGTGGAGCATCACATTCCCTTATTTCCTAATGCCAAGCCTGTGAAACAGAAACTCCGGCGGATGAGGCCAGATTGGGTTCAGAAGATTAAGGAAGAGGTTACCAAGCAGATTGACGCTGGTTTTCTCATGGTCTCTCAGTATCCCACGTGGGTTGCCAACATCGTCCCTGTTCCTAAGAAGAATGGCCAAATCCGAGTTTGCGTTGACTTTCGAGATTTGAACAAAGCGAGCCCCAAAGACGATTTCCCCTTGCCACACATCGATGTGCTTGTAGACAACACTGCGGGGCACGCTTTGCTCTCATTTATGGATGGCTTCTCTGGCTACAATCAAATTCTCATGGCGCCCGAGGACCGCGAGAAAACCACGTTCATCACTGAATGGGGGACTTATTGCTACCTGGTCATGCCGTTTGGGTTAAAGAATGCTGGGCCCACTTATCAGCGAGCTGCTACCACCATCCTACATGACATGATACACAAAGAAGTCGAGGTCTACGTCGATGACATGATCGCCAAGTCCAAAACTCGAGAAGGTCACGTTCCTGTGCTTAGGAAGTTCTTCGAGAGATTACGAAAGTTTCGCATGCGCCTAAATCCTCAGAAGTGCACCTTTGGGGTTACGGCTGGTAAGATGCTCGGTTTCATGATCACTTCTCGTGGAATTGAGGTCGACCCGTCCAAGATCAAAGCAGTCCTCGAGATGAAGCCACCAGATTCTGAAAAGGGAGTACGAAGCTTTTTGGGAAAGGTACAATTCATCAGCAGATTCATCGCCAAGTTGACACTAACTTGCGAGCCGATGTTTCGTTTATTGAAGAAGAATACTCCGTTTGTTTGGACAGACAAGTGCCAGGCGGCCTTCACCTCCATTCAAGCCTATCTGCAGAACCCTCCGGTTTTGATGCCGCCAGTGCCAGGGAAACCCTTGATACTTTACTTGTCCGTGAATCCTTCCTCTATGGGGTGTTTACTGGCTCAAGAAGGAGGAAAAGGAGTCGAGAAAGCCATTTACTACCTGAGCAAGAAGATGGTTGGCGCTGAAGAGCGCTACACTGCTCTCGAAAAGACGTGTTGGGCTCTTGTTTGGGCATCCAAGAAATTAAGACACTACATGCTGGCTTACCCAGTGAAGTTGATTTCTCGAATGGATCCTCTCAAATACCTGTTTGAGAAACCTGCGCTTACTGGTAAGTTAGCACGTTGGTTACTATTGCTCGCAGAGTTCGACCTCGAATATGTCACAAGAAAATCCGTCAAAGGGCGCGCAGTCGCCGAATTTCTGGCTGATCATCCCGTCGAGGGGCCAGAGGACTCAGATTTTACGTTTCCTGATGAAGGAGTGATGGCAGTTGTTGAAGACTCCTGGACTCTTTATTTTGACGGGGCAGCCAATCGCAAGGGATACGGGATTGGGGTTTTGCTTATAACCCCCGATGGTGCTCACATTCCGCTTGCATTCAAACTCAATTTCGATGTCACGAACAACCAAGCTGAATATGAGGCCTGCATTGTTGGCATGGAGGCAGCCCTTACGCTCGGTGTTGAAAGGCTTGAAGTTATTGGCGACTCCAACCTTGTCGTTTCTCAGGCCAACGGAGACTGGAAAGTTCGGGAGGACAGATTGAAGCCTTATCACCAAGACTTGGAGGACCTCATTCCTCGTTTCAACAAGGTCACATTCACGCACATCCCTCGGATGAAGAACCAGTTCGCTGACGCTCTAGCGACCCTGGCTTCCATGGTCGAGCTTCCGGTTGGTATCAAGCTTCGTCCTATTCTGATTGAACAGCGGGACTTGCCTGCTTATCAGTATGTCAACACCGTCGATGATGTCGATGACGGCCTACCTTGGTACCACGATATCTGGAACTTCGTCGAAAGCGGTCAGTTTCCGGCCGACGCCACCAAAAAGGATCGGATGGCGCTCCGAAGAATGGCCGCTCAATACATTATCTGCGGCGGGAGACTGTATCGGAGATCTCACTGCGGAATGCATAAGCTCTGTGTCAACGGCGCTGAGGCCATTAAAATCATGGAGGAAATTCACGAAGGAATTTGTGGCCCCCACATGAGCGGGGTCATGCTTGCTAGGAAAATCTTACGACAGGGATACTTTTGGTCTACCATGGAGTCCCAGTGTGTGGATTATGTACGCCGTTGCCATAGGTGTCAAATCCATGCCAATCTCATGCATGTCCCTCCTTCCAAACTGTTTGGCATGACATCGCCTTGGCCGTTCTCCGTTTGGGGCATCGATGTTATCGGCATGATCAAGCCTTCTGCTTCGAACGGGCATCGATTCATTCTGGTGGCAATAGATTACTTCACCAAGTGGGTCGAGGCTGAATCTTACAAGACCCTGACAGCGGTTCAGGTTGCTCAGTTTATCCGGAAGAACATCATCTATCGATATGGGGTTCCGCAGGCGTTTGTTTCTGACAATGGGGTCCACTTCAAAGGCAGGGTGTTGGAGCTTTTCGAAGAATTCCAAATCCAGGTTCATCACTCAACAGTCTATCGCCCTCAGACGAATGGGGCGGTTGAAGCGGCCAACAAGAACATCGAGACTATTATCAAGAAATCCGCGGAGTCCGCCAGGGATTGGCACGAACAGCTGCCTCTAGCTCTTTGGGGGTACCGCACGTCAATTCGAACATCAACGGGGGCCACCCCTTTTTCTCTGGTTTACGGGATGGAAGCTGTCCTTCCCATCGAGCTGGAAGTACCAACTTTGAGGATCATGGCTGAATGTGAACTCACGGAGTCTGAATGGCTTAGTGGGAGGTTTGTCGAACTCATGCTCTTCGACGAGAGAAGGCTCCGTGCCTTGTATCATGTTCAGGGATATCAACGCAGGATTGCTCGGGCATTCAATAAGAAAGTGAAGTCTCGTGACTTGGCTGAAGGGGACATGGTTACAAAAGAAATCCGGGCTCCCATCTTCGATCTGCGTGGCAAGTTCCGCCCGAAGCGCGCGGGACCTTACATTATCAAGACCATCCTCTCGGGTGGAGCAGCTCAGCTCATTGATCTGGACGGCAACGAGTTCAACACTCTGGTCAACCTGGATCAGCTTAAACGTTACTACCCTTGAGAGAAGCTCGTTGGGCCGAAAACCACAAGGGTGGGCGGTCCCAAGCAAAAATTAGAGCAAGCCTGCTAGACTGAAAACCCAAGGGGGCAGTTTAGGCAAAAACAAATAGGTGTTCAATAAAAGCTCGCTAGGCTGGAAACCCGCAGGGGCAGTCCTAGGCAAAATTTAGAGCGCAAAAGGAGAGCCAAAACACACGAGCGAACCTTAGCCTGAACTACGTTTTGACCTGATTCCCTAGCTTGGGATACGTAGGCAGTCTCTCTTTGGGACTCGGTCATGCTCTGTCGAACCGTGGCCTGAACTACGTTTTGACCTGATTCCCTAGCTTGGGATACGTAGGCAATCTCTCTGTGAGATTCGGTCACGATCAATCAACTCGATCCAGGTTTTCCGTTCCGGAGTGTGCCTCAACATATAAACGATGTGGCGTTCAACGTTTGGACCCAAAAGGGGGAAATTCTTAATCTTTCACCTTTATTCAAAACTATTACTTCTTTTACATAGGCTGAGCAGAGCCCCAAAAAAAAAAAAAAAAGTAAAGCATCAAAAACAGAACGAAGCGCTAAGAGGGCCTCACGGGCTCACAGCTTATTCTAGGTCATTGGATTTGTGTCAGGAGTCAGTCTGCGTTTTGTCTGCTTTCGATCTCGGCTCTTAACCATACCACATAGCGATGTTTGAGTCTCGTGCTAAAGTCGTCTTCTGCTCCTCCGAGTTCTCTCAAACCCCAGTTGTGTTCATACCCTGCCAAATGTTGGGACGTAAAAGCTGGAATGCGGAAGTCTTCTATCCCAGCTCGATGGAAGCCTTGGCTCATGCCCAGTTGCCGCAAGATACGACCTGGAATGTAGAACGTGAAACTGGACAGCCCAGCAATCACCATTCTCTCGAAACCTGCAGAGTGCAGAGCCATATCCGGGATGTTCAAGGCCCTGTGCCGCCAAACGATCTCGCGCGGAGACATCTCTCTCATGAAGGCGTACCATTCCTCCTCAGACATTTCTGGATACAGCATCCCCCTTTGATGCACCCGCCCGGGCAGACGGGGCCAATCCACTTCAGGAGCGGAGATTAGTCCGAGCTTGTCACATAGCCACAACTGCATGAGCGAAAAGACAAGTAAGGAGCCACATAAGCCTGAGCGAAAGAAAACCAGTAAGAAACTACCATACAGCCTTAGCCGAGAGTCGAGGTAAAAGCAGACTGTGCGAAAACCGGAAAAAGGTGAGCTGAGTGAGAATTCACCTGTAACAGGATTGGACTGCCACCGAATGTGTTTGTCTGACCTGTGGCTATCAAATCCAAACCAATGAGTGTCTCAGCAAGCACCAAAGGCGCCACGTTCTTCCGAGCGCCCATCTCCGCGGCCACGTGTACTAACGAGGAGTCAGGCCGTCCATACGGAGACACCAGCAGGTACGCGGCCAGTATGCCAACTGACATGGCGAATCGACGTCGAGACTGCAGAACCATATCCGCTGGATCGCCGTCAGGCCCGTACCATTCCATTAGGCGCGCAATGTTTATTTGTCCGCCGATTAACAGACCCTCCGCCGCACCTTGGGAAATGTTTAGATGCGTCTTCAACAGCCTTGACATGCTTTGCCTATAAGGTGGCACGACAATCACACTCGAAGCGAAGCCTTGGAGATACGCTTGGAATTCTTCAACAGTCGGGCACAACTCGTTGTCCCCAAACCGAAACACGTGGACGTCCCGGTCCCAAAACTGCAGGGCTGCTCTCAGAATTTCGGGGCGGAGCCTTACACTTTTTAGGAAGCGAAACGCCGCTAACCCGTAGGAGCGGAAGCACAGCCAATCGCTCGCGACAAATTCTTCGAGCCACGAGCTGATAAAGGTAGGGAGATGGTTTGCCATTTGGGGAATAGTGCTGGAGATTTCCCACGGAGGTACACCCTTCATTCAGGGGTTCATCCCTCTTTATAAGCTAAGGAAGGAGGCAATACATTTCCTTTTGAATGAGGTGGCCTTGCAAGGTGTCCCTTTACTCACTAAAAATCAAGGGAACATCTCTGGGACAGGCCAGGAACTCCTGCACGCCCAGATCTGCTGACAAAGCCTGCCACCCTCCTTTTATCCGAATGAGTCAAACTTGGCTACTGCAACAGGGATTCTTCATCGCGCGAGAGTCATGGAGTCTCGCGCGACTGTTCTTATTCGCGCGATGGTCTTTAAGGCTCGCGCGAGTGTTCAATTCAATTCGACACAGCAAGGTAGGCTACTGCCCTTTTGGGGATATTTTCCGGATTTTGACCCGGGCCAGATTTTGAAATTCTGATGCTTCCAGTAGGTCATTATGGGTGTTTATGACTACGTCGAAGCGTTGTTTGTTCAAATTACACGTTCAATAACGAGGTCGGTCCCTCGAAGGAATAATCGCCGGATAATTCAAAGGTTTTTATTTAACCGGTCAAGCCGGGCGAGGTGGCTTACAATTTACAGAGCAAGTACTGAAAGGCGGAGCCTATTGGCCTTACTAATTACAATTTGTTCTCCCACGAGATTCAGAAATATCCCCTCAGTCTCGCCTCAACTTCAACACGGAGCCATCTTACGTAGCGCTTTTCCAGCCACGTTCTGAAATCTGGAACTGATTCCTTCAACGTCCTATCGCCCCAGTTGTCTCTGTGGCAGCGCAAATCCCAGGAAGTAAACACGGGGATGTCAAAGTCTTCTGCTCCGTACCGCTTGTATCCTTGGCTCCTTCCCAGCTGGCGGAGCGTACGCCCAGGAATGTAAAAGGTGAAGCTCGTCAGGCCGGCAAGTATCACTCTCTTGTATCCCACTGATTTAAGCGTCATCGCTGGAAGGTTTAACCAGAGACACCTCCAGACTATGTCTTCGGAATGCAGATCATTCGGGTAGGCAAACCATATCTCCACCGGCAAGTCAGGGAATATCATCGGCCTCGCAACCAACAATCTGGGAAACTCTTCAAAGCCAGCCTGTGGCTCTTCCAAGACCCCGATTTTGTCTGCCAACCAAAGCTGCATGAGAACAGAGGACGAGTCAGAAATCAAATACAGCCCAAGCACTTGGTTTGAAATCGAAAATGCGAGAAATTATGTCGAATGGAAATTTACCTGGAGCAAGATGGGACATCCGCTGAAAGAGTCGGCTTGCCCAAGTTTCAGCATGTCCAAACCCAGAAGTGTCTCCGCCAGGACCACGGGCATGATGTTCCTCCCGTTATCCATTTGCAAGGCAATGCTCACCAACTTGGGATTTACCCCTCCATCAACGGGAACCAGCATATACGCGGCCAGTGCGCATATAGACAGGACGAAGCGTCGTTGAGATTCCCCGACATAGTCTCCTAGACCGGCCTCCGGGCCGTACAGCTCGATCAGGCGGAGAATGTTGAGCTCGCCGTTTCGAATAATGCTGTTTGTCACCGCCACCGGAATATTGAGTTTTTCCCGCAGAATTTGCCCCATGTCCTCATGAACGGGCGGCACGGCAAGAATGTCTAGATTGGCAAACCCCGGGGCGTATGCTTGAAACTCTTCTATCGTGGGGCACATTTCGTCTTCCCGGAACCGGAAGACGTGCACAACGGGATCCCAGAAAGGCAACGCGGCTTGGATGAGTTCGACGCATGGTCGAGCAAACCGGAGATCCCGGATTGAGAATAAACAGCGAGACCTGGGACTTTCCCAATTTATGGTTTCCTCCCTCATTAGCCAAGGATCAAGGGCTTCCATTAGTGAATCTCCCATCTTAGTTAAGTTGAGAAAAGGGTGTGTAATTCATTATGTTAAAAAAATCTTGCTTCAAATAGCCAAGGAGTTGGTGAGACCAAGGCATAGGTGTCCTACCACCTTGCATGGCAGAACAGCCTTCCTTCTGCAGGCCCAGAACAGCTTTCAAGACGTGGAAGTTATGAACAGCCCCATGCCAATAATTTGGTCAAACAAAGGCTGCTCAGCAGGAGTTGACTCTCGCGCGACATTCAGATATCATCGCGCGACACATTTCTCTCGCGCGACAGTTACAAACCATCGCGCGATGGTCTATCTGCAGTTTTGACAGATTGCAGCAGCTACTGATCTGTTTTAGTCACTTTCCATTCCTGGGGTCTTTTGGGACTTTTGGTGTTTCCAGCAAGTCATTATAGGCTTATGTGATTGTATCCAAGCGTCGGATCCCGAATGCCATGCTCGACGAAGTTTTTGGACACTTGGGGACCCGTTCCAAGTTCAAACCAAGGTTTCGGAAGTCCGAAACTCGTTCTGGCGTTTCTAGCCTATTTTGGTCATGCCATACGGGTCATTTGGACCTTAAGTGACTGTATGGAGGTGTCGGTTTCAGTCCGGGACATAATCGAGTCATTTTTCGATGTTTTGTACCATTTTTGCGCATTTTGCGGTTTAAGTCCTTTATTGAGGCGTTTCATTCGAGTTTGTCAATTGGCGCAGGCCATGTTGGCCGCCTTTTATTGTTCGAAGGTGTCGTTTTCGTCCCTTTCAAGGTGTTGTGAGTTTTGGCGTGCAATGCCCAAAATTTCATTATTTTCCGTACCCTCGTATCCTGATTATGTCTTAGGACATATCGCCTTTTTCTTTCAGAGCTAGGCTGTGTTATACACTCATACGTGTCTGTGTTTAGTCTCGACGTGTTGTCAATGCAAGTTCGATATTAGTGACGAGTTTTGTTGATTCTTATGCACAATGAGAAACTATAAAACTTTAGAATGCAGCTTTTACGAACTGAAAGGTGATCTATCCATCTCGAAAGCAAAAGGAGAACTACTGTATCTCTGGCCCTCGGCCGATCAAAGCTACCAAGTCAAAACAGGGCACATGCGCCCACCAATCAAAAAGAGGCACGCAGGCTCTCGAAATGTCTGTCCATCAAAAGGCTATCTACTTGGGCACGCAGGCCCTAAATCAAAAGCAAAAAGAAGGGTAACGGAGGCCTCGTCAAAACTCCTCAGGCTCGTCATCACTGTCTGAAGTACCGTGCAGCTCCCGAGGATCGTCCCTATACCTCGGATCGTCAATGGAGTCGTCAGAGCCACTGCTGGTGGACGAGTGCTCCTCGTCCTCTTCCTCTGCCCCTTCTTCCTCCTCTCCTTCCTCGTCCTCGGAAGTCGGACTCATGACCAGTCTCGGTCTCCGAGCTGGGCCCGGCTTCTCCAATGTCGGTTTCTCGCGCCTCTTCAGCTGGAACCGAAGCTCAGCTTGCCTCGCGGCCTGCTTGGCTTCCTCCTCGCGTGCACGCGCTGTCTGTAAACCCCTCGTCTGTCGCCGCGTGGTGGTAACCGGAGGCGTGGATTTCCGTGCCACCACCTCTTTCGGTGGCGGATCTCGCGCACTCTTCCGTCTGGGATTCCTCTTCCCCTCCACCTGCATTTTCATTGCATTTTAAAGCATCAGTATCTATTGCGCATATTGTGTTTCTGTATTGAAAACAGGTACATCTATCAAGCTATCAAAACAGGAATGTATCGAGAGCAAGAATGTATCGAAAGCTGAAATGTATCGTTTCATACCTGAGTCCTCTGAAAGACGGCTGGCTGAGTCGGCTGTGACGTCGGTGCCTGGTACTGCAACTCCAGTGGCGTGCCGCTCGCTGCCTTTCTCACTGCATTCTCCAACGCCAGCATGCGTCGAACGGCTTCATTCACCCACTCAATTGGCACCTGCATGCAATTCAAGTTCATCAGACTGTTCAGCAGATAATTCAAGCAGTTAAAGTTCAAAAGTAATATTGGAAGCTGATTCTTACCGACACGGTCACAGGAGCAGGCTCTGTCCTCGCAGGCGCTAACTGAAACTCTGCAGGATTCCCCTGACTGTCAACGACGGGAATCCTCCACAGCAGCGCAGGAAGTCCGCCAACTGCCGGTCCGCTCGAGGCTCGCCGGGCCTGGCTCTCCCCTCCTCTCCGTCCCTCTCCGGCTGCCCTCCTCTCTTCAGCGGCCCCTGCGGCCTGGCCTCGTGCCTCTCTCCGGCCACGGACCCCCAATGGACCCGCCAGGAAGTCCCGCTGGTAGACTGCATAGTCTCTACCAGGGCGCAGGTATTGCCCAAGATCAGTATCCGGCCGCGTGTACCTCTCCAGCTCGGCCCGTGTGTACTCTTCCGTGTGTGAAACTCGGGGTGGTAGCGGCCCTGGCACCCAGAACTCAGGATAACCAAGTGACTGGCGCGTCACTCGGTCTCCCAAGTACCACTGCCAGCCAAAGGCAGACTCCAACAACACCCTGCTGGCCGTGACCGCTCTGCTCCTGGCCAGGTACTCTGGCTCTGGCCCCGCCCTTCTCCAGGGATCCCAATTGACCTGCGGGTCAATACAAACGGGCGATGCAAGCAATTGTTCAGCGACAGCATTAAAGCAGTGAAACGAATACATGTCTAATGCTTGTGATTGTGTGTTCATACCTGTGAGGCCCTGAGCTCGTCCAAGTATAGCCTGAAGGCGTTGAGCCCGCCTCTCCCTTCCTTCCTTCCCATGCTCTCCTTGCTCCACTTCAGCGCGCGAGGGAGGGCACTCAAGTCGGGATGCTTGCACTCTGGTGGGTACATCCGCAAGACCTCGTAAGCCCAAAGCTGCAATGTTTAGACAAGTTCAAACTTTAGTCAAGGCATAGGCATACAGTAGCTAAAGTCAAAGCAGTCAAGTGAACTGAACAACGGACGAGCATAATCAAATTGTGTTTAAAAGAGTTAGAACTGTACCTCCCACACCCTCCAGTAGCCAGCTGTGCTCTTTCCCGTCCTCGACGAGTCACCAAAAAAGAGGTAGGCCGTCCCGAGAGCTGCTCCGCCCCAGTCAAAGCGCGAGGCTGTCCTCAGGTCCCTCAACGCTGGCAAGTACGACAGATGCACGTTGCTCCGCCTGTTCGGGTACAGTGTGGCGCCGAACAGGTATAGCAGGAACGCCCGGGCCATCTGCTCCGCCTCCCGGTCACTCGACACCTCCTTTTTCAGGTAGCCCTTGAACTGGTCATACCTTGCCATTCCCCCCTCTACCTTGGGCACTCTGCCCAGAAACCACTCCAGGGCAGCTCGATCCTCCTGGATCCCTGAGTCAAACGGGATGGGCTCACCCCCGACCCTCAGCCCGGTGATCGCTGCAAAGTCAGCAGGCGTCACTGTCATCTCCCCAGGAGGTAAGTGGAAGGTGTTGGTCGTATCCCTCCACCTCTCAGCAAGTGCAACGAGGACGGCATGGTCAATCCTCGCTGGGGTCAAGGTCCGCACAAACTCCCCAAAGCCCGCCTCGTCTACCAGCCGCCTCACTCTCTCTGGCAACCCCTCGTACAGCTGCAAGGACATGCACGCGCCCCCGAAGCCACGAAGGTCCCTCTGTTCAGCTCCAGCCTGTTTCAGATACAAAGACAAGCAGCAAATGGTTCGTCAGTATATGGGAAGTTCATTCTCAAGTTCTAGGTAATCAATGAAGTTTACGACGGATGGTTGGTTCAAGTTATTACGCATTGGGCCTTTACTACAGAAATACGTGGCTTTAGCATGCTTTGGTTTGGAAAATCATCCATGCAATTCTAAAAATTCAAGCATATTCTAAGCAAGTATCGAATGTGAACTATCAAAGCAAGAATATTGAAATCAAGTTACAAAGGGTGTTTTCTGGGAATATACCTCCATCCATGTCGCCGCAAGGTGGACCCGGGGATCCCTCAACACCAACTCGTCGTCGTAGTCTCTCCGCGACGGTATACGGGCTGCAACGCCCGACGGAACGAAGAGGTGCGGCGTGGGAAGCACGTATGCCTCCGCTGAAAAGCCCGGCCGACTCGTGTTCTTCGCCTCCTCCACGGCCGTAACCCTAGGCCCCTGTGCCTCTGCTCTGGCTCTCTCCTCGGCCTCCGCGTCTCTCAGAAGCTCCTCTCGCTCCAGTCTCTCTCTCTCGGCCTTCTCAACGGCCTCCGACGCCTCGATGGCCCGAGCGCGGTCCTCTCTGGCCTTTAGGACCAATTCCCCAACCAGGGGGTTGTCCTCTAACAGTCTCGCCAATGCCTCGTCAGTCAGGTACTCGGCAACATCATGCCTAGTGATCGGCACGTGTCTCGACGACGTGGCCGCGGTCGACTCCGGCCTAAACAACACATCTTCCTCCCGGATTTCAACCGGAGGCACCGTAGTCTCCTCCTCCGCGTCAACAACGCCTTTGCCCTTCGCCGAATCCCTCGGCGGGGACCCGGACGGCTCGACATTCTCATCTCCTGCCCCACTACTACTGCCTCCTCCAGCGTCAACACTCGCGCGAGATTCCTCCTCCATCGCGCGAGGGTGCTCTCCAGCACCAATCTCCCCTGTGTCCGTTGGACTCACTTCGGCCACCACTGACTCCTCTACGGTCGTGACAGGATCCAGCCGCTCAACGCTGTAGCCTTCGGCCCCAGTATCAACAGTCGCGCGAGCATCCAGCTCCATCGCGCGACTGTGCCCGTCACCACCAGTCGCCTGCTCGCGACCCTCTTCGTTGTCTCCGCCGCCTGCAACCACTGCACCGGCCCCTGCGGTGGCCTCCGCCGGTGTTTGATCCTCTGTTTCGATACTCATGGACCCTCTTCGGTCCTCCGGTTGTTCAACAACTTCTTCCCCGCCTCCTCCTTCCCCGCGGTCAGCCATGGATGGATGATCAAGCTTAGCTTCGTGGATTTCGTGGTTGAAATCGAAGTTAGAAGGAGTTTGGGAGGAGAGACGAGAGTTTGAGAGAGTTTCAAACTTTTGAAACTGTTCTGGTTACTGTTTCTGAAACGTCCCCGCGACGTTTAAACGTTTGGGACGAGTTTGGGCCGGGTCTGGGCCTCTCCAGACCCAAGCCCTAACTTCATACCCTCGCGCGACGGTTCTGGAGTGTCGCGCGACACTTGTCTTTGGGCCTCAGGCCCAATCCAGATTTTGGGTCCGGCCCGATCTTAGTTAATCCCCCCCTTTAGGTCCATAACATGTCGGTATGTTGCCAATAAATTTGAGGGTCATTTTGGAGATCTGGTTTTCGAAACCCAAAGATGGTTGCATCCCCAGCAGTGGTCCGCCCGCAAACGAAGCAGCGACGATCTATCCGTCCGATCAAATCAGTGACGATCTATCCGTCTGATCAAATCAGCGACGATCTATCCGTCTAATTCAAACAACAGTGACGATCTATCCGTCCGATCAATCTGCAGCGACGATCTATCCGTCCGATCAAATCAGCGACGATCTATCCGTCTAATTCAAACAACAGTGACGATCTATCCGTCCGATCAATCTGCAGCGACGATCTATCCGTCTGATCAAATCAGCGACGATCTATCCGTCTAATTCAAACAACAGTGACGATCTATCCGTCCGATCAATCTGCAGCGAGGATCTATCCGTCCGATCAAATCAGCGACGATCTATCCGTCTAATTCAAACAACAGTGACGATCTATCCGTCCGATCAATCTGCAGCGACGATCTATCCGTCCGATCAAATCAGGGACGATCTATCCGTCCGATCAATCTACAGTGACGATCTATCCGTCCGATCAATCTACAGGGACGATCTATCCGTCCGATCAATCTACAGGGACGATCTATCCGTCCGATCAATCTACGGGGACGATCTATCCGTCCGATCAATCCACAGCGACGATCTATCCGTCCGATCTTCAATTTCCTCTTGGTGCACGGTATTTTTATATACTCGTCTGCATTTTCCATTTAATCGGCTTTTGGGCGGATTCGGTGGGTGTCTAGAAATCTTTGACGTTACCCGTACCAGTCAATGGTGCTCCGCGTGCCGTCAAAGAGGGACTACTGTAGACACCCCAATCTGGGTCTCCCAATCGTTTTACTTATTTTTACGATTTTCTTGTTTCCCCGATGATGAAATCGGATCAAACAGAGCTTGGATTGGAATTGGATTAGGCTTGGAGCATTTAGGAACCTCGCTTGAACCTTTCAAACCCTTCTGAACCTTCAGTCAAACCCTAAGACCAGAGTTGACCCTCGCGCGAGTCTTCTTTCCCCTCGCGCGATACTCAGCCTGCCACGTGTAGTCAAAGTCAAACTATTGACTGTTTGACCCTCGCGCGACACTCATGGACCCTCGCGCGATGGTTCCTACCTGTCCCTTTCACAGAATCCAGCTGGACTGGTGATGATTGCTTGGCACATGGGTTCCCATGGGCTGGAACCCCGTTCTCCTCAGCTGAACGACGTGCTGGCAGGTCCTAGCCCCATGCAAACTCCCACCCACTCTCTCACCTTGTTGGCTAGCTTTACAACCAAGTTGTGACCAGCCTTAGTGGCTGGTCCTAAGGGTTTGTTTGGCCCCTAACCAAGCCTTGCTCTCCCCTATAAATACCCCCATTGGTCTTCCATGTTAAGGGTTCCAAAAAAATTGCTTAAGAGTTTCATTACTCCCTTCACAAATCCTACACTAGCTAGCACAAAATTCTTAACCCTCAAGCCACTTCCCAAACTTCTGAACTCAGAGTGTTCATACACTCTTGGTAGCAAAGTCACACCAATCCATCCGGTCTACTCTCAAACCCTTTCCAAGCAAAGGTATAACTTTAAAGCTGTTTCTGTTTTGATCCCTGAGGGGGGCTGACAGGGCCAAGGCTGGTAATCAATACCATGCCCTGGTCCTAAAGCCAGCGAAGTTACAAGAAATCGTGGCAGCCACACCCTCGCGCGACGGTCCCCTTTACTCGCGCGACACTCGTGTCAGCAAGAGAATGGACCTCGTGGGGAAGGGAAGCTAGCCCTTTTCTGTTTTGCAGTATATTCGTGTTTGTTGCATCTTATTTTGATTTTTAGATCACTGTTATGCATGCAAAACAAAATACAGTAGCTTGTTTATTTCCTTTAAACAGCTTGGAATGCCTTTGGGATCCCCTGAACCTGTCTCAGGGCCTCAAACATGCAAAGCAATTCCTGGAAGTCCAGTCAGGAGTGTCGCGCGAGATTCAAGCTCTGTCGCGCGACAGTTCTCTGATTTCCATGGGTGGCCCTTGCATGGGCAACTAGGCCCTTGGCCTCTGTTTTGATACCCCCACTGTTTAGGGGTTGTATTTTATCTCATTTGGCTCCTGTTTGGAGTATGGTGTAATAATTAGTATTTTCAGTCTTCCCATAAACTGCTTGGTTTGCTTCCTGGGTGTGCACTGGTCCTTCCAGAGCCCAGAAGGGGATGATTTAAGGGCTGTGGTGAGATGACATACTCGCGCGAGAGTCAGTGTGTCTCGCGCGATGGTTGACTTGCATGCAGATCTGTCCAAGCATGTAAGTTGGTCATCGTGCAAGACGGATCTGCCCCGAGCCTAGTTTTGGCATCTGATCGCTGTTTCAAGGTCATTCCACTTATTATTCGTCAATACTATCCATCCATGCCATTATTTGATCACATCTTGCAAAGTGCTACAGTTTTAATCCCCGATTAACTGTTCCCCCGCCCTAATTGGCTAAAATCAATTAAAAGAGGAAGAATCACAATTGTTTTCATAAAAACGCCTAAGTAGAGACCGATCTCCGGATTGGGCGAGAGGGGTGCCATAAAACCCTTCCCCTCTCGTAACCTGGCTCCCGAACCCAGATATGGTTATGACGGACCGGTTCCTTAACTTTTCAAATCAAACAGCGCGGCAGGTGCTTCGAAATACGGTTCCTTGAGTGTCGGACCTTCAAAACTCAAGTGGCGACTCTGTATTTTTGAGCGCTTGCCACCGGCGCTCGCGCTCCCTCGATTTTCAAAAAGGGCCGCAAACGGCAGGGGAAGGAACGAAATCCTTTGTCCCCTCCGAAGGGCATGCTGCCCACACCTAAGCCCAGTGCCAACTATTTCGAAAAGTAGGCATAATTTTTTTTTTGTATTTTTTTTTTTTTGTATTTTTTTCCTATCAGCAAAGAAAGTTTATTAACCTTTAAAGAAGTTTTCACAAAGATTAGAAGGACCTGAAGCACAACGGCATCACAACAAGAGGCAAGTATCCCAACTATGTTGGCACACAAGCCTCTTGGCAATCATATGCCACCTGGGACCCAAAGAAAGCAACACGGTTGGCAAGGAGCATTCCAAAATAAGTCTACCAGTATCCCTGAAAACCAAGAGCTTAGCCAAGGAGTAAGCATTCACTGTAGGATAGCAACCCACCCACAGGACCCCACACGTCTCCTACTTCAGCTAAAGTCCAGCAAAATGGACAGACAATCAGAAGCATTTTAACCTTATATCGCCTTTCTCAAAGCTTGAGAGCGTCTCATTTAGCATTAGAAGCAAAACCAACATCTTAAACCAGCACAATCAGCATGATACCAGCAGAAAATCGGACCGCTGCCTCAGCAATTCCAGCAGAAACAGCAGAAGAAGTTTTGATACAGCAGCAAAAACAGTAGAAGAAGAGGATCAGCATGCAGAAGCCCTTGAAACTGCAGCAACCACTATCCTAGCAACCATAATGCGGCCCGAATTTGATTACTCAGTGCTACCTTACTACAAAGAATGAAAAAGTAGCTAAAATGGCCTAATAAAGAAATAAAGTAATTCATTGGTTTGATCCAAGAGGAAAAATCAATGACTTACATGTCGAATTTCAAGGCAGTTTCAGCCATTTAGCATTGTCCGGTCGCTCCATAGGAGTGAGATTAGGCAGTTCATTCATTGACCGAAAGCTTCACTCAGAGCTACAACCACCACACGCATCACAAGCTTATTACGTGTGCAAAGTTTGCAGTTCACCAGCATGCATAATTTGTCAAACAATTGGAACTACAACAACAATATTCACGGATAAAGGAAAAAAAAAGGGTCAGTGATGTGTTAAACAAAGAATACTGTACGCACAAGACCTTGAAGGACCTCTGCGTTGAACTAAATTCCTCAGACTTTGCAGTATTGCGTAGAGCGCCTCAAAGAATCTGGAAGCAGAAAAAAAAATAACATGAGGAAATGGTTAAGAAAAAAAGAAAAAGGCTATCCGAATACATTGTCTAGTCTTACAAGTTAATTCGCATGCTTCACAAGCATTGTTATTTAATTGCCACCGAAGGCCACAGAAATCCTAAGAGCTGGGGTGTCTAAGATCAAAAAATGGAGAAGAGTTCATCTTTGTAAGATGCCATACACTGAATGCTAGGAAGCTCAATAGGAACAATTGCTCTTTGACACTACATAAAGACCATATTGGCGATAAAAAAGCAGTTCCTAAAGCTAAGTTTCTCCTTCTGGACCACTTCTCAAGCTCCCTTTTGCATACCTTAATCACTAATCACTACCTTATGGGGCTTGATTGAGTACACTTAAGCACTAATCACTACCTTTCCAAAATTTTATTCCCATCAACAACCACTCGCAACCCAAGCTTATTAAATGCGGACATTTTGCAGTATGAGGAACAAATTGTTCTTAAAAGTGTTAATAAAAAAAGGGATACAACAAATAAGACCTTTGAGAACCTCTGTCGTGCGACAATTTTTCTCAGATAAAAAACCAATTGTTTACATTGACCAGAGATGCTAGTCCCAAAAAGATGCAAACTAAAGAAAATGCAGAAGTTGAGAAATTACATGATTGGCTGGAGGTTGCATTGCCTGAAAAAGTTAGGATTGGTCGAGCTCTTTCTGCGAATATCTACATGTACAGGGGTCCTTACCAAATCCTGCAAGTGAAACAGGTTAGATAAGATTTTCCATGTTTTACTTTCTCTGATTTCATCACATGGACACTGACACGCATAAATACCCACAAAAGATATGCACAATCCACACACATACACACACACAGCAATTGTGCCTTGCTTTTAGAGAAATAAATTACCATCTACTATGACCGATGGTATATGAGCTATCTTGCGCCACTCTTCGCTGCTTCCCTTTTCATACTGTTCCGCCAGAATGGGACATAGATATATAACCAAATGTTGTAAATTGACAAGGCGTTGAATTGCTTCTCGGGAGGGCAAACTCCTCAGATTGGGACAAAGCAAGATCTCCAGTGATTGAAGAGAGGACAGGTTACCCAGCCACTCTGGAAGAGCTTCCAATTTTTCACAATGCCAGATCTTCAATGTTTTCAAGGCAGTGAGGTGGTCAAGATCAGGCATACATGTGAGGTTTTCCCAACCCACTAAGGTTAGAGAATCCAAGGAGATGAAGGGGCACTGTTGAGGGGGATAGGAGGGCCAGGGGAAATAAAGAAGTTGCTCTGAGAATCCACCAATCCTCAATTCCTGAAGGCTTGTCAGGCAGACCAGCCCCTTCTCCCAAAAACTTTCCCATCTTGAACAGCCTACTATAGCAATCTTCTTAAGGGACGTCAAGCTACACAATTCATCACCTTCCAAACTTTCACACCGCACGATATGAAATTCTGCAAGGGTTGGCTGTAGCAGCCCCCTCGGCAGACACCTCAACTCATTGCAGTCGCATATCAAAAGCTGTTGAAGGGCCGGTAGGCCGGTGGATATTGTTACCTCTGCCTCTTCGATTATGTGAATTAGTTTAGAGCACCGTTTTGTAGGTGGTTCGGTAAATAACGCAGCTCCTCCAATTCCTCTATTTCCAGATTTCTTAGGGATCTGCTTTTTCCAAGAAAATCTTCCATGAAAAGAGCAATAAGTTCCGAATTCGGATCCACACTCATCAACAAGGAGGGGCTATCCATCTTTTCACTCTCACCCCAGCTGAGATATTTCGAAACAGTTATGCTGTGGAGAGATAACAATTGACCTGGAATAGTTATCAACTGAGGACAGTTGGAGATTAGCAACTCTTTGAGACAAGGAAAGAACTTTATCTCACTGGTGGCAGTTGCTGGCAACGATGATACATCTGACCATTCTTCTAGCTTACGCATATCACGAAGACTAAATTTTCTCAATGCTGGAAATACTACTCTGCTTCTTATTGCCCCACTCCTGCTACTACAACCGACAATGCCTTCATCCAATCCATAGAATTTGGGACCAATGCGTTTTATATTATCTAATCCCTCCATTTCAACAACTTCAAGATGTGGAAGATGTCCGAGTGTTGGGACTTGTTCACATACTTGGCAACTCCTTAATTCAATATTCACCAAATTTTGAAGGAACTGGGGATGGGCACTAGTCATCCATGACGCAAATTTTTGTCCTCCAAATTCTTCGAGTATTAAACCTTTAAGGTTCTTGTGGGGTTGAAGTCCTTCCAAAACATCTGCATGGTTACTATGAGATCTTCCAAGTCCAAAGTGAAATACCAGCTCTTGCATGCCCCTTTTCCCTTTCACATCAGCCTTTTCTGCTTCTTCCCTATCTTTAACAAGCATTAGATTGTTGACACGTAATCTACCTCTTAGTTGGTTTAAGCTTCCCAACTCTTCAATCTTATGGCCCATATCCTCACCCACAACAAAGCATGGTAATGTCTGCAAAGAAGTCAAATGCCCTATCATCGGCGGAATCACCTTCGAACTCATTTTTCTTTCATCCATACATAGATGTCTCAATCTAACCAACTTATGGATTTCTTTGGGAAGCTCTTGTGGAGACGATGGCAAACCCAACGTTTCCAAATTGTAGAAACTGGTGATAAAGTTGGGTAGTTTTTCCATTTTTGTGTTTGAGAGGTCAAGATACCTCAAATGTATGAACTTGCGCATTGAAATTGGCAACTCTTTAACATGAGTTTCTACTAACCTTAGGACACGTACACAATTGACAAAGTCAGTTTTTTTAGGGAGATGGTCCAGTTAAAAATAGTGTCCTCAAGTTTCCAACATTTTCTTCTGAAATATCTAACCTCGTTTCTTCCCCAAGGTTCAATGAGAGATGTTGAACATCTGGATGGTTCTTAGTTTCATTGGCTTCCAAAGTCAAACAACTTCCTTCTGCAACATGAAGTGCAAGATCATGTACAAGATCATGCATCTTGCAGCTGGTAATATTATTGTACTCGTCCAATTTAACTTCTTGAAAAAAAGAATTAAGCAACAAGATATTAAAATATTCGTTGCCTAAGTCTTCCATTTCAATGTCGCTTCCTGTTAAAGGATGAAGATATCCTAGACCCATCCAAAATTAAATCAACTCATTCTTGTTGATGTTAATGTCTTTTGGAAAAAAGGAACAATATGCAAAACATTGTTTCAAACATGGGGACGATAAATGATCATAACTCAGCCTCAATATCGGAAGAATTCCGTCTTCATTTGCAAGTGATTTCCATAATTCAGTCTTCTCAATTAACTCTCATTTGCTTTCATGCTCCCTAGAATACAATAAGCCTCCTAAAGAGTTTATTGCTAACGGCACACTCTTACACTGTGCTACCATTCTTCTACCAATATCCACCAAAGCTTGAATTTCTCTTGGTCCTCCATTCGTCCTAAACATGTTCCAACTATCATTAGATGATAGCTCACTCAAACGATGATTGAGAGATGGAGACGTTCGTATGGTTGACACCACCTCCATACTACGGGTTGTGACTATAATTTTGCTTCCCTTGCAACCACCAATTCCTTGCAAAGAATTTCTCATGCTTTCCCATATGTTAAAACTTGTGTTCCAAACATCGTCCAATACAAGATATTTCTTTCAATTTAGTTTCGCGCGAAGTCTTCCCACTATTCCTTCAATGTTTGGTGTGTCGGATTTATGTCCGGTCAGAGATTGCATCATCTCATTCAATAGCCTTTGCACATCAAAATCATCAGATACACAAATCCACATTTTCTCATCAAAATAACTCCCCACCTTGTTGTCTTGGTAGAGTAGCTGAGCAAGGGTGGTCTTCCCAAGCCCAGCCATTCCTACAATAGCAACCACAGTTAAATCATCTTCTAAACCGGAGCCAAGTAACATGTCTCTCACCATGGAGACATCACCATCCCTTCCCACAACCTCTGAATCATTTGCCTCTTTGCAGATTCTATCAAGCAATGAATTGACATTCTTGACCTTATAATCAATCTTGGGACGACGTAACGAGGGATTTGAGTGTGAAAATAAGTTTCTTACCTTGTCGCTTTTTGTTCGTACCTCCAACTTGCTTCGAAGAGATTCATAAGCAATCTCATCCAGCACGTTCTCGGCATCACAAATTGCAAGTTCGAGATTCTTCAGCCACAGTTTCAGAACTTCTGATTGTATATTTCTTGGGCTATTTTCAGCATCGCTTAAGAGAGCTTGAATCATGGTTAACCTTCTGTGGAGAGATGTGAGATCATCTTGGAAATTAAACACTGCCCCTTTCATTTGTTGAGTTGCTAGTGGAATCAAGGTTGTGAGGACTGCCTGAGCAGCAGAGATGAGAGGAGAAACAGACATCTTAATCCTTGTTCACAAATGAAACTTGGGCTGGATATCAAAGGAAAACAAGAAATGCAACGCTTGGGATAAATGAAGAAAGAACAAAAGCATTGTTAACAAGATAATGTAAAACTAGTATGTGGGTGGATGGCATATGGAATTTGCTACAGAGTCTAAGCTACCGACATTATGCAATGTGGACACATAATTCAACATGTCACTACCAATGGACTTTGCATCCTCAATGCATTATTTGAGCCCTGCGGTAGTTTCCCAAAGGGACCACCAACAAAGGAAAAGTGAAAAACTGTGAGCTTTGGTCTGTTTCACCTTTCTTTCTTCATAATTGAATTCAACGAATCCAGAGATTGAAATGCGTGAGTGATTATCTACTTAATGGAGAAATAAGATTCATATAGCCGACCTCAATCGATTGGGACACAAGGCTCGGTTTGGAATTCAACAAATCTAGAGATTGAAATAGGTGAGTGATTTTCTACTTACAATCTGCCCCGTCAAAACTGTTCTTATCTATTCCATTTCTTTTTTTTTTAAGGCTTTTTTTTTTTTTAAATTATGGGTGAAGAGGTATTTGGACTCAAGATGGAGTGATGGCTAAAGATTTCTGTCCATCCTTCGATATTCAAACCCGATACCTCTTTAAAAGAAGTTTGAAGGACCACTAGCACTAGCCCGAACTGCGTTTTCAAGGTTGATTACAAGTCTAGCACTTAACATGAATCTCATTTAAGATCAAAAACTCTATATTACAAAGGGTCAGCCAATAACATGCCCGCTGGGCGCTAGTTAAATGTCAAAATAACGGCAAAATTACTTATGAATTCAATTCCTTTTTATACACATACGATACGCTTTTCCGTACTTATAGTACACAGTGTACGTCAAGAAACTTTTGCCTAACGACCAGTTAAGAGTCTTAACCACGTCAAAAAAAAATTGTACTGTACACTGTTAGCATCTTAACCCCGATGCTGTAGCTTTTTTCAATAATTAAAGGCAACAGTTTATTTGTTTTATTTTTTTTACCAAACCGCAATGTCATTACAAAGCCCAAAGGCATTACAAAGATTTCATCACAAAATACAATAATGAACCAAAACTACCAAAATCTAGACGCGAGCACATGCACCAGCTAGCAGGCTCTAGGACACATACTGCAAAAGAAGACCAACATAAATGTGGGGCATAGGGACCAGTCTAAGAAATGGTAGTAGAGATCTGTAGGAAAACCAACTCAAACCAGAAATGGTAGCACAGAGATGAAATCGGCAGTCAACATCCACAAAGGGTGAGAAAGTACGACGCAGGGGAGAAAGTCCCACAAAAGGCGAAAACACTGCTGAAACCAACAGCAAACGAAAAGGGGAAAAAAAAAAAAGGAGAAAAAACTCGTCGTTAGGCAACAATTTCTTGATGTACGTGAATTATTGTTGATTACTACTGGAGTACTACAAATAACAAAAAATTGAAAACAAAACGGTTACTCGATTACGTAATTTTGAGATGGTGGTGGCCGAGGGTGGGGCGTAGTTGCGGTGGTTGAAGATGGCGGTGGAGTACGGTGGTGGAGGTGGGTGGTGACATGGCTGAATGCGGGGAGTGGGCATAATTTTGGCAACGAAGTGTACACATAGAAACGTACCAACATTTGCGTTGGCCCTACGTCATGAAATTTAGAAGCTGCATGTGCTGAGGGTAATCAAGTCTTCTTGTTCTTTTTATCTTCTATAATAATTGGATTTTTTAATGTTCACATAGAATTAATTAGTAATAATTGATCAAATTTGGGTAATGATGAATACATCTTACTATATTTATTTTTATGAAGTTAATATCTTCTGCTTCATGTATCTTGATTTTTTTGTTTCCTATAGGCATTATTCAAGCTAAATTCATTTGCATATCTCTAAGTCATCACAACCCGAAACGAAAAACAATTGTCTTCATTACTAGTTGGTAAATTTTTAAGAAGAAGAAAAGCTTTGAAGAATAATAAAATGGTAAATTGTACTAAAAACTTCATTTTGTAGAAGAAAAATATCATTAAAAAAAGTCACAATTATTTATATGGTTAGATTCAGTATCTACATATATGTGTCTTCGACTTGAGAAAATATACGTGGAAGATGGGAAAAAAGGACAATCTTTTTTGAATGTACAATTTAATTTTAAAAAATAAATTCAAAATACAAAAAAGGAGATAGATTGAATGATAAAATTAACTTTGAACAGTTTTTTGAAACTCGTTACATAATCAAGCTTGAATAGCTTTTTAAAACTCATTAAAAAAAAACTCGTTAAATTTTCAAACTAAGCTCAAACAAGCTATTACTCGGCTCCTTCGGCTTATTTATTATTTATTATATAATGTTTAAGCTACTTGAGATGGACTCTCGCTCGTGATTACTGTCTTCCTTCAACTTCGCTTTTTTCGTCAATAAATTCCACCAAAAAGTAATTACAGAGACACTCTCTATAATATTTCAAAGTGGTTGCCGCTTCGGTTTCTCCTGTCATTTCCAGCTTCCATTTCTGGTTATGACAACCATGATATTATGTATAAGCACGAAGAAGAAACGAGCATTCTGCTTTAAACCATGTTTTAAAACTCAGTATGGACCTCCGGCACGCTAAAAATGGATCCAGGAAGAATTCAAGTAGGTAGGAGAGAGAGAGAGAGAGAGACCTCCATCAGCATTTCAGCTCGTAATAAATTGATAAGAAGGGAACATTACCATACAAGCAGCACCATATCAGCTGTACTAATACCGGAAAAAATAGTTGCCCTACAATCGAATATTTCAATTATTCAGTTCGTGGAACATACATACACACACATATACACTCAATAATGAAGAAATAATCATCGTATCATATTACATCGGCACACATACTGATTGAAAACCACAAGATGCAAGTACCATATGGCTCTTCACATTTGCTGATACTCCGGGTTAAAAGCAAGTGCCTCTCTGCAAATCAACTCCCCCATCTGTTTCTCAGTCAAGGCATGCTGTTCGAAGTCAAAGTTAAAAGGAGTCATGCAAATAGGCTCGTCGCTGACGTCATGGAGTGATGTCAGGTACGGATGAGCTAGAGCGTCCTCAACTGAAACCACCAAAATATAAGAAGGAATGCCTTAAGAAGCATTTATCGGCTCAAAACAGAAGTACAGTAGTAAACCGGTTCATGAACGAAATTTGGAAGAAAGAATGGCGCAAACGAATTAATTTAACAACTTTATAATAGTGCAGTAGGGAGACTTTTCCAGGAAATCAACGAAATAAAAACTACAGGAGCTCGGAAGCTGATAAAAATGGTCCTTTGAACTTGGGGACAGCGGCAAAGGGTTTTCTTTACTAGATTAGAAACATCACATGGTGATATATACAGACTTTTGAGTTATTACATCACCCCTTACTCAAATTTTTACTCAAAATTGAGTAAAAGCTTCATTTGGTATTGTGTGTTCCAATGGATAAACTTAAACCCAAGCACAAATATGCACAAATTTGAGTAAAAACTTAATTAATGGCAATAATGTAAATTTAAAGATGTGAAATTTGCCTTCAAAATTTTGAGTAAGGGTTTGAGTCTAACCAAATTTGAGTCTAAATTTGAGGAAAACTCAATTTTGGCATAGGTTTGGGTAAGGAGTGGAGGAGGGTTTTGGGTGATTTTTACTCAAATTTGAGTCTGAGTCAAGATTTGAGTAAAGAGTGGAGATGCAATGCTATATGGACAATGAATTTCAGATTCAAATTTCTAACAGATGGTGGGGCTTAAAAAACTCACCTGTAATTCTCTGTCTAGGATCAAAAGTTAACATCTTCTCAACAAGGTCAATAGCGGCAGGGTTTACATGTGGAAACTTTTCAGCAAATGAGTGCCGGCGGTAAGGTGGAAGTTGCCTTATGTATCTCTTTGCATTGTCGTTAAAAAACTCCAATTCAGCCTCTGATGGGGTGCCGATCAACTGCAAGGGGTGGCACTTGTTCATCATCATAATTGCATGCACTCTAACATGCATGAAAATTACCAAAAGTATGAAGGCCGTCGATCACAATTTAGCAGCTATAACATGTGCCCTAGCATCTATTTGACCTCAGCAATACAATAGCAATAACAGACTAATTTTTGCTTTCCAAGCAATAAAAGATAAACACAAAAGTCAGTTTGTGACCCTAATGGCAACGGGTACCTTCAACTAGAAAAGAAAACAAAAAAGGGGGGTACGGGAAAGACACAAAGGCAAGACCACTGGTACGGGAATCGGAGCTGTAGTAGGAGCTTGAGTAGAAGGAGTCAAAGAAGCAGCAGATGGAAGCAACAAACTCTTAAACACTGAACCACATCCATAACGCAAGATTCACAACCGATCAGTACACTGAATTGAATAAGGCGGAGAAACCAATTGACTAATAGCATGTACTCCCTCAATCCCACAAAGTCTAATTTCAGTTCCAACTTCTTTAAAGGGTATGCATTTAGTGCACTCAAATAGAAAATTAAACGACATTGATTTCCTATGATACCCCTTTGTCTCCACTTTTAAAGTACTTGTAAGCATTTGTCAGAGATAGGTTTGGAAAGCAGGGAGATGTTGCAATATCTGGTCCATCATGGTAAACTATTTTCAGAGTTGATACAGGTCCAGATTAAGCCCCCTCTTCTTTAGGAAAATCAGCAGGTCCAGATTCTGAAATCCTAGATCCAGCCAGAACTGGGTTGGGTGACAAAAAGAGGCAAGTGAGTAAAAAGAGACATATACTAATACCATGCTCTTTATCCGAATCAAAAGACAAAGATGAGGAAGGTGACGGAAGAGGACGATGAAGACAAAGATGAAGAATGTGAAGGAGGAGGAGAAGGAGAATAGTACCTTCTTGGGAATCATTCAGTGAAAGGAATAGTACCATCTGGTAATCCGAGGTTGAGCAGTTAGATTCTTGAAGTCTTTGGTGCAAGGAAAGAAAGACAATGTCAAGAAGATGCAAACCAGAGATGCAGAAGTGGCGTCGATAAGTTGGACGCGAAATCTGTTAGGGTTCAAGATTCAAACTTCTAAGGGTTTTTGACAAAGAAGCAGGGACCAGTGGCTGCTCTCTGTTTGAGTTCAAAGAAGACAAACTGCATCGGACGCTTGCACCAGAGAACATGGCAACGAGCCAACGAGAGAGAGGAAGAAAGCTTTGGCCAGGTGCTTCAGTGTACAGAGATGTATTTCTGAAGTGCTGCGTTTGATTTTCCTGGACTGCGGTCTTAGTGCCCTAATACCTGTGACATATCCGGAAAACATCGTATATCCTTGCAATACTTCTCAAAACCAGCGTCAATAATCTGCTTTTTCCAACAACTAGACTCCAAATACATATTTCAAAACATCAATGCACATTCATAGAATACAATGCACTCTCTACGGATACCAATGCAATCTTTACGCATTATCCACTGCCAAGGGCGATCATCAGCACTTTCCTTCATCATTGGGCACAATATAAAGGAAAGCCTTGTGCAGTGGTACAGTTTCTCCATTGCTACATGACAGGATCAAAACAAAGACAACCTCTCTCATGTACATGGTTATATTGGAGTAACCAGATACACTCCAAAATGTTATTGGAGCCAGCCTAATGAAGGATTTGTGCACATCTAAAATGTCCTTAAGACAAGTAACGGAAAGTACAGGTGTTCCTGAAACCAATTTTTTCTCCATTTTTTTTTTTTTTATAATCGGCCCAATATTTAACTCCGCTTGGTTTGTGCTTAGAGCCTTATCTTTAGTTACCGGCCGGTCCCAAGCCCGGATAAAGGAGGAGGGTTGTGCGTTAGGTAGCTGACAACCAGCACGTAAAAAGCCCATCAGATCTTTATGATATGAATCCAAATATGAAAACGAGACATGCTAGGGCGTTCCCTTTAAGCGACGCGTTGTGCCTGCCTTCGGGTGCTTCGAAAAATGAGCAAGGGGCGCCACACCGGCGCCCGGGTGTGGTGATAAGTGAGCAAGGGTTCTCGCGAGTGCTTGGACGAGCGCAGTAAAGAAGCTAGCCTAAGATTATAGGATTTGTTTAGCAACTTGGAATATAGGATTATTAACAGGAAAGACTAGGGAGCTAGTTGACACCATGCTTAGGAGGAGGATTAGTATAGCTTGCCTTCAGGAGACTAAGTGGGTAGGGGAAAAAGCTAGGGAGAGAGAGGACACAGGTTATAAGCTTTACTATACGGGTAAGGATAGACATAGAAATAGGGTAGGTATCGTAGTAGATAAACACCTGAAAGATTCGGTAGTTACAGTCACGAGGAAAGGAGATCGGATTATTTTAGTTAAGCTTGTGTTCGGAGGGAGCATAGTTAATATTATTAGTGCTTACGCACCCCAAGTAGGCTTGGATGATCTTATTAAAGAGCAATTCTGGGAGCAGATGGATGACGTGGTTCAAGAGATCCGTTTTGGGGAGAAGCTATTTATAGGAGGCGATTTCAATGGTCATGTGAGAGTGCATAAGCAAGGGTATGAGAAGGTGCATGGTGGCTTTGGATTTGGTGACCTTAATGAAGGTGGTCGGAGGATTTTAGATTTTGCAGTAGCTTTTGACCTTATAGTGGGGAAAACTCTCTATAGGAAGCAAGAAGAGCATTTAATTACCTTTAAGAGCGGAGCCAATAGAAGCCAAATCGACTATTTTCTTGCTAGAGGTGCAGACCGCTTGACATGTAAGGATTGTAAGGTTATCCTCGGAGAGTGTCTAGTGACACAACATAGACTTTTGGTGTTAGATATTTGTCTCAAGGGGAATATTAGAAGGAGAAAGGAAACTAGATGCCCACAGACTAAATGGTGGGGCCAAAGAGGGGAGAAACTAGAGGTGTTTAAGGAAAGAATGTCTCAAGAAGTACGGTGGGGAGTGGAAGGCGATAGTGACACTATGTGGAATACCATAGCTGGCGGTATTAGAAGAATATCGAAAGAAGTTCTTGGGGAGTGGAAGGGAAAAGGTCCAATTCCTAAGGAGACATGGTGGTAGAATGACGAGGTTCAAACCATGGTAAAAGCCAAGAAGGAGTGCTTTAAAAAGTGGCAAAAGGACCGGAATGCAGAAAATTTTCAGGGCTATAAGCAAGCTAGCAAGGAAGCTAAGAAAGCCGTTAGGGATGCTAAGTTGAAAGCCTATGAGAGTTTCTACGCTAGACTCGATAGTAAAAATGGAGAAAAAATTATTTATAAACTTGCTAAGTTACGAGAAAAGAGAACTAGAGATGTTTCTCAAGTTAAGTGTATAAAATGTATTGATTCGGTGGTGTTGGTGAAAGACGAGGAGATCAGGGATAGATGGAAGTCGTATTTTGAGAAGTTGTTAAATGAGAAACATGAAGGAGGCTTTGGTGGGGAGGAAGTGTATGTACCTGGTGAGAACATAGAATATGAATTTTATCGGAGAATACAAAAGTTCGAAGTGATTAAAGCCTTGAAAAGGATGAAACCAGGTAAGGCCTTAGGACCAGATGGTATCCCTATTGAAGTGTGGAAAAGTCTAGGTGACCTGGGGGCGACTTGGTTGACGAAATTGTTTAACAAGATTATTATGACTAGGAAGATGCCCGACGAATGGAGGAGCACACTAGTACCTATCTATAAGAATAAAGGGGATATTCAAAGCTGCAACAACTATAGAGGTATTAAATTGATGAGTCATACGATGAAGTTGTGGGAAAGAGTTATTGAGCATCGCTTGAGAATGGTGACTACGGTGTCAGAGAAACAGTTCGGGTTTATGCCTGGAAGACCAACCATGGAAGCTATCTACCTATTAAGGAGAATGGTAGAAAAACACAGAGCAAGGAAGAAGGATCTCCATATGGTTTTCATAGATTTAGAAAAGGCGTATGATAAGGTGCCTAGAGACATTATATGGTGGGTTCTGGAAAGAAGGGGTGTGACTAAAGGGTATATCGAGGTGATTAGAGACATGTATGAAGGTGCCGTCACTACCATTTGATCACCAGTAGGGGAAACGAGTGAATTTCCAATCACTGTAGGATTGCACCAAAGGTCAGCCTTGAACCCGTACCTCTTTGCCTTAGTTATGGATGAATTGACTAGAAACTTTCAGGCGGATATCCCATGATCTATGATGTTTGCAGATGACATTGTCCTCGTAGATGAAACTGCTAGAGGTGTTAATACGAAACTAGAGATTTGGAGGGAAGCATTAGAGTCAAAGGGTTTTCGAATAAGTAGGAGTAAAACTGAGTATATGGTGTGCAAGTTTAGTGGTACCAGCAGTGCGCATGAAGAAAGATTGATGATCCAAGACCAGGAGATACCTAAGAGTGATTATTTTAAGTACTTAGGCTCAATTATTAGTAGTGATGGGGAGAATGCCGATGATGTGACCCATAGGATCCAAGTGGGGTGGCTGAAGTGGAGGAGCGCTATAGGTGTACTGTGTGACAAGAGGGTACCCACAAAATTGAAGAGAAAATTTTATGGAACTGCCATTAGACCAGCGATGCTTTATGGGACGGAATGTTGACCTATCAAGAAACAACATGTGAACAAGATGAGTGTAGCGGAAATGAGAATGTTGAGGTGGATATGTGGTAAGACTAGACGAGACAGGATTAGAAATGAAATGGTTCGTGAGATGGTAGGTGTAGCACCTATAGAAGAGAAGTTGAGGGAAAATAGGTTAAGGTGGTTTGGGCATGTCTACCGTAGACCAGAAGATGCGGTAGTTAAGAGAGCGGATAGGATAGCTTTGGATAGTAATGCTACGGGGAGAGGTAGACCTAAATTGATATTAGATGCTGTGGTGCGCAAAGATATGAGTATATTAGGTTTGTGTGAACAAGTGGCCCTCGACAGAGCTCAATGGAGGAAAATGATTCATGTAGCCGACCCCAAGTGATTGGGACATAAGGCTCGGTTTGGTTTTGGTTTTTTTTATCGGCCCAATTTTTCCTCTTTCTGGTAAATTGGAGGCCGGAGGCTGGGGAGGGGGATCTTGCCTATAGCAAGACTCAATCCCTTGAACTCCTATTGAAGAACAAGGATTGGCGACTGAACAAGGATTTGTAAAACCAAAATGCTAGAAAATAGAGAAGCAAATCAATTTTGGAATTTCAGAAGACTAGCAGTCAAGGAAATAGCAATATCAAACTGAGAACAAACTTACCTCTATAACCAAACGTAGCTGGTGCACATGATCTCTCCCAGGAAATAGAGGTTTCCGATCCATCAATTCCATGAATATGCAACCCACTGACCATACATCAATCGCTGCAGTATAATCGGATGAATTCAACAACAATTCTGGTGGCCGGTACCATCTTGTGACAACATATTCTGTCATGAAATCAGTTTCAGAAGTGACACGTGCTAGTCCAAAATCACATATTTTCAAATCACAATTGGCATTCAAGAGAAGATTGCTAGGCTTCAAGTCCCTGTGCAGAACATTTGCTGAATGTATGTACTTCAATCCTCGAAGGATCTGATACAAAAAATACTGCAAAAAAAGAGAAGGAAGTGGTGTAGATATTCAGCCTTCAGGCAAGCTAACGTATCAATGTTAAAGACGACCCAAAATAATGTCATACATAAGAAAAAAGATGGAAAGAGAGAAGAATATGCTAATGATCCATACTTTTCAAAAAATGTTTTTGAAGGAAATAAGGGAATAACAACCTGGCAATGCTCCTCTGACAATGCTTGATTGGAACGAATGATTTGATGGAGGTCAGTGTCCATAAGCTCATATGCAATGTAAACGTCATTAAATGACTCCCTTTGAGGTGGTGGTATTATATCTCTAATTGCAACAACCTGCACAGCAAATGCAAGTGGCATAAGACCAGAAACTTGCTTCTTCGAGGTGATGAAATTCTAACAAACTACTTGTCACCATTAGATGTGAAAAGTACTGCATTTTTGTCCTTAAGACTCTTATTAGATACTAGTATTCACATAATACACCACTTCATTTCATTCTTTCAATATGAACCACGTAAAATGTGACACTGACAGCCAATCATTCAATGCTCTAACGTTCATTCCCATGTTCTATCCAAAGCTCAATCACTCCCCACTTCCCCACAGAATTTAACACTTCTGTATTCAATATTCATTTGTTTGATTTCTCCCCGGAGTTTGATTTTAATCACCACATATGCTAACCGCTGCTCATTAATGCCACAAAATGCCGAAAAGTTAGAATTCCAAAACACATCTCCCTCAACACGAACTCACAGATTCTAATACACTTTCCAACGATATCAATGCACTTCTTGTAAATTATCCAGCTTTTAAGAGTGGTCATTAGCATTGTTCCATATCTAGTCCCCTTCATTTCAGAGTTGCACGAATAGTAACAACTAACAAATCCTCATTAGAATTATCATGCACATGAAATTCCCCATTCAAAATTTCAGCCGGTAACTTTTGGTGACACAAACCATGCTATAAAAACCAATCACTCACGTTTTCGTGATCCAAGTGGCGTAGAAGCTTGATCTCCCGTAGAGTCCTCTTCGCATCAATTTTATTGTCGAAAGCATTCGCAATCTTCTTGATTGCGACATGCTCACCCGTCTCCGAATTCAAAGCCGAACTAATTCAAAATGAAACAAAATTAACAAATGCAAATTTTTTTGAACAACAAAAATGGAGGAAGATTCCTTTGTGGCACCCCAGTCTACACACGCTTTAATTCGGCCCCTGCCAGTGGACAATAGGATTGGCCCAAGATTAATTGAGGCATGCACGAGTTGGCCTTGACACATGACTTATCAAAAAAATGGAGGAAGATTAGCCCACGCTATCAACTCCTTAGGGGTGCCCTAGTCTAGACAGGCTTTAGTTGGGCCCCTACTAGTGGACAATAGGATTGACCCAGGATTAATTAAGGCACGCGTAAGTTGGCCTGGACACCCGACTTTTATGACAAAAATGGAGTAAGATTAGCCTAGCCCACGCTATCAACTACTTTGGGGCGCCCCAGTCTGCACAGGCCTTAATTGGGCCCCTGCCAATGGACGATAGGATTGGCCCAATATTAATTGAGGCATGCGTAAGTTGGCCGGACACCTGACTTATCTAAAAAATGGAGGATGATTAGCGCACGCTATCAACTCCTTTGGGGCACCCTAGTCTACACGGGCATATAGGGGCCCCTGCTAGTGGACGATAGGATTGGCCAAGAATTAATCGTGGCGCGTATAAGTTGGCCAGGACACCTGACTTATCAAAAACATGGAGGAAGATTAGCCCACGCTATCAACTCCTTTGGGACGCCCCAGTCCATACGGGCTTCTAATTGCCCCCGCTAGCGAACGGTGGGATTAATCCCAATGATCATTTGAGGTGCGCAGAAGCTGCCCGAACACCTGAGTTATCAACAAAAAATGGACGAAGATCGTAATAAAGATAATAGTACCAGACTATGCCGTAGGCGCCTTTGCCGATGGGCATGATGGGGGGTTTGTATTTGGCGGTCACTTCGAAGATGTTTCCGAATATGTTGTATTGGATGAATCTCCCGCCGTGGCTCAGCATGGCCGGGATGATCTCGCCGCCGGCCGCCGGTTGATCCGGCGTCAACGCGGCGTCTGACATCACGGCGTCGGAGGGGTGACCTGAGACGTCCATTTCAGAGCCCTAGAAATCCCTTCTCTCTCTCTCTCTCTCTCTCTCTCTCTCTCTGCGTCTGTGTTGGGTTTTGTTTTGTTTTTTTGGGTCAACGCATCGGAACTCTGTTGCCTTTCCTTTACCGTTATTGTAGTTTACTGCGGAAACCCCCTAAATGGAAAGGGGGAAAAAAAAAAACATGTTTTCGATTTGGGTGGTGATTTTGGCACTCCAAATTTAGTCAATGGCACTCCACTTTTAGTTTTATTTCTCATATGATTAACACACAAAGTGGAGTGCCAGTGGTAAAAACTGGAGTGCCAAAATCAATTTCCTTTAGATTTTTCTCAACAAATTCAAATTGTGTTTCAAAAATAACCTATTCTTTTTTTTTTCCTTGATCTAAATATAGCAATGGGAAATCATTTTCAGATTGTTTTATTTTAAGAATACCCGCACCGTCCCAATTTTTTGTCACTCATTCTATTATAATTGATAAAAAGTTACTATTTTTAAAATAATAGAAATTTATATACGCGACATAAATATTTATTTGATAAAACTCAATTAACTTTATTAAACAATTTTTTTCAATTCACATAAAATTTCATAAATTAAGATATATGTAAGTAATGTAAAAGTGACACAATTTGTCAAAAAGAACTACAATAGATTGGACGAAGGGAGCACCTATTCTCGTTTCCTTTCAAGATGAGATCACGAAATCGTCATTTAATCGTGAATTCCTAATAAATTTTTGCCACAAATTTAAAGAAGAATCTTTTGAAAGTTAATTGATAAAGAGAGGGGAAAAAAGTATATTGGTTTAAACAAAAAGAGTATAAAAATCACTCCTCATAGTAATATGTTCAGGAAATAATTTTTACTACACATTTATTGCATAGTGATTGTCACATTTTAGTATTTATTATGCCGACTCTTGTTTATCTTCTTTTTTTTGTACAAATTTGAGACATTATTCTTTGTTCATTTTTTCACATTCTATGGGCTATTATAATATATTAGTTTGTATATTATTCTTGCGTCTAATAAATTTTAGTAAGTTTTTATCATTAATGTTTTTTTTTTTATCTTAGTTTTAAAAAACTTATCTCGTTGAAGACCAATTAACAATGCTTGCTTGGAATATATGAAATAAATAAACATGTAACAAATTTTACAGTAGAATTAGTTGAACCCACACTAATATCATATCCCCAATTTCTTAATCTCGGACTACCTTAATAAACATGTAACAAATTCTTTTTGGCGTTGTCTTATCCAACTTATGTTTTGGGAAAAATATTCTTTGTTCCTTACATGTTGCGCCTTAAGTAAAATTACACAACACCTTTTGATAATAGCATTGCACTTGAACGAGGACCATTAGGTTGCCACTGTGCCGTCTTAGGCTCCATTTCGGAACGCGAAATAAGTATTTATTTTTTAAGAAGGCAATTTCAAGCTAAAAAATGATGGGTTTATTGAAATCTAAAAATATGCAATATGGATCTTGTTTGAAAGGTCTCATTAAGATCTTTAATACGGTGCAAAAAATTGAAAAATTAATTTTCATTTACATTATTTTTGAGTTTGAAAATGTGAAATAAGTACTTATTTAGTCACACTTTTTGTTTGGGAAAAATAACTTTTCCTCCTCGTATATGGCCTTTTGAGAATAACAATATTGCCCCCTAAATCCCAATAAAGCGATTGGGTTGACAGTATGTTGTTTTAATCTTACTTTTTTTACTAGTATTTAAGTTTTAACTGTTTTTTTTATAGGCAACAAAGTTTTACTCCGTATTAAGAAACTTACAAGGGATACATCAAGTTGGGGGGATGGGAGGAAAATTCAATAAAAAGTAATGTAAACACCTGTTGGGATTAAGCCCAAAACACCATATGGCCCTTAAAATGCCCAAATTTAAACTATGAAACTCAAAACCCAAAGGCCTAAAGCCCAGTTTTACAATACAGCCCAAAACCAAGGCAAAGCCCGAAAAGGCCGAACCTAACCCTAAAACCCCAATACTCAATCTGCTTCAAACAATCACCGCCACACCCACCGTTGCCACCGCAACCACACACCCAGACCATGGCCCAGCTGGCCACCTACAACGCCGCGATAGTCACGAGCTACTGGATCCCACAAGAGGCTAGCTACCAAGGAACCGTTGATTTGGCCCTCACAAACGGCTGGGAGACCGGTAGCCAAACTTCCATACAGGGCCCGCCCTGAGATTTTGGAGGCCCTAGGCGAGATATGAAAAATAGGGCCTCTCATATTTTTATATATAAATTGGTTGTCCAATTTGAGAAGCAAGACTGCCTTGTAGCTTGGTGGAACACATGCTTTGAGCATGATTTTCCGAGTCCCCAGATCGCAAGTTTGAGTTCCACCGCGCAATTTGAATGATTTTTTCATAAAACTGCAAAAGCAGCTCCAAAAACGTGTATTAAACACACGACCTCTAGGTTGAAGTGCAGAGACCTTACCATCCCACTATATTCTCCTCTTTGACAAATGTTTGACATACATAAACCTATTTCAGTATTTTGGGGCCCAATAATTGAGCCCAAAACGGGAGGCCCTAGGCAGTCGCCTGGTGGAACTATGCCTAGGGCCGGCCCTGCTTCCATACGCCGTCGTATGTCGCCAAGTCGGGATCCACTACCAACGAGCATTAACAGACCTGTTGCTTCTTGTATGAACATGCATCTTAAAATGAAATTACATAGCACCCGTTGACAATAACATTGCATTTGATTGAAGACCACTGAGTTGTCAGTGTGCTGTCTTAATCCCACTTTCATTTCGGAAAATGGGTTTTACTCCTTTTATGAAAATTTTGTTGTATCTTGAGTGAACTTATATGGTTTCCTTTGACAATAATTTGCACCCAAAATGAGGACGATTGGGTTGGCAGTGAGTTATTTTAATTGAACTTTTTATTTTGAGAAAATAACTCTTGCTCCTTGTGTGAACAAATGCTGAACTCCAAGGGAAATTACACGTCACCTAGTGGCGATAACATTGCACTTGGACGAGGAGGTTTGAGGGTACTTTGGCATCAAAATGGCGTAGTTTAGTGTGAGGGGTGTATTTGTTCGAATATAATGTGCATTCCAGTATGCAAAATTAGTTTTCCTCTTTCCATGACATTATAATTCCAAAAACTTGACCATCACTCTGGGAATAATTGCCTCATTTTGAACTGATTCGCAATTTCCCCAAACAATATTCCCACCGATCAATATTTGAAAGGAATGAGATCCCCTCCAGTCTTTTTAAGGAACTAGCTAGACGGTTTTAACTGGATCGTTTTTCTAGCCCTTCTAGTTTGTCTTGATGATTGCGATCCTTGATATTCTAGACCTCGCTGGAAACAATAAGCACGCAAAAAAATCATTCGGTTCTACAGCTCTCTTAGGACTCTCATATCCAAAAGTTAAATTATGATATTTTAGGATAAAATGATCAAAAAAATGAGATATTCGCACTGGTTTAAACAGATTAAAATTTCAAGTACTTAATTTTTTTAGACTGTTTCTGGTTCGTCAAAGAAATTAAGTGCTCCAATTTTAATCCGTTTGAACCGGTACAAATATCTTATTTTTTAATCAATTTATTCCAAAGGGTTATAATTAATTTTTTTGCTCTAGGATTTTCATATGAGAGCCTTAAGATAACCATAGAACCAAATGAAGATGAGATATTTAATTATGAGAGTCCTAGAGAAAAATATTAAATATGACTCTTTAGGATAAAATTATCTAAAAAGTAAGGTCTTCGCACTGGTTCAAACGGATTGAAAATTGTAGCACTTAATTTTTTTTACGATCGCAACCAGAAACAGTCTTAAAAAATTAAGTGCTCCAATTTTTAATCTGTTCGAACCGGTGCGAATATCTTATTTTTCTGATCATTTTATCCTAAAGGATCCTAATTAATTTTTGGCTCTAAGACACTCATATGAGAGTCCTAAGAGAGCCGTAGAACCAAATGGTTTGCTTTCAACGTTGTGCCGTTCAAAAAAAAAAAAAAAAAACCATTCATAAGGGGTAGTTGGGTCCAAAGAAGTCAGATGGGGTGTAAGTGTAATGAGGAACCAAACCTCAAGGTAGGGAAAATCATTTCCCAAACCTGAGGGGAGAATCTGTACATTAGGAAAACCTCAAGGGGTGTCAGTGATTTTTATCCAATAAAATAAAATTGTGGTCACCGCTTAACGTGATTATTTTTATTTTTATTTTTATTTTTGACACGGACAGCTTAACGTCATTGACATTGTGGAGATAATACGTATTAAAGTGCAATTTGGCCATGCTTTTGTTTAGGAGTATTAATTAAACGTTGACTGATTATCAAAATGCAAACTACAGTGATCACCTCTAATCAATTCAAGTGCACCCAAAATATGAATAGAAGCCAATAAAATCCACTTGCCTCCGTATAGTAAATCAGTCCATTCTGTATAATTCTAGTAAAGTTATAAATTTGAATTATTTCGGTATTTTTTTATTTTTATTAACTTCTGGTTTTAACTTTTTTCATAATTTTTGGGATTAATCGCTCTTCTCGACAAGATGAATCGAAAAAGAATAAAAATATGGACCGATATTAAAAAAATTCAAATAAGACAGTATTTTAGACAAATAAGAAAATTGTTTGATTTTTTTTTTTTAGTAAACTTTTTTTTTTTGCTTTTGGTCATAATTTTGTACTTTTTAAACTACTCTCATCGAGATGGATGATTAATCCAAAAAAATATCATGTGAATCTAACAAAAATTTAGAAAAGATGAACAAAACGCACAACAAGAAGAAAAATAAATAAGTTTCCATTTATGGACTAAAGAGTTTTTTTTTTTTTTCCCCTAAACTATATGCCTTTGTCTACTTTAAAACCACCTATTTCATCCCTCAATTTCCTGATTGCAACCCATATGATCCGATCATTAACAGCATCCCACGTTATAGACAAAAAACTAGGACTTACTTATTTTTTTTGTCCAAAAGTATTACCGAACTGTCAATTTGATTCCCCATAAATTACGACAAAAAAATTTGATTCGCATTTGTTAGTTTATCGTCAATTTTTTGGAGATTATTGCTTCATCATGACGGGAGGAATCTAAAAAGTAAAAAATTACGATCGAAAACCAATTTTTTTTAATAAAGACAAAAAAATTGGCTTATTGGCTTATTTTTGTCTTTATTAAAAAAATTAGGTTTTTGATCGAAATTTTTTACTTTTTAAATTCCTCTCAGGACAAAGCAATAATTCCCAAAAAATTGACGATCCATTAACAAATGCGAAAAAAATTTAAATAAAAAAAAAAAATAAGCCACTTGTCTTATTTAGAAGGACAACCCCTAACTTAAGCCGGCCAAACCTACGGTTGATTTGGGTTAAATACGCCACTTGACCTTTTTTTTTTATTAACAAAATTTGCCCACGAATTCCCATTTGGTGCAGATCTTACCATATTTTACGACAACAGAGCCTTCTCCACCAGAACACTGGGAATCTTTTTAGGTATGCATTCAGATTTTGTTTGTTCTAATCTTTACCATCTCCATATAGCAACATGTGTTTGTATTTTATCTGAGAGAGAGAGAGAGAGAGAGAGAGAGTGGGGAGTGGGTTTGCAGAATGGAGATCACAGTATCAAGGTCGCAGTTACTCTGGGCAACGTGGGATCTCCGGGTAGTAATCCTCTTTAGCCTTGTCCTACAAATCTTTTTGATATTCTTTGCACCTTTGAGAAAGCGAGTATCAACGGCTTGGATAACCACGCCCCTATGGTTTGCTTACTTGCTTGCAGACGTGATTGCTACCTATGGAGTGGGACTCATTTCCAAGAGCCAGTGCGACACCCATGGCCCTTTCTCTAATCTGACCCTTCTGGCATTCTGGGCTCCCTTTCTCTTGGTACACCTTGGGGGTCCCGACGCAATTACTGCTTTTGCCCTTGAGGATAATGAGCTCTGGCTCAGGCATTTGCTTGGTCTAGTATCCCAGGGGTTGGCTGTCGCTTATGCCTTCTCTCTATCATTAACTGCATGTTGTCAAAATGTTAAATACGGTTCGAAATTAGAGGCCATATTGTGAAAGCTACCCAAAATAAGCATTAAATAAACATCAATGCTCTTTCATGTACGTAGGAGAATCTTTCCTGTGCTTATTTAATTATTCCTATTGGCATAAGATATGGATAAAGTTATTTCTCGTTTGCAGCTTCTCCACTTGAGCCACCCCACTTGGATCCTATGGGTCACATCATCGGTAATCTCTCTATCACTACTAATAATTGAGCCTAAGTACCTAAAATGATCACTTTTAGGTATCTCCTGGTCTTAGATCATCACTCTTTCTTCAAGCGCACTACAAATACCACTAAACTTACACTTTGTGACAAGAGAGTACCCACAAAACTGAAGTAAAAATTCTATGGAACTGCCATCAGACCAGCGATGCTTTATGGGACAGAGTGTTAGCCTATTAAGAAACAACAGGTGAACAAGATGAGTGTAGCGGAAATGAGAATGTTGAGGTGGATGTGTGGTAAGACTAGACGAGACAGGATTAGAAATGAAACGGTTCGTGAGATGGTAGGTGTAGCACCTATAGAAGAGAAGTTGAGGGAGAATAGGCTAAGGTGGTTTGAGTATGTCTACCGTAGACCAGGAGATGCAATAGTAAAGAAAGCGGATATAATAGCTTTGGGTAGCAATGCTACGGGGAGGGGTAGACCTAAATTGACATTAGATGCTGTGGTGCACAAAGATTTGAATATAGTAGATTTGTGTGAACAAGTGGCCCTTGACAGAGCTCAATGGAGAAAAAGGATTTATGTAGCCGACCCCAAGTGATTGGGACATAAGACTCGGATTGGTTTGGTTTGGTTTATATCTTTTGTCATTTCCTGGATTCACTTTTTAACTTTTTCGTAATTACTTTTTGGTTTCTCACTAACAAGAAAAACTTAAAATTAAGCCAAATTAGTAAAAATCTGCGTTAAAACTAAGTTTTATGACCAGTTTGTTTTCTTCGTTTTTTTGCTTAAGGTTCTGATCTAAAATGTGACTTGGACAAGAATTAAAAACTACGAAGTCAGAAATGCAATTCTGTTATGAAATGAAGCTCATGATTATTACACTAGTTATGCTAGAATGCAAGGTTTTGGTGTGATTATAAGAACATCAAAAAAGCGTGAGGATGGACAAAGGACGAATGTAGCTTATAGTTGTCATCGGAGTGGAAAGCCGAGGATAAAGTCATTTAACCCAATCATCGCTCATCCAGCATAAAAAACAAGATGTAAAGCATCAATGAATAATTTTTACACCGCCGATAAGAAGTGGATGTTGAATTCAATTGAGCTCAATCATAACCATGAAATATGCTCGGACAAAGCTCACTATCTCAAGTTCAATCGGATTATTCCACCACATATGAAGGGGACACTTGAATTGAATGGCTCTGCCGGAATCAAAACAAACAAGACAATTGCTTCATGTGTTATTGAGGCTGGGGGCCTAAAAAATTGACATGGTTAGAAAAGTATGCAAGGAATTATCTTAATAAAGTGAGGCGCTTAGAACTCAAGGAAGAGGATGATGAGGCAATGCATAAGCATTTCATCAAGCTGACAATGGGATTTTTTTTTATGCCATGGATGTTGATGACGAGCACCGATTATGGAATGTCTTTTGGGCCGATGCGAGGAGTACTAGAGAGACTTTCAAAGAATTTGGTGATGTGAAATTTGACACTAATTGGTTAACAAGCACGAAATGCCTTTCGCTCCTTTTGTAGGTGTAAACCATCATTGACAGTCAATCTTGTTTGGATGTGGTTTGATATCACAAGAGGACAAGACTTCATTTATTTTGTTGTTCGAGGCTTGGCTTTCTTGCATGTCCTATTGCCATTATCACGGACCAATGTCGGGCTATGCAAAACACGATTAGTATAGTTTTTCCTAAAGCGCGACATCAATGGTGTTTATGGCATATCTTGAAAAAGGTTCCAGCTGAAAAGTTAAAGGTGTGTGAAGCTTATGATTCCATTAAGCCCAATCTCCTTAATGTGATATATGATTCATTGAATCAAGAAGAATTTGAAGCAAATTAGAGCCATGTCATTGATGCATATGAGTTAGGGGGCGATGAGTGGTTAAATTGCTTATATGAGGAGAAACATCAATGGGCAACGATTATAGCGGCAGTGACCTCATTCACAGGCTCGCATATAATAATAGCATATCAATTTATCAAAAGTGCCAACGAGTCATCTACCTCACAACTAAGAGTTAAGATGGTACCGTGCTATTACGCCCTCGATTTTTAACATAAATATATAAGAATTTTCCATAAATAAAAATACTCTCATTATCAAACATATTACCCAAAAGAATTTGCCAATTTGATTTCACGACGTCATCACAAGTTCCCAAGTTACACTTATGGGACCACGGCCCAAATATTACATAAAGCGTTGATAGTGCGTTACAATCCTCCAAGTCAAAAGAAAATTAGATAAAAGTTGCAAGTACATCTTCCAAAAATATGGTTTACAAATATGATAAAGTAACTTATTCATATTAGCTTTCAAAAGAATGTTTGAACATGCATGCCGAGCACTCCCTGCTATTGTCCACGGGTTGTACCTGAAAAATATGAAGGGTTGAGCTACAGTAATCCGGTAGAGAAATCTCCTACTAACTCTATATGCATATGAAATGTCAAATATGATTGAAAGAGACGGTATTAAGGACTAAGAGTTACACAAACATATTATAAACCTATGACGTCATCACGATTCATCATGCGAATCTTTTTCAATTCTATGTATCTGCTTTCGAATCACATTATCCTAGGTTTTGTTCAATCTCAATTCATCATGCGAACTACCTAGCAATACATGCACCAACTCCTTTTTTCTCTCATCCAAACCTAACCTCTACCGGATTTCTATTTGTCAAATTTCCTTTAGTAATCTAACATGCAAACGCCCATAAAGACCTTCGTCAATGTGTCACACCATGATAGATCAACTATGCCTTTCTACCAAATGCTTTACCAAATGAAACCCCCGAATGACACATAACGATAATAGGGTAGTCGAAACCCTACAACTGAAATCATCATTACAGATCACCAAATACCACTAGATATCCAAAAACTGATGTAACACAACCAACATCACCCTTGGAATCACTACGGCTTTTCTCGGGTCTTTTCCCTAAGTCGATCCGGAAGAGAGTCACCATGACTTCACCCAAGTATCATTCCTCACTCACAGAGCACTAGGGTCACCACGACCTTAGCCTGGGTCTTTTCCCTCATTCACAACATGAACATGATTTCCAAACATTAATTGCTCGTACAAAATTATTTGTGAAATCAAAGAGTAGACAACAACTAGAATGACCACAATATCATCGAGAGTACGCTCAATTAATAACCTTAGCATTGGGTTTCTACATTTCAAATTTCGAAAGACAATCAAGCCTTACACACATTTGTCCCCATCTCCCAAGAATTTATCTGCCAAAATCAATTCCTCGAAACACAAGTACTCCGTATCTAATAGTATTCAAGTGTACCACTACGCCAAATAAGGTAGAAACAAACCCAATTATTTATCAATCAACCCCATTACGTTCCTACATATTTAAACATTTCTTTCAAGACTTAACCTGAACACTCATTTCAAGGCTTAACCTTTGGGTTCATCATTTGATTGTTCTTCAAGGCGTAACCTTTACGTCTTCTCAAGGCTTAACCTTTTAATTCAACATTTCCTTCGGCATAACAATACAGTTCAAACTACGAACATGTTATCATTAGACAAGTCAAACTAATAGAAAGCCTCCTCCAAATATTCGAGAAAGAGCAATAATTAGAGAGTGTTCAGACGAAATTGATTATCAGGTTTGCCGATTCCAAAAAAAAAAAAAAAATTGATTATCAGGTGACTTCAAATAGTTGTAGAATATACCAATCCCTAAGCATCTGCTTCTATCCTACCAAAAGTAAGGGTGGAAAAACCTGTGCTACAAAAAAATTTCCTCCAATACTATTATGCAACTTCCGGTGGCTGAATACAAAGCTCAATTATAAAGCTACGTACGCTCTCAGCAAACGTAGCATGAACATACAATCTCTTTCAGGAAATAAAAGTTTCTGATTGAAAACAAAAATGTAAAAAAATAAGTACATACGACTCCAACTTTCTTTCTTTCTTTTTTTCCAAAATTATGATTCTATTCCTGCCTTGTTAATTCGTCGATTCCTCCCTTTTTTCCTTTCTATTTTACTCAGAAGACAGCTTGGATTGCTCTGCAACTGCATTCTGTGATGCTGCTTTGGCACTAGTTACTTGGTTTGATTTCGCCATTGGTTTGGACAGCCTCTTCAACCACTGCGCGCGCCATGAGAACCTCTCACTCTCAGCTGTTCTCTTATCCTTCCACCTGGGCCCATTACCAGATCACTCCCTTGCCTTCGCCTGTGACTTGAACTCTCCCTCTTAAGCAGCCACCATTCTGGATCCAGTCTGCAATCCAAATCATTTAGAATTGAACAACCTTTTTTTGATACAAAGTTTTTCCAAAATTAGATTCAAAGATATCAAGAAAATGAGAACCTGTGAGGGAGAAAATAACTTTTTTTTCTGAAAAGGAGAAGAGGGAGGGGGGACATGAAAGACGTGAGGGAGGAATTCAAGACCTGATCCATCCTATTAAAGCGAAGCACCAGAAGAACGCACAATTGCTGTGTACTGCTACTCTTTGTTTCAGTGAAAGCTTTAGGACCAGTCCTCAAGCAAGCTGGAAACTCTGTACTTGATCAAGTTTACTCGGGACATTCTAATGATTCCAGATTTTTTGTTGCAACTTCCAGTGACAATTCGTCTGTCAGGTTTCACATTAAAATGTCAACGAAAGCTTCAATAGCCTTCGTGCTTGTGTCCAAGTAGTTGATGAGAAATTAAAATTGTCAAAAAGAAGAAACATAGGACCTGATTGCTTGACGGGATTAACAGTGAAGCGATATATTATCCCCTCGGATTAATATTGATAGGATGTCCTCCATTTGTGAAATTACATATCCCATGTTATTTAAACCCCATACCTCTCCTACATGCGCGACACATAAAATGTCTTTGGATGTATATTGAAAAATAGCAGGCCTCAAACTGATGGATTTTCCGGAGTCCAACTTTTATGTGCATTATTTCTAGCTTCATTTATGTGTGATCAGACGCTGAAGTCCTAGATCAAAAGCTTCACTTCAACAAACCTTTACAAATATTGAGTTCAATCTAGAAGCGCTCAGATCGCAAGCTTATTCATTTCTGGACAATCTGCAGTCAACCAGTCAGCAAACATTCTCAAAAAAATTCAACAGAGACAAAGAATTCAAGGCTAAAGCAAATAAAAATTCAGAAAACTATTGACAAAATGTTTATGCTAGTAAGACCTTTGAGAACGCCTTACCATTTACTTTTCAGATGGACTTGGCATATTGTATTGTCTCAAAGACTTCGGAATAAAAACCACCTAGGAATGCTGCAAAAAAAGAGGGGAAAATTGATAAGAAGTCTCATAGCTAATTTGTTAGCTAGTCTTACAAAGCAAGACCTTGAGCTTTTTCAGTTTGTCCACTGGGTGGTCAGTGAACAAAGAACAGGATACTAAAACCATTTCACTCACAGGATTTAAATACATAAAGAGCTAAATAGTTAAGAACTACTTTCTTCAACAGAGTCCTCTTTCACAACCATTGTGGTTTCATTTGTGCGGAGGTCTCAGAAATCCTAATGGCTGGATGCCTAACAGCGAGAGAACGAGTGATGCCAGATTTTGCAAATGGGAAAGAAGAAAACTAAAAAGGATAAAAAGGGTAAAGCTCACCACCCAAGTTAGAAAACCAATGGAATACAGATTGACACCACCCGAGGATTTAATGAGGAATACAGGGCTTAGGACTGCTCACCACTCTAAGGAATCCACCTAAGAGATACAGAAATGGGAAACTTGCCACCTATCGGAATCTACAGAAGGATAAGAGTTAACAAGAAGATAAATCTTCTCACAAGCCAAATGCTATTTTAATTCAACACTCAAAACTACTTATTTCGTTCATAGCAACATAATTTATAGGCTACTTGGAACAACCCTACAAGAATAGGAGAAGACACTTACATTTTCAAGACACAAATTAAAAAGACTTGACCATAGACTAATTGAAATATGTGTTTGACTCCTGAAACTTAAAAAAAAACACGAACCTTAAAATGACTCTTTGATGGACTCAATGACTTTTTGAATGACTTCAAGGACTTTGACCGGCATCAAGGAGCCCACTTATTGACACTGAAAGAGTGCCTAGTATGAAAAAATGCAAACAAAGAAAATTCAGAAAGTGAGAAATTACATGATTGGCATGGGACTTTCGCGCTTTATCTGCACGGAGAGGGTACTTCAGCTCACACTCTTTTCCTTCAATCTGAAAGACCAATAATCACACCAAAGAAATCGGTTGGATAACATTTTCCAAGTATTATTGCGCGCACACACACGGACAAGACACACGTCCCATGTGAGAAATCCGAGAGAGAGAGAGGCACAGAGGAGAAATTAATAAATGAAACATGAAATTCAAATATTAAGTTACCTATTTCAATGGATGCAATATGAGCAATCTTGTACCAATCTTCACCTCTTTCCTTTTCGTATCTTTTCTTAAGAAGGGGACACCGAGCTATTTTCAAACATTGAAGAGATGAAAGGTTCGTCAGCCACACCGGTAGAGATTCCAACCCCTTGAAACATACCATCTCCAAATCTCTCAAGGCAGTGAGGTGCTCCAGTTGATTAGGCAGAGACTTGACCTCTGGCCATCCCAATAAAACTAGAGACTCCAGGGAGGTGAAATTGCACCATGGTGGTGATGGCCAGGGGAAATACCTAAACTCCTCTGTGAAATAACCTATAACCAATGATTGAAGGCTGGTTGGACAAACCAGCCCTCCCTCCCAATAACTCCCCAATTTTGGACATTCTATAACTTCCAGCTTCTTGAGGGATGTGAGGTGGCGTAATGCATCTGGACTGAGAATTTTTAACTTCTGACAATCATAGAGGCGTATATCGACAAGGGTTGGTTGTAGCAGCCATTTTGGCAAACATCTCAACTCCGGGCACCCTGCTATCGAAAGTTGTTGAAGGGACGTCAAGCCGTTGAATTCTGCTTCAGTTTCATCGATTTGACCCGTCAGGTTGCGGCAACGAGATATTTCTAACTTCTCAAGCAATGCTAGGTTTTGTAGCTGGTTTGGCAAATAAAACAACCAATTCATTTTCTCTATTGACACATCTCTTAGGGATTTATTGCTTTTTTTTAGCACATCTTCTAATAAAAAAGCAATATTTTTGCAATCCCTATCTACCTCTATTAGCAGGGATGGGCTATACGTCATTTCCTGCTCCTGATGGTTAGTAAAGCTCGATGAAATAAGTAACTTCTGAATGGATAACAAATGACCTGGAATTTTCAACAACTTGGGGCAGCTCGAAATAAATAACTTCTGGAGAGAAGGAAAGAACTCCGTTGTACTTGTGGCATCAAAGGCCAATGATGACACGTCTAACCATTCTTTTAGTTTGGGCATATTAATAAGTTTAAATACCCTCAATGCTGGAAGGTGTCCGAGCCCAGGGACTTGCTCACATAACTTGAAATCTCTTAATTCTATCTTAACCAGATTTTGAAGCGAGCGGGCATCGCTACTTAGCCATGATGCTAATCTTGTTCCCCCAAAATTTGCAAGTATTAATCCCATAACATTCCCGTGAGGTTTGAGTCCGTCCAACACATCCTCATAGTTATTGTCACAGTTTTCAAAATCTCTATGCCAATGCAATCTCAACTCTTGAATGCATGATTTTCCTATCATATTAGCCTTCTTTGCTTCTGCCTTGTCTTTCACATTCTGAAGATCGTACACATGTAAACTACCTCTTAGCTTGTTTAAGCTACCCAACTCTTCAATTCCATGGCCACTCTCTTTGCCCACAACAAAGAATGGTAATGTTTGCAAAGATTTCAACTGACCTATGTTCATTGGCATCAATTTTCTATTTTCATCTGTATCTCCAAGATAAAAATGTCTCAAGTTGACCAAGTTATGGAAATCTTTCGGAAGCTCTTTAAGAAACCATGGCAGTTTCAGTGTTTCCAAATTGTAGAGCTTGGAGATGAAATTTGGGACTTTCTTGATAGAGGACTGAGAGATGTCAAGAAATCTTAAATGTATGGACTTGGATATTGAACTCGGCAACTCTTCCACACAAGAGTCCACTAAACGCAAGGCACGAATACACTTCAAAACTTTGGTGGTTTTAGGGAGAGGACCTTTCAAAAATAGGGTTCTCAATTTCCCAACATTTTCTTCTGAAATGTCTAACTCTGTTTCTTTTCTAAGAACCAGCGACAAATATTGAACGCCGGGTTTATTCTTCACCTCGCTAGCTTCCAAAGTCAAACAATTACCTTGTGAGACATGGAGTGCAAGATCATGTACAAAATCATGCATCTTGCAACGTGTTATGTTGTTGTACTCATCATATTCCACTTCCCGGAAACAATAATTGTGCAATAGCGTATTAAAATACTCATTGCCTAACTCTTCCATTTCTACCCCTCTTCTTGAAGAAGTATGAAGATATCCTAAACCCATCCAAAGTTGAATCAATTCATCCTTTATGATGACTTGATCCTTTGGAAAAATAGAACAATACGCGAAGGATTGTTTCAAAGATGTTGACGGAAAATGGTCGTAACTACGCCTCAATACTGGTAGGATTCCATTTTCAATTTTTAATGAACATATTTCACTCTTCTCGATGGACTTCCATTCCTTTTCATCATGTATCGAGTACAGTAAACCTCCTAATATGTTTATCGCTAATGGCACACGCTTACACTTCTCTACCATTCTTTTACCAATATCCTCTGAAGTTTGAGTTTCACTTGGTTCTCTATTGGCAAATGCTCTTTTATGAAACATTACCCAACTGTCTTTTGCCGATAGTTCCGTCAATTGATGGGTAAAAGATGGGAATGTTCGCATTGCTGATACGACTTCCATATTACGGGTAGTAACTAAAATTTTGCTTTCCTTAGAGCCACCTATTCCAACCAAAGAATTTCTCATATCTACCCATATTTTTGGATTTGTATTCCAAACATCGTCCAATACAAGCAAGTATTTTTTCCCACACAGGTTTTCTCTAAGCTTTTTCACCACTCCTTCAATGTTTTGTTTCTCAAATCTTTCTCCAGTGAGAGACTGCACCATCTCAATCAATATCCTTTCAACCTCAAAATTATCAGACACACAAATCCACATCCTCTTATCACCAAACTTCTCCTTCGTGTGATTGTAAACTAGCTGAGCAAGGGTTGTCTTCCCTATTCCAGCCATTCCTACAATGGCGATGACAGACAAATTTTCGTCTTTGTCAGAGCCAAGTATCATGTTCATCACTACAGACACATCATCATCCCTTCCGTAAACATTTGAATCATCTATAAAGGGGTCAGTCAGCCTGAATTCCCTAGGTACAACAATAGGACCTATGGGGTTCTCAGCTTGCTTAAGACCGAGAACCTCTGCTTGTTTATAAATTTCGTTTAACAGCTTATTGATGTTATTGACCTTATTAGCCATCTTGAAACGAAACGACAATGGATCGGAGAGGGAGAGCATATCACGCACCTTGTTCTTCATCGGGTTTTGTACCTCAATCCTTCTTTTAAGATCCTCATAGGCCAATTCATCCAGCACATTCTCAGCATCGCAGATTGCAGCCTTGACATTCTTTAGCCACGCCATCATAGCACGTGATGTCATTTTGCGGTCCTCAGCATCATGTAAGAGAGCTTGAATGCTTTGTAACCTTTCGCGGAGGTTTTCAAGGTCTTTCTTGAAACTGAATGCCCGGTTAATCTGCTTGGTTGCTAAGGGAAGCAACCCATTCAGGATTCCCACGGCTGCAGGTATGAGCAAATCCGTAGCCATATGAAAAAACAGAAATTGGGAATGCTTGGTGAACAATTAGCAAGATGACGAATACAAGGAGGGCTGTAGTGATTACCATATCTCGAGGACAGCCTTTATACAATGGAGGAGTTCGAAGTGTAGCTTATTTTAATATTCCACGTCTTTGGTCATTGCCGCCTGTTTTAGATTATACATTTTTTGTGAAAGCGCAACTTTTATGTCCAAAGACTATCCATAGCTCTGGCCCTCTGGCTCTCAAAGGCCCTGCCCTCAGTGGGGCTCGAACCCAAGACCTTCCACAAAGGGGAGAAAGTGACTTACCAACTGCACTAAGCAGTGGCTGTCAAGTCTCCGTCCTACTTAATGGGGCAATATACTATGGCAAATTCTAATCAATCTTACGCACAATTGTTTATTTACACAAGTTCTTTTTTTTTTTGGCAAAAAGTGAGAAAATTGTTATTCATCTGATAGGCAAAGCCTAAACATCAGAGAGATGAGAACCCCATGGGGGTAAAATGGACGTCCACAGGCCGGACATACCATTGGAAAGGGCTTTTTGAGCACAACAGTGCGCAGCCCTGTTACATTCACGTTTAACAAAACTAAAACCACAGGCAGTAAAAGATTTCTTCAAGACTAAACAATCATGAATAACTACTGCTATATCAGAGGGAGGGTCTTGATCGTCATTGCATCTCCTCACAATCGCCTCCGCGTCCGATTCAATATGCACCTTAGGACACTTTAGAGCAGTCCCCAGTTTTAACCCATTACGAATGGCCAAGGCTTCAGCAATTCTGGACGAGTTGATCCCATCATGAATAGCCAGAAAAATACCTATAACCTGACCATTATCCCTTCGAGCCACTGCCCCTGTGCCAATAGTATTTGAGCCCCTGCAAACTGCCGCATCGACGTTTATCTTCAGCACATTCATCTCAGGACGTTGCCACACCAAGGTCCCCGTCGAAGAGGAACTCAAGGGGGGATGGGGGATCTTAGTGTTAGCGTCCCGAAACTCATAAAAATCACTTTGCGCTTTCCTACTAACAGCATCCGTTGCCCAAACAATTCCATTGAAAATAAAGTCATTTCTAGCTCGCCATATCCACCAACAATAAAGTAAAGCCATACCTAGGAAAGGAGAGGGCAAATGACACTGTGTTATACGATCGTAGATGCATTCCCACCAATCAACCAAGTGCCTACAATCAAGTAGTTCCTCAGGTCTTAGCCGAAATGGAGAGTGGATCCAGACTTTGATTGCAGCCTCACACTGAAAAAGAACATGCGCAATTGATTCTTCCGCTTTACCACATCGAGTACAAACTGGGTCAGCTCTGACTTTACGTGATACCAATGCTAAATTTGTTGCCACCGCATTATTAAAGCATTTCCAGATAAATATCTTCACCTTCGGATGGATTGAAAGTCCCCATAGCTTCTTCCATACTGATGGTAAGACGCTCGAGGAGCTTGTTTGGCCTTCCTGAAGGTTGCGATGAGAACTTGAACTTTCCTTCGCTAGACGGTAAGCCGACTTGACTGAGAAGGTCCCATTCGGGGATGGGTGCCAAATTTTACGATCTCGTTGGCTGGTATAACTGATAGGAATGGAAAGAATCGCATCTGCATCTTCTTGATTGAAGGTCTCACGAATTAGAGAAATCTTCCAGGACTTCGTATCAGAATCAATAAGATCAGCAACTTTCTTTATGTCCTCTCTTCTGGGTGTGGTTCCATTAATTCTGAAATCTGCATTTTTGGGTAACCAAGGGTCTTCCCAAACACGTATATCTTTCCCGGATCGGACTTGCCATATCCATCCCTTATCGATCAGTTCTCGGGCCCAGACTATGCTCTTCCAAGCCCATGAGGATTGGCTACTAGCGTTGGCATGCCAGAATGATGTACGGGGAAAATACCTTCCCTTGAAGATCTGTCTAAAAAGAGAAGATGTACCAGAAATTAATTTCCAACCTTGTTTAGCTAACAAAGCTTGATTAAAAGTCTCCAAATCACGCAGCCCCAATCCACCATCACCTTTACACCTACTCAGTTTTTCCCACTTAATCCAATGAATTTTCCGTTCCCCTTCCTTAGAACCTCACCAGAATCTCGCAATTTCTGATGAAATTTGCTGCAAAAGAGTTTTAGGCAACCGAAAACAGGACATAGCATAATTTGGATGCGTCAAAAGAACTGATTTTAACAAAACCTCACGTCCAGCATGATTAATCTTAGACTCCTTGTAGCTTCGCAGCCGCTTTGTTGTTCTATCCTTGATGTATTGAAAAAGATCACGCTTGGAGCGACCAAGGAACACTGGTAGCCCCAAATATTTTGCACCGTATGCCTCCATCGATATGCCCACCTTTGCTGATAAAAGATTCCGAGCCTGGACTGGAGTATTGGGACTGAAGAACACTGAGGACTTGTCTTTGTTGATCTTTTGGCCAGAGGCAGCTTCATAGGAATCAAGGATCCGAGACAAGGCCTCACAATCCTGAACTGTGGCACGACAAAATACAATAGAATCATCCGCAAACAATAAATGAGAGATAATAGGACAATGATTGTTAATCCGAAATCCCTGCATTAGTCTTTTGCTTAAAAAATCGTGAAATAGGGCTGTGAAACCTTCTCCACACAAGAGGAATAAGTACGGAGAGAGAGGGCACCCCTGGCGGATCCCTCGGCTTGGATAGAAAGTATCCCCTGCTTCCCCATTGACTGTGATGGAAAAAGAGACCGTCTTCACACACTCCATCACCCATCCAATCCATTTCTGATGAAAGCCCAACTGTGTCATCACCATCTCCAAATAGCTCCACTCTATCCGATCGTATGCTTTTGCCATATCCAATTTGAATGCAGCCACCCCATGAGAACCAGTACGTTTGTGCTTAATGTAGTGTGTGAGTTCGTGAGCAATAAGAACATTATCCGTTATTTGACGACCCCCAACAAAAGCACTTTGGTTTTCGGAGACAATCGAAGGAAGGAAAGGCTTGAGCCGATTAGCCAAAACCTTCGCAATAATTTTGTAACTTATGGTGCATAGACTAATGGGGCGAAATTGGCTGACCTTTATAGGAGTTTGAACCTTTGGAATGAGAACAATCTGAGTGCGGTTCACACTCCGAAGCATTCTGCCATCGTGGAAGAAACTACGCACAGCACGGCAAACATCAACACCAACTATTCCCCAATATCGCTGGAAAAAACCTGCCGTCATTCCGTCATAGCCAGGTGCTCTATTTGGGTGCATCTCGAACAAAGCAGCTTTGATTTCCCCTGATGTAAACGGCTTTAACAGGCTATTATTCATTGTTGTAGAAACTCGGTGAGGAATAAAATTAGTAACCTGTTGGATGTTTTGAACTCCTTCACTGACATACAAATGCTGAAAGAAACTTTGGAACTCATCCGCAATTATTTACACAAGTTCACTCACGCGACATGTGGTCATGTGACTCATGTTACAAACAAATGAGTTTGTGTAAGTATTTGCTACCGTATACATGAGTTATGTTTTCATATGGCAACGGATTTGCTCATACCTAAAGTCAACGGATTGTTCTGTAGCAATTCCATGTTCCAGATTTGTGTATCGTTTTTCATATTCTGCCACATTTTCACTTTTTTTATCAGAAAGCCTACGACTATAACTTCCGTATACAATTGTACATGTTCGAAGCCATACAATGTATATGAAACTATATGCATCAAATGGTTTTCTATGTAATTGTGTGCGAAATTGTATACTCGAATATTAAAGCATATCCAACGGCATGCTACACGCGCATGTTTCTTTGTTAATTTCTACCTCTCTCATCTTGAAACCCACACAATTGGCATCAAATTGACATTCTTAACAAAATAGAAGAAATAGCCATGCATCATTGGAGCAACATTACTACTATAATCTAGCAACTAGTGTCTTGCCCGTTCGATGAACAGGAATGGGAAAAAAAATCAGGGAAAACCTTTTTCCTGTAGTCCTGCGCATTAATGGGTTATGACTCTTGAAATTTACTTCTTTTTCTTGCCAAAAAAATTAGGAAAATTCCACAACAATAAAATAAAATAAAAAACAAAGATAGAAAGAAAGAAAATAGTTTCATGCAAAATACAGTATATATTTGTTATGTTATTGATTGAGCTTAGTTTTCTTTTCAAACAAAATAAACTAGTATATATTTTAGGTAAAAATGTAGAATAATGAATCAAAAGATGAAAATTTTGTGAAAATTTCATATAGGAAAAAGAGTTGAGAGAGTTTACTTTTATTTTAGGTAACTACATTCTTATAGTATATAATATAGATTTGGAGCTACTCATTGTTGTATTATATGTAGCAATAGATATCCTTATAGTATGCCAACCACAGGATCTGCTCAAATGGATCGGAGTTGCCTCCAAGGTTACAAGATGGTCCTGTAGCAATATATTCGAACCCTTTACTCGGTCAAGATATATGGATTCTCAAACTGAATTAGGAAATTAATTACAGAGAGAGGGCAGGGAGCATCTCCAATTCCATTTTTCATTTGTTGACGAGAATATTGGATACACTTGTGGGAGCTGCATTAGATCGAGCATCTCCAATTCCATTTTTCAAATTTATATTATTTTATTAAAAAAAATAAGCGCGAAGAATGCAACTATTCACATCAACTCCAATCCAATTCTTCATTTCTATCTCTAGTCTTAAATTTATTCATTTCTCGATCTCCAAAACACGATTTTTTTTCTTTATGATTTAATTTTCTATCTCATCACGAAATATGTCGCTACTTTAAGCTAAAATGGTAGTAATAGCAAATTTTTAAGATGTAGTAATATTTTAGACTTTGTGCTTAGCAAAAATATATATATATATTTGAGACTTTTAAAGGGTTATTTATTCATAAGCCTATTAATTATACTATAACAAATAACCAATGGCAACATAATAAAAAATCAACTCTTAATCTTTTTCGATGATTATACTCCCAAACACTATTCTATTTGTTGCATACATTTCACAAACACTCTACAAATTTTCAATTTATTTTGATTGTAATCCAAAAATTTAGAATTTCAAAATACAAAAATGTTTAAAAAGAAAAAGGAGCTCTCAAAAGATCATCTCATATTTATCAACAAAAAATGCCAAACAACAAGATCATCCCGTATCAAACAAGATCATCCCATATTTATTAAAACATGAGAAGTACAATAAATAAAATAAAATACGCCAAACAACGAGAACCAAAAAAAATATGCCCCCATAAAAAGACCCAATTATATTATGTCACACTCGAAAACGTATTCACGCACACAAGGATGAAGCCAGAGGAGGGCTAGTAGACGCTGTCGGCCCCTACAATTTAAAAATACACAATGAGAACCAAAAAAAAAATGCCCCCATAAAAAGACCCAATTATATTATGTCACACTCGAAAACGTATTCACGCACACAAGGATGAAGCAAGAGGAGGGCTAGTAGACGCTGTCGCCCCCTACAATTTAAAAATAAACCCTACTTATACTTTGAAAACAAAAATTACCATTAAAAAAATTGAATATGCATATTCGCACACACACACGAGCGCGCGCAAAAATTTGTCTCCTGGCTCCGTCTCTGCACGCACATATGTATACTGCAAAATAGTACTACTCCGTAAGAACTGTGAGTGTATATGAAAAGACCCTTAAAGTGTACATGAACAGCTCAGATTCACTGTGCAGCGAATCTGAACCGTTCATGTACACTTTAAGGGTCTTTTCTTTACCCATTTTCTTTGCACTTAGCATTTCTCCCGTGAGTATACATGGTGGGTAGCTTAATCCAGCACACAGCATCAGAAGTCAATGCTTCGAAGAATGAAAGCACAATAGGATAAACCTTTAAATCAACACAGATCATGCACATATCTTTTTGTGGGGCCCATATCGAGTCTCACAAAAATGATTTGAACTACTCATTTTTTTTAAATATATTTTTTAGATTTTATGTTTAAAAAAAATCAGCTCCAACGATACCGATTAGGGATTTTCAAAAATCGTGGGGGCAAAACAGAATAATTCGCCCTACGATTTCTAAAAAAGTTACTATCGATATCCGTTGGAGCAAATTTTTAATAAAAATCATCGAAATAATATTTAAAAAAAATGAGCGACTTGGATCATTTTTATGGAACCGATATAGATTTCACAAAAATGTATGTTCATGATATGTGTAAAAATGTCTGTGCAAGTAGTACAGCTCTTTTTGTCTATTTTACCGGCAAGTAGCACAGCTCTTAAAATCTAATCTAGTGACAAGCACAATCAACAGTAATGAATTGAGAGACAGAGTTGACCACAGCTATTACGTCTCTTTGAGAGAGAGAGAGAGAGAGTAGACTTCGATTTGAGTGGAAGATAGAGATGACCGTGATGTCTTCTCTTCCAAATTGAGTCTGGTGAAGAACACAACCAATAATCGAAAATTGAGAGAGGAAGAGATTGACCACAGATGTAAGAGTTTTTTAATCAATCCGGTGACAAGTACAATCAACAATAATGAATTGAGAGAAAGAGTTGATCGAGCACAGCTGTGACTCTCTTTGAAATTGAATTATATGGTGAAGAACACAACCAACATTATCAAATTGAGAGAGAGAGAGAGAGAGAGAGAGAGAGAGTTGACTACAGAATCTGATGTCCCTTTGAAATTGTATTTGGTGAAGCATACACTACAACCATATTTTGTAGTGTATCAGATGTCTCACACACACATTGCCGCCCACACACACAGCCTGTGTATGGCACGCGGCTCATTCTGTATTTTAGGAAATAAAATACAAAATCATGCAAAAAAATTTGCCACAACCACTAAAATTCATCTTCCATCTCCTTTGATTTTTTTTCACCTTTAGAGTGAAACAAAAACAAAAAAAATTCAAACCTCCACCTGTATTTAAGTTTCGTCTTTCAATAAAATTTTCATAGAATATTAAATCATAAATCGAGGAGAGATAAAAATAAATATTTAAAAATCGTACCTCCATTCATACCTCAGTACCACACTTGTTAATACAATCCCCATGTGTAGAACAAAAGGTAGGACAAATACAACAACGAAGACCTCTTGATCAATTAGTGATTGCATCAAAAAATCAAGGTGGCCAGTAAAACTAGCTATAATTTTTTTTATAGCATGATGGGGATAAGGAAGAAATTCTAGTAACTTCACCATATAAAAAGAAAAGGTTTATGCGTGTAGATGTATCGTTTTAGTCGCATCATCTTTCAAGTGGGCATCTGCTCTTGCTCTCAATTCTCACCTTGCGATCTCAGTCTTCACTCTCATGAATTTGAGTAATTTGATAGTATATTTTTGATAGATGCTTTTACGTTCTCACTTTCACTTGCACTCCCCCTCACGCATCCGAACTTGTATTATGTGACTTAAGAAAGTTAGGATGTACCCTGTAGAAAAGGAAATGTTATCCTGCACATATATACAACTAAAAATGTCAATCGCACTCGGTAGAGTACAACTCGGATCCTTGTAAGAAACTCCAATTGACCTCTTTTTTATACTACCTACTTGCTGTCATTAATTGCTGAAATCATGTTACTTGTTGCCTCAAGTATTCAACATCTAGATAGAATCATTTTGCCTGCAGGGTGCACGTTACCATCTATCCTAATATTATTAATATATAAAGAGTTTTTGGTGTCTTCCATTTTTGAAATCCCGTCACAAAAGTGATTTTCTTAAATACCCTTCTAAAAAATAAGTACTTAAATTTTTTGTTCGAGTGTTTAACTTGTCTTTAAATAATTGTTATGGACAAAATAATCAAATTTAAAATCACTTATCATAACCACCACCCTACCATCCTCACCCAGCCCACCTTCTAGTTTGAAACTTTGAATTATGTGATTACTGATATATGTAAATTGGCCAATTAATGAACACGAAAAGGAATAAGAGACGGGCGGGTTTGCACCTCAAATTTTTGGGGGTTGGGACCGCTACCCTTTTCATCAGCTAAAAAGTTTGCTAAGATTCGGTTGTTTTCAAACCCTGGTTAAGTTGTTCGTCAAAAAAAAAAAAAACCCTGGTTAAGGTTTCCTGTTAGATATTGACATTTTCGTTTATCCTTAAAATGAATTATTATTTTTTTTTATGTAAAACTAATAAGTATTTCTTACCCACATTCGCCAAAATATCACAAAAACAATTACTCCGTATTATTAGAACCCAAGAAGCTGGGAATTTCATGCATGGTTGCGAAGGCAGGCAATCACTATTAGTTGGATCAATTTCCAGCAGTAGGAAATTAAGATCATAAATTCGAAGGAAACGATAGCACAGAACTACGAAAGGAAAGAAGCCGTTTTCAAAAAAAATAAAATAAAACCGAAGAGCTCCCCAAGACATAAGTAGCAAAACAATGCAGTTACAAAACCAAAGACAAGCCACCAAGGAATCTGGTTTCAATTACAATTGCATCCTACCAAATGCTCATACAGTATATCTTTTCTTATGGAAAAACAGAAACCCTATATTGGTTTTTCTCCAGCACCACTATTATTCCACTTGAATGATATTAACACAATTACAGGCATCTACCATTACAACAAAGAATTGGAATATGACAAAATACTACAAACCTCCTTTCTTCGTGCAAAAAATACAATCAAACAGCAGAAAGGCTGGCCCATTTTCCGAGTTCGTAAGGATCACCATAATAATACAACTTGACTCTATTTGACAAAGACAAACCAGCAGCCAATGGTAGTGCCCTGGAATCGGAATCTTCCTGTTCTGCTGGGTCATCTGTGAATGCAGAGACATCTCCAAAAAGTCTGAATGAGATTCGGCGGGTTTGTATTCGTCTAGGAAAATCAAAATACATAGCTGTCCCAGGTTTAACCTCTGGCAAACGATACTCAGCGAGAGTTACCATCATATTACGAGGCTCCTGTAAATTGCATATATCTCTCGTCATGATTCTTATTGATGTGTGCAAGCCAGAAAGTGAATTAAGAAAGCAAAACTAGGCATCCTGTTCTTGTTACATTAATTGGCCTCAATCATATGTAGAGAAACTAACATGTTTAACTAGCATAGAACTAGAAGACCAAATATTCTGAGTTCTAAGTTTCCAGCACTTGTGGGAAAAACATGTAAACTGAGATTGTAAGCGTATCAATTACAACCATCAATCTCCATTACATATTCATTCTGCAGAGAAAAATATTAGTAAATTACATAAAAGCGCCTCATTTAGGTACGTGATTTTTCACAACTCTGCTCAGGACTTCACACAAATTTGCATATAACGATGGAAGAAATGGGAGGTAAGAGAAGGTACGATCCCCCACCCCTCTTTCTCAAGCATTCACCTTTGGATTTCTAATGCTATGATGGTAGTGCTATTTCTGAACTAGACACCGTCTGATCCGGTTTTTTAGGACTCTATTTAGACCATATTACAACAGTTCTAGATCACCGAAACAGTTTGAGTACTATGTGGTGCCCACTTTAAAAACAAAGATAGGCCTCTCGCGTCTCCAGGATTGATTGTAGCTGCTCCAATTTTTAAGACCACATAGAGATTTATCACTATGAAATCAGAATAACTTAAACATCATTAATCACAATACTTGAGATACATTACCGCTAACTAGAAGGGGATTGGTTCATCATATGTTAAAAGCTCTCTGATTAGTGTAAGCCACTAAGCCCTACTTTAAGAACACAAGCAATCACAAGTAAGAGCATGCAAGAGATACAGATCTAAGCAATTTGAGTCAGTAGGAATCTTATATCCCCGTTATCCTGAACATGATTAATTATTACTGGTATGAACTTTATCAGCCGATGTGAAGAACACAATCACACCAATATGAAGACAGCCAGCACTACATAACTGACTACTACTGGAGCAACAAAAACCACCTCAAGGGAATCAGATCAAAATAGCAGATAGATGTAGCACACAACATGAATGACATGGCAGTATAATAAACTGGGTGTTGTGAGTACCTGGAAAACAGATACTTGGATATACAGTACAGCTGGAGATATATGTCTATCTTCTAAAAATGTTGACGAAGTATCACATATATTTACATCTGAAGAAGGCGAGTGGGTAACTCGAGGCCGTATTGCACTGAAGCCATCAAGACGGAATCCCGCCAGCTGAGGTGAAGCTGGTAGTAGATACTGTTCCAAAACGAGATCATTGCCGATTAACCTCTCAGCCTCTATTGGAACCTGGGGAAAAAAATATCATTCCGAATTAAGCTGCAATGTAGTTAATAGAAAACCTATTAATGAAAGGACACTGTCAACCACATTAGATGCACCTTGAATCTATTCAACTGTGGACCTTTTTCCAACCAGCTTCGTATATTTATCTGATCAGAGCCCTGAGGTGATGTAAGCCCAGTATCTTTTCTCACTGGGCTTCCAACTACTAGAATTCTTTTTGCATGAAGACATGGCTCACTTTCAATCATCCCTCCAAAAGAGGCACGTCGATCAAGTTGAGAAAAAGGGTTTTCATCAAGGGACAAAAGATTAAAGTCATTCCCCAAATTTACGGAACTTGAACCAACTCTTTGAAGACGTAGAGTTATCCAAATGATCCGGCATCGAACAGGATTTCGGAAGGCAAATTTAACATTCCTAGGAACTTCATCTCCTGTACTCGAATTTGCTGGTCCACACAGCTCTGAGGAAGAGGTGATTAGGGATCGAACTTCCCATTTTCCCATGCACGATCTTTCTTCCTTGTGTATCTTATTGCTGGCCCAAATTTGCACCTGTGCCAACAATAGAGGGCTATCACTAACAGAAAACACTGAAAAATCAGAGTTTACTGGAGAAACTCACAGTTTCCGTCAGTAAGATGACAAATGAAAGGAATGTCACAGAAAACAAAACATATCCCGCACACCACAGTCTTGCGCATACACCACCAAACCAACAAAAATGTATCCCACTTTCCTAAGTTACCAAACATTGAAAGTGCCTCCCAATCAACAATATATATTTGAACTCTTCCCCACACCTTTCACCTACAACTCCCTGAGAAATTTCTCTATGGCTGAACATCAAAAAAGGGGATGCTGAAAATGACATGAAGTGTGTTAGCATACTAGATGGAGTACTTTTAATAAGAGTCAACCTAGACCCATAAAAAGATTTGCCCGTCTATAGAATAGCTGGGTATAGTATGCGCTCTACAAGATTGAGCAATAACTGATTTCAGTCAAACTGAGACAAGGAATTAAAGAACACACTAAACAGCTATAAAGAGATGGGCATACATGAAAACACTATTTACACACTTCCAATAGCCTCACAAACTCATCCCTAACAATACACAAGGAGTTACTGACTTGACTCCTGTTGAACAAGGAAGGATAAGATGAGAATTATTCAATCCGCGCCAGAAGTCTGGACATGAAATTTCATTAAGAACAACCATAGTATAGGCAACCCAATATTTATATTTACCAGTAAAAAGAATAGGAATTTGAAAGAACATCCAGCAAAACATAAAGGCAAGATACATAGGTATTATTTAAAGTTTTAGGCTTCTCGTTCAAACAGATATCTCTGCAGATATTCATTCAAAAGAAGCACAAAGATAGGTGTACTTACGCTAGGAGCATCAGACATTGAATAGGTGTACTTACGCTAGGAGCATCAGACATTGAATAGCCACAGGGACTAACAAGTAGGACCACCCCTGATACATCAGAAAGATCACCAAGAACAACAACAAATTCAACAGAGGAGGTATTATGAGGAGCTTTCCAGTAGGCATGTTGCGATCCAAAATCAAGTGGTGCAAGCAATGACAAGAATGGTGCTGAACCTGGTGCCGTTTCAACCTAAAATATTGCAAAAAAATTAAACATCAGAAAGCAAGATAAAACATCTGGTTGCCAAAAGAGAAGTTCTGTCTATTAGTCTTGTGGCATTAAATAGACAAGGCAGTGTTGGTGTCAAAGTCTTCCAGCATGTAAGAGCACATCATGTGATATGATCATGTCGATTTAGATGAAGCAACTTAAGCCTTCTGATATTGCTTGAAGAAAATATTTCTGCACTAGGAAATGAAAGTGACATGGCAGTATCAAAGGCATCTAGAAGTTCATTCTGTAACAATATTAGAGTAAATAGCACACAATCGGATTCTTTTAGAACAATACCCATGACGGGCCTTGACAATCAGCTCTGAAAGCCTGACTGAACCAAGCTCGGCCTTCAGTAATATATAGCTGCTAGTGACTGCTACTGCCATGATTCTAAAATAAAATGGGAGATGATACGACCTTAATTGTATGGGATTGAACTCTTAACCTCAACAACAAAGCTACCTTAACTGATTTGAAGTCAGTCAAATGTAGGGCTGCAAACGAACCGAGCTATTGGCAAACAGCTCAAGGTTCGGCTCCTTATCAGCTCGGCTCAATAGTAAATGAGTCAAACTCGAGTTTTAAGCTTGTTTAGTAAACGAGCCAAGCTCGAGTTATTTGTAGCTCGGCTCATTTATCATAGCTTGGCTTGTTTAGTATTGAGTTGTTTGAGCTCAACACTTTTAAGGCATGCTCAGAAAAATCAACAGTGAAAACCTTAAAGGTGCAATGTTTTCAAGCACTATGTGCAAGCTAAATCTATGTTACTTGGACTGTAGTTCTTTCTAGTACGTCTAACAGAAATGTGGAATAATAGAGATAGACTTGGACTGTAGTATCATACACAGATAATTTAAGATACTCTTAGGCAATTTTCCATTACCAATTAGATATCTGATGAAAGACGATAGATTCTGTTCAAATTGACCATGCATAGCTAATTTCTAGGAGCATTATGGTCCATTTTTCATTTCTTCCCTAGGAGACCATTAAGAAAATATTAGGACTATAATTTGGGATCTTCAATCGGTAAATTCACCATTTGAAATGAGATCGTACCATCTTGCGGACATGTTCTCCATTACGTAAACAGCTACAATGTTAAGAGAATAAACAAACCACCCATCTTACCAGTCAAATAATTTCCAAAAGCATGAATTGAGAAATATGTAATCGAGTAATTTAGTCAGAACATCTCTGAACACACTAATAGATCATACCAGACAAAATCTCACACATGGAAGAAAGAAGATATCATTGGTCACAGAAGCAGTAGACAGACTCTAGCTTTTTACAAAGATCACCATGGACCTTTACCAATGTGAACACTAAATGGTGATAAAACCAACATAAGCACTGCTAGAAAGTTGTAAGGAATGAAACACACGGTAGATCTGAGAACTGTTAGACCTGCCCACTTTCTCACTAAAAATAATTTGGAAGTTAAGAGAAACCACGTCTAAGCATTCACCAATATACTGGAGAAAGACAAGGAAAGAACATACTGAGTGCAAAAAGCTGGCAAATGGAAATTCAGCAAGTGATTCATCTCCATTAAGTAGTTGTCTTGAGACTTCAACACTTTCCTTCCTACCAGAAGACCGATTTCTTTTAGAAGGAAAGCCAATGACATGGCCCAAAGCTTTCTGTACAGCATTGTCTGCACGTGCACTTCTTCGCTGACTCACTAGAACCTTTACATAGTCCAAGGTTAATGCATCAAGCACAGTTTCATTGCAGCATTGCTTACAAATAACCTCGTCCAGGGTCATTGAACGATTTGAAGGTAGATCTGCGGGGCTGCCATGGCTTGATCCACCCTGGCTCAATACACCATTATAATTTGATGCCTCCCTCGAGTTGTAGCTTGCTAGCAGAAGAGATCCTCTCCCAGAAGCACAAATTTTGCAAACCTTCCTCCCACATTGAGAACACAAAAAGATGGATTGCGAAGCTGCTGAAGGCAACAAGGTAGAGGATGCATATCCAGCTGCCCTAGTTTCAGCATGAACCTGACACATGCCACCAGAACAACTATCCCCAATCCCAGGAATATTCCAAAAATCTATATCACTCCCATCAGTAGACTCCAGACCAATTGCAGCAGTAATTTTGTCTTCAACTGAAGCCTGCCCAAGCAAGGCCAGAGTGTTTGCAACCCTGCATAATCTCCCTGTGTAAGATTCATCAAGCAGTACATTTGGATTTATAGTAGCAGTATCAATGCCAACCGAAATTAAAGCTCTATCCCTCTCAGCAGCTGAAAGATTTAGGCGAAGTCTTTCAATTTCAAGTTTCATGGCTTCTATGAATCCTAGTTTCCTTTCCTGCAAAATTGCATTGTTCAGCACGGGAGAAGTTACTAACAAGTCCACATTAAAGAATCATTTTTCAGACAAAAATCTACCTTCCACAGGCATTACCACACATGGTAAAAATGTGAATCCCAACAATTACCGATTAACACTATGCAGCAGGCGCTGTAAAAATTAAAAAAGCAGGCAAAGCGTTCAGTTTATTTTTTTTATCATTCTCAAGTGGGGAAAAATACGTTGTCAAGATACTTTCTCGTATACAACGACACTTAGAAGCTTAAATCTAACACCCACATACTAGTGCTACTACTCACCACATCGGCAATGCCACATAGGCCCAGAACAATTCATCTGCTTTGAGTGGGCATCATCTATGAGCCAGTATAATGCCAAACAGGCAATGTTCCCCAGACAAAGCACCTATACACGCAACTTGAATATCAAAGGTATGACTTACAATCGTATATTCGTATCTGCTTTGCTATCTAGGCGTGTGGTATTGGAATCTAGCACCTCCGCTAACCTACTCACTTCACTTATCGAACTCTAGAATCACAAGATTATTTCCAAAAAGCCTCCTATTAGAACCATTGGATTGTCCGATTAATGTTTTCAAAGGCCCAAGACCCATCGAAGCACCAAGGGCCCCCGGAGCCGGACTGATGAAGCGCGGAGTGAGGCACATGCCTTGTGAAGTTAAGTGCAAGTTTGGAAAATAGTCAAATATGTTTCATCAAGGGACCAAATCACCTATTACATCAAGTATGACATCTATGACTAGAGATAAGATTCATCATAACAAGTACCATACTCCATAGAGTCTAAAGTCCTAAAAGTTAGCACTTAATCATCATACATCGAATTTCAAATTATAAATTATGTCATACAACAAAAAAACCATAATATCCATCCATCCATCAAAAACTAAGGTCTCAATGTTTAGCTTCAGAAACATGATAAACAAATAGTAGGTACATAGTGGTCTAATATTGGAAGTCATGCACGCCTTGAAGCCATCCAAATCATGAATAGCTTCATCTTCATCATTATCAGTTGATTTACACCCATCCACATCTTCCTCTTCTCCTTCATCTGAGTCTCCATCTTCCCATTCTAATTGTTCCCATTCATCTTCCTCATCTGACGGAGAGAAGTCCCTCAAGGCAGAAGAGGGAAGGTGCCCATGAAAATTGTATTAGAACTTTCACAAACTTAACAACCTAAATTCCAAGCTTTGATCTGGTAAATTGACCGTCATTAAGTGATTGGTAGACTTAGAACTTGGAAAACTGTGATTAAATACAAAGATCTGAAAGTTAGATACTTAAACGCGCTTCTGCGCCTTGCCCTTAGCCCTGATGTGCGCGCTTCATGCGCCTCGACTGTGCTTTGCCACCCTCACTTCGCTTCAGCATATCGAAGCACAGTACCTGAGCATCAGTTTGCTTCACTTCGGTGTGCGCTCAAGTGCACTTTCTAAAACAGTGTCAGATGGCCATCATATTGCCTAGGAGACCAGCTCTTGGAGTATGACAACAACACGTACTCGTAGGGAACCTCTCAAGCACCCCAAGCAGTCCCTCAACCACAAAGCATTGTCGTCCCCCTGCAGTAACCATGGCCGGTGTGGGATAGTTTGGCTCGGATACAACCTGTACTATACCCACTTACTCACCACACAGGCATCCCCAAACAATGCACCTATACGTGCAACTTGAATATCGGAGGAAATTGATTACAAAAGCATATTATTACGTTATCTAGGCAATGGAGGAGTGGAATATACACCCAACTAACAATATCAACAGTAGATGTTGGGTGCATAGATGATCCCATCGCCATTGGTGGATTTGAGGTACCTAAAAATATGCAAGACTGCCGAGACATGGAGATCGAGGAGCATGCATGAGTTGGCTAATGACTCCAACCGCAAATGCTACGTCCAGTCGAGTGAGGGTTTTTGATAATAAGTTTGCCAGCATGTCTGGATTAAAAGGGGGTTCCCTCATCTACTTGTTATCCGTGGTTTATTAAGGGTTTAAGGGTTTTAAGAACAGAATGTGCGGGACGAACTTTCCACGTAATCTGGACTTCATTTTCTCCCACGTTCCAATAATTCCTACCTTTCAATCGTTGGTTTGAATCTAGTAAACAAAAACACGGCACGTCTCACGAGTACCAGCAAACTTCCCATTTTTAAGGGGTCATAAAGCTTTTCAAAGCTATTAAGCCAGAAAAGAAATCATTCGGGATAAGTCTCCCAGTAAACTCAGGAATTTGTACCCTGATGCCTGCTTAGTGATGTTGGTCCAATTAATGCGCTCATCCCATTGCAAATTTTCTCATTCCATAGAATACTTCCGTTCTGATTGAATCCAGGACCACATACAGAGTGCCAACTACACTCTTCTGTCAAGTCTCTAGTGTCCCGCGATTATTTCCAAATACCTCCTTTGAGAATCAGTGGTTTGTTCAACCGTCTGGCTGTCATATAGAGCGTAGTAGATCATCTTCTAAAGTATTACAGTAATTATGGAAAAAGGTGTCATTTTGAATCAGTACAGAGCTGTTATAGTCCAGCATTGCATATAAGATTGTGTGGTGGAATCCACAACAGAAGAAGGGAAACACAAGATGTCAAGGCATCACCAAAAATGCACGTCATGGCACAAGGAAATAGCATTTTAGTATGATGATGGCCTATCACAAAAATTAATACAAGAGATACTAACGTACCTTATGTGGGCCCACAAGGAACTTGAAACAATTTATATACTGCTGAACACCACTATCTGAAGTTATATTGTCTTGTGAAGCTAATTTAAAATTGGTCTCCCCATTCGCATGTTCAACTACAGCTTTGTCGAAGTCAAGAAAGCCACCTCCCTCATGTACAGAATCCTCCGCTGCTGGTTGAGAAATGGATTCTGACAGCATGTTGTCTCCTGTCAAAAGATCTAACCAGTTGGCAGATGTGTTTTGTTGCACCGGTGCCGCAAGTTTTTCATCATTAGATAAAGCAGCATCACCAAACGGATTAACGCCCAAATTAGGCATACTAGGATTGGGTTCTGTCTGACAATTGTCCATAAGCTCAAACAACCTTGATGCTGGGCCTTCACGACTAAATATGCCTTTCCAAGGAAGAGAAACTCCAAGAACCTCTACCTGTAACAGAAATCACCACACATTATTGTGAAGCAGCAATCATACCAAACAACCTATAAAAACATCAATCATTTAGAAAAGTCTACAAAACAAACTCCAAACCAGCATCAAAGTTCTCTTCAACCAATCAGAAACTAACTTGATAAACATGACATCAAGAACAAATAGGATGCAGGCCAGAAAGGTGCAAATGCATAACCACCAATGCACCAAGTATTGAAGAACAAACGAAAACAATACTCAGAACTACAAGTACAGGAAAAATTCAAGACAACATAGAAACTTAAGCAAGATCGTCCCACAAGTGAAGCATAGACGAAGTGATGAGTAGTAATGACTACTGATTTGAGCAAAGTAGAAAGCAGCAGAATACACACCAAAGAATGGATAGTCATAAACTAGGTTGTGAGGAAGACATGATTGCAGGGAAATTGAAAATCTGCACTTTTCTTTTCATCACCAGGATTTACGAAAAAATAACTGTTAAGAGTTTATCCCACATTGGTTAAATATAACCTCCAAAACTAGTATACGAGCCTAGGCAACCTCTCCACTCATGGCCAATTGGTTTGGAGTTGGATGCTTTAACATGGTATCAGAGCTAGGCTTTTGGACAAAGACTGTCTTGATTGATTCCCCAGTTGTTTGTGCCATTAGTGCACCTTGTTTGTTGTTCCCAATGTTATGGATCCTTCGTCTCCATGTGCGGGTCAGGGATTACACGTGCGGGGGAGTGTTAGAGCTTGTCCCACATTGTTTAATTATAACCTCCAAAACTTGTATCTGAGCCCAGGCAGCCTTTCCACTCGTTGCCAATTGGTTTTGAGTTGGATACTTTAACAGTTCAGGGCTAAAGATCTTCGAGTTATGCAAATGACTCAGTTGATGTACACCCAATAACCTACATATAATGAGAACTCCAATTCGAGGAGAGTACAAATTCCATATAGTATTTTCAGGGTTGGTTCTCTTTTTAGCAGAGAAATTAGCTTTCCATTTCCATAATCTGAAAACCCCAGAATAAGACAGCCACGTGGAGGAAAGAAATTTGAAAATTAACCACAGCATTATGTACAACTCCTAGGACCTATACTGCAGTACCCAAAAATAAATAAATAAATAAACGAAAGGAAAGGAAATAGTGATTGATCAGCCTCAATCAAATGACATCTTCAGAACACAGCCTTTTCAACCCTCTAATGAAGCAAGAGCCTTTGCCTCACCAGCATCACTCATGTCATTCCAACGATGATTACATGGAGACAACACGCACTGATCTATGCATATTCTGTTAATAAACTATTTGAAGAACCCTATAAGTCAAGGGTTGTTCCTAGTCCTACTTCAATCCAGCAAAAGGCCATTTTCGATAGGACTGGCAGAAACTCATACTACTACTTGAAAAAACAGGATGCCTGGGATTTTAACAATAAAGCTCTCAAAGAGGGTCGACCCACACTCTGTTTTGGTTAGTTTGTAAATACATAGAGCTATTCCTTTCGAAATACAACATTTTGTCTCTTTTATAATTTTATATATAGTTCTTAAATTGATAGCGGGTATTTGCATGACCTACTTTATTTTGTTGTCCATCAACGAAGAAGTCTGACCTGGCACAGTGACAAGCGTCCTCGGAGCCCTGTGCTCTTGCTATACCAATTTTCTATTGTCCCATCAAGTTCAAGGCCAACGAAACGTAGAAGAATGAAAGGTACTAGATGAGCACTTTCAAAGACAAACCTTACAAGGTCATCGGAAACACACTTCAGATATTGGCATCGACAAAGATATCAAACCTCATCAATCAACCTAGCTCTTATATTCCCACGTACTCATGCAGCAAAAGAAATCGTTCATGGAATTTCATGGGTGCTGGTTTCTAAACTCCGATATCCCATCTTCTGAAGAATATCAAACAATCCAGATGTTGCATCCATCTTCAAAAGAGCACATAGTTTTTTGTTTGTTTATTTTTTTATTTTTTTATTTTTTTATAGTTTGCAACAGCTCTTATATAACCTAGAATCATCACATATATGAGAGGAGGAGAGACACTCCATAGGCTGCTACAAGTAGACAATAACAAAAAGATGAATCATTCACATACTTCAAAAAATTTCTTTGTACCTCACCCAGTGTTAACGGGGTTGTTCCAGACACGACGGGATAGAAGGTAAGTGCAACAACTCGAGTAAGAAAGTCCAACTCTCCCTCCAATTCTTCATATTCATATAATAAAGCAAGACTGGAGGTGTCCTGAGAATGGAGGCGTGCACCTGCTCCAGTGACAGCCATATCCTCTGCACTAATTGGTCCCGGTAAATGTATCAACATGTTTGTGCCATTTGCGCATTGAGGTATAGAAGCACCCTGTCAAGAGAAATCAACTCCAGTCATAAACTAGAAGAGTTATTCATCCATGCACACACACAGAGAACGGAGAGAGAGAGAGAATAAAGTTCAACAGAAACAACTAGTAAACTCGTTCACCCATACAACAGTACTCGTTCATGCATATAGTATTTTGGATTATCACCAGCAAAATTTAACTAAGAGCACAAATAGAAGTTTTTTTTTTTTTTGTGTGCAATACAGATGTATATGGTTTTCAGTTGGACTAACAAGAACCCCACCTGGAAATCAATAAGATAAACAAAGAGCAAAGTGGCATACCAAACAGTAAAGATTTACAGATAAGCACTTGGTTAGTGACATCCTCTTTTTCTTATAAGCAACAGAAAAAACACCCTACACACATACAGCAAGCAAGCCAACGAACTATGCCCAATCATGATAACATCCACAAACAGCAATTTTGACAAAAGGTTCCTTCTCAGCTTTTGACATGGATTTCCAGTAAGCCCCACTGTCTTTGACACTAACTGCAACTAAAGCAAGTTCTGTTCCTTAAATTGTCCCTTGAGAACTTTCATAAAGCCAAACACTTTCATAGAAACTAGTGAGAGACAGACAGAGAGACAGAAATAGAGAGAGATTTACAACTATTAACATTTTCTGGGGAGAGGAATGGTGGAGATCAGTTTGGAAACCATCACACAACCATTGCACCAAAAAATATCAATTTTTTACCGACTCTATATTATCATCTTGTGTCTTCTTGTCTTCAGCTTCATGCATAGAAACAAATCGATACGTACATATTGCCCTGGCTTTGTGCATGTGTCCTAGATGTTTGGTACCTTCCACAACCGGCATGGTCCACCTTATGTTGTATCCAACTCCAAAGTTTGTTTGATCTTCTCAGTTCATGAATTGAACACCTTATAAGTATTTGATCACATGGGTGAGATCTATGCAGCAAGGATATGGACACGAACACGGGACACGGAATTACTAATAAAATGAGGGCGCGGACAGCCGACAGGGCAGGGGACACAGCAAAAGTAGATAAATAGTTCTAAATCGGTGAAAACATAATTATAGTATTATGCAGATTGAAGAGAAGCATGAAGCATCAAAATATATACGACATATTACACTTATTTAGTTGATTAGGTTGTTCAGACTATAGCGCGCTAACAACGGAACCTTTGAAATGAATGGGCACGACATACCGGAAAGACAGTGCTCAGGCTGCCAAAGCGAAGACAGAGAAATGGGCGTCCGTTCCCAGTATGGGCCCCTCATGGCCACACTATGCGTCTAATGCATGTGATGAAAGTATAGCAGTAAAGTACTCCCATCTCGGATAACCGAGGGTACGATCAATAATGGCAGGTGCTTTGGAAGTTGGTCTTGGTTTAGAGAGAATCGCTCAGGATGGGAAATATTGTGATGAGGGCGCGGAAAAAGACCTGATGCCTCTTATGAAAAGCATCGGACAAAGGCCGCAGGTTCGCAGTAAAGTATGTCACCATATGTGTCCGCCCCATCCCCATCGTGTCCCCATAAAAATAAAAAACAAAACAAAAACTTAGTATGACACACCTTGTGGCATGTCCCATACTTTTTTGTAGAGCCCCTGGTGTGTCCCACGCCCCAATGTGTCAAACAGAGATGCGCCGACCTCTAGGAGTGTCGGCGCTTCATATGGTGACATACTTTAGTCACCAAAACAATAACATTAACTGTGTAATTTCTATTGGGACATAGCTATATATTAGCAGCAACATTTCCACTTAGTAGTGATGGTTTGTGTACAAATAAGTCTCAAGGCACCATACTCATTTGCCAAAAACAACGAGCCAATAAGATGTTAACAAGGTTGTTCAAAAAAAAGTGTGAATAAAGCACAAATCCTACTACATCAATTTAGGTCTTCAATCCCCTAGTTTTTCCATCGACATCACTTTTTGTACCATTGCATCAATCAGTTTTTTTCCACAAATGACCAAAAAGTATCTTGTTCTTAAGCATACTACATAAGAAAACAATTTGAAAGAACACCTACCTTTGCTCCAGTGTAAACATAATATTCCTTTGGGTATGTGTATCTTGGAGACTCATGAATACTTGAAGGCTAAAAAAAATCCAATATAGCAATAGTCCTAGATTTGTGCACATCCATTCCAGTCAAAGTAAATGAAGTGCGAAAAACAATCGGAAACAAAGACGTAGCTGAAGGTTAATGAAACTTTTTACAAGCTTGTCTCACATTTGTTAACTACTACTTCTGTACATAAGTAAAAAAATTGCATAAACTACCAACACCAAGGGAATACATCCGCATAAAAAAGACACCAAGGAACAGAAAGGCCTATACACAACTATTGGAATCATAGAGACCTATCATGTCTAAAACTTTGTCCAGGGAAGGATTTCAATCCCTCGAACCCCTAGTATACAAGCTACAAAAAAAATTGAACAAATGACTTTCTACCCTATCAAAATAGTCAGTTCCTCTCCCAGCATTAGACAAAGGGGGAGTATGTGCATAAATTTGTTCCTCCCTACACCATTTTTGTACCTCTCCAGGAATGTAGATGCTCTGACACTCTACTCAGGAAGAACGAATTCAATTCTATACCAAGAAAAAATGAGGTCCAAGACTCCTAAGCCACCAGACAATGGATAAGAATGAGACACGGGAGAGAAAATAGGGCACAAGGAGTAGAAGAAGAAGATCGGGGAAAAAAACTAGAGCATACTGGGAATTAGCCTCCAGAGTTCACGATGTGAGTTAATTTTTTGCTATTAGGGCTATAACAATCCGAGCTCTTTTAACTAGAAGGATTTTATTAAGTGTTTCCCAACATATAATCCCTTATGAATTAATGGACGAGATCAATCTTGAACAGATATAAAAAAAGTCATTCAGGCCCGCACCTCATGCAAGAAGGGCACCTCAAGTTCGCTCCAAGAACTACTCCTCGCCTCAAGGTGTCCGAGGCACTATGACTGTGCCTCGCCTCGCCTCAGCGCCTAGGAGTGCAAGGTGCTTGCCTTTTAAGACACTGAGTCGCACAACACGCAAGATCGCAACATGATACCAGAGCTGGACTTTAGGAGGTTCTGGGCAAGCTCTATACTTCTGTAGTGGTTGATTCCCACTTGTTTGTGCCAAAGTCAACCTCGTTCAGTTTTGATTGTTATGCTATAGAACCATTGTCTTAAGAGAGAAATAAAAGCCGCAGAGGGGTTAAGGTGATTTGTTACCTTTGTTTTACATCGAAAACAGGAGGAGCATAACAACTGAGCAATAATGTGGAGAGAGAAGACACCGCATCCCCGACCCACAAAACGTCCCCGCTACTGACACTTGAAAAAGCACCTTTCAAGTTCTTGTCGCTTGGGTGAATCATGAATTGATCGGATGCAGGGACGCTCCACTGCACTCGCTCCTCTGATCAACAGGGGAGCCTTGAGGAAAGCTACCGAGATGCGAGGGGAAAACTTTTGTTTAACATTTCCTGAAAGACCGCTAATTTGGTTGTTTAAAGGGTTCAGCACAAAATCGTGAATAAGCTCTACCAAGGATTGCCAAACATTTTTATACCCTAACTCACAATCGCGATTGACCTCCTTACATTCCCAACCCAAGATCTGTAAGCCCGCCCTACTAAGTCAAGGGGGAGACTAAAGAGGAAGTAATGTGGGGAGACTAAAGAGGAAGTAATGTGTCCAGCAGTCCGGCTTTCCAAAGAAGACAAGAAAGAAAAAGCACTTTACAAAGACCTATTTTAGGCAAAACTCCTATTACAGAGTGACTTGAACACCGTAATCCTAAACAAGGAGAAGAAATAATCACTACAGGCAACTGTTGGATTTGAAATAGTCTTGCTTGCGGTTCGTGACCTAAGTGCTCTACATGATACTCATTATGTGAGCATGGACTGTACTCCAAACTGACACAGGTGAACAAGTATTACACTCTTGAGTAACTGATCCTTGCGCACTAAGGGTGTGTTCCGGATTGCCCCCTTAAAAAATAAGTACTTATTTGCAATTTTCAAGCTTAAAAATAATAGGCTTAATGAAATCAAAAAATATGCAATATGGATCTTGTTTGATAGATTTCGATGAGATCTATCAAACCCTGCAAATAAATAAATATATATATATATATTCGTAAGCTCATTATTTTTAAACTTGAAAATAGGTCCTTAGTTGTTAAGTACTTATTTGAGAAAGCAGAACGGGCTCTAAGAACTTTTCTCCCCCTAGGGTTTGAGAACCTACCGCCGCACCCTCCCCATACCCCTACCGCCCAACCCCCTCTCCTCTCCTCTATCACTATCCCTCTCTCTACCCCCTCTCTCTATACTCTTACCGATCAGGTTATCCCGCCTGGGGGGAGGTGCCACCCTCCACCCTACTCCCTCTCCCTCTGGGCCCTCCTTTCTTTTTCTTTTATCTTTTCTTCCTGTTTTTGCAGGTGGTGGCGGCGTGGCGCGGTGCGGCGCTCCTCTGGTGATCCCGACGGCATTTAACTCTGCATCTGGTGCCAGACTGTTATTGGGGCCGGCGACATACGGCTAGCTCACAGCAGTCTCAGGCTCCTGCGTCTTTGCTCGCGGCAGCATTGGGTTATCGGTGAGGTTCCGCCCCCTTTCCTCTCTGCTCATCCTCTCGCTCGTAGCCGTCCTACCGTCTCCTCTGCTTGGCTTTGCTCTTCCCCGCCATTTCGGTAGTCCACCGATTTGCTTGCTAGGTTTATCAGTTCTGCCTGTCGGCAAGGCTCGGTCTGGCGTGTGGGTGCAAGTTACGTTTGTCTCCGACGGTTAATCTCCTGAGATTAATTGTTTCCTTGGCCTAGCGGCGGTGACGGTCTGTCGGCCTCTTGGGTGGTGTTCTGCTTCTGTGGTGGTGGGCGATATGGTCAACGGCATGGCTAGGGTGTGCTTTGGGTTAGGGTTTTGTTTGGGCTGATTTGTTTGGGCGTGTCCCTTGTATATGGGCTTCAGGCCCTTTAGGTGTTCTGGGATGCGTCCCATTGGTTTTAACTGTTGGGCTTGTACCATGTATCTAGGCTTTAGGCCTTTCGGGTGTTTGGGCTTGCCCCATTTAGGTGTTTCCTTGGTTGGGAACTTGCCAATCTTGGGCTTGGGTCTCGGATTGGACACTACTGTTGTTCTCTCCTTGATCCTGGTAATCTTTTTAAGGTTAATAAAATTTCTTTTCGCCATTCAAAAAAAAAGTATTACACTCATCCACAAAAGTGGACATGCTCAGAGCTTTTTAAAATCGGTTAAATTGCTCCAAAGCTAGTACATGAGCCTCGGTAGCTCTCCCCACTCAATCAATTGACTTTGAGTAGGATGATTTAACAAAACTAGGATGCAATATATTGTGCTTTTCCAACTACATGCATGAGAGTTATTTATCAAGAATCCAAGACCTACCAATGAACAGCTCTCAAAACATAAGCTTAAACTAAATTTTAAGGCCAAGCATGGATGTTAAGTCCCAACTCATAAATGAAATTAGTCACACCTCAACAACAAGTTTAAGCCCATCCAAATAACGTCCAGTCCGCACATCAACTGTTGATGGAAAAGTTGAATCATCAGCACCATGAGCAATTGTAAGAAGAAGCTGACAGACATGGCAAGGCTCTCCAAGATAGATAAAGAGTTCAACGACATCTGTGGACTGTGGACACACCTGTGGGATTAACCATCACAAAGTAAACACTCCGTCAAACTAACTTGTTTGATTATGTTTCGGACAGAGAATACAAAAAGGGCTTGTATCGAGAGAAGACGACTGTTCAATCGATAGTAGTATGAAGTTTTGAGTTATACTAGGATGCCGATCATGACGTAAAGAAAAAGTAGAGTACCCAGATAAGGTCTTTTCGCTTGAAACTAAGAAGACTGGCTCCACCATCAGAACTTGGAAACATGTTCGGAACTGGCTTAAGTAAGCAAGATGCCCGAGATGGTACCTGCAATGATAGGCATGAAAATCAAATATACGTTGTCATGACATGGAAACAACTAAATCAACAAGATTTTTCATCTTTATGTCAGTACTTTTTAGAGACAAAACACTCCCACGTACAAAAAGATACTTTTTGATCAGCAACAAAATGATATTATTTTATAAAAATGGACTAAGAAGAAACACAAGGATGAGGAAATGAAGTCCTCCGAAAAGAAAAGAAAAGAATACAACAAATCTCACACACTACAAAAAAGCTCTCCAATCTCTTGTAATGTTAAAACCATACAAAGTTAGACTTGGCTAAAGAGACTAAAAAGATAATCCTGTTGAGGCAGAGTTCGTATTGGGATGAGAGAGAGGGAGAGAGACGTGGCAATATGTGCTCAGATGCATGGAAATTTTGGTAGTGGCATATTAAGACACTCATATTTTCTGTGGAATGCAAATAATTGGAGGAGTGCATCAAAGGGTTTTAAAGCCAACACAATGAGGCTAGGCTGCATTCTGTTTTGTCACTTTAATATGGACACGTAACTTGATAGGCGCGTGAATGTTCATGCGCGCCCCTCAGTTAACTTTGCTAAGTCCATTTATATTGTTACTTGGAGTATAATGCTTGATTTTTGTGTTATAGGTATTTTGAGGCTTGAGATGCTAATGAAAAGTATTTCAGGCATTGGTTCCGATTCATGCAGAGTTGACTCAAAATCTAAGCTACCAGAATACAAAATGGTGTTCAAAGTTGGGCTGTTCTGAATTCAATCAAGTAGAGGGTCCAAATTGCCATACTGAACTTAATCCACGGGCATGAGTACTGACGAAATAATGATTTGCAAGCCAACTGGCAAAGGAATTGGACTTTCACTGAAAGTAAAAATAAGTAATTGGACTTGTATTTTTGTCCACTAGGTGGGCCCAATGTTTATTAGTTACCCAGTGATGGGGCCAAAGAGACAAAAGTTGGAAGTCTCCTGGAAGAAGAAAAAAAGAGGCGGTGCTTAAAACTAAAGGAATAGGGTTTTGTATTGGCGGTACAGCAATTTATGAAAGGGGACTTTTATCTTACACATGAGACACCACGCATTCAATAAGAAAACAGAAGCTGCGCGCACTATAAAGCAAAAAAAAGAGCACGCATAACAGAGGGCTCGAAAAAGCACATAGGCTACGGCAACAGTAGAGAATTTAAAGGCAGTGGGCTGCCAAATACCAATCACGGCAGAGGAACAGAACTGAGCCTCAATGTATTAGACTCCAATGTCCGGCTAAATGCTCCCCTAGGGCGTAGATGAAGCACAATCTCCGAGTAATGTAGTTTACGTTTTGTTTTAGGATTTTTCTATTCGAACAATGGTCGTATCGACGTATGAATCAAGGTTTAACTTATTGATAATTCTTTCCATTCAATATATTGTGTTTGTCTTTCTAGATTTCAAGCAATTCATACAACAGTTTTATTAGCTTCAAGATAATTGGGTGAGATGGGTTATGCTCCATAAGACGTGCCGTGCTATTAGATGATCTGTGCCTAAGAGACGGGTCGTACTAGTAAAGACGGTTTGCGCTAGGCAGCGATATCCCATGCCATTTGATGATTCGCGATTATCTTCAGGTGACACCCTATGGGCCCGCGATCCCTACAGTGCCTGGTTTGATTTGAATAGTTAGCTCTAGTCATTACATAAATTCATTACAAGGGATTGGGTGGATTCAAAATCCTATGTCTTTTCTCTTATAAACTCTCCTTACTTTTTAATTGCTTTAATTTTATTTAGCTTTCATAATTTTAGGAAACGAAACCAAAATCTCTTTTGCTCGAATTAACCTAGAAATTGATTGAAGCAATCGCAACTTAGCCTTCGTAATCCCTGAGGACGATACTCGGAGTACTTACCACTATCTTTTTGGTAGTAGTAATTATTTTGTTTTATTAATTTTTTTTGGTAGGGTAACGACACAATCATATCTCCTTACAGATTTATTCTCTTCGTGTCTGCCTTGAGAAGACAACATAGAATATGTAAGTTTAATAAGCTCCAGACCAAGGTGAGTCTATTAATTGAGGAATTCGTTTTCGGTTACATAAAGGAGGGTTGGATCAATAAATTGAAGATAGAGAAAGTAAGTCTTATGTTTCTATGGGGGTGTAGGAGTAAGGAAATAAATTCAAATCAGAGTTTCTTGAGAATCAGATGGTCAGATTACATCGAAATCATCCAATTGAGGTGAAACCTTAAAGGTTGATCATGGCAATGATATCTGTGTATCTTACAGTTAGTGCTAGATGCAAGAACCACAATACACGTCATAAAGCAATAGAAAAAATGTTCATTTGGCTAATGTGGGAATAATGGAAGAATAACATACATGTAAAGGTTGAAGTGGAACTGATGGAAGATGCCTGAAAAGCCTCAATCCAAGAAACATCTCTAACTGCTTCTGACGAGAACTATCTACAATGGCATTTTTATATCTCCTCTGCAAAGTGATTTTCATATTTTGAGCGACAGAAAACTGCTTAAATTTTCCGGCTTCCTCGTTGAAGATGCTTAGAATTTGGCTGTGCATAGCTTTAGAACCAGTATACAATGTCGCATGAATATCACCAGCAAGCAGGAAAAGATCAGCCAGTTGAGATACTGGTGACAAAATTGTTGATCTCTTGAAATCCTCAAATGTCATATCAAACCTCTTCCATGGTTTATCTGGACATGGATGATTCCACGTTGTGGTTCGAGTGTTGTGATCAATAAAATATGTCTTCCCGGTTACTGCATCAGACCGCTTCTCCCAGCCAGGTGGCAGTGGAGCAGTATATCCACCATAATTATTAGCAGACTGATAACCAAATGCAAGATCACTATCTAGCGAGATCATTAGGCGTCTACATTGCTCTAAGAATACTTGAAGCGATCCAAAATAACTAGCAGCATTGGTTCTATCTAAAGAATCAGCACAGTTGTAACGTATAACTCCATTTTGATGTGATCTCAAGCAGAATGCACCTTCAAGATCATCATTAAAGATTATTTCACCTGTACAGTCCTTAACACGCTGACGAGAAGGCAAATAATCCCCCTCGCAAAATCCTATAGACACTGTAGGTCCTTTCAGTAGTTTCCACAATCCTTCAATTGTTTGCTGCTCACCTTTTAATTTTATACTGGTATGCCAATCATAGTTAATCAAAAGAACTCGAGTATAGGGAAGTTTTCCAGTTGATTTGATAAAATTCATGGATTCCACAAAATGCTGAACTAGAATGGATTCTGATTTTCCTTCTCCATTTCTAAGCAAGTTGATGCACACAATTGGAACCACAACTTTCTTCTGGTTGCCCCCAACAGCTACATCAAGGTTCCGTGCATCATATCTCTCACCCAACCTCTTATAATACTGTGCACTGCCTTTGTAGGGATCATCTGAAACATATATTTCTGCTTCTGCTGCAGTCATCTTTAATTCTGCCCCCCACCATATTGGTATGGTCCCCCGCCGCCAAATGTATGTGTTAAAAGGAACACTTTGGCCAGCCTTTTTTGGAACCCATACGAGTTGCTCACACTCCACTTCATTGCCTGAAAAACAGTCTTATAAGTTTCCATAAATTCGAATAAGCAATATAAACAGCTAGATTCATTACAGAAAACAAAACCAATTGCTCAAGATAATTATTGTTCTTTGGTGTGGACGATGATGTAAATATAAAACTACGTCTTGAGTACAAGGAATAAATTGAAACTGACTCAATGCAATTTGAAGAGCACAACATTATGTATGAATCCCAAAACATAAAACTGAAAATCCGGAAACTAACCACTAACCCACTCCCGTGCCCAAAAAAAACCATTAGAAATCAAAAAGTCACAACATTGTGTCATTATCCTGTATCGTGATTAGTCCTAAGCTCAAACAAACTGAAGCCAAATGCATTTTCCAAGGCATCATTCATCTATAATGACCCGGATCAATAAAGTGAACAACAAACGTACATTACAGAGAACAAAAGTTTAACTTTTCAAAAAGTATATGCTTTATCACTCTAAAGAAGAATCAAGGTTAAAAATCCTGCACCTTGGCTGGTATTAGGTTCCTGAATTTCCATGCGATGGCATACGCACATAACAATGGAATGTAAACCAAAAAATGAAAACTAAAGCAAAGGTGTGGGAAGATGACCTATAGGTGCAATGATTCCTTCAAACTAGCACAGCAGTTCGAAAAAGTGGTGGCCACAAATGGATTTAGCCTGAGCAAATAGGTAAGCGGATAAAAGCATCCTTTGAATGACATGTGCCTATTCATTTTGAAGGTAGAATTGCCTTTTCACAAAACACAGCTAAACAAGAATCACATTCAAGGATGCCAAATAATTATTTTACCTGTGCTGAAACACGAATTCAAGCCCCTTGCCAAGTAACGAGTACCAGGATGCAGTCTGCTCCTACGAGCAGTAAGAGCAACTATCCCTTCTTGCTGACCCAAGCTTCCAAAGCTTCTACATTCTGCAAACCCCTATGAGTAGATATCAAGTGAACATAATATCATCCATCTATGTCTTAGCATAACCAAAGTACATCAGATGGCCTTTTGATCACTCCCAGTTGTAGAGCTGGTTATTATCCCAAAAAAAAAAATGTTGCAAAGCTGGTTGATTGTAATACAGTGAATGTAAATAAGAAAAGGTGTTTCTCAGATATTCGAAGGCAAGTTTTAAACAGAGCAAGGTTAATGGCAAGACAAGGCGGCAAAATAATCACCTTGGAAAAGAAACAAATATAACTGCAAAAATCATACGATGACAAAGTCATTTACCAAAAGATGCTTTTCCAGAGCAAAAAGAAATATGATTCAGCAACAGAAATCAGATCCAACTCAATAGCACATGTACCAAGGAGACAAGTTCTAGAGCATATCTTCTCTGAAACTAAAAACAAGAGGAACATCTAAGCAATCACAAAAAGTCAAAGCTTCCCTGGGCTATTCATTGCCTATCAACATATCAATCAACGGAATTTACTCCCAAGTCCTTATAAAGCCGCCAACATCTTGTCACACTGTTATCTATGTCATTGCGCACTCTCTTCTGCCTTTTACAGAAAAAAAGAGATCAGATCCCAACCAATAGCACATGTGCCAAGGAAACAAGTTCCAGAGCATATGCTCTCTCAAACAGAAAAGAAGATGGTACATCGAAGCAACTACAAAAAGTCAAAACTTCCTTGGGCTATTCATTGTGTATCAACAAATCAATCAAGGCAATTTACTGCCAAGTCATTATAAAGCCGCTGCATCTGTCTGAATTCTGGGTCAAATGTGAAACCATCCACAATCATTGCCTTGACATGATGAAGTTATGCCACTCCTTTAAAAGGGCACTTCTTACTAATTGTTTGTTTGATATACAATGTTGGATCCATATCTTAATAGCTTAAGCTTTTTGGACAATTAGTGATCTAACATGGTATCAGAGCTCTAGGTCTGGTGCAAGATCTTATCATGTTGCTATCTACATCATTGCGCACCCTCATCTGCCCTTTTTCATGCACATTGTTCAAGTCCATCATTTTGTCTATCCAGTTCAAAAAATATATATTCATTTTGTCTCTCTAAGTGTTGGGTGGGTTGCATGCAAGGATCAAAATTTTGTACAGTTAGCTACAAAAAGGAAACATTTTGGAAATGTTACAGAAACAATTCAAAAACTTAGTCAAAACGCGAACAGAAATGTCAAAGAATTTGGTTGGGTGAAAATGTCATGGTTCGATATTTCTAGTAGGTATCCAAACAACTCAGTGTTTCAGTTTGTTTCGTACATTTCCATACGTGTTGCGCAAAACAATTGAAGCTTAGAATTCCACTATTGTTGTGTTACATTCTCCTAGAAACAGAAACGCATGTGAGGGAGAGTGCTAACATGGTATACATTTTCAGGCCCACTTCCTAACTTAAGCTTTGGGACAATCAGTGATCACATATTATTCGATCAACATGGTTGTTACATATGAACATCCTTATAGCAACATAAACTGTATGCACATGCACACTAATAATCCAAGCCAAACAGCTGTATAAATATCATTAAGTGACTAAACACTTCGTGTGTCATTCATTATTCATAGAGAAGGCAAACTGGCAAAGGCACTAGCCAATGCTCAGAACGACATGGGTAAAAGAGGATCAACGAATCAGATAAAAATCACAAAAGATACCAAGTATAAGCCAAAACCTGCAGAAGAATGACACAATGCTGTGGCAGACCAATGTTTTCAAAAGACTTAGAAAACCATCCATTCCAAACAAATTCCTGATCAGGCTGATGCAAAGGCATGCGGCTTGGGAAAGGCCGAGTAATGTCCCTTGTTTCACAGAAGTAGTGCTTGCCATCAATATCAAGCTCCGTCAGTTCTTGAACATTCTTTATTTCCCCTTTTCCCTGGGGTTGAGGGTTTTGAAGTGAAATTTTGATCCATTGGCTCTCAGACACAGTATATACACACCCTCCACCAGGCAAAGCTGGAATGCTGGGAGTCACCTTTGTTGCAACAAGAAGCACACCAAAACTCCCCAGGGCCGCATAACCCAATATTGCCCTGGCATAGATTATACTCTTGCAAAGCCACTTTGATCCATTTGTAACGTATTCTAAAGCTTCATTTTGGGAGCTAAAAACATCAGAACCCAGTTTCCCATTATAACAAAGAGCCCCAGTTGTTGGGTCAACATAAATCACCTGAGTGCTACTCCTAAAGGATAAGCTGACCACAATATATACTTCACCGGATTCCAGTGTGACCACAACAACAGATGTGTCCCGGAAACAACCGGCTGCAACAAACACCAAATAAAATGAGAAAACAATTAAGCAGTGTGTAATGTACAAATGATAATTGAGGGGAGCGAGCTATACAATAACATAAAAAGGTAAACATAACCTTGAATTGTGAAATAGCGTTATCTTAGAAAAGAGTAGGTAACTGAACACATTACATTATTAAACATCTATATCCTTTATGGAAAAAACCTAGGTAGAATGAGATTGTATCACATCTCTTGGCAACATGCTCATTACGGCATAAAGAGAACCTAGCATAAAGAGAATCCTTTATGGAAATAACCTAGGTAGAATGAGGCGTATCACATCTCTTGGCAACATGCTCATTACGGCATAAAGAGAATCTAGCATAAAGAGAATGATGCAAGAGACCAAGGACAAGATGATCGTGTAACAAAATGACACAGTAAAGGAAAATCTTGTGCTTAATTAGACCATCTCCAACCTTGGTTTTAAATGTGAGGATGTCAAATTTTTTTGAAGCTTATGTGGGAATTTAACATGTTAGAATTTGGAATCTCTAAAATGCCCACTCCAACCAATATGCCAAACTTATTTAAGTGTACTAATTAAGTTTTGGGGAGTAAAGTAATCAAATAAAAGATTTGACATCACGTCAAACCTTGACGTCAAATCTTCACATCAGTACTAATTAAATTCTGAGGGAGGTTTAAGCAATTGACATAATGGTTGGAGTTGGTTCAGATGCCAATTCATAAACTTGGCATGCCTGGTCAAATTTGACATCATTGGTTGGAGTTCCTCTTAAAGTCCACATTTGTGCTTAAGTCCAACTTTCAAATTCATCAACGACCATAGCCATTGAGTGATGGGTATATTATTGGCCAATAAACATGATACCTTAAACCTCACTCAGAAAGTTGGCGGAACGATAATCATCTGACTGAATTAGGGTTCGAGTAGAAAAGCAAATGGCATGCTGTTACTCCAATGTATTTCATCATCTCATAATGCCCAGCAAGCTGGGTTGTCAGATATACGAACAACATATTCACCAAGTCCAAGTCCATAATAAGCATTGCCAACCAGATAAGGAAGCTTTTGAGTTGATCCTGAACTTAATACCCAGACAATCATTTCTAAAAGAATCATCCACAAAGTAAATGACATCATGACGAGGTCCCCAAGCCCCATTTGCACTTTGCATTGAGTTACAGGTGTTCAAAATGTTATATAGAGATTTCGAGGATGCATCAACTTGAGGTTAACACTGAGTATCTCTTTAGCCTTATACTGCAAAAAGTACAAGTATGTCCGGCATAAGAATTGAGGAAATGTACCCTCCATCAATGCCAGCCCAACAAAATACAAGTGAATCTTCATGAGAATAAAAGAAGAAATGTACCCTCTCTCAATACAGCCCCAACCAACATGGTGAAAGATTGTAATTAATTTACAACCGAACATATTCATTCATAAATTTGATAAGACAAAATACTCACGAATGCAAAACTCTCATTGTATAAACAACTTTACATCTTCCCTCTATTCTCGCTCTCTTCGTATAAACAACTTCACATCTTCCCTCACGGGTATAGGGCAAGAAAAGAGGGCGGAAATAAATAACAGAAAACATACGAAATTAAAGGCACTCACCAGTTGAATCCATGATCTCTCAACAAACTGATTTAGTAGTCCATAAGAGCTTGAGATGAGGTTCACAGCTCCTGATGAAGAAAATGAATGGCCTGATAAAGAGAGAGCAAATACAAAAACTGAATACATCGGAATTTTGTGCCAAAACCAAGCAATGATAACCCAAAGACGAACTTGTTAAGTCCACTTTGGCTTACATTTAGCTTACATTTAGGGGTATTTTTTTCACTGTCTTTTTTGTTGTTTTCTCTGAATCTCTAGATTTGGGTCAGACTTTTTGGATTAACCATTGGTCACTTGGTCTTCACAGATGGAATTTGAAAAGTAAAATATTATGACAAAAAATTCACTAAAAACCAAAAAGAGTTTGAAAAAGACAGTGCCGTAGTGAACATTTTCTAACTTCGGTTTTCCTTTCATGATTCTTTCTTCAGGACGATCGATTAATCCCGAAAATATTGACAAAAGCTGAATAAAAAATCACTAAATATCACTTTTATCTGACTGTTTTTAAGAAAAGTTAATTTAGCCCAAAGTCACTCGAGCAGGGAAGAGAGAGAAGGTCAACGATCAAAGCTTCTCTCTCATGAGAAGATCTGTCCAGTACGGTCCAATTACTTCGATTCAATTGATCGGTCCAAAGCCCTAATTACACTCATCTATCTTTACAACTCCATCTTTTCAAAACCCTAATCAAAACAACATCATAACTGTACTCAAAGCCAATGAGTCGAACCCTCACAATGAACCAGATTCACATGAACACACAAATCTTTTACCAAATCCAGCTAAACGATTACTAACACCTTATCAGACTACAGTGTATAGTCATCGTCATAATTTGTATTATAGATCAAATGCAGATCAATAATCGAATGGATACCTTTCTCCTGTTCGTAGAAAACGATCGAATGGGCTTCGGAATCTTGATGGCAACAATGATTATTGGTTGTGTTCTTTCCTCCTGTCAACGATTTCTTGGTGGCAATTACGATGTAGAAGAGTCTTTGGCTGGGATTGTAAAACTCGTGGAAAGGAATAAAGAAAGAGAAGAAATGTGACTGAGAGTAAATTGCAAGTACTTTATTATTTATGGCCGCTTCTATTTGCAACCCACGATTTTGCTATATAAAAAAAAAAACCTATATTCATTTTCGTACTTATAAGAGCATAGAATAAGCAAAACAAAAGGTTGTTAAAGTTAACAATGTTTGCTTAAAAAAGTACTCATATTGAAATAACCAAACTTAATAACATCTTAGTAACTCATCAAATTTTAGTTTTTAAATAATAAAAACTAACAATCTTTTATCAATAACCAAATTTAGTGATATCCACATTTTCTCAATCAAGTACACCTATCGTTACACAAAAATCTTCTCTCTCTCAAAACAATGTTTTCAAAAAAAATTATAAAAAACTATTCTTACTATTCTTTTCAGAAACTTTTTCTAAAAAAATAAAACCGTCTTTATATGAACTTTTTTACACATTTTTTTTTCAAAAACTATTTTTTTATCCAACTGTTTTTTTTTCAAGAACAAATTTTTTTTTTTTTATAAAAACTGTTTTTAACATAAACTAATTTTTCAAAAGATTTACGGGAAACGAAGGGGAAAAGTTTGGAGAAAACTCAGGGAAGGAAGCAATGGTTCCATTGGTTTTGATTATGAGCAAAAAATAACCAATGTGAGATTTAACATTGCTAACTTTAACAACCTCTAGATGGATAATTAACATCTGATGTGCCATGTTTTGATTATTCACTTTTGCTTATTCCACTACTGATGCTCTAACAATTTGCTAAATACAACCTATAAATTTCCAAACTAGATACACATTTATTCAAACACAACACCAAACACATCCCTTACATGTAGATCTCGCACACATTTAACACGCAGGCCCCACGTGTATGTGAGGAATTGTATTTGATATTGTGTTCGGATAATTATGCACCTAGCATTTTTTGATATTCTATCCCTAACAAAAACCTCAATTTTTTTCCGAAAAATTGAACTTCCCCCTCTTCTCTCTCTCCTCCCTACTCTCTCTCTCTCTCCCAATTTCTCTCCATTCTCTGTTCAGGTCCGTCGCCGCCGCCACCACCACCACTGCCTGCGAACTCCATCACCACCAGCAAACTCACTCCCTCCCTCCTCTCCACAACTCCTTCCCATCACCCTATCATTCATTACATTAACACCACAAAATGTAAGATTCAAAAAATTGTCTCAGGATTTTAAAATCTGAAAATTGCATGTATTTTCATATTTTACAATTTGAAAGTTACACATCTTTTCGGATTTTAATTTCCGGAAGTATTTTCGAACCATGCACAAGAAATATACACAACGTTCACATTTTAAAATCAGAAAATACGACTCCTTTCAGATTTTAGAATCTGAAAAAATATGTGCATCTTTCGGATTTTAAAATCTGAATCTTAGTATATATTTCTTGTGCATGGTTCAAAAATCCTTTGAATATTAAAATCCAAAAAAGATGTGCAATTTTTCGAATTTTAGAATATGAAAATATGTGCATTTTTATCTTATGGATTTTGGGACTGGATATCAAATAACGTTGGGAAAAAACTAAATGATATTGATTTTTTGTGGGCTTCTCTGTGCATGGTTTCGGCTCCCAAACCACCATGTCCGTGGCACCATTGATTCATTTTCCATTGAGAAAGAGATGAAAAATGGAAGAGGGGAGTGATTTGTAGTCTAGAAGACTAGGGTTTGAAGTGTATGATGAAGGACGGATCAAAAAAAAAAAGTGTATGATGAAGGAGGGAGAAAATTTCATGGATGAACAGAGAAGAGAAGGAGAGAGTGTTGTGGCAGTCAAGAGAATGGTGATACAGATGGAAAGTTTGTGACTCTGAGGGAAAATAGTAGCCGGCTTTGGGTGGGCGATGAAGGAGAAGGATGAAGATGAGGAAAGTTTTACACATTGGGGCATTCTTGTCTTTACACATTGGGGAATTTTTGACTTAAATGTTATAATTTTTTAATGGGTTGTATGGAGTAAATTGTGTGCTGCAAATAGATGTCCCCACAAGTTGGCTTCATTATTGTACAGATCAAAATTCATGTTGACTTAACATACAAGGAAATTGAAAGCTTTTATTGCAGGAAAATGTCTCCAAATGGATTTTTTCCCCATTCAAAAGTATACCCCAAATCCACTTTCCACATATCTGATGAATGATACAACTCAGCTGAGCACTCACTGTCAAAATGTACAAAGCTCAACTTGAAACTATACATAATCTGCAAACCAAGTTTTTCGACCCTATGCTTCAGAAAGATCGATGTTCTCAGTCGTTAGATCGGGAGACGAATCTTGATTTTCTTCACCATCGGACGGCTGAGATTCATGCTTTGCCGCTGCCTGCAACACCCGGCTTTGAACATCAGAGGATGATGGCGACGTTGGCAATCCCATGCCATTAGTTTCCAACTTTCCAGCAGCCCATGAAATTGCCTGACCTCCAAGTCTAACAGGTGCAAGCAATTGACTTGAAGAAAAACGCACAATGAAAGATGGTCAATATCACTATCACAATGGCATCGCCATTCCGACGTAAAAGCATGAAATTAGAAGTCCTACAATATTACTATCAAGGATCACAACTTACATAATGGTAAATACTGATTTCATCAGCTAGGAAAAGTGGAACACTTTGAAAGTATTTTGAAACATTTCGAAACTTAGACAGAACATGAAGGTCATCTCAAAAGAATGAACACTAAGCTAGAAAAATACACAGAAACTGTATCCACACCTTTTCATCGTAGCTAAACCTACAACCTCACTGCACTAAGTGCATCTACTTGACCGTTGGGTCAACTCCAGACAACATATGTAGTAAGTAATAAGTTCTCAAAGTCAGATTTCTAGGGTTGCTACTCTAGCAATTTTTCCCCTCTAAACTTTGTTGTTCGCTAAAAAAGTTAAAAAATATAGTGCCAACACACGATCTTGAGTCTGTGTTTACGAAAAATTCCAGGAACTTTTTATCTTTTAAAAAGCTGTTGTGGGTGTGCGTAAAAAATTCTTATCAACAGATTTTGGGATTCTAGGGATTCCTAGAAGCTGAAAATAGTCTAAAATATGATTCTAGAGAAGCTGGGTTTGAGATTCTTTTCGAACAGAGATTTTAGATTCTAAGAATTCCGTAAGTTGATTTTCAGCTTTTTAAAACAGAATCTAAAATATGTTCCCTCACCGTAAACACCCCCTTTTTTAAAATCTCAAATGAAGATTGCTAATCTTGACCCCAAGAAGGACATGATTCAGCAAGGAACTGTTGCTTTTCTAAACAATTCACGAAACAGAAGTTGTTCAAAGTAGTGCAACAACCTATTTATAACTTCCCGTAAGATCATGAGAAAAATAACAAGATAAATTCAAAGACTAGATTCGGTGAGCGAGAAGCAACAAGGCATAGGAGAAGGTTAATCATGATAGCCTGCCTCAGCCAAAGGATCATATATCATTGGTAAGTGGTAACTTTGAAACTCCATAAAACCATGCATGTGACCAGAGCTATCAAAATAAAAAATTGCTAAAATCATTATTGTTCCATTACACTATTAATGACTGGAAGCACTTTACCTCACATCTTGCTTAAAATCATCAACATCCTCATAAGAAGCAATCCGCCGGTATATAGTCTGGGAGAAGTCACAAATCATCGAGCAATGATGAGAAGTCACAATCCGGCCGTATTTTTTTATTTTTTTTGTGATAAGTAAATTATTGGTCTTATGTCACATAAATTCAAAACGTCAACTTTGGATGCCAAACAAATATATTACATACTCCCCTCATCCCACTTTGTAAGTGTAACTTCACGATATTATCCTTCTACACTTCCAATCACTTGAGTGATTTTAGACTAGACGTATCAATGGTGACTCTTAATTTTTAATTTTTTTCATATAATGTTTAGCACCCGTCGTTCTTATTGCTTTATGATATGAATGTCACCAAATTTGATCCTTGACTTTCAAAGAGGACATTCTTTACAGGGCAACCAAAAGAAACTGATTAAAAAAGAGGGACGGAGGGAGGATTAACCATAGTCTTGAGTCACATAAATGATCTTTACCCAATTTGGATATATTGCTTCAATTGATGACAACATCACAACAAGCTATTCTACAAGGGTTGGTTTCATTTCCTTGTAAAGTGAAGTTTAAAATCTCCATTGGAACTTTTTAATTGGACGCAAAAGAATAAGTACCTGACCAAGGCCAATAACACCAACAAGTTGTAGTGTCTTCTCCCACTCTGAAACAGAATAAACATTCTCAGATGAAATGTATTGGCATTGGATGATGGGCCTATAATCCTTTTATGGTTCTGAATTTACAAACCTAGATGCAAAGCCCAATAATACTACAAATAGATAGTGTGGACCTGCGGTTGTGCACGTGTAGAGAGAGAGAGAGAGAGAGATTCAGGAAACCAGTAAATAATGGATCAGTCAGAGGAGTCATTCCTTGTATAACAGATTAAAGCAAATTCCGTCACTTGATAGTAATATTGTGTATACAAAAGCCATCATAGCGCAAACAAATTAAAGAATTGTGATTCGCGAAGAAGCAGCTTTAATAAAGGCCATCTTTCTCTCCTAAATGTCTACGATCTTTGTCGAATGCTATGAAAGTTGGGTTCCTTAAAGAACTATTATATCTGATTCATTCCAGGGAAATATCGTAATTTGGAAGATAAATGGCAGGTCACCAAGTTTTTGACAAGGCCAGTGAATTATTATGTGCACGTGTGCCCATTGCGCAAAATAGGGCTGGAAAGCTTGAAAATCAGATGCAAGGATCAAACATATCAATGTTTTGTTATTTTATGAGTGATGATAAGAAACTTAAAATCGGTTGTTTTGGAGGGTGATTTACTTTGATCCCACATTCATGGAAAAAGTACTCTTCTTCCAAAGAGAAAGAATGAGAGATCTCGAGGTTGGTTTTCCACAACCATTATAGGAAAAACACTAACCTCTACGTATATGCATGTATACCAAATATCCTTTCAGTGTTTTCCAGTAAATACCACCTCTTTTCCTCAATTATCTTATAGCACACAATATGTATAGGAGAAAAATAATATGCTTACCTAGTAATGCATATGCTGCCGCTACGAAACCCTGTCAATAGAATTGTTTTGCCTTATTAGTACAGCATGTGTAAGAAATGGAAAATAGATAACAAGATATTTCATGACGCAGGAAATCTTTACCTAGTGATTATAACAAAGAAATAACTCTAAATTTTGATAAAACGTGCACAAGGCATTAAGTCTTGCGGTATTGGAGATGTTTTGTGATTGTAAGTAGACTCCACACAAGAAAAATCACAAACTATACACTTTTGCACAAATAAATAACCAATTAGGTACAAATTATTACCAAGAAAAAAACAGCATTTTGATATACAAACACAATACAATTAAACATGGGTGGGTAAACAAACGTGTCTTACAATCCCGTAGCCAACAACTTTAAGTGGAGTAGGATTGAGATCTTCTAGGATTGCCTCAGCTTCCTGATATTATCCAAAATATTCATAAACATAGGATGAAACTTCAAAAAACCAGGCAAGTCAAAGCACCAAATAGTAACTACGTAAGTAGTAGAAAAGAAAGCAAATTGCAAATTACTCCATGTTAGTGAATCTTATTACATATGGCAATGAAAAAAACCGTCAAAGATGGAACAAAAATATAGAAGAGAACAGAGAATAATCGGTACAGATTAGCAACTTGGGGAGGGAATTAAGTCTTTTACCTCATTGATTATGGTAAGCGCCGTCTCAGGTTTTAGCTCCTTAATACGAAGACCTTCTTTCACCCAAGATTGGAAGCCACCTTGGACCAGATATGGTCGCTACGATAAGAACGAGTAATATTTGAGTTTACATTGAACAATCTACTTCAGGATTCTTAAGCAAGAAACTTTGAGTAGGAAAATTTCCTCATCGCACCATGTAGCGTGTAAAACAAACTGTCTTCAGAGATGTCTGACTATGACCAAATAATGCAATCAAAATTAGATATGTTAATAATGGTCATGTGTCCGAGCCTTAACATTCCCTTCGAATGGTCTGAATTTTTGTCTGCTCATGTCCAGACATGTAACCACCAAGCTTTGGCAAACCAACCGTCAGTGATTTTCAGAGAGCAGCTCATGTTGGGCAAACCCAATGCCAAAAATACTATGAACATTAACTCCAAATCCAGTGTTGAAAACGTTTACGTCAAATAGGGCGAAATAGGTTCCAGTAATTTCATTACTATAAACCAAGTGGATACTGAGAGTTGTTCTCTCTATAAAATCACTTTATCAGAAGCATAAAACAAAAATAAAACATATCCTATTCGAGTCGAAGCAAGGAATTCTGAAATGATGTAAAAAGTCCAAATTGACATTAGTCCTACCACGAGAACAGCCATCCTGTGCACTAAAAGTTACAAACAAGATTAAAATGACTCTATCACATGAGAAGTCAACAAAGGGAAGAAGAGTCTTAGCCTTGAGCATAAGAGGAGGTAAACATAATTTCCAAAAATATTGGATGTTAGTTAGCTTAAAAAGCTTCAAGAAGACTTTGTTATCTTCCATTAGTGGTATTTTAGCTTCAAAGGATTAGGTTTTCAGCACAATTATATATAGAGATTCAACTTAAGTGCCTACCACAAACACTGTACATAGGAACCCCAAAATCATAACTTATTCTCAGAAGATACCCAAATCTTGTTACTGTATATGCAACACATTGTGGAATCCTTCACTGGTAAGCTTGCTATTCATCATTGCTTCTTCCTTTCTTGATTCGTGAATGAGTTATTTACAATCCTAATCACTTCATTGCCAACAACAGATAGATGGTAATGATTAGTTCAAATGATACTTGCCTTGACCCCAAGCTTCTTCAGTGATCTTGCAATGCTCTTGGAGCGTGTACCATCAGCATCCAAAATGACGACCTTGGACCTGTCCTATAGATAGGATAACGACATTACTCTGAAGCGTCACTTCAAAATTCATATCTTTTATACAACATCCTTACAAAATACCCGATCATACAACTTACAAAACTGATCTTTTCCTCCTATGTTTACCATTGGAACCTAATCCTGAGTTTTAATTAATCTGCATAAAAGCCAAGGTCATAAAATACTACCTTATGAACATTAATTTGACAAAGTATTAGTCTTTGCCTTTGCTCATTTCCAAGTCGTTTTCACTTTATGTGGAAAAAATTGAAGAGTTTTATAATAGAAGCAGTAGTTCAAGCTGATCAAAAAAAAAAAAGCAGTAGTTCAAGATCTAAAACTGACAATGTCAAATTTTATGACTCCATTCTTCTATCATGCACTTCCATTAGCTTGTTTAAGACATAAAAAGCTGTCAAAATATATTGACTAGAAAGCCATATGGAAAAATAATAACGCACTTGAATGATCTTCAAGTTCCGAATGACAGCTGCAGTCAAGGTATCATCAAGGTCTTTTCCACTCTTCAACAATTTCCTTACAGAACCATCTACCTAAAAATTGAAAACAATGGTGACAACAGAACAGCATTATAAGATATCCTATTTTCTTGTATCCCAGTTTCTGATCCTCTCCGTGAAATACTAATCCTTTCTCACTTTGAAAAAATGACACATAATTCCTTTGAGTTTGTTAACCTACCTCAGGTAGTGTTACATTGCCATATCTAAACCGAGCGGACCGTCGAAGATCAGGGATGCCATCTCTTTCCCTGAGATCCTTCACAAAGACAAAGCCCAGAACCAAAGACCATTAACAACTAGATCTTCCAAGATTAAACAGAAACGGTACAACCTTTTGTTTTATGATTATAGAAGGTGTGGAAAGTGGTACAGAGAACCAAAGATTATAGACATGGTTAGGCTTGAAATTTTCATAAAGCAATTATCTTCATCCCAAGAGGCAGTGGGTGGAATTTCCAACTCCATCAAAAAATGGTATAGCTAAGTATAAATCCACTGAAAAATTCAACACTACAAACAAAAACAACAAAAGCAGGTGTTCCAAACTTATTTAACATAATAGAGTCTATGAATATGATTGGTATTCCTAATTTCAAGGTATTATCAGAAGACAGAAATCATGACAGCAAATATCCCAGTATCCCACAACAGAAAAGGCTGGAAAAATTTACAGTCTCTTGCCTCAGGCCGGACATCAATGAGCACAACATTCTCGTTCCCCGACAAGAGTTCAAAAGTTGACTTAGGGGATAAATCTCCCGCGTATCCACCATAGGTAAAAAACCAGTAAGAACCCCTGCACAAATCTGATAAACGATAAACTTCTTCCACAACATTAATCATAAAAACCGCTTGTTCTTCCTACCCCTTTCGGAAAGTAGGCCTTGCAAACCCCAATCCTCACCCGCAAAAAAACGACGTTATATAGGAAACATAACTTGCAAATAAGAAGTAAATAGAAACATAAAGCAACATCTATACCACAAAGTAGCTGAGGTTCCGATGAAAAGAACAAAGGTGACAATTGGATCATTGGGGTCCAAGCCAAGACTTTTCTCGAAGACCTCCAAACCCATGTAAATCTGCTTGCAATACATGAGACAAGAAGGAAAGATTTCAAGACATATCAAATCACAAAATAGGATGTGATTAGCGCAGATGTTGCTGGTTTCCCACATTTTGACATTCATTAATGTTGAAAGAAAGTCTGAGGTATCTCCATGGAAGATTGGAGCATAATTCTCCTAAAAAGAGAAGCTCCCACAAAGTATCTCAACTAACATAAATTCCAAAAAGAACTTTTTCTCTACTATTCAATTTAAGACTAATGGAACTAGAAAAACCAATATTCCCAAGGGTGATTTCCTAATTCTATGCTTGGATACATATGAAGCAAGTAAAGAGAAGTGTTAGTCATGAGGAAAAACTTTCAAAGGAAGAAATAGTGTTAGAGGGATTTCTTTTCCACAGTAATCGACCAAAAAATCTTGTTTTGTTGGACAATAACTAGTAAAGGAAGAGAGGTGCAGGATCTGAATATGCACTGTGGAAACTAATTCTATACCTACATTGTCCCAAACTAAGGCTGGTATCGAAATTCGTTACGAGAAGAATTCTTCCCCCTTCATTTCCTCACAATTTTGAAGGGGTGAAAACTTGCCCTGAACAGGGGGGCATTTCTTCCCCACCAACCCATTCATGTCTTGAAAAACAATCCAAACAAGGAAACTATTAGCATTTCCCTCTTAAATCCCTCAAACACTAACAAGATTTTGGGATAGGGGAACCAACCGCTAATTCATCGATATCACATTATTAACTAGGCAGGGATACTTGTCTGTGGCATATGCTATGGGAGAGAAAGGGAATTGAACATACCTGTTGCAAAGCTGTACCAACTGGCCTTAAGACTTTTGTGACCCTATCTTCAGACAAACTTAGGATATTTTGGACTTCTGAAGGAAGCAGATCCTTTGTGGATCCATAAGCAGAAACGACATAGGTGGCACCCTGTTTTAAAGAATCCTCAATTTGAACAATTGCCCCCCTCAAGAACTCAACAGAAATAGCACCCACTTTTTTTGAGGCTTCCTTCAAGTCATTGGAGAAGCCTGTGAATTTTTTATCTGCAAATTCTCCCACGTGATCAATAGAAGAGATCACTTCACTAAGAGCACTATCCAACCCTTCATTAGCACCTTTCAGAGCAGACGTTATGGAAGATGTAACTACATCAACTGAGTTTTCCAGAGCAATTCCTCCCTTATTGACTGAAGAGCTAATAGACTCACTAACCCCACCCAAAGTCCCTTGAATATCTGTTTTCCCACTAGACAATGCATCGGTGTCTACGGTCAACGAATCAGAGACACTCGAACTTGCTACAAACTTCAGATCTTCCTTCCCTACATAATGTGGTGCATTTATTCCACTCATTTTATAACTCCAGTTACCAAAATATTCAGAGTTGCTGTCACCTAATTCATTTTTGAATGGAGGCGCGTTAACTAAACACATAGAACCAGATTGTTCTCTGCCATCAACAAAACTAGAATAGAAAAGTGAAGCGGCTTCTGTTTTCAAAGAAACTCCCTGAATATGATTGCCGCTGGACAAGTCCAAAACCACCCTCCCTTCTGCACTGCATCTAACCTCAAATGCCTTCCGGAGTGAGGGCAAGTGTTGCAACCCTCCATGTAATGATATCTGTAAGATCGTAAATTTCATGTAGTATAAATTACTAGATCATAACATGTGTAAATGTAAGCCATAAATGTTTTGATTTTAAAAAGTTTGGAGGGTGTAATGTCTTCCAAACTTAATTTCTTGTAAATGAGACTCTACGAAACATGGCTTCTGTTCTTCTGGAAAGAAAATGGCTTTCTGGAGTTACAGGGGCATAGGGAATCAGAGACGACCTCGGGTTAAAAAACAACACAGTAGCACTAGTTCAAATCATGATCTCACTTAATGTTCCATTGATGAAAAAAAATCAAATCTGTCATATCAAGGACCCGATACTGTCTTTCCAACTGACAAATAAACAACCTTAAAAAACAAATAAAAAAATAAGACACTACCTGGTTCATCACTTCAAGGTTTACAATTTTATGAAGTATAGACATTATGTAAACAATCACTTCCCAAAATCACCAACAATTTTCCAGAATGACTACTCTGACTAAAGCAACATCCAAATCAGTAATAGCATCTTTACAAGTGGCATGCATATCTTAGAACCAGTTTTGACTTCAGCAGCTGACCATTGCTTTCAACTGTTTATTGACGACTACGAGTACAATGTACAACCTAAGGTGACTAAATTACGCCATTGGAGACATAGGAGATACTGATTCTCCCTTCAGTGACTTCCAGTTTCAAAACCAATTACGAGCAACAATATATATTTGGTGCCTCCTATGCAGATGTTAACACAGGTAAGGTTCTTGATTCATCTACAAAGAACCGTAGTAGAGTCTGTCTAATGCTTTTATTGCATATCGATCACTAGGACCCTTGCCACAATGGAATCAATTTAAGACCCTTATGGTTGACTGTTGGAAATTTTACGGAATTTCAAATTAATGAAATCGGGGCTACCGGAGGGTCTCTCGAGGCAACCATGCTCGTTCCGGGTTCGTTGAATCTGGACGCACCACAATCAATAGACGTATTGAATTGTGGGATTCTGTAACTCCCGTAACCCTCCTCATGATGGTGTATTATTCTTGTAACCTCCAGCATTTGATGGCTGAATTCAAATCAGCAATCGATGGCTGCATTCACCTCTCCTACCTCCTCCACTCTATATAAAGGAGGCTCATGTTTTGGAGGAATCACTAGCAAATTCTCAACATTCCAGCATACTCTAATATTCGTTCTTGAGAGAGAGAGGCAGGCGGTAGTCAGTTCACCAAGGCGGTCGACGGTGGTGTTCCGACGGCTTGCGGTTTAGCCGAGCCAACCCTGGGAGGAAGTTGCCGACGCAACCTACAACACCCACGGTAGGCGGCGAATCTTTCTTAAGGAGACTGTGGTATCACACAGGACTCGGTTTGATATTCTCGAATTCAGTTTGTATCTCGACTGTTTCAATTTGTTATTTATCTGTATTTTGTTTCGATTATGTAATTGTTACATTATCAATGAAATTGTTCTCTGGATTTTCTGTATATGCCGAATTTTTCCCAACATTGACTAGTTGAATAGCATGATGAACTACGAAAAAAGCGCACATACACAAACACAATCATGGCTAGATAGGCAGATGAATGGAAATATGCATCTATAAACACATCAAGACTCCTAGAGCTGGACGGTAAAGAGTGACATCAGATGTCTACTACCCATTTCAATTTGGAGAGAAAAACGTTTCTACACAACATTTCAGCAATGTTAAATTATTATTATTTTTTTGGTAAATTCGATTTTATGCCAAAAGAAAAGGCACACATACAAATGACCAGCAGGGGTATACCCCTAGAGGCAGCTCCCCGCAATGCAACCAGAACCAAAAAAATAAAAAGCATTTAGAGCCTACTTAGCTACACTAAAACTTTCAACAATGTGAATGAAAGAGAGAAGTGAGCGTTCTTACCTGAGAACAACTGGTGGTGGCTGAGCAAACAGGCAACATTCTCACGTAAAGCTGCTTTATTCAGTCAAAAAGTTATGTCCTTTTAACTCTCATTTTATGCTTGGAGCAACATAAAACCAAATAAACCTCAACAAAGCAACATATAAAATCTTTGAACCTCAATCCATCCCAAACCCACAAAAGCTGTAATTCACAAGGGAAGAAAAATGCAATCTTGATCGAAATTCTGTTCAAGAAAACCAACCCATCGAAGTTGGTGGGTTTAATGTCAATTCAGCAAATGGGTTTTCTGAATTTTCAAATTCTTGGGTTGAAATCAAAGGGCTGTGTGCAGAAAGAGGAGTGAACCTACAATTTGGTCTCACTCTGAAAATTAAGGATTCTGGAAATGGGTTTGGATATTGAATTATCCAATTGATACTGACGTGGAAATGGGAATGAACGAAGGATTCTGGAACTGGGTTTTGATATTGAATTATCCAATTGATATTGACGTGGAAATGGGAATGAGAGGTAGGAGAGATTTGATTTGAGGAATCGTGTGGCGTTTGTTGAAGCCGTTAGCTTCATGGGTTTGGCTCCGATTTGCCTCTCGTTATTTTGTGGGGACAAACTGATTTTTTTTATGGAGAATCGGAGATCCAAAAAAACCAAAAGGGAATTGATTTTTCACACACCTTTTTTAATATCCATACTTTCTTTTCTTTTCTTATTTTAGTGTTGAAAGTGTATATGTATTTTTTGCTAAAAATAAAAAAGAGTGTGAACATAAAAAATGGCAGTGTTAAAATTACTAATTCCCAAACAAGATCTCTCTCTCTTTTTTAAAATTTTAAAACTGATTTTTTCATGAAAGCCTCTAAACGAATTAGGCCGAGTTTTCCTAAAAAAAAGTCAAGTTGGAGTTTTACTTTGTCTTTATTCAATTTTTTCGCGCTTGTTAGTTTTGTGTCAAACTTTCTTGATGAAAGAAATTTTGAGCTTTTGAAAAAAGAAGTGGACTTTTGGTCATTATTTTTTTACTTTCTTATTCATTTCGTCGAATACAAATCAATAATCCATAAAAGTTTCAATAATCTGTTTATCAAAATAAAAATCCGATTATCAAAATAAGTTCCAATAAGCATTAGATCGGGATTCGATCTCATGGGAACCAACAAAATAACACTCCGATTATCAAAATAAGATCGCCGACCAATATGGGCAAGTTAACCTTGACCGATTTAGTTGAATCTTTGGTACATATTGCTTGATACCCCACTCACCATGGGTGAACTAGCATTAACAATGATTAATGAATTGCTTGTCTCCCCATTGTCTCCAAATTAAGATCCAATAATATGTTTGATTTTCCTTTCGTTACAAAAAAATGTTTGATCTGTAATCCAATATTTCGAAAACTAATGGATTGAATCCCAATATATCTTATCCGACTCCTCTACGATCCAAGAATGTCACTTTTTTAGTAGAGTTACTCAGATGACAGACCTATTTTCATATCGGGTAAACTAATTTAGAGAGAGAGAGAGAGAGAGTTGTGTGAACTTAGATTTGAGTTGTGATCTCAAATGAGCAAAGGATGTTAACTTTCATATGTAGGAAAAAACACAATTATGAGGTTTTCTAAATAGAGGGTCGCCCCGGCCCTCTATAGCCCGCCAGTAAGTCCGTCTCTGGCGAGCAGTGTCACCGAAAACCATACAAGAGTAGCAGATTATACAAGCTTTGCCAGCCTCTTCTCCTTTATGCATACAAGTGAGAAGAGGCTTCTTGAGTAGTAGTAGTAGTACACAAGCTCAAGCTTTAATGGAGAGATACGTAAAATCCAAGTTGGCTAGCAGAAATGGCAAAGAGAATGATGCGGAATAAAATAACAGGAGAAGGTTTTCTCAACCATTTACGTTTTTCACTTTTTCTGCATAGATAGTTCAACAAATTCATGATCCAGATACAGTCTTTTTGATTCTGTTGTCGCATAAAAGTGACACCAGTATCGCTCAAAGCAACAATAAAAAAAATCTTGACGTTCATTATACGAAATGATATCTACCGCGACAATCAGAAAAGGCAACTGTACAAAATGAGTACTAGAGAAGGAGAAAAAGTAACCAATAATTTGTACTCCTATAGTCTTTCAGAATTTCATCTGTTATGTCTCGTTCTGATGTTGCAATCACATGAACATTTCCATTACTCCACCATATCATGATGTCCATCAACCTGCACTTTGGTGATTCAAAAAATCAATCTACAAATTTCATTTTCAACAGCTTTAATTACTTGGCTAACTTTGTGGAACATTTCAAAAAAACATTAAACGATTGCTAAATGTTGTTATTGGTGAACGGGTTTGAACCAAAAGGTGTTTCTAGTCGATGTAAAGGAATAGGCATGACTATTGGCAAAAGGGTATGTATGCTTAATCCAAACGAAGGGGTGGAGCGTACCATTAGCCTACAATTACCAATCTATGCCTAGATAAAGGCTAGGGCTTTCACCTAGACTTATTGTTCACCTATTTGAGAAGAAGTCAGAACATCACTACTTGTTCTTGCACTCTAGGATTCTTTCCCTTTAGATTATTCTCTTCCTTGGCAGATTCACAGAATCTGAAGGTATTCCGGACTTTCTTCGTCAGTGCATGTCGCAGTTAGATAACAGTCGTCATTTTTTTTTTTGGGTAAATAATTTCTTTGGGGTAAATAAAAGGATGCAGTCGTTATTACTTGGCTTTGATTATATCTTGGAGACGACTTCGTGGTTAACCTGGTGCACACAAGATTCTCACGAAATTGTGGGGCTGAATATCGTCTTAAGGGCAGCGTCTATGACGTGCTCCGACCATCTATTTCCTCCATTTTTATCCTCTTTCATCAGATACAGTATTTGCACCAACAAACTTTGCTCGACATGATATACCAGGCTCCAAAAAGGAAAAAATCCAAATGCAAAAAAAATGCCATAAAATTTATCCAAATTCGAGATCTATCCAAAGGTAAAGAACAAAGAAAACAAAGTAGCTCCATGTGTCTTCCGTAAAGAACTAAAGATAGGAGTAAAAAAAAAAAGAAGGCATTGGTCTGCAGTCAAATGGCAAGATTTGTATCCATTGAACCAATTCATTTGTCTATCTCTTAAATGTAATGTACTATGTGAGTCTCATCTGTAGAGAAAGAGAGTCAACTATACCTTTCCTCCAAAAAACAAAAAGCAAAACAAAGATGTGTACAAGTAATCAAGTGGAAGGAGCTGAAAAAAGCTACAAAAAAAAAAAAAAAAATCAACTTCCCAATTTGAAACTATAACCTGTAAATTATACTTGTTTCCAAAAGAGCCTAAAGCAGTGACATCAAAATTCCTATAAGTAGATTTGGAAATCTGCTTGTTCCTTCATTCTTCTAACTAAATGTATTGCGAAAGCCATTTAAATCCCTCACCGTACCCCATCTTCCTCACAATGCCGCACATGAAAATCTCAAGCAGACGGGGACCAGATTTGACAAAGGTTAATCTTACCCTCTCCAGTAGTAACGCCAGGTTACGCAAGTGATATTCCAACTCATCCACCGAGGCAGCATAGGGTATACCAATCTTATTACGAAGTATGAGAAACGGGACGTCTGCTAGCGACTTACCCGGAAGAAGGGCGTCAAGCTCCTTTTTGGACTCTGCAAATATTGTCTCTTTGTCATAAGCATCAACAAGGTACACGACAACGTCCACCTGCATGATTTAAACAAATCTTACACCTTGGAAACACAATTGCAGAACTATTCTTGTACACTAGCCGTAATTTGGCTTTTCGTGCTTTGAGAGAGATCGGAATGACAACCGCAATAGCAATAGAAAGATGGAGATTGGAGAAACATATTATTTGAACGTCCAAGTAGTTGAAAGCAAAAGAATACGAAGTCCAAGCCTTCAGAACTAAGATGAATAGACGACAATAGAATGAATGCGACCCAAATAAGTGTGTGATCATTTCAAAGACAATGGTCTATTCAAGTAACTCAACCTTATAATTATACCATTGGGGAAAGAGCATTGGAGGTTCTAGACTAAACAATAGATGCAAAATCGACTTGCCAAAAACAATAGGACCGCACAAGTTCTTTAAGGTTGCAGACAAAAGAAATGGAACGGCGAAAACAACAGAACCCCCTGTAAGTGAGTGCCCAGTCAGCCACTCCAAGTAGAAGAAGATAATCAGCTTCTACATGCAGACAAAAGAAATGGAACGGCGAAAACAACAGAACCCCCTGTAAGTGAGTGCCCAGTCAGCCACTCCAAGTAGAAGAGGATAATCAACTTCTACATGCATAAAGGCAATCACCAAAGTGCAATGATTGCAATCCCGTAGAATAGCTAACAAATTGCAAGTAAAACTATAACTGGATTTGGATTTTGGACCAACTCAGATTTTGTGTAACTAGAAAGAAAATGGGGATGGAGTATATGCATTTTTATTGTTTGTAATCTAGTTAGCTGACAACCTACCAAAACTTGATCATAAAGTGAAAATGAGTTTTTGATGTATTCACGTAACCAGCTTCCTAAAATTGTGAAATGGCAAGTCTTCATGTTTCCATCGGCTTAGGAATGAAAATAGCATTTTGAAAAGCAAATTCCAATGGAACATCGTAAAGATTAGATTCGTATCTTAGTCAAAGAAAAGCATAGGCATCCTTGTGCACAACATATAGGAGAAATAAACAAAGTTTTCTTGAAGAAATAAAAATGAGACAAGGGAGTTTCTTATCAGATACATTGCAAATGACGTTGCTTCACATAATCAAAGTACCGGATAAAATATTTGGAGTGTCTGCTCAGTTCAGATTTGGCCCTCCATAGTCCATATAGTGTTTCCATTGCTGTAATGAAGACAAGGTGCTGAAAGTACTTTTCCGCCCACCGTTATTTTCTGCACGTCCCTGCGAAATAATAATGTAGTGCATAAAATTTAGCTCCTAAGCACCTAGGTTGCACTAAGTTATTCCATTTACCTTTCACAAGAAGGTGTCCACACCCAAGGGATGTGCTGTGAACAAAACTCATACAGAAATAGGAGTTCGAAACGTTTATCAATTAAATTCGCCGTAAAATGGAGATGGAATAGGAAAAAAAAAAGAAAAAAGCTGAAGCATCTATAAAATAGAAATACAAAGCTGTGGCACATAGAGGCATTTCAGACACCGAAAAAAGTGTGACATAGCTTTAGAAATGGGACACAACTATATATAGATCTTCCATCCTTGACAAATCCAAGATCCAAAACTAGCGAAAGTAATTGGTTTCTCACGAAGATCACTTATAATGAGTTGTCAGTTGTGGTTTCTCCCTAGACATTTTCTTTGGGGTGGACCTGTTCACTCTTTGGTCTAGTTGTCCTTTAAGGATATGGGATATCACAATTGGAAACCAATTTCGAGAAAATTATTAGGGAGCAGAGAAGCATGGCTTGGAAAAATTAACATTGAAGAAGACAATATTGGGTATTTCAGTCCTATGGGAAGCATTAACATGGCTCCCTTTGTTCGTTCAATAGTTAAAAGACTTTTATTTTGACTTATCATTTCCTCAACCTTACAAATGATATTTCACCCCATATTCCAAAAAAGAATGACATGAAAGGACAAGAAGATCCAAATAGTAATCATATGTCGGTCCTCATTTGCTGGTGGAGGAAAACACATGGGAAAAGTTCCATTGATGTGAGTATCCAAGACTATGAATCTCAATTTAACTTTCATACCAGTATCTACTTACGATCTTTCTGCTAGATCAAGCCAGTTATAAGAAAGTATAAAAAGGTAACAAAATTAAAAATTAGAACACATGGACAAACACAAAATGAAGGATGTAAACAAGAAAGCATGATCTGATTGCCTTAAGCTCTTACTTCTAACATTTCTGGTGTAGCAATGTTGTTGGATTCAGTAAACCGCAACCAACTGTTTCCGATGCTTTCTTGTTCTTCCTTAATTTCCCTGGCAGAATCGGCAAGAGAAAGGCTGCACCAATGTACCGTCATCATCTGTAGTGTGGGTATATCCCCAATTTCGGATTGGATTTTCTCGAGCCAATAGCAGTGACTGACCTCTAATCGATGAAGCCTGGGAAAGTGACTACTGGAAAATTCCCACTGCACAATACCCAAGGATTCCAATTTCAAGAACTTGAGTCGCGGGAAATCCCCATCGCTTGTTTCCCAATGTTCTCCTGTGCAGGCATGAGCTAATAGTTTGAGACTCTCAAGGTTGGGTAGTAAATTGCCAAGGGTTGACATTTCCTCCCACTTCAGATATGTTTCCTTCAGAGTTAGCTTCTTAAGATTGGTTGGGAACTTCACTGTCCCAAGGTTATTTGATAGCCAGCCCAATTCTGTCGAGCCTGTGTTAAACAACTTCAACTCTTGGAGGTTGTTTAGAACGTCTAAATGAGGAAAAGACAAGCATCCCCCAAATATCAGTTGTCCCCGAAATCCCAGTTTTCTTATATTTGGAGTCCCTGCCAAGAAATCCTGGCAAGATGTTGGATTTACCCACGAAAGAGTTTGTAGGTTTTCCAACAAGAAGGCTGGACACCTTTCGATTCTGTGAGTCCCATGACCAGTTAGACGGATATGCCTCAACTTTACCATATTTGTCACACAGTGAGGTAGAGTAACAGATGAACTTTTGCCAAGAAACTTATCCAACTCTTGTCTAGTTAAAGAGAGATTCATCAACTGTACAGCACATGGGAGTAATGTATGCGTACAAACAATAAGGGTTTCCAAATTCAAGAGGTTGGATATTGACTTTGGAAGATAAGTTTCAGAGTTCAAGGAGTATATGCGAAGTGACAAGTACCTCAAAAGGACAAATCGTTCGATCTCTGTGGGATACCTGGTAAAGCCTACAGAACTCATATCCAACACACTAAGAAGATTGAACCATTCAGGAGAGAAAGTAGGAGGAAACATCTCAGAATTCCAAGGAGTACCTCTAGATCCAAAGCACAAGACAGAGCTCGTATTAGCCGCAGAACTGATTTTAGAGGTAACGTCCCAAAGATTTACCGAACCATCAATGGACAGAAGACGCATGCAGGAAAATTGCTTTCGTAAAGGAGAGGAAAGATGCTGATTACATGAAATTCGCAGGAGAAAATAATCTTCCCTAGCTTTTTTAATACAATACTCCCGTAACAAGTCATGAATACCACATGCTTTGATTTCGCCATCATACCTTCTGGTGGAAACTAATACAAGACTTCTACCAATTAAATCCATCAAGTAACCCTCTGCTACATCCTCCAAGCTTTTCCCCTCAGTTTTATGCACAAATCCCTCAGCAATCCACAACCAAATCAACTTCCACACGGGAACTTGGAAATCCTCCGGAAATGCCCCAAAATAGAGAAAGCACAGTTTCAAGTGGTTAGGCAAGTGGCTGTAACTCAAGGCCAGTGTGTTCATCCATAGTTGTTGGTCGGCAACCATCGGTGAATTCATGGCTTCCCCTACTTGCCTCCACCTTTCTCGACTCTTCTCTTCATTTGCAAGAACTCCAGCTACCACTACTATTGCCAGTGGAAGTCCTTGACACCTTGTGACTATGTGCTTTCCTATCTCCACAAGCTCCAGAGGGAAAGTTTCTCTCCGAAACACCTTCTTCCCGAACAAATCCCAACTTTCATCCTCGGCTAAAAAGCGCAGAGAAAGATAAGGGTAACTGCGCTTGGCGTGCAAAGCCACCTCTGCGTGCCGACTAGTGAGCATAATCCTACTTCCATTGCTGTCATTAGGGAAATGATAGTTCAAATCATCCCAAGCTCTACTTTCCCACACATCATCAACCACAATCAAATATCTCCTTCCCTTTAAGCCTTTGTACAGCTTCTCACTTAATTTCTCATTGTTCATTTGATCAATTCCACTTATTTGAGGGACAACAGAACTCACCAAGCTAATTAACAAATCCCTCTTGCTATACACTTGAGATACAGAAATCCACGCGCGAATGTGGAAGTGATATTCAATCAAACCATCTTTGTACAAATTAGTGGCTAAAGTGGTCTTACCTAGCCCAGCCATGCCAACAATTGAAATGACCTCTAGCTGCTTTGGTCCTCCAGTGAGTTGTTCTTTGATCATCATTGCCTCCTCTTGGAATCCCACCATGGATTCTTCCTCCCATGAAGAAGTAGAACCATTTGATCTTGTTCTTGATGATGGTGAAGCTGCCATGGGAGAATTTCCATCTTCATCTTGCTTGGCCTCCATGGATTTTGATACTTGAGTCCTGTTAGATGTAGTATCTCTCTTCTCTTTGGTTATTTTCCCCTTGGGATAATGGAAGAAGAAATTGGGGTCCAGAAACTTCTTACAAAATAAGCTGCTTATTTTACATTTTCAAACTCAAAAATAATATAAATAAAAATTAATTTTTCAAATTTTTTTGTACCGTATTAAAGATCTCAATGAGATCTATCAAACAAGATAGAAAAATTATTTGCGTAAGCACATGATTTTTGAACTTAAAATTACCTTCTTAAAAAATAAGTACTTGAGTTACGGAACGGAGCCTGATTCTAAGATTGGAACAATTTTTTATTTTTTTTTATTTTTTTTTTGACACATTCAATTCATAAATGGGAACAAGTGGGGAAAAGCCTTTTGCCTTGAATTTTCAAAATGGTGTTTTTCTAGTCTGGAGTTTTGTTAAATTTGTATAGTTATTGTCTACAAAGTAAAGAATTACGAGTACTATCAACAGGGGGAAAAAAAAAGATTAGTAAAGACGAAATTGCTCGAAATGATTCTTTTTAAGTCGAAGTGCATGTAAGCTGGTCTGGACATCATGTTATCAAAAACCCAATAATAACTATCTTTTAGTGTTTTGCGTGTCGGTCTTGTCTAATTTTTTTTAAACTTGAATTGATAATTTAATTATATTGATCTCACAGATGAGACGAGCGATTAATTACCAAACAAAAAAATTTGACAAATCGCTAAACAAAAGACCACCAAAAATCAATTAATACCGACTGTGTCAAGAATAGTTAAGTTGGTTCAAAGAATTTGCCAATTCAAACCATGGGAAATTTATCATTTATAAATAACCCAACAAAAAACGCCAAAAACCTAACTATTTCACCAAAATACCCACTGGGTGTGAGCCCTGCCGGTTGTAGTCTCTTTTTTTTTCCAAAAGTTTAGAAATTTTATTGATAGCCAAGGGAGAACATCAAATGGCACATTCTTTCTTGGACGAGGAGAGATTAGCCAATCAGGCGAATAGGCTCCGACGAGACTTTCACCCCATATTCCTTATAAATGCCACAAAGGTACAATACCTTACACAAAACTCACACCATGACACCACCAATATCAAAGAAAGAAAAACACACTACACCAAAAAGGGTTAGGAAGACCCCGAAGGGAAGAAACATCTGCAAGCGATACATCACAGCAGAAAACTAGAAAGAATAAAAAAAACCACCGGCAGTGCTGGATCACACAACCCAACCTTCCCTTCTCCAAATCAACTCCAGATCAGATCCTGCTCTCCAACCTCTTGACTCCGGACTTTGCAACCGGACTCCGGACTTTGCAACCCGACCCCTCTGATTGCTTGAACATTTATACAGAGCCGGCTTATGGCCAAGGCCGAGGAAGCCCGCACTTCTGGCCCCCCAAAAAAAGTTAAAAACGAGGGCCCTCAAAATTTTATGATTCCTATATATATATATATATATATATAATCAAGCCCTTCCCGGTCATTTTTTTTGCCGATTTCACGCGGGTACCCTTAAAATCACGTTCTGAACACATTGAATGGCTCGGATCATAAAAATTCAATCGGGAAAGAGGAGAAATGGGCTGGTCCGCACTTTGCTTGGATGCGGAGGTCCGCATTAGAAGCTTACTCTATATATATATATGGTCCAAAAAAAATTGCACTAGCCTCCTTTACACAAAATAGGCTCAATTGAAATTTAGGAGCTACAAAATAGGCCCAAATGATGGAATTACTCATTAGTAACACTAAGGCGTTAAAATAAAATATAAAAAAAAACGGCCGGAGTCTGGAAGATATTTTCAGTTCGGTGATTGCAAAGTACTTAATCAGGCCCTATCTCCTACGCTACCATCTGTGTTGGATTATCAAATTTTTTATAGTTAGAGGGAATTGGAGAGAAAAAGAACTCCTAAAAGAAAAGCCGCGCAGCCGATGAAAAAAGAAGAAGAAATAAATGCAGACGCTTGAGGAGTCGAAGGGGAAGGAAGATATAGAGAGGCCTCATTCAAGAGATTCGCTTCCAGCCTCTAAAACTTATGAGCCGACCCTACATTTATAGCAAGGCGTCGTAGTTGGATCTGAACGGGGTCTCGGCTGCCGGTTGCAGTCCACGTTGAGTGATTTCTTACATTTTTCTTTGCAATTCCAATGGAAGCTTCACAAGGAGTAAGGACGGACAAAAATTCACCATCATGGGGGTGATTCTACGATGGTTCCATAACGCGTTGTGGATGGAATCCATCCCTTTATGATGGGTTGGCTGGGGCCGCTTCTATTTGCAACTCACAATTTCCTAAATAAAACTCTTTGCTAACTGTTGTTCCATTTGTCCCTCTTATAGCGTCTAGTGGGAGTATTTCATTTTGAGCTGTCCGAATTGCTCCTTAATAAGTGTTCATTTTTTAGTTAAAATTTCAAAAAAAAATTCCTCTTATTTTTTAAGAACCAAACAAGGGTGAGAAAAATTTTAAAAATTTTCCCATCTTTTCACAACTTCCAAACAAACCCTACAGAATGAATTGGGCTCCTCTCCAATTATTGAAAGAAGATTGGAGGATCCTCCAATCGTGTTAATTGTAATTGTGATACCTGGCTATTATCAATTTTTAATGGTCAAGATTTAAAGCATTACTGCATCCTAGTATTAGCCTTAAAATAACTTAACTACCTGTTTGGTAGCCACATAAAACAAAAAGATTTAAATTATCTGCAAATCCTAATAAGAATTAAGAAGTTTACAAAGGGAGAGAGTGAGAGGAGTACAATCAAATCAAATGAAAAGTATGAAGACGACTTTTTTTCGTTCGTGACATGAGAGATTCTCAAATAGATAAACAAGATTTGTAAGTTACTTATTTACCTTTAATTAAAGTTTCTTGAAAATCTATATATATACTACCGTAAAAAATATGCATGCATTTATACAGGATGTAAGTTGCAAAAAAGTGGGTGGGCCCGGCCCACCTCGCCCTTGCATGGTTCCGCCTATGCTTGCCAAAAAAAAAGAGCAAGGTTGCGCCTAATCTGGGGGGCCAAGAGTGAAGCGGGCAAAAAATCGGATAAAAGAGGTTCCTAGCAGAAATCGGCTGATACTAGTGTGAATTTTTGTAACGCCGATTTAGAGGGATGTAAGGTACCAAATGACTGAAAAACTGCTATGTGGTGGCCAATATTTAGATCCTTGAGTTTAGCTAGTGGTTGCGTAACAGTACTAAATGTTGTGAGATTTCAGGTTCAAAAATTCCAATGGAGAAGAATTTCACAGCCATTGTAGTTGGTTGGGATGGAGTGTGGGTAAAAAGGGGTTCTTCTATTGTATGACAAAAAGAACAAGAAGAAAGGAACACTAGTATTATATTTGGATTCTGGAAACCCTCTTGCCATCCCACTAAAAATTTCCTATTGAATAAGGCTGAATAAAAACAATTTTGGAAACTCAAATCTGCTCAATTGAGAATTAGACATATGCATGTAGAGGAACTAGCATCTTGTCCATTCGATGAACGGGGATGGAAAAAAAATATTAGTAAGAACCTTTTTCCTATTGTCCTGTGCATCAGCTGGTCAGCATATATAATTCTTAAAATTTACCCCATTTCCTCACCCAAAAATTAGCAAAATTCCACAACAATAAGAAAAGAGAGAGGATAGATTCATGTAAAATATAGTATATATTTGTTATGTTATTTATTGAACTTAGTTTTCTTTTCAAACAAAATAAATTATGTGTTGTAAAAAATGTATAATGATGAATAAAAAGATGAAAATTTGAGGAAATTCCATGTAGGAGAGAGATTCTTTTTATTTTAGGTAACTACATTCTTATAGTATATAGTATAGATATAGATGTCAGTCAAACAAAACTGAAGGTGATTATTCTGTAGTCCCATGCCATTTCAGAACCACATATTTATGTAGAATCCATACACTTAGTCGCGGACCAACGAGAATATCCGGTTATGGAGTGGTCCAGAACACCACGTAGCGGTGCTCCTGAACTACTGACATGGCTATTTGAAATATTAATGAAATTAATATTTGAATATTTGGTACCTTACTAAACCCTACTTTTGGTTTGTGACTACTTTCAAATAAGAAAAAATATTAACAATTCTATCAGTGTGGATTGGGACTCTCCACAAAAAGGAGTGGCCGAGTGGGTAAGGCTATTTACATATTGCCTCTCAAAAATCCTGTTGTTAGTGAAAGTCTTTTGCACTTGATTCAGTAAGGTGGCTTTGTTTAGAACTTCAAGAAAGAAAAAGAAAAAGAAAATAATACTATCTCTTAAGAGATGTAGCAGAATAAAAAAAACAAATGCCAGAACCGGACACTCCAATGCAGATAAAGTAAATTTACTACTCCACTACTCTTAAAGAGTGAGAATTGACTCTTCAAACCGTTATATCCTCAAATATAGGATACTGATTTTCGCGCTCCAAGGTTTACTGCAGGCACTCTACCTTTTTGTTTTTATACTGTGATGTTGTTGGCAACATCACAGTGTAAAAACAAAAAGGTGAAGCGCCTGCAGTAAACCTTGGAGCGCGAAAATCAGTGGCCCAAATATAATATTTATGATTCGTGAATTAATTAATTTCTTTGACAAAGGGTCCTTCAAGTTAAAGAAGTAACAAAAAAAAATTAAATTAAATTTTGAAGAGCTCCTTGACTTGTTGCAATTCCATCTCCAACTTCCCACTTGTCTTATCAAAGCTAAATTTGACATGGAAATTTGTTATCACCCCATTTAGGAGAAATTTTTCAGTGCCGAGCCGGCACCGGTCACGTGATGCCGAGCACGCATTTCGGCCGTCCAAACGTGTTTTGGACGACCCAGATCTATTTGGACTTGAGGAAGTGTTTTAATAATTTTACACTAAAAAATTACCCAAACAGATCTATTGGACAGCCGAGATGGTGCTCGGCACCACGTGACCCGTGCCCACCCGGCACTGAAAAACTGGCTCCCCATTTAGAGATGCTCTAAGGAAAACTAACAAGAAAGAGAATTTTGCAGAAAAGGTAAATTATGGTCATGATCAGCCTTGAACTCCCCCCTCCCTTAGGCAGAGTCTTTCCGAACATGGACGTGTTTATAGCCGATTGACTGCAACCATCACAACGCATAATCAAAACAAGCTCGAGCTTCCCCAGTAGTGGCTGAAACAGCATAGATGGCTTTCTCATTTCACTCGCTGAGTAATGAACCTTCAAAAGAAGCAACACGTACCTAGGGTCAATTCTGGAAAACACATTCCCCATTTGAAAGAAGAAGAAAAAAAAAAATCAAAAACAAACCACAACAGACGAGGTGTAGACAGAGCCGGCTTATAGCCAAGGCCGAGGAAGCCCACACTTCTGGCCCCCCAAAAAAAGTTAAAAACGAGGGCCCTCAAAATTTTATGATTTTATATATATATATATATGGTCCCAAAAAAATTGCACTAGCCTCCTTTACACAAAATAGGCTCAATTGAAATTTAGGAGCTACAAAATAGGCCCAAATGATGGAATTACTCATTAGTAACACTAAGGCGTTAAAATAAAATAATAATAAAAAAACGGCTGGAGTCTGGAAGATATTTTCAGTTCGGTGATTGCAAAGTACTTAATCAGGCCCTATCGCCTACGCTACCATCTGTGTTGGATTATCAAATTTTTTATAGTTAGAGGGAATTAGAGAGAAAAAGAACTCCTAAAAGAAAAGCCGCGCAGCCGATGAAAAAAGAAGAAGAAATAAATGCAGACGCTTGAGGAGTCGAAGGGGAAGGAAGATATAGGGAGGCCTCATTGAAGAGGTTCGCTTCCAGCCTCTAAAACTTATGAGCCGACCCTGGGTGTAGAGGTCACCACAGACAATTTACTGGATTTTTGCAGAATAAAACAACAGAGGAAAGATTATATACAGAATTACATAATCTCAAATCCAATTGTCTCTACTCGGCCCAACCACCAATCCTTGTGCATGTAAATTGAGCTCATATGCCTGTTTGATCCATGTACAATACATGGCAGTATAAATACGCAGACGCGAGCTTGTTTAAGCAATGGTTCTTAAGATTGCTAATCATATGCACAACTTCAAAGTGCAGTTAAAAAATTTGTCTCACCTGATTTGCTTTACACTTCACGTACGATTGTTATATGGAACCCTTCAATGAAAGAATTCTGGGAAATTCCTCAAACCTTTTATAAAAATGGACCTATGAGCAATTTGGGATTTGGGCAGATCCCGTTACAGATGATTATAATTAAAGTGGTTAGATTCGGCATGATGAGTATGGGTTTTCCCATTGGGTGCATCGATGAAAGGATTGAAATATATGAATTGAGAACAGATTCTTTTGGAGGGAAGTTGAGGCTGATCAGTCCCCTATCGAGTCCGGGTTGCACTGTTTTTATGGAGATCAAAAAAACAAAAAGGAATTGACTTTCACACGCTTTTTTTCAATTCTACACTCCCTTTTTTGACATCTACACTCCTTTTTTTTGTCTTCTAGCAAAAAAATTACACACTTTTAATTACTAAAATCCAAAAAAAGGAGTGTAGATGTCAAAAAATGGAGTGTAGAATTCAATTTCCTTTTTCAATATCCATACTCTCTCTTTTTTTTTATACTTTTAGTGTTGATAGTTTTTTTTTTTTTTCTAAAAATAAAAAAGAGAATATAGAAAATGGGAATGTAAAAATCAGTTCCCAAACAAGATCTCTCTCTCTCTCTCTCTAAATTTAGGAACTCATTTTTTTCATGAAGGTCTCTAAAAAAATCAGGCCGAGTTTTCCTAAAAAAAGCCAACTTGGATTTTTACTTTGTCTTTATTCAATTTTTTCACGCTTGTTAGTTTTGTCATTTGAGTCAAATTTTTTTGAGCTTTTTTTTTTTATTTTTGATCTTTTGAAAAAAAAAAGTGGACTTTTGGTCATACAGTAATATTTTACTTTTCTTATACGCTATTCGTCGCGCTATTTTTCTTTTTGGCATAACGCGCTGCTAATCAAATAGATCAGGTGTAGTTTATCCTTTTATAGGTTGCGCATCTATACAATAGGTTGTGTTAAGTTCGGAAACTCTCCATTCAGATGGGATTACTCAATGCATCCGCTTTCATAGCTAAGATTCTAGTGTATTTATTTTGATTCGGCAATCGTCGAAGTGGGAATCAACTTGAGTATACATCTGGGCGGGTGCACTAGGCTGTGGTTGACCGCATTCTATCTTCAGATTAATCCTTGCTCAACAAGGCACTTTTCGCGGTATTATTCTACTATTGGTTCAGGCAGAGGAGTTGCACTTGAAGCTTCACTTTGATTATTCCGATGCGAGCTTGATTCTGTGATATCTCGTCGAAACGAATGAATAATCCACAAAAGTTTCATTAATCTGTTTATCAAAATAAAAACCCAATTATCAAAATAAGTTCCAATAAGCATTAGATCGGGATTTGATCTCATGGGAACCAACACAATAACACTCCGATTATCAAATAAGATCGTCGACCAATATGGACGAGTTAGGCTTGACCGATTCTGTTGAATCTTTGGTTGACATATTGCTTGATACCCCACTCACCATGGGTGAACTAGCATTAACAATGATTAATGAGACAAGGGAGTTTCTTATCGGATACATTGCAAATTACGTTGCTTCACATAATCAAAGTACCCAATAAAATATTTGGAGTGTCCGCTCAGGTCAGATTTGGCCCTCCGTAGTCCATATAGTGTTTCCATTGCTGTAATGAAGACAAGGTGCTGAAAGTACTTTTCCGCCCACCGTTATTTTCTACACGTCCCTGTGAAATAAATGTAGTGCATAAAATTTAGCTCCCAATGTACTACGTAACAAAAACACCTAGGTTGCACTAAGTTATTCCCCATTTACCTTTCACAAGAAGGCGTCCACACCCAAGGGATGTGCTGCAAACAAAATGCATACAGAAATAGGAGTTTGAAACATTTATCAATTAAATTGGCTGTTAAATGGAGATGGAATAGGAAAAAAACAAAAAAAAGCTGAAGCATCTATAAAATAGAAATACCAAGCTGTGGCACGTAGAGGCATTTCGGATATCACAAAAAGTGTGACATAGCTTTAGAAAGGGGACACAACTATATATAGATCTTCCATCCTTGACAAATCCAAGATCCAAACCTAGCCAAAGTAATTGGTTTCTCACGAAGATCACTTGTAATGAGTTGTGGTTTCTCCCTAGACATTTTCTTTGGGGCGGAGCAGTTCACTCTTTGGTCTAGTTTTCCTTTAAGGATATGGGATATCTCGGTTGGAAATCAATTTCGAGGAAATTATTAGGGAGCAGAGAAGCATGGCTTGGAAAAATTAACATTGAAGAAGACAATATTGGGTATTTCAGTCCAATGGTAAGCATCAACATGGCTCACTTTGTTTGTTTGAATCTTTCTGTCTGACAATTATCAGATCTTTCCTGTTATGGGTATCACATTTGGGTTTGCGCCATCAGTTCAATAGTTAAAGACTTTTATTTTGACAGTTTGACTTATCATTTCCTCAACCTTTCAAATGATATTTCACCACATATTCCGAAAAAAGAATGACATGAAAGGACAAGAAGATCCAAATAGTAATCATATGTTGGTCCTCATTTGCTGGTGGACGAAAGCACAATGGAAAAGTTTCATTGATGTGAGTATCCAAAACTATGAATCTCAATTTAACTTTCATACCAGTATCTACTTACAATCTTTCTGCTAGATCAAGCCAGTTATAAGAAAGGATAAAAAGGTAACGAAGACAAAAGCTAAATTAAAAGCATGATCTGATTGCCTTATGCACTTACTTCTAATATTTCCGGTGTAGCAATGTTGTTGGATTCAGTAAACCGCAACCAACTGTTTCCGATGCTTTCTTGTTCTTCCTTAATTTCCCTGGCAGAATCAGCAAGAGAAAGGCTGCACCAATGTACCGTCATCATCTGTAGTGTGGGTATATCCCCAATTTCGGATTGGATTTTCTCGAGCCAATAGCAGTGACTGACCTCTAATCGATGAAGCCTGGGAAAGTGACTACTGGAAAATTCCCACTGCACAATACCCAAGGATTCCAATTTCAAGAACTTGAGTTGCAGGAAATCCCCATCGCTTGTTTCCCAATGCTCTCCTGTGCAGGCATGTGCTAATAGTTTGAGACTCTCAAGGTTGGGTAGTAAATTGCCAAGGGTTGACATTTCCTCCCACTTCAGATACGTTTCCTTCAGAGTTAGTTTCTTAAGATTGGTTGGGAACTTAACTCTCCCGAGTTTATTTGATAACAAGCCCAATTCTTTCGAGCCTGTGTTAAACAACTTCAACTCTTGGAGGTTGTTTAGAACGTCTAAATGAGGAAAAGACAAGCATCCCCCAAATATCAGTTGTCCCCGAAATCCCAGTTTTCTTATATTTGGAGTCCCTGCCAAGAAATCCTGGCAAGATGTTGGATCTACCCACGAAAGAGTTTGTAGGTTTTCCAACAAGAAGGCCGAACTGTAATCTTGCCTTTCGATTCTGTGAGTCTCATGACCAGTTAGACGGATATGCCTCAACTTTACCATATTTCTCACACAGTGAGGTAGAGTAACAAATGAACTTTTGCCAAGAAACTTATCCAACTCTTGTCTAGTTAAAGAGAGATTCATCAACTGTACAGCACACGGGAGTAATGTATGGGTACAAACAATAAGGGTTTCCAAATTCAAGAGGTTGGATATTGACTTTGGAAGATAAGTTTCAGAGTTCAAGGAGTATATGCAATTTGACTTTGGAAGATAAGTTTCGGATTTCAAGGAGTATATGCGAAGTGACAAGTACCTCAAAAGGACAAATCGTTCGAACTCTGTGGGATACCTGGTAAAGCCAACATAACTCATATCCAACACACTAAGAAGATTGAACCATTCAGGAGAGAAAGTAGGAGGAAACATCTCAGAATTCCATGGAGTACCTCTAGATCCAAAGCACAAGACAGAGCTGGTATTGGCCGCAGAACTGATTTTAGAGGTAACGTCCCAAAGATTTACCGAACCATAAATGGACAGAAGACGCATGCGTGAAAATTGCTTTCGTAAAGGAGAGGAAAGATGCTGATTACACGAAATTCGCAGGAGAAAATAATCTTCCCTAGCTTTTTTAATACAATACTCCCGTAACAAGTCATGAATACCACATGCTTTGATTTCGCCATCATACCTTCTGGTGGAAACTAATACGAGACTTCTACCAATTAAATCCATCAAGTAACCCTCTGCTACATCCTCCAAGCTTTTTCCCTCAGTTTTCTGCACAAATCCCTCAGCAATCCACAACCAAATCAACTTCCACACGGGAACTTGGAAATCCTCCGGAAATGCCCCAAAATAGAGAATGCATAGTTTCAAGTGGTCAGGCAAGTGGCTGTAACTCAAGGCCAGTGTGTTCATCCATAGTTGTTGGTCGGCAACCATTGGTGAATTCATGGCTTCCCCTACTAGCCTCCACCTTTCTCGACTCTTCTCTTCATTTGCAAGAACTCCAGCTACCAAACAAAAAAACTTGACAAATCGCTAAACAAAAGACCACCAAAAATCAATTAATACCGACTGTGTCAAGAATTCAAGAATAACTATTAAGTGTTAAGCAACGCATAACAAGACTAATGTACTTCGATTATTCATAGAGAACAAGAATTGGAGTCCTACAACTTACCGAGAAACACTAAGAAAATAATTGAGACTGAGTGACTGACTACCATTATATCTTCCATGTCCATGACCATAGAACAAAACCTTCATTATTATTATTATTTAAAAATCGACATCTTAAGAAGAATTTCAGAAATTTAATGGACATCTCATATTTCAATTAGAAAGATAACTTGCCACCTATATTATATTATGACTAATCACTTTTTAACTTTCATGTGATACTTAGAAGAAGAATATAAGTAAACAGCGGTATTTACATTTTAAATATCTTCATCAGACATATTACAGGAAATGAGGCTTCCACGTTTTTGTGGTTGGACAATTGGCACCCGTTGAGGCCTCTTTATGCCAAGTTTGGGGATATAGGGGTTTACAAACTTGGTAGGCCCCTTGTAGCTAGGGTCAGTTCCATCATCCTTGATACTAGGTGGAGGTGGCCTTGACCCAGGAATGCTGTTACCCAGGAGATTATGAGGCGTTCTCCTGAGAATCTGTTCCCCCATTCTGATGGTGAGGACAGGGTTGTTTGGACTCTTAAAAAATCTGGTGAATCTGGGAACCTTTAATAGTTTCAAGGGAGGAAGTGAGTTGGCATAAGCTGGTTTGGTTCAAGCATCACATCCCTAGGTAGGCTATTATTCAGTAGATTACTATCCATGGGAGGTTATCTACTATAGACAGGCCTGCTTCTTGGGGTGTTGTTTCTGATCAGAGCTGTGTTCTGTGTGGTGGCTTTGTGGAATCCCATGACCATCTATTCTTTATTTGTCCTTTCTCTGCCTCTGTATGGCAGCATGCCTTGTTGAAGTTTTGCTTTTCTAGACCTCCTATGCCTTTGAGAGAGATTATCTGGGGTATTAATTTCTGCAGGGGTCCATCTATCAGTTGCATCATTTTTAAGCTTGTGTTTGCTGCTTCCATCTATCATATCTAGGGTGAGCGTATAGCCAAGTCTTCAAGCTGAAAGGTGTCAAATGGAAGGAGGTCTTCAACCAGATTGTGGGGATTATGGGGGTGGCGTAATGTTGATCAAGTGTGGATAATGTTAGAATTCTGGAAGTTTGTAGGGTTCCTAAGGTTGTGATTATACCTGTTTAATTATTAGTGTTCTATTCTGTTTTCTGGTGTCCCTTGGCTTAGCTTATAGGCCTTGGTCTGGCTGTTTGTGATTCATGGTTGGGGTCCCAAGGGTATGCCCTTGCCCTGTGTTGCTCTCTTTTGGTTGGTTATAAAAATTAACAATCCCCCACCACCACCACCACAAAAAAAAAAAAAGTATCCTCCTCATAAATGTGCACTCTTTAAAGTTTAATAAGCCGATGACTCAACATGTTTGTATTGCGCGGTATCCATAGATAATTTTATTTGCCCTTGCTCCATACTTTGCATGTAAAAGAGATGAACGAGATAAAAAAAAATTACGAAGGAAAAGTTAGTGCAACCGAGTCTTACTACCATCTTTATTACTTACTGGATATTCGATACAAGCATGGGTATAGACACAAAGTAGAAAAACAGAAGCTTACATCATGAGTTCCGCTTCCCTGGCAAATCTTCGCCAGTACTTCGAACATCCGGCAAGTATAGAATTCCAGGTGATAAGAAATTTCTTCAACTCAAAAAGCAAGACAATTGTAGTGTTTCCTACCGGCCAATACAAAATATGAAGAAATCAATTATCAGTCAAACCAAAACTTTATAGGAGAAAATTTCACCAGTCCCTTGCCTCAAAATACATTTTTGCTTTACACATGTGTGTCGCAGACCATTACATGATATGTCACTCCTTGCTAGCTATCTAAGTGTTTCAGATATTCATCAACACTCAACCAAACAACTTGGCTTATATGTCATAGTTCACTCCTACCTTATATGCCGCATGAATATGTAACTCCCAACTCAAAGTTCTTCAATCCTTCAAAGCAGTCACTCTCAACATTCCATCTAAATGAAATGCAGCAAAATTTCGAAAGGTGCATCAGCTCTGCAATTTTCCATGAATTTCCCGCATCAGTAACGTGGACTCATCAATGAGATGTTTACTTTCGTATACAAGGAAACTACACAGTTCATGCCTAGGTGCTGGTCTTAGGTCACTTAACTGAGTGAGGGGATTTGTGATCACAGATTTACTACAAACCTCCCTCGCTGGCTGGACATGCTTCCACCAGAAGTCAGATAATGCTATTCTCAAGGCATCCCAGTATTCTACATCCCGATACAATCTAAATAAACTGCTCCCATTAGGAGTCCAAACATAGAAATCCATCCAATCCCTATCCATAATTTCCATCAAACCTTGAGTTTGTGGAACACAATAAAGGGGAATTCGTGACCAAGGGGAAGCCTTCTTCATATCACCACCAAAAAATGGGCACTTTATTTCTAGAATTCCTCGAGAAGGCAAACCATAAACAAGCGTGTCAACAACCCCATCTGGTGAAGCGGCAAGCCAATCATCATCTGGGTTTTTCTTATAGACCTGAAATTCAGGAAATAATACGTCGTTCCCTGTTATCACTTTGTACCTTTCAAGTGCTTCCTCTTCTTTTATGTTACTCCAACAAGTGGCAAGGTTACCGGTGAATGGCTCAATCGCTCCAAGCTTCTCCAACCAGAGCTGGACTCTTCTCCGAGGCCAAAATCCAACAGCGCCACTAAAAGTGCTTGCTGTCAGCTTGTGCTTCCTTAGTTCTTGCCAATTTTTGAACCAGTGCTGAAGACCACTTGATTGGAGAATGGAATGAGTTTCAGGATGCCAAATTTTGGGCATGGGATCAGCATTATTGCAAACTTGACCATTGGCTGTAACAGTTCTGCTGATCGGTTCTGAAAAGTTCTGGCTACTGTATTTCCTTTGGTTTACATAACTGAAAGCAGGATAACCTATCTTAAAGCCATTCCCATCCTTGAGATGTGGTAAACTGCTGAACATGGTGGAGCGCCAATGCATAATTTTCACTGCCCAAAAAAAAAGACAAGCATTAACATACAGTCTCTAGTACTAAAAGGCTCCGTTTGGGTAGGTGGGGACTTCAAATTTGATAGCTTGCTTATGGATTTTGACATTGAGTTTGGTAGCCTTATCATGATTGCATTTGAGAAAACTATATAGTCAAAAAGATTTGAAAACCTCCCTGATAAGGATTCAAGTCATTATCAAACTCTCCTACCTTCAATCCATGTTCCCCTTTAGTTCACGAGCCACCTACCACTGAATGTGTTACACGGATCCGTGATTTTGGCCGACGTACCCGTGTCGACACGACACGACACGGACACGGGTACGGGATCCCTTACCGGATTCGCCCAAAAAATCTGGACACGTTAGCCAGAAGAAGAAGAAGGGGAGAGAGAGGAGAGAGGGAGAACCTGTCGATCTGAGAGTCACAAAGACGGAGAAGATTGTCTTCGTGGTCGTCGCCTCGTCGGAGAAGGAGCGTCGTCGTCGTCGCCGGTGGTAGCAGCAGCTGCTGCAACAAGAACAAGAGGAGGAGGAAGAAGAAGAAGACGAAGAGAGAGAGAGAGGGGTACCGACGTCGTCTTGGTCTTCATCGTATGAGAGAGAGAGAGAGCTGCGGCGGCAGCAGCATCAGCAGAAGATGATGATCTGATTTTAGGTTAGAAACCGTATTAGTATAAAAAATAAACTATAATTACAGTATAACCCTTCTACTTTAATAATAATACATTATGGCCCCTAAATTGTAAGAATAATACAATTTAACCCTATAATTTGAGGAAATTACTTATTTTTTTGCAAAGAAAATATATTTTTTATGAGATAATTTTCGTATATTTATATAGAAAATATAAACATTTTTATACATATATAAATATTCAGCGGATCCCCGCACCCGTATTCAAATTTGGATACATATCCCCGAATCCTCTTTTTTTAGCTTTGACGTGTCTGACCCTTAGATATGTACCCAAATCCGATTCGCGTACCCGTGTCCGTGGAACATGTCACTACTGAACATTAAAATTTGCAGCAATTGAACATAGAAACCCCACATTTTTGAAATCCATATCTATCCAAACGGAGCCTAATTGTTTTCAATACTTGCAAAAATACTAAGAGTTGAAAGGAAAAAAACAAAAAACAAAGAGAGACGAAATCGAACTGCTAAGTGAGCTAAATATGATTATCAAAGACAACCCAATACTAGAAACATAACTGAGGACCGCTTTTCTAGCAACCTCGTATTCATGAACAAAGAATTTGCAAAACGTTGAACGAATGCATATCACTGCAGATAAATCAATTATTTCTGCATTGCCTTAACTGTGGTACAGGGTTTTAAATCACGGTATTGGGAAATGCAACGGTATCGGTGACATGGTCGTATAACGGTCGATATTGGTCCGTATTGGACTGTATCGGCCAATATGTAAGCAAATAAAGGTATAGTGTTCACGTTGTTTAAAATCCTGCTGTAGTATAATGTCCTGTTTGGCATCTACGGGGCCTATTTCAAGTACTCTTAATTTCACTTCTCTTTTCTCCTTTCAAAAAAAATAGCGTTAAACTTCAAATACTGGAGGGCCGAATATTAATACCAGCATAAACATTTTCACAAACAGGTAATGTGCAGCAATTGCCATTCTCTAGTTAGTACTAAATTACTAATCAGAGTGGCAGACTAATCCGAATCTCATTCTGAAGGTCAGTAACAGGAGAATTCTGACAATGGCATTGCATAGCAAATTAAAGCACTGGAAAAGGATTTAAAACTCCTATGGATTTTGAGTTTTGGGTGCCTGTCTTTTGGCGGGTATATTTGATTTGTTCCCACTTTTAAAGTGTAGTAGCTGTAAGAGCTTGGCTTTGTGGCTCATGGTCTTTCCCCTTGGGTTCGAGTCCTTAGGGTGAGGTCGCTGGTTCAAACTGATGGAGTAGCGGACTGCCCCTTCGTAGTAACTTAACTAACTAACATAGGCAAAAGTGAAGGATAAGAAAGGCTTTGTACGAACTAGATAATAGTATAACAACACCCACCTCAGCCGAAGCACAACCACCATCTTGTTTGCGTTTTACTCATTCAGTCAGTCCTCATTCGGTCATCCGATACGCTCAGAGTTCGGGCACTTGAAGTTGTATGAGACTCTGAGTGGAGAGCAGACGTTTAACGAAGAAAGAGAAGCACGGTGCAACCAACCTAGAGAGAGAGAGAGAAGGCGAGTCTCTGAGAACCGCCGACCTCTTCCGGTGAGCGAGCTCTCTGTCTCTTTCCTTCTTGTCTGTGGGAAATGAGATTAGGGGTACAAAACTGAAAAGGAGGAGTAGAGGGCAAGCTTTTGTCGAGATTGGAGCTCGAGTTTGGCTCGAGTTGAGTTTGGTCATATACTAAACGAGTCTATTTAATCAAATCGAATTTAGCGAGCCAAACTAAATTCGCAAATTGCTCGATTCATTTATAACCCACGTCAATAAATAAAAACATGAGTTAGGGTCTCGCTCGTCTTATACAGCACAGGAAGGTATTTATCTACCCTAATAAATTAAAATTTTGCAAATTTGAATAAAATAAAGTAATATTCAGATAGACACAGTAGATGAACAAAAACTAAAAAGTGTGATTTTTATTTATCTTCTTTAGCTAAAAAATGCTTGTTCGTTTGGGGGCTTTAAAATTCCTGTGCATCTCAATACATTTTTCTCTATATATCTCTCCCCACTCAAACCTCTTTCAAAACCCAAAACAAACAAGTGTCACTCAAAATTACCACTCTTCTCTCTCTCTCTCTCTCTCTCTCTCTCTCTCTCTCACGCACACATGATTTTTTCCTTCTCCCTCTGTCTTTTTTTATTTTTTAAAAATAAAATAAAATTTTAAGAATTTTGGAATTGAGAGTTTGGAGGTTTTTGAGAACTCAATATATTTGCTTTTAAAATTAATAGATTTTCTATAGATAGATGCAAGAGATAAAAGAATTTACCAACATGAATACGAATGAAGTTAGCATAAATTTTTTAATTGATCTAATATTAATAATTTTTTTATTTTGTTGTTCAAAAAATGACACAAGTTTTAGGAAACAACATATGATTTGGGACGAAATGGGTACACATCAAAGGGTCAATTTCTCTAATTTTTATGGGACTAGACGATCCTGTTGGGAGCATTTTAAGCCCTTTTGACCTCATTTTGATGATCAATCATTCATACTTTACATCTTGTCACTAACATTAGTTCTATCAAAATACATTTAATCGGTTTTTGATCGATATATATATATATACATACAAGTTGAAAACATATTTATCTTGACAATTGAATTGGTACATCACATAAAAAAGTCATTGAGATCTCTTAGCATTGAGAGTAGAGAAACCCATTGGGCCTTTGGGCTTTGGACAGGCTTCGATCGCAAAAAAAGGAAAATGACGGTTCAGGACGTGTTTTGATAATTAATATCTGTCAATGACATTTTCAGCATTAACAAATGTTTTCAGCATATCATTGGTGAGTATTAATTATCAAAACACGTCATTGACCGTCATTTTCCCTCGCAAAAAAGCCTGGACATCTGGGTCGTTAAAATGCTTCGCTTTCACAAGCCCATGGGCCCAAACTCATAAAATAAAATAGAAGGCCCACTCTTACATATACACCCGTTGGAATCGCAGCAGAACCGGAGAACGGCACGTTCAGTTCTAGGGCTTTCCTCCACTCTAGGGTTTACAAACAGAAATCTTCGCTCAGGTACTCTCTCTCTCTCTCTCACACACACACAAATCTGTAGATGTTGAATCGTGTTTTTGCTTCGTTTTCTTATCTATACTGGTTGTATTTTAGTCACTACTAGTAATAGGAGAGAAAAACATTATCGTTAAATCGCTTGTCGAGACGCGCATTTTAGGGTTAGAAGGGCGATTTAAGTCGAAAAAGAAGTGGGATTCGGCAAGGTGGAAGAAGAGATTGTAGAAATCTGCTTCTCGGGAAGACTAAGGGCGAAGAATATTTTGAGAAGAAGAGTTAAACGACGTGAAAGCCCGTGAAAAGTAAGAAAATACAGTAATCCGAGTGATGTGGGAGCTGCTTTCAGAGTAGAGAATGTCCCAGAGGCATATTAGAGCAACTTCAGTAGTCTTGGACTTATCACAATCAAGTATCTTGGTTCATCTCGAGTTATCTAGGTTTTTTTTCAGCTCAATTTTGAAGTTTTTTTTTTTAATTTACTCCCTCTGTCGTGCAAATTTGTTTTTCCATTTTTTGGGAGTTCGCGTGACTTTGAAATTGCTTGTATTGTTTAATTTACGAGCTTTTATGTGATTTGAAAATGTTGTTTAATAGAACTAATGGAGCTAGATTAGATCAAACAACATCGTATTGCATATGAAAATTATTATTAGTTTTAGGTATAAGCAATTTTCTATTCGGTTAGAAACTTAGAATAGGACGAGGGGCAAATAAATTGGGGCGGAAGGAGTATCATTTTGACATTTAGTTCTTAAGTTAGTAGTATTCAAGGGTTTTACATAGATGAAACTCTTTGTTTCCTTGTTACACAATATATATATATATACACACACACAAATCTTCTTATAAGGGCGCCGTTACCGTATTACGGTAAGGGCTTCCCTTTCCCGACCAATTTGCGATGATCCGAGCTGCTCAATGTGTTCAGAACGTGATTTTTAAGGGTACCTGCTAGAAATCAGCAAAAAAAAAAAAGACAGGAAAGGGCTTGATCTGAGCAATTTTTGTTTGAATTTTATCGAACGGTTCAAATAAAAACTGCTCAAATCAAGCCCTTCCCAGTTTTTTTTTTTTTTTGCTGATTTCTCGCGGGTACCCTTAAAATCACGTTCTGAACACATTAAGTGACTCGGATCATCAAAATTTGGTCGGGAAAGGGGAGAAAAGGGGAAGCCCTTACCGTCTTTAGTTGAGCCAGCCCACTTAGGCCCAACCCAAACAAAGAAAGAGCCACTACATAGTAACAAAATTACAGAACCCTAAAACATATATCTATACGTAGCAGCAGCCCAACCCTAGCAGCAGCTCTTCAACGTCCAGGCCTCTCTCTCTCTCTCCTCCTTCGACGGCGATGATCTGCTCTGACGATCTTCTCCTCCGACCATAAGCCAGATCTACTTCTCTCTTCTTCCAAAGCAGGTACATTCGTACTCCATCCTTCTTCGACGATGACTCTTATTGTTCCAATGTGTCCGATTATTTTTCGACGAATCCCGTGCGGATCCCGCACCCATGTCGTGTCGTGTCGACACGGGTACTTTGCCCAAAATCGAGGATCCGTGTATCATAGCCTAGGGGTGATGAGTGATATTGAGTGGGAGTCATCGAATATAGATTTTGAGTTTTTGTTTGTTGACTTTTAATGGTGGTGAGCAAGTAAAATAATTGTAATGGTTAAGGGGCACAAGTAGCGGTGATAAAAGTTTTTTTACTCATATTCCTACTCATTTGAGGAGAGTTGTGATGTTGGGTGGGGGTGACTGATCATTTTAAGAGAAACTGCGGCTGCCTGCAGCTGTTTACACCTTCCATCCTACAATGGTGTCTATTATTCCATTCATTACGTCATTGATAATATATTTTCTGATGATCTTAGCAGTATGTGATTTCTTGTCTCTTAGAAGCTTGAATTTTAGTTTCAGTGTAGAACATGTGCAAGACCTTGAGGTGCTTGATATAATCTTTTTAAACATCTCAGTTTTGGTTTAATGCTGTGTTTCTTTATGTGATGGCTAACTTAATTTGTTGCTTTTTGAACAGAATTGATAGTGGTTAAATCCTTGTCTTTAGATACAAACTAGCACCGAAGCCATGATGCAACCATTACCGAGAGATGGTGAAAGTGCTCTGTCAGTAGTCGGTCCAAGGCCAATGGAATGGTCCACTGTTCCTTACAGTGCTCCTCCACAGCCTGGGGCAAACGGAAAGCAACAGCGGACATCAAGTTTGGAATCGCCAATCATGCTGTTAACAGGCCATCAGAGTGCTGTATACACGATGAAGTTCAATCCGGCAGGAACAATCATCGCATCTGGGTCTCACGACAGGGAGATATTCCTCTGGAACGTGCACGGGGAATGCAAGAACTTCATGGTGTTGAGAGGGCACAAAAACGCCATCTTGGATCTCCAGTGGACCACTGATGGGTCTCAGATAATATCCGCCAGTCCTGACAAGACCCTTAGGGCATGGGACGTAGAAACCGGGAAACAGGTCAAGAAAATGGCGGAACACAACGAAGTTGTGAACTCATGCTGTACTTCCCGTCGGGGTCCACCTCTTGTAGTCAGCGGATCTGACGATGGGACTGCAAAGCTCTGGGATATGCGTCAGAGGGGTGCAATCCAAACTTTTCCAGACAAGTACCAAATCACAGCCGTTGGTTTTGCCGACGCATCAGATAAAATCTACACTGGTGGGATAGACAACGATATAAAGGTGTGGGATTTGCGTAGGAACGAGGTGACCATGACTCTTCAAGGACATCAGGATATGATAACCGGAATGCAGTTGAGTCCGGATGGGTCCTACCTTCTAACCAATGGCATGGATTGCAAGCTCTGTATCTGGGATATGCGACCGTACGCTCCGCAGAATCGTTGCGTTAAGATTTTGGAAGGTCACCAGCACAACTTTGAGAAGAACTTGTTGAAATGCGGGTGGTCGCCGGATGGGAGTAAGGTCACGGCTGGTAGTTCTGATCGGTTGGTGTATATTTGGGATACCACTTCTCGGCGCATCTTGTACAGGCTACCAGGGCACGCGGGATCTGTGAATGAAACTGTGTTCCATCCCACTGAACCAATCATTGGATCTTGTAGTAGCGACAAGCAGATTTTTCTTGGGGAAGTTTAATTGTTTCTGAACGTCTGTGGACCACCGTTCTGTGATTCCATCAACATGCCCTAAAAACCAGTAAGAGCTTGCGTTTGTTCTGTGAGTGTAACCTGAATTTCGACGACTTGAATTGACATGCATTTGGGTCTAATAGAATTGCAGCATGTATATTCATGCATCGATTTGTCCCTACTCTTCATATGGATGGACCTTTTTGTAAGAACTAATTTAAGTGGAAATTTTGTTCATTGTCTGGCTGTTGTTCTTTCCTCTTTTTTGCTTGTGGGATTGTGGCAACACCCACCCTCTCTAGGATGTGGTTGGATATGGGTTTGTTTTACAGACTTAGCAAGGTTATGGGCGATCTTTACAACATCTCTAGTAACCTTAGTGATCGCCAGATTGTCAAAAAGACATAAAACATTCATAATGTCAACCATTACAGGCTTAACAAAAACATCCACACAATCCGCACATCTCAAGGCCTGGACAAGCACTCTGTTAAGATCTCCACTTTGGAAAACGATCTGCAATGAGCCCATAGAAGAGCATCCAATACTGCCAATGCCTCTTACCATCAAAGCTGACAATGCGGACACTCTCCTAACCTTCTTTTTCCTGCAGAAAGGAATGATTGGATAGCAAACACCAAGCAGCCTCACCCTTCCAAGAATCCCTACACCGCGCTGCATCAACCAAGAACATCAGAATCATCGTCACCTCCACCCCCCACCCCCGCAACCCCCCCCCCCCCCCCCCCCCCGCGGAACATGCACACACAGAACCCAATAGCACCACCTCATAACCTTCTTCTCAAAAGACCGAATAGAACCCAGCAGGGAATATGCCAATTTGAGTCTCTTCAACCCTCCCCTTCTCTACCATCCCTCCCCCTCTCTACCATAAAAAACAATCTTGTTCCGAACACACCAAATAGCCCATAATAAGCAAATTCCCTCTAGCAATCCATGGATTAGGAGCATCCTTCAACCGTCGTAACAACCAATCCTTTGAACGGCACTGGGGGTAGGTACCCCAAAATCTTAAGCCCAAACAAGTGGAAAAGAAAATAGTTGAGGAATCATCTACTTCCATAAATCCCTCCACAAATATGTGATCGAAGAACAGCTTGAAGCTTCCAATGCTCTTCCCTTAAATAGGCTTTTATTTAGGAAATGATAGTGGCCAACGTTGGTTATTTGGATTTGGTACATCTTCCCGTTGCTTTCCTGACCGAAACGTATATTTGTTCCTTTTTATCTTCCTTTCTGTGTATGTGTGCAAACTTGTTGAAGGTCAACTGAAGTATCGCAAGCTGACTGCTATGAACTCTCCTTGAGAAAGGGTGCTTTTAATCTTCCTTTTGCCATTGATTGTTGGTGGTTTCAGTTGGGTCGAAGGGGACTCATTGTTCTATTCTCTTTGAAAAGCTTTACGTCTGCGAATTTGCTGCTTTGAGTCTCGATGCAGCGAAGTACTTCATTTGGCCAGTTTTGAGTAGTTTTCTGAAGTCAATATTTTTTTCCCGTGTGTGTGTCAGTGTGTGGATAGCAATAGTATGTTCGCAGATGTTGGAGTTACGACCAAGGAATACATCCTTTTCATAAGAGTCGAACCCAGAATTTCTCCTGGATGGGACTACCCGACCGGCTGGGTTAAGCCCGCTGTCCTTCTGAAGCCTGTTTGATTGAGCCAACTTTTGTTTGTATGATTATTGCTCTTTCGTAGCTATTAAAAAATTGATTCATTCCATTTTGTTGCTATTTTTCAAAAGAGAATATCTACTTGACAGAGGTTTCTGTGAAAATGGGTTTACAGAGATAAATCTCACCGGTCCAAAGTGTTTTGGATGGTTCGGATTTTGAAAAAAACTTTTTTGGGGGAAAGTTAAACTTTTTTCCCGAAATTTTTTTAATTAAAATCCGGACCGTTCAGAACACTTTTGGACGTTCGCGATTGGTTGCTACTGTAAAGAACTTGTTTACGGCTCTGCCAACTGCCGTAAATAAGTTTCCCTCTCTTTTCAAAATCTGTTTTCGGTTCCCATTTTGTGAAGAACACGAAACTTGTGGTTGTGCGTATCTGAAACTTGTTTTGTGGGGGAGGAGTTCTCAGATATCCCATTTTCCTTGAGCATCAAATTGAAAATTTTATATTCTTAGACATAAGTTTTCTCTCAAAGGGTAATAAGATATAGAAGTTACGAATTATGTATATTTTCAGGATAATTTAGAGAAGCGGTGTAAAAGTTCATTATAAGAATGTATCTGAAGTCTAGGTTTGATAAACAAACCAAGTTACTCAAGTTCGACCTTGTGTTCGATTGTTAAAAGCTCATCTAAGATCGGGTTATTTCACAAATAAATTATTGTCTTTGAACTTTTTTTTTTTTTTGAAACTTTCTACGATTTCAAACCAAAGTTCGAACAAATTATTACATGGCTCGTTCAGCTTATGATGTATAAAAATTTCGAGAATGAGGTTACATTTTTTTAATCACCTAACTTATTGATTTCCCAGTTTGGTATCATACGCGTTCGATTTTTTAACACGACTAATTTAGGATTATAATCGCATAGCATCCATGGAACAGGCCAAAATTTAGAAGGGAAAAAAAAGAAAGAAAAGGGATCGATTTACTTAACTACACTTATGTGTTTTGACGAGATCTACAATATGGACGGAACAGATTGTTGAATTAGGTCCGACAAGAAGCCAACAAATAGCCAACTGCAGGTTTTGCAATTTTTGGTCAAATTTCACAAGATATTGATCCCTCTTCCTTTATTTCTTGTCTCTGAATTTCGATGGTTTTAAAATTAAAGCCAACAATTGGTTGGAGATTGTCAAACTCTTGACTACTCGAACCACCATATCTTCTCACGAAGCTGATGGGCTCCACCACTTACATTATTGCCTCCCAGAAGAGAGAAATTTTTCAGTGCCGAGTGGGTATCTGTCCGCTAGGCACTCCTAAGCCGTCCCGTTTGATACACTTTTGGATGGCTCAGATTGAAACATTCTCTTTCTTTTCACCCCTCCTTTTTCTCTTTCTTTTTTCTCTCTCCAAATCCGAGTCGTCCAAAATCGTATCAGACGGCTCGGATGTGCCGAACGGATACAACGTAGTACCACCCGAGCTTAAAAATTTCTCCACAGAAGAAGCTGTGATATTTTCCCCATGTTGTTGGAGATCAATCGGGTAGCTGTATCTCTAAAGGCATGCATCATGCGTTAAAGGGGAAATCTTTTTGGAAAAAATAAAAAACAAAAAACAAAAAACTAGAGATAACTAGAAAACTTTAATCGAGCAAAATTCTAACCCTTTGATCGTCAAAATGAGTCCGGTTTAGTGTTTTGTAAATTCAGTTTATCAAGAACAATTACACATTTACGTGAATCTAATAAAAATTAAAGTAAAACGATCCCATTTTTTTTTCTCCTTCTAATAAAAACAAGAAAGAGAGTAAAAAGTGCTTAGCGGTAGGCCAATTTGGGTTTTGAACATTTGTCAATTTTTTTTTAAAAATAACTCTCGGTATAATGTACATTGGGGTGCACGGTGCGCCTCAACTAATTGCTAGATGATTCTGAACCACCATACAAGTTCATACTGGCTAGCTAAAACTCGTGCTACGCACAACATGATAGAACATAAGTTTTTGGTTCTTTTACCCAAAAATAAAAAATGTTTTTGGTTCGGACCCTTTATTTTTTGTGTTCTTTAGCATGAGCCCGTTGGAGATTTGGGAAAAATCCTACTGGAGTATATTGAAAAGAGAACAGAGATAGGCAATTTTTTTTTCTTCATAATTTTGTAAAATATCTATATATGTCGGATCAACTTTTTAAAATAAAAAAAGTCAAATCACTGGTAAATATAAAATATACAAGAATAAATTATTTGATAGTGTAAGAATATTGCTCTACTCCATCCACGATACATGTAAGATTTAATTAATTCCTTTAGTATCACAAATTGAGACAAAAGAAATATGTTACGTATGATAATTGTTATTTTATTTTAAAGAAATGAAAGTAAAGGTAAGATTTCACAAATGGTCTATTTAGTTTGCTCAAAATCTAAATTTCGTCCCTCTGATAAGATAAATGCCAACTTTAACCATGAAGATGAGAGTTGAAAATAAGTATAGATTCGGAGATTCACGAGTAAGTCAATCTTTCAAATTGCTGCTGAATCCATTGGCAGACAAGAGACAACTTGGCAAATTGAAACATCTTAGTAGCCAGAGGAAAAGAAAGCAAAAGTGAATTTCGTAGTAGCGACAAGTGAAATTGAGAATAGCTTAAATAGTAAAAAACAGGATTGAGGGAGAGCAATACAAGCGTCGTGTTGCTAGGCGAAGTGGTGGAATGCTACACTCTAGATGGCTAAAGTCCAGTAGCCGAAAACATCACTAGCTTACGCTTTGTCTTCAATTCTGTGTGTTCACATCATGCCGTCAACAAATTTAAAAAACTATGGGTTAAAATTGACACAAGTCACACTAGAGGGAAGAAATTCAAATTTCATTTAAACTAGAGATTCTATTTCCAAAATTTCTCCATAATATGGAGAACCTAATAGGTTCATATAGTCAAGGTACGAAGTAAATAAATAAAAACGATCGAGCAATATAAATAATTTTAAAAACACTTCTCTGGTTATAAGTGTGTCCGGAACCGTTAGATGCACGTAACTTTAAAACACAGCATGCATGCACATTAGGGGGTGTTTTCACTAATAAAAATCACAAAAAACTTAACGCATATTACCATCTCGTTTTCAATAACAAAAAAATTTCAGCATTTTACCATTTCGTTTCCACTAAAAAAAAAATTGTCAAGAAAAACTTTTTTTATTACAATAACTCTACTCACAAAACCATCAACAACTTATTCATTACCGGAAATAACTTGATATTTTTCAACAACTTATTCACTATCCGAAATACCTAACAATTTTTCAACCACAAATAAAATATTACTCCCTCCGTCCCTTTTTAAATGTCCTGCTTCGTAACTCCAACTTATTAAAAAGACATCATCATTATACCTTTCACATCAACTTTTTCCTCCACTTTCCCTACTTACCCATCATCATTACACTTTTATTCACTAACTTTTCAAAATGGAATCTACTTTTAGAGACAAAATAGACAATTCACCAACTTTTACTCACTAACTTTATAAAATGGACACTTATTAAGGGACAGCCCAAAATGGAATACTGGACTGTAATAAAGGGACGGAGGGAGTAAAAATCTACAAAATTTTCACTACCGGAAGCACCTCTCAATGGTTCCGATCACAATTGTATGAGAAATTTTTCAGTGTCGGGTGGGTACCACGTGTTGTTTGCTCGGCATATCCGAGTTGTCCAATGTATTTTTGGAGGCTAGAATTTGGGGAGAGAAAAAAAATAAAAATTGGGGAGAGAAAAAGGAGAGAGAAAGAGGAGGGGTGAGGGGAGAGAGAATGTTTTAATCTGAACAGTCCAAAAGTGTATCGGATGGCTTGGGAGTGTCGAGTGGGCACCATGTGAGATATAACCCCCGCACCCAAAAATTTCTCCAATTGTTTGAACTGTATTCGTAGACTTTTTGGAAACAAACGAAATCAATCCTCAAAAATTCGATAAAGACACGGAGACGAGAGCGAGAGAGAAAGAGAGAGAGAGAGCGCAGAAGGGAAGACAACAATGGCTTCTCATTGTGTGATGAACAAGCCCTTGACCCCTCTCAGCAACCCTACTTCAAAACCTCCATTCCTGAGTAATAAAACTAGCACTTGTTTTAGGTTCACTTCTCAAAGCCTAAAGAAATCTGTAAAGGTCTCTTCTTTTCGTCCAATAGTATGCAAAGCTGTTTCTTTCGATAACCAAACTGAGATTCAAGCCCTGAACATTGCCGAAGACGTCAGTCAGGTGAGAGAAAATTCAACTCTTCTCTAGCTCCAAATCTCAAGAGTTTTAAATGGGGATATTTTTATATTGTCATTTTGTTTTCCTTTAGATAGTTTATTGGAATTAAGTCCCTTTTTATTTTTTTTTGGGTACTTCGGGGAATTTGAACTGGGTTGTTGCTAATTCATATTGGGTTTTGATTGTGAATTGGCAACTTTAGATGGGACTTGTGAAAGTCAACTCTTCCTGTGAGAATGAGATGGGAAATTTGTTTACTTTTAATTACCAAAAAAATGAAAATTTGTTTAGCTTCTTTGTAAAGTCGATGTTGATGTCTCTTTTTTTTTTTTTTTTTTAACAATGGTTATGTTTGATGTTGAATTGACAAGAATAAATATGAACGAGGACACGGTTTGCTTATCTGATTGATGAGTAGTATGTATGTATGTATGTTTATTTCGTTATAGTCATATATTTAGCATTCTTGTTTCTTAAAATCTGATACGAATGCAATTTAGTGATTTTATGAAGTTTGTGCATCATGTAATTTTGTCCGGCCGAGGTCATCTATATGCTTATTGGTAGTATTATGTCACTATTATCAATTGAGGTGCGATGAATCCAGTGTGTTCTTTTCCTTGCCTTTACCATTGCAATCATTTTATATGATCAACTTTGTTTAGAATGCTCATGGAACTATGGAAGTATGGCATGGGTTGATGGAGGAAAATAAGTAAATGCTAGTATTAAATGGGCTAGGATTATAGTTTGATGACTTAAAAGTATACAAATGTCATCCTTTTAATGACTGTAAGGACAGTTTTGTGTGATAATATTATTTAAGATGCGTGTTTTATAGAGTCATCTTGTATTTGGATATTGTGCTTGTGTCTTTTTGGACCTTTTCTTCGATAAGAGATTATGGATGTTATTTCGGTAAATACAGTCACCATGTGTATATTTACCTTTTTGCTTTTGTTGCTTGGTGACAGCTTATTGGGAGAACCCCGATGGTGTTCTTGAATAAAATTGTTAAGGGGTCTCTTGCAAACATAGCTGCCAAGCTTGAGATCATGGAGCCGTGCTGTAGTGTCAAGGACAGGTACGAAGCAATCTTTTTTTGTTTGTTTTTCCAGATATTTGGATATTTTGAAGATTATGTTCATATCTAGCAAGCTTGTTGTAGGCATGTCTGTCTAGATCCACGATGTGCCCTGACACGTGGCGGCTATTTAGCCTGGCCCCACCTTGGGTGACATATGGACTGGACTTGAGAACATGTCTCCACCCTTCCTTGAAGAATGTTCTCCTTTGCCAAGGCCTCCAAGCCATATGCCTCCTTGACATCAAAAAGATAGTAGATGACCCTCGACACCCTTGCATTGAAATCGAGGGCACACTCACCCCGTTTAGGCTTTGAGTAGGGCCCAAATACCTTGTGTAGGACAACGATACGTGGATTGAAAGCTAGAGTTGGAGCTTGTTGGGGCAAGGCCGCAAGGCAATCCCCCTTCTTGAGGAGGGCTCCCTCCCCTGGACCCAGCTAAAAAAGGGGATCAAGATGGATGTCGGATGATGACTAGAACTAACATCCATCCTCTGTCACTGATCCTGTCAGATCGTGGCTGAGTTGATCAGGGTTGTGTAGCATGACTGCCATAGGGTTTTCTGTTCAAGGACGCCTTGTATAGCCATGAACCACGATCTCCATTGAGTGTTAGAGACATGCCCACGAACTACGAGTCCACTACTCGTCCGACGAACACCAAAGAGAGGATGCCACCTATCCTCTCTAGGGATGGCGATTGTCCCCGTCCTAGTCTCCGACCTCCCGCCCTGATTAGAGTGGGTATTCTATGATCGATACGAAAACAAGGTGGGGATAGCATTTGCTTCCCCGCCCTGTTTTACTCGCACAGCCCCCGATTATAGTAATTAATTTGTTTTATATTTCTAGTTTTCTACATCCATGTAGATTTCATTTGTTCAAAAATAATAACGAGTAGAATACCATTGATAAATCCAATTCAGTTCTTTGTTTTCTTGTTTATATCTTATTAACTCATTACTGATACAAATTATTCTTGTCAAAATCCTCTGAAGAGAACAAAGTTGGTGCAAATAGCAATGGTGAATGGGGAGTCGATTATACACCGGCCCCACCGCCTCCCCTATTTTCCATGCTCCGACTTCATCCCGATATGGAACAGGAGTTAGACGGGTACCATAAATCCGACTCGGCCCTGCCCCATTGCCATCCCTAGTCCTCACGAGAGTGGTCTCCTCGTTTTATGTGTTCGGGGCTACATCCCCATGCGAGATAGATAAGAATCCAAATCATCTTGTACATTGGTCTCTCTCTCTCTCTGGTTGTGCTAACTCTCATTTTTCTGCCTCCACTGGTGCTGTGCCATCTAGAGCCTACCTTCTTCTAGTCTCTACGTTATCTACACTCGTCTAGACAAGTGGAAGTCCTGAATTTATTTCAAATTCTATAGAAGCCATCATATTATGTGGTTCAATATCGTATGATTATGGTTGTTTTGAACATAACGTTTGGGTCTTGCACTAGGGTACAACAGCAATGTTGCATTGCATGAATTTTACTCTATATTGTTCTTCCGAACAAGGTTAGGAAACCCGTAGATTATACTGATTCTCTAATGGTCCTAGTGAGGTATATGATAACAGAAGGGAATATGATTCTTGATAAATGTGTGTCTCCCTTTCTAGACAAAGGGAAAGAGTAATAAGGAACACATTTTGAGTCTACAATTTGATTCTGAGCGCTGTCTAGAAGTATTCGGTTTAAGACAGGGATGAATGAGTTTACTTATTTGTTTTCCTTTTGGTTTCAGGATAGGATACAGCATGATTACTGAGGCTGAGAAGGAGGGTCTTATAACACCAGGGAAGGTAATAAAATTATGAATACAACCCTTACACTAGGTTAAGGATGTTTTCAATCCACTTGATGCACCTTGCCTAATTTGTTTGGTTTGATGTGGAGTATGGACCCCATGACATAGATCTTATGAGTAGAACTGAACATGGATGCATATAACACCTTTTGTTGTATATTCTTCCATTTAGCTTACAATGCTTCCCTTCAATATGCGGAAAAAAATTAAGGTCCACTCCAGCTGAAGATGTTTGCCATTCTCGATGTATTTGGTTTCTGGCTCAGTTGATTTAACAGACATGGAACAACCTATGAAGCCTATGCGTTGTGGATTAATGGCTTGGACTTTATCAAGTGCTGATAGGCTTTGTTCAGGTGGATGAGGTTGACTGTTTTGGGAACACCTATGTTTCAAAACATAGAATTAGCGATCCATAGCTATCTTGGAGTTTGTTCTACTTGTTTCCTTGATACTCTAAGAGAGAAAAATAAACTGTAAAGAACCAAGAGATGGAGCTTTAATAGGACAACTGTAAAAGCTGATTTGTTATAATCCTTATGGTTCGTTCTAGGGGACACTGATAGAATGCTCTCCTGTCATTTCTTTTGGTCTTGCTGCAAAAAATTGGGTTCTCCTTTCCCTGGGACCACAAGTGCAAGGAGGTACATATCGTCCACCTTAGGCCATAGCTGAAATTGGAAGGGAAATTCAACAATGGGATTGTACAGCCAACGTCAACCCGGGTAGGAAAGTATTACCAGCAATATATCATTGTTTAAGTCACGAATAATCACGAATCATTCAGATGTTCATGTCCATGCACACTATTATAGTTTTTCTCAAAACTTCTAGGTCCATCACCTTTGACAGGATATTTTCCTCTGCATATGTGTTAAACAAGTTGTCTGCTTGGTCATGCATCCTGTAAAATAGTTCGAGTCTTTACTGGCATATCTCTGGAGACTGTAAAAAGCCTTTTAACCCACCAAAGCAACAACTATCTCATTGCGAATGGCACATGTGAGAAATGAGTTCATCATACATTGATAAAAGAATATTGATCTTTTGGCACCTTTTCTCTCTGTTCTTTTCTATTTGTGTATGTAAGAAACGAGTTCATCATGCAAGGTGGCACATATGCTTCTCAATCTGTTTTTCTATCTATTACATGAGGTCATTACTGTAACAACAGACAAATCTTTGGTTATCAAAAGAAGGTAGCAATATACTAGATTTCTTTATCTCTGGTTACTCTTCCTGCGTATGACATTTACTCCGTAAGGCAACTTTGTTTGAGTCAATACCTTGATATTGCTTCAATTGAAATTGACATTATCCCGTCTTTCATTCTAATTTTGCTATTGTCTCCTTTTGTTCTCTTGTTCTCCTCCTCTCTCTCTAGAGTATTCTGGTGGAGCCTACAAGTGGAAACACTGGCATTGGCCTCGCTTTTATAGCAGCTTCAAAAGGGTATAAGCTCATCTTGACAATGCCCACTTCTATGAGTCTGGAGAGAAGGGTTCTTATGAAAGCTTTTGGGGCTGAGCTTGTTTTGACTGATTCTGCTACGGGCATGAAGGGAGCAGTTCAGAAAGCTGAAGAAATTTTGAATAGCACCCCAAATGCCTACATGCTTCAACAATTTGACAATCCAGCAAATCCAAAGGTAATTAAATTTTTTTTTTTTCTGCGCGCCATGTTTTTTTTTTATAGTCACTAGAAGGCTAGTCTTGCTCCAGGATTTATATTACTATCGAAATGTCTATTAGGAAATTATTTCTCGTTGTTATGTACTTGTGGACACGTCTATTTTCCGCAACTCTACCGTTCGACTTCTCAATCTGGGCCTGATGGGATCAGTTTAATTTTTTATTGCATTACTTAGGTCCTTCATTCTCCTGGATCGTCCTTATTTCAGCAGGTCATAGTTGGCACCCAAGTGCACACAAGGCCTAAAACTACTATCCTATTTGTTGGTATTTATCTTTATACATATCCATAATATTTGGGATTCTACTAGAGTAAATTGCTTGGATGTTTACAATATTAGCGTATCTATGGTCAGATGGCTTGGACCTTCTACAGTTCTACCTAGGCATCTTGTTGGCAAAAATAGGTGCTAGTGTTGTGGCTTCATGTTAGATAGTATGGTGCTGTTTCTCTATCCTCTGATGTCATAATTTGGAGAGAACGCTTTGTGTTGGATATTTCTGTTTATCCACAATGGGGCAGTGGTTTTGTTCTATTCCAAATTGGTATTGTTTACAGGGTGATAGAATAGATATCCTACTTCTAGCTAAAGAGTCGAAACTGGATTTGATTTTTTTCCAACTTCTAAAAAGAGTTGGAAGTAGATTTGATGTAGAAGTTATGAACTATTTCGGTTCATGAACTCCGTTTTTTTCTTTGATGTCTTAATTTGAAATTTCAGTTCCTTCTATTTTTTGCAGGTTCACTATGAGACAACTGGTCCTGAGATCTGGGAAGATACAAGAGGCAAGGTGGATTTTTTTGTTGCAGGGATTGGCACTGGTGGAACAATTAGTGGGGTTGGTCGGTTCCTTAAAGAGAAAAACCCTAGCGTAAAGGTACTTCGCTTTGCCTTTTATATTGGCCAAACGAACTTATAAAAGAATTTTTACATGTTTATATTCATTGGAGCCACTGTAATACTACATTCTTTGCGTAAATGAGATGGAGCCAAAATGGTTTTGCAAGTCTTTGCGAAAGTTTGCACGGGAAATGTTTACAAACATAAGTTCCTTTTGTACTTGTGCTCTCTCCTGTTTTTCATTGTCCTCATGTTGTATCAGGTAATTGGTGTAGAACCTCTAGAAAGCAACATACTTTCTGGTGGGAAGCCTGGTAAGACAGCAAGTGAACATTGTCATTATTATTATTACTACTACTACTTTTTGTGTTTGAACATCGTTTCTAGGGTCTTGTTCTAGCTTTAACCATCTGAAATGCAGGGCCTCACAAAATTCAAGGAATTGGAGCAGGTTTCATACCAAGAAATTTGGATCAAGATGTGGTTGATGAAGTCATACAGGTCTAATGCTTATTTTACCATTATGATTTCCTTTGATTTGGATGTTTGTTTTACATGCACCATGAATTAAACAATATCCCATAGGCCGTAGTTACCTTGTTGCTCAGATGCTACTTCCAGTGTTCTTGGGTATTTCTGAGTGACCCCTTCTTATTTTTTCTTTTCGACTGTGTCATTCATATTCCTGAAATTTAGTTCGAGTCCCCTTCCTGGGAATTTTTATTGTGCTACAATGTTTGTTGTTGATGAACATGTTCAGCATAATAGTATAAGCATTGCCAATGACGACCTGAAATACTGCTTACACAATCATTCTACTTGGGTCTTTTCAGCACCATAACAGCTATGGGGTACAACTGTCACCATGAGTTATAGCCACAACTAACATTCTTACGTCCGCACAAACTTGTGGTGACACATGTTTGAGTAAATGACAGGTTGAAGTTGTTAAACCTTTGTAACTGAATGATGGGATAGAAGCCGGCTTCTGAATACATGTAGCAAAATCTTGTTAGGGTTTTCATGTTTTGGAACTCAACAAAGAACCATTTAATAGAATTGATTCCTGACCAACAAAATCTACATCCTTTGAGTTAAATTCTGGTGTGTGAATTACACCTGGGAGCATGACTACAATGCATTCATAGTGAAGGAACTTGGCATGCATGATTTATGAATTCTTAGGGTGATGCAGATAGCTATGATGCACATTGACCACTTATGTAAGATTACCTTTGGCCATAAACCAAAAATGTTGAATTGCTCTCCAATTTTTAAGTGGTTTATATAACCACTTTTATGAGAAGTTATCTTTCTATCTTGGTTTTTGTCTGGCTGTCCCCTGTGAGGTGCTCATGTGATGTGTAGCACACTCGTTTCAGGAGTATGGATTTTCTTATTTTCGAATTTGTCATTGATTTTGTGTGTTAAGTTCTGTTCTACAACTGTTATTATATAGATGATGGTGCCAGATTTTGCTGTATAGATTGTCTCATTTCTCGTGGCATGTTATTAAATCCAGATATCTAGCAATGAAGCTATTGAAAATGCAAAGCAGCTGGCACTCCAAGAGGGCTTGTTGGTTAGTGTTTCTTGTTAATTTGTAGACCTTCACTATAACGTGTGAGGAAAAGTTGATCAAAGATGTTGTATTCTGTTTTCCTTGCTTTTTCTATGTAAAAATGCAAAAACAAATAGCTGGACATACTTCTGTGTTTATGCTATTGAAAAATGGTGGTGCTCAAAAGTTTGTAGTTGTTTCTCTGTTTTTCCCCTGTATATCTACCATAAATAGTCGGGATTATTTGTAGTTTATCTTCCTCATATCTTACTTCATTTCTTTATCAGGTTGGAATTTCTTCTGGAGCAGCTGCAGCAGCTGCTCTCAAGGTTGGAAAGAGACCTGAGAATGCAGGAAAACTTATTGTGGTATGCATCTTTGCAGTTTCTCCTTTTTGTTGATATCTACTACTTGCGATTTTATCCAATTAGAGTTGAGAAGAAGTCTTGGAAAATTGAACTTTGTCATTCAAAATTTTCTTCGGCCATATCCTTAGTTAAAACTCATACTACATGCCATCCCTTTCTCCTAATTGTAGAGTCTTCAATTTCAAGTTAAGAATGTCCGGAGAGGCCTTTTTGCGGGCTAGAAGGCCGGTTCCCCATCTCTCATGTGTGATTGGGATTCGGCCCTCATCTTGATTACTGCTTCAGGAGGTTCTGTTGCTCATCATCAAACCACCTCATAAAACTTTCCTTTCCATCCTAGCCTTAGCTGGTGTCACTTTTCAGTGGTTGATATTTCACTCACTTCATTTAAATATTCTCGTAAACCGTAGTAAAACTTGCTCCATTATTTTTCCCAATTTGAATTTAACTCCTTTCGGCTCTAAACATCATGTCTAAAGTTTTGTAATTTCTAATTTCCATTTTAGTTTTGAAATCTTTGAAAAAGATATACCACGGCAGGTAAGGAAATTGCTCATCAACCTATTGAGTCCATAAGTCGAAGTTGTTTATGTTCAGTGGAAAAGTTAACCAACTTGAGATCCTTGCATAGGGATTGCCTTGAGATCTTTATCCTGTGATTCAGTTCTCTTAGGAAAATTAACTTGTTTTCAGTGGTAATGTGTTAATTAACTTGTTTTCAGTCTTATATCCTAGAAGTTTGTAGTTGACTTTGAGGGTACTAATCCATGATTCTGTGGGGTGCTTGTACTGATAGTTGGAAAACAAATGACAAAACCAAGGGAAGAATTCACTCTCCCCACTTTTGTTTGGGTCAATGTGCCCATCTTCCTAATATTAAAATTTAGCACATGTTAACGGATTCGGCTACGGGTCTTGGGTGCAGATATGCTTTTCGTTTTCTTGGATGAATGGTGTTTACAAGGTGCCCGATAGGAGTTCTATGCGTACTTGATGATAAATTCGAATTCCAAGGTGTACTTGATAGGAGAATGTCCAACTAAATATGCCGGACATAGATCTCATACATTAAGAGTGTTGAATGTTGGACAAAGGAAGAGTGGAAAAAGGGTTCGAAAGCTTGAGGAGCTCCCTGCTATTAAGAGCTATCTATTATCAAAGCCTATTTTTGTTTTGTGAATCTCAAGAGTCAGGAATATTACAAGGAATTGTGTCATTTCTCTTGCTATGCTTGATAGTGAGATTTCTGTCATTTAATTCTCTTGCTATGCTTGATAGTGAGATTTCTTATTTAGGCTATCGGTTGATACTTTCTGGTTACGAACTTGTAATTGCCTTGTCATGACATGATTTGGAAACCATTTGTGCAGAATGGCTGGGCCGTGAATAATCACTGTCCTAAACTAGTTCCGAACGTCATGTCTAAACACCTTTTCCTATCACTGGTTCCTCAACTATAACAAACACTGTGAAATATAGGAATATGCAGTTCGAATTTTTGAGATCTTCAAATGTTTGCAGGTTGTTTTCCCGAGCTTCGGTGAACGATACCTCTCATCTGTTCTTTTCCAATCGATACGAGAAGAATGCGAGAAAATGCAACCGGAGCCTTGAATAACATTTTGCAAGTCCCAACAGAATAGTTTATATGGTCTGCACACGGTAGTTAAGGTTTGCTCACAATTTTCAACTCAATTGTCTGTTATCCCACTTTGAGAGGTTATGCTGCAATTGAGATCATGCCATATAGCCGAGTTTTATTAGATTGCTTCTTTACTATTGGTTGGTAAATGTTATTGGTTTCCAGTTGATATAATTAGCTGCAAAGATGGAGTGGTTTTAAGTTGGATTAATGGATCAAGCCTTTGGCTGCAATGGCGATTTTCACTTTAGAGTTTCCTTTTGGTTTGGATATGTTATATTTATTCCTGGCATACATAAGTAGTTTTTATTTCTTAGCTCGAGGGGGTCCCGTTCCAAATGCGAAGTATTATTACTACAGATAATACTAACCCCTAACACAATCATGTTTTGGGCGTAGACGATGTATGTTCTAGAGAAAGTGATGTTAGAAACAACTTTCTTGTTCTCATTTGGCTGTGTTGCCGACATTCCTGATTTGTATCACAGGAGGAGGTATAGAAATGGTCTCTCCTTACTGAGAGATAGGTTTTGTGTCGAATGTTCACCCCGTTCCACGTGTCTAGCTAAACCAAACATTATGCATATTCGTTTAAGGGTTTAAATACATATCCATGTTGAATTGTACTAATTTTTACCGCGATTATTGAATTGTTATTTCTCACCCTATGGATGTAGGCACAGTACCGAACCACATATAACCGTGTTTTCTTGTGTCGTGCGATTGTTTTTGCTGAGTTTCACATCGGAAAACAGAGTAGGGGATCTTGGGTTACATTATTGAGCTACAGATTCTCCGAGGTGTTTTCCTTAGTGCATCAAGAAACCATTTACATCATCTAGCTAAAGTATTTTTTAATTTTTTTGGAATGGGAAGGACAATAGTAAGTATTTTGATAATAAAGGATTGGGTTAGATGATTTTACTGTTCGTGCTAATTCTCTCTATACATCTTTCTTTCGTCTTCATTTCAAATATTCTCAGTTTTCCCCTACTCAATTTGTACTTTCAATCCATATTCAACACTATCTTCATTTCCAAGAGGATTTGAGAGGACAATATTTTTGATGATATAGTATATTTTTTTTGTGCTTCTGTATTTGGAGTATCAAACTCCATCCTCTCAAGTTGAGGAATAAATGGAGGGATGATCAGAGCAGACCACTTGATTTAAGTTCCACGACGGCACATCAAATGTCATGTATAGAAGAAAGCGAGCGTGTCCCCAAACTATAAGGTTTGTTGTGTTAGTTATAGTTTAGTGTAGCGTAATTGACTCGATCATGATATGGAGAGGTCGAACTGTCTCACGAGCGGGTTTACAACATGAAAGTCCTAGTTAATGACAGTTTGTGGTACTTTTGTTACAGTCTCTTCTGTAGTCGCGGGATAATGGCAGTGTACTTACCAAAAACGTATGTTCTTCTTTCGTTCTTTTTTTGCCCTTTTGGATTGTGTATGTATAGCAGCAACTCCGTATAAGCATCTACACTCACGGATTTTTTGTTCATGGGTTTCAATCGTGGCTTCTCAGTTCTCACCATATTTTGTTGTCAAAAAATTGTGAGAAAGCATGAATAGCGTGGTATGTGAACAAAACAAGCATGAGGGCTGAAAAGCACTAAGAAACAAACTAATAGTAACGAAGTTAGTTGGGTTTGGCTCGTATCTGGTGGGAATTTGAACTGCTTTATAATCCAAGTCGAGGGTAGAGTTTGGCAACAGCCGTCTGATGCAAAGGACATTCATGTTCGTCGAGTTCCTCGTTCGCTTTTGTTCGGATTCCATATAACTTTGAGTATTGTGACGTGCGATCATGGGTTCCATTGTGGCTTCTTACAATATTTTGGTCAAAAGAGTTGTTTGAAAGCATGATCAATATATAGCATGGCATGTGAACAAACTCAAGGGCTAAAAAGTGTTGGGAAGTAAACTAATACTCCTACTACTAGCAAACTCAAGGGCTAAAAAGCCTGGCTTATTGGCGGGAAAGTCATTTGCTTGTTTGGCTTATTGGCGGGAAAGCCACTTGGCTTATTTAGCCGAACAGCCCCTTAGTTAGGGGTTTGGCTGATGCCTACTTGTGAAAATTTAAAACAGCTTTTGTTTGATTAGCTAGGAACCACCAACTGTGGATTCCACACATGCAAAAGCAGAAACAGTTGATATTCTATGCAAACACGTTGTGTAAAGAGGAGAATACCAATGAATGGAAATCTATTATTGCTAATTGGTGGAGCAGTCTAAAGAGAGGGTTCTTAAACAAATTAAAGTAGACATGTGACTTTGATAGGCAAAACTCCTAACTCTTGATGTTTTTTCTATGCATCAAATTGCACATGGAGGAAGAAAAATTAAATACTAGTATTGATTGCAACTTTTGTATTAAATTATAGCTGAAATGGTGTTGAAAGCAAATTGTTTTTTAAGGAGGTGTAGAAAGCAATGGTGTAGAACGCAACTTCTTTTTGTAATTTTTGCTTTTGTTTTTATATTAATGGGTTGATCTTTTCCCTCTAAAAAAAAGAGTAGGTGGTTCACTTCAGCCCAGATAAATCTTTTTTTTGAACGGCGAAGAGAATTTTATTGATAGGCGAGAAAAGTACAATTTAAAGTGCAAAAAAGCATCACAACGCAGATAGTTTATGAAGGTATTTGTTTATTTGTTCTTTGTTTTTTTTGTTTTCCAAGCTAGGTGGTTTATAACCTTTTGAATAAATTGTACACACATTTACAAGAATAAAGTGGTAGCCGAGAAATAAGACAACAAATACCCAGACGATTAGAGATAACGCGCTAACAAAGAGATAACGTGCTATCATTGATAGCAAGAAAAGTACAATGTGTTATTGTTGTTACAATAATTAAGACACGCCAACGACGAGCGAAGGCCAAACAAGAGCCTAATGATCAGAACACAAATTAAATTGCATACATTCACATGAATGGTGCTACTGGAATAGATATAAAATCTGTACCAGTGGGTACAAACCGCTTTTTTGTCCCGTTTTGAGTCTCAAAAAAATGATCGGAACCGTTCATTTTGTTTAAAATACTTTGTTTACGGCTCTTATGAAAAATAAGCTCAATCCGATATCGCTTAAAGCACCTACAAAATGTTCAACTTTGTCCCAGAATTCAAGCTTGAATTCTAAAGCAAAGTTTGGATGTTTAGTAAATGCTTTTACCTATACCAGATTGAGCTTATTTTTTGTAAGAATCATAAGCAAAATATTTTAAACAAAATGAGCAGCTCCGATTACAATATTTTTTTTAGACCAAAAAATAGATTTGTACCCATTGGTATAGATTTTATATCTGTACCATTAGACTTTCTGCATTCGCACGCATTGAGGGACCACCCACTCTGAACAGTTCTGTGCGTGTGGGGTATTAATTCATGTGAGTGTTACACTAAGGTTGGGGATGCTAGGGTCACACTCAACATTACTAGAATAAAGTCAATAAATAATTAGCCATAGATATAGCGCCAAATAAACATTCAAAGAACAAATGTGTACTATATCGGCACCCCCAAACCTTAAAAATTAAAACTAATGTTATCATTGAAAGACAATAATTTTGTACATCAAAAGTACTAATTTTATTTTAAATTATTCATAGTCTAGCTTCTCCAAGACCAGGAGACAAAGAGTGACCATTTTAGGTAGGCTCAATTATTAGTAAAGATGGAGAGATTGCCGATGATGTAGTTTATATAATCCAAGTGAGGTGGCTCAAGTGGAGGAGTGCTACTGAAGTACTATGTGACAAGAAAGTACCCACAAAATTGAGGAAAAAATTCTATAGAACTACCATAAGACCAGCGATACTTTACGAGACAGAATGTTGGCCTATTAAGAAACAACATGTGAGCAAAATGAGTGTAACAGAAATGAGGATGTTGAGGTGGATTAGAAATGAAATGGTTTGTGAGATGGTAGGTTTCGCACCTCTAGAGGAGAAGATGAGGGAAAATAAGCTAAGTGGTTTGGATATATCTATCGTAGACCTAGAGATGCCGTAGTTAAGAGAGTGGATATGATAGCTTTGGATAACAACGTTACAGGGAGGGGAAGACCTAAATTGACATTAGATACTGTTGTGCAAAAATATGAGTCTAATAGGTTTGAGTGAACAAGTGGCCCTTGACACGTTTGTGTTAAAAAACCAAAGTCTATGGAGGGCTAAGATTCCTCAGAATGCTTCTTGGATGGTTCGTAAGCTCTTGAAGCTTAGGGATATTGCTCAACCTTGGATTCGATACGTGATTGGTGATGGTAAGTCTACTTATCTTTGGGCTGATAACTGGCATAATTTGGGCCCCCTCTACAAACGATTTGGTGATTCTAGGGACTTCAATGTGGGTAGACCTTTATCTGCAAAGGTCTCTTCAATTATCCATAATGGTGTGTGGAAGTGGCCTCGTCCACGTAGTGCTATTACGCGAGAAATTGTCTCAAAAACTGATCCATCTTTGCTTCCTAATGCTTCTGTTCCTGATACAGTGAGATGAACTCTTGGTAACTCTAGGGTATTCTTTGCTAAGTCAGCATGGCAGGAGATGAGTCACACTTTCCCTTTAGTTCCTTGGTCTAAATGTGTCTGGTTCTCTCATTACGTACCACGCTGGGTTTTTATTGAGTGGCTGGCCTTTTTGGGACGTCTCTCTACTAAGGATAGACTTCATAGATGGGGGGTGGTGGGAGATCAAAGATGTCCATTTTGTCAAAGTGTAGATGAATCACATGATCACTTATTCTTTGCTTGTGAGTTTTCCAGTGCGGTATGGGATATCCTCTTACAGCGGAACAATGTTAGCCGTAGGAGTTCTGGGTTGTCTGAAGAAATGGCTTGGGTTATGAATCATAGGGCTGACGATTCGTATTCCAGTAGAGTATATAAACTTTCCTTGGCTGCTGCTATCTACTGGGTTTGGAGAGAAAGAAACAAGAGAATCTTTCAGGGTCATGGTGTTTCTTCTTTAGTTTTGGGTGGGCTGATTGTTGAGGAAGTCCGTGCTAGTTTATGTTCATGGAGAGGCTTGAGGATATGTGATGGTACGAGGTTGTTAGCTTGGTCTTGGAGTCTTAGTTCTCGCATATTTTCTATGTGAATATCTTTTTTGTTGGGTTTTGTTTTTTGGTTTTCCTAGGCAGCTAGGAATGTGTTAGTTCTGCCTGGGTTCCCGTTGTTGTTGGGATTCTCCTTTGTTTTTCGTTGGTTTGCTTTATAAAATGGTTAATTATCCAAAAAAAAAAAATGGCCCTTGACAGAGATCAATGAAAAAAAAGATTCATGTAACCGACGCCAATTGATTGGGACATAATGCTCGGTTTGGTTTATTCATAGTCTAGCTCCATATGAGATACTAAATGATAAAATACAATTGCAAAAAATTTGAATGGGGGTCGATTGTAGCACTATTCTCAACTAAGCATACGGACGGAGAGCTCATTTTACACAAAAATTGATTGGGTGACGCTCGATCCTACAGACGCTATATATGACCTGATTGCGTAACATTGCATATTGCATGAGATAATACTTCAATATGGCGCACAAACATGATCACTATATTGTTTGATTAATGCCTTTTCTTTTTTTATAACTCTCGAGCCAGCTTACGCGGATTTTGACTAATCTTAGGGGCTAAATCCCATTGTCTATACCGGTCGCTGGTATTGAACAGTTATCAGAGTACTTTAAAATTGTTTTTTTTCTTCAAATAAATTATAAATGTATATAAATTTTTTGATGTGAAAAACATCGATGGCGATAAAAGCAAAATAGTATGTGGTATCTCACTGATACCGGTACGTGTACCGATCTTCGATTGGAAATTTTTTTTCCAAAAAAATCTCCTCAAAGGAAAATACGTCTATGGAACAATTTTGACAAGAATTTGCGTTACCTAATCAAATTAATTCCTTACTATCACCAAATAGTTGCATAACCCGCTAAAATAAGTGACAAATGCAAAAATCACCGCAAAAACCCATTTGTAGCTGAACAGAATAATACGCCAATCATCAATGGTTTTTTTTTTTTGAAATGGCAAAATTTTTATTATAAACTCGACAAAGGGTATATCGAGGAAGCAAAGAAGGGCAAAACACCCACTTCATGATATTGATACATGAAGAAGAGCCAATCATCAATGTTATAACAAATGATCAGAATAATTAAAAATATGTGATCTCGATTCGCTAACGTTCTTATGTTTTAAGTACTTATTTTCTACTTTACAAGACAGGTTATTCTCTTACAATACATCACATTTAATTCAAAAAAATAAAAATTATTTTAGTTAGTGGAACATACCCTAATCCAACTATAAAGAATGCGTTACTCATGAACTATAACCATAAGATCCCTATAAATCTTGATAACTTCATTTTTAATTTCTGATAGACAACATACTATATGTAACTACACTAAAAAAGTACATGAAAAAAGGCATTACATTAGCTTTCTCTCTCGAGAAAGTCTTGAAACGCAACAATCCGTACAGTATTGTGCACAACAAGCTAATGTGGCACTGTTTCATCGGTCGTTAGGTAGATTGCTAATTTTCAACCACAATGAAGTAATGCTGTGTTGAATTTCAGACATGTTATGCACGATGATGTTGTGCATATTATCGTTTCTTGTACTGGCAAATTCTCTGATCAATATTGGACTAGCAAACAGTGGGGATGCGAGTGATGCACATGTAATCCTCTACTAGAAATTACTCATAACGGAAGGATGATGAGAGAGAGAGAGAGAGAGAAAGAGAGAGATGGGGCACCTTTATCAATGCAGTTAGGCCGCAGCACATGCCTTGCACCAGGCCCTTTTTCAAAAGGGATGATCGTCTATGCTGAAAAATCATGGCCTTGTTCGTTTAGCATATTTGGGTATTTTAGTTTTGGTAGTGGGTGGAGAGAGAAATAGGATAATGATTGGAGAAAGGGGTAATGAGTGGAGAAAGATAGAGAGATAAATGAAATTAATAATTGAAGAAATAGGATAATGATTGGAGAAAGATATAAGGTAATGATTGAAAAACATAGTTAAAACAAAGTAAATATGCTAAACGAACAAGGCCCATGTTTTTTGTGCCGAGAGGCTTTCCAGCCGTTGGATTTAAAATATAAAAAATAGTCACGCAATTCAACGGCAGAAAAACCTCTCGTCACTGAGGCACAAGATTTTTGGGACAGAAGAGATCGGACCCCCTTTTTTTGTATCCTGTTAGAAATAAAATTGTCTGTTTCGTAGAACGAAAACTTAAGAGAATATACATTTGTTACAAAAATTGAATTTACTTTCACATATTATTGAAGAAATTTAACGGTATCAAGTTATTTGTAAAAAAAGCCTGAAATAAAAAATGTATTATTTTTAAAAGTTCTCATTTTAGTATTTTACCGACCCAATAATTTTATTTTGAGGGTGCTAGCTAGTATTTTTAAATTAAGTTTCCCTGCCCTCTTTCGGTCCACACACATGCGTCAACTCTCAAAATTTAAAAAAATGGAGGAATTCTTTATCAATTGGGGTATTGAAACGAAATTAATAAAAAGCTGGCCTTATTTAATGCGAGTCTGTGAGCACAGGCCATCATCTATAGGCTACCACTTCTCTCCTTTCAATACCCATACTGCAGCATCACTTCCTTGCAATGAGCTCCAAGGAACCAGAAATACCCTCCTTCTCTTCCCCTTGCCTCTCCTCCAGGTCTCTCTCTCTCTCGATCGACATATACACATAGAAGTAGGAGGTTATGCTTCTGTTCGTTTGGTGATGGTGTTTCGGTTTTTATTTTGGTTTGCATTCGTTTTGGGTGTTTGCTTTTGAGGTTCCTAGTAGCGTCCATGTTCGTTTTTCCACGTTGGAGGTTTTCGTGTTGGAGGTGGCGTTTATAATTCGTCTTACAGTAGTTTCTTTGGTTTTGAGGTGCGTGTTTAGGAGGTTTGGCTTGGGTGGTTTTTGTAGGGTTTTTGCTTTTAATTGATTGGCGTCTTTCCTTCATGGTTTTTTCTTTGGGTCTCGGGTGGCGCTAGTCGTTGTGCCTTCTTCATCAGTTTTTAATCTTTGTATCTCTTTTTCAAAGATTAATAAATTTCTTTTGCCGAGCAAAAAAAAACATATATGGCTTAACATATCCTTTTTCGAAATAATAATTTTTCTATGGCAAGATAGTATAGTCAAATTAAGTTTTGAGAATTTAACAATATTTCTGGGAATCATCACAAGTCTAATTGGCGTGATTTTTTTTTTTCTTGGTGACAAATTTTTTTTCCCCTTTTGACTTCGATTTAGGAAAGATTTTGCAATTGTTAAATTTTAAGAACCCTTTTATGAAAGATTGACCCATGATTTTGAATTCTAATTTAGGTTGTGTTTTCTTTACTAGTTCTTTAATTAATTAAGAGAATAAAATGGAAGGTGAAGGAGGTGGGATAGAAATGCCAGGCGGATTTATCTTTGATATGTTTGACCTTTTTCTTTGCAAAAAATAAAGGGAGTGACACATGAACTACACATGCTTAGCATATACTAACGCAAATTAAAAATAAATACAAAACGAAAAGATGTAAATATAAGATTTCTATAATTATTATTGTTTCTATAATAGAGATATGATCGATATATCTCTAAAGGAGAAAATATGACTCAAAATTTTCTATAACGTTTATATTGATGTTATAATAGTAATATAACTTCACACAAAGTTTCCATATAGCATGATTTGGCTGGTAAGTTGTAGCGGAACTTCCATGTCAATATAAAAAAACACGAAGATGATGGCTTCTGTGTGCGCACAAAGATGCGGTTGCATGCCAAATCATTCTTGTTAGATTTCTTGGAGGGTTCCAACCTAAAACCAATTGGCAATAGTTGGAGTAGCCTTTAAAATTTATTAACCAAACTTGGGTGGCTTAGATGAGCGATGTGGGACAAGTCTAACAATTCTAATGGTGTTTTCTGCGTAAATACCATCCAGCTAGCCCCTTCTCCGGTTTGCTCACCGGTTCAGTTTTCAAAACATTGCTTTAACCTATATATAATATGGTTGTGCATGCATGCATGGACTTAAAATTGCAGATGGTGGTCCAAAGACACAGTAGCCATAGTCACAGGTGCAAACAAGGGCATAGGGTTTGCATTGGTGAAGAGATTTGCAGAGTTAGGACTGAGTGTCATCCTAACGGCTAGAGACAATGGGAGGGGACTTGAAGCAGTGGAGGCTCTCTTGGCTCAAGGACTCCATGTGCACTTCTTTAGGCTTGATGTTTCTGACCCTGCTTCAATCCAATCCTTTGTTTCTTGGTTCAAAGACAGATTTTCAGCCCTGGATATCCTGGTAAGTGGCCATAGCCGGTCCTAAGCTAAAACTTGTGCTGCGGCCGCTTTAGGTCTCTAATTTTTTTTGGAATTTCAGGGGTCCCTTTATACTTTTTTACCCCTTATAATAGTCCAACAAAAGAGCCTCATTTTTAATTTTCACTTTAAGCCTCTGAAAAGTCAGGGCCGGCTTTGATTAGTGGCTCACATTTTTCATGAAATTACATGTTTTTATTTATTTATTTCTTATATACGTAGAAAGCAAGAAGACTATAAACATGCCGAGCCTATACAAACGAGCTGAGTTTTAGAGTGTTGAGCTCGGCTCATTTACTATACAAGTCTAAAACTTGAACTCGAACTCGAACTTGACTTGATTACTAAACGAGTCAATCTGACCACACCCCTTAACGAGCCGAGTCTCGAATTGCTAATGAGCAGCTTGGTTCGTTTGCAGCGTAAGCAATATCATATCCCAATTGCTTTCTGACTCTTCCATTGATCAATTCTTATTTTTCAGGTAAATAATGCGGGAGTATCATTTAATGAAATCGGTGAAGACTGTGCGTCCATGGAGCATGTTGAAACGGTGGTCAACACCAATTTTTATGGAACAAAGTTGCTGACTGAGTCCCTCTTGCCCTTTTTTCGCTATTCCTCAAGCCGGATACTCAACGTTAGCTCTCGACTTGGCCTATTCGATGTAAGTGGCATAGCAGTGGTGAAATCAGAATTCTATTTTATGTAAGGTCAAAAACAAAAATAAATAGAAGTTTAGGACCAATTGAGAGCTCTATTATTGAATGGGGGACCCTGAGGGGACAACATGGGTATTGGCTACATTTGACTCATCCATGCTTGGCAATGGACGGTTCAGATTTCATCTCGGATGAACAGATCTTAGTCATTTAGCCGAGATGAAATCTGAGCCGTTCATTACTGAGCATGGACGGTTCGGATGGGCCCAACACCCATGCTAACCCCTTAGGGACAGCAGGGTCCCAGGTTAATATATTATGGAGTCAAAATAGCAAATATAGGGTCCAAAAATTTAAAATTCGTTATTCAAAAATCAAAGAAAGTGAGTCAAGTGACCCCATTTGTCTCTTAGTGGCTCCTCTCTTGATTGTAGTGCATTCGGTATGCTTCCATTTATCTCAATGTAAGATTCGGCCTCATTTTTGTTTTTTTATAGAATTCTCCAAACTTTTGTTGGTTTTGCTTTAAAATTTTCCAATTAATTTAAGAAAAAAATTATGGCTAAAAGCTAAAAGCAATTCACTAAAAATAATACTAATTCTGAAAAGATAGTTACAAAGTTTTATTTATTATGAGTATTTATTTTCTAAATTTTTTAACTTCAATTTGAATTTGTATTTGCTTTTGTGAATTCTTTTGTAGGGATGAATAATTAACCACATAAACTTGAATCAAAAGTTAAAGAAAATTTCACAAACCATGAGAATCGCGTTAAGAAATAATTAGTTTAGTCCAAGACACGTAAAAATCGCACCAAAAATTATTTCTGATTCTAGTAGATACAGTGGGAGCCACATTCGAATTTGAAGTAATTAATTTTGTTGTACAACTTTTTATTATGTTTATTTTTTGAAATTTCTAACATGTTATTACAGCAGAAGCTCAAAAACCAAAAGATAAAGGAGATACTTGAAGATGAAGAGAGACTATCTGTAGAACAAATCGACAGCATTGTAAACCTTTTCCTTCAAAACGTAAAGCAAGGAACATGGAAAACCCAAGGCTGGCCGGAAGCGTGGACGGACTACGCGGTGTCCAAACTCGCGCTGAATGCTTATTCCAAGGTGTTGGCGAAGCGATACATAGGGCGTGGTTTGAGTGTGAACTGCTTTTGCCCCGGCTTCACTCAGACCAATATGACTCGTGGAAAAGGAACTCATTCGGCAGATGATGCCGCGGAGATTGGGGCTATGGTAGCCTTGCTTCCGCGGGAGGATTTATCGACTGGAAAGTTTTACATTGCTCGTAGCAATGTCGTTTGCTCTAAGTTGTAGTAGAATATGTGACTCTTAGTGGGTTTTAATTTTCTCATTTTTTTTTACGTGTTAATGTTTGAAAAATAATTTGTAAGCACAATCAATAATGAAGCGATCGACGTGAGGAATTTTCCACTGCAAATTTGGAATTGTTCGAGTTTGTTCTTAAGGTGTAGAATGATGTGACTATTAATGGGTTCTAATTTGGAAATTATTTTAGAAACCGTCCTTGTAATAAAACATTCAATTTTCATCCCTGTAGTATCAATTGTTCCAAATTCAACATTCTATTTTCATTTTGTCCTCCATTCGTCCCTGTGATAACGTCCGCCAGTATCACATTTAAAATGAAGGGGCAATTGGAGAAAATCACCGATGGGACAAAAATAGAACTTGTGGCAAACTACAAGGACTGTTTTTCGAACTTTTCTCAAGCCTTTTGCTTTGGGTTTTAAAAAAATGCAAAAAAATCCCCTAAAAATTCTATGTAATATTCTTTAAATATAAGTATACAAAATAAATGACATTGAAAATAAACCCATCAACTCTCTTTTTCTTTGCGTTATGGGTTTTTGTTAACAAATTCCCTTGAGCCATATGATAAAAATATATAAACTCCTTCATTTAACCATATTTTTATGGGAAATATATTAAGTTTTTGCATGCTAGACAAGAATACCCTCATTTTCAACAAAGCGGCGTTGGAAGCAAAAAAGAATGTAAGGTGGGGGAGAATTAGGAAAGCAAAAGAAAACTTGGTGACTTTAATTATACGTGTGTCAGCCATAATATCTCTACACGTCTTGAAAAGGAGAATGCTATATTCTCAAATAGAGGAAATAAAAGGAACAAAACGATTTCAACAACTTGACATGATTATAAGAACATGATTTTACCTTCTTTTTTTTTGAATATTCTATTTTCATTTCCCACCAAAACTTATTAAAGCATGTCCAACAGTCTCACTACTCAGTGGCAGATCCAAAAATTTGATGTACAAAATGTGGACTTGATGATTATTTTCGTCATTTTGGGGCTAATGTAAATAGAGCTGACGATCAAATGGACTGTGCACATTCTAGATTCAATGTCAAAACCAAGTGCTATGAATTTTTTGGGTAAGATTACATTCACTGTTTGGAACATTTGGAAGGCGAGAAATGATTATGTTTTCCGAAATGAAAAGGTGAACCCTACTAGTAATGGCCAGGGCTAATTTTGCGCAGCTGGAATTCTCTAGTACTTGCGTGATTCTGTCTGTCCACATGGATAACCAACCCATAGCAGATGTTGCATCTATTTGGGTGGCTCTGAACGTATCGAAATTCAAAGCAAATTGTGATGTGGCTTTCAAAGAGGGGGATACCAACAACAAAGTGGCAGTGGTGATACGAGATCATACAGGGGCCACCGTCGATGGAGAGCTAAAACTTTCAATATTCTATCTGCCCCTCAAGGAGAATTGGTAGCTATCAGGGAAGCTTGTTTCATGGTCTCCAAGCCAAGCTGGCAAGGGGTCACGGTGGAGTCAGATTGTAGGGAAGCCATCCATCTTAGCTCTTCAGAAATTGTTCCCCCGTGGGAGGTTGCTGCAGTGGTTCTGGACATAAGGGAGTTGGCTAGAGCAAGTGGAATCATCTTCAGTTGGGCTCGTCGCATAGCCTACAAAGCTGCCCATACCGTTGCTGCGTTACCCAAGTCAGGGAATTTACCTTGTAATTGGGTGTCTAGTCCCCCGTTATCTCTTCTTTCTGTTTTAGAGTTTGACTCTAGCTCCTTTATAAGCCCACGGGCCTACAAATTGTAAACAAGATTTCACATAGTTTGATCGGCACAACTCGAAACCCGACTCGGAAGCTATTACCTATTCATTTTGGCCTTTTATGCTTTGTTGACCAAAAAACTGTTTCGCTAACCTTTTATGCTTTGTTGACATTAGATAATCTATTCATTTTGGCCTCTTATGATTCACGAATTGAAACAAACGGAATTAACATTCCTCGGATTGGTAGTCCCTATCTATTTGTTGTGGATTAATTTCATCCCTAATTCTAACCGATCCCATGTGCATGTGATTTGCGCGAGATTTTTTTTTGGTCAATCGATAGAATAAATCATTTTACATCATATATGAAGTACATAGTACAAATTCGGGACACTACATCAATTGTGAAAGTGGACATGAGACAACCAAGCCCAATAACTCAACTAATACAAGAAATGCGGATAAAAAAAAACCAATATAAGAAACCTAATTTATCCCTTGTCCATAATCTTTCCCATTGCATGTTGGTGCATTTGGGTTAATCCCAACAAGTCCCATTTTCGGTCTCTCTCTCCTACTAATCCACTGCATAACAAACCTTTCTCCTCCCAAGATGTTTTGGTCCGTGCTACGGGATGGTACTTCACAATTCATCGTGTTTCTACGGAAAAAGGCTCATTTGAAAAACCGATTGATTAGGAACCACCGCCTTTTGGGGCGGTCAAAATCAATTCGGATGGAGCAATGGATAAATTTGGAAACATAGAAGCTGGGGGTTTAATCCGCGCGAGATCACTGTGTTATCCTTCCGTTGGGTTTTCAACGGAATATTGGAGCTTGCTCGAAGTATGGCGGCAGAATTGTGGAGTTTGAGAGATGGGTCTCAATCTGGCAAAGGATTTTGATTATCGTTGCGTTGATTCCGTCTCTATTTTTAACCTTATCCAAGATAAAAAATGTGCAGATATCACAGGTCCTAAATGGAAAGTTACACAACGTTGTCGATCAACCATGATTTTCGAGAGGCCAACAAATGCACCGACGTTTTGGCCAAGGCAGGTTTGGATCATCCATTTGGCTTTATTTTCTTTTACTATTTCTCCTTTTTATTTGTCATTTCTATTCCAAGAAGACTTTGTAGATGCTAAATACCCCAAACTTATTATTTCTTAATCTAAGTTTCTGGGTTGTTGACCAAAAAAAAGAAGAAGATAAATCCCGGAGCACAACGTTGTACAGAGGAAACTAAATGTGGTGTAAGTGAAATCCAAAACTCTTGCTTTTGTCTATAGGAGTAATTAACAGCGGTTCACCTAGAGCACAACCACGTGGTGCGCTGAACCACTCCATAATTATACATTTACGTGCGTTCATACATTTAATCATAGACCTCGCGAGAATGTGTAGTTGTGAAGTGGTCCGGAGCATCACGTGACTGTGCTCCGGGACTACTGAATAAGTGCCACCTATGCCTACGGCCCTACACTAAATCCCAGTTGCAAAATCCATGAAGCCCCTTCCTAATTGCATAACACTGGCCTTCGATTTCCTTGTCCTTGTCCTTGGAAATAAAAAATAAAAATCAATCTCTCCTCAATGTTGATAGAATTGAAAACCGTTAGGTGATGGTCGCCATCAACTCTTATTGGTCAATTAATCCATGAGTTACGTTTTAGTTTTAATAATTGAACTCCCTGCTAGCTGACGGTAGAATTAATTGGATTCCCAAAAATTAGTCCTGATGCCCTTAAACTTTCCCCTTTATCCTGAGGATTCGTTTGATTAGCGAGATAGTGATAGAAAATATAAAAAAGAGAAAAAATTAAAGCAAGAATATCCTAGAAAGTGTGAACTTTCTGGTACAACTCTCTAAAGCATGAAATCTTGCTTTACTTTATCTCACAAAATGTGCAAAAAAAATTTATTTTCTCGAGAAAATCAATAACAATTACTCTAACTTCGGTCTTTATCTTCTTCTCTCCACCTTTTCTCTTCTAATTTCGGAACATAATATAACTTTCTTGCAAGTTTCCTCCTTTTCAAATAAGGATATCTTGTTTTCTCTACTATTTTTTTGCAAAACTTTCATTCTAATCAAACGGATGAGAGAAAAAAATAATTTTCTTTTCTTTTCTTTCATTTCACTTTCTATCATTATCACTTTCCATTTTATTTGTTAGCAATAATTGATTTTGATAATGTTTTATTACAAAATTGATTTATGAAAAGCACCGTTAAAATATATATATGTTATGTAAAAAGTTATTTTTCTAGCCCCTGAAACAAATTATTTTTATAAGCCGAAATGTGCGCTTAAACTTAAGCTAGTTTGCATATAGCTACAGTGTTTTTATCATGGCCCATTCCCCTTATTTAATCCAATTCTTGGTCCATGGATTCATCTTTTTCATTCGGCACTATTCATACGATTGCACATAACTCCATGATGGCTGCCTCACTGGATAATATCTTTATCCCACAATTATTTTTTTACAGAACTTTTCTTCTTCCAAATAATAAATTGATGCTTGAACCTTGGTGGGCCAGCTTTGTTGAAAAACTTCGTGGGAGTAATTGGCAAATAAAAATAGTAGCCTTTAAATGCAATACCAACTGGATGCCCATGTGTATCAATTTTTCATACGTATTATATTTAGCCCATGAATAACTTAGACTACATGATTGCATTGCTCTGTACACTTGTCAAAAGCAAGAACCAACAACGGTAATTAATAAGTTCGACCGAACGTGTTTCTTCTCTTGCCATCATTGACTTTGAGGAGAAGTTTTTCAGTGCCGAGCGGGTATTGCCGACGTGGCACCCGCTCGGCGCACCTCAGCCGTCCGATTCACTTTTGGACGGCTCGGATTGAAACCCTCTCTCTCCTCTCACCCCAACACTTTCTCTCTCCTTTTTCTCTCTCAAAATCTGAGCCGTCCAAACACGAAATGGACGGCTCGGATGCACGAGCGGGCACCACGTGGTACCCGCTCGGCACTGAAAAATTTTCCGACTTTGAGGCTTCATAGTTAATACAGGGGACCGTTGAAGATCAAAATTTCTGAAGATTTCGGCTCAACGTTCATGAAGTGCATTTAATGAAGATCAATTGTTGCAGAAGAAATATTTTGTTTCAACGGAAAGAATACAACGTTCATATTTTCTTTCTTATAAGAGAAGGGCTTCTGCACCAGAGGAAGATACCAAGTTTCACCAGATTACTCAAAACTCTGCAAGAGCAATATTCATCATCTCCTACACATTTTTCATACAATTACTTTGAGAGATTTGTGAGCAAAATTGGTATATCTACTCTTTGAGTAGTGTTGTAATTGTGAGCTACAAATTCTATTATCTTTTGAGAGATTAAGTGTTTGAGAAATCAAACACTGGTTTTGTAATTCCAAAAACAGGGGTTTTGTTTTTGGAAGGGGTTTTTGAGGATTTTGTACTTTAAATCCTTGCGGTTGTCTAGCTCCTCCAGAAAGCTAGGAGCGGCGGTAATTGTAAACACCCGCAAGGTTTACTGGTGTAATTCCATTTTTGTTAGTGGAACCTTCAAGCGATTGACTTGGAGAGAAGTGGAGTAGGCTGGACCGTGGACAAATTCAGACCGAACCACTATAAACTGGTTTTGTGCTTCTTAACTCTCTCTCTATATTTGCTAATTAGTTATTTGCCTTTGTAGTTTTTAATTGGTAATTTTTAATTAGCAACCCTATTCACCCCCTCTAGGTTGCTGTATAGGTATCATTATTTTTCTTGCTAATCAAACGGACCTTGAGTTATTGGAAAATAAAATCACATGGAATCAACTCTGACGGAGCCCCCCATCTAAGTATGTTGATACTCAAACAATACTGGAGATTGCAGAAAAAATTACTCCATAAAAGTTAATAATATATGATGCAAAAATTTTTTTGAGTATCTTTTTATTGGCAAAAAAGATTTTATAAATCTTTGAAAAGGATTACAAAGATTCAACGGATCACGGGCATACCAGCATACGCCACCTGAAAACCAATCTCAAAGGAAGGCAAGAAGTCAACTAAAACACCACAACATATAACGAAAACCGCACACCCGCTAAAACAACTCAACAACCTACGACCAAAACAACCCAAATCTGAAAGAATAAACCTAAAACAAAATTTAAAAGAACAAACTGAATGGACAAAACCAAAGACCAAGAGAACAAACCAAAACTGCCAAACCTCGAATTTAAAATTCCATATAAAGGGAGGCACATTCCTTGAAATCATTATCTTCCTCCAAGTCTTGAAGGATAATAAAACCCCATTGAGAAAGTTCAAGGTGACCATTAGTAAAATAAAAAGAGAATCAATACATATAACTAATGGAACTAAAATTAATTTATTATTTTTTAATTTAGTGCTTAATAATTTTTTTTTTGTCAATCGACAGAAGAGATCATTACATCATGTATGAAGTATAAAGTATAAACCACGAGACTCTATATCCATTATGTGAGAGTCCACGAGATAACCAAGTTTAACAATTGAACCAACAGGATAAATAAGACTATCAAAGGGACAACAATCACTATAAGCTCAACTTAACTACAAGCTCCATTAGGGGGAACAATAACCCCAACAAATACAGAGGAAAGAATACCATGTGGGAAAACTCGAACTCTTGACTTTCTAGTAAGATGCAAGAGTCCTGGCGAACTGAGTTAGCTTCAGTTGATTTATCAAACAACTTTTTAGCTTAAAAAATTTAACAATTAACTTTCAGTACTTATTTTTTCAACTTTCAACTTTTAGTTTTTAGTTTTCAATTTTCTCAAACAGAACCTTAAAAAGTTAACTTTATAAGTGTTAGTTCTTGATTGGCAATCGGTTAGATTGCTATTTTTCAATTCCCAATGAGACAGTGCCCCAATTGAACCTTGTGCAAATTTCGTGTTTGTAAACTGCTCGGAAGATAATCACGAGAGAACTTGCACTCTGTTAACAATGGTGTTCACGCTAAAAGTATGTGGGACAAAAGCTTTTAAGAACAAAATACTGAAACTTGAAATTAATTTGTTGTAGAATTAGTTGACTCTGGTTGGTAGTAAATTTACTATAAGTAATGCTTTTGAAATGAGGAGAAGAAATGTTCTCTTACATTGTTTAACTCTTTTGATGCGACTTTTCCTTAGCAGATATGGCGATATCTAATTTCTGAATGTGTAAGTTTTTTTTGGGGACTAATTTCAGATTTCCAGTGGCCTACATTTTGTCCAGCAGATCACGAATAGAAATTGGGGTATGTTTACGGTCACTATTGCTAGGAACAACTGGGATGTGTGTTTGCTAGGCGTATTTTGGTGTAACAAAGAGAAATGGTCTACTTATGAGCCTCGAAGAAGCCCGCGATATTGGATTGAAACCAGATTTTGTGGGGCTCCTTTTGAGATGGCTCGATCGTCTTTGTTCAGGGGGTTTGGTTCTTGTCCTTGATCCACTTTAGTCCTGCAAAACAGAGCACGACTAAAGATCACGCCGGAGGTTCTCCGGGATGATCCTCCGGTGTAAGAGTCAGTTCTCTTGCAAAGAGGAAGGAGAAAGTGTTTAGGGTTTAGAGTTGTGTATGGAACGTACCTCTATCAGGAGGCATCACCGTATATTTATAGGGATCGTTCAGCCCGATCCAGGATCGTAGGCATGCTCGCCACGTGTCGGCCGACGTATCTCCTACGTCACCAACTAGGGTTTCGTAACCGATTAGAGAGTGAGCGGGGCCCCTTTCACGTGGTACCATCAACCTGGTAACCGCTCGGCTGACGTCACCATCGTCACCACAGCCAGAGTGGCATTCCCACGTGAAGGGAGGTGGAACATGGCCCCCACATCCGTTCAAGACCGAACGTGAGCCGACGGTCAAGGAGTCGGCTAGACGAGAGGCTGTTTGGCCGAGGAAGGCATCTAGAGGAAAGAGTTCATCCCTGAGGAAATCGAGGCGATGGGATACGTCCCTGGATGGAAATGGACCTTCGGTAGCCGAGGCTATATCAGACTTGCTTTAGGAGTAAATATGGACAGTCGGTCCCTGACTCGGTATAACGCTCGGTGTAGCCCGAGCCAGTTAATTCGGCCTACTACAATAGCCCCTCAATTCCTGTCGAGTCTCTTCAGTTGGCAGGGATTGACTTCAGCCAGGCCGAGCCCCAGCCCTTGCCGTGGGTCTTGTTTGAACGCCTGCAACGGTAAGATCCGAGCCCCAATGGTTGCTTGACAGATGTCAAATGATAAAGGGCCGTGACAGTTGAAAGGACGCTCTGGCAGATGAAGGGACGCTTCCAGTACGCACGGGAAACGGAGATGGCCACGTGTACAGCTCTCATTGGTCAGCGGTTCGGCGTGGTCATCATTGCGCGGGAAATTCGAAGCGTCTCCCTCCGCTTATAAATAGAGGAAGGGGAGGAGAGAGAAAGCTTCTTGCCCTTTCTCTCTCTACGAATCCAGAGCTCCCAACTCCTCAACCCCGTTCCAGACTTCGATCCAGATCCAGATCTTCCAATCCCAGTCCAGTTCTTGCAAATCTTCAAGTAAGTAATCGATTTTACCTTTCCTGTTGTCTTTCTCAACTCTTTACGCATCTTTCTGGGCTTCTGGGGCGGTTTTTTGGGTTTTTTGCCTTGAGTGAATAGTAGAAACCCTGGGGATGAACAGTATGTTCATTCCCAAACTCAACCTGTTCTTCCGAGCCTCCAAGGGGATGCTGAAGAATTGCCGAGGCTTTTGTCTCAGTAGCTTAGGTGGCCGAACGTTGAACATCTCGACGTTCGTAGCCGAAGGCGGCTCTCTCTCCAGAGGATGCCGAACCATACCAAAGACCTAGAAAATGACTCGTGAGCCTGTAGCGTAATCCGAACCTTTTTATTCTTCCTTTTTGCCGACGCGGATGCTTGGCGTTCTTATTTCTCTTTGTTTCCTTTTCCTCCTAGGTCTGGCTCACGAGGTCATCAACATCTCTTCAGGCTCGGACGATTCTCTCACCGAATCCGAGCGCCGAGTCATCGATACCCTGGTAGAACGCCGTAGGAATCTTGGCCGAGACGCATCGCTTGTGCCTACGAGGATGTCTGCCACTTCTCCCGCGTCCGGCGACTCGAACGCCGAGGTAGATTTCGAATACGCCGCCGAAGATTACGCCACCGAACCCGAGATTATCTCTACACCTGAAACCGAGTCTGAGGCCGAGCCCAGGATGGGTGAAGAGGCCAGACTACGATTTGAGTCTGGCGAACAAGCTTCAACCTCGGCAGCAGCGAGCGACGACGACTTTTTTGATAAGGGGATCTTATGCCCCTACGCCCACTACTTCTCAGGGGAGGCCGGAGAATACGAAGCTTTCTGCGAGAAGTACCACATTCCGAACGACGTGTACATCCACCGAGTGAGGAGCGACGCCATTAGGGCAGCGAGGGAAGACAGGCCGGAGCACATCACCGTGCCTCTTATGGCCATAACCGAGGCTGGTCTGAGATTCCCCTTCCATCCCTTCCTTAGGGAAATCTTGTATAAGTTCGGCCTGTGCCCACACCAATTAGCGATCAACAGCTATAGGATTATCATGTCCTTAGCTACGATGGTCGAACTCCACGGTATCGACTTCAAACCGACCGACATCTTCTATACCTACACCATGTCTCGCCACGGGAAATCGAAGCGTCGGTTTCTCACCACTCGGCCAAGGAAAGACTCTCTGATATCGGGACTTTCCGACTCAGATAAGTGGGCCAACCTGTTCCTGGAGGTTCGGGGGAATTTTGAGTTCGGCGAGGCTAACCGTCGAAATCCCATTCCGAGGTTTGTCGATAATCGAGGTTCGGGAATTTCTTATTTGTCCTTCGCTTTGCTTTTATTTTGCCCCTTTTTTTTGCCGAGGCTAATAGTATTCTTCCTGTTTGTTGCCTTCTCTCTTTTTTGCAGAGCTTGGTCCTATATCCAAGACTCAGAATACGCAGGCGCGGGAGAAAGCGTGCGAGGCGATATTAACTCAAGCCTGCTGACACGCTCCAACGCTTCTGGATTACGAGCCGTCGTACAAAGGCGTGCTGAAGAAGAAGGACAAGAAGAAGGACGGTGAGCCGAGCGATTTGTCTAAGGGCAAGAAGTCGGCACAGCCGAGTCAGGGGACGAAGAAGAAGAGGGCGCCGACCGACGCCGCGGGTCCAAGCGAAAAGCGTCAAAAGGGAGTGCGTCTGCCGAAGATCGGATTTACAGCCGAGGAGTGGCTTTCTCCGCTCGGACAAGATTTCATCTTCGAGCCGACAGGACCAGGTCTGAACGCTCCTCTCCAGATCCGCGAGCCGACTGAAGCCGAGATGTCGAGGAAGAATATACCGAGGCCCAGCATTCCAACGAAGAGTGCGAACCCTGCTCGTGGCCGAGGCACCGATCAGCAGCAGCAACAACAGAAGAAACAAAAGCTCTCGGAAGAGGTCCCTCCTCCGAGTGCTTCCAAGACTGCCCCTTCTGAGATTCGCCGACCCCCTCCTAAGAAGGATCAGGGTCGTCAGACCGAGGGCCCCGTTGATTTGGATAGCGGTCCTGTTGAGGCCGAGGTCCCACGCCCCTTCAGCCCCTCCTACATAATGGCCAACGGGAGGGTACTGATGCTCAAGGACTCGGTGAAGGAGGAGCCGAATCTTGCAGTTACCCTCCTGAGAGGGTTGGCGCTTCCGAGGGATTGTGACCAACTTCCACCCGAGCTGATCCCAGGACTCGACGATATGTGCTCTCATCTCGTCCAGGTATATTTTTATCCTACAAGTTAAGATTCTGTGTTGCAATTTCTACCTTATGTTTCTGACTTGTTTTCTTTTCAGGCTGGCCAGGCTGCTTTGCAGGCTTATGACAAAGCCGTCAAGGTTTCAGCCGAGCGTGAGCGGTACAAGACAGACCGAGACAACTTCAAGGCGAAGTTCAAGACCTCGGAGTCTCGGCTTCAGGAGACCGATGCTGAAATGGAGAAGCTGAAGAAGGAGCTTGCCGAGGCAAAAACTGCTGCAGCTACCGCCGAGGCCGAGGTGGAAAAGATGAAGGTGGAGGAGAAGAAGAAACTGGACGAAGCCGACGCCAAAGGCTATGAAGCAGGGATTAAGAGGGCTGCTCTGGAGTATACTCAGACGGCCCACCAGATGGTGAATGACGCGCTGGAGGAGAGGCTTCCGGAATTCTTCGAGCTCGGATATGCTGCAGGTGCCGAAGCCATGGCTACAGTCTTGGTTGTTGAGACTGATACGCAATTCCGCAAGCAAGTTCCTCCGCCAGTGATTCCTGACCTTCGGCTGCCTTATACCGAGGAGGAGTGTGCTCCTCTTCCACCCGAGGAAGACGAGGATGAAGTGATGGCCGAGGCTTCGGTGCAGGAGAAGCCAGCCGAGGGAGTGGAAAATCAAGATCAGGCAGCTTTCGCCGAAGGCGGAAATGGAGCTGTTGCCACCCCTGACCCTTTAACCTAGCTTTTCCTTTAGTTTCTTTAAAGTACTTTTGAACTTCAGTTTGTAATAGTTTTTGTGGAGGGACGGCGCCGAACGTTGCACTATGCCGTGCCTTCCAGTTAAGTTTTTGTAAGACATGTCAAGTTTTCTTTAATGCCTTAGAATTTTCTCCAATGGTCTGAGTGTTTGAATATTTCCTCTTGCCTTAGAAATATTTTTTGTGTTGATGTTGCCGAGGGTTTCAAATCCCTTGTTTATTTACTTGTTTATCAGCCCCTATTTTGGTGTAAGGCTCGGCTCAAATGCCAGCCTTATGCCAGAATTTAAGAGACTTAAGTAAATGATTGAATGTGGCTTTATTTGTTCAAGTCAAAAATGAACGAAGCCGAGCAAAAATAAACCTTAAGGTTTAATGATCTTGTACTTGGCCGAACGTCAAATCGTTCGAGGCAAGTAATTGTTTCTGGATACTGGATCTGATTGTTCAGGAGCCGAACTGTGTGGCCGAAGTTGAATAAAGCATGATGGAGAATATTAAGGCTAAGATCTGAGAGTTTGAAAATAACCATTCTATTTCAAGTAAAATTGTTCTCAACACGTGTTACAAGTTTTGGAATTTAAAAGACAGATAATGGCCGAGGCAGACTCTGGCCGAATGATTTCCTCAGAGGTAAGCTTTTCTAAGGTTGAGAGCATTCCAAGGATTTTGAATCTCTTTTCCATTTTTGTCTTCCAGTTTGTAGGATCCGTTGCCGACTTCCTTAACGATTCGGTATGGACCCTCCCAGTTGGGTTTGAATTTTGTCTTTTGGCTTGCCCTAACGACCTTCCTCCAAACCCAGTCATCTGGTTTGAACTTTTTCAGCCGAACGCTTCTATCGTAGCCCCTAGCGACCTCTTGTTGGTAGCTTGCTAGCTTGAGTTGGGCTTCGTCTCTCTTCTCCTCGGCCAAAATAAGCTCGGTGGCGACAGCCTCGTCGTTTGTCTGAGGGTCGAAGGTCTCAGTTCTGAGTGTTGGAAATCTTGATTCCAGTGGGATGACTGCTTCCATGCCGAAGGCCATTGCAAATGGAGTTTGGCCTGTGGAGCGTCTTGGGGTGGATCGGTAGGCCCAGAGAACCCTCGGCAGTTCCTCGGCCCATAGCCCTCGCTTTGAGTCCAGCCGTCTTTTAATGCCAGCGCACACGGTTTTGTTGGTGGCCTCGGCTTGACCGTTGCCTTGGGGGTACGAGGGAGTTGAATTAAAGAATCGTATCCCAAATTCTTCGCAGAGTCCTGTCAGCTCTTTGCCGACGAACTGAGATCCATTGTCCGAGACAATTGCGTACGGCACCCCAAATCTTGTAACGATGTTTCTCCAAACGAATCGCCGAACGTCGGCCTCGGTCGTTGTGACGAGTGGTTCGGCTTCAACCCATTTAGAGAAGTAATCAGTCGCTGTGATTAGAAACTTGAATCCTCCAGGGGCCGTAGGGAGTTTCCCAACTATGTCCAAGCCCCACTGAGCGAAGGGCCATGGGCTGGTAATGGGTTTGAGAGTCTGGGCTGGCTTCCGAGGGATAGGAGAGAATAACTGGCACGGCTTACATTTCTTGACAATTTCTTCGCAGTCCTTTTTCATTCCCTTCCAAAAGTATCCCTGACTAAGGGCCCGTTGACAGAGAGAACGTCCACCCGAGTGGCACCCGCAGCTCCCAGAATGTAGCTCGGTTAGGATCGCTGGAACCTCGGTAGGATGGACGACGCGAAGGTACGGCCCAGTGAAACTTCGTCTATAGAGTTGGCCGTTTTCGGAGATCCAATAATGAGCCGACTTGCCTTTGACCCTGTGTGCTTCCTTCTTGTCCGAGGGGAGAGTTTCGGTCGTGAGGAAGGCTACGATCTCATCCATCCAGCTAGGTCCGAGGGAGATGTTGAGGATTTCTGCTGGAGCCTCAAAACTTGGGGCATCGATTTCACCGAGGCTGATGCTTCGGTATTCTGAAGCTTTGGCTGCCGAGGCCAAGCTTGCGAGAGCGTCGGCGTGTGCGTTGTATTCTCTATTGATCTGTTCAATATGAAACCCCTTAAAGTGCCGAATGAGCTCCAGAGCCGTAGCTTGGTATTTGAGCATCCTGGGATCCCGAGCCTCGTAATCCCCTGTTACTTGATTAACGATTAACTGGAGTCGCAGTAGACGTGTAGGTCCTCTACTTGAAGTTTTGCTGCCGCTCGTAGACCAGCTAACAGAGCCTCATATTCGGCCTCGTTGTTGGTTGCCTGGAAATTGATCGTAATGGCACTTTCGTGCATTACGCCGCATGGGGTGACAAGAACAACTCCGGCACCCGAGCCGTTGCTATTCGATGCCCCATCAACGTGCAGCTTCCAGACATCGCCGCTGAATAAGTTCCAAGTCTTCCGTGCTTCATGCTGCTCCAGCATCCCATATTCTGGTTGGATTAGTGCCTCTTCGTCTGGACTTCCCGGAGTGAATTCGGCTATAAAGTCGGCCAAGACCTGAGCTTTTATCGCCGTCCGAGGCTCGAAATGGATATCGAAGTTGGCCAACTCGACCGCCCACTGTGAGACTCGGCTTGAAAGGTCGGCCTTCCGAAGAAGGTTCTTCAACGGGAACTCCGTGAGGACGATGATGGGGTGCTCCTGGAAGTAAGGAAGAAGTTTTCGAGCCGATGTCACCAGTGCGAGCAGGAGCTTCTCCAAGGGTAGATACCTAGTCTGTGCTGGCAGCAGCGTCCGGCTAGCAAAGTAAATTAGCTGATCTTCGGCGCCTTCACGTCGGACAAGCGCCGAGCTGACGGCATGAGGGGAGACAGCAAGGTACAAGTAAAGAGTTTCGAAGGGCGATGGTTTGACCAGGAGTGGGGCCGAGCCGAGATAAGTCTTTAGTTTGGCGAGTGCCGTATCACAGTCCTCCGTCCACTTGAAGCTCCTTCGGCTTTGCTTTTTCAGAGTTTGGAAAAACACATGGCATTTGTCGGATGACCGACTGATGAATCTATTGAGCGCCGCGGCCATACCCGTCAGCTTCTGTATCTCCCGAGGGGTTGATGGAGCCTTCAGTTGTTGAACTGCCGTGATTTGGTTTGGGTCGGCCTCGATACCTCTTCGCGTAACTAAGTATCCGAGGAATTTTCCGGAGCCGACGCCGAAAGCACATTTCTCGGCGTTGAGGCGTAACTTAAATTTCTTCAATATGGTAAACACCTCGGCGAGGTGTGCCAAATGGTGTTCAGCCTTTAGACTCTTTACGACCATATCATCGATGTAAGCCTCCATTATTTCACCGATGAGTAGGCCGAACAGCAGATAGACCATTCGTTGAAAAGTTGAGCCAGCATTTTTTAAGCCGAAGGGCATCACCATATAGCAAAAGAGACCCCTGGCTGTGATGAATGCCGTCTTTTCCATGTCTTCAGGATCCATTGCTATTTGGTGATAGCCCCTGTAGGCGTCCATGAAGCTTAGCCGAGCGTGTCCCGCCGTTGAATCCACCAATTGATCAATTTTTGGGAGAGGGAGGCAGTCCTTCGGACAAGCGTCGTTTAAGTTGGTGTAGTCCACGCAGACCCTCCACTTTCCATTCTTCTTCTTTACCACCACTGGGTTGGCCAGCCAGGTGGGGTACTGAACTTCCCTGATGGCCCCTGCTGCGAGGAGTCTGTCGACTTCTTCACTGACCGCTTCTGCGTGGATTGCGGCCGAACGTCTGGGCTTTTGTATCACCGGTTTGGCGGACTTGGAGACGTTGAGACAGTGCCGAATGACCTGTGGGTCAATGCCTGGCATCTCGTAAGGCGTCCAGGCGAAGACCTCAGTGTTGTCTTTAAGAAATTGGACCAACTCCTCTCGCTCGGCATCCGTCAAGCTGGATCCGAGCATGAAGAAGCGTGACCCGTCTTCATTAATTGGTACTTTTATGAGATCCTCAATTGATTTATGCTCGGCTGGGGCGCCGACGTCTTCCAGGACCGGCTTGTCTGGAACTTCTACCCAATGTACTCGGTTAGGGCTCGGCGCCTTTCCAACGGCCGAGACGTAGCATTGCTTCGCCTGGACTTGGTAATTAATAAGTTCGACCGAACGTGTTTCTTCTCTTGCCATCATTGACTTTGAGGAGAAGTTTTTCAGTGCCGAGCGGGTATTGCCGACGTGGCACCCGCTCGGCGCACCTCAGCCGTCCGATTCACTTTTGGACGGCTCGGATTGAAACCCTCTCTCTCCTCTCACCCCAACACTTTCTCTCTCCTTTTTCTCTCTCAAAATCTGAGCCGTCCAAACACGAAATGGACGGCTCGGATGCACGAGCGGGCACCACGTGGTACCCGCTCGGCACTGAAAAATTTTCCGACTTTGAGGCTTCATAGTTAATACAGGGGACCGTTGAAGATCAAAATTTCTGAAGATTTCGGCTCAACGTTCACGAAGTGCATTTAATGAAGATCAATTGTTGCAGAAGAAATATTTTGTTTCAACGGAAAGAATACAACGTTCATATTTTCTTTCTTATAAGAGAAGGGCTTCTGCACCAGAGGAAGATACCAAGTTTCACCAGATTACTCAAAACTCTGCAAGAGCAATATTCATCATCTCCTACACATTTTTCATACAATTACTTTGAGAGATTTGTGAGCAAAATTGGTATATCTACTCTTTGAGTAGTGTTGTAATTGTGAGCTACAAATTCTATTATCTTTTGAGAGATTAAGTGTTTGAGAAATCAAACACTGGTTTTGTAATTCCAAAAACAGGGGTTTTGTTTTTGGAAGGGGTTTTTGAGGATTTTGTACTTTAAATCCTTGCGGTTGTCTAGCTCCTCCAGAAAGCTAGGAGCGGCGGTAATTGTAAACACCCGCAAGGTTTACTGGTGTAATTCCATTTTTGTTAGTGGAACCTTCAAGCGATTGACTTGGAGAGAAGTGGAGTAGGCTGGACCGTGGACAAATTCAGACCGAACCACTATAAACTGGTTTTGTGCTTCTTAACTCTCTCTCTATATTTGCTAATTAGTTATTTGCCTTTGTAGTTTTTAATTGGTACTCCCTCCGTCCCATAAAGTTTGGCACTTTCACTATTCCAGCCCTATGAAAAAATTAACTATATCTTTTAATCCGTGATGTTTTTTATAAGCAATATGGATCTTGTTTGATAGATTTTAATTTGTTCTATTAAACAAAGTTAAAAAAATCGCCTAAAACATTATAGATTGAAAGATATAAGTAATTTAAAAATGGCACGCATTCCTGAAAATGCCAAACTTTATGGGACGGAGGGAGTAATTTTTAATTAGCAACCCTATTCACCCCCTCTAGGTTGCTGTATAGGTATCATTATTTTTCTTGCTAATCAAACGGACCTTGAGTTATTGGAAAATAAAATCACATGGAATCAACTCTGACGGAGCCCCCCATCTAAGTATGTTGATACTCAAACAATACTGGAGATTGCAGAAAAAATTACTCCATAAAAGTTAATAATATATGATGCAAAAAATTTTTTGAGTATCTTTTTATTGGCAAAAAAGATTTTATAAATCTTTGAAAAGGATTACAAAGATTCAACGGATCACGGGCATACCAGCATACGCCACCTGAAAACCAATCTCAAAGGAAGGCAAGAAGTCAACTAAAACACCACAACATATAACGAAAACCGCACACCCGCTAAAACAACTCAACAACCTACGACCAAAACAACCCAAATCTGAAAGAATAAACCTAAAACAAAATTTAAAAGAACAAACTGAATGGACAAAACCAAAGACCAAGAGAACAAACCAAAACTGCCAAACCTCGAATTTAAAATTCCATATAAAGGGAGGCACATTCCTTGAAATCATTATCTTCCTCCAAGTCTTGAAGGATAATAAAACCCCATTGAGAAAGTTCAAGGTGACCATTAGTAAAATAAAAAGAGAATCAATACATATAACTAATGGAACTAAAATTAATTTATTATTTTTTAATTTAGTGCTTAATAATTTTTTTTTTGTCAATCGACAGAAGAGATCATTACATCATGTATGAAGTATAAAGTATAAACCACGAGACTCTATATCCATTATGTGAGAGTCCACGAGATAACCAAGTTTAACAATTGAACCAACAGGATAAATAAGACTATCAAAGGGACAACAATCTCTATAAGCTCAACTTAACTACAAGCTCCATTAGGGGGAACAATAACCCCAACAAATACAGAGGAAAGAATACCATGTGGGAAAACTCGAACTCTTGACTTTCTAGTAAGATGCAAGAGTCCTGGCGAACTGAGTTAGCTTCAGTTGATTTATCAAACAACTTTTTAGCTTAAAAAATTTAACAATTAACTTTCAGTACTTATTTTTTCAACTTTCAACTTTTAGTTTTTAGTTTTCAATTTTCTCAAACAGAACCTTAAAAAGTTAACTTTATAAGTGTTAGTTCTTGATTGGCAATCGGTTAGATTGCTATTTTTCAATTCCCAATGAGACAGTGCCCCAATTGAACCTTGTGCAAATTTCGTGTTTGTAAACTGCTCGGAAGATAATCACGAGAGAACTTGCACTCTGTTAACAATGGTGTTCACGCTAAAAGTATGTGGGACAAAAGCTTTTAAGAACAAAATACTGAAACTTGAAATTAATTTGTTGTAGAATTAGTTGACTCTGGTTGGTAGTAAACTTACTATAAGTAATGCTTTTGAAATGAGGAGAAGAAATGTTCTCTTACATTGTTTAACTCTTTTGATGCGACTTTTCCTTAGCAGATATGGCGATATCTAATTTCTGAATGTGTAAGTTTTTTTTGGGGACTAATTTCAGATTTCCAGTGGCCTACATTTTGTCCAGCAGATCACGAATAGAAATTGGGGTATGTTTACGGTCACTATTGCTAGGAACAACTGGGATGTGTGTTTGCTAGGCGTATTTTGGTGTAACAAAGAGAAATGGTCTACTTATGAGCCTCGAAGAAGCCCGCGATATTGGATTGAAACCAGATTTCAATAAAAAAAAGGAACTAGTCATACATCAAGTGTAAAAAATTTATGCTCCCAGTTATGTAGTATTAGAAAAAAGTTAACAAGTTATGTAGTATCTCTTATTTCGGATATGCTCCACAATTGCTACTTTATCTCGTTTGGCATACATCAAGTGTAACAAGTTAACACTCGTCTCTCTCATGCATACGTGATTTTTGGAAGACAAAAGGATTACAATTTCTTAGATTTTCTTGTAACAAATGAACATCAACCATTTATAATACTAGTGAGGTATATATAGAGGTTGTGAAACCAGTGTTAAGTAATTAAGACCATGTATGTAATTAATTAGGACCCAATTGTATGGGACTCATATACCATTGCCGATCAGTTTTTTGGAGTAATCAAACCACATACGCAAATCAGCGGAAAATACATTTTTGAGGATCTAGGACTTGGATACTTGCGATATGCAGATGTTGGAATTCAGAAGTCAAGGCTTAATATATTGCAACAGCTCTGTAGTTCGAGTCTTTCGACACTGTTTTCAACTCCTTGAAAGCAGAATGAGTTAAGATGAGTCCTTTGGATATGGCAAAGAAAAAAGAAGAAGCTGTTTTTCACTACATAGCATAAGGGTAGTTAAGGAACTTGATAAGGCATGCCGAGGGAAAATGCATCGTTCCAGAAGTATAGTTGCCTAGTACTTTTGATATGCACATGTTTTCACTTTCAATACGATGGATTCCAGTCGCTTTCTTGCAATGACTGAGCCTGACATTGTTTCTTCCCTTCCTTACCTTGACAGTGCCTTCAAAATGTGTTTCTCCCCAGGCCTTTCAAAGGCAAATAAATGTGTAGTTGCGTAGATGTTTGGTGCTACAAAATTTTATATGTTGGATTAACAAGGCAGATATCATAGATTTTTATAACATTATAAAGAGGGGTGGGATTGCAACTATGGAGTCTAAGCTGTATTTGATTCGCTTCGGTTGTTAGGGCGAGTGGTGACATTTACTCACCCTATTAACTTAGTGGTAGTATCTATTAGATTCTAATTCTTTCCCATGCCCGAAGTATCCCATTTTCTAGGAAAACGGAGGACTCGTGTTTGATAGAATGTTCTGTTAGTTTATTTGTATTTGATAGCTATTGTTTCATAAGTTCAAACGGTTAAAATATCATCCAACGTTGGCCCATCAAGAGGGATGTACGACGGGGCAAAAATTCTAATCGCTTTCTGGCAATGACTGAGCCTCACATTGTTTCTTCCCTTTTTTTTTTTTACCTTGACATTGCCTTCAGGTATTTTTTGGTACTTTTTCTTTTCCAGGCCTTTCGAAAGAGAACAGTTTTGTTTATTTATTGGTATTTGATTGTTTTTGTTTCTCAAATTCAAACAGTCAAAATACCATCTAACATGGCCCTATCAAAAGGGTTATATATATGAATTAAGGGCAAAAATTGGTGTTAGACACTTACCATTCTGTTCCATGGTCCTTTTTATATTTTTTTCAGACACTTTGCTTTGGTGATAGCTCTCTTGCTCTCAGTATGGCAGATGATATCGACAGAGAAATTGAAAACTCGAAGGAGTCGGAAAAAGAACTAAATAGAGACTGGGCTAGCCTTCCAACTGATCTTCTTAGTTTGATGCTTCCTCATCTCTTTCTTGGTGATATCAAGCGGTTTCATAACGTCTGTAGATCATGGCGATTGATAACCACTCCATCGATCGGTACAATCTCCGGTGCTTATTTCTATTGGCAATGATAACACAAGATGCAAATTCTTCCACCCACTCTACAAGAGCTCTTACAGCATGTACATTCCTGAATTATTCGGTGCAGTACCACGATTTTGTAAAGATGGTTGGCTACTTATGTCTAGAGGCGAGCACTCAATGTTCTTCTTTAATCAATTCACAAAGGCATTGATTAACTTGCCTGATTTACGTGAATGGTACTATTTTCGAGGGATAACATTCACATCCTCTCTGACATTGTCTGACTGCATATATGGTTTTTGGCATTAATGTCCAATTTGATGAGTGCTTTTCGATATCAACCATTTGCCGCGGAGAAGAAAGTTGGCAGGAACTGTGAGGTGAAAATAACTCGCCCTTTTTCATCTCTGACTGTAATCCAGTCTTTCACCATGGAGATTGGAGAGTTCTATTGTTTGGGTCAACATGGGAATTTGAGAGTCTTTAATCCTGATGAAAACTATTGGAGAGTCCTTGACAAGCCTCACAGGCAGCCTGAGCCACCCGATCCCCTCCTTTCACACGAGCGTAACTTTTTGGTGGAATGCAATGGTGAGCTACTATCAGTGTCTATGAGTTTCATGGCCGGGGAGGTCGATATCTGTTTCCAAGTTGGATAGTGTTGAGATGACGTGGCATAAAGTCGACAATTTGGGCGACCAAATGTTATTTGCGAGCAACACATCATCTCTTTCATCAAAGAGAGTGGTACAAGGAATGGAGAACAAGATTTATCTTCCCAAAATCCATGGACAATGTGGGGTGTTCTAATCTCTAGCCAGTCGTTTGTTTCAAACATTTGGAAATGATTTCTCTCGTAAGGATTGGTATGGGACAGGGGAACTGTTGGATTAAGCCAAAAGCTGATACTACTTCTTACTCCAAAGAAGAACTCAACTAGTTTTAAGACGCTTAGGTAAATCTTGGGGTGGAGTAATTGAACACAAGAACTTCTCCTCATGGCATTTAAAAGTAGCAATGTTTTCGTTTAATTACACGCGTTCTTATTCCAATTTTTTAAGTCTCTTTGAATACTCCGATTATCTTTGGATTATACTCAGGGCCGGCCCAATGGGAAGGCCCAAGAGGCCGCCGCCTTGGGCCTCCACATTTTGGGTGAAAAATAGGACACCCCTTCCTAGACAAGTATATATATTTTCCTGTGTGCAACTATAATATAAATTCTTTTGGTGATTCAATGGTAAAGTGTTTGTTGTTTTACATAAGATGCCTAGGTTCAAATCCTAGTAGGGTATTTTTTTGTAATGTCTTTTTGCCAAAAAAAAAAAAAAATCTCTTATCACACAAATTGGGACTGCTGTGATTCAAACCTGAGTCCACTAAATATTATTGCAACCGCACAAGCCATTAAGGTTGAAATATTTACCATGTTGAATAGTATGAATGAAAATTATATATAAAAAGTATTTATGTTTATTATTTTTAAATTAGAAAATTTATGTAGGAAATTATTCCACCACTTGGCCTAAGGTATCCAAATACCTTGGGCTGGCCCTGAATATACTCGGACGATATCTTTGGACTAAATAGAGTGTGCGATTTGGAAATCCTTCACTTGCAATGCCGAGTTCAGGAGAAGTTTTTCAGTGCCGAGCGGGTATTGCCGACGTGGCACCCGCTCGGCGCATCTCAGCCGTCCAATTCACTTTTGGACGGCTCGGATTAAAACCCTCTCTCTCCTCTCACCCCAACACTTTCTCTCTCGACAACCACTGCCCAGTGCAGTTGGTATGTCATCTCTCCCCTATGAGGGAGGTCCTGGGTTCGACTCCTGCTGGAGCAATACCCTTGGGGTCCCAAGCTATGGATAACTTCTGGACCCCGTACTAATCCTAACACCCTCCACTAACCCCTGCTGATGTATGACGATTGGAAAAAAAAAAAAAACTTTCTCTCTCCTTTTTCTCTCTCAAAATCTGAGCCATCCAAACACGAAATGGACGGCTCGGATGCATGAGCGGGCACCACGTGGTACCCGCTCGACACTGAAAATTTTTCCCGAGTTCAGAACCCCCAGTCCACCACTGCCCACAGGGCTCACAAACCACGTGGTTTTTGCGCCATAGGCCGTGATTAAGTCACTCATTGTTTTTTATTTTATTTTATTTGTCAATAGGAAATTATCATGATCGACTTTCCTTCCCTACTCAATTGGAGACCCTAATAAAGCACTACTAATCAATTAGAACGACTGACATTTTTGAAAACAAAAAATTTAGACCTGTGGAGATTGATAGATTGCCCAGATATATCACATAAAGTATGTAGAACATGAACCATAGTATTCCAGATATTTATCTTATCTTCTCCAAACAAAATGAGATCATCAGCAAAGAACAAATGAGTAAGGGGAGTAGAATTTCTAGACACTTTCAACTCTTTCCATTTACCTTCCTCAACACTGGATCTAATAGAGGCGGAGAGCCTTTCCATGCCAAGAACAAACAAATACGGAAAAGGGGGTCACCTTGCATGTCTGAGGGCTGAATTATTTATTATGTACAATTGATATAGGCAGCAACATAGTCAGTAGAAGGGCATGCTTTTCTGCTTTGAAGACAGCTTTTGCCCTTCTACAGTACCTGAATACGAGAACAGAATTGGTTAATGATTTATCTTGCGCAAGCATGCAGACGATCAAAAGAGAATACTAAACCTTCCCATTTGATGATAGATGATTTCTCACAATTTCTACTTCTCTAGAAGATGTGGTACCTAGCGAATTTGTCCCTACGACACTTCGGAGAGAACAAATAAAGAAAGAAAAAGGCTCAAGACCAACCATTTCTGCATACAAGAAGAAGCAGACATCATGTTGAGTACCCAAGAAGTGTCGGGAGAACCCACCCCTCCTTTTATTATTTTTCACAAAGACTAGCTTTTAGATTAAGTTTCCCGAAGTACTTGATTTTAGACTCTTTATTCATCGATTTGTAAGTATTATGATTTTTTATAGGTTTGACTTTTTTCCCATAGTTGCTTGGTTAAGCACCTTCATGGCCACACAGATATTCTTCACATGCAGTTAAATAACGATTGGCTGCCATGGTCAGTTTGACCTCTTTAATTTGCATAGATTAAGTTATGTCCCGTTGGTTTACATATTATGGTTTGCAGGTTGATAAAAAGAAAGAGATTTACTCTCGCGACATTATTGGAACAAGAAAACTAACACGTGAAATAATAAATCCATAGCATAAATCCATATAATCCCGGTAACAGATCAAGAAACTAATATGTAATAGTGAATCCATAACTAAATCCAAGTACAGAACACGTGAAATAGTAATGTACATAAACACTAGTAGAAAGAGGTGTCTAGGGCTGACACGGAGTTGTTCTCAACCCTGCAAGATTGAAACTGTAAAAAACATCAAGTTAGAATTGACAAACACTAAAAGGGAAGAGAACAATTATAAGAAAACAAAGTACTAAATGGAAATATAGTTAAGAAGGTGGATGACTGACGGCACCTCTCTTTTTTTTTTAATGTTTTTAAATAATTGCCATAAAAAAATAAATGCTATCAAAAAATAGGCTGAGCACTACATGTGGTATGTATCTAACTACTCACTTGTGCAACAGTAGTGCTCAGCCTTCTAGCTCTGCTACGGTTGACATTGGGGGAAACAAATAACTTTTAGATTTACTGAAATGAATGCTTTGTCCGAAAAAGTAGTTCTCTTTTGGATAGCATCTATTTTTTTATGGCAATTATTTTAAAACATTAAGAAAAAGAGAGAGGTGTCGTCAGGAATCCACCTTCTTAACTATATTACCTTTCGGAACTTTGTTTTCTTATAGTTGTTTTCTTCCCTTTCAGTGTTTGTCAATTCTAAACTGATGTTTTTTACTGTTTCAATACTACAGGGTTGAGAACAACTCCCAGTCAGCCCTGGACACCTCTTTCTACTAGTGTTTATGTTTATTACTATTTCACGTGTTCTGTATAGTACTTGGATTTAGTTATGGATTCACTATTACATATTAGTTTCTTGATCTGTTACTAGGATTATATGGATTTATGCTATGGATTTACTATTTCACATATTAGTTTTCTTGTTCCAATTTAACGCCTGGAGAGTAATTCTCTTCTTTTCATCAACCTGCAAGCTGTAATATGTAAATCAACGGGGCATAACTTAAGTGGTGCAAATTAAAGAGGTCAAACTAACCATGGTAGCCAATCATTATTTCACTGCATGTGAAGAATATCTGTGTGGCCATGAAGGTGCTTAACCAAGTAGCTATGGAAAAAAAGTCAAACCTGCAAAAAATCATAATAGTTCAAACCTATGGAATAAAGAATCCAAAATCATGCAAGAAGCCAATTTGAATAGATTTTAGATTTCTATTATGCTTTGAAGAGAGCAAAGCCAATATCATACATAGGGTTGTAAAATGAACTTCAAAGTAGGAAATTATCCACGGACAAAACAAACTAGTAGTTAGGCATATTGGGTTGTATGAAAAGCAAAAAGTGCTTTGAAACAAATAGTTATTTTGATAGGCTTTACCAGAGGGTAATCCGCGATACCAACGATGTACTGAAGGCTCGGGGTGCCGAAGGCAAAGTTGGAGAGAGCCCAAGGAAGATCCTAGAGGGAGAGTGGCAGTAAAGAGACCAAGAGCAATGGGTTTGTAATGTGTTGGGCAAAGGCAAGGGTTCTTTATATAGGAGGGAGGTGGTTGAACAGCAAAACACCTATCAAAAGTAAAATACATACCTTGAACACAACCTTTCGAAACTTTGTCATTTCCAACAGCTATTCATATTTCTTGCAAGGCAATAAGAGTGAGTGCAGCTCCATTTTAATCCAGTTGTTTCCATCTGGCAGGCAGGGGAAACATAGACATTAGCGATCAGTTCCTAAATTGCAAAACAAGTAGCGATTAGTTCTCTCATTTCGTATTTCTTGACCCAAAAAACCTTGCTGGTTTCTGTTGATCTACAATATTCTTCATAATGATTTGAATAACTTTGAATCTACTGTTTGGAATACAATAACATTATGCAAAGTAGCAATATATAGTAGTTTGAGTGAGGAAAAAAATGTATTGGAAAAGCCTCATTCAAAAGAAATGGCTAACGAGAGAGAAGATAATAATCTTCGGAAGAGTCTAGGCGAACAATATACATCCTGATGTTGTTGGATTCTGCTTCTCAATGGAATATGGCAATATCAAACTTTAGAGAATTATGTCTTCATTTTGTAGAGTTTTGGTACTCCCATTGAAAAGATAATCACAATGACAACCACTATTAAAATATTTTTATCTAAAATTTTTGGAAAATGCAAATTTAAATCTTCGAAGGGAAATGAATAATGTTTGAGTTTTAGAGTGCTTTTTAGAAATAGAATCTTGGGTTGGAATAGTGCCAAAAGACTGATGATATGGAAGAACTAAGAATCATATATGAATTCCAAGTTAATCAGAAAGTAAACAAATTCAAACGCAATCTCAAAATCAGAAATAATCAATTTCTCACCAAAATGAAATCTAAGATGCTTCCTTAACGTCTAGTACTAATGCTTGTTCATCTCCTTTCTTGACGCTATCAACCCCCATCATCGGAGAATATCGGGCAGAATTAACCCAGTTGAAGGAATGAGGATTAAAGAAAACACAAATGGAAAGCTAGGGAAGATCGGCGGCAAATGAGGAGTAATTGTATCCCCTATTTTTGGTGGACCCAATAATGGGGCATGATTGACATTATGGGGATTGTGATGGAGGTGAGTCAAAAGAGTTGGGGATTGTCATGGCATGTGATGAGGAGTGAGGGAGAAGAATGATTGATTTAAAGGAAGAGCCATTGAGACAGAAGAAGAGGGAGAAGAAAGAGAGAGGACCGGTGAGACAAAAGTGGAAGCCCATATTACCCCCAAAATAAGCCTGTCGAAAGGCTATTTATGTTGAGAGTCATCACCGACTCTCTGAAAGTCTCAGGATATTTCCGAAATGTTCTGGATTTATCTATAATCCTTTAGAACCTTCCGGACTCGTCTAGAACCTTCCGGACTTCTCTGGAGTATTTCGGGCCATGCTAGAAACTTTTAGAATATTCCGGAAGCTTACGAATTACAATAGAGTATTCCGGGTTTCACCGGAAACTTCTAGAATTGTTGAAGAGTTGGTATAGTCTAGGTTTCTCTAGAAGCTTGTATCTAGAATTTTCTATAGGTAATTATAAATAGATAGGTGAGCTCATTGTAGTGTGTGTGGAGAGTATACCTAGTGTAAGGGTCATCATCGGGCCGGGCCAGGCCGACCCAGTCCGTCAAGTCACTATCAAGCTCGCTTACGGGCTGGGCTGACCGGGCTTTTTCTTTTTTGCGGGCTGGGCGGGCTACCTACCATAAATTGAAGCTCAGGCCCAGCCCACAGGTTAGCCCAATTAACGGGCTGGTGGGCCAAAAGCCAGGCGGGCTTAAATTTCCTTGGGCAGAAACTAAACCAAGGAAAAAAAGAAAGGGTTTTGTGGGATCGGGCTAATGGGCGGGACCGTGGGCGGGCTATTGGACGGGTACCACGGGCGGGCCTGTGGGCGGGCTCACGGGCCGGGCCGAGTAAAAATTCATAGGCCCAAGCCCGCCCATTACAAACTATGGGCTGGGCTAGCCCGCCTGTTTCACGGGCTCGGGCCGGGTAAAAGTCCGATGGGCCGGGCGGCCTTCGGGCGGGTTGCGGGCCTTCGGGCTAAATGGTGACCCTTAACCTAGTGAGTGACAAGTGAGGTCACAAGTGTGTGGTGAGAGCGCCAAGTGTGGTCACAAGTGTGTGGTGAGAGCGCCAAGTGTAAGAGTGCATGGGTGAGATTACTCAAGTGTGAGTGAGTGTAAGAGTGTTGTGTACAAGTGTGTGTACTTGTGTAATTTTGTATTGAATAAGAATGAGAATATTTAAAACAAGTGTATAGTTTGGGGTGTCCAAACTCAACGATTCAAACATTTAAAATCATAACATCACCATTTGTTTCTTGAAAATAGGGGTTTTCACCAAACATTGATTTGTTCTGCTTTTTTCTTCTTTCTCTTGGTTGAGAGGAAAAGAAAAAAGTGAGGCTAACGCTACGCATATAGAACATCAGATCAGATCTGTTTGACAATCTGCTTAAATTGATTATTAACAAACAAAGAACCAATCTCCAATTAATAAATTGATTATTAACAAACAAAGAACCAGTCTCCAATTAGTGTAATCCAAAACTCATGCTTTTGTCTGTAGGAGTAAAATTACAGTGGATCACCTATGCCTATAGTAATTATTCAATAGTCCTGAAGCACAACCACGTGATACTCTGGACCACTCTATAACTATACATTTACGTGCGTTCATACATTTAATTGTGGACCTCGCGGGAATGTGTGGTTGTGAAGTGGTCCGGAGCATCACATGGCTATGCTCCGGGACTACTGAATAAGTGCCACCTATGCCTCCAGCCCTACACCACATCCCAGTTGCAAAATCCATGAAGAAGGGCGCGCCCTTCTTTTTCCTAAGGATTTGGTTATCGATTTTAACACTAATCTCTGCGATATGTTTTTTCTTTATAATCTTCCTTTTCGGTCTTCTCACTCTCCTTTCCAATTTAAGGATGACATTAGAAGACGATCTATCACTGCCGAGGCTTCCCTGAAGCTTATTCCATGAGTAACATTAAGTAAGAAAACCCCATCGGCCCAGGTTTGGCATGAGATGATTTTGGCTTTCAAATATGGCAGGAGTGACCTTGGCTTCAAATCTACCGTTGATTTGGCTTTGGAAAGGGCAGATGGATAGTGTTCCATATTGCTGTAAATTGTTACAGTTTTATGCTCCTCGTCAGATTTGAAGTAATCGGTGGAGTTGCTCTAAATATGCCATTTTCTCAAATGAAACAATTTAATTGCTAGTGACACCATGTAAGATGTAACCTTAATATTTTTTTTTATCTCTCCTATATCCCCACACACTTACTCGTGTCAAGTTTCTTCTCCTGTGGTTGTCTGTGGTGGCGTGGTGGTGTTTGGAGGAGACTTTTCGGCTGACACGATGGTGGTTCTGTTTGGCTCCTAAATCTTTGCCGATAATCTTTTTTCTTTGCAACGTAGCCATTTCTCAAAAAGGACCCCAACTTAGTATTGAGCTCAAAGGACAAGAATTAATTGAGGATAGTATAGAGCAGAAAAGTGAAGTTTTCAAATGGAAGTTAAGGTTCAGCACTTTGAGAAATATTTGGAACGAAGAAAGCGATCAAAGAATTAATTAGGATTTGATGATATTAGACATATTCCATCGAATTTTCTAGCAACTACGTCACGACAAGGGAGTACTTTGTTATGAGACAGGTGTATTTTGTAATCTTCCAAACATGAGGGGGCAGTGTAATTTTGCGGAAACCTTAGGGTTGGTTTTGGTTATTTGCCATATATTCTAGTATCAGAGCATGCACACTTTATATATAGGGCTAGATTAGTGAGGAAATAAACCCGGAAAGCCCTCTCTTACATTTGCTACCCCTTCCCTCTCTCACACCGCCCTCACTTTATTTTCAAGAGGATTTCTCTCCCACGTAAAATGGCGTGCTCCATGCGTTGGGTTTCATTCATTTTCCTTATCTTGATGTTTCTCATGGCCACTGGTTCGTTCTCTACTTCTGTTGCACTAAAATTAATTTTACCATGTTATTAATTTCAAGTTAGTAAGGAAATTTAGAGAGTGAGACTATTTTGCGATGGTTTGGTCTTGTCGGTCATGCATGTTAGCAGGGGGCCGGCCCAAGGGTTTTGTGTGCCCAAGGCCAAATAAAAAAAATGTGCCCTAAAAGAGTTAATATTTAATAATTTTTACAGTTACAATCACAATATTTGTGCGTTTTATTTGTGAATTTTATATTCAAAGTTAAAAGAAAAATTAAAACAAACAAAAAATTCTTACCAAAACATTTAGGTTTGAACTTTGATCTTGTGTCACTATGCTTAAATAGTTAAGAATATAAGAGGCGTAAGATCCATCATATATTTTGACAAGTAAGTGTCATCATATTATATGTAAGAGTCCACGGTTTCCACTAATTTTTTTGAGCAATTTGATTGGAGGAAGTAGAGTATCCTTTTCGCTTATGCACAGTAAGAGGCTAAGAGTAAGAAGTGCAAGGGCCAAGGATACGAAAGAAAAACAAATAGTGCCTAAAATTGAGGACTGGGGTTTAAAACAAATTTAAACCAAAATTGAGGTTTGGGGTTTCGAACCAAGAACCTCTGGCTTTTAATTCTGTTTACAAACACCGCTGGGCTAGGATACCTTTTGTGTTATGTCTCGGAAAAACTTATATATAACATATAATTGGAGTGCCCCCAAAATTTGAAACTTTTGGGATGCCCAAGGCCCAGGCCTCTTGGGCCTTGGGCCTTGGGCGGCCCTGCAGTGATGTTAGCTTGTGTTTGTTTTGGTTTATCTGGCCTCTAGTTATGATATGTTCGCTCTCTTTGCCGATCAAGAAAAAAATTATTGGACTTAGTTTTCTTAATTAATACATTTGAGGTGGAGATTCTCATAATTGTACTTTTGGGGGGTGGTTGTTGTTGTTTTTTTATTTTTTTGGCTTTCATTAATTTGCAAAGGAAAAGTGAAAGAGTAAAGTCACGAGTTTTTTGCCCATTGACTTTAGCCCTATGTAAACTTTTGGTTGGATATATATACCGCCCACTTTCTTTCTTTCTTTCCCATTTTCTTTCTCTTTCGATATACTCATTGTCGAGTTTCATTAATAATTTTTGCCATTAAAAAAAAAACTTATTCCATACCTAATTATTGGTCAACTTTGGGGATTTTATAATATTTTTGGGACATTATCATTGCGATTTGTATCCTTTTACGTTTAATTATATTGCTATTAATTAAGTAGGAAAAGCAAAATTATCAGGTTTACTACTGTTAATTTGAAAAGAAGAAAGTGCAAAAATGGAAAGGGAATTGACTTCTACACTCCCCTTTTTATCACATACACTCCATTTTTTGTCCTTTTTAATGTGAATTTACCTTTTTTCCCTTTCATAAGTTCACTTTTTTACACATTAAGGGGCAATCAAGTAAATTCACACCAAATAAAAACAAAAATAGGAGTGTATGTGGTAAAAATGGGAGTGTAGAAGTCAATTTCCAAAGGAAAAATTCATGACCAACTTTGGCTTATTGAATTTTCAATAAATACATTATTATATGGCTGCTGATTTTGCCACTTCCTTTTTTGTTAACGCCATTCTCCTGCAAGTGTATTTTTGGTGCAAAAATACACTTGCAGGGTAGTGGCGTAACAAAAAAGGGAGTGGCAAAATCATTTCCTTATTATATATATTTTTAATACAATAAATTAAAAAATAGACCTGCAGTTGAAGATGGGTACAACACACACACACATACACACATATACCAATGATATATATATAAAATCCCCTTCCTATGAGGGCGTCCTCATTTTAAATAAATTGTGGACGTTCCTTTTTCTCCCATTTCCCGATCAAATTTTGATAATCCGAGCCGCTCAATGTGTTCAAAACATGATTTTAAGGGTATCCGCGAGAAATCAGCAAAAAAAAATAACCGGGAAGGGCTTGATTTGAGCAGTTTTTATTTGAACCGTTCGATAAAAAACAAACAAATACTGCTCGGATTAAGCCCTTTTCGGTCTTTTTTTTTTGCTGCTTTCTAGCGGGTACCCTTAAAATCACGTTTTGAACATATTGAGCGGCTCAAATCATCGCAAATTGGTCGGAAAATGGACGTCCTTAACTTAATAAGTTAAGGAAGTTAAGGGCGCCCTTATAGGAAGTTTTGTGTGTACATATATACCAACAGAACACTACCAATAAGGGCGCCCTTAACTTATTAAGTTAAGAATGTCCCTTTTTCGACCAATTTGCGATGATTCGAGCCGCTCAATATGTTCAAAACGTGATTTTAAGGTACCCGCGAGAAATCAGTTAAAAAAAAAAAAGACCGGAAAGGGCTTGATCCGAGCAATTTTTGTTTGTATTTTATCAAACGGTTCAAATAAAAACTGCTCAAATCAAACCCTTCCCGGTCATTTTTTTTGCTGATTTATCACGACTACCCTTAAAATCACGTTCTGAATACATTGAGCGGCTCGGATCATCAAAATTTGATCGGGAAAGGGGAAAAAAAGGAACGGCCACATTTTATTTAAAATAAGAACGCTCTTACCTGAAACTTACTGAGTATATACCAATGATTTATCTCTCGTTAATACTAAAGGAAAACCGAGATCGATCATCTTTGATTATTAATTACACAAATTAATTAAGATGATGACTTCATGATTGATCGATCAGGATTCTCTTTTACATTATTGATCAGGATTCTCTTTTACATTATTGATTTTGTGGTGTACGTATGTGTTAGCAGAGATGGCTAAGAGCATCTCCAACCCATGCTCTATTCCTCTATTTGAGAGTATAAAACTCCTCCAACCCATCCTCTCAAGCCTCCTCTATTTGAGAGGATGGGATTTTGATCCTCCATATTTAGAGGATGGGAGAAAATATGGAGGATCTCCTCTATAACACTATTCACCTTTTAAAATGGCATTTGTATCCTTAGAGCATCTCCAACCCATGCTCTATTCCTCCATTTGAGAGTATGAAACTCCTCCAACCTATCCTCTCAAGCCTCTTCTATTTTAGAGGGAAAAATAGAGGGTTTGTGGTTGGAGTAAATAGGAATAGTGATTTCCTCTAAAATCACTTTATGAATAAAATAGAATATTTTGATACTCTCAAATAGAGTATTGGATTGGAGATGCTCTAAGAGGGTGGTAGAGGGACAATGTAATGCCGGCACATGTAATAATTATTGCCTCAAGCGTACCGGCCGTGATGGTGGCTACTGCCGTGGGACCTTTTGTGAATGCTTTGATTCGAACCCTTGATGATGAGAATTTGAAGGCCTCTCCGGCTAGTGTTTTGGCTACTGCGCCTACAATTAACGCCTACGTACGTAAATTGTAGGAGTAGTAATATTGAAATACTCTAGCTATAACATTGTTGGCCTTTGGTTTGCTTCTCTCCGGTCGTTTTTCCTGTTCTTTGAAGTTTTGGTTTGTTTTTTGGGTGTTGGTTTCAGGTTTTCTTTAGGGTGCTTTTGGCATTTTGTTTGGTTTTTGGCAGTAGGTTTCAAGTTTGTTCGGTGCGGTTGGATTCTTGACTTCTTTGGGCTTTGATTCTCGGATGGCGTTTTGCCGGTGTGTCCGAGATCCTTTTAATATTTGTTTTTATCCAAAGGTTAATAAAATCTTTTTGCTTAAAAAAAAGAAGGTAAAATGTGCATGGAAAACCTTTTAATATTTATGTTTAAAATGGAGAACGTGACACTACTTGCATTTTTAAGGTACTTTAGGCACTTTCATAGGGGTACCCTAAGGTTTTATGCACTTTAATTCATAGAGTACCTTAGGATTTTAGGCATTTTCATAGGCACATTTGTCCTTATGTTTGATTGCAAAATGTGTTTGTTCTTGAGCTTAAAAAATATAAATATGAGAGATTTTTGGCTAAGTCTCCCAATTATATATATGCAATGCAATGAGTACTTTAACGTTAATACTGCTATGAAACAAAGAAAACAAATTAAGATATACATGCAGCATGCAGTACCATCAGGGTTAATGTACGTATGCCTTCAAGACATATGTATTTGTTGTAGTTCCGAGTGAATAATTAGACAAATTAATTAATTAAGATGACTCCAGCAGCAGGATTATTAATTAATGTACGTCTTGATCGAATTGACTTTGTGGATGAATTTTGATTTATTTATTCCAGCCTCTTGCGAGATTTATTGCACCACTAAATGCCGCGGAGAGGGCAAAAGTGGGAGCTGCAGCAAGAATGAAACCTGTACATGCGTTTGAGTTATATCATGGCGGCTGGCGTGACTAGAAAAGTATATATAATGAGATGCCTCTATCTGTCATTGTTCATCATGGGGCGTCAGTGTCTTTTTTTTTCCTCGGTCCGTATTTGTTTTTTCATTTTCGATATTCATATCATGTTTTAAATTGTTTATATCTTTCAGTTTTTAATGGATTTTACGATATATTTTAAAAGTTTCGTATCTATCTATACCATATATTAAGCAAATATAGTTTCCAAAAATAAAATTAAGCTCTCCTTAATTCTCTCTCCTATGTGGCAATCTCTTAATAAAATTAATTTTTCTTTTTTCCCCTAAACCTTTGAAATGTATTTAGGCTTATTGGAATTTTTTTTTTCATTATTTAGGCCTAGTCTTTTACTAGTTTAAAATTTGTATAGACTTATTCTATAGTTGTTGGTGCTTTTTTTTGTTATTTTAGCTTAAAATCGTACAAAATTATGTAGTTTTGAGATCTATGTCTAGTTGTGACTTCAGACATTTTTCAATGTCATGATTTGACCTATTTTATCATTTCTATGATTATGATGGTATTGAAAGTCTTCAGCTTTAGTTATTAAATTAAATAAGCAGCTCATTCAAAACATTGAAAAGTAAATAATTTTATATAAATATTAAAAAATATAAAAAGTCTTATTAGTGTCAACCTGAACATGACACGATTTTAAGCAGGTCGGGTTAGTGTCAAAGTATTTGATGCGTTTATTTTAACAGGTGTTTTGACACGAATTCAAAATGACAAGAAACACGAAATGACACAATATGAACACGACACAATGTCCACCCCATGCAAATATAAGCATCCCCAAACCCATTTTTTATAAAACAAATTAGATGTCCACATTTTCCAAAAGAACCAACTGTATACCCCTATTTAAAATTCAAAACATATTACATTAATCACATGTGAACCCCATTCTATCGCTATCGATAACTTTGTCGTGCGCTGCATGTTCGGTTACTAAAACTGATTCGTCTTAAATTAATGCATACAGTACTAGTTATGAGTTGTGTTAGTCGAATGTTATGCATTAGACTATTTTCGAAGACTGGCTACTCGTGTAGCAAATATTTATAACACCCTAATTAACAGTCCGTCTCCCGTAAGGACCACCTCATTTTAATAAAATACGGACCTCCCATTTTCCGATCGAATTTCGATGATTCGAACCGCTCAATGTGTTCAGAACGTGATTTTAGGGGTACACGCGTAAAATCAGAAGGAAAAAAAAAAAAAAAAAGAGACCGGGAAGGGCTTCATCCGAGCAGTTTTTGTTTGTTTTTTATCGAACGGTTCAAATAAAAACTGCTTGGATGAAGCTCTTCCCGGTCTTTTTTTTTTTGATGATTTCTCGCCGGTATCCTTAAAATCACAATTTTGAACACATTGAGCGGCTCGGATCATCGAAATTCGATCAGGAAATGAGAGAAATGAGGAGGTCCGCATTTGAACTAAAATGAGGACCCCCTCATGGGAGACTTATTGCCCTAATTAAATATTTTGGGGTTGAGATTGAATGCTTATCATCCGTTGGATAATAATAGGGGTGCGTTTGGTTCGTGAAAAAACAAGTGCGGACTAGAATATAGAAGCCCTCTTTATAAAATTATCAATTTAGCCTCAAAGTATCTCGAGCTGAAGATGTTGTACTTAAAATATACAAAACAAATAGGCCGTATAATTTGCTACTCCCTTCGTCCCTTTTTAAATGTCCCGTTTCGTAACTCCAACTTATTATCATCATTATATCTTTCACATTAACTTTTACCTCTACTTTCCCTATTTACCATTTATGGAGACATCATCATTACACTGTTACTTACTAACTTTTCAAAATGGAATCTACTTTTAGGGACAAAATGGAAAATATACCAACTTTTACCTACTAACTTTACAAAATAGACACTTATTAAGGGACAGTCCAGAATGAAATATTGGACTTTAAAAAGGGGACGGAGGGAGTAGTTGTTTTTGTAAGACAAGACAACTGACACCAACAACACATCAAGATATAGTAAATTGTAGGGTAAATTACCAAAATCACCTCAAGGTTAATTTTTAAAAATTACGTATTGCACCTTCACATTTGGAAAGCTACAAAATATGTCTCATAACAAGTTATTCTCCTGTCGTGATGTATTCTCTAGAAAATTTGTCTGTCATCATCAAATCTTAATAAGGGTGAATCTACCTATCTTTTTTTAGCTTGTGAAAGGCTATTTTCACACTTCTTTTTTAACTCAAAAACCAGGTTCACAGGTTTCAAAGTAATTTGTGAACGCGACAAATGGAACAGCCAACTTACTAAGATCTGATCTGGACCATATATTTGAATCATGAATTCGTGAAGAGACTTGTGAAGGAAAAGGAAACTGATAGAAAAGCCTACAAATGAATTTAGCTTCTTTACTCATTTTGTTTTCAGTGAAATGGGATCTGGCAGATGGGTAGAGTCATCTCTCTCTTGTTTCTATCTCTATCTCAATCACTTTCCTGTCCACATTTCTCAAGAGAACCAACTGTATAACCTATTTAAAATTCAACATATATTACATTGATCGCATGTGACCCTCGCGTCCTTGAAAATTGGAATCGACTTTGCTATCTCTATTATTGCAGTGCAAATTTATTATTGGGAGATACGCAAGCTTACACGCAATGATCCAAAAGAAAAAAAGTATAAACAAATCCAATAAATCTAAATGTGTGAGTTCTTTATTTAAACAATCTGGATCCAACCACCTATAGACTATAGTACTATATTTCCCTTCTAATCTGGATCCAACCACCTATAGATTATTTAAACAATCTGGAACCAATTTTTGAAAAGCCACCCTTTCAAGAAATGACAGTTGGGGATATGGCTTGAGGAAATAATGATTCAGAAGGGAGGAATAATGAAGAGAGCATTAACTCAGTTCATGGGTTGGACTCTATTGTTCAGGATTCTCAAATCCCATTGAATGAAGATTGTTTAGAATCTGTCAATAACAGTAGCCAAGTCCAAAACACAGAAACCCAAGAAGGTATTGAGCAGGAGTAAGAAAGGGAGAGAGTAAATGAAGAGGACAAAATTCCAGTCGTCGTGTATGACTCTAATGCTAGTATAAGGGCCTCTCAGGTGCAGAACATAAACCTCCATGTAGATTTAAATCCAAGTGCCGTTAGAAAAAGCATCAGAAGCCAACAGTTTGAAACAGCTTTGAGTACTGAAGGGGACGAAATTGACGGTTACATTATCGCTTCGCAGGAGCAGGAACAAAATTCAGTGGACAAGGAGCTACAGAACACTATCATAGCAGGTAACAATCTTGGTATTAAATTTAGGGATGCTGGCAGTGTGTGGTTGGCTACTGATACCAAGTATGCGTGATAGCGTGGTATACCAGACCGACGCCCAAAAATCCCTATGGGTTTCATCACTTATACTATTGGCAACAAAAAAACATGCATTTTGTGACGTTTTCAATTCGTCTCCAAAGACCAAATTTCTTGTAGTGTCAATCAAACATAAAAAGAAATTTAAAAAATGAAAAGATTTGAAAAACAAACATAGAGAATATGGAGATAGTTTAAGAATCTATTTTGTGAAGTATGTGATAAATTTCACAATAAAGTTTTTGTCGAGCGCCAATTTACAAAATTTGAAGCTACGGAATCAAATATATGTGCTCGTGTGCTTCTCTGACTAGATAAATACGACCACGTATTTGATTTTCCTAGCTTCAAATTTTATGAATTGGCTTTCGATGAAGGTTTATTGTGAAGTTAATCACAAACTTCAGAAACAATCAATTCTTAAACCGATTATTGACGTGTACAACTAACCCGGGGTGTGTGCTGTGCTCTAAGCACAGTACGTGTTGTGCGTGATCCGAGCGGTCGTATTGTGCATCCGACGGCTCGGATCTCATCTCGGCAATGAACGGCGGTTATGGACGACTGAGAACCGCCGTTCATTGCCGAGATGAGACCTGAGCCATCGGATGCACGATCCGATGGTTCGGATTATGCACAGCACCATCCCCTAATTGGTGTACAACATCGGCTAATTGCTCTTGGAATTGACTGAAAGAAAGAAGTAATTTAGCTTAAAGTAGTGCTCCAAGTGTAAGTTATGAATTTTATTGGACTAAGGCTATAGACCTCGTTTGGTCTATTATTGATGACGGGTTGAAATATTTAACATCACAAATATTCAAGGGTTAAGATTGAATCATGCTTATTATCCAAAGGTTAATGATAGGGGTGCGTTCGGTATGTCCAAAAAAGGAGGTGCGGACCGAAACTGGATCTACGTGTAAAAGACCTCTTTAATTAGAATTATCGATCTAGTGCCAACAATGTACTGTATATTGTATCTCAAAATCAAAATGAAAAGAGGAGCTTAAATAGGGGGTCTTTTACCAAATTTGAAGCGATTAGAATGCAAGAGAGGATGAGACTTCAAATCAAGAGAGAAACTTAAAAGGCGATACAAGTATATTTTTAGTTGACTTGAACACCAACACCAGAATATATACACCTTATAAATAGGGCTAAGCCCATCTTACCTTTGCTACCCCCTTCTCTCTCTCTCTCTCTCTCTCTCTCTCTCTCTCATACAGCCCTCCCCTCTCTCTCTCATACAGCCCTCGTTTTATTTTCCAGAAAATTTCTCTTTGAAGATGGCGAGCTTCATGAGTCGGGTTTTCATAGTTTTCCTTACCTTGACGTTACTTTTACTTATGGCCACAGGTTCTTTCTCTACTTTCGTTGCACTAAAACTCATTTTAGTATTTTACCATGTTATAAATTAAGGCTCCGTTTGTTTGAACGTAAAATATTTTACCTATTTTCCGGTGTTTGGTTGTGTAAAAAATAATTAAAGAAAACATTTTATATGTAAAACATTTTTCATCAATTGGATGAAAATGACTTACCCTTAAATTTTCCGTAAGTTTTTTTCCGAAATGAACCCGTTGCCTTCTACTGCAATTCTCATTGCTCAGTTTTCTCGATCGTCAATCATGACCCACGTTCAATTCCAATAATCTCATATCTCTCTACCGTTTAAACTCTCCATCTCTCTCTTTCTACACTATTTTGTTGATTTCTAAAAATATTTTCAATTGTCAACCAAACACCAGAAAATAAAAATTTGAAATTTGTTTTTTGAAAAAACATTTTACATGGAAAATATTTTACACGTAAAACATTTTACATCGAAACGAACGGAGCCTAAAGCTATTAAGGAAATTTTAAGAAGCATAGGTTTTTAAATAATGATCGTGCCCACTTCGGTTATTGAAGTCGACCTGAAAGTAGGTCAACGGGAAGCTCCAATCGAGGATCCTCATCCTTTCCCTTTTACCCTTATACTCTCTCTTAAAATTAAATTTGATGCATATATAGTTTTTGAAAGTTTCGTATTTCCTTATGGTTAATCATTGGAAGTCGGATTTTGTCAAAATATGCACAATAGCTCCTCGTTTATTTGTTTGGTCGAATTTTTACAAATTTGGTGTGTATGCATCACGTGTGACCCGGCCTCGTTTATTTGTTTGGTCGAATTGATTTTGTTTTAGGACAAGGATGCAAACGGCGAAGTTGCCCGGGCTCATGCAACTACGGCACAGGCGTATACACTCCCGACGGCAAATGTATTTGGGGTACGTAATTTCCTGAGCGAATAATTAGACAAACTAATTAGGATAACTCCAGCAGATCGAAGGATTAGTACTAATGTCTTGAATTGATTTTTGTGATGAATTTTGATTTAGCTGTACTTCAGACTGGAAATTGCAACCTGGAAGAATGCAGGGCTGAATGCGACAAACTTAAACAAATAACCATCTTTTACTGTAGGAGTACTTTTTTCCTGTTGAACGGCTTCTTGCTTTTGTGCTTGTCTGTTCTAAGGGTTCATGGAAAACCTCTGTTCTAGGGGTTCATGTGGAATCATGGTTTTCCTACTAGTACGTAATACAATCTCTCTCTCTCTCTCTCTCTCTCTCTCTCTCTCTCTCTCTCTCTCTCTCTCTCTCTCGCAAGGCACGAAGTCATAATTTGATCTTTTTTGCAGTCGTGTTATGAGTACATACATGGGGTACATACCCTCAGCCTCGTACATATATGGGATAATTTGATCTTTTTTACTTGTGAATCTGAATAGTTCATTTTTCTTTCATGTTCCATTTTATGGACCATTTTCATGTATTGTATCATGACTCTTTAGTTAAAAGAACACCACTTCTCTAGTCAAAACTCTGTGGATGCCATTCATACTTGTGATGGTTTGAAAAATAACTTGTCTTATGGAGTAGTTGCCTATGAAAGCGAAATATTGCTAAGGGTGCCGACCGTGTGGCGTACATACGTCACGGCGTACATCGCCGGGCATGAGGCTCACTACCACCACACAAAAAAGATCGATTCGATCCGTTTATGAATTTGAAAATATTTTTTCAAGTGATTTCTGAATGAAAATTCAGAAGATTGGATCAAGCACTTACACAAATCTAATTGACCTGATTTTTTTGCAGGGGCCACATGAAAAAATATTTCCCAATTTATCAACAGAGCGAATCTTTTGTGTGGGACTCGTAGTGAGCCCCACACAGTGATACATGCCATATGTGCGACACACGGTCGGTACCAATAGCCAGGCTCGTCTACGAAGAAAACGAAAAAATATTCTACGAAACTTTTGGTACAATGGGCGGACGTACATACGTGTCCGGGTTGATTTTACATAGACCACATGTGACACTCGCAGCCTTGAAAATGGGGATTACCCAATTTGTTTGAATTATTAAACTTGCGAGCTGAACTTATTGAATTGAGTAAATGTATTTGACACTTGTAGAGTTGTAGGTGATATAATACAAGGGGAGTAATTCTTTTTTTTTTTTTTTCCCTTTTATGCCTTGTGTTGAAGTATCTTATTCTTTTTTGTCATTTTAACTTCCTTTTTTTTTTTTAACTTCATACCGGTGGTTCTTTGATTTTCGCTATGAGATATTCAACTCCATCACTGAAATGAAGTTACAATATTCAAGCTTGTTCAAGTATAAATATTACTGCAATTGTCTTCGAGTGGAATTTGTTAAAGACATGTGGAGAATTTATGGTTAGTACAAAAAGTAAATTTATCATTACCTTAATGGGCCATGAGGTATACCTATTTTTTTTTTTTTGGGTAAAGAACGATTCATTAAAACACTAGTGCTAGCCCGTGCCTACGGCACTACGCATCCCGATTGGAAGGGGATAGCAATTGTGTGATTTAGGTAAAAACCATGGGCACTTAACCGGGAAGTGGGATGATGCACTACAGCCTTTGGATCAAATGAATCTAAGTTGTTCCAACAACTTTTCCCCACACCCTTCTGTTTTATAATAGAGATAATTAAGCGTTTACAAGTCTAGGGTAAGCAACCCCGCTCAAATCCGCATACAATAATATAGCAATACAACTTGAAATAAAAGGGTAGACATAAAAATCTCCCACCGACACTGGGGCGTCATTTACCAACGAATCCGCACAGCGATTTGCTTCCTGGTAGATATGGTTGATGGCGACCACATCAAGCTCTAGCATCAGAGACCTGCAATCAAGCAATATGTTACGAAGCGGATGATTCACAGCATTAACATCGTTGAGCAGTTGAATGACACCCCTAGCGTCCACTTCCACTTCCAGATTATGTAAATTGCTTTCTTTAGCTAAAGTTAATCCATCCCTTAAAGCCCAGATCTCGGCCATAAGGCTGGAACTAGCACACATCTTTCTGTGAAACCCGCCAACCCATTGGCCATGGTGATCCCGAATAATCCCACCCGTGGAGGCAGCCCCTGAAGTTGAGTTAAAAGCTCCATCCGTATTAAGTTTATAGCGGTTAGAACATGGTGGAACCCAACCAACAAAGATGTCTTTTTTCAGAGGCAAATTCTTGTGGTGAATCATAAAAAACCACTCCAAGGACTTACTCAAGATAGTCTGAGTCAGTAAAGTGAGGTCCGTAGCATTCGAGTTGGAATTGTGGATCCGAAAGTGGGTCAACGGGAAAGTCCAGTCGAGGATCCTCATCCTTTCCCTTTTACCCTTCTATCTCTTAAATTTAAATTTGATGCAGATTTTTTCAAAGATTTGTATTTCTTTACGGTTAATCATACCTTTTGAGAAGGAAACGAGACATTATCACTATACTATGGGTATACTTCAGTTAATTTGAGGGAAAAAATTAAGGGAGTGATTGTCGCACTCCCCTTTTATAACCGTACGTCCCATTTTGTCTTTTAGTTATGTAAAAATATAATATTGTCCTTAAATGTGATCAAAAATTGAGATAATTAAAGAGCAATGTTGTAACTTTAAATAAATAAAGACAAAAAAAAAGAGAGTGCGGTTATGAAAATAAGTTTTAGTGCGACGAAAGTAGAGAAGGAACCTGTGGCCATGAGAAACATCAAGATAAGGAAAACGATGAAAACCCGACTCGATCATGTAGCTCGCCATCTTCAAAGAGTTTGGAAAGTAAAACAAGGGCTGTATGAGAGAGGAAAGGTGGTAGCAAAGGTAAGATGGGCTTTCCTGCTGGTTTCATTCCTCACTTATCTAGATTTATAAGGTGCAACAATTGAAGATGGGTGAAGTATGTATGCAACCCAATTGATTTATCATCGTTTTTTGCTCTGCTCTCTCTCTCACCCTAAAGAAGTCGCTGCCCCCATCTCCCTCCTTCCCCTCCCCCAAGGGTTTTACGCCCCATTGGGTGACCGGAGGGGAGGGATTTCTCCCCCTCATGTGGTTTTTTCATCTCTCGATCCTAAATCTCGAAGGTTTTCTCTCCTTTCCCTTTCACCCCATCCTCGTCCTCCCCAAACCACCATCCATCGCCCCTCCTCCCCGCCTCTTCTGTCGTGTAATCCGACGGCTTTTGGAGGTCGCAGATCGTGGTCGCCGGAGGCGTCCTCCCCCCGCCAAAGTTGGAGATCTAGGTTGGCGGATGAAGGCTGCTCCAGTATGTTAGACTCCATCCAGTTCCATTATCAATTTTTCTCTTTTTTCTTTTTTTTTGGTTCTCTTCTTTGGTGCCCATGTGTGGAATTCTTTCCATTTATGGGGCTTCTATCACCCATGTGTAGGTGTTTTTGGCTTGATCCCTTATTTAGGGATGGAGTTTTGTCTTGATGTACTATTTCTTGAATCAATAATATCTCACCTGTTATCGTTTTGGAAAAAAAAAAAGTATATTTGCAATGCAATGAGTACTTTGACGTTAATACTACTAGGAAAACAATAAGAAGACAAATTAAGATAATTCCTGCAGTACCATTAAGGTTAATGTCTTGAATTGAATTTTGTGGTGAATTGATTTAGTTTTAGGACAAGGATGCACTCCGCCTCCGTCCGATTCCCTGAATTCATGCCCCGGCATTGCCACATCGTTACCCGGCAAATGTACTTGCGGTAATTTCTGAGTGAATAATTAGACAAATTGATTGAGATAACTCCAGCATCTTGAATTGATTTTGTGCATGGTGGACTTTAATTGATTTATTTATTATTGGCCAAGGTTGCAAAAAAGAATGTGACGCTCTATGCGCCCGAGAGATCCAAATTTGAAAATTATAATGAGATGCCTCCGTCTCTCAATATTCATCATTGGGGCTTCCTTCACTCTCTATCCACATTTGTCAGTGTTCATCTTGATTTATTAGGAACGTGTTACTTTTTTTAAGTGACTTACTTTTCATTTTTAGTGATTTTTTTTAAAAGTTATTGATTGATTGAATTATTTGACTTTTCGAATACTCCGTATATCTCATCGTCGAGCAAAACAAAAACAAAAAAAATATGGTTAAAGTGATGAAAATAAGCTAACAAGTCTGTCAGTTTTAGCTTGTTTTTGTCTTTAGTGAACTTCTTTTGACCGTTTGGCCACATCTTTATACTATTTTGATTGTTTTTGTCAAGATGACTGGATAATTCAAAAAAGAAAGAACACGGAAAAAAAGTTAAGAAAATGTTAACATAATCCATACATGCAAGATTCCAAAAAATGCAAGTATTTATGAACATGAAAAAATCCCAAGCAATAACTAAACCATACAAGATTTCAAAAATACCCCTCGCCAATCCTTAACAAATAACAGAACACTACAAGATTTCAAAAGCATCACTTAAGTATCACAACCCCCAATTCATCTCTCAGTGAACTTCCTTCCTAGCCATTAGCCAAGCGTCTCGATTAGGGCTTTTTTAGGCTTACCAAAGCTGTTTGTGTTCAATATCAAGTTCATTAATCTTCTTTCTCCCTTACATTTCCCCCTTTTTTTATCTGAAAAAATATATATTATTAACAAAAACTTGACAAATGGTACATCAAGTTGGGAGAGAGGAGATGAGAATCCAACCAACGGTTGAATAAAAAAAGATAACACCGAATGAGACAAAGCCCAAACATCCAGTGTGCCAAGCTTGAAACACCTTAGAGGGCAAAGCCCTAACAGCCCAAGTGACTTGCGGGAAGCTAGAATCTATCATTTAATTTTACCGGTACCAGTGTGTATCTCGGTATTGTTCCGGATTAACAACTTTGGTTTACATGGTACAAATCATCATGTGGAGCCACTTCAGGGTCCCACACAAATAATCCGAGCCATTAAATAAATTTTCAAATAGTGGTCTTGCAAAAAATCAGCACAATCGGATAATTGTAAGTTTTTGATCTAATTTTTCAATTTCTCATTCATAAGTTAGCATCCTGAGTCACAAGTATCACTCTCTTTTGTAATTTTAGCAGCAAAAGTAGTAATTATACCCGCACAATAAATGTTATCAAAACCCATTCATATTTCAAAGCATTTTTTTTAGCTTTGAACAATATATATGCAAACGTTCTTGCTCGTAGAATTTAGCTTGTAGGAAAAAAAATTTATCTCATGTATCTTATTATTATTATATCTGTAATTTTTTAACAGAATTTTGTAATATGCGTAGTACAATAGAAGGGCGAACTTAATTAATTTTTTCGTTTTGTGTATTTTGTTTATCTTTTCTGAATTTTGTTAGATTCGTATCATATCTCAACGAGAGGAGTCTAAAAAGTAAAAAATTACGATGGAAAGCAAAAAAAGTTCACTAAAGACAAAGGATAGTGATAATGTCAAAACTCTAATGCATAAAAGTCTTATACATTGCATATAGTACAAGCCTTTTATGCATCAAACGGATGTCTTATTTGTCCAAAGTGTTGTCCTATTTGAATTTTTTCAACATCGGTCCATATTAACCACAAAAATTACCACGAAAAGCTAAACAAAAAGTTACGAAAAGTGTTAACTGGGTCCTATTTGAATTTCTTTAACATCGGTCCATATTTTTATATTTTTTCGATTTGTCTCGTTGAGACGAACGACTAACCACAAATATTACGACGAAAAACTAAAAAAAAAGTTACGAAAAATTAAAAAAAATATCAAAATAAGTTTCAGTTTAGTGCTGGGCTACAATTCCTTGAAAATTGTTAACCCGGCCCAACCCAGAACTCGACTCTTAAACCTCCAATTCGTCTCACCGGACGCTCTAGCCAAGCTTTCTCAGAGACTACTATCAGGTTCGTTCGTTCGTTCGTTCATCCCCTTTCTCCCTCAGTTTTCCACTATTTTGCTGCTTGATCCAACAAAACCCTAGCTTTCCGTTGTTTCATTAGGTTTGTTTGATTGAAATTCGAACAAAAATCCTAACTTTCCGTTGTATTAGGGTTGTTTGATCGAACAAATCCTAAGGCACTCTTACAGATTTACAGGTGTATTGGGTTTTGTATCTTTATGTGCTTCAGTTAATTTATGCTTACGGAATTGTAAGTCTCTCTTTCATATTAAGCTAATCTACCAAAAAAAATACGGTTTGTGGGGCCGACATAAGACATGTCAGCAGGAAGCCACGGGGTCCGATGCGAGCGGTTGCACCGGGCCCTGAGCGAGTGCCACCGTCGTGTCCCCAAGGGTCCGGGGCAGGAGGCGGCCTGCCGCCACTTGAACCGATCGCTGGCGGAGTGCCTGGTGGCGGAGGCCTGCCCCACCGAAGTAGAGGCCGTTCGGAGCCTCTGTTCCAGCGGTGGCACCGCTCTGAAGCGTTCCCAGTGCCAGCAAGCCCAGCTCTTCCTCTCCGTCTGTCTTTCTTCCCACCAAACCCCCTCTTGACTCGAAACCCTAATTCATGGCCAATTGGTTTTGTTGTTTAGGTATGCATTCCTGTTTCAATTCAAGTTAGTTTATTTTGAATGTCTTTAACATACCAAAATGCCCATGACGTGTAGCATGTTATATTGTTTTGGACTCAATGTCTCTGATGTGAGATCAGAGGTAAATCAGCTTATTCTGGGCCAAGTATGTGAATGTGCATGGTTTTCTTGTTTGATAATTTTGTTCTTTGTTGTCAATACAGTGATTCGATTCCAATTTCGTATTTGCCCATCTACCAAATTTTGTTTTTTGCCATACCCGTTAGGTGCGCAGGAATATCCAAGACCTGCTCTTGCCCAAGTTCTTTCCCTTTTTTTTCCCCTGCTGATATTAACCATTACATCTATTCAATTGAAATCCATTACTTGGTTTTCTTGTCATATGACCAAAGCGTTTGTACTACCTAAACCCCATCCCAACCCATTAACAAGGTGTCAAATTCCGTTCCATAGGAGTTGAATCCACAACCTTTTTTTTTTTTTTTTTTTGATCTGCAGAATCCACAACCTCACTACACTTAAATGCAGATACACAACCAGTCAGCCAAGTGCTCCCGTTACTTGAAATCCATAACTATCCAACGGAGCGTTAGTGACTTGTGATACCTTTCCTTAACCTTTTCCAAATTCTTACCTTGCCTGCTCAATCGTAGTTATTAAATGTCATGCTTTTCCTTCTTTGGCTGCATGCACTTTCTAGGCGAAAATGATGTTGATTTTTTTATAACCTGTGGTATAAGGATCGTGGTTCTGCATAGTAGTCATCAAAATATAAGGCAAATGTGACGAGCATCAGCCTCCTCAGCTAACCGTACTGTTTCCAATCTCGTCCCTGCGATCTAAGCTTAAAGTTCAAACGTAGAATATATGCCATGGTTGGTTACATACATTAGGTGTGTAATTGTAGATATGATTCTCTGGGGCTTGTTTTTGGGGTCTTTCTGAATGAAAAGCAAGGGGTAAGTATGCTTTCAGGACAGTTATATCTTGTGGACGTTTCAAAGATGGTTGATAACCTTGTTGAGTTCTAGTATATCACCTTTTGCTTCATACTTCCAGTTATCTGAATACTTCATACTTCCAGTTATGTGGGTGTTATTTGTTTCTCCTTTTCTTTCTGAATTGAACTTCAATCACGATGTTGAACTATTTCAAGAAGTTTCATTATGTTCAATGAATGTCTCTTCTGGATTTGTTACATTTTGGTATCTGAAGTTAGTGGATCTATATGTGCTAAAAGGCTGCAAACATAGGATGTATCATATTTCATGTTCCCTATGTGTCTTCGATTGAAAGAGTTCCGAAAAAACCTATGTCATTATTCTCGACTTTCTCTGCAACTGATGAAATCAATTGATCCGTGTCCAGTTTTGCAGTTTGAAGGCCCTTCAGAATAAGTTATTTTCGTGAGATGGCTGGAGGATTTGGCAGCCTTGCACCAAAGACTAAGAATATGGTTGTCGCAGGCGGGTTGACAACATTTGTGTTTGGCGTGTATTTCTACACCATGAGAGCTGTTGGAGGTACCGACGAACTTCAGATAGCTATTGATAAGTTTGAAGAGAAGAAAAACAAGAGTGAGGGTGAAGCAAGTTTGGCACCGAAGGCCTGACTTTTGCGGTCCTCGAAGTGATGTATTTAGGTGCGGTGTTGATTGTGTGAGAAAAGACCAGTCATCTTTTCCTCTCAAATAAAGCTTCTTGCAACTCTTTTTGCGAGTTTATCTTAACATACATGATGTGTTTAGGAGTAGCGTGTTTTTATGTACTCCTTGTGTTAATGTATGAAGTTCATAGCTGAATTCTTTGTTACAGATACTAGAAAAAAGTACTTGACATCTGATTAGTTTGCTGCTTCTTGAACTCTTTCTGTTCTGACTTCTCAGTGATAACCACCTGTACCTGCAGTAGGAAGGGGTTTATAACCACAATACCACATATAAAACGACCTGATTATCGTTCTTTTTGTCAATTTTCGGCTGTTAAGTATGAAATTCTAGTTTTGATTATTCAGATCGTATTCCAGCAGTTTGCAGCAATTTCCAGATCGTTCGGTGGTGTTCATAGAGAGATTAGGAATTGTTGATTATGATCGAGAAGGATGGGATGTTATAATGTGCATGCATTTGTTCTCAGATAGAGAGATAGAAAGTCCAGGCCGACGAAAAATGTGTGTTACTGTAGCTCTGTCTAAAAAGTCTAGATCAACCTTGTCTGATCTTGATGATCAAAAAAAAAAAACCTTGTCTGATCTTGCGAGTTACTGTCGCTCTATCCAAAAAGAATAGATCATAATTGCACCAACTGGAGCTGATTTTGAGTGTGCACGCTCTCCAAAATAGCTAAAGTGATCTTTTAACTCGGCTGTTGTTCTTGCCCTTAACAACCAGCAGAGAAATTGAGCAAAATGAAAACCCAAGTCCATCAACAAAAGATGAAGGTCGGTGGTAGCTCCTGTCCAAAAAGACGTTCCCCGTGCATCTGAAGACGTAGTAGGGGACAACAATGCCCGTTTGGCTAGGCCGTGGGCGGGTTGCGTGTCCTTGTGATCAAGGTGCAGTGCCCAAGTGATGGCCAGCCCGACCCCACTACAAAGTGGAATTATTGTATAGCAGTGCAATACTCATTCCGAGGGATGTCAAAATTTGTAACCACTTCAACACAATCCTCATTCCCAAGTTCGTCGACATCTATGAAATCAAGAAATGTTGATCATCTGTTCCTACGGCACTATCCACCCCGATTGGAATTACCTTTGACAATTTACAATTGGATACTAACTGGCATTCTTTTTCTTCTCTCTGCCTATCACCATATTTTCACGCCCCTTGAATAGATGCATAAAAGCATAAGTAGGCATAAGTAACATACAAGCTTCCAAAACTACCTTCGCTTTCAATCCAACTAGATAGCCTTAACGCTTGTGGAAAATTAGGAAATCCGTACCACATCCAAGCCATCATTATTGACTTAACCAAATGTGAACCAAATTCCAAGATGTTATCACCCAATGGTGTATTCTACCCCATCTGTCTTAAATTGCTGGACTCCTGCACAAGACTTGCAATTTTGATATCAAAAAATAAAATACTTTCGCGCATCATTTTTTAAATTTCTTTGCACCATATTAAAGAGCTCTTGAAATACTTTAATTTGGTATTAAAAAAAACTTGAAAAATGATACTTTAAGTACTTTATCTTTCAAACCGAAAATTGCACAACTTTTCAAGGGGGCAAGTAATTTGGGACAGAGGGAGTGTCAGAAAACACGGGGCTAGATAAGTCAGGAATGAAACCAGGAAGACCCATCTTACATTTGCTACCCCCGTCTCTCTCTCACACACACAAGTCTGGTTTATTTTCCAGGAACTTTCTCCCTCAAGATGGCGTACTCCATGCGCTGGGTTCTAATGGTTTTCCTTATCTTGATGGTTTATGTGGCCACAGGTTCGTTCTCCATTTTTGTTAACCTAAAACTCATTTTCCCATGTTAATTAAAGTTAGTTAGAAAATTTTAAGCAGCGGCGGAGCTAGGATTTTGACTGATTTCGCCCAATTAGGTGTAAAATGGTCATTTTAAATCTCGAGTCTATCAAACCAAATATCTGAGACTCTTGATTTTTAATCTTTCTATATCTGGTCTTAATACCATTTTTCTGTATGAAAATCCGAGTAGAAAACCCGATTTTACAGTTAAGACTAAAAACGATCATTTTAGCAGAAAAAGAGCCGGGGGGAAAATGGTCATTCAAATGTTAAGTTCAGGACTAACATTTTCCGAAAATCATAGAATTCATGAAACGTCCCGTGCATCTTGGATTAAACCCGCATAACGGCGGCCCAGAGGTTTCTTTTTTTTTTTGCCATGCGGTATAGTTAGCGGGGGTGTGTTAGGTTAGCACACACCCCTATACTTTGTGCGGTATAGTGTGATTATCAATTTAGGGAGCGTCAACTTCTCTCTGTAATTTGACAAAGAAAGAGTGAAAAGGTAAATTCATGACATTCACTACATAGAGACATTATTTTTAGGACAATAAAACACTTCAACAAGAGACACCTACAATTGAAGATGGGATTCCCTGACTAAATAAATAGCAAGATGATCTCTGAGTAAACGAAATACGAAAAGAATATGAGTACATACGTATTTCGGGTCCGTCTTGGGTCCCAAAAAAATGAGCCGAGCCGCTCATTTTGTTGAAAATAGTTTGTTTAGGGTCCTTGTAAAAAATCATTTTTTTCAGATATCGGTAAAAGCGTTTACGAAACATTCAACTTTGCTTAAGAATCTAAGCCTATATTCTGAAGCAAATTCGGACCCGAGACGGACCCAAAATGCATATGTACGCGGCGGTGTATGCACATGAATGTATATACCTATAGCACAGCTGGTTTAATTAACTCAAGGATTCTCTTGAATTGACTTTGTGGTGAATGGATTCAGTTTTAGGACAACAATGCAGTCGGTCCATATGCAACAACCGATGTAAAACTCAGTGTGGCATATGCGTTAACTCCAACTGTGTATGCTGTGATTGCTCTGTCTGCGGATGATAATGTTCGGTTAATTTCGGAGTACATTTTCTTTGTAATTATAATTTCTCCAAAAATAATGATCCCTCTGTCTGTTTAAAGGGTTGGTTTTGGATTTTCTTTTTTCGGCTTGGCCCATTTGGGTGTTAGGACTTTGCCCTTTTAGGTGTTTTGGGCTCGCCACTGAGCGTATTGGGCTTTGTCTCATTTGGTATTTTTTTTCTTTTCATCCAATCTTTGGTTGGATTTCCCTCCCCTCCCCCGACTTGATGTACCATTTGTCAAGTTTTCCTGAATAAAATGCTATTTTTGCCGATAAAACAAAAACAAAAACAAAAAAAAGGGTTGGTTTTCGTACTTATTTACAAGTTGTGTGCAAGGCTTGTTATTTGTACCAGTGATGTTTATGTTTGTAATGCAATTTCTCTCTCTATCCCAAGCAAGATGAATTTGGAATTTGTTACTTTATGGTAATATGTGACTTATATTTCGTTGTCAGTGAAATTTGTTTAGCTCTTGATTGATTTATTTGGCCTTTCAATATAAAAAACAAAAACAACAGACCGAGATTGAAAAAAGTTTAAAAGCGATTAAAATAAGCAACAAATTTGTCAGTTTCAGCTTATTTTTATCTATCGTGGACTCCTTTTGACCATTTAGCCATGTTTTTATACTTTTTTCAATTATTCTTGCCAAGAAGATGAGTGGATAATTCAAAAGAATTTGACCATATACACAAACAAAATTGAAGAAAAAACAAAATAATCAAAATCAAATAAGTTAGGCTAGAGCTAGTCTTAATTTTGGTGGTAATAACTAGCGATGCAAATGAACCGGCCGATAGTGAATTTTTGGGGCTCAACTCGGTAAAAGCTTGTTCGAATTCGATTCATCTACTAAATAAACTTGACATCAGCCGAGCACAGAATTAATGAAACAAAAACAATTAGAGTTCTTTTACGCCTTTTGGCCGCCAGAGTCTGATCAATCAGGTCACGCGTTCATAAATTTATTGAACCACATGCATAATGGTGGCCCTGAAGTTTGAAGAATCATATACCACCATGTTGTTCTACTCACTGATGGAAAGAGAGGCCTTCAATCTTCCAACAAGATGCGGCAGGGTCATGTGTGAAGCAAGTTTGAAGAATCATATCGCCATTGATAAGTTTGAAGAATCATATACCACCATATCGCCATTGATAAGTTCGAAGAGCAGACAACAAAGAGCGAGGGCGAAGCAAGTTTGGCACCGAAGGCCACACTGTTGCGGTACTCCATGCAGTGATGCATTTGGTACCGGTGTTGACTGCGTGAGAAAAGACCATTTCATCTTGTTGATGGAAAACCCGTGGAGAAAAATATAGATCCTTTACTCATCTTGTTGCCTTCTTGGAGAGATATAGCCACCATGGACTAGCTCGCCCGTAGGGACATGACCATGCGATCTAGTTCAGTTTGTTTTCATTTTTACAAATCCATGATCTGAACACAGGCCGAGAGAACATTTCCAGCTTTGTTTCATGAGGGAATACCAAAAACTGATAGCTGTAACTTAGGTACAGAGGTCAATCCAAAAGCTATGTTTGCCTACTCGCACCCAGTAATATTCATCAGCAGTTATTAACAACCAGCAGAGAAACGAGCAAAACGAAAATCCTAAGCCAATCAACACAAATTTAGCAGGCTCAGCATTTGAAATTATTGTATGGCAACAATCTAATCAGACTGCTGCCATAATTTGTAACCAATTCAACAAAAGCAACATCTAAAAGTTGCGATTTCTATCCTATTAGCTCCCTCACGGTTGTTAATGAAGTGGGATCTAACAGAGAGGGCTAGAATAATTCATTGTGTTGCCTCATTACCAAAATAGAAGTAAACCAATTGGTAACCAGAGCATAAAAATTAATGAAACAAAATAAGGCACGGTCGCGGTAGTTTGATGTATAATACACGACTATGTTGTTCTAATCGCTGATCGAGAGAGAGGCCTTCAATCTTCCGACAAGATGTGGCAGGGTCTTGATGCTGTCTTGTACCGACTGGTCAACACATGACTCCAAATCCTTCATTGCATCAGTTTTGATTTGTTGGAGCTTGGCTGCCTCAAATTTGTCTTGGCAGACCATCAGAGACCTGTTCATTCTTTCCTGGAGGCATCAGAAAAGATGTTTCAAATAATATGCACAAGCTGTATTAGCTTACAATACTATTGCTACAACACACTTCAAACAAAAAGTTTTCAGAACACTCGGGAAGAAGTTGTTCAAGAAAGAACCAGGTTATTTTCAAAAGTGGAGTTAGATTACACAAAGATAAGAAAAGGAATGGGTTACACTTATAGACTTAAAGGTGTTGTAATTTGCATCCCAATTCCCGAGAGATAATGGGTTAATCCCAAGAAACAAAATAAAAATACAAAAGTGAAAGAAGAAGTGTCTATAATTTGGCTGTTCTTAGCCTACTGCCTTATCTATTATCCATTTGGTTCCATTAAGAGGAATAGCATGAATGGATAAGGCAACATTTTTCTGAATCCACAGGGCTGTTCATGCTAACCATGTTCAAAGTTCATGGCAACAGATCTAACAGATTTACAATGAATCTAACTTACAACCAACGTTGAGCCTCACTCTGACTCGGTAAATTTTGTCACATTTGCTGTTAAACTTCACATGGATATGATACTGTCGTTTTCTCTTGAACATGCTTCCATTCCATGTGCTGAATTATCATGCTGTGAGCTATGTAAGATGGGACACGGGAATTCTAAAAAAAATGGGGACACGGAGGAGAACTGCTACGACTAAGGGGCTCTAAATTTAGAATCTTCAGAGTTTAGCACACGTATACTTCAACCTAATGAAGACAAGATAAAGAGAAAATGCAAGCCATGGAACATTGCCTCAATGCCACTAAAACTCTTGATGTATATATAGAGGCAAAGAAACATAGACATGTCTACCAGGCCTCATGTGTCTGTGTCCAACACATGTCAGACACGAACATGATACTCCACCGGTTCACCCTCCAGATATATGTTGGACACAAATATTTGGGTTCCCCTTTTTACAAAAAAATGTTCTGTACTTTGATATGAATTCCTAGATAAATGTATAATGTTTGTATGTAAAACATATTGCACTATTTAATGTTCAGAATGTCCCTAACGTGTCTGTGCGCTAATTTTTTGAGAAATGACATGTCCGCATGTCTTTATGTGTGCTTCTTAGGATAGAGGCAATGCCCTAACACGATGACAATTTTTCCACTCCAAATATTGAGGAACCAATTCAAGTCACTAAGATAAACCTCTCCATCCAAAACTTGGGGTAAGCCTACAGACTACCTCTTCCATAAACTATTGTAAGTGGGAGCCCTATGCCAATCATAGCAAGTGGGAGCCTTATGCACACGGTGTGACCTCTGTATACAGTATACTCTGCACTTATAAATCATTCTCTCCCATTGTATTCATTTGCATGGCCGAAACACTATCTTCAGAATGATTCAAGCCATCAAAGCTTTACTAACCTTGCCTTCTTCAAGCAAGTGATGTACTTGTGAAAATTGAAATATAAACAACGAAAAATTGCACCCAGTTGCCTTCTTCAAAAGAAGTGCACCCCTTTGGCACTTCATTTATAGGGTCTGGGAAAGACCAAGATGTTGGCTAGCACCCCTTGTTTTAGTCTTTTAGACGTGATGTCTGGTTTGCAATCTATACCTCCAACTACTAAATGCAAAAAATAGTCTCCAAGAGATAGATTGGTTACACTCATAACCTTTTGGCATTAAAAGCACAAAGTGGTAGCCCTCACATTTGTGCATGCACACGTAGGGAAAAATGGAACTACGAATGGGGAAAGGAACAGCTAAGGCCAAAGATTGTCTACAATTCTAATTTCTAACTAGTTCAAACAAGCATAAATTGGAGGTGGTAATGATTCTCAAAAACTTCTCTTCAAGCTTCACACAATATCCAGATAAAACACCGCATTTACCTGAAACTTGGCCATTTCACTTTCAACCAGATTCTGGGCTCTCATGACTGGGACACTGCAATTCTCCACACAACTGTTGATCTCATCTTGGGTTCTACTCCGGTCAAAGCACTCATACGCGCATCTGAAGTATGCTTGCTGCAGCGAACATTCAAAACAATGAGTTACACAACACACATCATGCAGGGACAGATTCAGGATTTAAAGTTTGCCAAGAAAGTTTGAAGAAAAACATCCAGTTCTACCAACGAGAGGAAAAAAAAAAGAGAGAGAGAGAGTAAAAGACAAACAATGAAATACTTAACTAGACATCCCTTGGCAACATTGACTATAAAATAAGGCTGTGTTTGGTAGGTCAAAAGAAGCAAGCTTTAAAACCAAATAGATTACATAATTCCTGCTCTTTTTCAACCAAAAATACACCTAAGATAGCATGAATCCACAAAGCAAAATAAATATGTAAAAAATCTCCGTTTGGTTCCTAGAGAAAGAGAAACTTTTTCTCCATTTTTTGTTTAACTTCCCTCTAATTTCCCTCTTCCTTATTTTACTTCTTTTCCCTACCCTTCCTTTCGTCGTGTTCCAAACAGTAACGACTCAAACAACTTAGCAAGGAGATAGCTGTTTATACTTGGATTTTCTAGCAAAAAAGACGACTTTTTTAAACACCCAAAACGTAGACTAAGATCATGCTATACAGGAGTAAGGGTGTGAGAACTCCTTTAATTTGAAGGCTAACCCTCAAATTTCACAATTATCCTTATCACGTCCCAGAATAATAACACCAAAAGGTTCAAAATTTTCATGTTCTTTTCAGCCAAAAACCTCACCAAAAGTAGCCTTACATAGCACAGCTAAAAGCCATCATTTTTCGATCCACTCTCTTTCCCATTAATCCACAAAGCAAAAAAATAACAGAGACACCAATAACTCGGAAATTTTAGCTAGGACCTAGCAGCTTTTGCTTAGATTTTCGAAGACAACTTTTTTAAACACCCAAAAACATGGCTTAAGATGATGCTATAATGGAACAAGGGCAAGAACTCCTTTAATTTGGGGGCTAACCCTCATAATTTCGTAATTATCTTTAACAATTATCTGAATAATGTATGGTTCTTCAACCAGAGGATTCATCAGTGCATAAATACATAGAAAGCGGATGTTTAGAGAGAGAGAAAGAGAGAGAGGGGACCTGGAGAGTGAAATTGACGTGGTCTTGGACAGGAGAGAGATGGGTTTGAGCGGCTGTGTTAACATCGTTCAGCTTTCTCCTCAATCTCTCCGTCACTATTTGCTCTTCCGCTGCTGCTATGCGATCCATCTCTCTCTCGCTCTCGAATGCGGTGGGTGGGAGAAGAAGGGTTCAAGGGGAAGTTCAGATTCGGGTGCTTCTCTCTTGGTTTTTCTTGGTAGAGGGTTTAGGGTTTCTGCTACACGTGGCGTTTTATAAATCAAGTAGCTTGGTTGGTTTGAAAGCTTGATGTGCTTCAAAAATATATGCAAATTTCATTTGTTTGAAGTTTGCACAATTAATTAATCTTAAACGAATTTTTAACGAGCTAATACAAGCTTAAACATGAGTGATTTTGTTCGTGTATCAATCCTAAGCTTGAGGCAAATTCTACCAAGGCTCCGTTTGGATGGCAGAAATTTTGAGAAGGAATATGAATGTAATATCATACTTCCATAATTCCGATGTTTGGAATGAACAAGAATAGAAAATGCGATGCCACACTTTCAAGATTCTCATGTTTGGGAGAGATAGGAATATGATTGTGATTCTTGACGACACATCCGATCTGGAATCACATTACCAGATTGAGTGAGAATATGATCCATCCCTTGCCCCATGGGAAACTTAGATTGATGGGTCAGTCAATTAAAAAAAGAAAATATTGACTTTGATAAATTTTCAAAATAATTGATTCTGACATAAGATTACTTAATTAATCCAAACACGAAAATAAAATTACTTCAGGTATTGTATTCCTAGGAATGAATCATATTCCTATTCACGCTCAATAAAAATTCCTAGGAATTTGATTTCTAATAATCACATTTCTATTTCTACTCAAAATTCCAGTCATCCAAATTGAGCTAGAATTAATTGTGAGCTTTTAGAAAAAAATTTTTTGGAAGAGTAAGAATTTCACCAATAATAAGGATTGCAACTCATTGTGTACATCTAATACAACTGATTGCACACGATTGAGACAATAAACACATCCATATCAAATGAAGAGTACACCAACAATAAATTTGATCAAACGATTAGACCCAACGAAGCGCATGCAAGTTGTTGATGAACAGTTGTCATGGTAGCTCCACTATTAGCTTATATGGGGATGTTAAATTTTTTCAGAGGCTAGAGTTTTTCGTTAGTAATTGGTTTTCACACAATTTTTCATTCATGTTTCCAACCGAGAGTACACTAGAAAAAGACGGATAATTTTTTTAAAATATCAAGTATTTTTGTGCATAATTTTTTAAATTTGATAACACAAAATTAAATATCCAAGTTGATTCTTTAATTTAAATTTAAAGAATTTATTCTCTTCCAAAATATTTTTTTTTAAATTTAAACGATTAATAACCGAAATCAACGATATATAGAAATTATTTTAAATCTACCATCTCTGAAAAAGTAAAAACAAATTTACCACTCCTATCTGGCACGTGCTGTTGACAGTTTGAGTCACCTTGACTATATACCAAAGTCCAAAGAAGACGGAACGAAACACCTCTCTCCCTCCCTCTCTTCCTCTCTCTGCAGAAAAGACTTGTAGAGAGAGAAGACATGGCGGGCGTAGGCGTAGCAGATACTACGGCAAGTACAACAGATCATCACCATCCCACCACCTCCATCACATGCCAAACCCTCCCCCACCTCCTCTCCTCCTTCGTCGACACCTTCGTCGACTTCTCCGTCAGCGGCGGCCTCTTCTTACCCCCCAACCCCCTTAACCCTAACAATAACCCTAATAACCCTAACCCACCTCCATTACAGACCACATACCCCTCCCCAAACCGCCTCGTCGCAATCGGGGACCTGCACGGCGACCTCCACAAGTCCAGACAAGCCCTGACCCTCGCCGGCCTCATCGACGCGTCGGGTCGGTGGACTGGAGGCGCGGCGACGGTGGTCCAGGTCGGAGACGTGCTCGATCGAGGCGGGGAGGAGCTGAAGATACTTTACTTTCTGGAGAAGCTGAGGAGGGAGGCGGTAAAGTGTGGGGGAAGAGTGGTGACGATGAATGGGAATCACGAGATCATGAACATCGATGGGGATTTCAGGTGCGGGAAATAATATTAAGGCTGGGTTCTTGTGAATTTAATTTTTTTTTCCATTTTGTGTGTTTTGTTCGTTTTTTTTGAATTTTTATTAGATTTGTGTTATATTTTTTGGGATTAATATCGGTCTCGACGGGAGAAGTGTGAAAAATAAAAAATTATATCCAAAATCAACAAAAAAAGAGTTTGCTAAAGACGAAAAAAGAAAAAATTTCTTTTATATCCCTTCGACGGTGACCAAAAATTTATTTTGGTCCTTCACCTTTCAATTTCAGCATAAATATATTTTGACTTTCCAATTTTTTTCAATATTGTCCTTTAGAGATATATACATATATACACAAAAAATAGAGTGTTTAGATCAAGCACCCTACACACATCGGATGCCGTTGATTTCAGCGTTGGCCCTCTCGGTTTTTTTTTTTATAGAATTTTTGGACGGCTCAGATCGGCCGTGCGGTACTCAAAGAAAACGGATTCCTTCTAAAGAACGACATTGAAAAAAATTGGAAAGTCGAAGTATTTTTATGCCGAAATTGAAAGGTGAAGGGCCAAAATGAATTTTTAGTTAAAGTCGAAGGGATATAAAAGAAATTTTTCCACGAAAAAAATATCAAACTTTTTTGTCTAAAATGTTGTTTTATATGAATTTTTTCTCAACATTGGTCCATTTCTCTTACTATCTTTTTTGTCAAGACGAATGATTAATTCCAAAAATTACGACAAAAATTTAAATAAAAAGTTACGAAAAGTTAAAAAAAATACAAAAATAAGTTATGGACAAATAAGTTTAGAAGAAAGCAGCCCAATTTAGGGTTTGGGTTGATTGGCTTGGGCTGTGTTTGGAAATAGTTTAAAAATTGGTTTGATTTTTGCACTCAACTTTCTTATGAATACATTCGGTAATTGGACATTGCTAACCACCCCCTAGCGCGCGCACTACACGGTATACAATGTAGGATGAGTTTCTTGTAAACTAAATGGACTAAAAGTCTAAAACCCATGCTTCTACGGGTGTCTTGGCAGGTCATTCTCCATCACTTATAAGGAGTACCATTTAGCGAAAACAACTTGACTATTGACTATTGCCATTAGCATGAAGGAAAAAAAATATTAGTGGAAACACACCCATACTATAATGCAAAACAAGTTGAAATTTTAGGACATTTTTCGCAGATATCAATGTACTTTTTCGGATATTGATGCATTTTATACACATTGTCGACCACCCTTAGGTTGTGGTTAGCATTTTCCTTCATAATTTTACTTTTGCGGATTTTGTTGTCTTTTCTGATAGTACTTTAAAGTTCTTAGTTAGATTTTTGAATTTTGTGATAATTTGTTCTTTTCTGGTTCTCAAGGACAAGTCAAATTTTCCCAAATTTTGTTGTTGTCATTCGATGTTTAGGTTTTATGGCACATTCTTCAAATCTTGGGCCATATTATTCTTATGTTTCCATTTTGCATTCGGGGCCATTCAATGCACATGTTGCACGGCTCAGAATGCCATTTGTGTCTAGTTCGATATTAGGAGATCTCTGCCGAGAGCATTTTCGGAGGAAAAACAATAGAAAAGCTCAAACAAACTGATTTTTGAGAAGTTTCGATTTGTTACTTTTTTACTTTTGTTTTCGGTATTTCATATTTTGCCAAAAGTTAAGTTGCATAAACTTACAATTTGCATGAAAGAAAAGCGAGAAAATCTTTTTGGTAGTGCTTTTGACATTCAACTTACATAATCTATTTCAGGTACGTTACTCAGGCAGGTCTCGATGAATTCAAGGTTTGGGCTGATTGGTACTGTATAGGCAATTCAATGAAGAGTCTCTGTAATGGGTTGGAGAAACCAAAGGATCCGTTTCGCGGACTGCCTTCAGTTTTCCCTAATGTTAAAAGTGAAATCACTGATGGAATCAGGGCTAGAATTGCTGCATTGAGACCAGAAGGCCCGATTTCGAGTCGATTTCTGGCAAACAATTTGACTGTTGCTGTTGTTGGCGAGTCTGTGTTTGTTCATGGAGGGCTGTTACCAAATCATGTCACTTACGGTTTGGATCGAATTAATGAGGAAGTGAGGAATTGGATCAGTGGAATGAAACAAGGAATTGTTCCTTCTGGTTTAATCCGTGGGAGGAATTCTGTTGTTTGGTTAAGGAGGTTCTCTAATGAATTGGCGAAAAATTGCGATTGTTCTATGCTTGAACATGTCCTCGCGACAATTCCTGGTGCGAAGAGGATGATCATGGGTCATACGATTCAAGAGAGTGGAATTAACGGGGTTTGTAAAAATCGGGCGATACGGATAGATGTGGGTATGTCAAAGGGATGTGGTGACGGATTGCCAGAAGTTTTAGAAATAGTAGGGAATTCGGATTTGAGGGTCTTGACATCAAATCCTTTATATCTGAACAGATATCAAAGCTCAGTCGAATCCAATCAAAAGGAAGGTATTGGCTTGTTGATACCTGAACAAGGCCCTCGACCGGTAGAGGTTCAGGCTTAGTTATCGGCATTTTATTTTGAACGCCAGAATTCCAGTCGCCTTTGGAAAATCTCTTGGGAAAGTACATTATTTTCCTTCAAAGGAAGGAATTGCTGCTTAATGATTCTGGGTTAGTTCCAAAAATGTAATCATCATTTCTTATTTTCTTGTATTCCAGTTAGTGATTTGAGAAATGTGATTAATAGAAAAGACTATTCTGGCACATGTGTTCCTGTCTAGTTCAACTTATGTTCGCCGGTTTTCTTTTTTCTTCTCATCTGTAGGGCAGCAATTATTTACGAATCACACTATTTTTCAGATGATCCAAACTTTGATTATGAGGTTCGAATCATTCGTGGCAAGGCGTTAGATGGTTAAACGTAGTTATCGATGGCATGGTTATGACATCGGAGCCTGCTTATGTAATTCGTATCTGAACCAAAAGTAAGTTTTCCAGATGGTCATTAGCTGTTTACTCTACCTGTAGTTCGTATCTGAACCATAATTTCTACCTCCATAGCTGTGGAATGTTTGCTGATGAGGGGATAGCTTCGTTTGCTGTCAGGATTTCTAACCAATTTCCTGCCTCCGAACCTTTCATTTCCATTTCATTCCAACCCCAAAATCCAAATGAACTGTATGCGTTTGAATGCAGCACTACTTTCTAAACAAGATTCCATTTTGAAGTTCGTCGGTTTCACGAGTATTTAGCTTTTTGCATAACATATTTTCAGATGCTCTATTGTTTTTGGACAGAAAAACACTCATCATCATCAGGAGGAGGATTTTGGTCTTATGAGGGTAAAAACCGTAAAAAAAAGAGAGGGCAAAGTCCATTTTGACCCCCTGTGATTATCGCCATGTGCGAATACTCCCCTTATGGTTCAAAACTGACCACATAACCTATATGTGGTTTTGAAAATGTGCAGATAGACCCCCTGCCGTAATGTTTTCCATTCGTATTAACGGACACAACATTAGAAGACCGTTATACCCTCATCCCGTTCCTTGATTCTTCTTTTTTAAATCTAACCACACCATCTCGTATACCAAAAATTGAATCCAAACTGTTGATATTGTAAATTTTGACGAGTACTACGTCTATGCCAAAATTCAAGTCAATCAAAAAATGAAAAGCTCATGGTCGAATCGATTTTGTTATGAAATTAAAATTTCAAATTTGAATTTACTAAAATTAGATCACTGGGGTTATTGATGTTTGATCGAGATGATTTTTTTACAGAGATACTCTATTATTTATTTAATACATTATGAACGACTCAGATTACATTCTAAAGGTGTGTGAGATACACCTCCGTTAATATGGATGAAAAACATGACGGCAGGGGGTCTATCCGCACATTTTCAAAACCACATATAGGTTATGTGGTCAGTTTTGAACCATGAGAGAGGTATCCACACATGGCGATAACCAAGGGGGGGTGAAAGTGGACTTTGCCCTAAAAAAAATCTGCTCTTCTATGATTCTTTCACATCTCTTCATCACTCGTCGGCCCTGCAATTTTGTTTCTCCCTTTTCCTCTTCCATCTTATGTAATAAACCTGGATTACGGGGCAATGCCGGCTCTAAGTTTCTTGGGGCTCAAAACGAAAATAATACTAGTAACTTAACTTCAACTTAAACATCCGACCTCTAGTAGCGAAAAATTGAAATTCGAATTCCATAATTGGACTAGTCGCACATCGGAACACAATGGGAAGTAAAAACTGTAAAACCTTTAATACCGTATGGAACATCTTACCTTTGAAACATTTCTTTTGCTACTTGGGGCTTCTAAGTTGTATAGTTCAATTATGTGCGGCCCTCTAAATTGTACTATGGTTTTTTTATAGGCCGGCCCGTAAATTAGGTTTGGGTCCAAATTAGTCCCCGCGTATATTACTGTTATCCAATATATTCCCGACTCGTTATTCCGGACAAAAATAACCCTCGAGTAACATAAACAATTCGCATATAGTTCACAGATACAAGTTGTATATGCAGTACACATAGTTCACATATACAATTCATATTGTTCAGGCAAAAAAAAAAACATTATGCAACATAGCAGAGTCTATCCAGGTTCGGCAACAATATATTTAAGGTTGCGATGAAACCGAAATTACAAAACTTCTACTCGTAAGGCACAACCCATTTGTCTTCCCACTTTAACACACAGCTCCATATATCCCTCCTCTCCGACATCTCAGTTTCCGGAAAACCAAAACAAGGGCAAATCTTTAGATCATGGCACCCAAGGATATTAAAATGGGACTAGTCGTGCTCCCTGTCCTCATGCTATGGAACGTCGATGCGGCTCTATCGCAATGCGGGCCCAACGTATGTATCCCATTCCCAGTTGACGGGAATTTGGGCGATGCAGTTATCGACGGTGCCACCACCAGGCACCATCTGTTGAAGGCACTGTTTTAATTGGAACCTGCTCCTGCATTAGTTTTATGCAATATTAGCGCAAAAAATTCGTCCAAAAAACATTCAGATCAAAAAGAGCTCACATACCAGCTGTTGGATTGCTTGACTCAGATCGATGGTTCGGTTGGAGTCTGCGCATTTTTACTAGCAACTTGGAGATCAACGGTAAATTCGGCATCAATAACTGCATCGCCTAAATTCCCGTCAACCAGGGATGGGATACATACGTTGGGCCTGCATTGCGATAGAGCCGCATGCTATGTAGCACCGACACTTCAAAAGGGCGCCGTGTCCACGTATTGGACACGGGGACACGCGGGGACACGTATTGGACACGCCACGTGGCGTGTCCAATAATTTTTATTATTTTTTGATAGAGGACACGGCGGGGGACACAGCTGGGGTCAAAATGTAATATTTTTTTAAAGTTTTGGGGGTTAATATGAAATTATTCAAAACATTTTGGTTAAACTGTAATTATGCCTTTGAAATTTTTTTATACAATTTGTGAAATTATTCATATACAATGGTTCATAAATTTTTTTTATATATGTACATATATTTATTTTTTATTTATTTAAACACGTGGCGTGTCTCCTGCCGTGTCCGTGTCCCCATTTTTTTAGAATTGCTGTGTCCGTGTCCGTATCCGTGTCCGTGTCCGTGCTACATAGGCTACCACGTCCGACCATGAGATCGACGCCACCTTCGACGACTACCTTCGGTAATTGACACTAGTGATTTTCCGGCGACTACCTCCGGCGAATAGGACATATATCATAATCTGTTGATGTTAGTGGCATAGCAAAGAATCCGGATTTTCGCAGATAACCAAGTCTGTCTATTTTCTTGGCAAGATACAGAGAAATTTTTTTGACAGATATCGTCTTTGTTCGTTTTGCATTTTTGGGTATTTTAGTTTTAGTAGTGGGTGGAGAGAGAAATAGAGTAATGATTTGAGAGAGGTAATGAGTAGAGAGAGATAGAGAGAAATGAAAGTAATAATTTGAGAAATAGGGTAATGATTGAAGAGAGAAATATGGTAATGATTAGAAAACAAAACGAAAACAAAACTGAAATGTGAAACGAACAAGGCAGTCCTTATAAGGTCTAAGGTCCATTTCCTATCTTTAGCAAGGAAAAAAAATGCCCTTTTATGTTTTAAATCCAATTTATCCTTACTACTACCACGTCTGACCATGAGATCGACGCCACCTCCGACGACTACCTTCGGTAATCAACACTAGTGATTTTCCGGTGACTGCCTCCGGCGAACAGTATTTGACAGATATCATAATCTGCTCATGTTAGTGGCATAGCAAAGAATTCAGATTTTCACATATAACCAAGTCTGTCTATTTTCTTGGCAAGATACAGAGAACAGAATTTGACAGATATCTTAATCTGTTGATGTCATTGGCACACTAAAGAAACCAGAATTTCAAAGATAACCATATACAAACCAAAACCAAACCAAACTGAGCCTTATGCCCCAATCACTTAGGGTCGGCTACATGAATCCTCTATTGAGCTCTGTTAAGGATCATTTGCTCACACAAACCTACTATACTCATATCTTTGTGCGCCACAACATCTAATGTCAATTTAGGTCTATCCCTGCCCGTAGCATTGCTACCCAAGGCTATCCTATCTGCTCTCTTAACTACTGCATCTCCTGGTCTACGGTAGACATGCTCAAACCACCTTAGCCTATTTTTCCTCAACTTCTCTTCTATAGGTGTTACACTTACCATCTCACGAACCGTTTCATTTCTAATCCTGTCTTGTCTAGTCTTACCACACATCCACCTCAACATTCTCATTTTCGCTATACTCATCTTGTTCACCTGTTGTTTCTTAATAGGCCAACATTCTGTCCCGTAAAGTATTGCTGGTCTGATGGCAGTTCCATAGAATTTTCCCTTTCAATTTTATGGGTACCGTCTTGTCACACAGTACACCAGTAGCGCTCCTCTACTTGAGCCACCCCACTTGGATCTTATGGATCACATCATCGGCAATCTCTCCATCAAAATTAATAATTGAACTTAAGTACCTAAAATGATCGCTCTTAGATAACCATATCTATCTGTTTTTTTGAAACATTCAGATAACAGAATTGGATAACCATATTTGTTGATGTTAATGTAATTCCAAAGCCAACAAACACCGATACAGGAAGATAACCATATTTGTCGAAATGACAGATAACCACATTTCAGAGTATACATATGGGCAGATAACCACATCTGTCAAACAAAACAAATTCAGATTATAGGAAGATAACTACATCTGTCAAAATATAGGAAGATAACCATATCTGCATCAAACTCTAAGATGAGTACAAACAAACTACTAAAAACCCTAATCAACGGACTGGAAAACATGGCAGGAAGATGACGGCGACTACAGAAAACACGGCGGCGGCCAAGGCAAATGAACGCAATGACGAAGGGAACGATTTGCTCAATTGTTGTATTGTGAAGGTCCCGGAGATGAAGAACTCAAAAGAGAATTCCTTGGTTTATTTGTGGGACAACCATGCAGCCTATAACTTTTATTTGTAGTATGGTGCTCTCGATTGCAGTAATCACGGTGCACCATGGCTTTCCTGTTTGGCAGTAGCCTTGACCTATATTGCGTTGATTAGAATTTGTGTGGTGTTGATTGAATGAACAGTTTGGTTGACGACCCCGCTATTGGTGCTGCAAATAGCCCGATGTTGAGAGGTACAGCCGTAACAGCCCCATCGTTGGCACTCCATAGAGAATGCTTCTGCGGATCTCACTTTCTATGGAGTTGACAATCCATGAAGTGACTAAAACATTGCATCATCCCCTGGACACAACTTCTTGGTATCCTTGGACTTTTCTATTGATCTATCGACGAAACCAATCTTATTTCTAGTCTGAAACGCCATGGAATACGAAACTTTGTCACTCTTTTTCTTTGCCATTGTTACGAAGAGTCGGATCTTTCACCACTCCGATACCATATTAGAAAAGAACCTGCGATGGATGCTTGGATGGATTTCACCATCTTGCAGGAGATCATTTCTTTTTTTTGGTAAAAACAGGAGATCATTTCATTGATACTTATAGTTGAATAAAAAATTAAATAGAAGGTATCTTCATCTCCAAGGGAAAATACAGCTACTATGGGAGTTGTACAAGGAAATAGCAACAAGGCATTAGGCTGGAAATTAGGAAGATTCCACTAAGGCAATCAATGGAGAATCAGGAAAATAAAGTCAATAGGTGAGATTCTGGTGAGAATCTTCCATGTGGAATAGTACTTTTGTTTCTTCAAAAGTTCAAAGTTCCAAGTCACTGTTATTTAGTATAATGTGGCTACAACAATGTGGTACAGCGGTTTTTTTGCTTTCTTGTCCATCTACTTTTTGCAACAAATTCATGCACCATGCTAAGCAAAGTCCCTCCTGTAATTTGCAGCCTCGCAATTAATCTGAGTGTTGCATGATTTGAGTAACCTATATTTTTGCTTGATTTTTACTTCAAAAACTATTGTTGGTTGAGTTCACAATGCTACTTATCTCTTTCAACTCATCTCCATGTGCAAGGATGAATATATCTGGTTGGTATTAAATAATATCTTTTGATACTAATAAGTTCCTGCATGACTTTGTAAAATTGCCAGCTTTTGGGCGAACTTAACATGGTTGGTTTGGGAGCAGATGGTGATGATGGTACGTGCGCAAACTTCAACTTTCAGTTAACTTGTATCCTGTTTAAAATTTCATTTTTTTTTGGTTCACGAAATCCATGATGGTCATGGACTACATATTTGCTGCGTAGAAATGTCCTCTTAGTATTGTTATAAGCCAATGCCTATTCAAATGAGTGGTTGCCATGGTCTCCACCGGTTTTGTGACTACCAACGCAATGTCGGGGTTATTAGGATTTAGGGCAGGACTTACTGTGGACAACGTCCTAAAAGTCGCTAGGCGCTTGTCAGGCAGAAAAGGGGTGCCTAGCGCCTAGGAGGGAACTAGGTGCCCGACTAGTCTGCTGCCTAATATGGCGTTGGACCACCGCCTAGGCCCTAGGCGGGGACTAATCGGCCTAGGCATCCGACTTTTAGAACTCCGACTATGGATAAGTGATTTCCTCTTTTATTGCATGCTGATGCCATTATTCATTTGAAGCATGGTTGGAGATGCTCTTAGTTTGTAGTTACTATGGTTTATTCACATGCTTGAATCTCTTCTTTCTGGTTTCTGAGATTGATGAATAGAAAAGCTATTGGTAGATTAGAAGATGGTTTTTAAATGGGAATCATGTTATTTCAAAATACTGCTCTGGGTGTTCCCATCCATTGGCTGAGCACTTTGAGCAGCTGCACTGGATGTAATTAAAACTTAGTTTTGACCACCATAGCTGATTAAGTATATTACTGTGTTTTCGGCTTACTCACTAACATGCAGGATGGGATAGAACGTCTCTGGGAAAATCAGTCATATACTTCAGACAGCATTTCTTGCTGCCTCTGCTGAAGTCATGCAAAGTATGTTTGACATTTCACAGTCCTGCCCCGCCTCAGGTCCACAATGTTTTGTTTTTGCAATTTAAGTTTCATCCATGCCAAGTCTAAGCCAGATAATATCCTGTTTACGTTAACCAAAGAAAATAAAATCCTCTTTCTTGGCTAAAATTGAGCCAGTCATTTTGTATCAAATAGCTTCTCCTTTTGTTTTTGGGATCAAATAGCTGATGATAGACAAGTAATTCCATCTTCCTGGTTGGTTCTTTCTTAAGCCATATTTTGAGTGACATCTGTGGGAATCACATCCCGATGGCCTTGAACCACATGTTCCTTTCATTTTCTTCTTTTTTCGGCACCTTCAAATTCCGATCATGGCCACCTCAAGATCTTCAGTTTTTGAATAACCACCGTTCACAAACACACTCAGACACAGTTGTCTGCATGTGGAAGATATTTGATACCCAATTTTTCAATCTCCTAACTAAAGGCAAAATGGCTTTGTTGTTTTTTGTGATGAGTAATCTCATTGAGATAAGCTGTTAATGAAAAATCTGCAGGAGGAGATAGAAAGTTCATACATCGCCAAACGTTGGGAGTCAAAAACTTCGCTGGGCTGGTAGGCTTTTTTTCATTGACATTGATCAGGCTTCGAAGTTTCAATTTTCCAGTAATGTACCAAAATTGAAAAGTACCTTTGATCTATTTATCATCAGTTTAACTTTATTTATCTGAATGACAAACTATGTTTTGGATTTATCCAGTTGAACTGTAACAGTAGTGTTAATTATCATGACAAGTTCCTTCTTTTCTGCCGTAATAGATTGGAACAATTAAGCTGATTAATAGTTACTAGAACATTTATTTTGCATAGCTGTTGGCGTACTTTTGATTTTTGAAATTCAATGGTATTGTGCAGAGGTAATCGACACTTGGTTTTTTTGTTGTTACTACTGTTGTGAATGGGTGTACGCCAATATTGGAAAACCATTTTACTTTTGGCGCAACCAATTGATTTTTCTTGCGAATGTGACCGCGTCGTTCCGTGTCAAAAATATATTTATAAAAGCTTGGAGTTAACTACTACTCCGTAGAATAGTGGTCAAGACCGAGTGTCGATCTGTAGGGACAAATTGGCTAAGTTACCATAATTTCGATCAACTTCTAGATTAATTTGGAAAAGTAAAGATTGATTGATTTATTTTGAAGAGCTAATTGAATTAAAGAGCAATTTAATTAAAAGGTTTAGAAACGATGGAGGAAAATATCTAGGGTTTCGAATCCACTCAAACCGCGTAACAACAATATGCCTAGATTAGATTTATTTATTCGAATCAAAAGAGATTATCGCTAGGGCTTGCAAACACTTTTGATAACTGTTAAGGAAATAATCGGGTTGTTAAAAGGCATAGACTATCCCATAGCACGGACCGTCTTTCAGTAGCATGGTTTGGCCACCTAACGGCACGATCCGTCTTACGAGCATAATCTATCTTAAAATTCCAACCACAATCAGTGAAAACCATTGCAAAACTAGGTATTTGAAATCGCGAATACAAATACTCAAATGATAGGAAGAAGTAAAATCAATTCATTCAATTGTAATGAAAAGGGTTCTGAGTTTTACAATCGATCCGAAAAACAAATCAAAACCTATGCATAGACAAGATTACTTGGCGCGAAGTTTCATCGTCCCCCTAGACAAGGGGTTTAGCCGGCCATGGAAACGTGTGCAGCTCTTTCTTCTTTCTTCTATTCTGCTATCAGCCGAATGCTCTCTGAAGCGTCGTCTCCCCCTTTATACAAGATGTCCTTTTATAAGCGTTGCCGAGAATAGGTAATAGAAATCCCTTCCTTAGTCAACCACTCACTGTATTAAAAGTTAGAATTCCCTCCCTTAGTCAACCAAATGTTTGATTGCCACACGCCTTGAATCTTCAAGTCCTCCGAGAAACTTCTAGAATCCACCGGAAGAACATTTTAAGTAGTAGAATCAATGGTAGAGAAGAGCTCTTGGAGTTCTTCAGAAAGGTTGATGATCAACAGACCATATGTTACTCCAAGAGATAAGCTACAATCTCCCTTGGGTGTTTTCTTAATAATGGAAGTTTTCTTAATAATGGAGCCAAAGGAGAGCAACACTGATATGTTCGGTGGTCTTGAAATCCCAAAAGAACCGAATATAAATAGATATAGAAAAATCTGGCAAGTTGCTCAACCACTGGTGAAAGCTCTTCTGGAGTTGCTAATTGAGCACTAAATCTGTTGAACGTTCCCATAATTTTCACCCACTGATTCTGTGATCCCCTTTCCTAATAGACTGCTATAATCACGAAATTCCCTTGATAGACTTGATTTTATTCCATCCAATTTTCTTAACAAACTTTACCTCTCAATTACAAGCCCATACTTGCAAAAGACAAAAGCATAAACAAATGTCCATAGCCCATACTTGCAATGAAAAGAGGATTCCGAGAGGCAAGAAAGCAAAAGGACACCGAATCAGGTTTAAATGGTAGATTGATTCCTTGCGGCCAAAACCGGTTCTTGTATCACATTTTTACCTCTTCAAGTGCTAAAAGTATTTTGGGTTGTGTAACAAGTCTCTCTTTTGGAGGACTAAAAGTATTTTGGGCTGTGTAACAAGTCTCTCTTTTGCAGGAGTCCTCCGTTTCCCTTACGGGATTTCTGTATTCCTTCAGGAATCTTGGGTGTGATTCGTTGATCCAGATGTTCCGATCTGATTGTCGGAATACAATATACCAAAACCTTTGTTTGCATAAAAGAAAAGAAAAGAGGAGAGTACACATACTGGAGAGAGACGCGTTAGAAAAGTGAGAGATTTGGGTGTTGCAAACAAAGAAGAATATGTCTGTAATGAAAGAGTAGTTAGAAATCGAGAATCGGTGTCCATGATTTGGTAGTTGACAAATGGGCGGGGATTTGGTAGTTGAAGATGGGATGGGAAGCCGACATGGCACAAATTAATGGCCAAGGCCATTTTTGGCCAGAGATTTGGCATGGCGTTAGGAGGCTGAAAAATGGCATGGGACTATGGGAGCCAATATTTGGGTTTGGCAGGAGAGATGGCTGGGCGTTGGAGATGCTCTTAGGATGACACTTTGGAGAAGGCATAGAAGAGGGTCTGGTCTAGAATGAAGCAGTAGCCTTCATTTTTTCAATAAAGGACGGACCTGTAATCTCATACCTATCACGATTTCTTGCGGATAAAAAGGCCACGACGATGGCGCTGAAGAGGGCTGCGTCGGTGTTCAGTTGAAGAGATGGTGAATAGGCGAATTAGAGCGTCCTGGGTTCCCAAATCATTTTTCTTTTTTGATCGGAATGGGTTCCCATATCAGGAGTGGTGGGGCTTGGGAATAGACGAATCAATAGGGAAATTGAATCGAAAATATAGGGTCGTTCGATCATTTTTGGGTCTTCAATCTGAGCCCTCCAATCTGCCACGGAGGACATTTGTGAAATAGACATTTTGCAAAACCGATATCCGCTATATAGTTTATCTTCGACCTCACTAATGCCGCTATATAGTTTATCTTCGACCTCGCTAATGCTTTGGTGACTGTCTTTTTTTTAATTTACCGGGAAAAAGGGTAGGAGGAGGTGACTAACGTAACAACTCCCTTGGACGTGACCATATGGGCTCCCTACCTACCAATGGAATGTTTGGTTGAGCCATAGCTATTGTCCGTGAGAACACAGATCGTCACCACGACACCACCTAGGTACACGTTGGCAGGAGCACAAAATCCCCAATCTCATGCCACTTGCACGACTCGAAATCAAGCCCCGCCTGTGGAAAGAGGGAGCCCCTCCCTCTTTCCAACGATGTTACCACTTTCGGTGGTCTTTGGTGTTGCATTTTAAGTACCATGTGATGTGTAACCACTCTATTGATAGAATGTGCCCCTTTGTCATGTAGTGGAGCACATCTTGCCAATGCGATGGTGACACTTCAAATAGTACCCAAAATGTGGTACTCTAACTCGGTCACCATAACATTGCTCTTTCCCCGTAGGTGTTGGAAAAGCATTGACTCGCGTCTTCGCACTCCTGCTTGCAAGCCTACTTTTTTTAGCGGTGGGAGCAATATTGCGTCCACAAACAATCCCTTCCAAGGGAGAACTGTCATGAGTCCAGCCCTTGAAAACACGCTCCCTCGAACCCACGAAAACCCGACTCTTGTATCACTGTGAACTGGCATTGTGAAAATCAGCTTATACATAATCATCTCCCTAGTTCGGTCAAAGGTAGGTCATTTGCGCTGGAGCTAGAGAATGCACAAGAAAAACTCTCACAGCCTGGCCCAAAAGAAAAGAGGTAACTAAATTACACAACTACTTTGGCGAACGTTTGAAGAAGTTCATATTCTCTACTAAAGTTGCACAGCAGAAAATCCCATCAAAATTGCAAAAGAGGGACAATCTGTTGCATACACACTAAAAGAACACTCAACATGGTAGATTACTTGGGAAACGTGCGCGAACGACAGCAGCCAACCGTTTGTGAAAATCTAATGACACCTCACGAGAAAAGGAAAAAAACCATATCTACAAACATAACAGGAGTCCCTCTCAACTAAATCTCATGACATAACAAGAACAACGAGAACAGAATGACCAAAAACAAAACAAAACTTCAAAATTTCACCTGTTTCATTATTTCAATTTCTGATTTTTGTGGCAAGAGACTTACAGTAGGCCCTCAGAGCTTCACTTCTTTATCGAAGATCCAGCTAAACGGCACATAACGTGCTTCTTTTGCCCTGCTTTGAAATTGAGACCTTTCCTCCAGCCGCCTAATTCTCTGAGGCAACCCACAAACATAATCCTGGGCTTTTCGTCCCTCTGAAGAAAGCCCAGTTATGTCCTCCACTTTCCACCTCCCAACCAAAAACTCCAATATATCCGCATAGTCCTTGGCGGTGTAGACTCCAAGCCTCTGAGCCACAGACGAGAAATGCTCAAACAGATTGTCCTCGCGACCATCGTACATCAAGTGGGCTGGCATAGCTATTTTCTTCCTCATCATGTCGGCCAGAGCTAGCACAGTTCCATCTGGGTCAATCTCAAAGAGCTTTTCAACTATCTTGGTGTAAGCGGTTTCGTGGCGTTTCTCGTCAGAGGCAATGGTCCCACAAATTTGAGCCAACTTTAAGTCCCCATACTCTTTGGCATGTCGTGCTGTGTTCCCGTGAGAGATAAAAGTTGCTCGTTCTTGGAATGACGTGTAGATGAAACCGAGGTAGGGACTGTTTTCAGTTCTTGGATCCTGAAACAAGGCAGAGAACGCCATCCACCAATAAAATCAAAGGTGATGATACACTTATGCCGGATTAGAACTCGGAGTCCAAATATATTGTTGTTCTTTTACCTATCAGGCTATTAGCTTTTTTTATTTTTGATAAGTAACGAAATTTTATTGAGAAGGCATCAAGGATTGCCACCCATGTACACAAAAAAAAGAAGAAGTGAGGACTATCTGGCTATTAGCTTAGAAGTGACAGATCACTTTAAAGCTGCATTCAGATCAAGGACGCGTAGAAGAATTTAACTGGAATCAAAAGAAAAAAAAAACTCTGCTTTCCTAATTTCCTTGCACATAATTTTGAGATATTTTTCTTTCTCTATATTTGACTTCTTTCCTTCGCGACCAAATACTTTAGATTGAGATGCAAAAAATAATGATATGAGCAAAATGAAAGAAAAAGAATAATACATGATTAGATATCCATATATGTGCACTGAACTTAAAACTACCCTGAAACATTTTCCCAGAAAACCAAATCATAAGAATAAGACGGGGTTCATGTTTCCTAGGAACTCCATTACATCAGTAACTCAAACTCATGACACGAGACCAAAAAAGTGGTATGTACCAACCCATATTTGGTAAAGCAGCTTCACACATACATCAAGAAAGGCTACAACTCCTGTCGATTCTCAACAAATGACAATTAAAATCAGGAATTAAGTTTGACAGTATAGTTGGAGAGTGTTATAGCCTAACTTGACTGAGCAAAAAGAACTGTTCCTCTCTAATTAGCATAGTAGGAAAAACCTGCTTTCCAGAACTTATATGTATGCTTCTTCCCATAGATGTAAGAAGACGGTAGAACTACGTAATATTTTGCAATCTAATTGAAATATTGACCAAAGCCTAATCGTTATGTTGACACAGACAAAAAAGAAATCAACAAGAAACAGCTGAAAAGTTATTGGAAGCATCTTACCATTCCCGATCCAATCAAATACTGAATTGTCTTCTCAATCTGCCTCATGTCTACTCGTCCACATAGGTAGAGATACTTATTGAGAAGATCACCATGCCTGTTTTCTTCAGCAGTCCAAGCCCTAGTCCACACTGCCCAAGAAGTGGGGCTCGCCCCCGTCTCGTCCCTAACACCATCTAGGGTATTTAGCATTGTTTGGTAAGTAGGAAGAGCTTCTTCTGTGATCATATCTCCAACCAAAACAACAAAGTAATCGTCCGGAATCTCCTTTGCCCTTTCCCTTAATTCCATGACTTGATCATGAAATCCATCGGAAGCGGGATCGGGCAGAAAATCCTGTGGTTGCCAACATTTCTCCACTGGCTTTAAATGAACCAAGATGTTCTGCTCGGCCCAACCCTCCAGGTTTTTAAAGATCTCTATCTTTTCGGGTGGCATTGAGTGAGTTACTTGAACATGAACCTCGCGAGGAGGGCTGAAAGGCTTCTTGAGACTTTCAACCACACTAAATAAGACAGGAAGGGAATTAAATGCTTCGATTTCAGTTTGGGTACAAGAAAAGGCCAAGACAATGGATTAATGATCAGAAGCATATAAGCACAATTTTACTTCACAATATGAAAATTAATACATTATTTGCACTTAGTTTGCACAAGAGCCCACTACATTCACATGCATGCAGTCAAGTTATTGTGATTCTTAATTTTCCACTCGCCAATCTTAACTCATCAATCGACAAGATTTAGTAATCATATTATGTTGCTAGGACACGCAGATATGGTAAGAGAAATTGAGAAACACTTCAGCCGTGAGTAGCCTTTTGGCTTTGAGAAATACTTGATGAGCAAGCATATAGAGACGATTTCAGACGAGGGATTCGAGTTCCCTGCCCTTAAATCTGAGAATTCACCTTTAGAAATGACAGTCAAATAATGGCCCAAAACAAATGCATAGTTCACATTCTCATCAGAGCCCATCTATGGGAACCTGCACAGATGGGCATGCGGGGCCCACTCCGGGTCCCGCACGGATAATTCGAGGCATTCAATAATTCTAAAGTAATTTTCCGAGTGGGCCCACGAAAAAATCAGCTCAATACGATAAATGTAGGTGCTTGATCCAATCTTCCAATTTTTCATTCAGATTACACCCAAAAAAAAATTTGTTTTAGTATTATTGAACGGCTTGGATTATCCATGCGAGACCCAGTGAGGGCCCCGCGTGCTGATCTGTGCACCGTTGGTGCTTATGTGGTCGGTTCCCACAGATTTTTCATTCTCAGAATAAGACTAATTACTTATGAGTTACGGGTTATGAGTCACGATTCACCAGACATTTGGCAGAATCCATAAAACAAACCTCATTGTATACTCAAATAAATAATCAGATACCAACATTCAAATCAACCATACAATTGTATGATGGTAAAGAACTGGAAAAAGGAAATGGCTCGGAACTCATGAATCACGAAGTACACTGAGCTTCTTATACAAAACAAGCATGCTCGACCATTAATGCATAATTATAGTTAAAAAAACAAAAGAAAGAAAAAACATAGTGCAGAGGACTAGGGATAGTAAAACAAGACTATTGGAGAGTAGAGAGGAAAACCTATTTCTATATTTTGAAACCAAAGAATCTTCTCATGAAACAATTAAGTCAATGTTAAAGCAGAATCCACAAGGTTAGGTAGCTAACTGAAAGCTACCAAAACCAAGAAGAAGAAAAGATTATTACTAAAAGAACTACAATTACCAACTTGATTATTATGTAGCGAGAGCCAATTAACAAATCGGAATGCAATCAAACTATAGAGCACAGAAACTAGGACAAAACAAAGTTGGCGTGGTTTTGCTCATTTCAACCCAGGAACAAAATCATTCACTTATTGTAGTTAACAAGTATTACAATTATGAAAAGCAAAAGTATCAAAGCCAATAATAACCCCGAGTGGATGAGAAAAACAAAATTTCAATATAAAAAGTATTTACAGAAATTAAAAGAAACATATAAAAATTGGAACCAATCAATAATAAATGGGTCAGCAGATTAACAATCCCAGCTATAACCACCAACCCAAAAGTTTCAAACCTAAGTCCCAACAAATTGGAAACAAACATTTAAGGAGGAATAATGCTTTGGTGGCCCTCCATTTGATCAATTGAATGGTGATAAAAATCCTAACCCCCTCCATACCTTACCTAACTGGAAATGACATACAAAAACTGCCCATGAGTAAATACAACACACTATAGAAAACTTAAGAGTTAAGAAAGAAACCAAAAACAAGAAGTAAAACAGCCTGGTTCCAAGAACAAAGAACTCATGTTTAAACACGCGACTGAAATCAAGAAAGAAATAAAGCCCCGTTTGTTTGGCTGGACTAATATTGAGGGTTATATACTCCCCTAGATCCAGCATATCATTCGATATCTTATCCGACTTGAGTTTCTCATAAAAAGTTTGTCTATAGCTTAAGGAATTTAGACAATTTGTTTCCGCTACATGGACTTTTAGTTGATATATTTGAGGAGAATAACCTGTCTCGAAATCCATGCTTTTGTGGGTTTTCATCCGTCTAGTCTGCTTAGACAATAGGGAAACCCAAATTTTTTTTGAACTACTGGGACTAAAATGTGGTCAAACAAAAGGGCATGAGGCAGAAAAAAAAATGAATACTTGAGCTAAAATCAGCATTACAATCAAATTAAATTAAGCGAAACTACCATTGCATGTGTCAATTAGATCAAGCAATTAGAGAACAATGCAAGAAACCACCTTTTTTGAATAAGCAAGCCAAACACCAATGAAAAATCCAATTTCACAGTTCAGTTTTTATTTCCTTTACGATTTGATATATAATTGTACGCGTGCAGAAAGATGCATTGACAAATGCTAACAATCCTTAACTCCGCAAACAGCCCACAAGCAATAATCAGAGAATCAAGATTTATAAATCAAGATTAACAAAAACCCATTTGAGAACAGAGAAATATATAGAAACTGACATCACGATCGGAGCAGACCCATGCAAATTCCACCATTCCGTAGCCAAATTAGGGGCAAAGAACCACAAACCCAGATAGAAAAATAGCAAATTGAATAAAGAAGATTGATATATTCAAATGAGGTGAGAAAAAAACTGACGTGGAGCCGACGCTTAGGGTGGAGGCCCTGAGAAACTTGGGAGATCTGAGATTTGCCTTCGGGGGAGTAGCAAAAGAAGGGTACTTGTGGGATTTCAAGGCGATGGGATTGAGGTTCAGAGCCATTTTCCTCTCTTCTTTCTACTTTCTTGTTGCTCGAGAGGTTTTTTTCACTGGGAGAACGGAGAAATGAGAGGAGGGGGTTTTCACCAAAATAAAGAGAGGAGAAAGGAGTCGAGAGAGAGAGAGGGGTGGGCCACGGAAGCCACATGATGGATTTACAAATGAATCTTGTTCTTTCCTCTTGTTTTTCTTGAATTTCTTGTTTTTGCATTTCTCATATTAATATTTATGAAAATGCTATTCCACCCGAGATTCTCTGTATCGAGAAATTAGAGTACCTCTGTACCTTGAATCGTTAGATTGTGTGAGTTTTTTTGAATAGCCGAAAATGCACTGGCACAGAAGTACATAAGATTTCGATATAAAGAATTTGATTCCTAAAGTATCCCCTCTTATAGTATTGTCTTACAATCGTAACATGTTATGTCATTGAGTGATTAATGTTGTAACAGAAAGCACAGTAATAAAAATGAATTTAAAAATACTAAAAATGTTATGCATGATAGGGTGAAATATTATACCTTCTTTGGGTAACTTAGAATGACATTTTTTGGTTTGAAAATATTATGTCATTTTGTGATTTTGTCACATTCGTGATTTTTTTTTGTTACGTCTTCTTATAGTTAATGTTATCTCATTGGATGGTTAATGTTATACGTAAAAGGATACGGTTGATATCATATTCGTGTTATAAAAGGATACAGTTGATATCATATTCGTTTTATTTGGTGGCTGAATGAGTAGAAAATAAAAGTCCCATCAGTCTCCACAACATCTCACACTTTTCCGGTTTTCCCAATATGTTGAAAACATCTCACACTCCTGTTTGGAAAACTAACTATAGCGAGAGTTTTTATGTTATTTTTCCTTTTTATAAGGGTTTTGTTAATCTTTTGAGTTTTGATAGGACAAGTTAACTTGGAGGACCACCGAGGTGGTATCCCAGTTGGTGAGGCTCATTACCTCCCTTAACCCAGGCGGGAGTTCGAGTTCCGGCAGGTACTCGAACATCGTCTGCGGATCAAAAGGGGGGAGTTTTCACCAGTTGTGCATTAAAGTAGTGCCGTGGTGATAGTCCGTCCTCCCGGACGGTAGTTATGGTTCGAATCGGACATTCTATTGACGGTTAGGGAGCCCCTATAGTCACGCCCAGGAAAAATTACTATGCTGGTTGTCCTCTCTCACTCTTTATTTGATAAAAAAAAAAAGAAAAAAGAGTTGACTTGGAGGAAATGGTAGTGGGGAGTATCTTTCATTAGAACTACGCCCAATCTCCATGACTTTAAAACCGGTCGGGTTACCCCAAAGAGGGCCCATGGTATTTTTGTACCATGCAGATTTGCCAATTTTGAGGAAACCACCTTACCAATCAGACTACGCCGACATTCGGCCTCACTGAGTTTGATATCCTCCTCAACAATCGTGACTTCTTTGGACTCTGCATTCGTGAGTGTAAAGGTTTTGAAACGAAGAGACAGATCGTCCCCCGGTGAATTGATATCATCGCCCATAGTAATAGAGTCTAAGAGGAGAGACTGAGATCTGTGTATGGCTAAAAGGAATAAGGGAAGAGGGTGTAGAATAGAGGGAGACAAAGGGGGCGAAGAGAGTGAAGGATAGAAATAAAGAAGGGGGTAAGGGAGATGAAAAAACTCCGCCGCCAAGGCTAGCCGGAGACAAACTTGCAGAGCAAGACGAAACCTCTCATAGAGAGGACATATTAGACAGAGGGTCTAATAATCCAAAATAAGTACTATGTGAGAAGGCGTGCCGGCCAGGACGGAATTTGCAAGCTAGGGTGCTGGTTTCACACAAATTCAACACGTACCGACGATACATTATGGGATTCAAAACATTGGTCATACCTTTCACAATCAAATTCACAGCCCTCTTATGCAGTTTTTAAACAAGAGAGAAGACAATTTCCTTGGTAATACTCCCTTCGTCCCAAATTGTCGATTATTCTTTTCATTTTTGGATGTTCTAAAAAATTGTCGATTCTTCTTTTTATTTTTGGATGTCCTAAAATATTTGTCCCTCTTGAATAATCAAAGTAAAAAAGTTTTTATAGTTTTTCCAAACTATCCCTAGTTAATAGCAATGATTGTGGTGTTAAGTTAGAATATGGGGCGATTGTAGGTAATTGATACCTCTCAATTTAAATGTGAATGTCATCATTACTTGTCCTCTTAAAATCATCATTACTTGTCCTCTCAAAATCATCATTCCCCAGAAGGGTCAAGCAAATTAGGATGGAGAGAATATTGTCAAAGTTATTGAATTTCGAAATAAGAATTGCATTTTAGTATATGGAAGATGCTGTCAAGTATTCAGGTGCCAAGCGGTGTCGACCGTTTATCTTGGCACCGACACTGCTTGGCACAGACGATTCAGATTAAATCTGAGCACATACAATTCTGAACTGTTAATTCCTCAGTTAAAATCCGAGCCGTTGATTGCCGAAATAAACGGACAGATCAACTGCTCAGCACCTGCTTGGTATGGGGTGCTTGGTAGCATCTTCTATTCCGTTTCTTTCACCTTTAAGTAAAATGGTAAAAGCACCAATATTACCAAACACTCCTTGAGCCAGAAATACATAAAGCCCTCTATTTGTTTTTTTAATGGAAGAAAACCATTTTACAGAATATCATAAATGGAATTAAATACTTATGATGAGCACCCAATATTCTAGATATTTGGTGCGACTAGTCCCGGCTTATGCTGCTTTTACTTATATTTATTTAGCTTTTATAGTGATATTGCACGTAAGGTAGGTTTTTGTATGTTTCAGGTAAAACGTGCAAATAAGGCGCATTTCAACGCCATGAATGGCCCAAGTGCTTCCAAGTACCCGAAAACCCTGTCAGCCCCTTAAAATCTGTCTAAGTATGGAAAAATGACTTTCTGAAAAAGTATCGATTTTCGAGATTAAAAATGGCGGTAATTGATCCTTGAATTTTTCTAAGAGTAACTACAAAGTTGCAAGGTTTTATTTAAAGAGCAAGGTCATGTTTTGAGCCATTTTGTCTTAAGAAAAATGTGCAGTTTTTCATTTTACACTAAAAGTAGGGGGTTGACATTTTGATTTAATTGGAATCTTGAAATTCTGGTAATGCCATTGTTTCCAAATGGGGGGTACTTTTTTATTTTCATTAAATAAAATTAAAATAAAGAAAGGTTTAAAATGTAGTCTTTACTTAAATTTAGAGAATGAAAATAAGTGCTGAGGAGCTGGAAGTTGCTGGGAGCTGTTTGCTGAAGCTGAAGCCTCAACCTGGAATTTGCATTTTCAGCCTTTGGTATCGATACCAAGGTGAAGGGTATCGATACCTTTCATCCCATTTTGGTCCAGAAGTTGTCCAGCCTTAAGGGTATCGATACCTTTGGCTTTTGGTATCGATACCAGTTATCTACGGGGGAAGTTTTGAAGGAAGGTATCGATACCATTGCTTTTGGTATCGATACCTGTTGTTTCCAACAGATATTTTCTTGTTTTTCAGACTTTCCATTAATGGAAAGTTTCTTTTAATGGCTGGTTTTTGGGATATTTCCAGACTTTTGAGGAGAGAGAAAGGCTCTTTTGTATAAATATGGACCTCCTCTCTCTCTCTTTCTAGCTAGTTCATTTTTACTTTAAGTCATTTATTTTCCTAGAGCTCCATTAATGGTGTTTTAAGCTTTTCAAGTGTATTTTCTCAAGAACTCAAGTAAGTACTCGTTGTATGATCTTTTCTCATTTATTATTGTTGTAGCCTTGGACTAGATCCGTAGTAATATCAAGTTTATTTTCGTTTCTATCGGTTAATCATGTTTTCTTCCTTAAGCATGCTTTCTAGTCTTTTCATTATGAGTGAGTAGTCGTTTAGGCTTGGCCGTGGGGCGAATATCGCCTCGTGACTTATGTTTATCTTGCCGTTCTCAACTCCCGGCTCGAAGTTTAGTATGAAAAATGAGTAGGGTTCGCCTTTATGTAACAAAACTAGCCGATGTTAATCTCCGGTGATCATATGCTCGCTCATATGGTTCCGTGAGCGATGTCTCGGCTTGTGTTTGTCAAGAGAATAAAAGAGCTCACTTGTTTTCCATATTTCATTTCTAATCTTTCAATGTTTTCAAAGCTAAATCCTCCGGCTGATAGCCTAAGCCGTGCGATTCAACCGTGCTTTCGTTGAGAATGGCTCGATGGCCTAAGTCACGGGCGATAGTAGTTCCATTGCCATGCCGCTTGTTTAACTTAATCAAAACCAAGTTTCTAGTCGTTTTCTCCACTTTTCAAGCAAACCGAAAGTTGGCCGTCTAAACGCCGGAAACCCTTATATCTACAAATCCTAATTAGCTATAGAGATTATCTCTGTGGGTACGATCCCGGACTTTCCGGTATTTATGCTGACAACGACCTAGCCCTACGCTCGGGATAATCCAACCTCATTTCGAAGGCAAGGTTGGGACGAAGCAACTTAACTGCAATTTCCCCAAGAATGGAGTTTCCTGAGGTCAAATTTGTTAAGACAAACAAAGGTACTGGCAGTGGTGACATTTGGGACCAAATGCCCAAGCTAGGAAATTAAATATGGTTTAAAACTTCAATTGCACATGTGTTTTTTCTTCCAAACACGCGATTCATTTTATATAACAAACAAAGTCACAAACAAACTCCGATCAAACTGATTTTAGTGTGGAAGCCTTTCTCGATGAGTTCTACAAAATGAATGTTTCTGATCATTTTTCTGACACGGATTGAACCCAAAATACTAATTAAAAACTGTAGGGAACTAGAAGGGGAAATTAGTCCAAGGAAGCACACCTGGACGAAGGTAGAGAGCCAAAGTATTCAAAATGGTTAAATTAATTTTTTTGGGTACATAAATGGTTAAATTAATTGCCAAAGAGTAGGATGTTCCACTTAGCACCACAACCCCTATGCATGGGATCCACCAGTCTCCTCTCTCTCTCTCTCTCTCTCTCTTGCGCGCGCGCTCGGAATGTCCGGGCCAACTTACGTACATCTTATTGCCTCTCCCGTCCGGGACAGGCTTTTCACACAGGGACTATGGAATTCAAAAGAAATTACCTCTCTCTCGCTCCCTTCAGGGGTGTCTATGCCAACTTACGCATAGCTCAATTAATTGCCTCCCCGGTCCGGTCAAAGGCATGTCATTCATGCCGTCATGCCAGGACTATGGAATTCAACAGAAATTACTTCTTGCGGCTTGATCCCAAGAATCGAACTTTAGTCAATTGCATGAGAAGCAAACCCACCAACCAATCTGACTAACCATTGGGGCTCCCGTCTTCCTCTCTCCCTTATGAAATTAAGAAACCAGAAAACTAAGACTGAATTAAATGAAGTTCTATTCTTCAAAAAAAAAAAAAAAGACTGAATGTAACGCCCCGCTATTTTTTAAAAATAAACTCCAAAATACATTGTATTTCAAACACTTCTAGGCCTCTATTCTCTCCATAAATAAGTTACATCACCAAAATAAATTAAGCCGTCAGCTAAATAATATTCTAGATCCTCCAAAATTATCAACTCTTCTCAGACCTAGCCAAATTAATCCTTATGTGCTCCAATTCAATTTCCACTAATCTGGCTCCACACCTGAAAAAGAAATTATCCGGGAAGCATATAATACAACAGAATAACAAAGCTCATATTCAAGTGGAATCAATAAACGATAATCGACCACAAAGTCGAAGCAACAATCACAAGGAACCTCATACCATGTCCTCCTCAGTACATGACCAGTGACCCTCCCCCAATACCTTCCTCACCGAGTCATCCTCGACCCATCCTGGCTATTGGACAGGCTATCGGTGAGTTCACTCGATCCCTGTACTAATAGTTCTATAGTACTCAGCCAACAACATCATACTCGATACCAATTATTTCACTTTTCAACAATATCCACAAGATTGAACAAATATCACGAGATAATCAAAAGGAGTACAAAAATGAGAGTGAAGAAAGGATTTCGGAAGTAGGAAGCATATCGTATACTCCCCGAATTACCTCAAATATGACCGGCCGTTTTGTCTACGAATCAATGCCTTCAAATATTTTTCCACATTTGGACTATACACCACTAGCCCACCAATATCCACCATTCAAAACATCACTAACTATTTATAAAATAAACTTTCAAGCTTTATCCCTCTTCTCTTTCTCCCCTTCTATTCTCTCTTTCTCTCCCTCACTTTCCCTCTCTTTAAATAAATGCAAGAACAAGGAAGAAAAGAATGAAGAAGTGAGGTGTGAGTTGGTGTGCATGGGTGTGATGCTATTTATACAGGTGAACCTAGAATCTAGGAAATCAAATCAAATCTAGATCATAATCTTATATAATCTTATAATATCTAAACATAATCTTATATTATCTAATAAAATCTAAGATAATCCTACCATATCTAACAAGATTTAGTGTATCCCATAGATTCTAGAAGGATCTTGCATAATCTTTCATTATCTAACAAAATCTAAGTATATCTATTGGATATCCAATCATATCTTATATTATCAAGGATAATCTATATAAAATCTAAGTATATCTAAGGTTATCTAGAATATTCTCATAAATCTAGAAACACCTATTTTGGTTCATTAAGACACCAACTCTCTCTCAATCTCCCTTAAACCTTTTTCTAAATCTCTCTCTCTATATCTCTCAAGATCTCCCCTACATTAAAGTGAATAATGATCCTATGGTAATACTAGATCTAGGCTTGGAAAGCAAGGCATATCTCTCCTAGATTCACCCATATCTATCTATCTCTCTAATTTTCTCCATATCTTTCCTAGATTTTTAGGATCATGAACCTAAGGCTAGGGTTCTATAATAGTTGGGTACAAGGATATCAAGGTTCAAGATATGGAAAAATCTTATGATATCAAAGGGTTTTTAATGGCTAGCTCCTAAAATTAAATTATAATAATACAATCACTTTTATAAATGACAAAATGACTTTTAGTAAAAGAATTATAATAAAATATTTAATTTTATTCAAAAAAAATTGACGTGAAAATTCGGGTCATTACACTGAATTAGACGAACAAAAAAATAAAGACAGTAAAGGCTATTCTTTCTAATTGGCATCCGCACAACTATAAATAAAGATATTTACCACAAAAAAAAAGAAATAAAAGGTTTGTAATCTCACATATCAAAGAAAATAGAGAATAAATTATATACACCGGCGGTGTAAACATTTATTTTCTCCAAATCGATTACATTGCGCCACGTTGTCAAAACAATGGTCCTATTTAATAGAACATGGCGACATGATGCAATATAATTAATCTAAAGGAAACAAATATTTATACCGGCGGTGTAAATAATTTAATCTCGCTTAATGTAAAAAGGGAATAAATGACGAGAACACTTTTTTTTTTTATAGAAAATTAGAGGCCGGTCCTCTTTTTTAGGTTTGGTTTGATCCCAATCCTAAATTTTTTTTACCGAAGCTGAATGGCTCGGTTATGTTACTTGAGGACTTTTTTGCCCCCCCCCCCCACCAATATACTTCACGACCAAACACAAAAAACTGAACACCCCCCCCGCTCTCTCTCTCTCTCTCTCTAAACCACTGTCACCACCGACACACCAACTCCTCTCTCTTGCTCTCCCTCCACCGATGGAGCAGCGCCGACCACGGCCGCCGTCTCCTCTCCGACGAGAATTCGCGTTTTTCGACGGGCGAATCGAGAAGGTAATCCGAAAATATATCCATCTGCTGCTCTGCAACGAATGAATCTCTGCAACTTTCCTCGTTGTGCTCGATCGTCTCCGATGAAAATCTGGTCGATGTTGTCTGTCGTCAAAGAAGCGGAATCAGGAGACGAATTCGAAAATCACGGCGTCGAAGACTTGTTAGTCCTGTCTTTAGGTAACGGCTTCTGTTGTGGATGTTGTTCTTGACGGTGTGTCTGAAACCATCGACCAAATGCTTGGGAACTCTTCTTGTTGGAATCTCACAGATTACTTTAGGATTCAAGTAATTAGATCTCATGTTAGGATACTTTGGCTTTATTTATTTTATTTGAATTATTATTTTATCAAGTTAATTTTCATCGAGTTTGTGTTCCCAATCGAATTGCCCCACTATTTCATCATCCGTAACTCCAGATTACACTCTACTGTGGCTGCTGTAATTTAATTTTAAGGTTAGGACTTTACTCTCACTAGTTTCAAGGTTAGAAGTTTTGTTTATGTGTGTAGTTTTCTATGAGAACTGTGTATTGTTAAGAGCTGTCTATGAGAATTGTATATTTTCTATGAGAATTGTGTATTGTTCATGAGAACTGTGTATTTTTTTTATGAGAACTGTCTATGAGAATTGTGTATTTTCTATAAGAATTGTTATTTTAGTGTGTGGTGAGGTTATGTGAACTGTATATTTTTCAATTTACATATACAGTTCACATAGACACAATTCTCATAATCAACTGTGCGGATCTCACAACATCCGGTTTTTGGCAGTTTTGCACCAGGAGAACAAGGAGATCTGAGATTGTTTGATTAACAACGTTGATTTGCAGTCGAGATAATCCTGGTAAATGGCTGGAATTTTCGGTTCATTTGTGTGTGGTGTTGTTTGACTGTGTAACTTTGATCTCCTTGGAAAAATCATAAGACCAGAGAATGGAAATTACTCCAAAAAAATAGGATTACTGTGCGGATTGATGATGGGTTCCGACCAATCGAAGGCGATTGTGATCGATTGACGCAACGGTGGTGATCGATTGACGCAACGGTGGTGATCTATGTCGCTCAGAGAGAGGCTATCAGTTGAACACAAAACAATTTTCATTTGCACTTCACAATTTGTTGGTAGATATTGAACATTCAGATCTGTAAGTTGTAAATCAGAGAGAAGAAACAATTTGGTGTCGAACTAGAGAAGACGAAATCTCATAAGTAAGACAAAAACAACTCAAATTTGAATATTTATAATTATATTTGATTTTGATTACTTTTTTTTGTTTTTGTTCAATTTTTATTCATGTGTATATTTTCTATAAGAATTGTGTATTTTTCTATGAGAACTATATATTTTTTATGAGAGCTGTCTATGAGAATTGTGTATTGTTCATGAGAACTGTGTACTTTAGTGTGTGGTGAAACTATGTGAATTGTGTATTTTCTATGAGAATTGTGCTCAATTCTCATAGACACAGTTCTCATAGATACAGTTCTCATAGCCAATCTCATCGACAGTTCTCATAGAGACAATTCTCATAGATAGTTCTCATAAAAACAGTTCTCATAGACATTCTCATAGGAACAATTCTCATAGAGAACTGTCTATAAGAACTATGTATTTTCCATGAGAACTGTGTGTTTTCTATGAGAATTGTGTATTTTTTGTGAGAACTGTCTATGAGAACTGTGTATTTTATAAGGAAACATTATATTTTTCTATGAGAACTGTGTATTTTCTACGGGAACATTGTATTTTTCTATGAGCACGGTCTATAAGAACTGTGTATTTTTCTAAGATAACTGTGTATTTTTTATGAGAACTGTATATTGTCCATGACAATTATCTATGAGAACTGTATATTTTCTATGAGAATTGAGTATTGTCCATGAGAACTATGTATTTTCTATGACAACTACGTATTTTCTATGAAAACTGTGTATTTTAGTGTGTGGTGAGACTATTTGAACTATGTATTTTTTAGTTTACATAGTCATTTCACATAATTCTCATAGAACTGGCTATGAGAACTGTCAGTTCTCATAGCCAAGGGTATTTTTGTCCGAAAGAGTACGTTCTCATAGAAATATTTCTCATAGACAATTCTCATAAAAACAGTTCTCATAGAGAGTTCTCATAGCAAATGACATTTTTTTAATCTTACAAAATTTCATATTCAATATGGATCTTGTTTAGTAGATATCGTCGAGTAGGTTCCAAAAATATAATTTTTTTAAAAAATGAATATCTACAACAAAAGTTAGGGCTTTTTGAAATTTAAACAATGTTTTAATGGTGTACCAATGCTCATGGAGCATTGGATAATTTTTCTATACTTGATGCTCTCCAGTTTTGTGCGCTGATGCGAGTGAAGGGGTATGGTTGGAATAAAAAGTACAAACAATTGTGCAGGACTAAATTAAGTCCGAACCTAATTTTTTGGGCCGGCCTAAAAATTCCCCCTTTTTTTTTTTTTTGTGCGAGTACACTTTTTATAAGGGCTCATATTTTGTTTGTTTGTTTATTTTCCATGGGAGTCGGCAAGTGAGAGAAAACTATCGCACGGCCCAACAACTAAATATTGGGCCAGAAGTCTTCCACATGTCCCTCAGCAAAACAACTACGAGTGTTTTTTTTTTTTTTTGAATTTTTTTTTCTTCCTGGCCAGCACAAACGTGAAGAACACATGAGCGGATGATGTGACATAGTAATTGACCCAATTTCAGAAAATAAAAAAAGAGTTAATTCTGGGACGGTCCTATTTTTCAATTTCATAACCCACTAGATCCTTTTTCTATAGAGTGCAAATGAACCCACGTTTGTCCACGTGGAGTGTATTTTACATTTTTACCCACGTTTAAAAACAAATGAACCCATATAACCTTCTACACCACCACTACCACTACCACCACCACCTCCACCACAATGCCGCCACCACCATCACCGCCACCACAATGACCACCACCACCACTCCACCATCATCACCACCACCATGCCGCCGCCGCCGCCACCACCACAATTAACAGTGTTAATTCCATGATTAACACTGTTAATTGGAATGTGAATTTAGACAAAAATTAACATTGTTAATCGTGGCGGATTAAAACTGTTAATCCTGGTATTAACACTGTTAATTGAGATGTAAATTTAGACAAAAATTAACACTGTTAATCGTGGCGGATTAACACTGTTAATCCGGGTATTAACACTGTTAATTGTGGTGGTGGCGACGTGGTGGTGGTGGCGGCGGCTATGGTGGTGTGGCGGTGGCGGCGTTGTGGTGGTGATGGTGGCGGTGGGGGTGATGGCGGTGGTGTTGTGGTGGTGGTGGTTGCGGTGGTGTTGTGGTGGTGGTGGCGGCGGCATGGTGGTGGTGGTGGTGGTGACGTAGTGGTGATGGCGGCGGCGTTGTGGTGGTGGCGGTGGCGGCAGGGTGGTGGTGGTGGTGGTGGTGGTGGTGGTGGTGGTGGTGGTGGAGTGGTGGCGGCGGCGGCATGGTGGTGGTGGTGGTGGTGGTGGCGGCGGCGGGATCGTGGTGGTGGTGGTGTGGTGGTGGCTGGATCGTCTCTCTCAAATCGCCTCTTTTTTGCGAGGGGTATTTTTGTCAACAAAATAATGAAAAGGACCTACTGGACTATGGGCTCTTTGGGCAGGACCTAATGGGCTATTCTTCACCCAGACAAGACTGGTCAGGAAGTAGCTCTAAAAAAAAACATCTTAAACATTTGTGAAAAAACCTAGGAAGGGCGACTGTAGGATTTTTAATTCAGCGGTGACAAATACGCATAACAAAGTATTTTGCATATATACGAAGTACTATAGTATAGTATAAAATAAGGATATTTATTTTGAGAGAAGGATGAGAAATTGAGAAATGGGATGGAAATTGAGAGAAGGATGAGAAAATTGGGAAAGAGGGAAATAAATATGGGGGGTATCAGATATATATATATGGTTGTACGTAGACTGTGGCATGAAAAATTATTACATGCTCTTTATGGTGGTGCAACCCGGAAAAATTATTCGGTGCTTTGTGCTGCAACATAAAAACAACAAGAAACTTCTATGATGCACTTCCAAGGTCTTGATCTCTAGACCTTTTAGCTTCATTTCAAACACTTTTTTGCCCCTGGAGCTGCAAAACATACTTGTTCCTAATTGCTCCATGTTTACTACTTATACTACTTAGTATTATTTTGGTAAACTAGGAACATAACATAAAACTAATTAAGAGTAATACAATAGTCTAGGGTACTTGACCCCATTTCGATCATCGTAGAGATGCGAAATAATACAATTTGGAGCAACATCGAAAATATAAAAGTCTTAGCCATCATTGAAAACCGTAGCTTCACTTGTTTATCTAAGCTTTCATCGATGGTCACCTCTTCTATTATTTCAATTTCTGATTTTTGTGGCAAGAGACTTGCAGTAGGCCCTCAGAGCTTCACTTGTTTATCGAAGATCCAGCTAAACGGAACATACCGTGCTTCTTTTGCCTTGCCTGGAGCCAGCCGCCTAATTCTCTGAGGCAACCCGCAAACAAAATCCTGGGCTTTTCGTCCCTCCGAAGAAAGCCCAGTTATGTCCTCCACCTTCCACCTCCCAACCAAAAACTCCAATATATCCGCGTAGTCCTTGCCGGTGTAGACTCCAAGCCTTTGAGCCACGGACGAGAAATGGTGAAACAGATTGTCATCGCGACCATCGTACATCAAGTGGGCCGGCATAGTTATTTTCTTCCTCATCATATCGGCCAGAGCCAGCACGGTTGCATCTGGGTCGATCTCAAAGAGCTTTTCGACTATCTTGGTGTAAGCGGTCTCATGGCGCTTCTCATCAGAGGCAATGGTCCCGCAAATTTGAGCCAACTTCAAGTCCCCGTACTCTTTGGCATGCCGTGCTGTGTTCCCGTGAGAGATAAAAGTTGCTCGTTCTTGGAACGACGTGTAGATGAAACCGAGGTAGGGACTGTTTTCGGTTCTAGGATCCTGAAACAAGGTAGAAAAGGCCGTCCACCAGTAAAAATCATAGGTGAGGATAAGCTTATGCCGGATTTGAACTCGGAGTCCAATTAAAATCAGGAATTAAGTTTGACAGTATAGTTGGAGAGTGTTATAGCCTAACTTGCCCTGTCTATCCTTCGGGGAACGTGTGATGTGACGTGTCAAGATGCGTCTTGACCTACAGATGAAATAAGACAACTGAACAATAGGTCCACAGTGGTGTAACCCTTATGATCCCTTTGAACCTTCAGATATTTCGGCCCACTACAGTACGCTAACTAATCTTTTGGGAATTCTGCCACGTAAAATCAAATATTGACAAAAGCCTAATCGCTAAGTTGACATAAGAAAAAATAGACAAGAAACAGCTGAAAGTTATTGGAAGCATGCATCTTACCATTCCCGACCCAATCAGATACTGAATTGTCTTCTGAATTTGCCTCATGTCTACTCGTCCACATAGGTAAAGGTACTTATTGAGAAGATCGCCATGCCTGTTTTCTTCAGCAGTCCAAGCCCTAGTCCACACTGCCCAAGAAGTGAGGCTCGCCCCCGTTCCGTCCCTGGTACCATCTATGGTATTTAGCATTGTTTGGTAAGTAGGAAGTGTTTCTTCTGCGATCATAACTCCAACCAAGACAACAAAGTAATCGTCCGGAATCTCCTTTGCCCTTTCCCTTAATTCCATGACGTGATCATGAAATCCATCGGAAGCGGGATCGGGAAGAAAATCCTGTGGTTGCCAACATTTCTCCACTGGCTTTAAATGAACCAAGATGTTCTGCTCGGCCCAACCCTCCAGGTTTTTAAAGATCTCTATCTTTTCGGGTGGCATTGAGTGAGTTACTTGAACATGAACCTCGCGAGGAGGGCTGAAAGGCTTCTTGAGACTCTCAACCTCTCTAAATAAGACAGGAACGGAATTAGATGCTCAGTTTGGGTACAAGGCAAGGCCAAGACAATGGATCAATGATCAGAAGCATATAAGCACAGTTCTACTACAAAATACTATGAAAATTAGCATATAAGCACAGTTTTACTTTTTTATGTTTGTAAAAAGAGAGAGACAGAGAGAGGGAGAGAGAGACGTGGGAGAGGGAGTGAGAGAAGTGGGGAGGGGATCTGATATGGAGAAAATATTATTCTACGCCCATGGAGCACTGTCATGTGGTTCTTAAACTCATTTTTCATCACATGTATGTCTTTCAGTACATATAACGGGAACACTGCTAGTGTGCATCGAACACGAGATTGAAAAAAATAAAACTATTTTTGTATCAATTTGTGTTGTCAGTTGTGCCCGTTAGATATACAAAGTTGAAAGAAACACCAATGTGATTTTTTTTTGTCCCGTGCTTAGAACGGGCACAATACTAGTACATATATCGAGGAAATCTTGTTTATAGAGCAGTTGTAAACAAGTATTTTTATTTTCAATCCGAGTCGTCCAATGCTGAAACGGACGGCTGAGATCACTCAGCTCTATAAAGTGCCGCTTTGCAACGGCTTCGTACATAAGTATATCTCATATATATATTCAAATGAGGTAAGAAAAAAACTAACGTGGAGCCGGAGCTGAGGGTGGAGGCCGTCATGAGAAACTTGGGAGATTTGAGATTTGGCTTCGGGGGAAGAGCAAAAGAAGGGTACTTGTGGGAATATTTCAAGGTGATGGGATTGAGGTTCAGAGCCATTTTTCTTTCTTTCTTCTTTCTTGTTGCTCGAGAGGTTTTCTACACTGGGAGAATGATGAAATTAATAGAGAAGAGGAGTTCTTTGTTGTTACTATATAGTGTATGAAGTGGGGTCATTATGTGTGAGAGTTTTGGAACAGGGAAGGGAGTGTAATTTTGTTCACCCTCCACAAAAGAGGATGAACGTTGCTGCCTCTCTTATTGGTTAAAATGGTGTAGGTCTCAGCACTGCAAGACATTTTTTCATGACTTCACTTTGTGATGGGATCAACACGATTTCAACCAATAAGAAGGAATGTAATGTTCACCCTCTTTTAAAGAGGGGTAATGATACACCCACCGCCACTCACCCACCGCACACGCGCAGGACCCACTCTGGCCACTGAACGGCCGATCAGCAGAAGTTGAACATGAGACTTTCGAATTAACGGGTGGTCATTACAAATCTTAATTGATAAGCTACGTAGAAGCCTCCTATCCCTATCTAATAGAAAAGAGAAGCCGCCTTATCATCAGTGGCGTTGGCGTAGGTTTTCATTCCTTCTGCCCAAATTCCTCGAAACAAACGTTCGACTTACAATTGTTAAGCATATAGCTAGCCTTCCTTCTAAGCGAGGATCAAACTAGTTTTAGCGGAAGATCAATTGTGGATGACAACCGTACCCACACTGGGCATATTCCAACCAAAGCCATACAAATGGCTCTGGAAATCCAGTAGGACACTTGGCAAATACAAAAACCTTTAACTGTCGAGCAAATATTTTCACCAGCATTACTTGGCATATACACAAACGATTCACTCGACTGGCTTTGATAAAAAAATTTCCATATTGAACAAACGGCCGGTTGTTCATAATTCGCAGTCATAATTGGCTTGAACTCATACTCCATGGTTAAGTTTTCACCATTCTTAACCAGTACAAGTACTGGAGCGGGGATAGATCATTTTCTACTTTAACTATCCGTGGTCTAAATTGACAAAACTCTAGTCGAATGATTATTTTCATGAGACTCGACTTGCTTTGAGTTTCGAACTTTTGAGCCATTTAAGTTTTATAGTTGCTGGCTCTTCTAAAAATGAATTTTTGCCCCCCATGCAAATTTGATATCCAAAAGAGGGCAATGGATATTAGGCCATCATCGTAATTAAAACCACCAAACAACCACCCAAATCCAACAATGGATGCATGGTGGCAGTGGAAGCAAACAGTCAAGCGAAAGTACTAGTACAACATCCTTATAGAATGCCAAAGGTTGAGTACATATAAGTTCAAAAAACATTACGAAGTTTTTTTCATTATAGTTTGCTCCGATAAAAATTACTAGTGTCTTTTCATGTCACAAATATTTATCTAATTTTCCTCATTCCCGACATTAATTAAAATTCTGCACTGATCGGTCTACAAGAGAAGTGTTACATACACTACATAGTTACACTACATTTTATATGGGGCTCATTCCGGGTCCCACAAAAATCCAAAAAAAAATATCCATAAGTTTTTAAAAATATTGTTTTATGGAGCCCTGTAAAAAATCTGTTCCAACGGATATCGATGATTATTATTTCTGGATTCGTAGGGGCGAAACTGCGTAAGTGAGTAGTTCTACTCCTACGAATCCAGAAGTAATACTTTACCGATATCCGTTGTAGCTGATATTTTACAAGATCCCATAAAATAATATTTTCAAATTTATGAGTATTTTTCTAAATTTTTGTGAGACCCGAAATAGGTCCCACATAAGATGGCGTACCTAGCATTTTTGTTATAAGAGAACTATAACTTTCACAACACTCAACTTTCACAATTAATGGTGGTAGGCCCCACATTAGATAAATATTTGTGACACGCCTAGATTACTTACCGTCGATGGCAGGGGCCTTGCAATGCTCAACTTTCACAATTAATGGTGGTAGTGGACAACTGGACATCTTTTGCACGGCTCTTTTGTGGCCATTATTCACAGATTGCTCCAATGAATGGTCAATTAACCTTCACAACGTACCGACAGCCCTGCTATCCGTAGAGACGATTTGCAGAAAATCACGCAGAGAAAAATGCGTTTGGCCCCATTTTGGATCCCAAAAAAATCGAGAAAAATATCCATAAATTTTTGAAATATTATTTTATGGGACCCTGTAAAAAATCAGCTCCTGCGGATATCGGTAAGTATTACTTTTGGATTCGTTGGGGCGAATAATTTATGGATATTTTTCTAGATTTTTTTGGAATCCGAAATGGGGCCAAACGCATTTTTCTCTGCGTGGTTCTCTGCAAATCGTCTCTACTGTTAGGATTTTTGGCCAACAGTTGATCCGAGAAGTATTGCCCCAATAATGGCTTCTTCAACACTCCTTTTAACTCTTTTTTGTTAATTTTCTCTTTTCGACAGCACACATTTTTTTAGTCTGTCAAAGGGACACTTTAAGCCGTTACGAATAGAGTGCCACCGAATGGCTTTCTTCTGTCGATTGTTCCAATACTCCCACCAAATGACTTTCTTTAAACAAATAAAATGTCGAAGCCTTTCCAGGCTTTCATAAACCCCCAGATTGTTCTAAAAATTTGGCCAATAAATGGCCGTTGTTTCATTTCTGTAAAAAAAAAATTTATCGACAAAAAGATTATATTATTAGAAACTTGATACAGGTACATCAAAGAAAAAGAAAACCTAAACTACGATATTGATGCATGGAAAGGAAAAAACTTCCAATAGAGCATTGGAAGAGAGGAGAAGACTCAAAAAGCCACAACATCTAGTCATAAAATAAAACCTAAATAAAATCTCCAACCCCAGATAAGAAAGCCAACATCATAGCTGGAAACATCCTCTGAGCAGCAAAAGCAGAGCTGATAGTCCCTCCCAAGACATTACCAGAATAGTAAGGCAAAAAGGATGGAGCATATATATAGTCACGAACAAAAACAAACTAGATCCACCTTGAGCCCTTACTTTCACTTTAGTAGGCAAATATATAAGGGCCTTTTCAGCAACTTTCCTTCTGGATTGGCAACCCCAAAACATCTCTTAGCCCTCCCAAAGCTAGGAGTTGAAAAGAGAGAAAACATAGCAAATCCTTCACAGAGTGGAAAATCGACACCTGATATATAGGAACCATCCATTTCCGTAAATCGTTCAAGCCTTACATGCAAGTCTTTCATTTTAGCATTTGATCTTCGCCATCACTTCCAATTTAGAAATGCTTGCCCATTTTCTAGTGCCAAAAATTGTTTACCAATATTTTTCTTTTCCGGAGCACCCGACAGTGAAAGGAAACAACTGCAACGACGAAATGAAAAGGGTGATGCGGCTTGTCTCCAAAGGCGAACCTGTGGTTTCTCGCCGTATTTCAGGACTTCATCGGATGTGAAATGGCAGTCAAGTCAAATGTGAAATTTTTTTTATCGGCAAAAGATGAAATTTTATTAAAAACGGGGAAAGGGGATCCAACAAAAAGTTGGATGATACATCATGAGGGCAAAGCCCAAACCACCCAAAGGTCTACAAGGGACCAAAACAAATAAAACGTTAAATCTCAACCCTACACCCAAATAAAAACAGATGAAAGCCCAAACACCCTAACCCGGTCCACCCAAGGACCGGCCCACCCAAACCCTAACCACTTAAATTTCCACCACCGCACAAACCACCGAAAAATTAGCCTCGTCGTTAAGCCAAGCCGGCCTCTCCCAGAATGTAGAGACCGGCGGCGAAAACCGGCCTACGACAATGAAAATCAAAGCAATCAAGGCACAAGGAGGCAAACCACAACCAATCTCAACAAGCCCCAAACGAACCCCAGCACGTACACGATCTCCACCGACGATTACCAGAGTCAAGTCCTGCTTCAGAGAAAAATCCTTGTTCTTTCTCTCGGTATCGGCTTTAGCTGGCTCAGGTTGCTGTCTCGGCTGACGCTAGTGACGTTCCCGCGCCCGAATTAGAGCTCAGAGTGGCCGCCGACCGAACTTCAACACACGAAACGGCCAGAGCAACCAAGCCATGGGGGCCACATCCACCTCACCACCACCGGATTGAACCACCACCGATCAACACCGCCATCTTCATCGATCATTTTCTGAATAAATGAAAAAAACTACTGGAACACCACCCCACCACCGCTCACCACCTACGCCCACCAGATCCAGACCAAAACGCCACCAGACCGCCCACGATCGACAAGACACCCACACCACTAGGCATATCGACGGAGCCAAGGAACCATCGGTTGGAGACAAAATGCCTCACCCTCCCACGCCGGGGAAGGCGGTAACCCATCAAAATCGGAGGAGGAGAGGGTAAGGGACACGATCTGGAGGAGGAGAGAATAGAAGACAGAGAGATAGAGGGGGATGGGAGAGGAAATCGGACCCGGGGGAGGAGGGCACCCACCCCCCCGATATATAGCAGGCAGCGGCGACGAAAGCCCAAGGGGTTGAATCGCCTAAATCGCCTAGGGAGAGAGAGAGAGCCGGCTTTTTTCTAAGAGCAAGGGTAGTCAAATGTGAAATTAGTAATAAGAAAGAAGCATGTCGACACATAAAAGAAAATCGTTGATACAAGGCATACTGATCTTCAAGAACGAAATCAACACAAGAGGTGAGAGAGAATCTAATTTACAAATTGAAGAAGAATGGAAGAGATTCTTCCGCGATACATCAAAGATCCTAATTATTACCCAGAATTGGGTTAGTAGGACAAAAATTAAGAACAAATGAAGATAGGCTTTGATTTGTTGGAGAGATTTTACAATGAAGTCTAAAGAGACTATTTATAGGAAACAACAATGTGTAGGAAATAACTTCTTCGCTACTCTTCATTCTTCTTTGTTTCCACTTGTTCAAATAACTTCCCTTCAACTTTCAAATGTGTAGGAGCATGCCACGCCTGCACTTTATTAAAAGTAGAAACAATTAAAAGAAATACTAATACTAGTCATTAATACGAATTAATAATAATAAAATAAGTAGCATTCTCATAATTGCCACATTTCTGTCGATATCGACAGGGCGGTAATATATGGTGTAAACAGTATGTAATTAATACCTCTTAATTTAAATGTGAATGTCATCATTACTTGTCCTCTTAAAATCATCATTCACCAAAAGAGACAAGCAAATTGGAGGGAGTATTGTCAAGTTATTGTATTTCAAAATAAGAATTGCATTTATGATTGTTTTTATCATTTGTATTTATCATATCTTATGACACCTGCTGAAACACTACGTAAAATGTGCATGTGAATTATTGTATCAATGACAATAAAGTGAAAGGCAGATGATAAAGCATATTATTGCTTTTTTGAAACTTATTGCATCTTTACTTGAGATTATCACTTATCCCTGATGGTAAGCATATTAATGTTTTTGGAGCAATTATTTTTTTTGTAACACAGAAAAAGATAGGATTTTATTAGAATCCGGTCCGAGGACTGGACTGGAAGACAGGACCTCCTTCCAGTCTAGTACCTAATAGGGATCATTTAACCAACGAATGAGCTATCCTATTACAAGAACATTTAACATGCACGAAAATACAAGAGGAAAACAAAGGCAGAAGAACTAAACAATCTGAGAGAATAGAGAGCTACAATTTGCAAATGATTTTTCTGCGCGCCTAGGTGAGTGCTTGAACAACTTGAAGTGAATCATGCACCTTCCACAACAATTTTTGAGAGACCTCTATTTGTTGCAATAACCAATGCTTCACTGAAAGCCATGGTTAGATTATCGTTAGTCAAAAAATTTAAACGGGTAAATGAGAAATTTTAAAGGTAATTTGGAAAGATATACAAAAGCTTGTCAGAGTTTATTTTTTCAATTATTTAACTTTATCCTTTCAGCTTATCTGTGACTAGAATTTTAATTTTAGGCATAGCATGTCGATTTTATTACTAGTTTTGTCTATTTACAGTTCTTACCCTTTTAAGAGAACATCTCAAATAGAAGATCACCTTGGATAACTCCCACAAGTTTCGTTTTTTTTGATCGGCAAAAAGTTTTCATCTATATCTTCTATAATATAAAACAGAAGGGTGTAGGGCCCTCAAAAAGATAAATTGTTGCAATGATTAAGATTGAATTGATCAATGGTTGATGTGAACTCCTACTCTTAAGAATGCATCTACACTCTTTCTAATATATTACACAAACGCCGTTAGCGCTCTCTCTCTCTCACAGCTCGGCTTTGGGAGATGCTCGGCAAGGTAAGAAACAACAAGTAAGAGGGATGATTTGAAGGGTCGGTTGGTAAGAAACATTACGTTGAGGGGTAAATTGAGTTCTACATCTAGAAGCAATGGTAATGGGTCTAGTTTATTTGTTCAATTAATTTGAAAAATCACAGATAATGGTGAAAAATCAAAGGGAACAAACCTAGGTCTACATGCAAAGAACTTTGTAGGTGTTAAGGGGTCCAGCTAGTAAAACGAAAATGATCAAAGAAAGAGAAAATTGTAATGGAGGACAAGTGGGCAGAGTGGGAAGGATGAGAGAGATAGGGAGAGTGGGAAAGGGAAGCGGCGCTCTTGATCTGGGGAAATCAACAGTATTCGTAGACAATCTCCCAAATGGGATTCGCAAAGGTTTCTTATACAATTTGTTTTCAAGGTTTGGAAAGATAAGGGATTGCTACATCCCTGACAAGAAAAGCAAGAGGACGGGACAGAGCTTCGGCTTTATTAGATTTGAATCCATTACAGATGCGGCTCGAGCGGTGGAATTTACAAATAGATTTCGGATTTGGGGCCGAGAGCTGGTCGTAAACGTGGCAAAATTTTTGAAGAAACAAGGTGCGATCTCAACACAGATCTACAATCAGTACAAGAAAAAAAAACCTAGAAGGTGAAGATGGCTCCAGAAATCAGCGGGGCTATAACAATCAACACCCAAATTCCAATCCTCAAGCATACAATGGTAACGCAATTGGAAATGGGAAGGAGGTAGTGATTTATCAACAAAATGCTCGAATCCAAAGGAGTACCCCAACGCTGAAAGGTCTCGAAAATAGGGGCGAAGAGGTGTGGAGAAGGAAAGGAGTTCCAGAATCCAGTAATCAGGGAGGCGTTGGAAGACCGAGTATTCAAGAAGGAGAGGTTAAAGATGGAAGGAAAACCATAAAAGTTCAAGCAGTAGGAAATGGTTGGCTAACTCGGAGCGCAGTCGGGAAGGTGAGACGACTGACTTCGACTCAAGACTTGGTATCTCTATGTAAAAAAGAAAAGATGGGGAATATACAGATCAGACCGATGGGAGGAAGATATATGGTTATAACATTTACAAGTGAAGATCGAAGAAACGAGGTCTTGAAAGAGAAATGGCTCGATCTGTGGTTTGAGGAGGTTAAACCGTGGAACGGAGAAGCAGCGAAGGATGAGAGATTTGTTTGGATTGCTTGTTATGGAATGCCTCTCAATGCATGGAACATTCCATCTTTCAGAGCAGTTGGAAGTTCGTGGGGCTGTTTCATTGAAGTAGATAATGACACTTTGAGGGAGGTTTCGTTTACTAAAGGTAGGATTCTTATTGCAACTGAGAATCCCAACAAAATAGAAGGGGAGGTTCAGCTGGTCGTTAATGGAAGAAAGTATAACGTCAGAGTGGAAGAGGAAGACACCTTTAGAACGGTACCGTCGACAAACCTGGTTTCTAACTCTGAAGTAAACTCTGAGGATGAGGATGAAGATGATGAGGTGGACAGGGTAGATGATGAGTTGGACGCCAGCAAGACCATGAAACAAAACTCAGTGGATGACATGGAAAATCAAGGTAACGAAATTTTGGATGACAGGGCAAAAATCAATGAAGAGGAAGCTGAAAAGGTTGAGACAAATTGTATTAATGGTAGCCACCAAGATGGATGGGAGAAAGAACCAGTACATGAAGAGTCACATGCCCAACGGAAAAGTGGAGGAGGTGAGCATATTGAGAATTGTGCTAGCTGTGAAAATATTAATGAGGAAAGTAATAACTATGATCATGGACTAGATTCTATTGTTCAAGATTCTCAAAGTCCACTAGCTGAAGAATGTGTCGAATCTGTCCAAAAGAATTTCCAACTTCTAAATGCAGAACCCAATCTAGGAGATAACCAGGACCAAGAAAAGGGGGTAAATCAGGCCAACAATTCAGGGGTGTATGAGTCCGATGTTTCAATAAAGGCCTCGCAATTGCCAGATATCAATCTCCACATAGAGTTAAACCAAAGTGCTGCAAGGAGAAACACTAGAAGTCAGCAGCTTGAAGCATCTTTGAGCACTGATGGGGATGACATTGATTGCTATATTATGGGTTTTCAAGAACAGGAGCAGGATGCTATAGAAAAGGAGTTGCAGAGTACTATGGTAGCAGGTAACACTCTTGGTATTAAGTTTGGTAATTCTGGCATTTTGAGAATGAAAAAGATGATTGAAAACGAATCAATAGCTATGAAAGCTTCGATCAAAAACAACCCCTTTGCCCCTCTTTTGAGGGACTAATTTCTTTCAATCGTCTAGAATAAAACAGAGGCTTCTATGAATATTAAATCCTAGAATATAAGGGGATAAGGTAGGTTTACTAAAAAGAGATGTGTTACTAAGATGGTTAAGGACAGAAACCAAGATATTTTTTCTACAAGAAACCAAGATTGAGAAATTTGAGACGGCTTCTGTTCTTAGAATGTGGGATTATGCTGAGTCTGGGGCCATGGGACTTTTTGGGGGAGTTTTGACTGTTTGGAATCCAGACAAAGTTTATTGAGGGCTAAGAGCTTTACTCTAGTTTGAGCATTTTGCTTTAAGGTTTAACTGTTAATCGCTAATGTTAGTGCAAAATGAAGGTGGCTAAAGGTGCAGGTTTTTTCCTCTTTTCAACTCCCAATTCCGGGGAGGGCTAAGAGATTCTGGAGAAATAGCAATCAATTTCTGTTGCTGGTATTGATAGAAGAATGCTTCAGTTTTGGGTATTTTCATTACTCAAATCCTTAATGATCACCTCTTTTCAACTCCCAATGCTTGGGAGGGCTAAGAGTCTTTTGGATGTTGATGAGTTGAGCATGTCTAATGTTATCCCAACTAATGATGTCTTACTGATTCCAAAACATGAGCTGACAACTTTCGGTTTCTTGCTGATAATCTGTTCGATGGGATTCTATTGTTCTAATAATGGGATAATGTTACTGCATTTGTTACTTTTGATCATAAGCTGAGGGATGAAATGCAAATTGCTGTGATGGATACGATGCTCTGTATTTGCTGTGTTGGATATGTCTATTTCAAAGGAGGAAATTTGGCTGCCAATGATTCTGATATGCTAATGCTGGAATTTTACTGACTTGAAGGCCTTCCCTGATTTGGAGGTTATGCTGATGTCGTTGCCTGCTCCAAATGGTTGACTTAGAGATGTTATGAAGCTGAAAGTCTCAAATGATTGAAGGTACCCTGGGTTAGAGATTAGGTGCTGGTATTGTATATTCAAATGGACTGAAAGTGATGCTATTTGGGTCATCTTGTTCTTGGCGGCCCATTCAATTTCCATTGAATGTTTTTTTCCTCTTCTTTTCTTTCTTTTGTAGGCCTCTTATGGTACCTCATCCTCTGTGGTCCATATTTGGTCTGCCCTCGATGTACCCTTTGTCGAGTTCTAATAAAATCTTGTTGCCTATCAAAAAAAAAAAAACTTTGTAGGTGTTGCATGAAAAGTTGTTCCAGAGTGATTCTCCTCCTCTTTCTTACTTAGTTTTATATTAATTGTTTTTAATGAGGGCAAGATGGTAAGTTTTATATTAATTGTTGATTCTATCAATTTTCGTAAAAATTGGGGCTATTTAAGAACATAAAAATTGGGAAGTCACAAATTGAAAATATTGAAGTTGAGTTCTCTAATTGTATTTGGTGATTTTGATAGTTGTGTTCTTCATACCAGATTCAAAGGATAATTCCAATCAGCTAGATGAGTAGTGCCGTAGGCATGGACAAACACTAGTTATCATAATGATAAAAATGAAATCTTTACAATAGGAAAAGATACATGTTGTATGTGTTTGCTATGTTAATTAAGGAACTATCCACAGAAGTTGAACACGAGACTTTCGAATCAACAGGTGCTCATTACAAACTTTAATTGATAATTAAGCTACGCAGAAGCCCCGCTATCCCTATCCAGAAAAGAGAAGCCGCCCTATCATCAGTCGCGTTGGCGTAGGTTTTCATTCCTTCTAGCTTCTGCCCAGATAGTTTGACTCTAGGTTATGATCCTGACTCATTGTGTTCATTGGAGCCACTATATATCAAGCTTCATAATTTGGCAAGATCTTTCTTTTCCCACCTTTTTTTTAATATGATCAACTAGCATTTGTTAGTTGTAGTATTTGGATATGTAAACCTAGACCTATTTCCATAGATTCTTGAAATGTTAGCGGTATAACGTGTGTATTAGAACTCTAGCTAAGGTAAAGTTTGTAATTCTGTTTACGAGTTGAAACAATGTGGTTCTTAAATCTTACTATTTTGTTTTCTAGACTAGATGTTATAATAGTGTTCCCCGGCCATCGAAGGGCGAAGGGCGAGCACAACTCGGTGTCTCTCTTTTTCAATGAAAGCGTGGTTCTTTATCTGTAACTCCAGAACTAAAATAATTTCCTCCACGTGCCTTTCGAAATAGGAGCTAGCCGTTCTTTTCTCGCATAAGCTTTGATGTACCTGCGGGGGTCTCCAAATACAAGAATTTTCGTCCCTGGTGATTTAATAGTTTATTAAGTATACTTTGATGACGAATGAGTTAGAATATAAGATTTTTTTACTGGATGATTAATTGCTTGAATATAATCCTTCACAAGAAAAATATAGGGGTAATATTTATGCCCGGGGATGCTCCCAAGCATCTCGATGCCGAATGATCGGTCAACATCTGAGCTGTTAATTGTCGAGATGAACGACCGGATTAGCTGCTCGGCACTTGCTTAGTAGGAGGTACTTGGCAGCATCCCCAAATTTCTTTCCCCTTTAGTACTAAAATGGCAAAAACACCAATATTACCAAACCCTCCTTGAGCCAGAAATACAGAAAGCCCTCTATTTGTTTTTCTAATGGAAGAAAACCATTCAGCGTCCCAAACAAAAGTACTAACAGTGGTGACAATTGGGACCAAATGCCCAAGAAAGGAAAAATATGGTTTATAACTTCAATTGTACATGTTTTTTCTTGCACACACGCAATTCGTTTATATAATAAACGAAGTCACAAACAAATTCCGATTAAACTGATTTTACTGCAGAAAACCCTTCTCGATAAGTTCTACAAAATAAATGTTTCTGGTCATTTTTCTGACATGGATTGAACCCAAAATAATTAAAAACTGTAGGGAACTGGAAGGAGAAATCAGTCCAAGGAAGCACAGCTGGACGAAGGTAGAGAGCCAAAATATTCAAAATGGTTAAATTAATTGCGAAAGAGTGGCATCTTCCACTTGCCACCACCACCCGTGTGCATGGGATCCACCAGACCCCTTATTCTCCCCGCCTCTCTCTCTCTCTCTTTGGGGTGTTTGAGCCAACTCACGCATACCTTAACTAATCGTCTTCTCGGTCCGGTCAAAGGCAGGTCATTCATGTCAGGACTATGGAATTCCAAAGAAATTACTTCTTACCACTTGATCTCAAGAATCGAACTCTAATCAATTGCATGATAATCAAATTCACTAACCAACCAAACTAACCCTTCGAGCTCTCGCCTCTCTCTCTCCCTTATGAAATTATAAGAAACCAGAAAACTAAGACTGAATTAAATGAACAAAAAAATAAAGGCAAGGCTATTCTTTCTTCTTCTTCTTCTTCTTTTTTTTTTTTTTTTGCGAGAACACTTTTTCTAGGGGCTCATATCTTATTGTTTGTTTATTTGTTTGTTTTTTTCCACCAGTCTCCTCTCTCTCTCTCTCGCTCGGGATGTCTGGGTCAACTTACGCACATCTCAACTTATTGCCTCTCCCGTCTGTTAGATATTTTGGCACTTTCCGGAGTTGTTCAAAACCTCCATTCGTGTCTCTGCATTTGATTGTAATGGGTAGGTTCTTATGGGGTAGTTGCTCGCTCGATACTCCTCCCATGATCTGCGCCAAGTTGACCGCTGTGAAATCGATCCAATTGCATGAGAGGTAAAAGGATTGCACGACATCTCATGCATAGCATTATTGAGCTCAAAATCATTTTAGTCTTCTTTACTGATTAGGGGATTTTTCTTACTCAAAATTCTTATTATATATATATACCTTCTTAATTGTTTTAATTCCCTTTGACTAGGTGATTTACCTTTTCCGAAAAAATTCAAGTTTTCCAATATATATATATATCATTACGGTTACGAGATTTTCTTATATAGAGTATGGAAAAAATAAAGATTTCACATGTTTGTCTTGCCGAAAAATTTGCTTTCCATAGTGACATCATTAATGGACTTTCGTTTGAAGGGAAAATGGAGATATAAAAGGGGTTGATCTCCATAGGGAGCCTCTGACCCCGAGAAGAGTTTTTTTGGCTTTTATAAAAAAGAAAGAGAGGGTTGCACACTTGCACGGCTGTTTTAGGTTTTTCTTTTCGACGAGCATAGAGAATAAAATAGAGGCAGTGGCGATCGAGCTTGACAGTTTTCGCAGCCCATTTTCGCAACCCACGTTCTATTTCTTCGTTCTTGCATTTTGCATCTTCGAACATTGTTTTTGGGTTGTTTAGATCACGCTTCACATCATATCTGTAATGCCCCCAATTTCCGAGTACGTTAAAAGAACAATTTTTATTGAAAATCTAAAGAGAGTCTGGCTCATTAATACATCATAACTCCCACAAGAGTTCATTAATTACACAAGGGAGGAAAATTAGGGTTCCTAACTACAGCTCTGCCTGCTCCTCCATCCTATCCAGCTCTTCTGCTCCAAATGCCTACAAGGTGTACGGCTCACATTGATCGTCTACAGAGCCTGACACATTATACCAGCGTCGCCACCGATATAATATGTCAGGATCACCAAAGGTAACACCATGGGATACAAAAGCTCAGTAGAATAATCTCATACCCGCTAACCCATAACTTACAAACAATGAATCATACAGATAACGTTATCTACACAGTATATGCTTATCTAATAAAACAGTTGACAATGACACATCCACATTCACTATTTACCAACGTTGGTGTCATGATTCTCTGTGTTTCTCCTATGCAGCATTTCGTAGACTGTGTCACCATTTTACCTTTCATTAACCAAATCAACATTTCGAAAATTATTTTTAACACACCCAACCTTGGTTCCGCCGTTTCGGGTTCCCAAGTATCCTCACAATGGTTCCGCTGCATCGGGTTCCTATTGGCACACAAAACTTTGCATTGGCTCATCTCCACGGATAACCAAGCCACATTACCAATGAGACTACCACGTCTGGCCACGTTGGCAATCTTCACGATGGGCTACCACGTCTGGCCACATCGTGGTTTTTACAAACATTTAAATCACCTCCAATGAGACTACCACGTCCGGTCCCATTGGCAACACACACCACACAATGGGCTACCAAGTCCGGCCACAATGCGGTTTCTCAACATCTTTTTACACAATGGGTTACCACGTCCGGCCACATTGTGATTTCAAACACACCTTGTCATTAACACACCCTAAGTGTTATGTTTCTAACTTTCTCGATTTTCGTGTCTCGTTTTCATGCCATGACTCCGCGGTAGGACTTTTCTCATAAGTAACCATAAATCATTCATTGTAATCTTGAAACTAAACTAACAAGATCATCCGACTCTATATTACTTAGCATGTTCAAATCATTACTTAAAGCATAACGCCACATGTACGGACGCTCTTGGAGTGGAAACCACTTATGCTTTATCACACTTTAAGGCAAATAATACAAGTAATCACGTATACATGATCATGACCATCCTACGATTAAAATACGAATACTTCTTATCAAGTTCATATTTTGAAAATCCGTTCTTTCTTTCTTTTAAGGAAGTTCAAAACAACACATGTTTATTTGGAAAATAAAGTCGATATTTTCAACATACTCCCATTCCTTTTCATTTCTTTTAGTAAAACACTTTTCAAGTTCTCATACATTTCAAGCAATACAAGTAATAAACACATTCTATTTATACTTAGAGTAAGTAAGTAGAGATATTCTACCGTTCTTCTTGGCGGTAGGTACGGTATGGAAAAAGTAAGTACGTCGGACGGAGTAACTTTCTACGGTGAGCTTCCGGTAGCTTCGAAAGAGAAAGATTTCTCTCGAAACTAGTTCTTGACTAAAACTACTAGACTTTATGGATCGAAAATGTGTTTTAGGATGAGTTTCTTGAAGAATTTCAAGAAAACTCAAGAACCTTAAGAACAAAGTAAGAACACTAGACTTTCTTAGAGAGAGAAGTAGAAGGCTTGAAGGTGTGAGTTGAAATGGTGAATGGGGGGTGCTATTTATAGCAAAAACTTGGCTTATTATCCAAGGGATAAATTTTTCCCTAACAATTATTGTCCAAGGGGCAATTTTGAAAGGCATGGCTTGGAAAGAGCTTGCTTGTAAAAAAGATCAAAATCATTGGCTAGGTCATGTTTAAAGAAGCCTAGAATGGGTTGCTTGTAAGAAAGAACAAAAAATAAGGCTAGGTTTATGCTTAAAGTTGGGCTAGAAAATGGGTTGGCATTTGGGTAATAGGCTTAAGGCTAAGCTTGTAGCTTGATGAAGTGTACAACACATAAGCACACACCTCACCCTCCCTCAAAAAATTCGGCCATCCCCCTCTCTCTCTTTCTCTCTTTTTTTTTTGTTCCATTGAATGGCCAACTAAGCATGCCAACTAACCTGACTAACCCTTGGGGCTCCCGTCTTCCTCTCGATCTCCCTTATGAAATTAAGATACCAGAAAACTAAGACTGAATTAAATGAAGTTCTTATTCTTCGAAACAAAATACTCCGTAGACTGAATTAGACAAACAAAAAAATAAAGACAGTAAAGGCTATTCTTTCTAATTGGCATCCGCACAACAATAAATAAAGATATTTACCAAAAAAAAAATGAAATAAAAGGTTTGTAATCTCACATATCAAAGAAAATAGAGAATAAATTATATACACCAGCGGTATAAACATTTGTTTCCTCCAAATTAATTACATTGCGCCACATTGTCAAAACAATGGTCCCATTTAGTAGAACACGACGACATGGTGCAATATAATTGATCTGGAGGAAAAAAATGTTTATACCGGCGGTGTAAATAATTTAATCTCGCTTAATATAGAAAGGGAATAAAGGACGAAAACACTTTTTTTTTTTTTTTTGCGAGAACACTTTTTCTAAGGGCTCATATTTTATTTGTTTGTTTATTTTCCAAGGGAGTCAGCAAGTGAGAGAAAACTATTGCACGGCCCAACAACTACTCCTTCGGCTAAATAAGTCAAGGTGGTTTATTTTTTTTGTTTTTATTCATTTTTTTTTTTGCATTTGTTAGTTTTTCTTCGATTTTTTGAGGATTATTGTTTTGTCATGACGAGAGAAATCTAAAAAGTAAAAAATTACAATAAAAATCTAAATTTTTTGAATAAAGATGAAAATAAGCCAATAAGCCAATTTTTTCGACTTTATTAAAAAAAATTGGATTTCGATAGTAATTTTTTACTTTTTAGATTTCTCTCATCATGATAAAGCAATAATCCTTAAAAAAAAATTGACCAAAAACTAACAAATGCAAAAAAAATTTGAATAAGGACCAAAAAATAAGCCATTAACCGAAAGACCCATATTGGTCCAGAAGTCGTTCACATGTCCCTCAGCAAAACAACTACGAGGGCTTTTTTTTTTTTTTCTTACTGGCCAGCACAAACGTGAAAGTGTTTTGTAAAAAATATTCTAACGGATTTAAAATATTAAGAAGAATAATTAAGAACACACGAGCGAATGATGTGACATAGTAATTGACCTAATTCCAGAAAATAAAAAAACATCTTAAACATTTATGAAAAAAACTAAGCCGTCCTAGGAAGGGCGACTGTAGGATTTTTAAGTTAGCGGGGACAAATAAGCATAATTAACAAAGTATTTTGCATACAAAGTACTAGCTAGTATATAAAATAAAGATATTTATTTTGGTTAAAACTTATCGGGCATAGTTTATCATGTTTTGTTGAGCTATATGATCTACTTACATACAATTTTAGTTAACTTTCATTTAGTATGGCTGTTTCGAATGATTCAGTGCAGAAAATATAAAAAAATATATCAAATTATATGTAAAAAATATAAATTTTTAGTGCCTTTTTTTAACTCAAAGGGTTGGCTTGAACCCTCTGAAAACGTAGTGCAGACCGCTCATCTGTCTTCGGATGATTTGCTAGTAAAAGTTGGTAAAATTTTTATGGCGGCTTCAGCTGCTGAGACCCCTTTTGACAATTATGTATGTGTGTGAAGGAGACAGGAAGCTAGATGGGTATTGGATGGGTTTTCTTGTTGTGGTTATTTACTGAACTGATTTGCGCTAGATTTTTTTTTTTTTTGTCTAAACTTCAGATACAGAATTTTCCATTTTATGCATGTAATGTGTGTTTTTTTCCGAAAGAAGTGGACACTTGTACAATCTTTGCTGAATGATAGAAGCATTCGGTAGATCCGGTGAACCACACTTGCTTCTCAATAGAAGTGCAGAGTGATAGGAGCATTCGGTGGAACCGGAGAACTACACTTGCTTCTCGATAGAAGTGCAGCAGCGGACAAGCATAGGAACAAAGGCTCTCTCAACCAATCCTCAGCCCATTGATCTAGACCCAGGAGATACACTGACCTTCGATCCCTTTGCGCCCTTTCCTTCTGACTAGCGAAAAAGTCGGGCTTGCATCGGCTCATTCGATTTTTTCCTTACCAAATTATAGAAACGAGAGCAGACCTTCAACTAGAATCTAGCAGTTTTACTAAGCCTCTTGGATTTCTCTGTTAAAGCATCCAATTCTAAACCAATTGGCAATAGGTAGAGTAACCTCTAGAATACATTAACCAAGCATTAAACAAGTTTGGTTGGCTTAGATGAGCGATGTGGGATTAAGTCTAACTCTCCCCCTCACGTGCAGCCCGGATGCACGTGGAGGTACGAATTGAGGAAAATCAGGAGATTTGATTTGACTCAGGCGACCCCTCACATGCAGCTCGGATGCACGTGGAGGTATGAATTGATGAGATGAGGCGATTGACTCGGGCGACGGAGACTAGACCACGCGAGGTGCATGAGGCCACCCAAGACCTAACTTAATACCATGTTAGATTTCTTGGAGGGTTCCAATCTAAAGCCAATTGGTTTGGAGTTGGATGCTTTAACATGGTATCAGAGCTAGGATTTTCGGAGGCTTTTCCCCTTTGTCCGTGCCATAGTTGCACTTTCTTTCATTGTGATCTGTGTGTTCCGGATCCTTTGTTTACCTCTCCACGTGCGAGTCGGGGGTCGCACGTGCGGGGGAGTGTTGTCATTTGTCCCACATCGGTTAATTATCTCCTCCAAAACTAGTATATGAGCCTAGGCGGCCTCTCCACTCTTTGCCAATTGGTTTGGAGTTGGATGCTTTAACATTCTCTACCAACGAATTTAATTCTCTCAAACCATGAACCAATTACCAAAGTAAATTGTATAACTAGAGCTGAAATGGCAAACGGCGACAGAGACAAAAGTTTTGCTCTTGATGATGGTCCGAGCCATTATGAAGACGGTTGATGTTCAAACGATTAGTCGATTATGGTCCGATTACAGGTAAAAAATTTCTTCCCCTCTTTCACAAATCTATAGGGATCTACTGTGTTTCTATTTTTTGGTGCTTCAAATTTTGTGATTTTGGTGGTAAAATCTTTCGATTTCATCATTGAAGCAGATCGGAGTTGTTGTTATTTGTGATTTCAATAGTGAAGCAGATCGATCTTCTGTTGTGGTTCTTCTTCTTCTTTGGCTGTCTTTGTTTATGATTACGTAAACTGGGGTTGGGGGAGGGTGGATGAGGAGGGGTAATATGGTCAAAATCTAGCAGGATTATTTATGGACTGGGTTCAAACCATCCATATTTAATCCCCCCTAGGCCGGATTAATTAGTCCGAGGCAGAACTCATCCGGGTATGGAGATGGACTGATATGTTTAGGTGTTCGATTTAATCTTCTCATTTTTCATCCAATCTTCCAATTTTTAAAAAATGGGCAAATTAGATCGAGTATCTACACATATCAGATTGAACTGATTTTTCACGAGACTCACTTGATTTATTCTTTTAAATTACTGAACTGTTCGGATCATCCGTGTGGGACCCAGAGTGGACCTTGCTTGCCGGTCGATGGAAAATCGGGAAGGGGTGGGTCGGTGGCTCTAGCAGGTCCCTTCATAGCATAACAATTCTAGCAGTAACAATTTTACTTCTAAGCCCACGTGGATAACAGGTGCAAAATTCATAAGCCCAATTCTATTTCTATCTTGTTCTCTCCACCAAATAAATGCTAGTTAATCTTTGCGGCAACCTTCGTAAGACCTTTCAATTTGCACGTTTTTGCACTCATCGGTCTCCAAGGCGTACAAACACCACAAAGCACTAAAATATATCAAGTAACAATGTAAATGGAGATAATGTGTGGGTGATCAGATTGTTGAAAGCATTTGAGCTTGTTTAAATGGATGTCGTAATGTGGACTCATCTGCAGCTAATCGAAAGCTATTTGAGGCTTGGAGGGTTCCTCTTTTTGTTTTTAGATCTTTGTAAAAATCTCGTATAGTCGTTTGTTTTCCTAGCCCTTTGATGGGCAGGAGTTTTGGTCTTTTCTTGTATAGTCTGTTGGAGTTCAAGGCCTTTCCCTTGCTCCTTTTCTCCTTTCTTTTGGTTGGTTATAAAATAGTACTTAACTTTCCAAAAAAAGAAGAAGTAAGGTAAACGGATTGACAAAGCATAGATTAGGTAGATTAAATGGGTGCTTTTCAACACCAAACACAAGACAACATTTTTTCTTTGCTTTTACTATTTTAAGTTTTTTCTTTTGCCAAACAATTGTACGAAAACATTCATTGAATCCATCAAAACACAATTTATATCCGTTATTTATAAATCATAAATTGAATCCAACAAAACGCAAAGAAAATCCAATTTTAATGGTCTGGTGAAAAATAGGCAAATGGACAAGAAAAATTGTTAACAACTACTAAGACCATGCTTTTGTTTGGAGAAATTAAGTCACATAAATTTAATAGATATTTAAGCATGTAATTTTATCCCAACCCTAGCAACTAATTTAGCCCAACATAACTGAAATGAAAGATAATAATTCGAAACAACTTTATTGAAATGCATAAATAAACTTACAAACAATTGTCCTACTTCTTGATTTCTTCCTCATCATGTCAGCCATGACTAATAAACTTACAAACAGTCACTAATATTTGTACTAATGGCATAACCATTAGTTGACTAAATTAATGGAGATAGAAGTAGTGGATGGAGTAAATGAGAAATGGGATGGAAAATTGAGAGAAGGATGAGAAAATTGGGAAAGAGGGAAACAAATACGGGGGGTATCAGATATATATATGGTTGTACGTAGACTGTGGCATGAAAAATTATTACATGCTCTTTATGGTGGTGCAATCCGGAAAAATTATTCGGTGCTTTGTGCTGCAACATAAAAACAACAAGAAACTTCTATGATGCACTTCCTAGGTCTTCATCTCTAGACCTTTTAGCTTCCTATCAAACACTTTTTTGCCCTTGGAGCTGCAAAACAAACTTGTTCCTAATTGCTCCATGTTTACTACTTATACTACTTAGTATTTTTTTTGGTAAACCAGAAACATAACATAAAACTAATTAAGAGTCATACAATAGTCTAGGGTACTCGATCCCATTTCAGTCATCGTAGAGATGCGAAATAATATAATCTGAAGCAACATCGAAAATATGAAAGTCTAATCCATCATTGAAAACCGTAGCTTCACTTGTTTATCTAAGCTTTCATCGATGGTCACCTCTTCTATTATTTCAATTTCTGGTTTTTGTGACAAGAGACTTGCAGTAGGCCCTCAGAGCTTCACTTGTTTATCGAAGATCCAGCTAAACGGAACATACCGCGCTTCTTTTGCCCTGACTGGAGCCAGCCGCCTAATTCTTTGAGGCAACCCGCAAACAAAATCCTGGGCTTTTCGTCCCTCTGAAGAAAGCCCAGTTATGTCCTCCACCTTCCACCTCCCAACCAAAAACTCCAATATATCCGCGTAGTCCTTGCCGGTGTAGACTCCAAGCCTCTGAGCCACGGACGAGAAATGGCCAAACAGATTGTCATCGCGACCATCGTACATCAAGTGGGCCGGCATAGTTATTTTCTTCCTCATCATGTCGGCCAGAGCCAGCACGGTTGCATCTGGGTCGATCTCAAAGAGCTTTTCGACTATCTTGGTGTAAGCGGTCTCGTGGCGCTTCTCATCAGAGGCAATGGTCCCGCAAATTTGAGCCAACTTCAAGTCCCCGTACTCTTTGGCATGCCATGCTGTGTTCCTGTGAGAGATAAAAGTTGCTCGTTCTTGGAACGACGTGTAGATGAAACCGAGGTAGGGACTGTTTTCGGTTCTAGGATCCTGAAACAAGGCAGAGAAGGCCGTCCACTAGTAAAAATCAGAGGTGAGGATACGCTTATGCCGGATTAGAACTCGGAGTCCAATTAAAATCAGGAATTAAGTTTGACAGTACAGTTGGAGAGTGTTATAGCCTAACTTGACTGAGCAAAAAGAACTGTTCCTCTCTAATTAGCATAGTAGGGAAAACCCTGCTTTCAAGAACTTAAATGTCTGTTTCTTCCCGTAGATGGAAGAAGACGGTAGAACTAGGTAATGTTTCGCAATGTAATTCTAATGTAGAACACATGAAGGCCCAATTTCAAGATCAGCTGGACCATGCCAAGCCTCAAAAGCCCAAACGATGTTTAGTTTCCGATTACTCGATTTGGCAAAATTCGGACAAGCTCGGAATAGGCAACTTGGTGGGCTAACTTATTTTCGCTATTCGGTTATTCCACACCATCCTAAGTCATGACTGATGGTGTTTTTTTAGCCTAATTCCTTCGTTTAGGCCTTCAATTTACATTTTTTGCTGTTTTAGAAAAAATTTGATTCATTAATAACTCTTAAACCATAATTCCTTATTAGTTGGTTCTTTTTGAAAAAGTTCCATTTTTCTTCCCGTTATCAATTTTAGGAAAAATCCTAAATTTTGGGACTTTTTATTTTCCGACTTTATTTTTAGGGTTTCCAAGGTTTCAGGCCTATAAAAGGGTTGTAACCTAATGTTTGCCTCACATTTTCATCAATAATATTACGGACTTTGTCTTTCTTCTTGTGGATTCAAGAAATTGCTCATAGCTACAAGTTCCTATCTCATTTGGATTAGTACATGTGGGGGGGTGATTCAACCGAGACCTTCTTGAACCTTTCTTCTTGCTGTTGAACATTAAAGAACGACGTCGTACTTTGTGTACCTGCAAACCGGAGGGGGATGTTCCTCCAGGAAGAAACTCCAACAAACAAGTCAGTAAGTGAAGGAGGAAAGAGGTTTAGTAAGAAAATATGTTAGGAGAAAGAAGAGTGTTGTTTTGAGAGATCTAGACCCCTGCCCTAGAAGGAGTACTCTTCTATTTATAGGCAAAGATGTAGAATGTTGAACAAGTAGGTTTTGCTTTCCACGTGCGTTACCATGCTCGGATGACGTCGCGTGTCAGGAGCATTTAATGAACGCCGACCCTCGAGGATTGCAAAGCTGCATTAGTCAATGTCAGAGATGTCACATCACATCGGGCAGAGAAGCCAAGTCGATTATTAGAGAAGACAACTTGCGTCTCATCGGAAGCTTATAGAAGGTTCCACAAAAGCGGTGTCCGAACGCCATCCTGAATAAACATATCACCGAATGACCCTAGTCTCACTGAGCGTAAGCAACTTCCGACGAGCAATGGAAGGTTTGCCTAGTGAAAGGATCTCAACGAGCGGAAGAAATACTTCCCGAGCGAAACTAGTATCCAAACGTTCGGTTAAACATGGGAGGCTTGGCAAGACGCCCAGGGGTCTGTCTATCCTTCGGGAAACATGTGATGTGACGTGTCAAGATGCGTCTTGACCTACAGATGAACTGGGACAGTTGAACGATAGGTCCACAATGGTGTAACCCTTAGGACCCCTTTGAACCTTCGGATATTTCGGCCCACTACAGTACGCTAACTAATCTCTTGTGAATTTCGCTGCGTCAAATTCAAATATTGACCAAAGCCTAATCGCTAAGTTGACATAGACAAAAGAAAAAATAGACAAGAAACAGCTGAAAGTTATTGGAAGCATGCATCTTACCATTCCCGACCCAATCAGATACTGAATTGTCTTCTGAATTTGCCTCATGTCTACACGTCCACATAGGTAAAGGTACTTATTGAGAAGATCGCCATGCCTGTTTTCTTCAGCAGTCCAAGCCCTAGTCCACACTGCCCAAGAAGTGAGGCTCGCCCCCGTTCCGTCCCTAGTACCATCTATGGTATTTAGCATTGTTTGGTAAGTAGGAAGTGTTTCTTCTGCGATCATAACTCCAACCAAGACAACAAAGTAATCGTCCGGAATCTCCTTTGCCCTTTCCCTTAATTCCATGACGTGATCATGAAATCCATCGGAAGCGGGATCGGGAAGAAAATCCTGTGGTTGCCAACATTTTTCCACTGGCTTTAAATGAACCAAGATGTTCTGCTCGGCCCAACCCTCCAGGTTTTTAAAGATCTCTATCTTTTCGGGTGGCATTGAGTGAGTTACTTGAACATGAACCTCGCGAGGAGGGCTGAAAGGCTTCTTGAGACTCTCGACCTCTCTAAATAAGACAGGAACGGAATTAGATGCTCAGTTTGGGTACAAGGCAAGGCCAAGACAATGGATCAATGATCAGAAGCATATAAGCACAGTTCTACTACAAAATACTATGAAAATTAGCATATAAGCACAGTTTTACTTTTTTATGTTTGTAAAAAGAGAGACAGAGAGAGGGAGAGGGAGAGAGAGACGTGGGAGAGGGAGTGAGAGACGTGGGGAGGGGATCTGATATGGAGAAAATATTATTCTACGTCCATGGAGCACTGTCATGTGGTTCTCAAACTCATTTTCCATCACACTTATGTCTTTCAGTACATATAATGGGAACACTGCTAGTGCGCATCGAATACGAGACTGAAAAAAAATTAAACTATTTTTTTTTATCAACTAGTGTTGTGCCTGTTAGATATACGAAGTTGAAAGAAACACCAATGTGATTTTTTTTGTCCCGTGCTTAGAATGGGTACAATACTAGTATATATATCGAGGAAATCTTGTCCCTGTAAACAAGTATTTTTATTTTCAATCCGGGTTGTCCAATGGCGAAACGAACAGTTGAGATCACTCAAAGAGCCGCTTTGCAGCGGCTTCGTACATAAGTATATCTCATATATATATATTCAAAAGAGGTGAGTAAAAAACTAACGTGGAGCCGGAGCTGAGGGTAGAGGCCCTGAAAAACTTGGGAGATTTGAGATTTGGCTTCCGGGGAAGAGCAAAAGAAGGGTACTTGTGAGAATATTTCAAGGCGATGGGATTGAGGTTCAGAGCCATTTCCTTTCTTTCTTCTTTGTTGTTGCTCGAGAGGTTTTCTTCACTGGGAGAATGGAGAAATTAATAGAGAAGAGGAGTTCTTTGTTGTTACTATATAGTGTATGAAGTGGGGTCATTATGTGTGAGAGTTTTGGAACAGGAAAGGGAGTGTAATTTTGTTCACCCTCCTCAAAAGAGGGTGAACGTTACTGCCTCTCTTATTGGTTAAAAACTTAAAATGGTGTAGGTCTCACTATTGCAATACATTTTTTCATGACTTCACTTTGTGATGGAATCCATACAATTTCAACCAATAAGAAGGAATGTAATGTTCACCATCTTTTAAAGAGGGGTAATGATACACCCATCGCCACTCACCCACCGCACGCGCACCGGACCCACTCCGGCCACCGGACGGCCGATCAGCAGAAGTTGAACACGAGACTTTCGAATTAACGGGTGGTCATTACAAATCTTAATTGATAAGCTACACAGAAGCCACCTATCCATATCTTAATAGATAAGAGAAGCCGCCTTATAATCAGTGGCGTTGGAGTAGGTTCTCATTCCTTCTGCCCAGATTCCTCGAAACAAACGTTCGACTTACAATTGTTAAGTATATATATAGCTAGCCTTCCTTCTGAGCGAGGATCAAACTAGTTTTAGCGGAAGATCAATCGTGGATGACAACCGTACCCACACTGGGCATATTCCAACCAAAGCCATACAAATGGCTCTGGAAATCCAGTAGAACACTTGGCAAATACACAAACTTTAACCGTCGAGCAAATGAATATTTTCACCAGCATTACTTGGCATATACACAAACGCTTCACTCGACTGGCTTTGATAAAAAAATTTCCATATTGAACAAACGGCCGGTTGTTCATAGTTAACAGTCATAATTGGCTTGAATTCATATTCCATGGTTAAGTTTTCACCATTCTTAACCAGTACAAGTACTAGAGCGGGGAGCGATCATTTTCTACTTTACCATCCGTGGTCTAAATTGACAAAACTCTAGTCGAATGATTATTTTCATGAGACTCGACTTGCTTTGAGTTTCGAACTTTGGAGCCATTTAAGTTTTATAGTTGCCGGCTCTTCTAAAAATGAATTTTTGCCCCATGCAAATTCGATATCCAAAAGAGGGCAATGGATATTAGGCCATCATCGTAATTAAAACCACCAAACAACCACCCAAATCCAACCATGGATGCATGGTGGCAGTGGAAGCAAACAGTCAAGCGAAAGTACAAAGTACAACATCCTTATAGAATGCCAAAGGTTGAGTATATATATAAGTTCAAAAAACATTACGAAGTTTTTTTCATTATAGTTTGCTCCGACAAAAATTACTAGTGTCTTTTCATATGTCACAAAGATTTATCTAATGTTCCTTATTCCCGACATTAATTAAAATTCTGCACTGATCGGTCTATAAGAGAAATGCTACATATACTACATAGTTACACTACATTTTATATGGGGTTCATTCCGGGTCCCACAAAAATCCAAAAAAAAAAATCCATAAATTTTAAAAAATGTTGTTTTTATCATTTATGGAGCCCGGCCTATAAAAAATCAGTTCCAACAGATATCGATAAGTATTATTTCTGAATTCGTTTGGACGAAACTGCGTAGGTGAGCAGTTTAACTCCTACGAATCCATAAGTGATACTTACTGATACTCGTTGGAGCTGATATTTTACAGGGTCCCATAAAATAATATTTTAAAATTTATGAATATTTTTCTAAATTTTTGTAAGATCCAGAATAGACTCCACATAAGATGTAGTGTACCTAGCATTTTTGTTATAAGAGAACAAACTTCCACAATTAATGGTGGTAGGCCCACATTAGATAAATATCTATGACAGGCCTTGATAAATATTTGTGACACCCAACTTCCACAATTAATGGTGGTAGGCCCCACATTAGATAAATATTTGTGACATGCCTTGATTACAGTCAGTCGATGGTACAGTCAGTCAACGCTCAACTTCCACAATTAATGGTGGTAATGGACATCTTTTGCTTGTTTCTTTTGTGGCCATTATTCACAGATTGCTCCAGTGAATGGTCAATTAACCTTCACAACGTACCACCGATTATTGATCCGAGAACTGCCCCAATAAATCCTTTTAACTCTTTTTGTTTTCTCTTTTCGACAGCACACATTTTTTATGTCTGTCAAAGGGACACAAGCCATTACAAAAATGGAGTGCCACCGAATGGCTTTCTTCTGTCAATTGTTCCAATACTGCCACCAAATGGCTTTCTTTAAACAAATAAAATGTCGAAGCCTTAATTTCCAGGCTTTCATAAACCCTCATATTGTTCTAAAAATTTGGCCAATAAATGGCCGTTGTTCCATTTCCGTAAAAAAAAAAAAATATCGACAAAAAGATTATATTATTAAAAACTTGATACAGGTGCATCAAAGAAAAAGAAAACCTAAACCATGATATTGATGCATGGAATAGGAAAAGGAAAAGAAAAAAACTTCCAATAGAGCATTGGAAGAGACGAAAATGCCCTGTCTTCTGAGCTCTCTCGCGTGCGCCTTCCCCGTCTCTCCCTCTCTCTAATGTTTCGCGCAATCGTTGGTTATATGGAATAACTCCTGGATAAATGATAAATGGCGGAGTGTTAACTTCCCATTACTTCCTTGCCCACCGGTTCATGTGCTCAGCTACTGTAGTAACTCCATTCTCCTATAGCAGTATATTGATTGGGCCCCACGTTTGGATATGTGGCAGTTCAACTTTATGACTACTATACTTCTCGTAAATTGCTTTCCCCCACCTTGACACCCCCCCCCCGGTCCCATATCCTTTTCCCGGACTACCCCGCCCCTCTCTCTCCCTTTTCTTTCTTTCTTTCTTTCTTTCTTCAGTTTACTTCTTTTTTCTTTCTTTTTTCCTTTTCTTTTCGGTTTACTTTTTTTTTTTCATTTTATTTCCTTTTCTTTCTTTCTGGTTTGATTTTTTTTTTCTTTTTCCTCTTTAATAATAGGTTCAAGTCTAATTCTAGGCTTTGTAAAGTAATTGAGAGAAAAAAAAAGTGTTTCAATTGATCATGTTTATCCGACTGTTTTATTTTTCTTTTTTTGTCCTTTATAGATTAAAAAATATAGTTACAAAAATAAGTGTTTCAATTTTCAATCCATTTGAACCAGTACAAAGATGTTATTTTTCTGATCATTTTATCCTAAATGGTCGTAGTAAATTTTTGGCTCTAAGGCCTTTCACCGAGCATCGTAAGACTCCTTATTTAATTTTAGAGCTCTTAGGGTGCCCATTGAAAGGCCTTGGAGCAAAAAATTTATTATGACCATTTATGATGAAATGATCAGAAAAATAACATCTTTGTACCGGTTCAAACGGATTGAAAATTGAAACACTTAACCCATGCTGAGATTAACAACTTTTTCCCAGACGGTTATTAGGATTTTCTAGTAACACCAGGTGGACGGCTCGTGCTAGAACGAGGATTTTCGTGCCTGTTGTTTTGAAGCAACATACTACTGAATCAGTTAAGAGGATCTATGCTAAATAACGGTTAACAAATTTATTAAATTGTACTATAGTTAAAAAAATAATCCTAAATATAACATTTGTATTCTGGATTAGTACGTCGTTTGCAAAACACATTTCGTAATTAGTTCCCAAACACTAATTGTAATCTTAATGAATTTTTTGCTCTAAGGCATTTCAACGAGCACCCTAAGACTCATTATTTAGTTTCAGAACTCTTTTAGGGTGTCCATTGAAAGGCCTTGGAGCCAAAAATTTATTACGACCCTTTAGGATGAAATTATCAGAAAAATAACATCTTTGCACTAGTTCAAATGGATTGAATAACTATTGAAAATTGAAACACTTATTTTTGTAACTATATTTTTTAATCTATAAAGGACAAAAAAAAGAAAAAGAAAACAGTCGGATAAACATGATCAATTGAAACACTTTTTTTTTCTCAATTACTTTACAAAGCCTAGAATTAGGCTTGAACCTATTATTAAAGAGAAAAAAAAGAAAAAGAAATTCAAACCAGAAAGAAAGAAAAGGAAATAAAATGAAAAAAAAAAGTAAACTGGAAAGAAAAGGAAAAAAGAAGAAGAAGAAGCAAACTGAAGAAAGAAAGAAAGAAAAGGGAGAGAGAGAGAGGGGGGCGGGGGTAGTCCGGGAAAAGGAGGTGGGGCCGGGGGGGGGGGGGGGGGGGGGGGGGGGGCGGGGGGAGGAGCAGCTCTCATACTTCTCCTAGGCTAAGCTACTGTCGTGAGACAGGGGTCATTGAATGTGGTGACTTAATAATGGCCAGTTTTTAACAAAGAGTACTGCTATAGGGACCGACAATCCCCTACCGAAATTGTACCGACAGTCGCGCCGGACCGTCTCCGGCCACCGGACGGCCGATTCGAGCCATCCAAAAGTTCTATTAAAAAAAAAACGAGGGGGCCCATCCAGGAATCAACGGCATTCGATGTGTGTAGGGTGCTTGATCCAAACACCCTATTTTTCGTATATATTTTGAGATTTGCAAAATAAATGAGATATTACCTCATCTTTGTTTTTTTCTTATTGTTCTGCCTATAAATGGGTTTATAATTTGTATTGTATAAGTATGGGAGTTGAGTGAGAGAAAGAAAGAGAGACGTGAGTGGGAGCTTTGTAAATGTTTGTGTGCTTTATCAATAAAAGTGTGCTTACTATTGTGTGTGAGAAATGGATTGGGAAATCCCATAGTGCAAGGCCCTGCAAGGCACCCTATAGGGCGGCGCACACGGGTCATCGATCGATCTTGACAATGAATGGTTGAGATATGATTTTTAATAATAACCGATTTACCGGTCATAATTGATTTTTGATCTAAACCATTGATTGTTGAGATCGACGGCTGTGTGCCGCCCTACATATGCACTATAGTGCACTCCCGGATCCGTGAGAAATCTCATTCTCCCATCAGTGATACCTATCGCTTCTGCTTTCCAACACAATTAATCTTCACAACCACCGATTATGGATCCGAGAACTGGCCCAATAATGGCTCCTTCAACACTAAATCCATTTAACTCTTTTTTGTTTTCTCTTTTCGACAGCAAACACATTTTCTTAAGTCTGTCAAAGGGAAACATCAGTTTGTATAGCCATTACAAATGGCCAACAAATGGACTGCCACCGAATGGCTTTCTTTAAATAAATAAAATGTCGAAGCCTTTCCAGGCTTTCATAAACCCCCAGATTGTTCTAAAAATTTGGCCAATAAATGGCCGTTGTTCCATTTCCGTAAATTGTTCAAGCCTTACATGCAAGGCTTTCATTTTAGCATTTAATCTTTGCCATCACTTCCAATTTAGTAATGCTTGCCCTCCTTCTAGTGCAAAAAATTGTTTACCAATATTTTTTCCTTTGGAGCACCCGACTGAGAAAGGAAACAAAGGCAACAACGAAATGAAAAGGGTATGCGGCTTGTCTCCAAAGGCGAACCCGTGGTTCCTTGCCATATTTTAGGATTTCATCAGATGTTAAATGGCAGTCAAGTCAAATGTGAAATTGGTAATAAGAAAGAAGCGTGTTGACACATAAAAGAAAATCGTTGATGCAAGGCATACCGATCTTCAAGAATGAAATCGACACAAGAGGTGAGAGAGAATCTAATTTACAAATTGAAGAAGAATGGAAGAGATTCTTCCGCGATACATCGAAGATCCTAATTATAACCCAGAATTGGGTCAGTAAGACAAAAATCAAGAACAAATTAAGACAGATGATTTGTTGGAGAGATTTTACAATGAAGTCTAAAGAGACTATTTATAGGAAACAATAATGTGTAGAAAATAACTTTCTAACTTCTCCACTTGTTCAAATAATTTTCCTTCAACTTCCAAATGTGTAGAAGCATGCCACGTGTCATGCACTTTATTAAAAGTAGAAACAAATGAAACAAATACTAATACTAGTTATTAATATGAATTAATAATATTCCCTCTGTCCATATTTAATTGTCCATTACGGTTTTGTGTGCATTTTCAACGGTTTATATCTCTCGACGTAAATTATGTTTTATATTTTTAAAATCATTGTTTTATAGAAAAAATTGAGATCTATTAAACAAGATCCATATTGCATATTTTTGGCAATATACGTCGAGAGATATAAGACGTTGAAAATGCACGCAAAACCTTAGTAGACAATTAAATAGGAACGGATGGAGTAATAAAAATAATAAAATAGGAAGCATTCTCATAATTGCCACCCTTCTGTCGATATCGACAAGCTGTAATATATGGTGTAAACAGTGGGTAATTGATACCTCTCAATTTAAATGTGGATATCATCATTACTTGTCCTCTTAAAATCATCATTCCCCAGAAGAGGCAAGCAAATTAAGGAATGGTGCTACTGGTACATATGAAAAATTTGTACCAGTGGATACAAACCCCTTTTTGGATGTCAAAAAAATAATCGGAGTCACTCATTTTGTTTGAAATACTTTGCTTATGGTTCCTGCAAAAAATAAGCTCAATTCGATATCAGTTAAGACACCTACAAAACGTCCAACTTTGTCCCAGAATTTAAGCCTAAATTCTAGAGCAAAGTTTGGATGTTTCGTAAATGCACTTACCGATACCGGATTGAGCTTATTTTTTACAGGGACCATAAGCAAAGTATTTCAAACAAAATGAGCGATTCCGATAATTTTTTTGAGACCCAAAATGAGCCCAAAAAGGGGTTTGTACCAAATGGTACAGATTTTTCATCTGTACCATTAGACTTTTTGCAAATTAAGATGGAGGAAGTATTGTCAAGTTATTGTATTTCAAAATAAGAATTGCATTTTTGTATGATTGTTTTTATCATATCATATGACACCTGTTGAAACAATACGTAAAATGTGGATGTGAATTATTGTATCAATGACAATAAATTGAAAGGCAGATGATAAAGCATATTATTGCTTTTTTGAAACTTAGTATTGCATCATGACTTGAGATTATCACTTATCCCTTATGGTAAGCATATTAATGTTTTTGGAGCAATTGGTTTTTTTTTTTAACACAGAAAAAGATAAGACTTTATTAGAATCCGGTCCGAGGACTGGACATCATCAAAGACAAGACTAGCTAGCCACTGGAAGACAAGACCCCCTTTTAGTCTAGTACCTAATAGGGATCATTTAATCAACGAATGAGTTATTCTATTACAAGAACGTTTAACATGCACGAAAATACAAGAGGAAAACAAATGTAGAAGAACTAAACAATCCGAGAGAATAGAGAGCTACAATTTGCAAATGATTTTCCTGCCTGAGTGAGTGCTTGAACAACTTGGTGTGAATCACCTACCACAACAATTTTTGAGAGACCTCTATTTGCTGCAATAACCAATGCTTCACATAATGCCATGGTTAGATTATCATTAGTCAAAATTTTTAAAGGGGTAAATGTGAAACTTTAAAGATAATTTGGAAAGATATACAAAAGCTTTTCAGAGTTTATTTTTTCAATTATCTATCCTTTCAGCTTATTTGTGAATTGAATTTTAATTTCAGGCATAACATGTCGATTTTATTACTATTTTTGCCTATTTAACGGTACTAGTAATAATGCACGTGCGATGCACATGATTATTTCGTGTGATCATACATCTTGTAATGAAATCCCCTAGAGGAGTGCAAACCTACATCGTAACCACTAAATATTGAGGTTATGTCAAGCCCTGCTAGATTGGCTCTCACTTTTAAGTTTTAAGGGCTACCGGATAAATTGTCAACCTTGCCGCCTACTTGCACTGCATTCTAACCACTCGAAGGTTTTTTTTCTCTTCCATACTTTTCTTCAAGATGGTGGCAACCTTCTCTTTGACCCTAAGTTAGTATCCATACCATAGTTACCCCTTGAAGTTAGGCTTGTGTTCAAATGGAAACTTGTCTTGTGAGTATCCACTTGCCATCTCATACCTGTAATAACAATCTAAAGTAAAAAAATGTACATGAATTTTCATATAGTGGAACATGCCAAAGTCAAGAGATTAGGAATGCCAAACCAAATTAGTCTGCACGTGTAATAAAAGGAATTCCATAAATTAGGCCAAAATCATTTTTATTTGGTTGCATATAGGTATGGTCTTTGTTAAGTATTTTGTATCTCTACTTCTTACCATATGAATTCGGAACTTCGGAACTTCCTAAGAGTGTAACTCAGAATAAAGAAAACACAAAACAAATTAGCACCACATCAGCGTCCTCTAGGGTTTGAACTTCAACCCATTGCAAATCAGTGCTGACAGTGGCTTCAATTGTGACACAATATGGACTAATGATGCCCTCATGGTTATTCATCCTTCTAGTGTTTCATGCTATACTTTTAATGCCCAAAAATTTGAATGCGAAGAGAAGTTTTTTCTTTTTTTCATCACAACTCTCAACCTCTCAGCTACATCTGCATTACGGATTCATTCCGGGAATCATTCGTTAATCATAATCTACTCTATCCTAGGGACTTGGGGAGGAGAATGGATACTTACGGGAATCGAACTCTGCCCATGTGCATGGGAGTATAATGGAGGAACCAACTGCATTCCACTTGCTCATTCTAGGAATCTATCGGCCCGAGCAAGCACATTTTTTTTTAAACGGCGGCCCGAGCAAGCACAATGCAAACAATATCATTAATATGAAGTCCTCGGTTTTACCATTGGCCAAATGGCTGGAACGCCAAGTACACTCCTGGTTGCCCATCATATCTCAAATTCGTCTAACTCAACATTTCAAATGGTCTAGTTTAAATAGATCTATTGCAATAGCCCCTACAAAACTAATCTCCCTTGTCAAAATGTCCAGGTGTGGTGGTTCTAATAATACATGTGGTTTGTGGTTTGTACTTGTATCAAAGCTAAAAATCAATTGCAGGGCTTTAAAATAGGCATGATTGAATTCTAACTCTATAAAATTCTTACCCATGTAGAAATGGTAGCCTTTGATATTGTTGTTTTCATAGTAGATTCCCACTAAAATCAGGAAGCTCAGTTCCGAATAACATAATTGAAGTCTTGCCTGCAAGAAAACAAAAACAGAATCAATTAGATGAAGATGGGTTTTTGAAATAAGTGTATCATTGCGAGCAAGAAAAAGGATTGTGTGTACTTATATGGATCAAATATAACATATATAACACAAATAGAATAACGTAACAAAAATAAACACGTTCTACTGCCAATTTTTCAAGAATCTAGCCATATAGGTCTAGGTATGCAAACACTACAAATGACTCATGCCAACTGATCAAATTAAAAAAACAGAAAAAGAATGATCTTAACATCCTAGTGTGGCCTTAATGTATCCGAAAAGTGTCTCAAATGTGACCTAGAGTATCCACAATGTATCCGACTTAACAAATAAAACACAAAAATTGGACACATAATTAGGCGTGTGTCACAAGTGTGCCAAAGAGTGCCCCATGTTGCGTATGTGTCCAACACATGTCATATTTCAATACTTCATACCGTTGGACGTTTCTGTGGTTCTTAAACAGCCACTAAAGCTAACTTTCGTTCATCTCATTGTTATGCAAAAAGTTGCTGATATGAGCATTAATCACCATTTTCACCAAAAGTTCGGTGGCGCTAGATTTTGGTTATTTCCATGTGGTTCTTAAACAGCCTCTAAAGCTAACTTTCGTTCATCACGCCACTGGATTTGATGTTCGTTGGTGCAACAGTAGAGTGTAGGGTAAGGCTTTGGAGACGCAAGAGTTGAGAAGAGATGGGTTAGGTTTCAGGGACGATGAGGGGATAAGAGGATTTCTTGGGGCGCAGGGAGGAGAGGGCGCCTATCGATCGTCGCAAGGGGGTCGTCAATAGAAGTGATTCTAGAGGGGGTTTTTAGAGACATATCCACTGATTTGGGAGAAGAGGCGCGGGAGTGGTACGGTGCTTCGTTTTGGAGCCGTTGCATTGTGTGGTTGAGAATAGGTGTAGGACATGTCTGTTATTAGTTGCAAGTGCTTGGGGCATTTGTGGAAAGCAAGAAGGAGGAAACATCTTCGTACATTTAAATGTGCCATAAAGATCTCAGTAACTAATATTTTCCTACTACAATTAAATGTGCTTCGATCATCTACAAAAATTTGGAATTTGGGATCCTCCCAATTCAGAGCAAGCTTCATATACAAGTAAGCAAATAGAGATTACAACTGCAAATACCAAAAGGGAGTCTTTGTTTATTTTGTAATTCCTATAACCACAATCATATATTGTGCTTCAGCTAAGCCAACCTACAGGGTTATCAATACGGAGCTATTGACCAAGCTATCATGAGCTTCATTTTGTCATATGTTTTTTTTCTTCTAAAATTAATTGGAAAGGAATAACTTTTATCGCAGGTCCGCAGCATCTCCATAGCTTAATCTCACAGACGGTAATGTTTTTGCAATGGTTTGTAGAAAAGGTAGAAGTTCGAAACACCTTCTTCTTTTTTGCATCATTGACTTAATTTTCTCACTTCTGAGTTAGTAGTTTTTTTTATTTATTTATGGGAATTGTTGTCTTCTAAAGACCCGCTTTGTTTTCAACTATTTCTTCAATTTTTGATTGTTAGTATAGTGTGGGAACCTGTGCTTTTGTCAACAACAGTGCATACAATAAAGCTAGAACTGGCAACTTTTAGCGCAAAAAATATCGGCAATTTGTTCAAACCACACTTTGGACTTGAGGGAAATGAGTGGCGAAAACCAAAGTTTTGATTCCAGTTGTGGTTTGGGAGGTGCTCATGTCTTTCCCATAGAGAGGTTTCGCGCCACAAAGTACTCCCAAAGTCTGACATCCATAGCGTAATTGGTTTTGGAATAAAAAAAAAATTGAAATTTTCGGTTTGGTCTGGGTCACTTGACTTTTCACCCCAAGCCAAACCAAACCGAACCGAAACCTTAATTCTAAAAGGCACCGAACCGAACCGCACTGTAGTGAAAAGGGAGCCTTTTCAAACCCAACAGTGCTATGGCCACCGCATGGGGATACAGTGGCAGTCCACCGCACATGCTAGTGGGGCCCACTCCGGGCACCACAAAAATGCAAAAAAAAAAAACTCTCAATTTTAAAATTGAACAAATGCCGGACTAAGGGAAAAAGATATTGTAACATAAACATGGATTACACATACCTACATACTTTTCACCTGATACCGGAGACTTCAAATGGATTCCATTCATCATAATGGACCGGTTGTGACCTCTTGAGCATTAATCTGAGGCCCTCGAGAAGCTATAGTTAATGTCTATACTATTATAAACTGGATGAAGATTTGAGACTACGAATCTAAACCGGTACGGTAAACCCTAACTTACAGTGGATTCAGACTTGGAGTTCAAGATTACGCTCAAAATTAACCTCAAGAAGTATACATATTTTCAATCATAAAGACAGGTTTCAAAATATATATCTAGCTTGTATTCCTCACAAAAGAACCTTTTTTTAAGGCATTGTAAGTAAGAATATCCTTACAACACTTTTTTTTTTGATAGTCAAAAAGGGTTGGAGGGGGCAACCAGCGTAGCAACTCCTTACAACACTTTGAAATAACAAAATTAAAGTCAAGCCAAAGCATCTAACATGCCATTGAAGTCTGATAAATCAAATTTATGAATCCGTAATTCACACGGTCATGGTCTTTTTCAAAGTCCTATTGTTCTTTTTTAAAGTCCATTAAATTATACAATAAACTCTATTTATTTGCTTATATCTTCCTATTGTGTTATACGGTCCTTCCACTTCATAAGTTTGCAAACAGGACAACTTTTTCTGGGATAGCCGTTTCAATTAATGATGGATAACTCCATCTATCCATCACAATACTTTTATTATAGCATTCCAACTTTCTCTGTTATTGTTAAATTGTTTCGAGGCCACATTTTGTCAAACTGCTTGTGTGCGAAATTATGGTCTACAGAGTTGTCGACATTGGTGGGCGGTGTCTTTCAAAGGGAGAAAGTGTTTGCAATCAAAGGCAGGGAGGAAAGTTGAATACATGCCTTGCAAAGAACTCAACGGCACATTTTGTCAAACAGTTTGTGAGTGAAATTATGGTCTACAGAGTTGCAGACATTGGTGGCCGGTGTCTTTGGAAGGGGGAAAGAGGAGAGTGTTTGCAATCAAAGGCAGGGAACAAAGTTGAATACATGCCTTACCTGATTTGGACTTCTGTTGGAATACACTTGAGTTCAGTCCGGTGTGTTGGTGTAGTTGGAGCCTTTGTCATCGGCCGGTGGAGTTAAGCAGAGAACGACGGGGCTGACGGAGGGAGGTTGTAATGCTTTTTTTTGGAGGCCAGGGGAGGTAGTTGTTGTGTTGTATCGTATTCCAAGTGTTGCACTGTGTCGGTTTCATTCAAGTGCTCCACAGTGTCGGTTGGGAAGAGACTTGGGGTGGGGCTGGTTCAAGTGTCGCAGTGTCGGTTGGGAAGATGCATGGAGTGGGGCTGGGATTAATTCCAAGTGCAAGGGGCATTTGTGGAAAGATAAGTGTAGGAAACACCTTCGTACATTTAAAAGAAGTAGTATAGATTTACCCTTTTAAGAGAACCTCTCAAATAGAAGATCACCTCGGATAACTCTCACAAGTTTTTTTTTTTATCGGCAAAAAAAATTTCATTATAAAAAAAATGAAATCTTTACAATAGGAAAAGATACATGCTGTATGTGTTTGATATGTTAAGGTACTATCCACACAAGTTGAACACTAGACTTTCGAATCAAAGGGTGGTCATTACAGACCTTAATTGATAAGCTACGCAGAAGCCCCTATCATCTGTGGCGTTGGCGTAGGTTTTCATTCCTTCTGCTCAGATCCCTCGAAAACAACGTTCGACTTACATTTGTTAAGCATATAGCTAGCCTTCCTTCTGAGCAGGGACGGAGGGAAAGGGGGGCACTTTGCCCCCACTCGAAACTAAAATAATTTTGTTATATTTTCGTATATTTAGCATAATTATGAAATTAAGTGTGCTACTAGACATACACACTTACATATATCTCAAAAATATACCTATAGAATTAGTTTTATGTTTCAATTTCGTCATATGGTGCATTTATACTTGTTGGTTTCTGAATTATTTGTCTATTTAGATCGATCCTTTCTTAATTGCACTTATTTTTAACCGTCTAAGAGCAATATTTTAAAATAATATCATTAATAAAACTATATCGAACATTCAAAAACTTGTCGATGTTCATGTAAAACATATTCTCAAATTTTGTTTGAGATTTTGTACTCATTTTTACATAATTTAAGTAAAATTACGTGTTATATATTTTTGTAATGCATGCCTTAATTGTATATGATCTTATTGTGGTTAACTAGAAAAATAAATTTTCGCCACTATGATTAACAAGGTGTCTCCACTAAACAACATTCCTAAATCCGTCCTTGCTTCTGAGCCAGGATCAAACTTGAATTTTGACTATGAAAAATTACGAGATGTATTGTAGTATCTAACAGCGTCAACAGAATGGAGTTCCTCGTCTGTAACTCCAGAGCAGAAATTTCCTCCACGTGTTGGAGTGCCTTTCGAAATAGGAGCTAGCCGTTCTTTTCTCACATAAGCTTTGATGTACCTGCAGGAGTCTCACATATACTTTGATGACGAATGAGTTAGAATATAAGATTTTTTACTGGATCGATGATGCTTGAATATAATCTTTCACAAGAAAATAGGAGTCACATTTATGCCCGGGAATGATGTGAAGCACCCTGGTGCCGAGCGGCATTTGGGCGTTTATTTCGACACGGACGACTCGGATTAAATATGAGCGCATAGAGATTTAAACCGTTCATTACTCGGTCAAGATACGAGCCGTTGATTGCTAAAATAAACAACCGGATCAGCTGCTTGGCACCTGCTTGGAAGGGGGGTGCTTGACAGCATCCCATTCTTTTCACCTTCAGTAAAATGGTAAAAACACCAAATACCAAACACTCCTTGAGCCAGAAAAACAGAAAGCCCTCTATTTGTTCTTCTAATGGTAGAAAACCATTTGACGGAATATCATAAATGGAAGTAAAGATTTCATTATATAATTTCAATTTCCCAACGAATGGGGTTTCCTGAGGTCAAATATGTTAAGACAAATAAAAGTACTAGCAGTGGTGATAGTTGGGACCAAATGCCCAAGAAAGGAATTTAAAGGGCAAATTTTCGTAGTCGTCCCTCTAGTTTTACGATTGTCTCAATTTCGTCCCTCTAGTTTCAATTGTCTCAATTTCATCCCTGTAGTTTGTTTTACGTTCCAAATTGGTAAAATCGTTAACACCGTTAATGAAACTAATGGAAAAATATGATTAAAAAATTGAGTGCTCCAATTTTCAATCCGGTTGAATCGGTGCGAAGATCTTATTTTTTTGATCATTTTATCCTAGATGGTCGTAATGAATTTTTGGCTCGAAGACCTTTCAACGAGCACCCGAAGACTCCTTATTTAGTTTCAGAGTTCTCTTAGGGTGCTCATTGAAAGGCCTTAGAGCCAAAAATCCATTATAACCATTTAAGATAAAATGATCAGAAAAATAAGATATTCACACTGGTTTAAACGGATTGAAAATTGAAACACTTATTTTTTTACACCATTTATATATTAAAAAATATAGTTAAAAAATTAAGTGTTCCAATTTTTAATCTGTTTGAACCGGTGCGAAGATCTTATTTTTCTGATCATTTTATCTTAAATAGTCATAATGGATTTTTGGCTCTAAGACCTTTCAATGAGCACCCTAAGAGAGCCCTGAAACTAAATAAGAAGTCTTCGGGTGCTCGTTGAAAGGCCTTAGAGCCAAAAATTCATTACGACCATCTAGGATAAAATGATAAAAAAAAAAAAAAGATATTCGCACCGGTTCAACCAGATTGAAAATTGGAGCACTTAATTTTTTAATCATATTTTTCCGTTAGTTTCATTAACGGTGTTAATGATTTTACCAATTTGGAACGTAAAACAAACTACAGGGACGAAATTGATACAATTGAAACTAGAGGGAAAAAATTGAGACAACCGTAAAACTTGAGGGGTGACTACGAAAATTTGCCCAATTAAATATGGTTTAAAACTTCAATTGTACCATGTTTTTTCTTGCACACACGACGATTCATTTTATATAACAAATGAAGTCACAAAACAAACTCCGATTAAACGGATTTTAGTGTGGAAACCCTTCTCGACGAGTTCTACAAAATGAATATTTCTGATCATTTTTCTAACACGGATTGAACCCAAAATACTAGTACTAATTAATAGAAGTGCAGCAGCGAACAAGCATATATAGGAAGAAAGGCTCCCTCAACCAATCCTCCCCAGGAGATACACTGACCTTCAATCCCTTTGCGCCTTCCTTCTGACTAGCGGAGAAGTAGTCGGGCTTGCATCGGCTCATTCGATTTCCTGACCAAATTATAGAAACGAGAGCAGACCTTCAACTAGCTAGAATCTAGCAGTTTTACTAAGCCTCTTGGATTTTCCTACCAACGAATTTCTCTCATCATGAACCAACCAAAGTAAATTATATAACTAGAGCTCAAGTGGCAAACAGCGACAGAGATCAAAAGTTTTGCTCTTGATGATGACGATGATGGTCTGATCCATTATGAAGACGGTTTATGTTCAGACGATTATGGTCCGATTACAGGTCAAAATTAAAAAATTTCTACCCCTCTTTCACAAATCCGTAGGGATAGACCGTGTTTCAGTTTTTAATTTGGTGCTTCAAATTTGGTGCTTTTGGTTGTAAAATCTTTCGATTTCGTTATTGATGCAGATCGGAGTTGTTGTTATTTGTGATTTCAATATTGAAGCAGATCAATCTTCTGTTGTTGTTGTTCTTCTTTTTCTTCTTTGGCTGTCTCTGTTTATGATTACGTAAACTGAGATTTTTTCACGGACGTAAATTGGAGTTGGAGGAGAGTGGATGAGGAGGGGTAATATGGTCAAAATTCAAACGGATTATTTATGGACTGTCAATCCATCCATATTTAATCACCCCTATGCCGGATTAATTAGTCTCAGGCATAACTCATTCAGGTATGGAAATGGACTGCCAAACCAAGGCAAACCTACCTCGGTTTCAGTGCTCATTCGGGCAGATTAGCTCATCCCCTTGCTATGGTTGCATCCAATTGGGCCGTTCTGTCCACTTATATAAGTATTGCCGTCCAAGACTTTCCTAAAGGGACAATGATTTTATGTTAAATTCCTTACTACTTGAGCCCACTACATAAATTCTATTGTTTCATAGCACTGTTATCATAGAGCCACCGACCCATCCCATCCCGATTTTGCACCGATCGGCACACGGGGCCCTCTACACATATTGAGTACTTATACATATTGGAATGAGCTGATTTTTCACAAGGCCCATTTGGTTTTTTCTTATAAATTATTGAACAGTTCGGATCATCCATGTGTCGATCGGTGCAAAATGGGGATGGGATGGGTCGGTGGCTCTAGCAGCTCCCTTCGTAGCATAACAATTCTAGCAATAACAATTTCACTTCTAAGCCCACGTGGATAATAGGAGCAAAATTCATAAGCCCAATTCTATTGCTATCTTTTTTTTTTGGGAAGTTAATTCTATTGCTATCTTGTTTTCTCTACCGAATAAATGCTAGTAAATCTTCATGCAACCCTTTGTAAGACCTTTCAATTTACACGATTCTCAAAAGCCTACAACCACAAAACACTAAAATATATCTAGTAACAATGTAAATGGACTGACAAAATGTAGATTAGGTGGGTGCATTCCAGCACCTATCACAAGACAACTTTTGTTTTTTTAGCTTTTCAACTATTTTAAGTTTTTCCTTTTGCCAAACAATTGTATAAAATCAAAATATTCATTAAATCCATCAAAACACAATTTATATCTGTAATTCACAAATCATAAATTGAATCCAACAAAACACAATTAAAATCCAATTTTAATGATCTTGTGAAAAACAACTTTATTAAAATGCATAAATAAACTTACAAACAATTGTCCTTCTTCTTGATTCCTTTGATCACAAGTACCAAAGAATTTACAAGAGATAACAAAATTAAAGTAGAAAATTGAGTAGGGTTTTCTTTTTTCGTAGCTTTCCTCCCTCCTTTTAAAGAGGTAAGAAGAAGGCTTCTTTGATCCAACTCATAGTTGACTAAATTAATGGAGATAGAAGTAGTGGATGGAATAAATGAGAAATGGGATGGAAATTAAGAAAAGGAAAAGGCAAGGGAGTGGATGAGAAGGATAAGAAAATTGGGAAGAGGGAAACTTCAAAATTTCACCTGTTCTATTATTTCAATTTTCGGTTTTTTTTTAGGCAAGAGAGTTGCAGTAGGCCCTCAGAGCTTCACTTCTTTATCGAAGATCCAGCTAAACGGAACATACCGTGCTTCTTTTGCCCTGCCTGGAGCCAGCCGCCTAATTCTTTGAGGCAACCCGCAAACAAAATCCTGGGCTTTTCGTCCCTCCGAAGAAAGCCCTGTTATGTCCTCCACCTTCCACCTCCCAACCAAAAACTCCAATATATCCGCGTAGTCCTTGCCGGTGTAGACTCCAAGCCTCTGAGCCACGGACGAAAAATGGTCAAACAGATTGTCATCGCGACCATCGTACATCAAGTGGGCCGGCATAGTTATTTTCTTCCTCATCATGTCGGCCAGAGCTAGCACGGTTGCATCCGGGTCGATCTCAAAGAGCTTTTTGACTATCTTGGTGTAAGCGGTCTCGTGGCGCTTCTCATCAGAGGCAATGGTCCCGCAAATTTGAGCCAACTTCGAGTCCCCGTACTCTTTGGCATGCCGTGCTGTGTTCCCGTGAGAGATAAAAGTTGCTCGTTCTTGGAACGACGTGTAGATGAAACCGAGGTAGGGATTGTTTTCGGTTCTTGGATCCTGAAACAAGGCAGAGAAGGCCGTCCACCAGTAAAAATCAGAGGTGATGATACGCTCATGCCGAATTAGAACTCGTTGTCCAAGTATATTGTTGTTCTTCTACAATTTAAATTAGGAATTAAGTTTGACAGTTGAAGAGTGTTATAGCCTAAATTAGCATAGTAGGGAAAACCCTGTTTTCAAGAACTTAAATGTCTGCTTCTTCCCGTAGATGTAAGAAGACGGTAGAACTAGGTAATGTTTCACAATGTAATTCTGATGTAGAACACACGAAAGCCCAATTCCATGATCAGCTGGACCGTACCAAGCCTCGGAAGTCCAAACGATGTTTAGTTTCCAATTACCCGATTTGGTAAAATTCGGACGAGCTCGGAATAGGCAACTTTGTGGGCTGACTTATTTTCGCGATTCGGTCATTACACACCACCCTATGTCGTGAATGACGGTGTTTTTTTAGCCTAATTCATTCGTTTAGGCCTTCAATTTACTTTTTTTGCCGTTTTAGAAAGGTATTGATTCATTAATAACTCTTAAACCATAATTCCTTAATAGTTACTAGTTCTTTTAGGGAAAGTCCTGTTTTTATTTCCCGTTTTCAATTCTAGAAAAAACCCCAAATTTTGAAACTTTTTATTTTCCGACTTTATTTTTAGGATTTCTAGGATTTTGGGCATATGAAAGGGTTGTAAGCTAATGTTTATCTCACATTTTCATCAATAATATTACGGACTTTGTCTTCCTTCTTGTGGATTCAAGAAATTGCTTGTAGCTACGAGTTCCCATCTCGTTTGAATTAGTACGCTAACTAATCTCTTGAGAATTCCGCCGCGTAAAATTCAAATATTGACCAAAGCCTAATCGCTAAGTTGGCAGACAAAAGAAAAAATAGACAAGAAACAGCTGAAAAGTTATTGGAAGCATGCGTCTTACCATCCCCGACCCAATCAGATACTGAATTGTCTTTTCAATTTGCCTCATGTCTACTCGTCCACATAGGTAGAGATACTTATTGAGAAGATCGCCATGCCTGTTTTCTTCAGCAGTCCAAGCCCTAGTCCACACTGCCCAAGAAGTGAGGCTCGCGGCCGTCTCGTCCCTAACACCATCTGCGGTATTTAGCATTGTTTGGTAAGTAGGAAGTGCTTCTTCTGCGATCATAACTCCAACCAAGACAACAAAGTAATCGTCCGGAATCTCCTTTGCCCTTTCCCTCAATTCCATGACTTGATCATGAAATCCATCGGAAGCGGGATCGGGAAGAAAATCCTGTGGTTGCCAACATTTCTCCACTGGCTTTAAATGAACCAAGATGTTCTCCTCGACCCAACCCTCTAGGTTCTTAAAGATCTCTTTCTTTTCGGGTGGCATTGAGTGAGTTACTTGAACATGAACCTCGCGAGGAGGGCTGAAAGGCTTTTTGAGACTCTCAACCTCTCTAAATAAGACAGGAACGGAATTAGATGCTCAGTTTGGGTACAAGGCAAGGCCAAGACAATGGATCAATGATCAGAAGCATATAAGCACAGTTCTACTACAAAATACTATGAAAATTAGCATATAAACACAGTTTTACTTTTTTATGTTTGTAAAAAGAGAGAGACAGAGAGAGTGAGAGAGAGACGTGGGAGAGGGAGTGAGAGAAGTGGGGAGGGGATCTGATATGGAGAAAATATTATTCTACGCCCATGGAGCACTGTTATGTGGTTCTTAAACTCATTTTCCATCACACGTATGTCTTTCAGTACATATAACGGGAACACTGCTAGTGCTCATCGAACATGAGATTGAAAAAAATAAAACTATTTTTTTTTTCAACTTGTGTGGTCAGTTGTGCCCATTAGATATACAAAGTTGAAAGAAACACCAATGTGATTTTTTTTTTGTCCCGTGCTTAGAACGGGCACAATACTAGTACATATATCGAGGAAATCTTGTTTACAGAGCAGCTGTAAACAAGTATTTTTATTTTCAATCCGGGTCGTCCAATGCTGATACGGACGGCTGAGATCACTCAGCTCTATAAAGAGCCGCTTTGCAACGGCTTCGTACATAAGTATATCTCATATATATATATTCAAATGAGGTGAGAAAAAAACTAACGTGGAGCCGGAGCTGAGGGTGGAGGCCGTGAGAAACTTGGGAGATTTGAGATTTGGCTTCGGGGGAAGAGCAAAAGAAGGGTACTTGTGGGAATATTTCAAGGTGATGGGATTGAGGTTCAGAGCCATTTTCCTTTCTTTCTTCTTTCTTGTTGCTCGAGAGGTTTTCTTCACTGGGAGAATGATGAAATTAATAGAGAAGAGGAGTTCTTTGTTGTTACTATATAGTGTATGAAGTGGGGTCATTATGTGTGAGAGTTTTGGAACAGGGAAGGGAGTGTAATTTTGTTCACCCTTTTCAAAAGAGGGTGAACGTTGCTGCCTCTCTTATTGGTTAAAATGGTGTAGGTCTCACCACTGCAATACATTTTTTCATGACTTCACTTTGTGATGGGATCAACACGATTTCAACCAATAAGAAGGAATGTAATGTTCATCCTCTTTTAAAGAGGGGTAATGATACACCCACCGCCACTCACCCACCGCACGCGCGCAGGGCCCACTCCGGCCACTGAACGGCCGATCAGCAGAAGTTGAACATGAGACTTTCGAATTAACGGGTGGTCATTACAAATCTTAATTGATAAGCTACGTAGAAGCCTCCTATCCCTATCTAATAGAAAAGAGAAGCCGCCTTATCATCAGTGGCGTTGGCGTAGGTTTTCATTCCTTCTGCCCAAATTCCTCGAAACAAACGTTCGACTTACGATTGTTAAGCATATAGCTAGCTAGCCTTCCTTCTAAGCGAGGATCAAACTAGTTTTAGCGGAAGATCAATCGTGGATGACAACCGTACCCACACTGGGCATATTCCAACCAAAGCCATACAAATGGCTTTGGAAATCCAGTAGGACACTTGGCAAATACAAACCTTTAACTGTCGAGCAAATATTTTCACCAGCATTACTTGGCATATACACAAACGATTCACTCGACTGGCTTTGATCAAAAAATTTCCATATTGAACAAATGGCCGGTTGTTCATATATAATTCACAGTCATAATTGGCTTGAACTCATACTCCATGGTTAAGTTTTCACCATTCTTAACTAGTACAAGTACTAGAGCGGGGATAGATCATTTTCTACTTTGACTATCCGTGGTCTAAATTGACAAAACTCTAGTCGAATGATTATTTTCATGAGACTCGACTTGCTTTGAATTTCGAACTTTTGAGCCATTTAAGTTTTATAGTTGCCGACTCTTCTAAAAATGAATTTTTGACCCCATGCAAATTCGATATCCAAAAGAGGGCAATGGATATTAGGCCATCATCGTAATTAAAACCACCGAACAACCACCCAAATCCAACAATGGATGCATGGTGGCAGTGGAAGCAAACAGTCAAGCGAAAGTACGTACCAAGTACAACATCCTTATAGAATGCCAAAGGTTGAGTATATATAAGTTCAAAAAACATTACGAAGTTTTTTTAATTATAGTTTGCTCCGACAAAAATTACTAGTGTCTTTTCATATGTCACAAAGATTTATCTAATGTTCCTCATTTCCGACATTAATTAAAATTCTGCACTGATCGGTCTATAAGAGAAATGCTACATATACTACATAGTTACACTACATTTTATATGGGGCTCATTCCGGGTCCCACAAAAATCCCAAAAAAAAAATCCATAAATTTTAAAAAATGTTGTTTTTATCATTTATGGAGCCCGGCCTATAAAAAATCAGTTCCAACGGATGTCGATGAGTATTATTTTCTGGATTCGTATGGGTGAAACTGCGTAGGTGATCAGTTTAACTATTACGAATCCATAAGTAATACTTACTGATACCCGTTGGAACTGATATTTTACAGGGCCCCATAAATTAATATTTTAAAATTTATGAGTATTTTTCTAAATTTTTGTTAGATTTAGAATAAGCTCCACATAAGATGTAGTGTACCTAACATTTTTGTTATAAGAGAACAAACTTTCACAATTAATGGTGGTAGGCCCACATTAGATAAATATTTATGACAGGCCTTGATAAATATTTGTGACACTCAACTTTCCACAATTAATGGTGGTAGGCCCCACATTAGATAAATATTTGTGACAGGCCTTGATAAATAGTATTTGTGACAGACCTTGATAAATATCTATAAATATCTGTGACATTCAACTTCAACAATTAATGGTGGTAGGCCCCACATTAGATAAATATTTATGACAGGCCTTGATAAATATGGCTGCTGATTTTGTCACTTTTTTTTTGTTAACGTCACTCCCCTACAAGTGTATTTTTGGTGCAAAAATACACTAACAGGGGAGTAACGTTAACAAAAAAGGGAGTGACAAAATCATTTCCCATAAATATTTGTGACACTCAACTTTCACAATTAATGGTGGTAGGCCCCACATTAGATAAATATTTGCAACAATGCTACTCACACAACGATCCAAACACAACAACTTACATAACCTCTCACATACATGTGGGCTCCACATACACTACTCATACAACGATCCAAACACAACAACTTACACAACCTCTCACGTACATACATGTGGGCTCCACATACACTACTACAGTGTATGTGGAGCCCACATGTATGTGAGAGGTTGTGTAAGTTGTTGTGTTTGGATCGTTGTGTAAATATCATTTTTGAAATATTTGTGACAGGCCTTGATTACAACGCTCAACTTCCACAATTAATGGTGGTAATGGAAATCTTTTGCTCATTTCTTTTGTGGCCATTATTCACAGATTGCTCCAATGAATACAGTGTATGTGGAGCCCACATGTATGTGAGAAATTGTATAAGTTGTTGTGTTTGGATCATTATGTGAGTATCATTTTTGAAATATTTGTGATAGGCCTTGATTACAACGCTCAACTTCCACCTTACAACGCTCAACTTCCACAATTAATGGTGGTAATGGAAATCTTTTGCTCGTTTCTTTTGTGGCCATTATTCACAGATTGCTCCAATGAATGGTCAATTAACCTTCACAACGTACCACCGATTATTGATCCGAGAACTGCCCCAATAATCCTTTTAAACTCTTTTTGTTTTCTCTTTTCGACAGCACACATTTTTTGTCTGTCAAAGGGACACAAGCCATTACAAAAATGGAGTGCCACCGAATGGCTTTCTTCTGTCCATTGTTCCAATACTGCCACCAAATTGGCTTTCTTTAAACAAATAAAATGTCGAAGCCTTAATTTCCAGGCTTTCATAAACCCCCATATTGTTCTAAAAATTTGGCCAATAAATGGCTGTTGTTCCATTTACGTAAAAAAAAAAAAATTATCGACAAAAAGATTATATTATTAAAAACTTGATACAGGTACATCAAAGAAAAAAAAAACCTAAACCATGATATTGATGCATGGAATAGGAAAAGGAAATAAAAATAATATCAGGAAATTGGTCTAACATCCAAAAGTAGGTACTTAATTATTAGCCATTTAGTCTAAGCTACTTTAGGTTTTAGTAATATTTCAGGTCCAATGATTTAACGGCCCGTTTGGATGGAGGATTTGATTTTGGGTTGATATAGAAGGACTCCTTCTGAAGGAGAGTTGATTTGAGGGTGGATATAAAATGAGGGGTGATATGTAAGAATGGTGGGCCCACTTCATAAGAAGGATGGATTTGTAATCCAGTCTTTGGATAGTTTTTTATTTAGAAAAAAATGTTTTTTTTTTAAAGATACTAAAAACCAATTTGTCCACCCACCCACCGACCCACTTTCTTTTTTGACCGGTACACACCCACTTTCTTCTCTCTCTCTCTCTTCTGATACAGGGGACTTTCTTCTTTTTTCTCTCTCTCTCTCTCTCTCTCTCTCTCTCTCTCTTCTGATACAGCCGTCTCTCTCTCTCATCGATCAAAACAGTGACCCAAAAACCAATCCAAGCAACAGGACAAACCACCGGTATGCTCCTCATCACCCTTCTCCCGCAGTCGTTCTCTCTCTCTCTCTCTCTTCTCTTCTCTTCTCTTCGTTGTTACAGATCGAAATGGGGAGATGAAGAAAGAGGACATCTCACCCGGATTTGTGAGGACAAAATCGTCCCAAAAACACCCGGATTAGCTAACGACAGGAGTACCCCATCGTTAGAAATCCACCCCCAAGCCGGAGAAGCAATCCATCGGAATGCATATCCACCCACGCAGAAAGACAGCCGAAGACCGGAGATGGCGTGGGGCCTGGATTTCAAATCAGGGCTCTTGCCAAATCCACCCTCATATCCGGCAGCCAAACAGCCCGTAAAAGTATTACCGTGTAAAGTCCTTAATTAGACGAAAATGCCCTGTCTTCTGAGTTCTCTCGCGTGCGCCTCCCCTGTCTCTCTCTCTCTCTTCTATTCCGCGCAATCGTGGGTTATATGGAGCAACTCCTGGATAAATGATAAATGGCCCACTGGTTCTTGAGAGGAGAGACAAAGGAGTGTAGTACTTCCCATTGCCCACCGGTTCATGTGCTCAGCTACTGTAGTACATCCATTCTCCTATAGCAGTATATTGATTGGGCCCCACATTTAGATATGTGGCAGTTCAACTTTATGGAGAAACTTTTAAGTATCCCGGGTATACCAAGGGCTTGGTATCCCCCTCCGGTCCATTTCGCATTTTCCGACCATTTTCCGATCACATGTGGATAATCGGCTCCGTTCATTTTGTAGAGTTCGGCAAGAACTATAATCATACCAAAAATCGTGTTCATCGGATTTTATTTGATACATGATCGGCACACGTGAAAATGGAAAAAAAAACCAAAACTGGGTCAAAAAACACACTGAATCAGCACCCAGTTTTGGTTTTTTTTCCATTTCACGTGTGCCGATCATGTATCAAATAAAGTCCGATGAACACGATTTTTGGTATGATTATAGTTCTCGCCGAACTCTACAAAATGAACGGAGCCAATTATGCGCATGTGATCGGAAAATGGTCGGAAAATACGAAATGGACCGGAGGGGATACCAAGCCCTTGGTATCCCCGGGATACTAAAAAGTTTATGACTACTGTACTTCTCCTAGGCTAAGCTGCTGTCAATATCCTACCACGTGAGACAGGGATCATTGAATGTGGTGACTTAATAATGGCCAGTTTTTAACAAAGAGTCCTGCTACAAGGACCAACGGTCGACAGCCGCGCCGGGCCATCTCCGGCTACTGGATGGCCGATCCGAATTGTCCATAAATTCTATTAAAAAAAAAACGAGGGGATCCACCCGGGAATCAATGGCATCCGATGTGTGTAGGGATGTTTGATCCAAACACCCTATTTTTCGTATATATTTTGAGATTTGCAAAATAAATGAGAGATTATCTCATCTTTATTTTTTCTTATTGTTCTGCCTATAAATGGGTTTATAATTTGTATTGTAAAAGTATGGAAGTTGAGTGAGAGAAAGAAAGAGAGACATGAGTGAGAGCTTTGTAATTGTTTGTGTGCTTTATCAATAAGGGAAATGATATTGGCACTCCAAAAATTGATGCAGGCACTCCAAAAAACAAAGGAAAATTACTTTGGAGTTACACTGATTTTGGAGTGCCTGCATCAATTTTTGGAGTCCCAATATCATTTCCCTATCAATAAAAGTGTGCTTACTATTGTGTGTGAGAAATGGATTGGGAAATCCCGTAGTGCAAGGCCCTGCAAGACACCCTATAGGGCGCACACGGGTCATCGATCGATCTTGACAATGAATGGTTGAGATATGATTTTTAATAATGACCGATTTACCGGTCATAAATGATTTTTGATCTATACCATTGATTGATGAGATCGATGACTGTGTGCCGCCCTACATATGCACTATAGTACACCTCCGGATCCGTAAGAGATCTCCTTCCCCATCAGTGATACCTATCGCTTCTCCAACACAATTAATCTTCACAACCACCGATTATTGATTCGAGAACTGCCCCACCTATAGTACACCTCCGGATCCGTAAGAGATCTCCTTCCCCATTTAACTCTTTTTTGTTTTCTCTTTTCGACAGCAAACACATTTTTTTAGTCTGTCAAAGGGAAACATCAGTTTGTAAAGCCATTACAAATGGCCAACAAATGGACGGCCACCGAATGGCTTTCTTCTGTCGATGGTTCCAATACTGCCACCAAATGGCTTTCTTTAAATAAATATAAAATGTCGAAGCCTTTCCAGGCTTTCATAAACCCCCAGATTATCCTAAAAATTTGGCCAATAAATGGCCGTTGTTCCATTTCCGTAAATTGTTCAAGCCTTACATGCAAGGCTTTCATTTTAGCATTTGATCTTTGCCACCACTTCCAATTTAATTAGTAATGCTTGTCCTCCTTCTAGCGCAAAAAATTGTTTACCAATATTTTTTTTCTTCAGAGCACCCGACTGAGAAAGGAAACAAAGGCAACAACGAAATGAAAAGGGTGATGCGGCTTGTCTCCAAAGGTGAACCCGTGGTTCCTCGCCATACTTCAGGACTTCATCGGATATTAAATGGCAGTCAAGTCAAATGTGAAATTGGTAATAAGAAAGAAGCGTGTTGACACATAAAAGAAATCGTTGATGCAAGTCATACCGATCTTCAAGAACGAAATCGAGACAAGAGGTGAGAGAGAATCTAATTTACAAATTGAAGAAGAATGGAAGAGATTCTTCCGCGATACATCGAAGATCCTAATTATAACCCAGAATTGGGTCAATAAGACAAAAATCAAGAACAAATTAAGACAGATGATTTGTTGGAGAGATTTTACAAAAGAGACTATTTATAGGAAACAATAATGTGTAGAAAATAATTTTTTAACTTCTCCACTTGTTCAAATAACTTTCCTTCAACTTCCAAATGTGTAGAAGCATACCACGTGTCCTGCACTTTATTAAAAGTAGAAACAAATAAAAGAAATACTAATACTAGTTATTAATGTGAATTAATAATACTCCCTCCATCCATATTTAATTGTCCATTATGGTTTTGCGTGCATTTTCAACGGCTTATATCTCTCAACGTAAATTATGTTTTATGTTTTTAAAATCATTGTTTTATAGAAAAAATTGAGATCTATTAAACAAGATCTATATTGCATATTTTTAACAATATACGTCGAGAGATATAAGATGTTGAAAATGCACGCAAATCCTTTGTAGACAATTAACGAATGGAGTAATAAAAATAATAAAATAGGAAGCATTCTCATAATTGCTACATTTCTGTCGATATTGACAGACTGTAATATATGGTGTAAACAATGGGTAATTGATACCTCTCAATTTAAATGTGGATGTCATCATTACTTGTACTCTTAAAATCATCATTCCTCAAAAGAGGCAAGCAAATTAAGATGGAGGAAGTATTGTCAACTTATTGTATTTCAAAATAAGAATTGCATTTTTGTATGATTGTTTTTATCATATCATATGACACCTGTTGAAACAGTACGTAAAATGTGGATGTGAATTATTGTATCAATGACAATAAAGTGAAAGGCAGATGATAAAGCATATTATTGCTTTTTTGAAACTTAGTATTGCATCATGACTTGAGATTATCACTTATCCCTGATGGTAAGCATATTAATGTTTTTGGAGCAATTGGTTTTTTTTTTTTAACACAGAAAAAGATAAGACTTTATTAGAATCCGGTCCGAGGACTGGACATCATCAAAGACAAGACTAGCTAGCCACTGGAAGACAAGACCCCCTTTTAGTCTAGTACCTAATAGGGATCATTTAATCAACGAATGAGTTATTCTATTACAAGAACGTTTAACATGCACGAAAATACAAGAGGAAAACAAAGGTAGAAGAACTAAACAATCCGAGAGAATAGAGAGCTACAATTTGCAAATGATTTTCCTGCCTGAGTGAGTGCTTGAACAACTTGGTTTGAATCACCTACCACAACAATTTTTGAGAGACCTCTATTTGCTGCAATAACCAATGCTTCACATAATGCCATGGTTAGATTATCATTAGTCAAAAATTTTAAAGGGGTAAATGTGAAACTTTAAAGATAATTTGGAAAGATATACAAAAGCTTGTCAGAGTTTATTTTTTCAATTATCTATCCTTTCAGCTTATTTGTGAATTGAATTTTAATTTCAGGCATAACATGTCGATTTTATTACTATTTTTGCCTATTTAACGGTTTTTACCCTTTTAAGAGAACCTCTCAAATAGAAGATCACCTTGGATAACTCTCACAAGTTTTTCTTTTTATCGGCAAAAAAAATTTCATTATAAAAAAAAATGAAATCTTTACAATAGGAAAAGATACATGCTGTATGTGTTTGATATGTTAAGGTACTATCCACACAAGTTGAACACGTACTAGACTTTCGAATCAAAGGGTGGTCATTACAAACCTTAATTGATAAGCTACGCAGAAGCCCCTATCATCTGTGGCGTTGGCGTAGGTTTTCATTCCTTCTGCTCAGATCCCTCGAAAACAACGTTCGACTTACATTTGTTAAGCATATAGCTAGCCTTCCTTCTGAGCAGGGACGGAGGGAAAGGGGGGCACTTTGCCCCCACTCGAAACTAAAATAATTTTGTTATATTTTCGTATATTTAGCATAATTATGAAATTAAGTGTGCTACTACACATACACACTTACATATATCTCAAAAATATACCTATAGAATTAGTTTTATATTTTAATTTCGTCATATGGTGCATTTATACTTGTTGGTTTCTGAATTATTTGTCTATTTAGATCGATCCTTTCTTAATTGCACTTATTTTTAACCGTCTAAGAGCAATATTTTAAAATAATATCATTAATAAAACTATATCGATCATTCAAAAACTTGTCGATGTTCATGTAAAATATATTCTCAAATTTTGTCTGAGATTTTGTACTCATTTTTACATAATTTAAGTAAAATTACGTGTTATATATTTTTGTAATGCATGCCTTAATTGTATATGATCTTATTGTGGTTAACTAAAAAAATAAATTTTCGCCACTATGATTAACAAGGTGCCAAGATCAAACTTGAATTTTGACTGAAAAATTACGAGATGTATTGTAGTATCTAACAGCGTCAACAGAATGGAGTTCCTCGTCTGTAACTCCAGAGCAGAAATTTCCTCCACGTGTTGGAGTGCCTTTCGAAATAGGAGCTAGCCGTTCTTTTCTCACATAAGCTTTGATGTACCTGCAGGAGTCTCACATATACTTTGATGACGAATGAGTTAGAATATAAGATTTTTTACTGGATCGATGATGCTTGAATATAATCTTTCACAAGAAAATAGGAGTAACATTTATGCCCGGGAATGATGCCAAGCACCCCGGTGCCGAGTGGCCTTTGAGCGTTTATCTTGACACGGATGACTCGAATTAAATATGAGCGCATAGAGATCTAAACCGTTCATTACTCGGTCAAGATACGAGCCGTTGATTGCTAAAATAAACAACCGGATCAGCTGCTTGGCACCTGCTTGGAAGGGGGGTGCTTGACAGCATCCCATTCTTTCACCTTCAGTAAAATGGTAAAAACACCAAATACCAAACACTCCTTGAGCCAGAAAAACAGAAAGCCCTCTATTTGTTCTTCTAATGGTAGAAAACCATTTGACGGAATATCATAAATGGAAGTAAAGATTTCATTATATAATTTCAATTTCCCCACGAATGGGGTTTCCTGAGGTCAAATATGTTAAGACAAATAAAAGTACTAGCAGTGGTGATAGTTGGGACCAAATGCCCAAGAAAGGAAATTAAAAAGTACTAGCCCTCTATGCATGGGATCCACCACTCTCTCTCTCTCTCTCTCTCTCTCTCTCTCTCTCTCTCTCCAGTTAAGGTGCCGGGTCAACTTACGAACACCTTAATTAATCGCCTTCCTGATCCGGTCAAAAACTTATCATCCACACCGGGATTCTGGAATTCAAAAGAAATTACGTCTTGCGGCTTGATCCCTAAAATCAAACCCTAATCAATTGCGGATGAAACAAACCTACCAACCAACCAAACTAACCTGTGGGGCTCCCGTCTCTCTATCTCTCCCTCGTGAAATTAAGAAACCAGAAAACTAGGACTGAATTTCTTATTCTTCGAAAAAAAAAATAGACTGAATTAGATGAACAAAAAAATAAAGACAAGTAAAGGCTATTCTTTCTAATTGGCATCCGCACAACAATAAATAAAGGAATTTACCAAAAAAAAATTGAAATTAAAAGGTTTGTAATCTTACATATGAAAGAAAATAGAGAATAAATTATCTACGCTGGCGGTATAAACATTTGTTTTCTCCAAATCAATTATATTGCGCCACGTTGTCAAAACAATAGTCTCATTTAATAGAACATGGCGATGTGGCGCAATGTAATTGATTTGAAGAAAATAAATGTTTATACCGATAGTATAAATAATTTAATCTGTAGAATAAAGGACGAAAACACTTTTTCTAAGGGCTCTGATAAGCCCTTAATAGTGTAAATAATAGGGCTTATCTATCCCGTTCCACGGCACTTGCATGCGGTTTATACTTGTTTCTACTTGATTTTGCGCGCAAGTTGTGTTTTTGTTGGAAAGTAGGTAATCGGAGCAAAAATGGCGTTTCCAAGGCTCCCAAAGATCCCCGGAGGAGCTCGGAGGTGTTTTCATGTTGAGAGAAGTCCCGAGCGTTCATACCTAACCTCGAGCGAAGTGCCCAGGCCATCGGAGGAGGCCAAGGAGGCTCAAAGCAGCATCGAACCAAGCTGCCCAGTCCAGAAGTACCAGGGATCGATCTCCCAATTCCCAGGGATCGATCCCCCAATCCAGTTTGAGATCCAGGGGCACCAGGGATCGATCCCCCATTTCCCAGGGATCGATCCCCCTTCAGTCTGTGCAAATCCAGTAAAGGCAGGGATCGATCCCCCTCTGACCAGGGATCGATCCATCACTCCTGCGCGAGCATTTCAGTGGCATTTTTGTAATTATTTTGTTTTGGGGTATATATACCCACCTTGGTCCGAAATGTAGGGCACTTCCACTTTTACACTTTCTCTCTCTACCTCCATTAAAGCTTAGCTCCCACCTCTCTCCTCATTGAAGTTTAAGGAGGGTTTTTGGGTACGATCCATCGACATTCGAAGCTTATCGCCTTCATTAATATTGTAAGGAATTTCATTCCCTTCAAGGATCTTATATTTATTTCGTATTTGGTCAATGTTTGGTATTTTCTTCATGTTTTCCCTTGCTTATTACACTTCTCCTTTCAATATGAGTGAGTAGTGTAGCAAGGTTGGGTTGTGGGATGATTAACATCCCGTGACCAAAGGTGTGGCTCGTTCTTCTCTTGTGAATTCCGTTTTCTAGCTTAAACATGGGTCATGGGCGTTTTATGTATCGAAACTTAGAGGTGTTAATCTTCTTGATCAAATGTAGGCACGGGTTAGACTACGTGCCACATTTGATGCTTGAAGCTATGTCCCTCTTTGTGTTTGTCCAAATGAACCAAAAAGGACCCGAGCCATGTTTAACACTTTTGTTGAAGGAGAAGAATCGAGCTTACCTTTGTGTTATGGGTGTTGATTATCCCTCGACTTAGCCTTTAGTTGAAATCTCCAGTTAAAAAGCTGTAGTTAGGTTAAGTAGCCATCTTTCCAAATCACTCAGTTGGCCGTCTCAACGCCGAATTTGGTTGGCGGCCCTAACGCTAAAACTCTCGACACTCGCTAATCTCCAAAACAAAGTTATGGACGCGCTCCCTGTGGAATCGATCCCGGACTTCCGGGTTATATTATGCTTTCAACCGACCTAGCCCTACGCTTGGGGTAATCTTATTCTGACGCACATTAAGGTCGCAAGCATTTTTGGCGCCGTTGCCGGGGAGCGCTTTCTATTATAGCTTATTGGAGGTTCGCCAAACCACTGTAAGTATCTCGCTTAACTTTTGCTTTGCGTAGTTTATGCTTAAACTGGTGGATACCTCTAACCTGAGCGTGTCTCTAACTTGAGGTTTAACGAAGCTAGTGTAAGTATAAACTACCCTTTTTACTTTCTGCACTTACTTTTTGAGGCGGCGGCATAGCCCCTCTTGTCTGCTTAATTTTGCTTTGTCAACTGTTGTTTCTCTGGGAAGGATTCTAAGTGTATGCGTGGTGGTCACCGGGGAGCCTTTCGGAGTCCTAAATCTAAAAGGCTTCACCGGTCTTTTTCTCCTCCTCGTCCCAAAACCCCTCGTCGGGTTAGGGCAAGGACACCACCTCCCGTAAGAACTCCTTTTGTAATAAGATCCCCTCCGAGAGAAACAATGGCAGGTAATGGTGCTGGAGGCAACCCGGGCGCGGCCGAAAGAACTATGAGTGATTATCTAAATCCGGCACGTACTACGTCGGCCCCTACCATAGTCCTTCCGGCCGCGACTGAGGCGAATAATTTTACGGTGAAAATGCATCACCTAAACTCAATGCCTTCATTTTACGGAAGAGATAAGGAATGCCCGTACACTCATATGCGGGCATTCGAGGAAATGGTTTCAACAATAGTTTCTACGCCTACCCAGTTAGAGTCAGCAAAACTTAAACTTTTCCCGTTTTCTGTAAAGGACAAAGCCAAACTTTGGTTGAATAATATGAGGCCCTAATCTTTGACGAATTGGGCAGATTTATCAAAGGCTTTCTACAAAAAATTCTTTCCCCCTCATCTCACGAAAGAGCTTATAAATCAAATCCAAACTTTTAAGCAGAAGGAGGGGGAATCGTTTTACCAGTATTGGGAAAGGTTTAAGGATTTGCTTAACTCCATCCCCCACCATGGCTTCGAACCCTTTCAAAAAGTTGAAATTTTGCTAAAGGGGTGCTTTCCGAGCACGAGACTCCTTATGGATAGCATGGTTGAGGGTGGAGTTATGGCCAAAACTCCTAGTGCAGCGTGGGACTATTTCGAAGAGTTGGCGGAGAAAACGCAATCCTGGGATTGCTCGGAACCCTCCGAGAGAAACATGCTTAATTCGGGATCGAGCAATCCCGGAAAATTTCAACTCAATGAACAACATGACCTTGCCCACAAAGTCGCCCAGCTCTCCCGCCAAATCGAAAATTTACAACTTAATAAAGTTGCGGGGGTGGCTTCGGTGGGCAAGGTGGAAGAGTTTTGTTTTATTTGTGATGTTTCAGGGCATGCCACGGGGGATTGCCAAATGCTCCCCGCCGTCAAAGATATTCTCTAAGGAACGGGTCCATGTCCAGTGGAGGTCAATGCCGTTAATCAGCGGTTTGACCCTTATTCTTCAACATATAATGCGGCATGGAAGCTTCATCCAAATTTCTGGTGGAGTGACCCGCAACCTCCCGGACCTCAACAAGTCCCCCAAGTCCCACAACATCCACAACCACAACAACAAGCATTCCGGCCTCCCCAATCTCAAGGAGCGCCGAGGTTTCCCCATAATCAACAACCACCGGGGTTTGCACCGCCGGGACCTCCTCATGGGCCAAATCAATTTCAACCCCCCAAGCGGTCATGGGAGGATATCATGTCTTCTTTCGTCCAAAGTCAAGCAACTCTCAATGACCAAACCACTCAAGCGTTGGGGGAGATCAACAAACAAATGGTCAAATTGAATAACACGGTGGGGTTGCTTCAACAAGAGAGGGGGAAACTTCCGACTCAAACCCAAGTAAATCCGCAAGGACAACATTTTGTGGGGAGCTCTTCGGTGCCTAGTCCCGAGCAAGCCAAGTCCATTACAACATTGCGGAGTGGCAAGGAAGTTGATAAGACCATTCCTCCAAAGCCTATCAAGCCACGGGTTACGCCCATTGTAGTGCAAACTTCGGATGCTTCTATTGACTCACCAACCTCGGAGCAATCTCCCGTTGGTGAGCAACCGGCAAAAGCTCAAGAGGAAGAATCAAAGGCCCCCGTGTCCCAAATTCCGGCTCCTTTTCCCCATCGATTGAAAGTTCCGGCCCATGCCAATACTAACTCCGAGATTTATGAGTTGTTCAAACAAGTGCGGATTAATATCCCGTTGGTGGATGCGGTCAAGCAAATCCCTACCTATGCCAAATTTCTCAAGGACTTATGCACTCAAAAGCGTAAGTTTAACGTTCACAAGAGGGTATTGTTGACGGAGCAAGTGAGTTCGATCATTCAAACCAACGTGGCTCCAAAGTATAAAGATCCGGGGTGTCTAACCATCTCCATCACTATCGGGGGTACAAAAATTGAGAAAGCTCTACTTGACTTGGGAGCTAGTGTGAACTTACTCCCGTACTCCGTGTATGAGCAACTTGGGTTGGGGGAAATGAGACCAACGGCGGTTACCCTTCAATTGGCCGATAGGAGTATTCGTGTTCCGAGGGAGATGGTGGAGGATGTACTCGTGCAAGTGGACAATTTTATTTACCCCGTGGACTTTGTGGTCTTAGATACGTGTCCGGTGCCCTCATCTCAAGCATCAACATCAACTCCGGTTATTCTTGGGCGTCCATTCTTGGCCACTTCCGATGCCGTTATCCATTGCCGAAGCGGCTTGCTCAACCTTACTTTTGGGAACATGAAGATGGAAGTGAATGTATTTAATATCGGGAGCCAAATGGGCGATGATGAGTGTGTGCATGAGGTCAACCTTATTGATTCTTTGGTCCAAGAGCACGTCAATACTTTCTTATACAAGGATCCGTTGGAACTATGCCTTACCGCCGAAGAGGCGACATTTCTAGACTCACCGGAGGTGGAGTACTTGTATTCTGTGCTGGACGTGGAGGAGGTATGTGGAACGGAACTTTGGACTCCAAAATTTGACGAGTTACCGCCTTTATCGAGCAAGACTCTCCCTTCAAACGTGCAATTTCCGAAATTGGAGTTGAAAGTTTTGCCTGATACTCTCAAGTATGCCTTTCTTGGGCCCGATGAGACATTCCCCGTTGTGATTTCTTCTTCTTTGGATGAGCACCAAGAATCTCAACTCTTGGAATTATTGAAGCAGCATACAAAGGCTATTGGGTGGTCGATTGCCGATATCAAAGGGATTGATCCTTCGCTATGCACTCACCATATCTATCTCGAAGATGATATCAAGCCTTCCCGCCAACCCCAACGCCGCTTAAATCCGATTATGAAAGAAGTGGTCAAAGCTGAGGTCTTGAAGTTGTTGGATGTAGGAATCATCTATCCTATCGCCGATAGCAAATGGGTAAGCCCGATACAAGTTGTTCCTAAGAAATCCGGAATCACGGTGGTGGCAAATGCCGACAATGAGCTTGTTCCAACTCGAGTCACTACCGGTTGGCGTGTTTGCATTGACTACCGGAAACTCAACTCATGCACTCGTAAGGATCATTTTCCCCTCCCTTTCATTGATTAAATCCTAGAGCGCGTTGCCGGTCATGCTTTCTATTGCTTCCTCGATGGTTATTCGGGATATAACCAAATTGCGGTTTCGTTGGCCGATCAAGAGAAGACTACTTTCACTTGCCCCTACGGGACGTTTGCTTATCGGAGGATGCCATTTGGGTTATGCAATGCTCCGGGTACTTTCTCACGATGTGTTTTGGGGATATTTAGCGATATGGTGGAGCGCATTGTCGAGGTATTCATGGATGACTTCTCGGTCTTCGGGGACTCTTTTGGTGATTGCTTATCGAATTTGGGGAAAGTCTTGGAGAGATGCGAGGAAAAGAATCTGGTGCTGAATTGGGAAAAATGCCATTTCATGGTTACTCATGGCATTGTCTTGGGGCATATCGTATCAAAGAAGGGGATCGAGGTGGACAAGGCAAAAATTGACTTGATTGCAAAGCTTCCGACGCCTAAGTGTGTGAAGGACATCCGCTCCTTTTTAGGCCATGCTGGATTTTACCGGCGGTTCATCAAGGACTTTAGCGCGATCTCGCGGCCTTTGTGTCACCTCCTCTCTAAGGATGCTCTTTTTGAATGGACCGAGGCTTGCGAGGAAGCCTTTCAGAAATTGAAGTCTAGCCTTACTTCTCCTCCCATCGTGCGAACTCCGGATTGGGATCTTTCGTTTGAATTGATGTGTGACGCAAGTGATTATGCTGTGGGGGCCGTTCTCGGACAAAGGAAGGATAAGCATCCTTATGTCATTTCTTATGCGAGCAAGACTCTCAACGAAGCTCAAATGAATTATTCCACCACTGAAAAGGAGTTGCTTGCAGTCGTCTTCGCTTTGGACAAGTTCCGATCGTACTTGGTGGGGACTCCTATCACGGTCTTTACCGATCATGCGGCCCTCAAGTATCTTTTTGCAAAGCAAGATGCAAAGGCTCGGCTAATCCGTTGGATTTTGTTACTTCAAGAATTCAACATCACCATCAAGGATAAGAAAGGAGTTGAGAACGTGGTAGCCGATCATTTGTCCCGGCTTGAATTTGATGACCAAACGGCCAATCTCCCCATCGCCGACACATTTCCCGATGAGCAACTGCTTGCCATTTCTTCGAGCCCTTGGTATGCCGATATTGTCAATTACCTCGTCACGGGGCAATTTGATAGTTTTTTTTATATCAAAACTCCTATTCACCCCCCTCTAGGAGTAGATTGAACGCTTCCGCATAATTTCAAATATATTCTAACGGATTAAAAATATTAAAAACAATGATTAAGAACGCGAGCGGACGATGTGACATAGTAATTGACCCATCTGCAGAAATAAAAAAACATCTAACACATTTATGAAAAAGAACTAAGCCGTCTTGAGAAGGGCGGCTGTAGGATTTTTAAGTCAGCAGTGACAAATACATATAACAAAGTATTTTGCATACAAAATACTAGTATATAAAATAAAGATATTTATTTTGGTTAAAACTTATCGGGCATAATTTATCATCTTTAGTGAGCTATATGATCTACTTACACACAATTTTAATTAACTTTCATTTAGTATGATTGTTTCGAATGATCACAATATGAAAAAAATATCAAATTATATGGAAAAATGTAAATTTTTAGTTGCTTTTTTGAACTCAAAGGGTTCGCTTAAACCCTCTGAAAACCTAGTGCAGCCCGCCCTAGGATGATTTGCTAGTACTAAAAGTTAGTGAAAGAGACAGGAAGCTAGATGGGTATTGGAATATGGGTTTTCTTATTTTGATTATTTTTTTTTTTGATAAGTATTCTTATTTTTTTTCTTATTTTGATTTTGGCGAGCGAAAACCTTTGTAACTAAAATTCTTCTCAAACAGTAAAAATTCTTCTCAAACAGTAGAAGTAAATTCTCCACTACAGTAGAAGTAGAGTTATTTACTGAACTGATTTGCTCTAGATATGTTTTTTTTAGTCTAAGCTTTAGATGCAGAATTTTCCATTTTCTGCATATAATGTGTGTTTTTTTCGAAAGAAGTGGACACTCGTACGATCTTTGCCGAGTGGTAGGAGCATTCGGTGGAACCGGTGAACCACACCTGCTTCTCGATAGAAGTGCAGAGTGGTAGGAGCATTCGGTGGAACCGGTGAACTACACTTGCTTCTCGATGGAAATGCAGCAGCGAACAAGCATATATAGGAAGAAAGGCTCCCTCAACCAATCCTCCCCAGGAGATACACTGACCTTCGATCCCTTTGCGCCCTTTCCTTCTGACTAGCGGAGAAGTACTCGGGCTTGCATCGGCTCATTCGATTTCCTGACCAAATTATAGAAACGAGAGCAGACCTTCAACTAGCTAGAATCTAGCAGTTTTACTAACCTCTTGGATTTTCCTACCAACGAATTTCTCTCAATCATGAACCAACCAAAGTAAATTATATAACTAGAGCTCAAATGGCAAACGGCGACAGAGATCAAAAGTTTTGCTCTTGATGATGATGATGATGGTCTGATCCATTACGAAGACGGTTTATGTTCAGACGATTATGGTCCGATTATAGGTCAAAATTAAAAATTTTCTACCCCTCTTTCACAAATCCGTAGGGATAGACCGTGTTTCTGTTTTTAATTTGGTGCTTTTGGTTGTAAAATCTTTTGATTTCGTTATTGAAACAGATCGGAGTTGTTGTTATTTGTGATTTCAATATTGAAGCAGATCAATCTTCTGTTGTGTAGACACCCCAATTTGGCCTAACGATTATTTCAAATCCCACCTTGGGACAATCCCGATGATGAAATGGATACAATGATTGATGATTGCTTCTTTGAGGACCTTAGGACTTTCGGTGAGAACTTTGACCACTTAGAGGACCCAATTCAGAGCCATACAGCCTTTCAGACAGAAATACAGAAGCCTAGGAGAATCCATCTGACGGCCGTAATATCGATCTAACAGCCATAACATCAATCCCTCGCCCGAGCAACCTGTTGCCAGCAAAATCTCCCTGAGAGATCAATCTCTCGGCCGCAAGATCTATCCTTCGGCCGAGACATCCATTCCACGGCCGCGACATCCATTGCTCGGCCGCCAGATCGACCTTTTTCCAGACTCTGGAACGTTCTGTCAGACGTTTGGTTTGATCCAACTACACTACCTTTCCGATGCGTTCGGGCTACGTTCGGAGATCACGACGTAGAGTTAGAGATGCATTGCAATTGCAATTGCCATCTCGTGATTTGATTGGCCGGAGTGAGTCATCCCTATGCCTATATAAAGGGGCCTTTGGGCTCCGAAATTGACACACAGAAATTGAGATACCCACACAATCAATCAAACCTCGAAACTCTGCACAAATACTCTCTCAATCCCATACTTCAAAAGTCCTAACCTTCCGAAGGCAGCCGTCAATCCGGCGATCAAACCCCGAAGTTCAAACCCTAACCCTAGGGTTCTCGATCAAGCAATCAATCAATCGTACCCAATCCGAAGCAATCAAGCAACTGATGGATCAAGGTGGTGAGGCCCAACGGCCTCTGGTTTGTCTATATTCACTGTATTCCTAACTAACCGTAGCATTTCGATTATCTGTTAATCTTTCTGTCTGGTGTGAGGAAGAACACCGACCGGGGCTTCGATCCCCCGGCCGGTACATCAAACCAGGAGGATCTCTCGGCCGTGACATCTATTCACCGGCCGCGAGATCCATCTCCCTGGGACATTATGTTTGCCTTTCTGCTTTCTGATGCATGCTTATTTATCGCACTGGCTCACTTTGCTTACTGTTTAAAGGAATAATTAAACAGACTATGTGTTAGAATTAAATAAAGCATCTATATGTCTTATGTTGAACGATTATGGGCCAGTCTCACGACTGGGCAGAGAGGGGTGCCTAACACCTTCCCCTTACTGTACTTTTGGCTCCCGAATCCAGAATCTCTATCTATTTTCCCAGTTTTAATAAACTGGGTGGCGACTCTATTTGATGATAACCGTTATCATGTGGCGATGTTCCTAGCCATGGGAATGTCCATGATTTTGGTTTATGAAGTGAGCAACCAATCGAGCAAACACAACGTGATCAATCTGTATGGCGATGCCCCGCTTAGGAGGTGTCTACAGTTTTTGGCGACTCTGCTGGGGATTTGAGAGCCATAACCAAAAAGTTCAACATAAGACTAATACATGCCTTGTCTAATTCATTTATCATGTGCATCGAGCGGGCAACCCGTTGAGTTCACCTGATATCCCGGCATGACACGGGCTATGTTGGGGGTTCCAACAAACTCCACGGTCACTCGTACCTAGTGGTATATCAAAAAGGAAATCACCCAATCACCGCCTATGATGGGCTGGTGAGAGGATTGGTGCCCTTTGACAACGGAGCACCCTGAAACTACCAAAACCTTGCATGCTTTAGAAAGCCATAGAACTTATCAAACTAAGACAGGAACCTACAGGCTAGGAACCTATTTGCATTCTACTTGCAAAAATTCTTCCTCACACCTTGTACCATTTGTTGTTGTATTAACTCTTTCTGTGCAGAAGGGTTGGGATTTTCAGCCCAAATCCTAACCCTACACAGGCCGAATACTGACTTCCAGGTATTCTACTTTTCAAAGCAGGCACAATAGGTAAATCAAAGAAGCAACCACAGCCAACTTTGTACTCTTATAACACCCGAAGCTACGCCAAACAAAGGTCTCTGCAACCCTCCCGTCTATCGTCCTCATCTGACAAGACACCCTCACCACAACAGTTCCGACCGCTCTCAGAAACTTCTCGGTCATCCTCTCAACGAGCCCAGTCATCCACTAAATCCCAAGCTTCGTCAAGCAACCCTTCTACCTTCATGGCAGACAATGACGCCACTATTGCCGACCTCCAAGCTCAAATCGCTGCATTACTAGCAGAAAAGGCAGCTAGAGATGCTGAAAATGAGGAAAAATCAATGGAAGACGAAAACTCCCATAAAGTGGTATTGACAGAAAGTCCTGAGTTAACCAAGCAAGTCAAGGAAATCAAACAGGCTTTAGCTCGTTCACAAGGGGACCAAATTCTGGATTTCGAAGGACTTTGCCTCTTCCCAGAATCCAAGCTGCCTGAGAATTTTAAAATGCCCAATATTGAGAAGTTCAATGGAACTGGCAACCCTACCAGTCATGTTCGCCATGTTATCAACACCCTGAAGCCGATGGGCTTGAATGACGAGCTCATCGCTCAGTTGTTCCAACGAACTCTCACCGGAAGTGCCCTCGACTGGTTCCTCACTTTGGAGTTTGTGCATTATCAAACTTGGCCAGAAATTGCCAATGCTTTCGTCAAGCAGTATGCGTACAACGTCCAAATTGAGCTAACAACTCGAGATTTGGAAATAACCAAACAGGATTCCAATGAGGACTTCGCCACCTTTGTGGCAAGATGGAGGGAAAAGGCTGCCAAGATGAAGAACCGTCCCTCCGAGGAAGACCAAGTAAGGATAGTTGTCAAAAATTTGCAACCCAAGTATCTCAGGCATATTTACACACAGGCTATCACCGATTTCAAGCGCTTGCATGCCACTGGGTTGCAAATCGAAGATGGAATCAAGCTAGGACTCATTGGGAAAGAAGAGGCCGCTCCTCCACCTAAGAAAACCTTCTCTAGCCGTACATCTCACGCCTCCGTGAATGCCCTTGGCTCTTTGTCTCAAGACCCTTTCCAAACTAGCCCATCCCAAAGCTCAAATCGACCTCGTCGCAACTTTGATCCTCTCTATATGACCTTATCCCAAGCCTTGACCATCCTTAGCCGTCAAGGGCATCTTAAATCTCTAAACAAGCCACTTCCTCCGCCGCCCTACGGTCCAAACCATGATCCAAACAAACAATGCGCCTATCACCAACATCCTGGGCACGAAACAGACAATTGTATGCGTCTTCGTCACGACATTCAAGATCTTATTGATAGTCGAACCATAAAACCACCAAAACCTGATGGGCAAGCTAACCCACTCCCTACTCATAATGCCGAACCATCACCTCGAAACATCAATCTCATAAATCTCTCTCACAACCCCACATACAATCCCAGCCAATACATTGTCCAAAACAACCAAATCAAACCTACCTTAACCTTCCCCGAGGAGGATGAATGTTTCATGATGGAGGAGGAAGAAGATGATAATTCTGATAAGTCAGAAGTAATCGACATGGATATGTCCGACATAAGCAGCAAGGATCAGGTAGAGGAGGAAAAGCTAAGGAAGTGGAAGGAGCACTCTTGGGCGAAACACAATTTGGAGGATCCAGACATTCCATTTGTAGATGATGACGAGTGGCTTCGTATCTGGTTTGCAAAAAGGAAGAAGGAAAAAGAAAGGGTCATCATGATGAGGAGGCACGCTCGCTTCGAGCCTGCCCAAATAGTGGTACGCATCAACCGTCCCAAAATTCCAACACCACCCATTATTTGGGAAACAATCAATCTCATTGAGAAAGTAGAGGAGTTCCAAATGCAACCATGGGTCAACCCCTACGATGAGTGCGACTATAGTCAATGGATAGAGGAAAGAGAAGATCTGGATTTTATGTGCACAGAACCCTATAAAACAGGGGAAAGCGACTTTGATGAGATGGAAGGAGAGTGCAATGATCCGCTCGATGAAACCTCCTTAGCATCACTATTTAATCAGGAAGAAATAACTGATAACCACGCGATCAATGAGGAAAGGGAAAGGGAGTTTCCCGCTGACACATCCATCTGGGGATTACTCATGGCTCAAGGAGGTAGCCATCGTACAAAGGTTGAACCCGGTTCAAAGGCTCTGTTTGGCAAAGAAGAAGGTGGGAAAGAGTACAAAGTTGCAAAAGACAAGGGAAATGACCCCGACATGCTGCAGTAGCTGAGAAGTCACAACATGGCAAATGAGAAACATTAAAACATTGTTTTTGCTTTAAACAAACTAGAATGAGTTTTGGGCCCCTGTTTGGGCATTTTATTTCTGCTAAGAGAATTCCTTTTTCATCTTCCAGATTATGCTTATCTAAAATCCAAATTTCTAAATTGCAATTGCCATGCACTATGCTCTCATTGCCAAAACAAGAGAAGAATTTGAAGGGATCAAAATCTTTGTATCCCCGACTTTTGGAAAGGAAATGATGAACTCTAATTACTTAGAACTAGGTTTTTTTCAAAACTCAGGAAGAAGACGCTATCTCCGTGAGAACACTTAGGGTTAGCTTGCCCATTGTGAAAGTACAAACGCAAAAGGAGATTCATCTCCACCAGATTCCTCTCCAAAACACAAAACCTCTTGAGAGAAAAGTGCTCGTTGGGCAATCCATACACCCAAGCAAAAGTAAGAGCAAAGCCTGCTAGGACAAGAAAAAGCGAAAAACGCGGCCTAGGCAACAGTTAAGGCATTTGAAAGGAAGCTCACTAGGAACTCAACCTCTATCAGGTAACCTAGGCAAAACTTAGAGCATGAGAAAAATCAAGAGTGAAAACCCAACCCCCAAAGGTGGTGATCTTGGAACTACGTAAGAGGCCTGATTCCCTGATCGGGATACGTAGGCAGTCTCACATCGAGACACGGCCCAAACATTTGGAGAAAGGAAAACATCAACATGTTTGTACTCAATGATAGGCATAGCTAACCCTGCGTATTGAGCTCACAAAAGATGAGTTAGTCATTTTCCAAGGAATTGGCAAAAGCAAAGACACGTAAGAATTACAGTTCATCATTTCTAAACCAAAAGTCGTCAAACGCAATGGATATGATCCTTCAAAAGACTCTTAAGTTTGGCAATCAGACTGAAAAGTATGGCAAAGGCAAGAGATAGCAAACCAAAAGACTAAGCATAGGAAATGATGTGAAACAGGATGCCACTTGGCTAAAACAAAACCCTTCTTCCTTGGGAAAATAAATGTGACGGCCGAACAATCAATACCTCGGCCGCGATAAAGATCCTTCGGCCGAGTGATTGATTCTTCGGCCAAACCTTTTTTAACTATCTATCAGCAAAAACTTGTTCGAAAAGCCATGTTCTGACTATCGCATGCAAACTCAAGACATTTAGGGGCAGGAAAAGCATTTCTCATCTCTCAAAAACTTGTTTACAAAACCGTTGCTGTGATTGCTTTTGCTATACAAATATAGTTTCTGCCTACTAACTATGAACAGGGAAAAGAAAAGCCCTAAAAACTAGGCGATCTCTGAGAAGAAGGCAAAGGCTGCTCACTGGTCCCCATGTTCCCCTCAGCAGCCGGTACTCTCTCAGCCTCAAGCTGCAGCCAAGGAAGATATAAACATTCAGACTCAAGGGATAATACATAGCAGATAAAGCCTATGAAGAGAGTCATACCTCGAGGATCCTATGGCGCTGCCTCCGGACCAAAACCTCTGTACTCTGGTAGGCGCGAAGCCATTCCTGCACTATCTCGGCAGGCACCTGTGGAACAGCCAAATATTACAAACATTTAAAGCAAGGATATAATGCGGAATGATGAAAGTTAACATAGGAAGCTAAAAATACCTGTGAGGCCCCGACTGGCAAAGTATAGAGCGGGGTCGTGCAAGGAGTCAGCGTCAGGCGCTCCTCCTCCCCATCGTCTGAGTGGAAGGAAACAAACGAAGGAGCCTGTGGCCAAACAGGAACAACGGGAGGAGCCTCAACAGAGGGGGTCAAGAAAAGACGGCAGTACTCTGTATAGTCGCCTGCCTGGAGGAGTAAACCTGCCCAATCTCTGATCCGGGCATTCTTCAGATCTTCCTTCGACATCAAGGAAGTGGACCTCATGGATACTGGAGGAGAAGGAGGAACAAACTGAAGAGCCTCAGCGCGTGGCCGCCACTGACTGGCCACTCGATCGCCTAAGTACCAAGCTCGGCAAAATGGACCCTCGAGCAAACTACGGGTCCGATCTAGGACTCTACAACGAGCAAGAGGAGCATCCTCTGGTACACCACCCCAAGGGTCAAACCGTACCTGTAAGAGCAAGGACAAATCAGTCTCGACACAAAAATAGGAAAGTCTAAAGGACAAGAAGTGCAAAAGAAAAGGTACCTGATCGACCGTCAGTCGGTCCAAAACTCGCCGCCACTCGGGAAGGCTCAAAACTGGTGACCGTGGCCTCCGTTGCCCCATCAACCATCGCTCGTAACGAGGTATGCAGCCCGCGTCACCATGCCTAGTCTCAGGAGGAAACTGGAGAAGGTGCTCAAAAGCCCAGAGCTGAAAAATAGGTCAACCAAAGCAGGTTCAGAACTAGGAAAAAGCCAAAGTAAAAACAGAAGTACAAAGGAACGATACATACCTCAAGCACTCGAAAGTGACCACAAAGAATGGGACTCTTGTCCCGCGAGCAAGCTCCAAGACTGCCGTACAAAGTGGCCAAAGCAGACGAGCCCCAGTCGAACTCTCGAATAGCTCCCAAGTGCTGCAGAGGAGCCAAAAACTGCGTATGTACCGAACCATCCTTGTTGGCAAACAATGTTTGCCCAAGGAGGTAAAGAAGGAAGGCCCGCGTCAACTGCTCAGCATTCACCTGGGTCAAAATATCAGCCACCATGAAAGTCTTGCTCAGCCAAGCAAGATCAATGTGACCCCGAGAACGAACAGGGGGCACCTTGCCCAGAAACCACCTCAAAGCACCCTCTCGCTCCCAAAGCCGAGGGTCAACTCGAAGAGCAACCTCGCCTATCCGCAAGCCAGTCAGCAAAGAGAAGTCACCCGGAGTGATAGTCATCTCACCAGCAGCAGGGAAGTGGAAGGTATTGGTGGTATCCCACCACCTCTCAACCAGCGAGGTCATCAATGACCAATCCATCTTCGGAAGATCAAGGCCCAGAATGAATGTCTCGAAGCCTGCAGCACGTACTAATTCCCGAGCCTGCTCTGGCAGCTTCAAGAACCATCTATGCACCTCCTTGCCTCCACCGCGAGCTTCCAGCCTCCTGTTTCTCTGCCAAAGGCAAAAAGGAGTTAATCTCATGATTGCATAAACAAAGAAAATGCTAAGGGGCGTCAGATTAACATCTAAAAGCATGCATTGCCTAGACAGGGGGCATAGTTATTTTAGTTTCCTTAAACAAAAATAAACCCAAACATGGGTTCCTCATATTCACGCTCCTAGCTAAAAGGGATTTTCATCCCGCAAACAAAAAATCTTATTCTAAATACAAGGATTTATAAAACTCCGAACTAAAGTAAAACTTTTTACTTTTTCAGGAAACTCACCGGCACGTTCAGAACGCTCAGGTGATGCTCAGGCTCTCTGCGAACTATCTCGGCCCCTGGGCCACCAACAGGAGGATGGTACTGCAGGAAACCGCCATAACCCAGCCTACGCGAAGGAAGAACGTAGGTAGTAGCATCAAACAAACCGGGCTCCTCAATCGCCTCCTCATCGGAAGACGGGTGCTCGCACCTACATGGAGGATGCGAGGACGAACCCGCGACGCCTGGAGATGATGTGGCCATCACGTCTAAAACAGGACGGGAGGAAAACCAACGGTTTCAAACAACCAAGGCCGGCGGTAACGGTAATGATGGCGGTGGTCGGAGAGGTTGGTCGCCAGAGATGATGGTGGCCGATGGTAGTGGAGGAGGGCGACGGCGTACGGCGGTCGTCGGGCGAGAGGAACGGGGGAGAATGAGAGGAGGAGAAGAAAAGATTAAATGGGCCGTGAGATCGATTTAACTGAACTTAAATCGATTTCCTGGCTTTTGGCGTTCTCACGGCCGAGACATCTATTCCTCGGCCGAGACATCAATGCTTCGGCCGAGAGATCGATCTCCTAGCCCCTTAATCAATTTCCCTCAGCAGCAGCAGATTTTGCTCAGTACACTAACTCAGGCCACTACAGACTTCTAAGTCCCCAACCAACCAAGTAGCCTTGGGGGCATTCCCAAGCCAATGCAATGTAATCAAAACTAGCCTTGGGGGCATGCCCAAGCATCGAAGCCCTCTCTCCACAAACTGCTGGCCAAAGCAAGCTGAAACACCCAGCGACTTTACGCCCGTATCCATTCACTCAGCGGCTCGAAGCCCATTCAGCGATCCTGTACCCATCATCTCTATATGACTCAGCAACTCTACACCTGCCAGCTCAGCGGCTCGAGGCCCATTACTCCAACGGGCTCAAAGCCTGTATCTATCGTCTCAGCGGCTCTAAGCCCTCAGTACAGCAGGCTCAAAGCCATTAATCTCAGCAGCTCTGCGCCCATGACTTCAACAGGCTCTACGCCCAATCACCATCAGCAGCTCTACGCTTGCCATTCCCAGCAGCCATACAATCATCAAGCCCATACAGCGGTCCCGTACCCGTTATCTTTATCACAACTCAGCGGCTCGAAGCCCGCTACCTCAACTGGCTCGAAGCCGTAAACAACCAACCCAGCGGCTCTAAGCCCATTGTCTCAACTGGCTCGAAGCCATACACAATCAAGCTCTTAACAGGCTCGAAGCCTATATCTATTACCTCAGCGGCTCGAAGCCCATTATCTCAACAGGCTCGAAGCTTATATCTACCACCTCAGTGACTCCAAGCCATCACTTCAATAGGCTCGAAACCTATCTCAACAGACTCTACGTCTACTATCACCCAGCGGCTCGAAGCCCTCGAATCAGCAGCTCTGTGCTCGCTATCACGACAACAGACTCTACGCCTGTTGTCACTCAACTTGGCGGCTCCAAGCCCCTTTATCTCAACTGGCTCGAAGCCGTACACAATCAAGTTCTTAACAGGCTCGAAGCCTGTATTCATCATCTCAACTGGCTCGAAGCCGTAAACAAGCAACAGGCTCTACGCCGCCCCAACAATCAAGACGTCTATTCTCAGGCTCTACGCCTGAATGCTCAAAAATCTAACATTTTTGAATGCTCAAGCTCTACGCTTGGATGCCCAACCATTGTGTACTGGATGCTCAAGTTATACACTTGAATGCTCAAGCTCTACGCTTGGATGCCCAACCACTGTGTACTGGACGCTCAAAGCCTGTACTTTGAATGCTCGGATTCTGCCGTCCGAATGCTCGAGCTCTACGCTCTGAATGCTCAAGTCCGGAACTTGATAGAAGCTCTAAGCTTAAAAACAAACACACACGCACGGGCCCGTGCACATTTGCATCAACATTTTCACATCGAGTCTGCATCATCATATCTGTTCATATCTAACGAACAAGCATCACACATATACACTCTGCATATCTCTCATGAAACAGGTCAATCCTGCCAATCAACCGGCTCTATGCCTCGGTTTTATTGATCGGCCCGACGCCTCGATCTTTTGGCTCCACGCCAACACTTATGATGAGAAAGCTCCGTGCACAGACCATCAGAATTATACCAGCTCCGCGCTTCGGTTCATCACGTCAAGCTCAAAGCTCTAACACCACAACACCAGCTCCGCGCTTCGGTCCTATCAAACACCACAGGCTCTCATCCTGATCAATACCAGCTCCGCGCTTCGGTCCCATCAAGCTCTAAGCTCACTTCAGGCTTTCGCCTCACAACCACAGCAGGCTCCATGCCTCAATCTAGTCACCTCAGGCTCTCGCCTTATAATCAACACCAGCTCCGCGCTTCGGTCCTATCAAGCTCAAAAGGCTCTCGCCTTATGATCAATACCAGCTCCGCGCTTCGGTCCTATCAAGCTCAAAAGGCTCTCGCCTTAAGACTAACACCAGCTCCGCGCTTCGGTCCTAGTAGTCGCCTCAGGCTCTCGCCTTATGATCAACACCAGCTCCGCGCTTCGGTCTTACCAATCTCCTCAGGCCTTCGCCTCAAGATTGCAACAGGCTCCACGCCTCGATTCCATCATTCTCCAGGCTCTCGCCTCATGACTACAACCGGCTCCGTGCCTCGGTTCCCTCACCTCCAAAAGCTCCGTGCTCCAGCTACTGGCCCTGCGCCTCCCTCACATCTCAAAAACAACCGGCGTCCAATTCATCCCCAGTAGATGGTTTGGATTCCACCCCATTACATCAATCCCTTCCAGCTCATTTGCAAGGATAGGCTACTCTACCGAGCTCCTTTCAGTCAAAGTAAGGATGATCAAGAAAAGCAAACGCACCTGCAGTGTACTGATCTACCCCAAAATACTAAGGAAGCTCTCCGCAAAGAACTCCCCCGGCAGCCCCGCGCTCCTTCAACTATCTTACGCCAAAACCCTGGCTCAGTCTAGGTACGTCACACTACGGCTTTTTAAGCCCTAAGGTACGTCTTCTGTCTCTAACCCTCCAAACTTTTTACTTTTCTTTATTGCCCGAACTACGGTTGGTCTGAATTTCCCTTGTGGAATACGTAGGCAGCCTCCCGGCCCGACCATAACAAAACCTTTTTCAAAAAAACCCTTGGAATAGTGGTTGGACCAAATTGAGTTGCTTTTTACAGCTTTGACTCTTACTCAAACATGTCTCACGATCCGTCTGAGTTCAGTCAAAGAGGGGCATCTGTAGACACCCCAATTTGGCCTAACGATTATTTCAAGTCCCACCTTGGGACAATCCCGATGATGAAATGGATACAATGATTGATGATTGCTTCTTTGAGGACCTTAGGACTTTCGGTGAGAACTTTGACCACTTAGAGGACCCAATTCAGAGCCATACAGCCTTTCAGACAGAAATACAGAAGCCTAGGAGAATCCATCTGACGGCCGTAATATCGATCTAACAGCCATAACATCAATCCCTCGCCCGAGCAACCTGTTGCCAGCAAAATCTCCCTGAGAGATCAATCTCTCGGCCGCAAGATCTATCCTTCGGCCGAGACATCCATTCCACGGCCGCGACATCCATTGCTCGGCCGCCAGATCGACCTTTTTCCAGACTCTGGAACGTTCTGTCAGACGTTTGGTTTGATCCAACTACACTACCTTCCCGATGCGTTCGGGCTACGTTCGGAGATCACGACGTAGAGTTAGAGATGCATTGCAATTGCAATTGCCATCTCGTGATTTGATTGGCCGGAGTGAGTCATCCCTATGCCTATATAAAGGGGCCTTTGGGCTCCGAAATTGACACACAGAAATTGAGATACCCACACACTCAATCAAACCTCGAAACTCTGCACAAATACTCTCTCAATCCCATACTTCAAAAGTCCTAACCTTCCGAAGGCAGCCGTCAATCCGGCGATCAAACCCCGAAGTTCAAACCCTAACCCTAGGGTTCTCGATCAAGCAATCAATCAATCGTACCCAATCCGAAGCAATCAAGCAACTGAGGGATCAAGGTGGTGAGGCCCAACGGCCTCTGGTTTGTCTATATTCACTGTATTCCTAACTAACCGTAGCATTTCGATTATCTGTTAATCTTTCTGTCTGGTGTGAGGAAGAACACCGACCGGGGCTTCGATCCCCCGGCCGGTACATCAAACCAGGAGGATCTCTCGGCCGTGACATCTATTCACCGGCCGCGAGATCCATCTCCCTGGGACATTATGTTTGCCTTTCTGCTTTCTGATGCATGCTTATTTATCGCACTGGCTCACTTTGCTTACTGTTTAAAGGAATAATTAAACAGACTATGTGTTAGAATTAAATAAAGCATCTATATGTCTTATGTTGAACGATTATGGGCCAGTCTCACGACTGGGCAGAGAGGGGTGCCTAACACCTTCCCCTTACTGTACTTTTGGCTCCCGAATCCAGAATCTCTATCTATTTTCCCAGTTTTAATAAACTGGGTGGCGACTCTATTTGATGATAACCGTTATCATGTGGCGATGTTCCTAGCCATGGGAATGTCCATGATTTTGGTTTATGAAGTGAGCAACCAATCGAGCAAACACAACGTGATCAATCTGTATGGCGATGCCCCGCTTGGGAGGTGTCTACATGTTGTTGTTGTTGTTCTTCTTCTTCTTTGGCTGTCTCTGTTTATGATTACGTAAACTGAGATTTTTTCACGGACGTAAATTGGAATTGGAGGAGAGTGGATGAGGAGGGGTAATATGGTCAAAATCCAGCCGGATTATTTATTGACTGTCAATCCATCCATATTTAATCACCCCTAGGCCGGATTAATTAGTCTCAGGCATAACTCATTCGGGTATGGAAATGGACTGCCAAACCAAGGCAAACCTACCACGGTTTCAGTGCTCATTCGGGCAGATTAGCTCATCCCCTTGCTATGGTTGCATTCAATTGGGCCGTTCTGTCCACTTATATAAGTATTGCCGTCCAAGACTTTCCTAAAGGGACAATGATTTTATGTTAAATTCCTCACTACTTGAGCCCACTACATAAATTGTACTGTATTGTTTCATAGCACTGTTATCATAGAGCCACCGACCCATCCCATCCCAATTTTGCACCGATCGGCACACGGGGCCCTCTACACATATTGAGTACCTATACATATCGAATTGAGCTAATTTTTCACGAGGCCCATTTGGTTTTTTCTTTTAAATTATTGAACAGTTCGGATCATCCATGTGTCGGTCGGTGCAAAATGGGGATGGGATGGGTCGGTGGCTCTAGCAGCTCCCTTCGTAGCATAACAATTCTAGCAATAACAATTTCACTTCTAAGCCCACATGGATAATAGGAGCAAAATTCATAAGCCCAATTCTATTGCTATCTTTTTTTTTTTTGGGAAGTTAATTCTATTGCTATCTTGTTTTCTCCACCAAATAAATGCTAGTAAATCTTCATGCAACCCTTTGTAAGACCTTTCAATTTACACGATTCTCAAAAGCCTACAAACACCACAAAACACTTAAATATATCTAGTAACAATGTAAATGGACTGACAAAATGTAGATTAGGTGGGTGCATTCTAGCACCTATCACAAGACAACTTTTTTTTTTTTTTAAAGCTTTTTAACTATTTTAAGTTTTTCCTTTTGCCAAACAATTGTATAAAATCAAAATATTCATTAAATCCATCAAAACACAATTTATATCTGTAATTCACAAATCATAAATTGAATCCAACAAAACACAATTAAAATCCAATTTTAATGGTTTGGTGAAAAATAACTTTATTAAAATGCATAAATAAACTTACAAACAATTGTCCTTCTTCTTGATTCCTTTGATCACAAGTACCAAAGAATTTACAAGAGATAACAAAATTAAAGTAGAAAATTGAGTAGGGTTTTCTTTTTTCGTAGCTTTCCTCCCTCCTTTTAAAGAGGTAAGAAGAAGGCATCTTTGATCCAACTCATAGTTGACTAAATTAATGGAGATAGAAGTAGTGGATGGAGTAAATGAGAAATGGGATGAAAATTAAGAAAAGGAAAAGGCAAGGGAGTGGATGAGAAGGATAAGAAAATTGGGAAGAGGGAAACTTCAAAATTTCACCTATTCTATTATTTAAATATATTTATTTATTTATTTATTTTAAGGCAAGAGAGTTGCAGTAGGCCCTCAGAGCCTCACTTCTTTATCGAAGATTTAGCTAAACGGAACATACCGTGCTTCTTTTGCCCTGCCTGGAGCCAGCCGCCTAATTCTTTGAGGCAACCCGCAAACATAATCCTGGGCTTTTCGTCCCTCCGAAGAAAGCCCAGTTATGTCCTCCACCTTCCACCTCCCAACCAAAAACTCCAATATATCCGCGTAGTCCTTGCCGGTGTAGACTCCAAGCCTCTGAGCCACGGACGAGAAACGGCCAAACAGATTGTCATCGCGACCATCGTACATCAAGTGGGCCGGCATAGTTATTTTCTTCCTCATCATGTTGGCCAGAGCCAGCACGGTTGCATCCGGGTCGATCACAAAGAGCTTTTCGACTATCTTGGTGTAAGCGGTCTCGTGGCGCTTCTCATCAGAGGCAATGGTCCCGCAAATTTGAGCCAACTTCGAGTCCCCGTACTCTTTGGCATGCCGTGCTGTGTTCCTGTGAGAGATAAAAGTTGCTCGTTCTTGGAACGACGTGTAGATGAAACCGAGATAGGGACTGTTTTCGGTTCTTGGATCCTGAAACAAGGCAGAGAAGGCCATCCACCAGTAAAAATCAGAGGTGATGATACGCTTATACCGGATTAGAACTCGGAGTCCAAATATATTGTTGTTCTTCTACCTATCAGGCTATTAGCTTTTTTTTTTTTTTTTATAAGTAACAAAACTTTATTAAAAAGGCATCAAGGATTGCCACCCATGTACAGGGAAAAAAAACGCGAGGACTATCTGGCTATTAGCATAGAAGTGACAAATCGCTTTAAAGCTGCATTCAGATCAAGGACGCGTAGAAGAATTTAACCGGAATTAGAAGCAAAAAAAACTCTGTCGCGATCAAATTCAAATATTGACCAAAGCCTAATCACTAACTTTTTTTTTTTTTTTTGAGGGAGGGCAAGAGGGTAACTTGAGATAGACAAAAAAGAAGAAGAATGTTAGGATCGTCACACACACGCACACGATTTACGAGTATGAAACAGTAAAGAATTAACACAGAGATATAGTGTTAGTCGATCCCATCAAGGTACACTGGTCGAAAAGAAATCCGAGGACCTGGGCAGCGTCCGGCCGTCATAAAACGGTTTTGTCTGCTAGTTCTAGAGTCTAGGAGGACACCGACGACGTTGAGCATTTTTCTTTCATTCTCTCTTTCAAATAAAATTGCTGCAGGCTGTCACTGAGCCCTTCTACTTTACTGTCTAGCCATCGCACCGTACAGATTCAGAATCAAGAGCCAAACCTACTTGGGAACGTCCGCCGGGTCTGTCTGTAAGAAGATTTGGGTGGGTCTGTTTCTGGGTCTGCCACGACGGAAGCTCCGGGTTGTTTTCTGTTGGGAGAGGCTTCGCCACCGACACCTTTCACTCCGTTCCCTGCACCTCAAAAGCTCGTCCAAATCAAAGTCGAACCTCTCGACATGGCTGAAATTCCGAATCTTGCCTAGACTCTCGCCGACATTGTAGACACCCCAATTTGGCCTAACGATTATTTCAAGTCCCACCTTGGGACAATCCCGATGATGAAATGGATACAATGATTGATGATTGCTTCTTTGAGGACCTTAGGACTTTCGGTGAGAACTTTGACCACTTAGAGGACCCAATTCAGAGCCATACAGCCTTTCAGACAGAAATACAGAAGCCTAGGAGAATCCATCTGACGGCCGTAATATCGATCCAACGGCCATAACATCAAACCCTCGCCCGAGCAACCTGTTGCCAGCAAAATCTCCCTGAGAGATCAATCCCTCGGCCGCAAGATCTATCCTTCGGCCGAGACATCCATTCCACGGCCGCGACATCCATTGCTCGGCCGCCAGATCGACCTTTTTCCAGACTCTGGAACGTTCTGTCAGACGTCTGGTTTGATCCAACTACACTACCTTCCCGATGCGTTCGGGCTACGTTCGGAGATCACGACGTAGAGTTTGAGATGCATTGCAATTGCAATTGCCATCTCGTGATTTGATTGGCCGGAGTGAGTCATCCCTATGCCTATATAAAGGGGCCTTTGGGCTCCGAAATTTACACACAGAAATTGAGATACCCACACACTCAATCAAACCTCGAAGCTCTGCAGAAATACTCCCTCAACCCCATACTCCAAAAGCCCTAACCTCCCGAAGGCAGCCGTCAATCCGGCGATCAAACCCCGAAGTTCAAACCCTAGCTCTAGGGTTTTCAATCAAGCAATCAATCAATCATGCCCAATCCAAAGCAATCAAGCAACTGAGGGATCAAGGTGGTGAGGCCCAACGGCCTCTGGTTTGTCTTAATTTACTATATCTTTGATTAACCATAGCGTTTTGATTATCCGTTAATCTTTTTGTCTGGTGTGAGGAAGAACACCGACCGGAGCTTCGATCCCTCGGCCGGTACATTAAACCAGTGTGATTACTCGGCCGTGACATCCATTCACCGGCCGAGTAATCGATCTCCTGGGACAGTTGTTTGCTTTTCTGCTTTCTGAATGCATGCTTATCTATCGCACTGGCTCACCTTGCTTACTGTTTAAAGGAATAATTAAACAGACTATGTGTTAGAATTAGACAAAGCATCTACACGTCTTATGTTGAACGATTATGGGCCAGTCTCACGACTGGGCAGAGAGGGGTGCCTAACACCTTCCCCTTACTGTACTTTTGGCTCCCGAATCCAGAATCTCTATCTATTTTCCCAGTTTTAATAAACTGGGTGGCGACTCTATTTGATGATAACCGTTATCATGTGGCGATGTTCCTAGCCATGGGAATGTCCATGATTTTGGTTTATGAAGTGAGCAACCAATCGAGCAAACACAAACGTGATCAATCTGTATGGCGATGCCCCGTTTGGGAGGTGTCTACAGTTTTTGGCGACTCTGCTGGGGAATATGAGAGCCATAACCAAAAAGTTCAACATAAGACTAATACATGCCTTGTTTAATTCATCTATCATATGCATCGAGCGGGCAACCCGTTGAGTTCACCTGATATCCCGGCATGACACGGGCTATGTTGGGGGTTCCAGCAAACTCCACAGTCACTCGTACCTAGTGGTATATCAAAAAGGGAATCACCCAATCACCGCCTATGATGGGCTCGTGAGAGGATTGGTGCCCTTTGATAACGGAGCACCCTGAGACTACCAAAACCTTGCATGTATTAGAAAGCCATAGAACTTATCAAACTAAGACAGGAACCTACAGGCTAGGAACCTACTTGCATTTTCGCTTCCAAGTTCTTCCTCACACCTTGTACCATCTGTTGTTGTAATTAACTCTTTCTGTACAGAAGGGTTGGGATTTCCAGCCCAAATCCTAACCCTACACAAGCCAAGTACTGATTTACAGGTACTCTACTTTTCAAAGCAGACACAATAAGTAAAATAAAGAAGCAACCACAACCAATTTTATACTCTTACAACACCCGAAGTCACGCCAAACAGAGGTCTTTGCAACCGTCCCGTTTGTCACTCTCACCGGCCAAAACACCTACACTGCTACGGTCCCAATCACTTCCAGGGACTCCGCGGTCATCTCCTCAACAAACTCAATCATCTACCAAATCCTAAGCTTCATCAAGTAATCCTCCCACTCTCATGGCAGATAAGGACGCCATCATTGCTAATCACCAAGCTCAAAGTCGCTATCTTACTAGCAGAGAAAGCAGCAAGAGATGCTGAGAACGAAGAGAAATCGGTGGAAGATGAGAATCCTCAAGAAGTAGTATTGGCAGAAAACCCTGAATTGGCCAAACAAGTCAAGGAGATCAAACGTACTCTGGCCCGTTCACAAGGGGACCAAATTCTAAATTTTGAAGGACTCTTTCCAGATTCTCAACTACCTGAGAAGTTCAATAGAACTGGCAATTCCACTAGCCATGTTCGCCCTGTCATCAACACTTTGAAGCCAATGGGCTTGAATGATGAGTTCATTGTTCAGTTATTTCAAAGGACTCTTACTGAAAGCACTCTCGATTGGTTTCTCACTTTGGAGTTTGTGCACTATCATACTTGGCCAGAAATTGCCAATGCTTTTGTCAAGCAATATGCATACAACGTTCAAATTGAGTTAACAACTCAAAATTTGGAAATGACTAAGCAAGAATCGAACAAAGACTTTGCAACCTTTGTGGCTAGATGGAGAGAAAAAGCCGCCAAGAACCGCCCCTCTGAGGAAGATCAAGTGAGAATAGTCGTCAAGAGTTTGCAGCCCAAGTACCTCACGCACATTTGCACTCAGGCTATCACTGATTTCAAGCGCCTGCATGCTATTGGGCTGCAGATTGAAGAGGGGATCAAGCTAGGCCTCATTGGGAAAGAAGAAAACTCCTCCAAGGGAAACCTTCCCAACCCGTACATCTCCTGCCTCCGTCAACACCCTTAACTCAACCTTACCACAAGACCCTTTTCAAAATTAGCTCATCCTGAAGCTCAAATCGCCCCCGTCGCAACTTTGACCCTCTCTATATGACCTCATCTCAAGCCTTAGCCATTCTGAGCCGTTAGGAGCATCTCAAACCTTTAAACAAACCACTTCCTCAGCCACCCTATGGCCCAAACCATGATCCTAACAAACAGTGCGCCTACCACCAACACCTTAGGCATGAAACAGATAACTGCATGCGTCTCCGCCATGACATTCAAGATCTCATTGAAAGCCAAACTATAAAACTTCCAAAACCTGATGTGCAAGCCAATCCACAATGCTGAACCACCACCCCGAAACATCAATCTCATAAACCTATCTCACAACCCCACATACAATCCTGGCCAATACATTGTCCAAAACAACCAAGCCAATCCAACCTTTACCTTCCCAGAGGAGGATGAATGTTTCATGATGGAGGAGGAAGAAAACAATGAGTCCGATCAATCGGAAGTGATCGATCCTAACATGTCTGACAAAAGTAATGAGGAAGAACAAGCAAAGGGGAAAGTGACTTTGACGAAATGGAAGGAGAATGCGATGATCCACTCGATGGAATCTCCTTAACATCACTATTCGGCCAAGTGGAAATAACTAATCTCTCTTATGACTGCATAATCAACGAGAAGGAAAAAAGAGGTGATGAAAACCCAGACTGACATTTCCATTTGGGGGACTACTCATGTCTCAAAGAGGTAGCCACCGTGCAAGCCATGAAGATGGATCCAGTACAAAGGCTCTGTTTGGCAAAGAAGAGGGTGGAAAAGAGTATAAAGTTGCGAAAGGCAAAGGTTTTGAAAACGACCTCGAAATGCTACAGTAGCTACGAAGTCACAACATGGCAAAAAATATTAAACATTTCTTTTATCAAAATAAAACATGTTTTGAGCCCCTGCTTGGGCATTTAATTCCTACCAAGTGAATTCCTGTTTCATCCTCTAGACTATACTTATTCAATGATTTATTTCCTAAATTGCAATTACCAATACACTATAGTCTCTTTGCCAAACAAGGGAAATTTCAAGGAATCAAGTTCCTTGTGTCGCTGACAAAAAGGAAGGAAAGGATGAACTCTAGTTGCTTAAGAAACTAGGTTTTTGTCAAAACTTAGAAAGAAGACACTATCTCCGCGAGAACACTTAGGGTTAGCTCGCTCATTATGAAGGTACAAACACAAGGGAGATTTAGAAAAATATCTCCATCAAATTCCTCTCCGAAACGCAGAAACCCTCTTGAGAGAAGTGCTCGTTGGGTAACCTGAAATCCCAAGCAAAAGTAAGAGCAAAGCCTGCTAGGGCAAGAAAATGCAAAAATGCAGCCTAGGCAAAAGTTAAGGCATTCAAAGAAAAGCTCGCTAGGAACTCAACCTCCATTAGGTAACCTAGGCAAAATCAAGAGCATGTGAGAAGAAAAACCAAGAGTGAAAACTCAACCTCAAAGGTGATGATTTTGGAACTACGTAAGAGGCCTGATTCCTTGATTAGGGATACGTAGGCAATCTCTCATTCGAGATGCGGCCCAAACATTTGGAGAGAAGGAAAAACATCAACAGATTTGTACTCAATGATAGGTATAGCTAACCCTGCGTATTGAGCTCGCAAAAGATGAGTATGCTTTTCTCGAAGAATTGGCAACAGCAATAGACACGAGAGCTATAGGTCATCCCCTCTAACCTAAAGGTAATTGACACAATGAGCAAGATACCTTGAAAACTCCCGAGTTTGGCAATCGGACTATGGAACATGGCAAAAGCAAAAGGCAAGAAAATCAAAACCAAGCATAAGAAGGAAGAGAAAAGAGGATGCCACTTGGCCAAAACAAAATCTACCTTTGGAAAATCAAAGTAACGGCCGAAGAATCAATACATCGGCCACAATATCAATTCTTTAACCGAGTAATCGATTCTTCGGCCAATATTTCATTTTCACACAAATTGCTGTCTATCAGCAGATGCTTATTCAAAAAGCCATGTTCTGACTATCGCATGCAAACTCAAGACATCTAGGGGCATAAAAAACATTTCTCATTTCATGAACAAAAGCTTGCCTACAAAATTATCACTGTGGTTGCTTTCACTATACAAATACAGTTTCTGCTTCTTCCTTTACTAACCATGAACAGGAAGGAAAAAGAAAATCCTAAAGCTGGTCGTAACAACGTCTTCAAAACAATCTCTGAGACAAAGAAGGGGATTGCTGGTTATCCTCCCCACTGACAGCTGGTGCTCATTCAACCTCAAGCTACAAGGAAAAGAATGCAAAACAAGGGGCAAGCACCAAGCGCCTCTTCTCCGTCATCAAAATGGAAGGAGACAAAGGAAAGGGCCCGTGGCCAAACAAGAGCAACTGAAGGAACAGCAGGCAGAACCAAGGAAAAATGGCAGTGCTCCATACAGCCACCTGCCTAAAGAAGCAAACCCGCCTAGATCTGAGCATTCTCCAAGTCTACTTTAGACATCGAAGAAGTAGACCTCATCAATGCCGGAGGAGGAGGAGGAACAAACTGAAGATCCTCAGCACGCGGGCGCCACTGGCTGGCCACCCGATCACATAAGTACCAGGCTTAACAAAAGGGACCCTCGAACAGGCTACGAGTACAATCTGGAACCCTGGAACGTGCAAGAGGGGTGTCCTCTGATACACCACTCCAAGGGTCGAACCTCGCCTACAAACAAAGTCTAAATTAGCCACAGCACAGAGGAATGGAGATCTAAAAACAAGGGATGCAAGGGGTACCTGGTCAACCGTCAATCGGTCCAAAACTCGTCACCACTCAGGAAGGCTCAAAACTGGTAACCGTGTGGCTTCCATTGCCCCACAGACCATTACTCATAGCGAGGAACACAGTCCGCATCCGCATGTCTAGTGTCAGTAGAAAACTGAAGAAGATACTCAAAAGCCCAGAGAGGAAAGGGGCTACCAGTTGGCCAAGGCAGATGCTCCCTAGTCAAACTCTTAAACAACCTCCAAATACTGCAAAAGGGGCTAGGGGCTGTGTATGTGCTGAACTATCCTTGTTGGCAAACAACGTTTACCCAAGGAGGTAAGGAAGAAAGGCCCGTGTCAGCTACTCAACACTCACTTGAGTCGAGATATCAACCTTCATAAAAATCTTGATCAGCCAAGAGACGTCAACATGACTACGCGAGTGAAGAGGGGGCACCTTGTCCAAGAACCACTTCAAAGCCCCTATCCGCTCCTAAAGCCTGGGGTTAACCCAAAGAGGAGCTCCACCTACTTACAGGCCGGTCAGCAAAGAAAAATCACCTGGCGTGATCGTCATCTCACCAACAAAAGGAAAGTGGAACGTGTTGGTAGTATCCCACTACCTTTTAACCAGCGAGGTCATCAACGACCAATCCATCTTCGGAAGATTGAGGCCCAAAATGAACGCCCCGAAACCAGCAGCACGTGCTAGCTCCCGAGCCTGCTCCGACAACGTCACAAACCACTTGTGCACTAAAGGCCTCCACCGCGAACCTCCAGTCTCCTGTTTCTCTGCCAAGGACAAAAAGGGAGTTAATCTCACGATTGCATAAGCAAATAAAAAGCTAGGGGCATCAAATCGACGTTTAAAAAGCATGCATTGCCTAAACAGGGGACACAGTTATCTTAGCTTCTTTAAACAGAACAACTTCGACCCAACCACGGGTCCTTCTCATTCACGCCCCTAGCTAAGAGGGATCTCATCCCACAAATCAAAACAAAAAAAACTCACTCTTAAATCATACAAAATCAAAAACTCCGAACTAAAGCAAACTTTTTGCTTTTCAGGAAGCTTACCGAAACATTGAGGACGCTCAAGTGCTGCTCAGCGGCTCTACGCCCACACCTCAACAGCTCTATGCCACGCCATGTGCATAACCTCGCGCTCAGCAGGCCAGCAAAACAATCCTGTGGCTTCCACTCAATGCACCCTCCAGAAGGCGTTTATATTGCTAGCTTCCAGAAAGCATTTATATTGCTAGCTTCCAGAAAGCGTTTATGTTGCCAGCTTGCAGAAAGCATTTAGCCACCAGAAGACATTTGAGTCGCTAGAAGGCATTTGGCCTCCGGAAGGCACTCCCAGCAGTGGAAATCTCCCTAACAAATTGGAATATAGTCAAGGACTAGCCTTGGGCATATAGAACTAGCCTTGGGGGCAATCCCGAGCATATTCAAGAACTAGCCTTGGGGGCAATCCCGAGCATACTCAGAACTAGCCTTGGAGACAATCCCGAGCATGTGGAATCTAGCCTTGGGGGCAATCCTGAGCATACTCAAAACTAGCTTTGGAAACATCCCAAGCATAACCCCGTGGAAGATGGAAGATGGAATACTCAACAGCTCAGCAGTTCTACAAGCCCGCCATTTCACCATCTCAACTGGCTCAAAACCGTAAACAATCAGTTCTCGACAGGCTCTACGCCTGCCATTTCATCAACTCAGCGGCTTGAAGCCCACCATCTCAACTGGCTCGAAGCCGTAAACAATCATCTCAACACCCGTATTTATCATCTCATCATCTCAGCGGCTCGAAGCCCACCGTCTCAATTGGCTCAAAGCCGTAAACAACCAATCTCAACGGCTCGAAGCCATCAACTCAGCGGCTCGAAGCCCATTGCCTCAACACAACAGGCTCTATGCCTGTAATCACTCCACTCAGCGGCTCCAAGCCCATTGTCTCAACTGGCTCAAAGCCGTACACAATCAAGCTCTTAACAGGCTCGAAGCCTGTGTTCATCATCTCAATTGGCTCGAAGCCGTAAACAAGCAACAGGCTCTAAGCCGCCCCAGCAATCAAGACATCTATTCTCAGGCTCTACGCCTGAATGCTCAAAAATCTAACATTTTTGAATGCTCAAGCTCTACGCTTGGATGCCCAACCACTGTGTACTGGATGCTCAAGTTATACACTTGAATGCTCAAGCTCTACGCTTGGATGCCCAACCACTGTGTACTGGACGCTCAAAGCCTGTACTTTGAATGCTCGGATTCCGCCGTCCGAATGCTCGAGCTCTACGCTCTGAATGCTCAAGTCCGGAACTTGATAGAAGCTCTAAGCTTAAAAACAAACACACACGCACGGGCCCGTGCACATTTGCATCAACATTTTCACATCGAGTCTGCATCATATCTGTTCACATCTAACAAACATTGCACATATACACTCTGCATATCTCTCATGAAACAGGTCAACCCTGCAATCAACCGGCTCTATGCCTCGGTTTTATTGATCGGCCCAACGCCTCGATCTTTTGGCTCCACGTCAACACTTATGATGAGAAAGCTCCGCGCACAGACCATCAGAATGCGACCAGCTCCGCGCTTCGGTTCGTCACGTCAAGCTCAAAGCTCTGACACCTCAGGCTCCACGCCTCAGTTCCTTCACCTCAGGCTCTTGCCTTATACCAGCTCCGTGCTTCGGTTCAAATCACGTCAAGCTCTAAGCTCCGACAACTCAGGCCCTCGCCTCAAGACTGCAGCAGGCTCCACGCCTCAATCTATTCACCTCAGGCTCCACGCCTCAGTTCCTTCACCTCAGGCTCTTGCCTTATACCAGCTCCGCGCTTCGGTTCAAATCACGTCAAGCTCTAAGCTCCGACAACTCAGGCCCTCGCCTCAAGACTGCAGCAGGCTCCACGCCTCAATCTATTCACCTCAGGCTCCACGCCTCAGTTCCTTCACCTCAGGCTCTTGCCTTATACCAGCTCCGCGCTTCGGTTCATCACGTCAAGCTCAAAGCTCTGACACCACAGGCTCTCATCCTAACCAATACCAGCTCTGCGCTTCGGTCCTAGCAGCTCACCTCAGGCCTTCGCCTCATAAACCACAGCAGGCTCCGCGCCTCAATCTAATCACCTCAGGCTCTCATCCTAACCAATACCAGCTCCGCGCTTCGGTCCTAGCAGCTCACCTCAGGCCTTCGCCTCATAAACCACAGCAGGCTCCGCGCCTCAATCTAATCACCTCAGGCTCTCGCCTTATAATCAACACCAGCTCCGCGCTTCGGTCCTAGCAGCTCACCTCAGGCCTTCGCCTCATAAACCACAGCAGGCTCCGCGCCTCAATCTAATCACCTCAGGCTCTCGCCTTATGATCAACACCAGCTCCGCGCTTCGGTCTTATCAATCCCCTCAGGCCTTCGCCTCAAAAATCGCAAACAGGCTCCACGCCTCGGTTCCATCACTCTCTAGGCTCTCGCCTCATGACTACAACCGGCTCCGTGCCTCGGTTCCCTCATCACCAAAGCTCCGTGCTACAGCTACTGGCCCTGCGCCTCCCCTATATCTCAAAAGCAAACCGGCGTCCAACTCATCCCCAGCAGATGGTTTGGATTCCACCCCAACTACATCAATTCCTTCCAGCTCATTCGCAAGGATAGGCTACTCTACCGAGCTCCTTCCAGTCAAAGTAAGGATGATCAAGAAAAGCAAACGCACCTGCAGTGTACTGATCTACCCCAAAATACTAAGGAAGCTCTCCGCAAAAACTCCCCAGGCAGCCCCGCGCTCCTTCAACTATCTTCCGCCAAAACCCTGGCTCAGTCTAGGTACGTCACACTACGGCTTTTTTTTAAGCCCTAAGGTACGTCTTCTGTCTCTAACCCTCCAAACTTTTTGCTTTTCTTTATTGCCCGAACTACGGTTGGTCTGAATTTCCCTTGTGGAATACGTAGGCAGCCTCCCGGCCCGACCATAACAAAACCTTTTTCGAAAACCCCTTGGAATAGTGGTTGGACCAAATTGAGTTGCTTTTTACAGCTTTGACTCTTACTCAAACATGTCTCGCGATCCGTCTGAGTTCAGTCAAAGAGGGGCATCTGTAGACACCCCAATTTGGCCTAACGATTATTTCAAGTCCCACCTTGGGACAATCCCGATGATGAAATGGATACAATGATTGATGATTGCTTCTTTGCGGACCTTAGGACTTTCGGTGAGAACTTTGACCACTTAGAGGACCCAATTCAGAGCCATACAGCCTTTCAGACAGAAATACAGAAGCCTAGGAGAATCCATCTGACGGCCGTAATATCGATCCAACGGCCATAACATCAAACCCTCGCCCGAGCAACCTGTTGCCAGCAAAATCTCCCTGAGAGATCAATCCCTCGGCCGCAAGATCTATCCTTCGGCCGAGACATCCATTCCACGGCCGCGACATCCATTGCTCGGCCGCCAGATCGACCTTTTTCCAGACTCTGGAACGTTCTGTCAGACGTCTGGTTTGATCCAACTACACTACCTTCCCGATGCGTTCGGGCTACGTTCGGAGATCACGACGTAGAGTTTGAGATGCATTGCAATTGCAATTGCCATCTCGTGATTTGATTGGCCGGAGTGAGTCATCCCTATGCCTATATAAAGGGGCCTTTGGGCTCCGAAATTTACACACAGAAATTGAGATACCCACACACTCAATCAAACCTCGAAACTCTGCAGAAATACTCCCTCAACCCCATACTCCAAAAGCCCTAACCTCCCGAAGGCAGCCGTCAATCCGGCGATCAAACCCCGAAGTTCAAACCCTAGCTCTAGGGTTTTCAATCAAGCAATCAATCAATCACGCCCAATCCAAAGCAATCAAGCAACTGAGGGATCAAGGTGGTGAGGCCCAACGGCCTCTGGTTTGTCTTAATTTACTATATCTTTGATTAACCATAGCGTTTTGATTATCTGTTAATCTTTTTGTCTGGTGTGAGGAAGAACACCGACCGGAGCTTCGATCCCTCGGCCGGTACATTAAACCAGTGTGATTACTCGGCCGTGACATCCATTCACCGGCCGAGTAATCGATCTCCTGGGACAGTTGTTTGCTTTTCTGCTTTCTGAATGCATGCTTATCTATCGCACTGGCTCACCTTGCTTACTATTTAAAGGAATAATTAAACAGACTATGTGTTAGAATTAGACAAAGCATCTACACGTCTTATGTTGAACGATTATGGGCCAGTCTCACGACTGGGCAGAGAGGGGTGCCTAACACCTTCCCCTTACTGTACTTTTGGCTCCCGAATCCAGAATCTCTATCTATTTTCCCAGTTTTAATAAACTGGGTGGCGACTCTATTTGATGATAACCGTTATCATGTGGTGATGTTCCTAGCCATGGGAATGTCCATGATTTTGGTTTATGAAGTGAGCAACCAATCGAGCAAACACAAACGTGATCAATCTGTATGGCGATGCCCCGTTTGGGAGGTGTCTACAGACATTCAACACAACTTGGTCATCATGCAACAGAGGGCTGATCAAGCTGATGCCTCTACGGCCAATCTCCGCGCCTTAATTGAGGAACGCCTCCCTCCGGCAGCTGCAGCTGGAGGAGGTGGTGGAGAGCGCGAACTTGTGGTTGAAGAGAACCTCCAAGGAGAAAACCCTGTTCCGAATCCGGAAATGGCCGCGCTGATCGCCAAGATGGCTAAACTCGAGGAAACAGTTTCCAAGGCTGAGAAGATAGGCGCTGGTGGCTTAGACATGGATCGTCTTTGCCCCTTTCCAAATGCTAGGCTGCCCGAAAGGTTTAAGATGCCTGATTTTGTAAAGTTTGACGGTTCTGGGGATCCTAAGACCCACTTGTTGGCATATCACAGTGCAATGAAACTACATGGAATTGAGGAGGAAACCATGGCTCAACTCTTTCCTCAAACTCTCACTGGTCCCGCATTCCAATGGTTTTTGTCGCTGGACCTTTCCAAGAGAAGGACATGGGTCGATATTGGGGCTGCTTTCAACTCCCAATATAGTTATAACGTCCAACTTAAGATGACCACGCGAGAGTTGGAATCAATCAAGATGGGCGCGAAGGAGCCCTTTGCAGACTTCATTCAGTGGTGGAGGGCGAAGGCAGCCAAAATGACGGATCGTCCCAGCGAAAAGGATCAGATTCGCATTATCTCTCGCAACCTTCAGCCGGACTTTGCTAAGAACCTTGTGCTGGTCCAAGGGGCAAATTGGGAAACCTTCTTCGACTCCGGTCTCGCCATAGAGGAAGCTCTCCAGAACGGGGTCATCCCAAGAACCGAGTCTGCTCCTGCCTCCTCGACATCAAAATCCAAGCCCCGTGCTTACACTGGGAGCATCACGACCCTCTTCAGTGGTAGCAACTATGCCAGTGCCGCTACTGCTAGTAACACCGCCACAACCCACAGCTCTAACCATACAGCCGATGTCAACCAAGTACAAGCACCGCAGAAACCCCGGAACCGCAATCAACCCCGTGTCTTCGCCAACTTCGAAGCACCTCTCTCCGCTGTCCTCGAGAAGCTGGCCAAGTCTGGTCATCTCAGGCCTCTCACTCCTACTCCACTCCCTCAAAATCCACCTCCTAGCCACAACCCCAATGCCTTCTGTGCGTACCATCAGATGCCCGGCCATTACACCGACTCTTGTTATCGCCTCTGTCATGCGATACCGGATTTGGTAGACAATGGAACTCTTCCTAACTCACCGTCTAAACCCAACGTCATCTCCAACTCCCTCCCGAAGCACCATAACCAAGTTGGCCAGATATCCCTCAGCTCCACCATAACTTCCCCTAGCTCCACCATATTTAACCCTACCGACCATATAACCCCTGCGGATCAACCGAAACCAGTCGTGTCCATGCCCTTCGAGCCTGAGGTATTGAACATAAACCTGGAGAAGGGAGAATCGTCTAAGTCGAGAACCCCCTTGGAACGTCTGCGTGACAACGTGACCATCCTCAACGATGTATTCCGTGATCTTCAAAGCGATACCACCTTTACTGCACAGCTCCTCCCAGGGTCCACTGCAACAAACCCTTTCTTTTCCATCACCGGGACGGCTCTCGATGGGACACCCATACAGCGCACAAGTCCCGCTAGTACAGTTGCACACCCCCCAGAACCGGAACTTGATATGCAGGCGGTAGGCTGGGCGATTGCCGACCACTACAACTTTGTCGTCCCTAGGATCAATGAATGGGATGAGCTTGCCCGCGAGGGATTTCCGGCCGTGCCAGAAGCATTACCGTTTAACCATGCTGCGAATGACGCGTGGCTGGCAGCACAAGAGGAGGACATGATGGATCCTCTGGATGGGGTTGCTCTACCTCTGCTTTTCGATCCACCCGAGCCAGTTGTCGAAGAAGAGCCTTACTTCTGGGATCCCGAGCTAGCTTGGCAATTCCTGGCCGACTATGTTCTAGAGGAAGTCGTGCCCGATTATGAAGCGTTCTACACAGAGGAAGACCTCCGACAGGAAGAACCCCGTGTACTTAGGGAGTGCTTCCGCGCATCAACGATCGACTCATTGGTGGCCTCGGTAGCCGATGTCAAATACGACCCCGACTTCTACATAATTGATGAGAACCTCCCGCGCCCCGTTGTGCCTCTCCCCGGCGAGGACTGTCGTATCATGGTTTTAGACGCAGTGCCCGATGACCTTTGGGAACTGGACGAGATTGTCGACCTTAACACGAACCCGCTGCCCGCTGACTTTTGGGATGAAGACAAGGTAGTGGACATCAACATGGGAAACGAGGTGTGGACGGTCAACTCCGCTCTGATAGACGCTGGTTTCTGGGATACACCGTTCGTCACCAACCCGGGAGCACCGTTCGAAGAAGCTGCAGCGCATGATCCGTCCTTTTGGGAAGAAGTGGTAGTGAAGGGTCTAGAACACGAGTTGGCTACGGGGGAAGATCCGTCTGCGACTGTGGCAGCAACCGATAAAGGAAAGCGCAAGATGGATGACATACCTGCGGATTTCTGGGATTTCAACAATGCAACCTCTTGGTGGGATGTCGCCAATGTTACGAGGAGCGGCCGAGTTTTTCAGCCCTCCAACTTGCAGGCTGGGAGCTCGTCCAATCTTCCCGTCGTGCAACCCGCTAATCCGACTGCTCAAAGAGGCGCTCCGATCATCCTCGCTGGAATCCCAGAAGGGGACATGATTCAAAGGCAACTTGAAAGGATCCCTGCTGCTGTATCAGTTTGGGGTTTGATTGCATCATCAAAGGAGCATCGCGACGGGCTGTCTGGGGCTCTCGCCCGACTCAAAGTACCAACCGACATCACCCCCGAAGCATTGGTCGCTCTTATCCTGCCATTGCTTGCCAAGCACTCTGTTACGTTCACTGAGCGGGACCTGCCTGTTGAAGGAACTGACCACAACCGCCCGTTGCACATTACCGTCAAGTGCAATGGACTCTGGGTGCCAACCGTGCTCATTGATAATGGCTCCGCCATTAATGTCTGCCCGCTGAGGGTTGCTTACTGTTTGGGGTTCACAAAGAAGGATCTCACACCGTCTAACCTGGCTGTCAAAACCTACGATAGCACTCGCCGTGTTGTCGAAGGAACCATTATGCTCAAGCTCGATGCTGAGGGCTTTGAGATGGAGGTGGAGTTTCACGTGGTCGACATTCCCGCCACTTTCAATCTGTTACTAGGCAGGCCATGGCTTCACAGGTCGGACATCATGGCAGTACCCTCGACTCTGCACCAGAAGGTCATGCTGGGGCTTCCAACTGGGGCTCTCACCATTTGCGGGGACGCTGGGATCTGCCCACTTAAAGAGGATGAACCCGTTCTAGGGATTACACATGGGGAAGAGGACTCAGACTTTGGAGGGTTCTCGTTCGACACCGCAGGATCAGTCCTTACCGTCACCATCAACGATGACTTCCTCGTTAGCTCAGCCGCTATTGACATCATGAGGAAGATGGGCCACATGCCCGGCTTTGGACTCGGGATAAACCAGCAGGGGGTCGCTGAGTTCCCTGTCTTTCCCTTTACCGAGAGCCGATTTGGCTTTGGGTACGCACCTCCGGCCAAAAAGGCTAAAAAGGGGAAAGGCACGGGAAAACCTCGTACCCTCTATGGTAACCCCGACAGCTACTTCATCCGTGAAGGGGGGAGCATTGTTTACGAAGGTCAACCTGAACCATTCTGGGATCCGGAGACTGGCACTTGGCTACCGGGGTTCGAAATCTTCGCTGCGGACACATGGTCCGATGATGAGGAGGAGATAGCCAAAGACAAGCTGGCAGAGGAAGAGTTCAAGAAGCAGCTGACCCGGGCCAAGGAAGAAACTGACTGGGTAATGGCAGTTGATCAAGAGAGCTTGGAGATGCTGTTCTCTCAAGTAGGTTTGGTTGGCAAAGAAGAAGAGGCCGAAGTGCTGATGCTTGGGCCCGACTCTCCGGACGTCATCGAAGATCCAACCTCCCTCATCGTGGAAGCTAAGGGTAGTTTAAATAATTGCTTTTTCACTCCACGTCTGACATGCATTGACAATGTACCTGAGTCTGACACAGAGTCTGTCCAGTCTAGGTCTAGCTCAGAGTCGGAGTTTGTGCCTCTTGGCCCTCCACGTCATAGCTTCTACTTCGAGTTCGAGTCTACTGTACTTGGCAACCCTGTGGGCAGCATGCCCTCGGTGAGAAAGGATTTCGTTCCTTTTCGCCGTTGCGGCCCTTTTTTGATAATCGAGGGAGCGCGAGCGCCGGTGGCGTGCGCTCAAAAATACAGAGTCGCCACTTGAGTTTTGAAGGTCCGACACTCAAGGAACCGTATTTCGAAGCACCTGCCGCGCTGTTTGATTTTGAAAGGTGAAGGAAACCAGTCCGTCATAACCATATCTGGGTTCGGGAGCCAGGTTACGAGAGGGGAAGGGTTTTATGGCACCCCTCTCGCCCAATCCGGAGATCGGTCTCTACTTAGGCGTTTTTATGAAAACAATTGTGATTCTTCCTCTTTTAATTGATTTTAGCCAATTAGGGCGGGGGAACAGTTAATCGGGGATTAAAACTGTAGCACTTTGCAAGATGTGATCAAATAATGGCATGGATGGATAGTATTGACGAATAATAAGTGGAATGACCTTGAGATAGCGATCAGATGCCAAAACCAGGCTCGGGGCAGATTTGTCTTGCACGATGACCAACTTGCATGCCTGGACAGATCTGCATGCAAGTCAACCATCGCGCGAGACACACTGACTCTCGCGCGAGTATGTCATCTCACCACAGCCCCTGAATCATTCCCTTCTGGGCTCTGGAAGGACCAGTGCACACCCAGGAAGCAAACCAAGCAGTTTATGGGAAGGCTGAAAATACTAATTATTACACCATACTCCAAACAGGAGCCAAATGAGATAAAATACAACCCCTAAACAGTGGGGGTATCAAAACAGAGGCCAAGGGCCTAGTTGCCCATGCAAGGGCCACCCATGGAAATCAGAGAACTGTCGCGCGACAGAGCTTGAATCTCGCGCGACACTCCTGACTGGACTTCCAGGAATTGCTTTGCATGTTTGGGTCCTGAAACAGGTTCAGGGGATCCCAAAGGCATTCCTAACTATTTAAAGCAAATAAACAAGCTACTGTATTTTGTTTTGCATGCATAACAGTGATCTAAAAAATCAAAATAAGATGCAACAAACATAAACATGCTGTAAAACAGAAAAGGGCTAGCTTCCCTTCCCCACGAGGTCCATTCTCTTGCTGACACAAGTGTCGCGCGAGTAAAGGGGACCATCGCGCGAGGGTGTGGCTGCCACGATTTCTTGTAACTTTGCTGGCTTTAGGACCAGGGCATGGTATTGATTACCAGCCTTGGCCCTGTCAGCCCCCCTCAGGGACCAAAACAGAAACAGCTTAAGTGTTATACCTTTGCTTGGAAAGGGTTTGGGAAATGGATTGGATTGATTGGTGTGGCCTTGCAACCAAGTGTGTACGAACACACTAAGTTCAGAAGATTAGGAGGTGGCTTGGGGTTAGTGAACTTTGTGCTAGCTAGTGTAGGATTTGTGAAGGGAGTAATGAAACCCTTAAGCAATTTTTTTGGAACCCTTAACATGGAAGACCAATGGGGGTATTTATAGGGGGAGAGCAAGGCTTGGTTAGGGGCCAAACAAACCCTTAGGACCAGCCACTAAGGCTGGTCACAACTTGGTTGTAAAGCTAGCCAACAAGGTGAGAGAGTGGGTGGGAGTTTGCATGGGGCTAGGACCTGCCAGCACGTCGTTCAGCTGAGGAGAACGGGGTTCCAGCCCATGGGAACCCATGTGCCAAGCAATCATCACCAGTCCAGCTGGATTCTGTGAAAGGGACAGGTAGGAACCATCGCGCGAGGGTCCATGAGTGTCGCGCGAGGGTCAAACAGTCAACAGTTTGACTTTGACTACACGTGGCAGGCTGAGTATCGCGCGAGGGGAAAGAAGACTCGCGCGAGGGTCAACTCTGGTCTTAGGGTTTGACTGAAGGTTCAGAAGGGTTTGAAAGGTTCAAGCGAGGTTCCTAAATGCTCCAAGCCTAATCCAATTCCAATCCAAGCTCTGTTTGATCCGATTTCATCATCGGGGAAACAAGAAAATCGTAAAAATAAGTAAAACGATTGGGAGACCCAGATTGGGGTGTCTACAGTAGTCCCTCTTTGACGGCACGCGGAGCACCATTGACTGGTACGGGTAACGTCAAAGATTTCTAGACACCCACCGAATCCGCCCAAAAGCCGATTAAATGGAAAATGCAGACGAGCATATAAAAAAATACCGTGCACCAAGGGGGAATTGAAGATCGGACGGATAGATCGTCACTGATTGATCAGACGGATAGATCGTCACTGATTTGATCGGACGGATAGATCGTCGCTGCAGATTGATCGGACGGATAGATCGTCGCTGATTTGATTGATCGGACGGATGGATCGTCGCTGTTTGATGGGTCGGACGGATGGATCGTCGCTGATTTGATTGATCGGACGGATGGATCGTCGCTGTTTGATGGGTCGGACGGATGGATCGTCGCTGATTTGATTGATCGGACGGATGGATCGTCGCTGTTTGATGGGACGGATAGATCGTCGCTGTGGATTGATCGGACGGATAGATCGTCGCTGCGGATTGATCGGACGGATGGATCGTCGCTGTTTGATGGGTCGGACGGATGGATCGTCGCTGATTTGATTGATCGGACGGATGGATCGTCGCTGTTTGATGGGACGGATAGATCGTCGCTGTGGATTGATCGGACGGAGCACTGCTGGGGATGCAACCATCTTTGGGTTTCGAAAACCAGATCTCCAAAATGACCCTCAAATTTATTGGCAACATACCAACATGTTATGGACCTAAAGGGGGGGATTAACTGAGATCGGGCCGGACCCAAAATCTGGATTGGGCCTGAGGCCCAAAGACAAGTGTCGCGCGACACTCCAGAACCGTCGCGCGAGGGTATGAAGTTAGGGCTTGGGTCTGGAGAGGCCCAGACCCGGCCCAAACTCGTTCCATCCGTTTAAACGTCCGCGGGACGTTTCAGAAAACAGTAACAACAGTTTCAAAACTTCTGAACTCTTTCCCTCTCTCGTCTCTAACCCAAAACCTCTTCCGAACTTCGGTCTCACCCACGAAATCATCCAAACCCAACCTTGATCGTTCATCCATGGCAGACTGCAGTGGCGGGGGCGACGGTGGTGAAGTTATTGATCAGTCGGAGGACCGAGGAGGTCCCGTGGTCGTAGAACCAGGGGATCCAAGACCAGCGGAGGCCACCGTAGGGGCCGGTGCAACGGTTGCAGGCGGCGGAGATGGCGAAGAGGGTCGCGAGCAGGCGACTGTTGGTGGCGACAAGAGTCGCGCGACAGAGCCAGAGGCTCGCGCGACCGTTGAGCCGGAGGCCGTAGAGGCTGTCGTCGAGCGGTTAGATCCGGGCGTGGCCGTAGAAGGGTCGGTGGTGACCGGAGTGAGTTCAGGAGACGCCGGGGATATTGATGCTGGAGAGCACCATCGCGCGACAGAGGAGGAGCCTCGCGCGATGGTTGATGCTGGAGGAGGCAGTGGCAGTGGAGGAGGAGATGACACTGTTGAGCCGTCCGGGTCCCCGCCGAGGGATTCGGCGAAGGGCAAAGGCGTCGTTGACGCGGAGAAGGAGACTACGATACCTCAGGTTGAGATCCGGGAGGAGGATGTGTTGTTTAGGCCGGAGTCGACCGCGGCCACGTCGTCGAGACACGTGCCGATCACTAGGCATGATGTTGCCGAGTACCTGACTGACGAGGCATTGGCGAGACTGTTAGAGGACAACCCCCTGGTTGGGGAATTGGTCCTAAAGGCCAGAGAGGACCGCGCTCGGGCCATCGAGGCGTCGGAGGCCGTTGAGAAGGCCGAGAGAGAGAGACTGGAGAGAGAGGAGCTTCTGAGAGACGCGGAGGCCGAGGAGAGAGCCAGAGCAGAGGCACAGGGGCCTAGGGTTACGGCCGTGGAGGAGGCGAAGAACACGAGTCGGCCGGGCTTTTCAGCGGAGGCATACGTGCTTCCCACGCCGCACCTCTTCGTTCCGTCGGGCGTTGCAGCCCGTATACCGTCGCGGAGAGACTACGACGACGAGTTGGTGTTGAGGGATCCCCGGGTCCATCTTGCGGCGACATGGATGGAGGTATATTCCCAGAAAACACCCTTTGTAACTTGATTTCAATATTCTTGCTTTGATAGTTCACATTCGATACTTGCTTAGAATATGCTTGAATTTTTAGAATTGCATGGATGATTTTCCAAACCAAAGCATGCTAAAGCCACGTATTTCTGTAGTAAAGGCCCAATGCGTAATAACTTGAACCAACCATCCGTCGTAAACTTCATTGATTACCTAGAACTTGAGAATGAACTTCCCATATACTGACGAACCATTTGCTGCTTGTCTTTGTATCTGAAACAGGCTGGAGCTGAACAGAGGGACCTTCGTGGCTTCGGGGGCGCGTGCATGTCCTTGCAGCTGTACGAGGGGTTGCCAGAGAGAGTGAGGCGGCTGGTAGACGAGGCGGGCTTTGGGGAGTTTGTGCGGACCTTGACCCCAGCGAGGATTGACCATGCCGTCCTCGTTGCACTTGCTGAGAGGTGGAGGGATACGACCAACACCTTCCACTTACCTCCTGGGGAGATGACAGTGACGCCTGCTGACTTTGCAGCGATCACCGGGCTGAGGGTCGGGGGTGAGCCCATCCCGTTTGACTCAGGGATCCAGGAGGATCGAGCTGCCCTGGAGTGGTTTCTGGGCAGAGTGCCCAAGGTAGAGGGGGGAATGGCAAGGTATGACCAGTTCAAGGGCTACCTGAAAAAGGAGGTGTCGAGTGACCGGGAGGCGGAGCAGATGGCCCGGGCGTTCCTGCTATACCTGTTTGGTGCCACATTGTACCCGAATAGGCGAAGCAACGTGCACCTGTCCTACCTGCCAGCGTTGAGGGACCTGAGGACAGCCTCGCGCTTTGACTGGGGTGGAGCAGCTCTCGGGACGGCCTACCTCTTTTTTGGTGACTCGTCGAGGACGGGAAAGAGCACAGCTGGCTACTGGAGGGTGTGGGAGGTACAGTTCTAACTCTTTTAAACACAATTTGATTATGCTCGTCCGTTGTTCAGTTCACTTGACTGCTTTGACTTTAGCTACTGTATGCCTATGCCTTGACTAAAGTTTGAACTTGTCTAAACATTGCAGCTTTGGGCTTACGAGGTCTTGCGGATGTACCCACCAGAGTGCAAGCATCCCGACTTGAGTGCCCTCCCTCGCGCGCTGAAGTGGAGCAAGGAGAGCATGGGAAGGAAGGAAGGGAGAGGCGGGCTCAACGCCTTCAGGCTATACTTGGACGAGCTCAGGGCCTCACAGGTATGAACACACAATCACAAGCATTAGACATGTATTCGTTTCACTGCTTTAATGCTGTCGCTGAACAATTGCTTGCATCGCCCGTTTGTATTGACTCGCAGGTCAATTGGGATCCCTGGAGAAGGGCGGGGCCAGAGCCAGAGTACCTGGCCAGGAGCAGAGCGGTCACGGCCAGCAGGGTGTTGTTGGAGTCTGCCTTTGGCTGGCAGTGGTACTTGGGAGACCGAGTGACGCGCCAGTCACTTGGTTATCCTGAGTTCTGGGTGCCAGGGCCGCTACCACCCCGAGTTTCACACACGGAAGAGTACACACGGGCCGAGCTGGAGAGGTACACGCGGCCGGATACTGATCTTGGGCAATACCTGCGCCCTGGTAGAGACTATGCAGTCTACCAGCGGGACTTCCTGGCGGGTCCATTGGGGGTCCGTGGCCGGAGAGAGGCACGAGGCCAGGCCGCAGGGGCTGCTGAGGAGAGGAGAGCAGCCGGAGAGGGGCGGAGAGGAGGTGAGAGCCGGGCCAGGCGAGCCCCGAGCGGACCAGCAGTTGGTGGACTCCCTACGCTGCTTTGGAGGATTCCTGTGGTTGACAGTCAGGGGAATCCTGCAGAGTTTCAGTTAGCGCCTGCGAGGACAGAGCCTGCTCCTGTGACTGTGTCGGTAAGAATCAGCTTCCCATATTACTTTTGAACTTTGAGTGCTTGAATTATCTGCTGAATAGTCTGATGAACTTGAATTGCATGCAGGTGCCAATTGAGTGGGTGAACGAAGCCGTTCGACGCATGCTAGCGTTGGAGAATGCAGTGAGGAAGGCAGCGAGTGGCACGCCATTGGAGTTGCAGTACCAGGTACCGACGTCACAGCCGACTCAGCCAGCCGTCGTTCAGAGGAGTCAGGTATGAAACGATACATTTCAGCTTTCGATACATTCCTGCTTTCGATACATTCCTGCTTTGATAGCTTGATAGATGTACCTGTTTTCAATACAGAAATACAACATGTGCAATAGATACTGATGCTTTGAAATGCAATGATAATGCAGGTGGAGGGGAAAAGGAACCCTAGGAGGAAGAGTGTGCGAGATCCGCCACCGAAGAAGGTGGTGGCACAGAAATCCGCGCCTCCGGTTACCGCCACGCGGCGACAGACGAGGGGTTTACAGACAGCGCGTGCACGCGAGGAGGAGGCCAAGCAGGCCGTGAGGCAAGCTGAGCTTCGGTACCAACTGAAGAGGCGCGAGAAGCCGACGCTTGAGAAGCCGGGTCCGTCTCGCAGGCTGAAGTTGATCATGAGTCCGACTTCCGAGGACGAGGAAGGAGAGGAAGAAGAAGGGGCAGAGGAAGAGGATGAGGAGCACTCGTCCACCAGCAGTGGCTCTGACGACTCCATTGACGATCCGAGGTATAGGGACGATCCTCGGGAGATGCACGGTACTTCAGACAGCGGTGACGGGTTTGAGGAGCGTTGATGAGGCCTCCGTTACCCTTTTTGCTTTTGATTTAGGGCCTGCGTGCCCAAGTAGATAGCCTTTTGATGGACAGACATTTCGAGAGCCTGCGTGCCTCTTTTTGATTGGTGGGCGCATGTGCCCTGTTTTGACTTGGTAGCTTTGATCGGCCGAGGGCCAGAGATACAGTAGTTCTCCTTTTACTTTTGAGATGGATAGATAATGGTTTAGTACATAAAAGTTGCATTTTAAAGCTTTATAGCTTCTCATTGTGCATAAGAATCAGCAAAACTCGCCACTAATACCAAACTTGCATTGATAACACGTCGAGACCTAACACAGACACGTATGAGTGTGTAACACAGCCTAGCTCTGAAAGAAAAAGGCGATATGCCCTAAGACACAATCAGGATACGAGGATACGGAAAATAATGAAATTTTGGGTATTGCACGCCAAAACTCCCAACGCCTTGAAAGGGACGAAAACGACACTTTCAAATGATAAATGGTGGCCAACGTGGCCTGCGCCAATTGACGAACTCGAACGAAACGCCTCAAAAATGGACTTAAACCGAAGAATGCTCGAAATAACGCAAAAATGGTATAAAACGTCGAAAGATGACTCGATTATGTCCCGGACTGAAACCGACACCTCCATACAGTCATTCAAGGCCTAGGCGACCTGTATGGCATGACCAAAATGGGCTAGAATCTCTGGGACAAGTTTTGAACTTTCGAAACCTTGGTTTGAACTTGAAATGGGCCCCCGAGTGTCCAAAAGCTTCGTTGAGGACGGCATTCGGGATCCGATGCTTGGATACAGTCACATAAGCCCATAATGACTTGCTGGAAACACCAAAAGTCCCAAAAGACCCCAGGAATGGAAAGTGACCAAAACAGATCAGTAGCTGCTGAAATCTGTCAAAACTGCAGATAGACCATCGCGCGATGGTATGTAACTACCGCGCGAGAGACATGTGTCGCGCGATGATATTTGAGTGTCGCGCGAGAGTCAACTCTTGCTGAGCAGCCTTTGTTTGACCAAATTATTGGCATGGAGCTGTTCATAACTTCCACGTCTTGAAAGTTGTTCTGGGCTTGCAGAAGGAAGGCTGTTCTGCCATGCAAGGTGGTAGGACACCTATGCCTTGGTCTCACCAACTCCTTGGCTATTTGAAGCAAGATTTTTAGACATAATGAATTACACACCCTTTTCTCAACTTAACTAAGATGGGAGATTCACTAATGGAAGCCCTTGATCCTTGGCTAATGAGGGAGGAAACCATAAATTGGGAAAGTCCCAGGTCTCGCTGTTTATTCTCAATCCGGGATCTCCGGTTTGCTCGACCATGCGTCGAACTCATTCAAGCCGCGTTGCCTTTCTGGGATCCTGTTGTGCACGTCTTCCGGTTCCGGGAAGATGAAATGTGCCCCACGATAGAAGAGTTTCAGGCATACGCCCCGGGGTTTGCCAATCTAGACATTCTTGCCGTGCCGCCCGTTCATGAGGACATGGGGCAAATTCTGCGGGAAAAACTCAATATTCCGGTGGCGGTGACAAACAGCATTATTCGAAACGGCGAGCTCAACATTCTCCGCCTGATCGAGCTGTACGGCCCGGAGGCCGGTCTAGGAGACTATGTCGGGGAATCTCAACGACGCTTCGTCCTGTCTATATGCGCACTGGCCGCGTATATGCTGGTTCCCGTTGATGGAGGGGTAAATCCCAAGTTGGTGAGCATTGCCTTGCAAATGGATAACGGGAGGAACATCATGCCCGTGGTCCTGGCGGAGACACTTCTGGGTTTGGACATGCTGAAACTTGGGCAAGCCGACTCTTTCAGCGGATGTCCCATCTTGCTCCAGGTAAATTTCCATTCGACATAATTTCTCGCATTTTCGATTTCAAACCAAGTGCTTGGGCTGTATTTGATTTCTGACTCGTCCTCTGTTCTCATGCAGCTTTGGCTGGCAGACAAAATCGGGGTCTTGGAAGAGCCACAGGCTGGCTTTGAAGAGTTTCCCAGATTGTTGGTCGCGAGGCCGATGATATTCCCTGACTTGCCGGTGGAGATATGGTTTGCCTACCTGAATGATCTGCATTCCGAAGACATAGTCTGGAGGTGCCTCTGGTTAAACCTTCCAGCGATGACGCTTAAATCAGTGGGATACAAGAGAGTGATACTTGCCGGCCAGACGAGCTTCACCTTTTACATTCCTGGGCGTACGCTCCGCCAGCTGGGAAGGAGCCAAGGATACAAGCGGTACGGAGCAGAAGACTTTGACATCCCCGTGTTTACTTCCTGGGATTTGCGCTGCCACAGAGACAACTGGGGCGATAGGACGTTGAAGGAATCAGTTCCAGATTTCAGAACGTGGCTGGAAAAGCGCTACGTAAGATGGCTCCGTGTTGAAGTTGAGGCGAGACTGAGGGGATATTTCTGAATCTCGTGGGAGAACAAATTGTAATTAGTAAGGCCAATAGGCTCCGCCTTTCAGTACTTGCTCTGTAAATTGTAAGCCACCTCGCCCGGCTTGACCGGTTAAATAAAAACCTTTGAATTATCCGGCGATTATTCCTTCGAGGGACCGACCTCGTTATTGAACGTGTAATTTGAACAAACAACGCTTCGACGTAGTCATAAACACCCATAATGACCTACTGGAAGCATCAGAATTTCAAAATCTGGCCCGGGTCAAAATCCGGAAAATATCCCCAAAAGGGCAGTAGCCTACCTTGCTGCGTTGAATTGAATTGAACACTCGCGCGAGCCTTAAAGACCATCGCGCGAATAAGAACAGTCGCGCGAGACTCCATGACTCTCGCGCGATGAAGAATCCCTGTTGCAGTAGCCAAGTTTGACTCATTCGGATAAAAGGAGGGTGGCAGGCTTTGTCAGCAGATCTGGGCGTGCAGGAGTTCCTGGCTTGTCCCAGAGATGTTCCCCTGATTTTTAGTGAGTAGAGGGACACCTTGCAAGGCCACCTCATTCAAAAGGAAATGTATTGCCTCCTTCCTTAGCTTATAAAGAGGGATGAACCCCTGAATGAAGGGTGTACCTCCGTGGGAAATCTCCAGCACTATTCCCCAAATGGCAAACCATCTCCCTACCTTTATCAGCTCGTGGCTCGAAGAATTTGTCGCGAGCGATTGGCTGTGCTTCCGCTCCCACGGGTTAGCGGCGTTTCGCTTCCTAAAAAGTGTAAGGCTCCGCCCCGAAATTCTGAGAGCAGCCCTGCAGTTTTGGGACCGGGACGTCCACGTGTTTCGGTTTGGGGACAACGAGTTGTGCCCGACTGTTGAAGAATTCCAAGCGTATCTCCAAGGCTTCGCTTCGAGTGTGATTGTCGTGCCACCTTATAGACAAAGCATGTCAAGGCTGTTGAAGACGCATCTAAACATTTCCCAAGGTGCAGCGGAGGGTCTGTTAATCGGCGGACAAATAAACATTGCGCGCCTAATGGAATGGTACGGGCCTGACGGCGATCCAGCGGATACGGTTCTGCAGTCTCGACGTCGATTCGCCATGTCAGTTGGCATACTGGCCGCGTACCTGCTGGTGTCTCCGTATGGACGGCCTGACTCCTCGTTAGTACACGTGGCCGCGGAGATGGGCGCTCGGAAGAACGTGGCGCCTTTGGTGCTTGCTGAGACACTCATTGGTTTGGATTTGATAGCCACAGGTCAGACAAACACATTCGGTGGCAGTCCAATCCTGTTACAGGTGAATTCTCACTCAGCTCACCTTTTTCCGGTTTTCGCACAGTCTGCTTTTACCTCGACTCTCGGCTAAGGCTGTATGGTAGTTTCTTACTGGTTTTCTTTCGCTCAGGCTTATGTGGCTCCTTACTTGTCTTTTCGCTCATGCAGTTGTGGCTATGTGACAAGCTCGGACTAATCTCCGCTCCTGAAGTGGATTGGCCCCGTCTGCCCGGGCGGGTGCATCAAAGGGGGATGCTGTATCCAGAAATGTCTGAGGAGGAATGGTACGCCTTCATGAGAGAGATGTCTCCGCGCGAGATCGTTTGGCGGCACAGGGCCTTGAACATCCCGGATATGGCTCTGCACTCTGCAGGTTTCGAGAGAATGGTGATTGCTGGGCTGTCTAGTTTCACGTTCTACATTCCAGGTCGTATCTTGCGGCAACTGGGCATGAGCCAAGGCTTCCATCGAGCTGGGATAGAAGACTTCCGCATTCCAGCTTTTACGTCCCAACATTTGGCAGGGTATGAACACAACTGGGGTTTGAGAGAACTCGGAGGAGCAGAAGACGACTTTAGCACGAGACTCAAACATCGCTATGTGGTATGGTTAAGAGCCGAGATCGAAAGCAGACAAAACGCAGACTGACTCCTGACACAAATCCAATGACCTAGAATAAGCTGTGAGCCCGTGAGGCCCTCTTAGCACTTCGTTCTGTTTTTGATGCTTTACTTTTTTTTCTTGGGGCTCTGCTCAGCCTATGTAAAAGAAGTAATAGTTTTGAATAAAGGTGAAAGATTAAGAATTTCCCCCTTTTGGGTCCAAACGTTGAACGCCACGTCGTTTAAATGTTGAGGCACACTCCGGAACGGAAAACCTGGATCGAGTTGATTGATCGTGACCGAATCTCACAGAGAGATTGCCTACGTATCCCAAGCTAGGGAATCAGGTCAAAACGTAGTTCAGGCCAAGGTTCGCTCGTGTGTTTTGGCTCTCCTTTTGCGCTCTAAATTTTGCCTAGGACTGCCCCTGCGGGTTTCCAGCCTAGCGAGCTTTTATTGAACACCTATTTATTTTTGCCTAAACTGCCCCCTTGGGTTTTCAGTCTAGCAGGCTTGCTCTAATTTTTGCTTGGGACCGCCCACCCTTGTGGTTTTCGGCCCAACGAGCTTCTCTCAAGGGTAGTAACGTTTAAGCTGATCCAGGTTGACCAGAGTGTTGAACTCGTTGCCGTCCAGATCAATGAGCTGAGCTGCTCCACCCGAGAGGATGGTCTTGATAATGTAAGGTCCCGCGCGCTTCGGGCGGAACTTGCCACGCAGATCGAAGATGGGAGCCCGGATTTCTTTTGTAACCATGTCCCCTTCAGCCAAGTCACGAGACTTCACTTTCTTATTGAATGCCCGAGCAATCCTGCGTTGATATCCCTGAACATGATACAAGGCACGGAGCCTTCTCTCGTCGAAGAGCATGAGTTCGACAAACCTCCCACTAAGCCATTCAGACTCCGTGAGTTCACATTCAGCCATGATCCTCAAAGTTGGTACTTCCAGCTCGATGGGAAGGACAGCTTCCATCCCGTAAACCAGAGAAAAAGGGGTGGCCCCCGTTGATGTTCGAATTGACGTGCGGTACCCCCAAAGAGCTAGAGGCAGCTGTTCGTGCCAGTCCCTGGCGGACTCCGCGGATTTCTTGATAATAGTCTCGATGTTCTTGTTGGCCGCTTCAACCGCCCCATTCGTCTGAGGGCGATAGACTGTTGAGTGATGAACCTGGATTTGGAATTCTTCGAAAAGCTCCAACACCCTGCCTTTGAAGTGGACCCCATTGTCAGAAACAAACGCCTGCGGAACCCCATATCGATAGATGATGTTCTTCCGGATAAACTGAGCAACCTGAACCGCTGTCAGGGTCTTGTAAGATTCAGCCTCGACCCACTTGGTGAAGTAATCTATTGCCACCAGAATGAATCGATGCCCGTTCGAAGCAGAAGGCTTGATCATGCCGATAACATCGATGCCCCAAACGGAGAACGGCCAAGGCGATGTCATGCCAAACAGTTTGGAAGGAGGGACGTGCATGAGATTGGCATGGATTTGACACCTATGGCAACGGCGTACATAATCCACACACTGGGACTCCATGGTAGACCAAAAGTATCCCTGTCGTAAGATTTTCCTAGCAAGCATGACCCCGCTCATGTGGGGGCCACAAATTCCTTCGTGAATTTCCTCCATGATTTTAATGGCCTCAGCGCCGTTGACACAGAGCTTATGCATTCCGCAGTGAGATCTCCGATACAGTCTCCCGCCGCAGATAATGTATTGAGCGGCCATTCTTCGGAGCGCCATCCGATCCTTTTTGGTGGCGTCGGCCGGAAACTGACCGCTTTCGACGAAGTTCCAGATATCGTGGTACCAAGGTAGGCCGTCATCGACATCATCGACGGTGTTGACATACTGATAAGCAGGCAAGTCCCGCTGTTCAATCAGAATAGGACGAAGCTTGATACCAACCGGAAGCTCGACCATGGAAGCCAGGGTCACTAAAGCGTCAGCGAACTGGTTCTTCATCCGAGGGATGTGCGTGAATGTGACTTTGTTGAAACGAGGAATGAGGTCCTCCAAGTCTTGGTGATAAGGCTTCAATCTGTCCTCCCGAACTTTCCAGTCTCCGTTGGCCTGAGAAACGACAAGGTTGGAGTCGCCAATAACTTCAAGCCTTTCAACACCGAGCGTAAGGGCTGCCTCCATGCCAACAATGCAGGCCTCATATTCAGCTTGGTTGTTCGTGACATCGAAATTGAGTTTGAATGCAAGCGGAATGTGAGCACCATCGGGGGTTATAAGCAAAACCCCAATCCCGTATCCCTTGCGATTGGCTGCCCCGTCAAAATAAAGAGTCCAGGAGTCTTCAACAACTGCCATCACTCCTTCATCAGGAAACGTAAAATCTGAGTCCTCTGGCCCCTCGACGGGATGATCAGCCAGAAATTCGGCGACTGCGCGCCCTTTGACGGATTTTCTTGTGACATATTCGAGGTCGAACTCTGCGAGCAATAGTAACCAACGTGCTAACTTACCAGTAAGCGCAGGTTTCTCAAACAGGTATTTGAGAGGATCCATTCGAGAAATCAACTTCACTGGGTGAGCCAGCATGTAGTGTCTTAATTTCTTGGATGCCCAAACAAGAGCCCAACACGTCTTTTCGAGAGCAGTGTAGCGCTCTTCAGCGCCAACCATCTTCTTGCTCAGGTAGTAAATGGCTTTCTCGACTCCTTTTCCTCCTTCTTGAGCCAGTAAACACCCCATAGAGGAAGGATTTACGGACAAGTAAAGTATCAAGGGTTTCCCCGGCACTGGCGGCATCAAAACCGGAGGGTTCTGCAGATAGGCTTGAATGGAGGTGAAGGCCGCCTGGCACTTGTCTGTCCAAACAAACGGAGTATTCTTCTTCAATAAACGAAACATCGGCTCGCAAGTTAGTGTCAACTTGGCGATGAATCTGCTGATGAATTGTACCTTTCCCAAAAAGCTTCGTACTCCCTTTTCAGAATCTGGTGGCTTCATCTCGAGGACTGCTTTGATTTTGGACGGGTCGACCTCAATTCCACGAGAAGTGATCATGAAACCGAGCATCTTACCAGCCGTAACCCCAAAGGTGCACTTCTGAGGATTTAGGCGCATGCGAAACTTTCGTAATCTCTCGAAGAACTTCCTAAGCACAGGAATGTGACCTTCTCGAGTTTTGGACTTGGCGATCATGTCATCGACGTAGACCTCGACTTCTTTGTGTATCATGTCATGTAGGATGGTGGTAGCAGCTCGCTGATAAGTGGGCCCAGCATTCTTTAACCCAAACGGCATGACCAGGTAGCAATAAGTCCCCCATTCAGTGATGAACGTGGTTTTCTCGCGGTCCTCGGGCGCCATGAGAATTTGATTGTAGCCAGAGAAGCCATCCATAAATGAGAGCAAAGCGTGCCCCGCAGTGTTGTCTACAAGCACATCGATGTGTGGCAAGGGGAAATCGTCTTTGGGGCTCGCTTTGTTCAAATCTCGAAAGTCAACGCAAACTCGGATTTGGCCATTCTTCTTAGGAACAGGAACGATGTTGGCAACCCACGTGGGATACTGAGAGACCATGAGAAAACCAGCGTCAATCTGCTTGGTAACCTCTTCCTTAATCTTCTGAACCCAATCTGGCCTCATCCGCCGGAGTTTCTGTTTCACAGGCTTGGCATTAGGAAATAAGGGAATGTGATGCTCCACGATCTCGGGATCGATTCCGGGCATATCTCGATGAGACCATGCAAAAACGTCACTGAACTCGGTGAGTAGCTCCTTGAAGTCGTGATGTTCCTCTGGGGAAAGTGTGGAGCCCACTTGAACCATTCGGGGATCATTTTCATCTTTCAAGTTTATAGAAACTATTTCTTCTTTTAATGGCTGAGCATGCCTTTCGTCTTCCCTTTCGATGAAGGCACGGATTTCCTTGGGAATGTCCCCATCGAAATCTATCCCCTCATCGTCAGGGTCGACACAGTTTATATAAAGATCATTGAAATAGTCAGAAGATGCTTCGTTCATTTCACAAGCCCCTGAAGGGTCACCAAGTACAAGAGAGTCGAACTCGAAATAAAAGCTATGACGTGGAGGGCCCAGAGGCACAAACTCCGACTCAGAGCTAGACTTAGAGGACGAGACAGACTCAGACTCAGACTCAGACTCAGACTCAGACATGTCGTCAATACAAGTCAGGTGTGGCCTGAAAATGCAATTATTTAAAGAGCCCTTGGCTTTCACAATGAGGGAGGTGGGGTCCTCGAGGGCGTCGGGCCCGAGCATGAGCACTTCGGCTTCGTCAGCTTCCCCAGCCAAACCCGCTTGGGAGAATTCCTGGAATAGCAGCTCCAGATTCCCCTGATCGATAAATCCCAGCCAGTCAGTCTTGGTCTTCAGCTGATTAAGCTTCCTCTTGAATTCCTCTTTCGCTGATTCATCATCACTGCTCGACCAGGTGTCATCAGCAAAAATCTCAAACCCAGGCAGCAGCTCCCCGGTCTCGGAATGAACGAAGGGCTCAGCTTGCCCAGTGTAAGCGGCATTTCCGATTTCACGCACGAACCTGGGACCGCTGCAGAGGGTCCGAGGTTTTCCCGTATATTTTCTCCGTTTGGCATCTTTGGCAGAGGCGATATACCCCAAACCAAAGCGGCCCTCGTTGAAAGGAAAAGTAGGGAACTCCGGGACCCCTTGACGGCGAGAGCCTAGACCAATGCCCGGAAAGTGAGACATCCTTCTCATAATGTCCAGCGCGACAGAGCTTATGAGGAAATTCCCGTCCACATTGATGGCCATTACTATGCCTGAAGTATCGAAAGAGAAACCCCCGAGATCGACGTCTTCTTCACCGTGTTGAATCCCCAAAACAGGAGTCCCGTCTTCCTTGAGCGGGCGGATGCCTGAATCCCCGCAGATGGTTAGAGTACCAGTGGGTAGTCCCAGAATGACCTTTTGGTGGAGGGTAGACGGCACAGCCATGATGTCAGACCGATGAAGCCATGGCCTGCCCAACAAAAGATTGAAAGTCGCGGGAATGTCCACGACATGGAATTCCACGTCCATCTCAAAACCCTCAGCATCGAGTTTGAGTTTCAAGATACCCTCGACCACACGACGGGTGCCGTCATATGCCTTGACAGCCAGATTGGAAGGTGTCAGATCCTTTTTGGTGAGCCCTAGACGATAAGCAACCCTCAGAGGGCAGACATTGATGGCGGAGCCGTTGTCAATAAGAACAGTCGGGACCCAGAGTCCTCGACACTTGACGGTGATGTGCAGAGGGCGATTGTGGTCGACTCCTTCAACTGGCAGATCCTTGTCCGTGAAGATCACCGTATGCTTGGAGGTTGGCGGGAGGATGAGAGATATCATTGCCTCTGGCGTAACGTCGGCCTGGACTTCAAGGCGGGACAGGGCGTGACACAGCCTCTGACGATGCTCCTTGGACAAACAGATTAGTCCCCAGATGGAAATAGCGGCAGGAATCCGCTCAAGCTGCCGTTGAACTAGATCAGGAACTGGATTGCCGGCTGATACCTCAAGAGGTGCAGACTTTGGGAAAGAAACAGGCTCATTCCTTTGATTAACGGGATTGGAGGAATTCCCGGCCTGCAGATTAGCAGGCTGAAAAACCCGACCACTCCTTGTAACATTGTGAACGTTTCCCAAAGAGGGCACGAGTTGAGGACTTTCCTTCGCATCCCAGAGATCAGCAGGGACATCTCCCAGTTTACGCTTCCCCTTGTCAGCGGTCAGTGTAGAGACGGGCACTTTCACGTCTAAACCCAAATCTTCAGCCAGATCCTTCATCAGTAAGGAATCCCAGAAGCCCAAGTCTTTCACAGCAGCGACTTCAGCAACAGGCTCTGGATTTGCAATAAAGGGGACGTCCCAGAGACCAGTGTCAGCTAGGGTACGATTGACAGCCCAGACCTCATTCCCGACTTGGACATCCACTATGTCGTTAACTTCCCACAGATTAGCAGGCGGAGCGCGGTCCGTGACCATGATACTACAGTCCCTATTGTTGGGGTAAGGCACCTGAGGGCGCGGATCTTCTTCATCGACGATGTAGGAACAAGGGTCATGGTCAGTGTCGGGGTTAGTATCACAAACCGAATCAAAGACTGAACCAAAGAGGGAAACATGGTCTCCCAATGCCCGTGGGTCATCCTGGACCAGCTCATCCTCTGCATAGTGAAGCATGTAGTCCGGTGTGGCATAGCCTTGCAGAGGGTTGGGGTCGACATCCATGGGAGCAAACCAGGTCGGCTCAGGGTCCCAGTAATATTCCGCTTCGGGAACTGGAGGTTCGATCGGGTTGAATAGCATGTTTAAGGAAAAACCGTCCAACGGGTCAAGCAAAGCCGCTTCATAGCCGGCCAACCAGCCATCATACCAGGCTTGATCGAAGGGGACATTTCCGGTCTGTGGAGGAATCCCGTCCATTCCAAGGGTAGACCACTCATTGAGGAGAGGAGCGGCATAGTCCCAATGGTCTGCTATGGCCCAGCCAGTGGCTTGCATGTTATTATCTGAGGGAGGCACCCAAGGCTGATAAGGGTCAGGAAATGGGCCAGCGATGGTTGCATACGGGCTGTCAAGCGACGAGGCTGAGTTGATTTGCACAGCAGGGATTGACTGATGGAAAAGGGAGCTGACAGATTCCTCGGAGACAGGTGAAGCAGCTTGCAAAAGTTCCGAAGGCGCATCCGTGTCAACAACTTGGCCTTCAATCAGTTGTATATAAGAAACTTCGGAGGATGGTTCGAGCGGGAAAGGCACGACGGGCCTGGGTCGATCGGTTGAGGCTATATAGTCAGTGGGGTTAAATATGGCGGAGCTAGGGTTGATATAAGTGGAGCTGAGAGATATCTGGCTGATGTGGGGTACAGCGTTATGCTTAGGGAGGGAGTTGGCAATGACATTGGGTTTCTGAGGTGGCGGAGGAGTCTCCAGCGTGCCATCGTCGATAAGGTCCTGGATCGCATGACGGAGGCGGAAGCAGGAGTCAGTGAGATGACCCGCTCCTTGATGGTAAGCACAGTAAAGGTTGGCTTTGAAGCCAGGTGAAGGGTTCTTGGGTAAAGGGGTTGGATCTAGGGGCTTCAGATGTCCTGACTTGACCAACTTCTCCAAGACCGAGGACAGAGGTGCCTCGATGGCGGAGAAGCTGCGAGGTTGGTTCCGGGGTCGGTTATTCTGTGGATTTTGAACTTGGTTGACATCCACGACATGGTTAGCAGCGCCGGAGGAAGCGGCATTAGTGCCAGCAGTGGCCGTGCTGGAGTGAGTCCCTGTTCCGAACAGCGCATTAGTGTTTCCAGAATACGCCCGCGGTTTTGATTTTGGGGCGTGCGAGGATTCGCCTTTGGATAGAATTCCATTCTGCAAAGCATCTTCGATGGCCAGGCCAGAGTCGAAGAAGGTTTCAAAGTTAGCGGAGGCCTGAGCTAGAACCAAGTGCCTGGCGTAGTCTGGTTGAAGGTTGCGGGAAATGATACGGAGCTGGTCCTTCTCGCTCGGGCGATCAGTCATCTGTGCAGCCTTAGCTCTCCACCTTTTGACAAAGTCCGCGAAGGTCTCCTTAGCCTCCATCTTGGTGGATTCGAGTTCCCGAGTAGTCATTTTTAGCTGGGAGTTGTAATTGTACTGCGAAATGAACGCAGTCCCAATGTCTTCCCAAGTCCTCCTTTTGGCAATGTCGAGTGACAAGAACCAATGGAAAGCAGGGCCCGAGAGGGTCTGAGGAAAGAGCTGTGACATGGCCTCCGGCTCAACAGAAAGAAGCTTCATGGCGGCATGGTAGCTGTAGAGATGAGTCCTGGGGTCGCCGCTTCCATCGAATTTAGCTAAGTCCGGCATTTTGAACTTCTCGGGAAGCTTGGCGTTGGGATACAGGCAAAGGCGATCCAGGTCGATCCCTCCGGCACTGATTTTTTCTGTTTTAGCAATGGATTCCTCCAGTTTGGCCATCTTGGCCATGAGTGTGACCATTTCCGGACTCGGAGTTGGTCCTTCTGGGTTTGGAGGCAATCTGTTGCCTGCGTGGTTTGCAGCGGGCCTGCGAGCTTCCCTTGGGTTCATCACTATGAGACGTCCTGCGTGAAGCGGGTCCGGAACCAAGATAGGCTGCTCCTGGTCAGACTCATCGTCCCCACCTTCTTCCTCGAGAGGGGGCGGAAGGCGAGTGTGGATGAGGTCATTCAGGCGAGCGATGTTAGTGTCGGTCTGAGCTGCCCTCTGCTGCATAGCGGTGATGCTGTCTTGGAGGTTCATGAGCATGGCTTCCAAGGTAAGGGGTTCTGGTTGTGGCTGTTCCATCGTGACAAGTGTTTCAGAGCTGCTTGAGGCGGATACCGGGGTAGTCGGACGTCCTTCCTGTGAAGCCTGTGGTGAACCTGATTGAGAACCTGACTGAGATTCTGAGTGCTGTGCTGCTGGAGGTGAGCGCGGAGAGTCTTCCGTGACGACTGACTGGGACCGTAACCTGACAAGCCTTTGAACCGGACTCAGGTGCAGACGTTCCCAAGCGGGTTTGACAACTGGCCTCGATACTTTCCTTGGCGGTGCAATGATTCAGATCTTTGCTTGCAAGGGAAAAGGAGGTTTAATAAGGGTCCTGTCGCGACTTTAATCTAAATAAAAGACTAAAGCGGATGCAGCCAATGTCGAGAGTGTCACCCTAGACTCTAGAACCGGAAGACAAGTCTGTCTGACGACGCTTCGGACATTGCTTTTAGGCCCTCAGAATTCTTTTTTGAAGATGTATCCTTGTTTGGAACGAGTGGTCCTAAAGGATGTCAAAAGGAGTCTAAACCTTTGTCCGTTTTGATGTTCGGGGTTTCAAATTTTTGAAGCCAGAACGACTCGGTGTGAATATCATGATGCCATAACCAGGTTGGCGTAAGCAGCACTGTGCTATTAGCCGGGCGGCGTAAGTGACGAGGCACTTGTTACCTTTTGGTGTAAACATCATGGTATTTTACTCCGTGGTCCTTCGTTTTTTGTTTGAAACCCTAAACAGGTATACGGGCAAAGGTGCAGAAAAGCTTCTGATTTCCAAAAGTCCCGCTGTAAAAGGACTTAAAAGATGATGACGCGCACCATTGAGGCACACGACTCCTCATCGGGCCACGGCAATGTCCTACTAAGTCTGAAGACAGACTTGGAACAGATTGAGAACCTAGGAGCCATCCTAGATATGCTTCTACGCTGAATGAGATGTATGTACAGTTCATGCGATAAGGAAAGCAATAACACGTAGGCATTTAGAGGGTTAGATGCAAGTAGATCTTAACCTGTGGGTACCTGTCTTAATTGGGAGAGTTCTAATGCTTTGTATATGCTAAAGGCTGGTTTTGGTTTGTAACGGGTTCCTTGGACTAGGGCCACAGATATACCTCCCGTTACCCGCGTTTTTCGCAGAATAACAGTCGAACGGTAGCATGACCCATCATCGTCGAAGGTTGTCGGTCATTCGGGGTCCCCGGGCTCCGGTAAACCGTGCCGGATTGCCAAAACGATCCAACGAGGCTTATCCCACATCGATGCAAATGAGATGCTAAAATTTTGTTAAAAGTGGAAGAATCACAGAGTCGTAAAAGCGCCTTTTCAAATTTGGCTCACTTTATTTAGTCCATCTTTAGAAGAAACTACGCAAGTGAACAATCGAAAAAGCCCCAGATTAGAATGGCCGGACACGAGGTCCTGTTAAATCACCGTTCCAACCTTCGGCAGCGCGAAGCTCACCGTTTTGCCAAGCTTTTAAGGGATTGTTCCCAAGCGTATTAAATCCTAAGTGTGAATTAATATTGGTTCGATTGTTCCCCAGCAGAGTCGCCACTGTGGGCAGCATGCCCTCGGTGAGAAAGGATTTCGTTCCTTTTCGCCGTTGCGGCCCTTTTTTGATAATCGAGGGAGCGCGAGCGCCGGTGGCGTGCGCTCAAAAATACAGAGTCGCCACTTGAGTTTTGAAGGTCCGACACTCAAGGAACCGTATTTCGAAGCACCTGCTGCGCTGTTTGATTTTGAAAGGTGAAGGAAACCAGTCCGTCATAACCATATCTGGGTTCGGGAGCCAGGTTACGAGAGGGGAAGGGTTTTATGGCACCCCTCTCGCCCAATCCGGAGATCGGTCTCTACTTAGGCGTTTTTATGAAAACAATTGTGATTCTTCCTCTTTTAATTGATTTTAGCCAATTAGGGCGGGGGAACAGTTAATCGGGGATTAAAACTGTAGCACTTTGCAAGATGTGATCAAATAATGGCATGGATGGATAGTATTGACGAATAATAAGTGGAATGACCTTGAGATAGCGATCAGATGCCAAAACCAGGCTCGGGGCAGATTTGTCTTGCACGATGACCAACTTGCATGCCTGGACAGATCTGCATGCAAGTCAACCATCGCGCGAGACACACTGACTCTCGCGCGAGTATGTCATCTCACCACAGCCCCTGAATCATTCCCTTCTGGGCTCTGGAAGGACCAGTGCACACCCAGGAAGCAAACCAAGCAGTTTATGGGAAGGCTGAAAATACTAATTATTACACCATACTCCAAACAGGAGCCAAATGAGATAAAATACAACCCCTAAACAGTGGGGGTATCAAAACAGAGGCCAAGGGCCTAGTTGCCCATGCAAGGGCCACCCATGGAAATCAGAGAACTGTCGCGCGACAGAGCTTGAATCTCGCGCGACACTCCTGACTGGACTTCCAGGAATTGCTTTGCATGTTTGGGTCCTGAAACAGGTTCAGGGGATCCCAAAGGCATTCCTAACTATTTAAAGCAAATAAACAAGCTACTGTATTTTGTTTTGCATGCATAACAGTGATCTAAAAAATCAAAATAAGATGCAACAAACATAAACATGCTGTAAAACAGAAAAGGGCTAGCTTCCCTTCCCCACGAGGTCCATTCTCTTGCTGACACAAGTGTCGCGCGAGTAAAGGGGACCATCGCGCGAGGGTGTGGCTGCCACGATTTCTTGTAACTTTGCTGGCTTTAGGACCAGGGCATGGTATTGATTACCAGCCTTGGCCCTGTCAGCCCCCCTCAGGGACCAAAACAGAAACAGCTTAAGTGTTATACCTTTGCTTGGAAAGGGTTTGGAAATGGATTGGATTGATTGGTGTGGCCTTGCAACCAAGTGTGTACGAACACACTAAGTTCAGAAGATTAGGAGGTGGCTTGGGGTTAGTGAACTTTGTGCTAGCTAGTGTAGGATTTGTGAAGGGAGTAATGAAACCCTTAAGCAATTTTTTTGGAACCCTTAACATGGAAGACCAATGGGGGTATTTATAGGGGGAGAGCAAGGCTTGGTTAGGGGCCAAACAAACCCTTAGGACCAGCCACTAAGGCTGGTCACAACTTGGTTGTAAAGCTAGCCAACAAGGTGAGAGAGTGGGTGGGAGTTTGCATGGGGCTAGGACCTGCCAGCACGTCGTTCAGCTGAGGAGAACGGGGTTCCAGCCCATGGGAACCCATGTGCCAAGCAATCATCACCAGTCCAGCTGGATTCTGTGAAAGGGACAGGTAGGAACCATCGCGCGAGGGTCCATGAGTGTCGCGCGAGGGTCAAACAGTCAACAGTTTGACTTTGACTACACGTGGCAGGCTGAGTATCGCGCGAGGGGAAAGAAGACTCGCGCGAGGGTCAACTCTGGTCTTAGGGTTTGACTGAAGGTTCAGAAGGGTTTGAAAGGTTCAAGCGAGGTTCCTAAATGCTCCAAGCCTAATCCAATTCCAATCCAAGCTCTGTTTGATCCGATTTCATCATCGGGGAAACAAGAAAATCGTAAAAATAAGTAAAACGATTGGGAGACCCAGATTGGGGTGTCTACAAACCCGCTGGGGTTTTATGAAATGAATGACCCTGCTTCTGACTACTTTGCTGATTTCTATATAAATTGTGTCGACCCCGATGATGAAGGAACAGACTTCGATGGGAACATCCCCGCTGAGTTGCGTTCCCTCATCGAAAGGGAAGACGAAAGGCATGCTCAGCCTCTAAAAGAAGAAGTAATTTCCATAAATTTGAAAGATGAGGGTGACCCCCGAATGATGCAAATTGGCTCAACTCTGTCCCCCGAGGATCATGCTGCGCTGATTGATCTGCTCAAGGAATACTTCGAGGTTTTCGCATGGTCTCACAAAGACATGCCCGGTATCGATCCTGAAATTGTGCAGCACCGTATTCCGTTGGCTCCAGGGGCCATTCCAGTCAAACAGAAGCTCCGCCGGATGAGGCCGGATTGGGTCGAGAAGATCAAGGAGGAAGTCACCAAACAGATCGACGCTGGGTTCTTAAGGGTTGCCGAGTATCCAAAATGGGTGGCTAACATCGTGCCAGTTCCTAAGAAAGATGGGAGAATCCGAGTCTGCGTCGACTTTAGGGACTTGAACAAAGCAAGCCCCAAAGATAGTTTTCCCTTCCGTCACATTGATGTGCTTGTGGACAACACGGCGGGGCATGCTTTGCTCTCTTTTGTCGACGGATTCTCAGGATACAACCAGATCTTTGTGGCGCCAGAAGATCAAGAGAAGACGACCTTTGTCACCGAGTGGGGTACTTACTGCTATGTGATGATGCCGTTTGGGTTGAAGAACGCCAGTTGCACCTTCCAGCGGGCCCAGACCACTTTGTTACGCGATCTGATCCACAAGACGGTTGAGGTCTACGTCGACGACATGATTGTCAAGGCAAAGGAAAAGGAGGATTTCATCCCAGCACTCAGGCAGTTTCTCGAAAGGCTCCGCAAATACAACGTGCGTCTTAATCCACAGAAGTGCACATTTGGGGTCACAGCAGGCAAAATGTTGGGGTTCCTGATCACCGCAAGAGGAATTGAGGTCGATCCCTCTAAGATTACAGCAATTCTCGAGATGGAACCGCCACAATCGGAAAAGGGAGTGCGAAGCTTTCTGGGTAAGGTTCAGTTCATCAGTCGATTCATTGCCAAGCTAACACTGACCTGCGAACCGCTGTTCCGTTTGCTCAAGAAGGACGTTCGCTTCGAATGGACGGAGAAGTGCCAAGCTGCTTTCGAATCTATCAAGGCGTATCTGAGGAATCCGCCTGTCTTGATGCCGCCTACACCTGGTCGGCCCCTGATCCTGTACTTATCCGTTACTCCGACGTCCATGGGATGCTTGTTGGCGCAAGAAGGAGATAAAGGAGTCGAGAAAGCCATCTACTATCTGAGCAAGAAGATGGTGGGGAGTGAGGAACGTTACACCCCTCTAGAAAAGACGTGTTGGGCGCTAGTTTGGGCTACCAAAAAGCTTAGACACTACATGCTAGCCTATTCGGTGAAGCTGATTTCTCGGATGGATCCTATCAAGTATCTGTTCGAGAAGCCGGCGCTCACCCATAAGCTAGCACGTTGGTTGCTTCTGCTGGCTGAGTTCGATCTCCAATATGTCACGAGGAAATCAGTGAAGGGCCGTGCCGTGGCAGAATTCCTGGCCGACCACCCGATCGATGGACCTGAGGACGTGGACTTCAATTTCCCGGACGAGGATGTGTTAACAATTGTCGAAGAAGTGTGGACACTCTATTTTGATGGGGCTGCTAATCAAAGAGGTTTCGGAGTTGGGATATTGCTCATTACGCCCGCTGGGGCTCATATCCCGTTTGCTTTCAAGTTGAACTTCGACGTCACCAACAATCAAGCTGAGTACGAGGCCTGCATCGTTGGAATGGAAGCTGTTATTGCACTCGGAGTCGAGAAGCTGGAGATAATTGGGGATTTGAACCTAGTAATCTCTCAGGCTAATGGGGACTGGAAGGTCCGTGAGGAAAAGCTGAAGCCTTATCACCAAGATTTGGAAGAACTGATTCCTCGCTTCAATAAGGTGACTTTCACCCATATTCCACGCTTGAAGAATCAGTTCGCCGATGCTTTTGCGACTTTTGCTTCAATGATCGAACTTCCAGTAGGAGTCAGGATGCGACCGATTGTGATTGAACAGAGGGACTTGCCCGCTTATGAATATGTCAACGCCATTGATGATGTCGATGATGGCCTACCCTGGTACCATGATATCTGGAACTTTATCGAACGAGGAGAGTTCCCCGCTGGAGCTTCAAGGAAGGATCGGGTTGCTCTGCAAAGGCTGGCTGCTCAGTACATCATTTGTGGAGGGAAACTATATCGAAGGTCTCACTGCGGAATGCACAAGCTGTGTGTCAACGGGGCCGAAGCAACAAGGATAATGGAAGAGATTCACGAAGGGGTCTGCGGTCCCCACATGAGCGGTGTTATGCTTGCTAGGAAGATCCTCAGGCAATGTTACTACTGGTCAACGATGGAGTCTAAGTGCATCGACTACGTACGGCGCTGTTTCAAATGTCAAATCCATGCCAACCTGCAGCATGTCCCACCCTCTAAGTTATATGGCATGACCTCGCCGTGGCCGTTCTCCGTGTGGGGAATTGACGTTATTGGGATGATCACGCCTCCTGCTTCAAATGATCACAGGTTCATACTAGTGGCGATAGATTACTTCACCAAATGGGTCGAGGCCGAATCTTACAAGACTCTGACAACAGTTCAAGTGGCCCAGTTCATCCGAAAGAACATCATTTACCGGTATGGCGTTCCTCAGGCGTTCGTCTCAGACAATGGGAGTCATTTCAAAGGAAGGGTCCTAGACCTTTTCGAGGAATTCGGCATCGATATCCACCGATTGACAACCTATCGTCCACAAACAAATGGAGCAGTCGAGGCCGCTAACAAGAACATCGAGGTGATCATCAAAAAGACTATCGAGTCCGCAAGGAATTGGCACGAGCAGCTGCCTCTGGCGCTATGGGGATACAGGACGTCGATTCGAACTTCAACCGGTGCAACTCCTTTCTCTTTGGTCTATGGAATGGAAGCAGTACTTCCTATCGAGCTTGAGGTTCCCTCTTTGAGGATCATGGTTGAGAGCGGCCTGGAAGAATCTGATTGGCTCAGCGGGAGGTTTATCGAACTGATGCTATTTGATGAAAGGAGACTCCGAGCTCTATATCATGTTCAAGGTTACCAGCGTCGAATCGCCCGGGCATTTGACAAAAAGGTGAAGTCCAGGGGCTTAGTCGAAGGGGACATGGTCACGAAGGAAATACGGGCTCCGGTGTTTGATGTTCGTGGGAAGTTTCGGCCAAAGCGATCCGGACCGTTCATTATCAAGACCATCCTATCTGGGGGTGCTGCTCAACTCATCGATCTCGACGGCAATGAATTCAGCACTTTGGTTAACCTGGATCAACTCAAGCGTTTCTATCCCTGAGAGATGCTCGTTGGGCCGAAAACCACAAGGGTGGGCGGTTCCAAGCAAAAGTTAGAGCAGCCTGCTAGACCGAAAACCTGTGAAGGCGGTCTAGGTAAAAATAAATAGGCAAAAGTTGAAAGCTCGCTAGGCCGAAAACCTGTGAAGGCGGCACTAGGCAAAAGTTAGAGCGTAAAAGGAGAGGTAAAATACACGAGTGAACCTTGGCCTGAACTACGTTCTGACCTGATTCCTTGAAAAGGGATACGTAGGCAGTCTCGCCTTGAGACCCGGTCATATTCTATCAAAGTCGATCCATGGTTTAAATGTTCCGGTGCCGTAGCATGGTCCGAGTGAAGTCAAGGGACAAGTCAAAGCTTCATCGAGAAATCTGAAGGGGGAAACCCTCCATCTTTCAACTTTATTATACAAATCATAACTTCTAGTACAAGGGTTGAGCATGAAAACCTTAAAAAAAACAATGAAGCATGAAAAACAGAACGAAATGCTTGAGAAGCCTAACGGCTCACAGTTTATTCTAAACTACAGCAAAGTGGTCCGGAGTCAGTCGATGTTTTCTCTTGCTGCAACATCTGCTCTTAACCATTGTTGATAAACGTTCTGAAGTCTTAGAGTGAAATCCGGAGACTCCGCCTGCAGGGCCCTGTCCGCCCAACGCCTGTTATATCCATGGAGCGTCTGAGCATTGAAATTGGGGACTAGGAAATCCCCGGCAGTGATATGAACATTCCCCTGAGGGATGCCCAGTTGACGAAGGACGCGGCCCGGGATGTAGAAGGTGAACCGCGTCAACCCTGCAATCACAACCCTGTCGAAACCATCTGAGTAAACCACCATTTCCTCCAGCTCCAGCCACGGGCACCTCCAGACGATCTCATCGGGTTGTAGCTCCCGCATAAAAGCGAACCATTCCCCCTCATTCATCTCAGGGTACCTCATCTCCCTTTGATGAATCCTCTTCGGAAAAAGGTGTCAGCCGTCCTCCGGAGGGTGCAACAGGTTCAACTTGTCACATAGCCACAGCTGCATGAGCGAAAAGACAAGTAAGAAACCAGATAAAGCCGAGCGAAAAGACAAGTAAGGAGCCAGCAAATAGCCTAAGCCGAGTGTCGAGGTAAAATGAGAAAGTGCGAAAAACCGGAAAAAGGTGAGCTGAGTGAGATTACCTGTAGGAGAAGCGGACTGCCGCTGAAGGTGCGTGTCACCCCAGTATACACCAAATCCAAGCCTTGAAGCGTTTCGGCAAGTACCAGAGGGATCACGTTTTGCCGGTCCGCGCCTCCCATCTGGAGAGCAACGCTTACAAGCAGGGGACTCACCCGCCCGTCAACAGGGATAAGCAAGTAGCCGGCCAAGAGGCAGATCACCAGGGCCAGGCGGCGCCGTGCCTGCCAGGCAGTGTCACTCAAATCACCCTCCGGGCTGTACCGCTCGATCAACTGCAGAATGTGGATTGCGCCACCCTCCAGCATAGAACGGGCCAGGCCCCCGGGAATATCGAGCGCAGTGGCCAGCAGTCTAGGCATGCTCACTTGGTAAGGAGGGACGACAAGTGTGGGAGACGAGTACGTCCGGAGGTACGCTTGAAATTCCTCGACCGTTGGACATATTTCATCGTCCCCGAAGCGGAAGACGTGGACGTCCGGATCCCAAAACCGGAGCGCGGCTCTTAAAAGTGCTGGGCGGATCGGCACGTGCCGGAGGTATTGGAACGAAGACAGGCCGTGATATTGGAAATTGAGCCAGTCAACGCTTATCATTTCCGTTAACCAGGGCCTCATCAAGGTTGGAATGGGGTTCTCCATTTTGGGACAGTGCTATAGTTGGTTGAATATGGGAGAGGGACGTATCAGTGGACTTTGCTGAGCTTGCAACTCCCAGTTAAATACCAACCTACGAATCTAACTTCCTGTTCCATGTTTAAAACCAAGGACTACATGCCAAAGGCCTTACACTAAGGTACTCTGCCCTCTCTGAAGTCCAGAAACCGTGTGCAAACCGCGTAGGGGTAGAGACAAGAAGCCCCAGGAAAAAGGACAGGCGGTCAGACAAGTGGCTCTGTGTCACACTTTTGTGGCGTGCGCCACAAATGAACCGGCGTGCGCAGGAAATCCACATTACTAGCGTACGAAGCACAACTACTGGCGCACGCCAGTCAGGCCTGCACCAGATCCCAGTTCACAGCAGCAACTGTCATCAAGCCTCCAATTTTGATTCCGGGGCTTGTTTGGCAAATTTGTCGATACACACAAGTCTTAAATAATGTTTGGGACTGTAAGGAGGCATCGGCTCGGAAACGTCGCGCTTAACGAAGAATTCGGACCTCTGGCGGCTCGTATCCTCCAAAATTTAGGATACGGAGACTCAAAGTTCGTGCCGAGGGTTCCGTGCCAAGTTTTCTTATACCGTACGCGTCATATAGGCCTTATGTGACTGTACGGGGGTGTCGGTTTCAGTCCGGGACTATATCGAGTCATCTTTGGCGTCTTATGTCCATTTTGTGACATTTTTGGGCATTTTGCGACTTATTTCTCATTTTGATTCGTTTTTCCCGAGTCTCTCCACTCGTACAAGTCTTTGTACACATCTACGGTCTCACGAAAGTGTCAGTTTCCCTTTCAGAGGAGGATTGGGCGTTTCGGCCCGCCAATGCCAAAACGTCCGTATCCTCCGCGTGTCTTAAGGATACGCGACGTATCCTGGGGCTTTCCTCCCACTTTTATTCGAGCTAGATCAGTTCTACACGTGTCCTAGCGCTTGTCGATCGATTCAGGGCGTTTGTCAATGCATGTCAGATGTTAGTGGTTGTTTCGTTCGCTTCCATTATCAATACCATCAATATAGAAGTCGAATGAACAGAAAATGCAATTATTATACTATCCAAAGCTTGTATCTCTAGAAATAAAAGGTGGAAATGTATGAAACGGCACAACGGCCCGAGTGTAGACACCTCCCAAGCGGGGCATCGCCATACAGATTGATCACGTTGTGTTTGCTCGATTGGTTGCTCACTTCATAAACCAAAATCATGGACATTCCCATGGCTAGGAACATCGCCACATGATAACGGTTATCATCAAATAGAGTCGCCACCCAGTTTATTAAAACTGGGAAAATAGATAGAGATTCTGGATTCGGGAGCCAAAAGTACAGTAAGGGGAAGGTGTTAGGCACCCCTCTCTGCCCAGTCGTGAGACTGGCCCATAATCGTTCAACATAAGACGTGTAGATGCTTTGTCTAATTCTAACACATAGTCTGTTTAATTATTCCTTTAAACAGTAAGCAAAGTGAGCCAGTGCGATAATTGAAGCATGCATCAGAAAGCAGAGAAACAAACAAAATGTCCCAGGGAGATAGATCTCGCGGCCGGTGAATAGATGTCACGGCCGAGAGATCCTCCTGGTTTGATGTACCGGCCGAGGGATCGAAGCCCCGGTCGGTGTTCTTCCTCACACCAGACAGAAAGATTAATAGTTAATCAAAATGCTACGATTAGCGAGAAGAAACAGTAAATAAGACAAACCAGAGGCCGTTGGGCCTCACCACCTTGATCCCTCAGTTGCTTGATTGCTTTGGATTGGGTGTGATTGATTGATTGCTTGATCGAGAACCCTAGAGCTAGGGTTTGAACTTCGGGGTTTGATCGCCGGATTGACGGCTGCCTTCGGAAGGTTAGGGCTTTTGAAGTATGGGATTGAGAGAGTATTTGTGCAGAGCTTCGAGGTTTGATTGAGTGTGTGGGTATCTCAATTTCTGTGTGTTAATTTCGGAACCCAAAGGCCCCTTTATATAGGCATAGGGATGACTCACTCCGGCCAATCAAATCACGAGATGACAATTGCAATTGCAATGCATCTCAAACTCTACGTCGTGATCTCCGAACGTAGCCCGAACGCATCGGAAGGGTAGTGTAGTTGGATCAAACCAAATGTCTGACAGAACATTCCAGAGTCTGGAAAAAGGTCTATCTGGCGGCCGAGCAAAGGATGTCACGGCCGTGGAATGGATGTCTCGGCCGAAGGATAGATCTTGCGGCCGAGGGATTGATCTCTCAGGGAGATTTTGCTGGCAACAGGTTGCTCGGGCGAGGGATTGATGTTATGGCCGTTATATCGATGTCACGGCCGTCAGATGGATTCTCCTAGGCTTCTGTATTTCTGTCTGAAAGGCTGTATGGCTTTGAATTGGGTCCTCTAAATGGTCAAAGTTCTCACCGAAAGTCCTAAGGTCCTCAAAGAAGCAATCATCAATCATTGTATCCATTTCATCATCGGGATTGCCCCAAGGTGGGACTTGAAATAATCGTTAGGCCAAATTGGGGTGTCTACACCGAGCAAAACAAGCAAAATCCTGTACTGGGCAAACATTCGCCCGTGAATCAGAAGGCACGCAGGCCCTATCTCAAGAATCAAATCAAAATCAAGTACCAACAGTATCAAAGGCAAAAGACAGTAAAGTGCCTGAGGCTCAGTGGTAGCCCTCACTCGCTGAAAAGCTCGTCGGTGTCGTCGCTATCGCTCTCCTCTCCTGTAGCCAAGTCTCTCTGAGTAGCTCGGAACCTGGGGTCGCTGGCAGAGTCAGAGCCACTGCTGAGGGACACAGACTCCTCGTCCTCGTCCTCCTCATCCTCTCTCCTCTTCTTCTTCGCGGGCCCCTCCGCTGGCTTCTTCTGAGCAGCCCTCTTCCGCAGCTCTCTCTGAGGCGGTGGTGACCCTCTGTCAGGAGCAATCACCACCCCTCTGGCCTCGGGCCGCGTGGTCCTCGCCGGTCGCTGGACCACGGCAGGAGCCTTCCCCTTGCCCTTCTGAGGGGCTGGCCTCGCTGTCTGCCGCCTAAAAGCCGCCCTAGCGTGTCCCTGCGTTGTCATTCAATTCAAATCATTATTGTGCATAGTGTATATAAATGCTGAAACAGGAATCAAGAGCAGGTACTTCTAAACATGCATTGTAACAGACATGCACAGCTATTCTAAGTATCGAATTCGGAATTCTGGGTTTATACCTGAGACTGCGTAGTAGGCGCTGGAGTTGCCGGCGGGTAGTGCAACTGCAAGGGAGTACCACTGGCTATTTGGTGGAACTTCTTCTCCATGGCAAGCATCAAGCGCATGGACTCCCTAGCCCACTCAAGCGGCACCTGAATTACAGTATCAGAAATCAAAGGCAGTTCAAGTACGGTGCAAACATGGTACAGGAAGTGAATAAAGCTGAAAGTACATCATACCGGTCCTGTGACCTCTGCTGGCTCAGTCCTGGCAGGCTCGAAGCGAACCTCTGCGGCCTCCCCTTGAAGGTCACGCACCGTCAGCGTCCAAGAAAGCTGAGTGAGCCCGGTCGACTCCGCAAACTCACTCCTCTCCCTGGAACGGCCCGACCTACTCCGCCGTCCTGACCTCTCCTCACCGGCAGCCAAGACCTCTGCCCGCACTGCCCTGTGCTCCATCACACCAAGCGCCCCAGCCAAGTATCGCCTCTGGTAGACGGCGTAGTCTCGCCCCCGCCTCAGAAAGGTGGGCACAGCAACAGGGACAGTGAACCTCCTCAGCTCTCTCAGCGTGTACCGCCCAGTGTGCGAGGCACGAAGCGGAAGTGGTCCCAGAACAACGAACTCGGGCAAGTCAAGCGACTGTCGTGTCACTCGGTCGCCCAAGTACCACTGCCACTCGAAAGCCGACTCCAGCAGCACCCGGCTCGCTGTCACCACCCTACTCCTCGCCAGGTACTCAGGCTCAGGCCCTGTAAACCTCCACGGGTCCCACGCCACCTGTAAAACAATCAAGGGCATCAGCGACAGCATTAAAGCAATTCAAAGGCACAAACTACCGAAAGGGAAAGCTAGCCTCACCTGAGAGTCTGTCAAATGGTCAAGGTACAACCGGAAGTCGGCAAGCGTCTTCTGTGATCTCTTCTTCCCGACGCGGAGCGGTCCCCAGACCATCGCTCGTGGAAGCACCCTCGGGTCCGGACTCCTGTTCTTCGGAGGGTACATCCTCAGCACCTCGTAAGCCCACAACTGCAGGGATTTCAAACAATCAAACAGTCAAGGCGTCAGAAATACAGCATATGCAAGATAAAGTGCAAGTATAGAATGGAATTGAAAGACAGTATTAATTCCTTACCTCCCACACTCTCCAGTACCCAGCGGCTGACTTCCTCCCTCTGGAGAACTCGCCCAAAAAGCTGTAGCACGTGCCTAAGGCCGCTCCTCCCCAGTCAAACCGAGAAGCCGACCTCAAGTCGAAAAGGGCCGGCAGGTAGGACAAGTGCACCGTGGACCGCTTGTTCGGGTACAGAGTAGCCCCGAACAAGTACAATAGGTACACCCTCGCTAGCTGTGCCAACTCTAGCTCAGAGACCCCCTCTCCTGCTAACTCCAGCACCGGAACCCTCTGCTCCACATACTTCGCGAACTGGTCGTGTGAAACCGTCTCTGAGCTCCCCGCAGGCACCATGCCTAAGAACCACCTCAGCGCCTCAGTGTCCCTGTGGATCCCTGTATCAAACGGGATCGGGTCACCTCCTACCCTCAGGCCGGTGATGGCCGCAAAGTCCGTCGGTGTCACCGTCATCTCCCCGATCGGGAAGTGGAAGGAGTTCGACGTATCCCACCACCTCTCGGCCAAGGCAAACAGTACGCTGTGGTCGCTCCGCACCGCTGTCAGCGTGGGGATGAACAGGCCAAACCCCGCCGCGTCCACCAGCTCTCGTGCCCCGGCAGGCAAACTCAAGTACAGCGTGAGAGAGTGCGCTGGACCTCCGTGCCCTCGCGAGCTAACCACCCCTCTCTGCAATCAAAGCAACAGGAAATAGCATCAGTACAGCAGTTCAAATCCAGTGGATAGTCGAATCAAGGACTCTTTTAACAATATCTAAAGCTCCGAACATGCATTCAGTCAATTATCAAACTACCAGGCATCCTATTCAGTCGACTCAAGTCATTCTTAGGTCGATTCAAACTTCGAACATTCGGGCAGTCGATTATCAAGCTACCAAGGAACTATTCAGTCGATTATCGTTTTCAAGCATCCTATTCAGTCAATTCAAGTTGTCAGAGTATCAAATGCACTTAGTTGGTCGATTATCAAATTTCAATGGCATTCTACAAAGTCAAGTCAAAATTCAAGGCAATCCATCAGTCGAGCTACATTACATGGCATACAACCAGTCGATATCAGTTATTCACAGGCATCCTATGGTCAAATCATGAAGTCGAAGCATTCTACAGTCAACCCAGTCTATTTTAGGTCAAGGAATCACTAGGTCTACACAGTCGATCAAAATGTAAAGATTCAAGTATCATGCATCACAAGTACGAAATGAAGGCTAAAGCAAAATTCAAAGGTATACCTGAGTCCAACCCCTGGACAAGTGCTGCTCAGGGTCTCTCAGCACCAACTCCTCGTCGTAGTCCCTCTGGCAAGGGACGTAACTCTCAGTGCCCGACGCCACAAACACGTGCGGCTCTGGAGGAACGTAAGTCTCAGCCACAAACGGGGTACGAGCGGTCTGCCGTTTGGCCTCCGCTAAGTCAACCGCCACCTCGTACAACCCGAGACCCTCCTCGGCCTCTCTCTCAGCCTCCTCGGCCTCTCGCTCCAGCTCTCTCTAGTCTCTCTCCGACGCCTCGGCCTCTCGCCTCAGTCTTTCCTCCTCATCAGACCGGGCTATCTCCCTCAGCCTCTCCTCGCGGGCCGCCAAAACTGCCCTAACAACTGCAGGGCTCTCTCTCATGAGCCGAGCAAGCACGGACTCGCCCACAAACTCCGCCAAGTCCCGGCTCAAGATTGGCTCGTGGCTAGACGAGCCCGCGGGCGCCACAAACTCAACCCGCTCAACGTGGTCCGCCCTCGGCACATCCCCCGCCTCCTCTACAGCCGGATCCTTCCCTCTACCCGAATCCCTCGGAGGCGACCCCGGTCGGTCCTCACCAACACCACCGCTGCCACTGCCGCCGGCTCCGACAAAACCACCACCAGTCACGATCAAAGCCTCCACCCCACTCTGGAAGTCTAACCGTCGAACCTGTGGGCCCATTGGCCCCACAGTCACCGGCGTACGCCCCTCATCCACTGGCGCACGCCGCTCGTCGCCACCGTCGACCTCCTCTGCATGGCCATCACCACCGCCCTCGTCACCTGAAATCGTTGCACCAGTGCCCGACGAAGCCCCCACGGTGTGTTGATTGTCGATTTGGGGTCTCTCAACCTCGCCTCCACCAGCCCTCGACTGATCCTCACCGCCGCCTCCGTTGCCGCCGCTGACGTCGCCTGTTACTACCATGGGTGTATGTGGGTTGAGAGATTGAAGAAGGAGGGGGAAAAGGGTGGGAGTTAGGAGGAGTTTAAGAGGTTTGGAAGGTTTTAAAAACCGAAGTATGGCGGTTTTGTGCATTCTGGTAGTGTTAAACGACGAAGAACAGCACCAGGCCGGGTCTGGGCCGGATCTGGGCCTGGGTACTTCAGTATAAGTGGCGCACGGTACAAGTCAACTGGCGCACGCCAGTAGTTCATGGGCCTGAGGCCCAATTCGCATTCCGTGGTCAAAATCAAGGCCCGTGGCCAGCCAAATCGATGTTATCAAATTAAATGGTCACTCCCCAAGCAGAGCCCGTCCAATTTCAAATCAACGACGATCTATCCGTCCAATTTCAAATCAACGACGATCTATCCATCCAAGTTCAAATCAACGACGATCTATTCGTCCAGCTTCAATCAAACGACGGTCTGTCCGTATGCTATGTATCTTTCCCCGGCGGAGTCACCCCATGGATCATTCCCCAGGAGAGTTCTTCATCTACAGAGATCTATCTCATCCCTTCAAATCAATCGAGCAGCGGTTCGTATCGTTGTTACCCTCAGCAAATGACAGCCTGTTCTGTCCATCTCAAATCAACGACGATCTATTCGTCCAGCTTCAATCAACGACGGTCCATCCGTGTGACTGCATCTCTCTCGACAGAGCCGATTCACGGCTTATCTACCCCAGCTGGGCCTCGCCTAGGCCAGGTTGTCAAAAGGTCAAGGTCCACATCAACCTATCCTCGGCAACAGCGATCTATCTGCTCCGTAAATCCGATTAATCAGGTTCTTTAAATTCGTCGTCTATCATTGAACTCGTATATTCTGCTCTGGATGGCCTGGATGGGTTGTAGACACCCCAATCTGGGTCTCCCAATCGTTTTACTTCGTTTTACGATTTTCTTGTTTCCCCAATGATGAAATCGGATCGAACAGAGCTTGGATTGGGATTGGATTAGGCTTGGAACGCTCAGAAACCTTGCTTGAACCTTTCAAACCTTTCTGAACCTTCAGTCAAACCCTGAGCCAGAGTTGACCCTCGCGCGAGCCTTTGTGTCGCTCGCGCGACACTCGGCCTGCCACGTGTAGTCAAAGTCAAACTGTTGACTGTTGACCCTCGCGCGACACTCCCGGACCCTCGCGCGATGGTTCCCTCCTGTCCCTTTCACAGAATCCAGCTGGACTTGTGATGATTGCTTGGCACATGGGTTCCCATGGGCTGGAACCCCGTTCTCCTCAGCTGAACGACGTGCTGGCAGGTCCTAGCCCCATGCAAACTCCCACCCACTCTCTCACCTTGTTGGCTAGCCTCACAACCAAGTTGTGACCAGCCTTAGTGGCTGGTCCTAAGGGCTTGTTTGGCCCCTAACCAAGCCTTACTCTCTCCCTATAAATACCCCCATTGGTCTTCCATGTTAAGGGTTCCAAAAATTAACTAAGAAATTCTTTGGTTGATTCACAAGTCTTATACTAGCTAGCACAAAGTTATTAACCCCAAAACCACCTCCTAATCTTCTGAACTTAGTGTGTTCATACATACTTGGTAGCAAGGCCACATCAATCAATTTCATCTATTCCCAAACCCTTTCCAAGCAAAGGTATAACATTTGACATGTTTCTGTTTTGATCCCTGAGGGGGGCTGACAGGGCCAAGGCTGGTAATCAATACCATGCCCTGGTCCTAAAGTCAGCAGAGTTACAAGAATTCGTGGCTACTAAACCCTCGCGCGATGGTCCCCTATGCTCGCGCGACACTTGTGTCAGCAAGAGAATGGACCTTGTGGGGGAGGGAAGCTAGCCCTTTTCTGTTTTGCAGTGTATTTATGTTTATTGTGTCTTACTTTGATTTTTAGATCACTGTTATGCATGCAAAACAAAATACAGTAGCTTGTTCATTTGCTTTAAATAGTTTGGAATGCCTTTGGGACTCCCTGAACCTGTCTCAGGACCTCAAGCATGCAAAGCAATTCCTGGAAGTCCAGTCAGGAGTGTCGCGCGAGAGTCACTCTCTATCGCGCGACAGTCCTCTGATTTCCATGAGTGGCCCTTGCATGGGCAACTAGGCCCTTGGCCTCTGTTTTGATACCCCCACTGTTTAGGGGTTGTATTTTATCCCATTTGGCTCCTATTTGGAGTATGGTGTAATAATTAGTATTTTCAGCCTTTCCATAAACTGCTTGGTTTGCTTCCTGGGTGTGCACTGGTCCTTCCAGAGCCCAGAAGGGAATGATTCAGGGGCTGTGGTGAGATGACATACTCGCGCGAGGGTCAGTGTGTCTCGCGCGATGGTTGACTTGCATGCAGATCTGTCCAGGCATGCAAGTTGGTCATCGTGCAAGACAAATCTGCCCCGAACCTGGTTTTGGCATCTGATCGCTGTCTCGAGGTCATTCCACTTATTGTTTGTCGATACTTTCCATCCGTGCCATTATTTGACCTCATCTTGCAAAGTGTTACAGTTTTAATCCCCGATTAACTGTTCCCCCGCCCTAATTGGCTAAAATCAATTAAAAGAGGAAGAATCACAAATGTTTTCATGAAAGCGCCTAAGTAGAGACCGATCTCCAGATTAGGCGAGAGGGGTGCCATAAAACCCTTCCCCTCTCGTAACCTGGCTCCCGAACCCAGATATGGTTATGACGGACTGGTTTCCTTCACTTTTCAAAATAAAACAGCGCGGCAGGTGCTTCGAAATACGGTTCCTTGAGTGTCGGACCTTCAAAACTCAAGTGGCGACTCTGTATTTTTGAGCGCACGCCACCGGCGCTCGCGCTCCCTCGATTATCAAAAAGGGCCGCAATGGCGAAAGGAACGGAATCCTTTTTCCAAGGGCATGCTGCCCACAGTGGCGACTCTGTATTTTTGAGCGCACGCCACCGGCGCTCGCGCTCCCTCGATTATCAAAAAGGGCCGCAATGGCGAAAGGAACGGAATCCTTTTTCCAAGGGCATGCTGCCCACAGTGGCGACTACTGCTGGGGATGAATCGAACCAATATTAATTCACACTTAGGATTTAATACGCTTGGGAACAATCCCTTAAAAGCTTGGCAAAACGGTGAGCTTCGCGCTGCCGAAGGTTGGAACGGTGATTTAACAGGACCTCGTGTCCGGCCGTTCTGATTTGGGGCTTTTTTCGATTGTTCACTTGCGTAGTTTCTTCTAAAGATGGACTAAATAAAGTGAGCCAAATTTGAAAAGGCGCTTTTACGACTCTGTGATTCTTCCACTTTTAAAACAAGATTTTAGCATCTCATTTGCATCGATGTGGGATAAGCCTCGTTGGATCGTTTTGGCAATCCGGCACGGTTTACCGGAGCCCGGGGACCCCGAATGACCGACAACCTTCGACGATGATGGGTCATGCTACCGTTCGACTGTTATTCTGCGAAAAACGCGGGTAACGGAAGGTATATCTGTGGCCCTAGTCCGAGGAACCTGTTACAAGCCAAAACCAGCCTTTTGCATATACGAAGCATTAGAACTCTCCCAATTAGGACAGGTACCCACAGGTTAAGATCTACTTGCATCTAACCCTCTAAATGCCTACGTATTACTGCTTTCCTTATCGCATGAACTGTGCATACATCTCGTTCAGCGTAGAAGCATGTCTAGGATGGCTCCTAGGTTCTCAATCTGTTCCGAGTCTGTCTTCAGACTTAGTAGGACATTGTTATGGCCCGATGAGGAGTCGTGTACTTCGATGGTGCGCGTTATCATCTTTTAAGTCCTTTTACAGCGGGACTTTAGGAAATCAGAAGCTTTTCTGCACCTTTGCCCGTATACCTGTTTAGGGTTTCAAACAAAAAACGAAGAACCACGGAGTAAAATACCACGATGCTTACACCAAAAGGTAACAAGTGCCTCGTCACTTACACCGCCCGGCTAATAGCACAGTGCTGCTTACGCCAACCTGGTTATGGCGTCATGATATTCATGCCAAGTCGTTCTGGCTTCAAAAACTTGAAACCCCGAACATCGAAACGAACAAAGGTTTAGACTCCTTTTGACATCCTTTAGGACCGCTCGTTCCAAACAAGGATACATCTTCGAAAAGAATTCTGAGGGCCTGAAGCAGTGTCCAAAACGTCATGAGACAGACTTGTCTTCCGGTTCTAGAGTCTAGGGTGACACTCTCGACGTTGGCTGCATCCGCTTTAGTCTTTTATTTAGATTAAAGTTACTGCAGGACCCTTATTAAACCTCCTTTTCCCTTGCAAGCAAAGATTTGAATCATTGCACCACCGAGGAAAGTATCGAGGCCAGTTGCCAAACCCGCTTGGGAACGTCTGCATCTGAGTCCGGTTCAAAGGCTTGTCAGGTTACGGTCCCGGTCAGTCATCACGGAAGACTCTCTGCGCTCACCTCCGGCAGCACAGCACCCAGAATCTCCGTCAGGTTCTCAGTCAGGTTCTCAGTCAAGTTCGCCACAGGCCTCACAGGAAGGACGTCCGACTACCCCGGTATCCGCCTCAAGCAGCTCTGAAACGCCCGTCACAATGGAACAACCACAACCAGAACCCCTTACCCTGGAAGCCATGCTCATGAATCTCCAGGACAGCATCACCGCTATGCAGCAGAGGGCAGCTCAGACCGACACTAACATTGCTCGTTTGAATGACCTCATCCACACTCGCCTTCCGCCCCCTCTCGAGGAAAAAGGTGGGGACGATGAATCTGACCAGGAGCAGCCCATCTTGGTTCCGGACCCGCTTCACGCAGGACGTCTCATAGTGATGAACCCGAGGGAAGCTCGCAGGCCCGCTGCAAACCCCGCAGGCGGCAGATTGCCTCCAAACCCAGAAGGACCAGCTCCGAATCCAGAAATGGTCGCACTCATGGCCAAGATGGCCAAGCTGGAGGAATCCATAGCCAAAACAGAAAAAATCAGTGCCGGAGGGATCGACCTGGATCGCCTTTGCCTGTATCCCAACGCCAGGCTTCCCGAAAAGTTCAAAATGCCAGACTTAGCTAAATTCGATGGGAGCGGCGACCCTAGGACCCATCTCTACAGCTACCATGCCGCCATGAAGCTTCTTTCTGTTGAGCCGGAGGCCATGTCACAGCTCTTTCCTCAGACCCTCTCGGGCCCTGCTTTCCATTGGTTCTTGTCACTCGACATTGCCAAGAGGAGGACTTGGGAAGACATTGGGACTGCGTTTATTTCGCAGTACAATTACAACTCTCAGCTAAAAATGACTACTCGGGAACTTGAATCCACCAAGATGGAGGCTAAGGAGACCTTCGCAGACTTTGTCAAAAGGTGGAGAGCTAAGGCTGCACAGATGACTGATCGCCCGAGCGAGAAGGACCAGCTCCGCATCATTTCCCGCAACCTTCAACCAGACTATGCCAGGCACTTGGTTCTAGCTCAGGCCTCCGCTAACTTTGAAACCTTCTTCGACTCTGGCCTGGACATCGAAGATGCTTTGCAGAGTGGAATTCTGTCAAAAGGCGAACCTTCGCATGCCCCAAAATCAAAACCGCGGGCTTATTCTGGAAACACCAATGCACTGTTCGGAACAGGGACTTACTCCAGCACGGCCACTGCCGGCACTAATGCCGCTTCCTCCAGCGCTGCTAATCACGTCGTGGATGTCAACCAAGTTCAGAGTCCACAGAATAACCGACCTCGGAACCAACCTCGCAGCTTCTCCGCCATCGAGGCACCTCTGTCCTCGGTCTTGGAGAAGTTGGTCAAGTCAGGGCATCTGAAGCCCCTGGATCCAACCCCTTTACCCAAGAACCCTTCACCTGGCTTCAAAGCCAACCTTTACTGTGCTTACCATCAAGGAGCGGGTCATCTCACTGACTCCTGCTTCCGCCTCCGTCACGCGATCCAGGATCTTATTGACGATGGCACGCTGGAGACTCCTCCGCCACCTCAGAAACCCAATGTCATTGCCAACTCCCTCCCTAAACACAACGCTGTACCTCATATCAGCCAGATATCTCTCAACTCTACTATATTTAACCCCACTGACTATATAGCCTCAACCGATCGACCCAGGCCCGTCGTGCCTTTCCCGCTCGAACCATCCTCCGAGGTTTCTTATATACAACTGGTTGAAGGCCAAGTCGTTGACACGGATGCGCCTTCGGAACTTTCACAAGCTGCTTCACCTGTCTCCGAAGAATCCGTCAGCTCCCTCTTCCATCAGTCAATCCCTGCTGTGCGGATCAATTCTGCCTCGTCACTTGACAGCCCGTACGCGACCATCGCTGGCCCATTTCCTGATCCCTATCAGCCTTGGGCGCCCCCCTCAGATAATAACATGCAAGCCACTTGTTGGGCTATAGCAGATCATTGGGACTATGCCGCTCCTCTCCTCAATGAGTGGTCCACCCTTGGAATGGACGGGATTCCTCCACAGCCCGGAAATCTCCCCTTCGATCAAGCCTGGTATGATGGCTGGTTGGCCGGTTATGAAGCGGCTTTGCTTGACCCTTTGGACGGTTTCTCCTTGAACATGCTATTCAACCCGATCGAACCTCCAGCGCCCGAAGCGGAATATTATTGGGATCCTGAGCCGACCTGGTTTGCTCCCATGGATGTCGACCCTAATCCTCTGCAAGGCTATGCCACACCGGACTACATGCTTCACTATGCAGAGGATGAACTTGTCCAGGATGACCCACGGGCGTTGGGAGACCACATTTCCCTCTTTGGTTCAGTCTTTGATTCGGTTTGTGATACTAACCCCGACACTGACCATGACCCTTGGTCCTACATCGTCGATGAAGAAAATCCGCGCCCTCAGGTGCCTTACCCCAACAACAGGGATTGCAGTATCATGGTCACGGACCGCGCTCCGCCCGCTAATCTGTGGGAAGTTAACGACATAGTGGATGTCCAAGTCGGGAATGAAGTCTGGGCTGTCAATCGTACCTTGGCTGACACTGGTCTCTGGGACGTCCCCTTCATTGCAAATCCAGAGCCTGTTGCTGAAGTCGCTGCTGTGAAAGACTTGGGCTTCTGGGATTCCTTACTGATGAAGGATCTGGCTGAAGAATTGGGCTTGGACATGAAAGTGCCCGTCTCTACACTGACTACTGACAAGGGGAAGCGCAAACTGGGAGATGTCCCTGCTGATCTCTGGGATGTAAAGGAAAGTCCTCAACTCGTGCCCTCTTTGGGAAACGTCCACAATGTTACAAGGAGTGGACGGATTTTTCAGCCTGCTAACCTGCAGGCTGGGAATTCCTCCAATCCTGCTAATCAAAGGAACGAGCCTGTTTCTTTCCCAAGGTCTGCACCTCTTGAGGTATCAGCCGGCAATCCGGTTCCTGATCTAGTTCAACGGCAGCTTGAGCGGATTCCTGCCGCTATTTCCATCTGGGGGCTGATCTGTTCGTCCAAAGAGCATCGTCAGAGGCTGTGTCACGCCCTATCCCGCCTTGAAGTCCAGGCCGACGTCACGCTAGAGGCAATGATATCTCTCATCCTCCCTCCAAACTCCAAGCGTACGGTGATCTTCACGGACAAGGATCTGCCAGTTGAAGGAGTCGACCACAATCGCCCTCTGCACATCACCGTCAAGTGTCGAGGACTCTGGGTCCCGACCGTTCTTATTGACAATGGCTCCGCCATCAATGTCTGCCCTCTGAGGGTTGCTTATCGTCTAGGGCTCACCAAGAAGGATCTGACACCTTCCAATCTGGCTGTCAAGGCATATGACGGCACTCGTCGCGTGGTCGAGGGTATCTTGAAACTCAAGCTCGATGCTGAGGGTTTTGAGATGGACGTGGAATTCCATGTTGTGGATATCCCTGCAACTTTCAATCTTTTGTTGGGCAGGCCATGGCTTCATCGGTCCGACATCATGGCTGTACCATCTACCCTCCACCAAAAGGTTATTCAGGGACTACCCACTGGTACTTTAACCATCTGCGGGGATTCAGGCATTCGCCCGCTCAAGGAGGACGGGACTCCTGTTCTGGGAATTCAACACGGCGAAGAAGATGTCGATCTTGGGGGTTTTTCTTTCGATACTTCCGGCATAGTAATGGCCATCAATGTGGACGGGAATTTCCTCATAAGCTCTGTCGCGCTGGACATTATGAGAAGGATGTCTCATTTTCCGGGCATTGGATTGGGCTCTCGCCGTCAAGGGGTCCCGGAGTTCCCTACTTTTCCTTTCAACGAGGGCCGCTTTGGTTTGGGGTATATCGCCTCTGCCAAAAATGCCAAACGGAGGAAATATATGGGAAAACCTCGGACCCTCTGCAGCGGTCCCAAATTCGTACGTGAAGTCGGAAATGCCGCTTACGCTGGGCAGGCTGAGCCCTTCGTTCATTCCGAAACCGGGGAGCTGCTGCCTGGGTTTGAGATCTTCGCTGATGACACCTGGTCAAGCAGTGATGATGAACCAGCGAAAGAAGAATTCAAGAGGAAGCTTAATCAGCTGGAGACCAAGACTGACTGGCTGGGATTTATCGATCAGGGAAATCTAGAGCTGCTATTTCAGGAATTCTCCCAAGTGGGTTTGGCGGGGGAAGCTGAAGAAGCCGAAGTGCTCATGCTCGGGCCCGACGCCCTCGAGGATCCCACCTCTCTCATTGTGAAAGCCGAGGGCTCTTTGAATAATTGCATTTTCAGGCCACACCTGACTTGCATTGACGACACGTTTGAGTCTGAGTCTGAGTCTGAGTCAGAGTCTGTCTCGTCCTCTAAGTCTAGCTCTGAGTCGGAGTTTGTGCCTCTGGGCCCTCCACGTCATAGCTTTTATTTCGAGTTCGACTCTCTTGTACTTGGTGACCCTTCAGGGGCTTGTGAAATGAACGAAGCATCTTCTGACTATTTCAATGATCTTTATATAAACTGTGTCGACCCTGACGATGAGGGGATAGATTTCGATGGGGACATTCCCAAGGAAATCCGTGCCTTCATCGAAAGGGAAGACGAAAGGCATGCTCAGCCATTAAAAGAAGAAATAGTCTCTATAAATTTGAAAGATGAAAATGATCCCCGAATGGTCCAAGTAGGCTCCACACTTTCCCCGGAGGAACATCATGACTTCAAAGAGCTGCTCACCGAGTTCAGTGACGTTTTTGCATGGTCTCATCAAGATATGCCCGGGATCGATCCCAAGATCGTGGAGCATCACATTCCTTTGCTCCCGGATGCCAAGCCTGTGAAACAGAAGCTCCGGCGGATGAGGCCAGATTGGGTTCAGAAGATTAAAGAGGAGGTCACCAAGCAGATTGACGCTGGTTTTCTCATGGTCTCTCAGTATCCCACGTGGGTTGCCAACATCGTCCCTATTCCTAAGAAGAATGGCCAAATTCGAGTTTGCGTTGACTTTCGGGACTTGAACAAAGCGAGCCCCAAAGACGATTTCCCCTTGCCACACATCGATGTGCTTGTAGACAACACTGCGGGGCACGCTTTGCTCTCATTTATGGATGGCTTCTCTGGCTACAACCAAATTCTCATGGCACCCGAGGACCGCGAGAAAACCACGTTCATCACTGAATGGGGAACTTATTGCTACTTGGTTATGCCTTTTGGATTGAAGAATGCTGGGCCCACTTATCAGCGAGCTGCTACCACTATCCTGCACGATATGATGCACAAAGAAGTCGAGGTCTACGTCGATGACATGATCGCCAAATCCAAAACTCGAGAAGGTCATCTTCCTGTACTTAGGAAGTTCTTCGGGAGATTACGAAAGTTCCGTATGCGTCTGAATCCTCAGAAATGCACCTTCGGGGTTACGGCTGGCAAGATGCTCGGTTTCATGATCACTTCTCGTGGGATTGAGGTCGACCCCTCCAAAATCAAAGCGGTCCTCGAGATGAAGCCACCGGATTCTGAAAAGGGAGTGCGAAGCTTTTTGGGAAAGGTACAATTCATCAGCAGATTCATCGCCAAGTTGACACTAACTTGCGAGCCGATGTTTCGTTTATTGAAGAAGAATACTCCATTCATTTGGACGGACAAGTGCCAGGCAGCCTTCACCTCCATTCAAACCTATCTGCAGAACCCTCCGGTTTTGATGCCACCAGTGCCGGGGAAACCCTTGATACTTTACTTGTCCGTGAATCCTTCGTCTATGGGGTGTTTGCTGGCTCAAGAGGGAGGAAAAGGAGTCGAAAAGGCCATTTACTACCTGAGCAAGAAGATGGTTGGCGCTGAAGAACGCTATACTGCTCTCGAAAAGACATGTTGGGCTCTTGTTTGGGCGTCCAAGAAATTAAGACACTACATGCTGGCTTACCCAGTGAAGTTGATTTCTCGAATGGATCCTCTCAAGTATCTGTTTGAGAAACCTGCGCTTACTGGTAAGTTAGCACGTTGGTTGCTATTGCTCGCAGAGTTCGACCTCGAGTATGTCACTAGGAAATCCGTCAAAGGGCGTGCAGTCGCCGAATTTTTGGCTGATCATCCCGTCGAGGGACCAGAGGACTCAGATTTTACATTTCCGGATGAAGGAGTAATGGCAGTGGTCGAAGACACCTGGACTCTTTACTTTGATGGGGCGGCCAATCGGAAGGGATACGGGATTGGGGTTTTGCTTATAACCCCTGATGGTGCTCACATTCCGCTTGCATTCAAACTCAATTTCGATGTCACGAACAATCAAGCTGAATATGAGGCCTGCATTGTTGGCATGGAAGCTGCTCTTACGCTCGGCGTTGAAAAGCTAGAGGTTATTGGCGACTCCAACCTCGTCGTTTCTCAGGCTAACGGGGACTGGAAGGTTCGGGAGGACAGATTGAAGCCTTATCATCAAGACTTGGAGGATCTCATCCCTCGTTTCAACAAGGTCACGTTCACGCACATCCCTCGGATGAAGAACCAGTTCGCCGACGCTCTAGCAACTCTGGCTTCCATGATCGAGCTTCCGGTTGGCATCAAGCTTCGTCCTATTCTAATTGAACAGCGAGACTTGCCTGCTTATCAATATGTCAACGCCATCGATGATGTCGATGACGGCCTGCCTTGGTATCACGATATCTGGAACTTCGTCGAAAGTGGTCAGTTTCCGGCCGACGCCACCAAAAAGGACCGAGCAGCACTCCGAAGAATGGCCGCTCAGTACATTATCTGTGGCGGGAGACTGTATCGGAGATCTCACTGCGGAATGCATAAGCTCTGTGTCAACGGCGCTGAGGCCATCAAAATCATGGAGGAAATTCACGAAGGAATTTGTGGTCCCCACATGAGCGGGGTCATGCTCGCCAGGAAAATCTTACGACAGGGATACTTTTGGTCTACCATGGAGTCCCAGTGTGTGGATTATGTGCGCCGCTGCCATAGGTGTCAGATCCATGCCAATCTCATGCACGTCCCTCCTTCTAAACTGTTTGGCATGACATCGCCTTGGCCGTTCTCCGTTTGGGGCATCGATGTTATCGGCATGATCAAGCCTTCTACTTCGAACGGGCACCGGTTCATTTTGGTGGCAATAGATTACTTCACCAAGTGGGTCGAGGCTGAATCTTACAAGACCCTGACGGCGGTTCAGGTTGCTCATTTTATCCGAAAGAATATCATCTATCGATATGGGGTTCCGCAGGCATTTGTTTCTGATAACGGGGTCCATTTCAAAGGCAGGGTTTTGGAGCTTTTTGAGGAATTCCAAATCCAGGTTCATCACTCAACCGTCTATCGCCCTCAGACGAATGGGGCGGTTGAAGCGGCCAACAAGAACATCGAGACTATCATCAAGAAGTCCGCAGTGTCCGCCAGGGACTGGCACGAACAGCTGCCTCTGGCTCTTTGGGGGTATCGCACGTCAATTCGAACATCGACAGGGGCAACCCCTTTCTCTCTGGTTTACGAGATGGAAGCTGTCCTTCCCATCGAGCTGGAAGTGCCGACTTTGAGGATCATGGCTGAATATGAACTCGCAGAGTCCGAATGGCTTAGCGGGAGGTTTGTCGAACTCCTGCTCTTCGACGAGAGAAGGCTCCGTGCCTTGTATCACGTTCAGGGATATCAGCGCAGGATTGCTCGGGCATTCAACAAGAAAGTGAAGTCTCGTGACTTGGCTGAAGGGGACATGGTTACAAAGGAAATCCGGGCTCCCATCTTCGATCTGCGTGGCAAGTTCCGCCCGAAGCGCGCGGGACCTTACATTATCAAGACCATCCTCTCGGGTGGAGCGGCTCTGCTCATCGATCTCGACGGCAACGAGTTCAACACTCTGGTCAACCTGGATCAGCTTAAACGTTACTACCCTTGAGAGAGGCTCGTTGGGCCGAAAACCACAAAGGTGGGCGGTCCCAAGCAAAAATTAGAGCAAGCCTGCTAGACTGAAAACCCAAGGGGGCAGTTTAGGCAAAAATAAATAGGCATTCGATCAAAGCTCGCTAGGCTGGAAACCTGCAAAGGCAGCCCTAGGCAAAATTTAGAGCGCAAGAGGAGAGCCAAAACACACGAGCGAACCTAAGCCTGAACTACGTTTTGACCTGATTCCCTAGCTTGGGATACGTAGGCAGTCTCTCATTGAGACTCGGTCATACCCTGTCGAACCGTAGCCTGAACTACGTTTTGACCTGATTCCCTAACTTGGGATACGTAGGCAATCTCTCTGTGAGATTCGGTCACGATCAATCAACTCGATCCAAGTTTTCTGTTCCGGAACGTGCCTCAACATTCAAACGGCGTGGTGTTCAACACTTGGACCAAAGAGGGGAAAATTCTTAATATTTCACTTTTATTCAAAACTATTATTTCTATTACATAGGCTGAGCAGAGCCCCAAGAAAAACAGTAAAGCATCAAAAACAGAACAAAATGCTAAGAAGCCCTCACGGGCTCACAGTTTATTCTGGATCATTGGATTCGAGTCAGGAGTCAGTCTGCGTTTCGTCTGCTTTCGACCTCTGCTCTTAACCATACTACATAGCGATGTTTGAGTCTTGTGCTGAAGTCGTCTTCTGCTCCTCCGAGTTCTCTCAAACCCCAGTTGTGTTCATACCCTGCCAAATGTTGGGACGTAAAAGCTGGAATGTGGAAGTCTTCTATCCCAGCTCGATGAAAGCCTTGGCTCATGCCCAGTTGCCGCAGGATGCGACCTGGAATGTAGAACGTGAAACTGGACAGCCCAGCAATCACCATTCTCTCAAAACCTGCAGAATGCAGAGCCATATCCGGAATGTTCAAAGCCCTGTGCCGCCAGATGATCTCGTGCGGAGACATCTCTCTCATAAAGGTGTGCCACTCCTCCTCAGACATTTCTGGATACAGCATCCCCCTTTGATGCATCCGCCCGGGCAGACGGGGCCAATCCGCTTCAGGAGCCGAGATTAGTCCAAGCTTGTCACATAGCCATAACTACATGAGTGAAAAGACAAGTAAGGAGCCACATAAGCCTGAGCGAAAGAAAACAAGTGAGAAGCTACCATACAGCCTTAGCTGAGAGTCGAGGTAAAAAACAGACTGTGCGAAAACCGGAAAAAGGTGAGCTGAGTGAGAATTTACCTGTAACAGGATTGGATTGCCACTGAATGTGTTTGTCTGACCTGTAGCTACCAAATCCAAGCCAATGAGTGTCTCAGCGAGCACCAAAGGCGCCACGTTCTTCCGAGCGCCCATCTCCGCAGCCACGTGTACCAACGAGGAGTCAGGCCGTCCATACGGAGACACCAGCAGGTATGCGGCCAGTATGCCAACTGACATGGCGAATCGACGTCGAGACTGCAGAACCATATCCGCTGGGTCGCCGTCAGGCCCGTACCATTCCATTAGGCGCGCAATGTTTATTTGTTCGCCGATCAACAGGCCTTCCGCTGCACCCTGGGAAATGTTTAGACGCGTCTTCAACAGCTTTGACATGCTTTGCCTATAAGGTGGCGCGACAACCACGCTCGAAGCGAAGCCTTGGAGATATGCTTGGAATTCTTCAACGGTCGGACACAACTCGTTGTCCCCAAATCGGAACACATGGACGTCCCAGTCCCAAAACTGCAGGGCTGCTCTTAGAAGTTCGGGGCGGAGCCTTACACTTTTTAAGAAGCGAAAGGCTGCCAACCCATGAGAACGGAAGCATAGCCAATCACTCGCGACAAATTCTTCGAGCCACGAGCTGATTAAGGTAGGGAGATGATTTGCCATTTGGGGAATAGTGCTAGAGATTTCCCACGGAGGCACACCTTTCATTCAGGGGCTCATCCCTCTTTATAAGCCAAGGAAGGAAGCATACCTTTCCTACTTGATGAGGTGGCCTTGCAAGGTGTCCCCCCATTTGCTAAAAATCAAGGGAACATCTCTGGGGAAGGCCAGGAACCCCTGCAACGCCCAGGCCTGCTGACAAAGCCTGCCACCCTTCTTTTATCCGAATGAGTGAAAGCTGGCTACTACAACAGGGATTCTCCATCGCGCGAGAGTCATGGAGTCTCGCGCGACTGTTCTTATTCGCGCGATGGTTTTGAGTGCTCGCGCGAGTGTTCAATTTAATTCGACACAGCAAGGCAGGCTACTGCCTTTTTGGGGTTATTTTCCGGATTTTGACCCGGGCCAGATTTTGAAATTCCGATGTTTCCAGTAGGTCATTATGAGTGTTTATGACTACGTCGAAGCGTTGTTTCTTCAAATTACGTGTTCAATGACAAGTTCGGTCCCTCGAAAGAATAACGGCCGGATAATTCAAAGGTTTTATTTAACCGGTCAAGCCGGGCAAAGTGGCATACAATTTACAGAGCCAGTGCTGAAAAGCGGAGCCTAATGGCCTTACTAATTACAATTTGTTCTCCCACGGGATTCAGAAATATCCCCTCAGTCTCGCCTCAACTTCAACACGGAGCCATCTTACGTAGCGCTTTTCCAGCCACGTTCTGAAATCTGGAACTGATTCCTTCAACGTCCTATCGCCCCAGTTGTCCCTGTGGCAACGCAAATCCCAGGAAGTGAACACGGGGATGTCAAAGTCTTCCGCTCCGTACCGCTTGTATCCTTGGCTCCTTCCAAGCTGGCGGAGCATACGCCCAGGAATGTAAAAGGTGAAGCTCGTCAGGCCGGCAAGTATTACTCTCTTGTATCCCACCGTTTTGAGCGTCATCGCTGGAAGGTTTAACCAGAGGCACCTCCAGACTATATCTTCAGAATGCAGATCATTCAGGTAGGCAAACCATATCTCCACCGGCAAGTCGGGGAATATCATTGGCCTCGCGACCAACAATCTGGGAAACTCTTCAAAGCCGGCCTGTGGCTCTTCCAAAACCCCGATTTTGTCTGCCAGCCAGAGCTGCATGAGAACGGAGGATGAGTCAGAAATCAAATACAACCTAAGCATTTGGATTGAAACCGAAAATGCGAGAAATTATGTCAAATGGGGATTTACCTGGAGCAAGATAGGACATCCGCTGAAAGAGTCGGCTTGCCCAAGTTTCAGCATGTCCAAACCCAGAAGTGTCTCCGCCAGGACCACGGGCATGATGTTCCTCCCGTTATCCATTTGCAAGGCAATGCTTACCAACTTGGGATTTACCCCTCCATCAACGGAAACCAGCATATACGTGGCCAGTGCGCATATGGACAGGACGAAGCGTCGTTGAGATTCCCCGACATAGTCTCCCAGACCGGCCTCCGGGCCGTACAGCTCGATTAGGCGAAGAATGTTGAGCTCGCCGTTTCGAATAATGCTGGTTGTCACCGCTGCCGGAATGTTGAGTTTTTCCCGCAGAATTTGCCCCATATCCTCATGGACGGGCGGCACGGCAAGAACGTCTAGATTGGCGAACCCCGGGGCGTATGCCTGGAACTCTTCTATCGTGGGGCACATTTCGTCTTCACGGAACCGGAAGACGTGCACAACGGGATCCCAGAAAGGCAATGCGGCTTGAATGATTTCGACGCACGGCCGAGCAAACCGGAGATCCCGGATTGAGAATAAACAGCGAGACCTGGGACTTTCCCAATTTATGGTTTCCTCCCTCATTAGCCAAGGATCAATGGCTTCCATTAGTGAATCTCCCATCTTAGATAAGTTGAGAAAGGGTGTACACTTCATTATTTCTAAAAATCTTACTTCAAATAGCCAAGGAGTTGGTGAGACCAAGGCATAGGTGTCCTACCACCTTGCATGGCAGAACAGCCTTCCTTCTGCAAGCCCAGAACAGCTTTCAAGACGTGAAAGTTATGAACAGCTCCATGCCAATAATTTGGTCAAACAAAGGCTGCTCAGCAGGAGTTGACTCTCGCGCGACATTCAAATATCATCGCGCGACACATGTATCTCGCGCGACAGTTACAAACCGTCGCGCGATGGTCTATCTGCAGTTTTGACAGATTTCAGCAGCTACTGATCTGTTTTGGTCACTTTCCATTCCTGGGGTCTTTTTGGACTTTTGGTGTTTCCAGCAAGTCATTATGGGCTTATGTGACTGTATCCAAGCATCGGATCCCGGATGCCGTGCTCGACGAAGTTTTTGGACACTCGGGGGCCCGTTCCAAGTTCAAACCGAGGTTTTGGAGGTCCGAAACTCGTTCCGGAGTTTCTAGCCCATTTTGGTCATGCCATACGAGTCGTTCGGACCTTAAGTGACTGTATGGAGGTGTCAGTTTCAGTCCGGGACATAATCGAGTCATCTTTCGACATTTTATACCCTTTTTTGCGTTATTTTGAGCATTCCTTGGTTTAAGTCCACTATTGAGGCGTTTCGTTCGAGTTCGTCGATTGGCGCAGGCCATGTTGGCCACCATTTATCGTTTGAAAGTGTCGTTTTCGTCCCTTTCAAGGTGTTGTGAGTTTTGGCGTGCAATACCCAAAATTTCATTATTTTCCGTATCCTCGTATCCTGATTGTGTCTTAGGACATATCGCCTCTTTTCTTTCAGAGCTAGGCTGTGTTATACACTCATATGTGTCTGTGTTTAGTCTCGACGTGTTGTCAATGCAAGTTCGATATTAGTGGCGAGTTTTGCTGATTCTTATGCACAATGAGAAACTATAAAACTTTAGAATGCAGCTTTTACGAACTGAAAGGTGATCTATCCATCTCAAAAGCAAAAGGGAACTACTGTATCTCTGGCCCACGGCCGATCAAAGCTACCAAGTCAAAACAGGGCACATGCGCCCACCAATCAAAAAGAGGCACGCAGGCTCTCAAAACATCTGTCTGTCAAAGGCTATCTACTTGGGCACGCAGGCCCTAAATCAAAAGCAAAAAGGGTAACGGAGGCCGCATCAACGCTCCTCAAACCCGTCACCGCTGTCTGAAGTACCGTGCATCTCCCGAGGATCGTCCCTATACCTCGGATCGTCAATGGAGTCGTCAGAGCCACTGCTGGTGGACGAGTGCTCCTCATCCTCTTCCTCTGCCCCTTCTTCTTCCTCTCCTTCCTCGTCCTCGGAAGTCGGACTCATGATCAACTTTAGCCTGCGAGACGGACCCGGCTTCTCAAGCGTCGGCTTCTCGCGCCTCTTCAGTTGGTACCGAAGCTCAGCTTGCCTCACGGCCTGCTTGGCCTCCTCCTCGCGTGCACGCGCTGTCTGTAAACCCCTCGTTTGTCGCCGCGTGGCGGTAACCGGAGGCGCGGATTTCTGTGCCACCACCTTCTTCGGTGGCGGATCTCGCACACTCTTCCTCCTAGGGTTCCTTTTCCCCTCCACCTGCATTATCATTGCATTTCAAAGCATCAGTATCTATTGCACATGTTGTATTTCTGTATTGAAAACAGGTACATCTATCAAGCTATCAAAGCAGGAATGTATCGAAAGCAGGAATGTATCGAAAGCAGGAATGTATCGAAAGCTGAAATGTATCGTTTCATACCTGACTCCTCTGAACGACGGCTGGCTGAGTCGGCTGTGACGTCGGTACCTGGTACTGCAACTCCAATGGCGTGCCGCTCGCTGCCTTCCTCACTGCATTCTCCAACGCTAGCATGCGTCGAACGGCTTCGTTCACCCACTCAATTGGCACCTGCATGCAATTCAAGTTCATCAGACTATTCAGCAGATAATTCAAGCACTCAAAGTTCAAAAGTAATATGGGAAGCTGATTCTTACCGACACAGTCACAGGAGCAGGCTCTGTCCTCGCAGGCGCTAACTGAAACTCTGCAGGATTCCCCTGACTGTCAACCACAGGAATCCTCCAAAGCAGCGTAGGGAGTCCACCAACTGCTGGTCCGCTCGGGGCTCGCCTGGCCCGGCTCTCACCTCCTCTCCGCCCCTCTCCGGCTGCTCTCCTCTCCTCAGCAGCCCCTGCGGCCTGGCCTCGCGCCTCTCTCCGGCCACGGACCCCCAATGGACCCGCCAGGAAGTCTCGCTGGTAGGCTGCATAGTCCCTACCAGGACGCAGGTATCGCTCAAGCCCGGCGTCCGGCCTCATGTACCTCTCCAGCTCGGCCCGTGTGTAATCTCCTGTGTGTGAAGCTCGAGCCGGTAGCGGCCCTGGCACCCAGAACTCAGGATAACCAAGCGACTGGCGCGTCAATCGGTCTCCTAAGTACCACTGCCAGCCAAAGGCAGACTCTAACAACGCCCTGCTGGCCGTGACAACTCTACTCCTGGCCAAGTACTCTGGCTCTGGCCCCGCCCTTCTCCAGGGATCCCAATTGACCTGCAAGTCAAAGCAAACAGGCAATGCAAGCAATTGATCAGCGACAGCATTAAAACAAGGAAATGAATACATGTCTAATGCGTAAGATTACGTATTCATACCTGTGAGGCCCTGAGCTCGTCCAAGTACAGCCTGAAGGCGTTGAGCCCGCCTCTCCCTTCCTTTTTCCCGGTGTTCTCCTTGCTCCACTTCAACGCGCGAGGGAGAGTGCTCAGGTCTGGATGCTTGCATTCTGGCGGGTACATCCGCAAAACCTCGTAGGCCCAGAGCTGCAGGGTTTAGACAGGTTCAAACGTCAGTCAAGGCATACAGCAGTGGAAATCAAAACAATCAAGCAAGCTAAGCAATGGACAAGCATGTTCAAATTGTGCTTAAAGGGATTAGAATTGTACCTCCCACACCCTCCAGAAGCCGGCTGTGCTCTTACCCGTCCTCGACGAGTCGCCAAAAAAGAGGTAGGCCGTCCCAAGAGCCGCTCCGCCCCAGTCAAAGCGCGAGGCTGCCCTCAAGTCCCTCAACGCCGGCAAGTAGGACAGGTGCACGTTGCTCCGCCTGTTCGGGTACAGTGTGGCACCAAACAAGTACAGCAGAAATGCCCGGGCCATCTGCTCCGCCTCCCGGTCACTCGACACCTCCTTTTTCAGGTAGCCCTTGAACTGGTCGTACCTCGCCATCCCCCCCTCTACCTTGGGCGCTCTGCCCAGAAACCACTCCAAAGCAGCTCGATCATCCTGGATCCCTGAGTCAAACGGGATGGGCTCGCCCCCAACCCTCAGCCCTGTGATCGCTGCGAAGTCAGCAGGCGTCACTGTCATCTCCCCAGGAGGTAGGTGGAAGGTATTGGTGGTATCCCTCCACCTCTCAGCAAGTGCAATGAGGACGGCATGGTCAATCCTCGCTGGGGTCAAGGTCCGCACAAACTCCCCAAAGCCCGCCTCGTCTACCAGCCGCCTCACTCTCTCTGGCAGCCCCTCGTACAGCTGCAAAGACGCGCACGCGCCCCCGAAGCCGCGAAGGTCCCTCTGTTCAGCTCCAGCCTGTTTCAGATACAAAGACAAGCAGCAAATGGTTCGTCAGTACTCGGGAAGTTCATTCTCAAGTTCTAGGTAATCAATGAAGCCTACAACGGATGATTGGTTCAAGTTGTTACGCATTGGGCCTCTACTACAGAAATACGTGACTTTAGCATGCTATGGTTCGCAAAATCATCCATGCAATTCTAAAAGTGCAAGCAAGTTCTAAGCAAGTATCGAATGTGAACTATCAAAGCAAGAATATTGAAATCAAATTACAAAGGGTGTTTTCTGGAAATATACCTCCATCCATGTCGCCGCGAGGTGGACCCGGGGATCCCTCAACACCAACTCGTCGTCGTAATCCCTCCGCGACGGTGCACGGGCTGCAACGCCCGACGGAACGAAGAGGTGCGGCGTGGGAAGCACGTATGCCTCTGCTGAAAAGCCCGGCCGACTCGTGTTCTTCGCCTCCTCCACGGCCGTAACCCTAGGCCCCTGCGCCTCAACTCGGGCTCTCTCCTCAGCCTCCGCGTCTCTCAGAAGCTCCTCTCTCTCCAGTCTCTCTCTCTCGGCTCGCTCCGCCGCCTCTGATGCAGCAATGGCCCTTGCCCGGTCCTCCTTGGCCTTCAAAACTATCTCCCCGACCAAGGGATTATCCTCTAACAGCTTCGCCAGCATTTCGTCCGGAAGGTGTTCGGCGACGTCGTGCTTCGTAATCGGCACGTGACTCGACGACATCGCCGTTGGCCGAAACAGCACATCCTCCTCACGGACCACAACCGGAACCTCCGCGGTCTCCTCGACAGGCCCTTTACCCTTCGCCGAATCCCTCGGCGGGGACCCAGACGGCTCAACAGTGTCATCTCCTCCTGCACTGTCACTGCCTCCTTCAGCATCAACACTCGCGCGAGACTCCTCCTCCATCGCGCGAGGGTGTTCTCCAACACCGATCTCTCCTGTGGCCATGGGATGCACTCCGGCCACCACTGACCCCTCTACGGCTGTGACTGGATTCAGCTGCTCAACGCTGTGACTCACAATCCCAGGCTCAACAGTCGCGCGAGCCTCTGGCTCGATCGCGCGATTCTCGTCACCACCAGTGGTCGCCTGCTCGCGACCCTGTTCGCCATCGCCGCCGCCTACCACCGCTGCACCGTCGTCTGTACTAACACCCGTGACCGCCTCTATCGGTTGTTGATCCTCTATCTCGTCGTCCACGGTCCCTCCTCGATCTTTGGTTTGATCAATAACCTCTCCTCCACTCCCACTGCCGCCGTGGTCTGCCATGGGTGAGTGGGTAGGTTTGGGTTTGTTTGATTTTAGAAGAGATTCAAGGGTTGGGAGAGATTTGAGAGCAGAGACGAGAGAGGGGAAGGAGTTCTGAGGATTTGAAACTGCTGTGAACAGTTTCTGTAACGTCCCCGCGACGATTTAAACGTTTGGAACGGGTTTGGGCCGGGTCTGGGCCTCTCCAGACCCAAGCCCTAACTTCATACCCTCGCGCGACGGTTCTGGAGTGTCGCGCGACACTTGGCTTTGGGCCTCAGGCCCAATCCAGATTTTGGGTCCGGCCCGATCTCAGTTAATTCCCCCTTAAGGTCCATAACATGTTGGTATGTTGCCAAAATTTGAGGGTCGTTCTTGGAAGTCTTGCCTTCAAACCCGAAGATTTTGTATCCCCAGCAGTGGTCCGCCCACAAACAGCGACGATCTATCCGTCCGATCAACAAACAGCGACGATCTATCCGTCCGATCAATCCACAGCGACGATCTATCCGTCCGATCAATCCACAGCGACGATCTACCCGTCCGATCAATCCACAGCGACGATCTATCCGTCCGATCAAATCAACGACGATCTATCCGTCCGATCAATCCACAGCGACGATCTATCCGTCCGATCAATCACCAGCAACGATCTATCCGTCCGACAATCAATCAGCGACGAGCTATCCGTCCGATCTTCAAATTCCCCCTTGGTGCACGGTATTTTTATATACTCGTCTGCATTTTCCATTTAATCGGCTTTTGGGCGAATTCGGTGGGTGTCTAGAAATCTTTGACGTTACCCGTACCAGTCAATGGTGCTCCGCGTGCCGTCAAAGAGGGACTACTGTAGACACCCCAATCTGGGTCTCCCAATCGTTTTACTTCGTTTTACGATTTTCTTGTTTCCCCAATGATGAAATCGGATCGAACAGAGCTTGGATTGGGATTGGATTAGGCTTGGAACGCTCAGAAACCTTGCTTGAACCTTTTAAACCTTTCTGAACCTTCAGTCAAACCCTGAGCCAGAGTTGACCCTCGCGCGAGCCTTTGTGTCGCTCGCGCGACACTCGGCCTGCCACGTGTAGTCAAAGTCAAACTGTTGACTGTTGACCCTCGCGCGACACTCCCGGACCCTCGCGCGATGGTTCCCTCCTGTCCCTTTCACAGAATCCAGCTGGACTTGTGATGATTGCTTGGCACATGGGTTCCCATGGGCTGGAACCCCGTTCTCCTCAGCTGAACGACGTGCTGGCAGGTCCTAGCCCCATGCAAACTCCCACCCACTCTCTCACCTTGTTGGCTAGCCTCACAACCAAGTTGTGACCAGCCTTAGTGGCTGGTCCTAAGGGCTTGTTTGGCCCCTAACCAAGCCTTACTCTCTCCCTATAAATACCCCCATTGGTCTTCAATGTTAAGGGTTCCAAAAATTAACTAAGAAATTCTTTGGTTGATTCACAAGTCTTATACTAGCTAGCACAAAGTTATTAACCCCAAAACCACCTCCTAATCTTCTGAACTTAGTGTGTTCATACATACTTGGTAGCAAGGCCACATCAATCAATTTCATCTATTCCCAAACCCTTTCCAAGCAAAGGTATAACATTTGACATGTTTCTGTTTTGATCCCTGAGGGGGGCTGACAGGGCCAAGGCTGGTAATCAATACCATGCCCTGGTCCTAAAGTCAGCAGAGTTACAAGAATTCGTGGCTACTAAACCCTCGCGCGATGGTCCCCTATGCTCGCGCGACACTTGTGTCAGCAAGAGAATGGACCTTGTGGGGGAGGGAAGCTAGCCCTTTTCTGTTTTGCAGTGTATTTATGTTTATTGTGTCTTACTTTGATTTTTAGATCACTGTTATGCATGCAAAACAAAATACAGTAGCTTGTTCATTTGCTTTAAATAGTTTGGAATGCCTTTGGGACTCCCTGAACCTGTCTCAGGACCTCAAGCATGCAAAGCAATTCCTGGAAGTCCAGTCAGGAGTGTCGCGCGAGAGTCACTCTCTATCGCGCGACAGTCCTCTGATTTCCATGAGTGGCCCTTGCATGGGCAACTAGGCCCTTGGCCTCTGTTTTGATACCCCCACTGTTTAGGGGTTGTATTTTATCCCATTTGGCTCCTATTTGGAGTATGGTGTAATAATTAGTATTTTCAGCCTTTCCATAAACTGCTTGGTTTGCTTCCTGGGTGTGCACTGGTCCTTCCAGAGCCCAGAAGGGAATGATTCAGGGGCTGTGGTGAGATGACATACTCGCGCGAGGGTCAGTGTGTCTCGCGCGATGGTTGACTTGCATGCAGATCTGTCCAGGCATGCAAGTTGGTCATCGTGCAAGACAAATCTGCCCCGAACCTGGTTTTGGCATCTGATCGCTGTCTCGAGGTCATTCCACTTATTGTTTGTCGATACTTTCCATCCGTGCCATTATTTGACCTCATCTTGCAAAGTGTTACAGTTTTAATCCCCGATTAACTGTTCCCCCGCCCTAATTGGCTAAAATCAATTAAAAGAGGAAGAATCACAAATGTTTTCATGAAAGCGCCTAAGTAGAGACCGATCTCCGGATTGGGCGAGAGGGGTGCCATAAAACCCTTCCCCTCTCGTAACCTGGCTCCCGAACCCAGATATGGTTATGACGGACTGGTTTCCTTCACTTTTCAAAATAAAACAGCGCGGCAGGTGCTTCGAAATACGGTTCCTTGAGTGTCGGACCTTCAAAACTCAAGTGGCGACTCTGTATTTTTGAGCGCACGCCACCGGCGCTCGCGCTCCCTCGATTATCAAAAAGGGCCGCAATGGCGAAAGGAACGGAATCCTTTTTCCAAGGGCATGCTGCCCACATGGGTGTTTAGAAACCTTTGACGTTACTTACGCCAAGTCAATGGTTCTCCAAGTGCCGTCAAAGGGGGGCTACTGTAGACACCCTATTCTGGACTGTCCAGATTAGTTTACTTACGGTCTTTGATTCTCCAATGATGATTTAAGGTCAAGAACGTCCTGAGTTTTTGGAAGAGTTTGAGCTTTGAGCGTCCTGAGCCTCATCCGAACCCTCAAGCTAGAACCAAATGGCCTCAGCAAAACCCTACTGGAGTACGCTGGTTCTTGACTAGCGTGCGCAGGAAGCCCTGCCACGTGTCAGTCATCGCCGCTTACTGGCGCACGCCACTCAACAAGGGGCGTACGCCAGTCAATTCCAGTCAAATCAACCTTTTTCGGCCAGACGCGCGGGAGATTTTGTAACGCCCCGACGTCAGCCACAGTTCCCCTGATGATTATCTCGGCCAGAACTGTCCCCTTCTCTCCTACATGGCCTTTCAAGGCAAGTCCCATGCATTAAATGCATGGGAGGCTCCTCCGTCCCTTAACCTCCAAACAACTCCTTAGGGAGCCAACTGATCTCAGTCCTCTCCCTCCATAAATACCCCCCTTGCATTCATTTGCAAGGGGTTAGCTCCATTAAGGCAAAAACTCTCTTGTCTTCTTCTCCTTAAGTGTTCTTGCTTCCTTTCTTTTCCCATAGAAAGAGTAAGTGAAGAACACTCAACTCAGTCCAAAAACCCACCATAATCATCTTCCAACCTTCAACCTTCAAGCTCAAGTTCAAACAATCCCTCAAAACTCACAAGCAAAGGTATACCACCTTTTGCTTCTGTTTTCTGTTTTGACCCCTGAGGGGGGCTGGCAGGGTCAAGGCTGGTAATCTATACCAGTCCTGGCCCTAATGCTGGCAAGGTTTCAAAACCGTATGCAGTGATCAATGGCGCACGCCAGTAGGTTGAGCCGTACGCCAGTCATGGTAGTATGTGCAAAACTGGCGTGGGGATCATGGATCATTGTTTTATTGCTTTATTTATGTTCTGATCACCCTGATGCATGCTAAAACCAATCTTTTGCTTACTGTATTTTAGAACTTCTTTCTCTTCCATCTGTATCTTAGTATAGTTTGGCCTCTGGGAGCCTTCTGGTCATGTTCCAGAGCCCAGATGGTGCAAAGCCAAAGCATTGGAGCAAAGTGATAACTGGCGTACGGCCATACACTACTGGCGTACGGTAGTCTTCTAGCTTCCAGTGGCTTGGCCCTTGCATGGATCTTCCATCCAGGCCTTTGATCATTGTCCCCTCACTGTTTAAGGGGTTTTCTGTTCATTTGGTGGCTTCTCAGCCCTTTCATCTGTCTGTAATAGTTTAGTAATCTATATCAACTGTGTGGTTTGTCCTGGGTGTGCACTGGTCCCTTCCAGAGCCCAGAGGGTTGATAACAGAAGCTGTGAACTTGAGTTTACCGGCGCACGCCAGTTGTGGTGTGGCGCACGCAGGTCAGGGCTGCATGCAGTGGCTTGGCCAGTGCATGCAGGCTTGCTTCTGTGTGCACTACTGCACAGTTAGTGTGCTCTAGTCTGTTCAAAATGTTCACAGTAGCTTGTTCTCAATCTATTATACTTGCTTAGATCAAACATCTATCATCCATAAACATTTTGTCACATATTTGTACATAAACTGCAAACGTGTTACAGTCTTAATCCCCATTAACTGTTCCCCCGCCCTAACTGGCTAAGAAAATGATCAAACAAAGAGAGAAAAGCAAATGTTTTATAAAATGCCTGAGTAGAGACTGATCTCCGGATTGGGCGAGAGGGGGTGCCATAAAACCCTTCCCTTCTCGTAACCTGGCTCCCGAACCTCAGATTTCAAAGGTGACGACGGACCAGTCTACAAGCCTTTTCCAAACTCAAACAAACGCAATCCAAAACGTTTTCAAAACCACGGTTTCTTGGGTACTTTCCGCAAAACCCGAGTGGCGACTCTCTGATCTGCGAAGCGTTTCGCCGCGCTTTCCGCGAGAAGGGCGCACCCGGAATTTTTGTGCTTAAAGCATCGGGAGTTTTTTGGGGCGTGTGCCCACATCTGATTGAGGATCGGACGGATGGATCGTCGCTGATTGAGGATCGGACGGATGGATCGTCGCTGATTGATGATCGGACGGATGGATCGTCGCTGATTGAGGATCGAACGGATGGATCGTCGCTGATTGATGATCGAACGGATGGATCGTCGCTGATTTGATGATCGGACGGATGGATCGTCGCTGATTGAGGATCGGACGGATGGATCGTCGCTGATTTGATCGGACGGATAGATCGTCGCTGGTTTGATGATCGGACGGACCACTGCTGGGGATGCAAAAATGCTCCAAGTCGAAGGCGACACTTCCATAGTGACCCTTAAGAACATACAACAATCCATGGACCCAAAAGATGGATAAATGAGATTGGGCCAGGTGTAGAACCTGAATTGGTCCTGAGGCCCAAAGTGGAGTGTCGCGCGACACTTGCGAACAATCGCGCGAGGGTTTTCGGCTAGGGCTTGGATCAGAACAAGCCCAGACCCGGCCCAAACCCGTTTCAATCGTTTAAAACCCCGCGGGACGTTACAGAAACAGTACCAGCAGTTTCAAATTCTCAGAACTCCTCCCATCTCTCGAAACCCTCTCAATCCTCTCCTCATACTTTCGATTTCTCCACAAAACCAACACACCCACGCACTCCCATCACTTCCATGGCAGACCGTGGTGACGAAGGTGGCGGGGGAGAGGTAGTTGATCAGTCGGAGGACCGAGGCGGTCCAATGGACACCGAAACAGGAGATCAAACACCAGAAGAGGCCATCGCAGAGGCCGGTGCAGCGGCGGCGACGGACGGAGATGGCGAAGGAGGCCGCGAAAAGGAGGTTGGTGGCGGCGATGAGAGTCGCGCGACAGAGCCAGAGGCTCGCGCGACGGTTGATACAGGAGCCGCGGGCCACAGTGTTGGGCGGCTGGACCCTAGAATAGCCGTAGAAGGGTCAGTGGTGGTCGGAATGGGTCCAGGGGACGCCGGAGGTGTTGGTGCTAGAGAGCACCCTCGCGCGACAGAGGAGGAGCCTCGCGCGAGGGTTGATGCTGGAGGAGGCAGTAGTAGTGGGGCAGGAGACGATACTGTTGAGCCGACCGGGTCCCCGCCGAGGGATTCGGCGAAGGGGAAAAGTGTTGTAGATGCAGAGGCGGAGGTCATAGAGACTCCGGTTGAGGTCCGAGAGGAGGACATATTGTTTCGGCCCGCGGTGACGTCGTCGAGTCATAGGCCGATAACGAAACACGATGTCGCCGAGCACCTGAGCGACGAGATGTTGGCAAAGCTGCTTGAGGATAACCCCGCCATCGGGCTATATGTGCTACAAGCCAAAGAGGAACGGGCGAGGGCCATTGAGGCTTCGGAGAGAGCCGAGAGAGAGAGATAGGAGAGAGAGGATCTTCTGAGAGAGGCGGAGGCCGAGGAGAGAGCCAGAGCAGAGGCACAGGGGCCCAGAGTTACAGCCGTGGCGGAGGCGAAGGACACGAGTCGCCCAGGTTTTTCAGCGGGAGCATATGTGCTTCCCACGCCGCATCTTTTTATGCCGTCGGGCATTGAGGCACGCGTCCCGTCGCAGAGAGACTATGACGACGAGTTGGTGTTGAGAGATCCCCGGGCTCACATTGCAGCGACGTGGATGGAGGTATTGTAGACACCCCAATTTGGACTTGTCAAATTTCCTTAATTTGTGCCCTCGAGGCTCCCCGATGATGAAATAGGGTCAAAACAGGCCTTGGCAAACTTGGACAATACTCCCTGGACTTTTTCAAAATCAAAACATTCCTTTTTTCTCGACACCCTGAGGGTAAAATTGGCACGCATTTTAGCATATAAAATATATTTGAATGAAACCATTTGGGTTAGAAAGAGGACTTAACGAGCTTTCCAACGCTTCGAAAAACACCCAAAACCGAGTTCGGGAGTGTCCGTGGCGCCCTTCTGAAGTTGGGCCGCCACTCCCAAGCGCTCGGGACCACTCTAGAGCGCTCGGGAGTGACACTCCCAAGCGCTTGGGAGTGCTGACTGACCAATGCATGTCGAGCTTGGCCTTTGACCACGGCTTTTCAGGCTTTTCAGGCTTTCCAGACCCACTCAACGTTCAACCTGGTCCTGCCTGATTATTCAGATGGGGCAGGAATATCATCATGCCTCTTTTCCCCCCAAAACTATTTTCTCTTTATTTTTGATTTATTTTTCAAGTTTCAAACTCAATTTCTCCTCCCCTATAAATACCCCTTCATTCTACACCATGAGGACACGAAAATTGCTCCTTCTCTCTCCCCCATTTGCAGAAAACCCTGTTTCAAACACCCTCAAATATTTTCAACTCAAAACATTTTTCAACTTTCATTTTCAAGCAATTTTCAAGAAAAATCCAAACATCACAAAAGCATTTGAAGTCTTAGACTTCATCTTTTCTACTGTTTTTCAGTCCTTACTCAAGCTACCACATCCATCCAAGAAGTATTGTTCAAGCACAAAAGGTATAAAATTTCATTTTTGTACCTAAAGCCACTGTTTTTCCCTGTCTGAGGGAGATCAGCGGCTCATACCAGTTCTTCATACTGGTTGTGAGCCACCTGATCTTGGTTTAACAACAAGAGCAAGAGGCTACAAAGGTTTTTTTCAGTCCACTGGCCTCACTCTCGAGCGCTCGGGACCATTCAGGAGCGCTCGGGAGTGTTTACATGCCATTACAGTTCACTACTTCCTGTGTTTTTCCATTCTTCTGATCTTTCAAATGCAGGGATGTACCCATTTGTTCTCAAAAGTATATATCTGCTGTTGTTAAGGCAGGGATGCATGATCTGGAAGATTGAGGGCCCATCTCAGTCTTTCAAATCCTCCGCTGAGCCAGTAGTACACTTAATAGCATTTCAGTTTACGTCTTGGTATTCTATTTTGCTGGCAGTAACGAAATTTGCAGGTTTGGGATTCTAGCACTCCCGAGCGCTCTGGACCACTCCCGAGCGCTCGAGAGTGAGTCCAGTGACAGGGCTTCATTTTGTAATAACTTGTACACCATGCATGGCCATTTCATTACCTCCACTACACATGCACATGAATACATTGCTTATTTGATGTACCCGTGGATACTTGCTAGCTGGTTAAAATGAAACAAAATCCCTTTTAAAAATCCCACAAACGTTTAGTAGAGACCGATCTCGAATCGGGCGAGGGGGGTGCCGTAAAACCCTTCCCCCCTCGTAACATGGCTTCCGGACCCTCTAAACTGATCTCTGGTTTTCAATTTCAAATCAACGGTTTTTCAAACAAAAACGGTTTCTCGGGTGATATACCACAAATCCGGGTGGCGACTCTTTCAACTCTTCAAACCATATTTTTCTCAAAACGGGAAATATATTTTTTCGGGCTGGTAGCCCACAGTGGCGACTCTGCTGGGCGACTCTGCTGGGGTAGCCCACTGTGGGCTACCAGCCCGAAAAAATATATTTCCCTTTTTGAGAAAAATATGATTTGAAGAGTTGAAAGAGTCGCCACCCGGATTTGAGGTATATCACCCGAGAAACCGTTTTTGTTTGGAAAACCGTTGATTTGAAATTGAAAACCAGAGATCAGTTTAGAGGGTCCGGAAGCCATGTTACGAGGGGGGAAGGGTTTTACGGCACCCCCCTCGCCCGATTCGAGATCGGTCTCTACTAAACGTTTGTGGGATTTTTAAAAGGGATTTTGTTTCATTAACAGCTAGCAATTATCCACAGGTACATCAAATAAGCAGTGTATTCATGTGCATGTGTAGTGGAGGTAATGAAATGGCCATGCATGGTGTACAAGTTATTACAAAATGAAGCCCTGTCACTGGACTCACTCTCGAGCGCTCGGGAGTGGTCCAGAGCGCTCGGGAGTGCTAGAATCCCAAACCTGCAAATTTCGTTACTGCCAGCAAAATAGAATACCAAGACGTAAACTGAAATGCTATTAAGTGTACTACTGGCTCAGCGGAGGATTTGAAAGACTGAGATGGGCCCTCAATCTTCCAGATCATGCATCCCTGCCTTAACAACAGCAGATATATACTTTTGAGAACAAATGGGTACATCCCTGCATTTGAAAGATCAGAAGAATGGAAAAACACAGGAAGTAGTGAACTGTAATGGCATGTAAACACTCCCGAGCGCTCCTGAATGGTCCCGAGCGCTCGAGAGTGAGGCCAGTGGACTGAAAAAAACCTTTGTAGCCTCTTGCTCTTGTTGTTAAACCAAGATCAGGTGGCTCACAACCAGTATGAAGAACTGGTATGAGCCGCTGATCTCCCTCAGACAGGGAAAAACAGTGGCTTTAGGTACAAAAATGAAATTTTATACCTTTTGTGCTTGAACAATACTTCTTGGATGGATGTGGTAGCTTGAGTAAGGACTGAAAAACAGTAGAAAAGATGAAGTCTAAGACTTCAAATGCTTTTGTGATGTTTGGATTTTTCTTGAAAATTGCTTGAAAATGAAAGTTGAAAAATGTTTTGAGTTGAAAATATTTGAGGGTGTTTGAAACAGGGTTTTCTGCAAATGGGGGAGAGAGAAGGAGCAATTTTCGTGTCCTCATGGTGTAGAATGAAGGGGTATTTATAGGGGAGGAGAAATTGAGTTTGAAACTTGAAAAATAAATCAAAAATAAAGAGAAAATAGTTTTGGGGGGAAAAGAGGCATGATGATATTCCTGCCCCATCTGAATAATCAGGCAGGACCAGGTTGAACGTTGAGTGGGTCTGGAAAGCCTGAAAAGCCTGAAAAGCCGTGGTCAAAGGCCAAGCTCGACATGCATTGGTCAGTCAGCACTCCCAAGCGCTTGGGAGTGTCACTCCCGAGCGCTCTAGAGTGGTCCCGAGCGCTTGGGAGTGGCGGCCCAACTTCAGAAGGGCGCCACGGACACTCCCGAACTCGGTTTTTGGTGTTTTTCGAAGCGTTGGAAAGCTCGTTAAGTCCTCTTTCTAACCCAAATGGTTTCATTCAAATATATTTTATATGCTAAAATGCGTGCCAATTTTACCCTCAGGGTGTCGAGAAAAAAGGAATGTTTTGATTTTGAAAAAGTCCAGGGAGTATTGTCCAAGTTTGCCAAGGCCTGTTTTGACCCTATTTCATCATCGGGGAGCCTCGAGGGCACAAATTAAGGAAATTTGACAAGTCCAAATTGGGGTGTCTACAGTTGCCCCTCTTTGGGCGACGCTCGACATCATGAATGGATACGAGTGCCGTCCAAAGATTGAGACAGCCCAATTCGAGCCAAATCAAATCCTCAACTCAAAATCAAATGCAAGTAAAGACACAAACATTTGATGCATGCGGTCGCGTCTTTTCAGACTGCCTACGTACCCTTTTCTGTAAGGATCAGACCAGCGTAGTTCTTTGGGGCAAATGCAAACATGTAGACATGCAAGCAAATGATAGAGAGGTGTCCCTCAGGACAGCGCCAAATCTATGGCGGCGGAGAACCTGGGGAAAACCGGGGAGATGTCCCTTAGGACGGTGCCAAATCTATGGCAGAAGATGAAAGGGTGCCAAATCTATGGCTGGAGACGATTGAAGGGTGCCAAATCTATGGCGGGAGACGATTGAAGGGTGCCAAATCTATGGCGGGGGATGACCTGGAGAAAACCGGGGATGAAGGGTGCCGAAGGAAGCTTGAATCTGAAAAGCTTGAATTTTGAAGGAAGCTTGAATTTTGAAAAGCTTGAATTTTTGGAAGAACCTTGAATTTTGAAGGAAGCTTGAATCTGAAAAGCTTGAATTTTTGGAAGAAACTTGAATTTTGAAGGAAGCTTGAATCTGAAAAGCTTGAATTTTTGGAAGAAGCTTGAATTTTGAAAAGCTTGAATTTTTGGAAGAAGCTTGAATTTTGAAAAGCTTGAATTTTTGGAAGAAGCTTGAATTTTGAAGGAAGCTTGAATCTGAAAAGCTTGAATTTTTGGAAGAAGCTTGAAGGAAGCTTGAATCTGAAAAGCTTGAATTTTTTGGAAAAAACTTGAATTTTTGGAAGAAGCTTGAATTTTAAAAGAAGCTTGAATCTTTGGAAGAAGCTTGAAGGAAATTAAAGGGTGTCCCTCAGGACAATGCCAAATCTATGGCAAGAGATGTGCAGTCATGTTGACGAATATGAAGGAAGAAGGCGACCGTGGGGGGTCGAGATTAGAAAGTGAGACCCGTGTTTTGACTTGTGACAACACTGATGATTTTTAGTTTTGAAAAACAACAATGGACATGTCCGAGTACCCTTTCTGCTTTACTGTTTTTGGCCAGCGGACCGGTATCTTGGGATTTGGGATGGGGTTCGTCTTTGGATGGAAATTGGGTTTGAGCTGGAGCTGGTTTGAGTTTGGCCTCGATCAGGGCTTGAGTCCCGAGCATTCATGCCCCAGTCTTGATGTTGGCTGTACGCTTGCAGTGATTGATGGCATTGGGCTGACGTGCCCCAGTGAGTAACAGACCTTAGTTCTGATTCTTTTCCTTGATTCCACTGATAGTTTCGGCAACCAGTTTTGTCATGAGCACAAGTGCGGGTTCTTCCACGTATTGGAGTTTCTCTCACGAGTTGGGACCTTAATGACCTTGTGTGAATTTGGACAAGGCCCAGACGACTCAAAGGACAAGAAAGACCCTTTATCAGAGGACTGACTCTTAACGAAGACCCTGACTGGACGAGGAGTTTGATTATTTGAGGATTTAATGTTTGAAATTGTCATGATAAAATCAAGTTTCGATGATTTTCCCATTCGAGACTTTGAAATTGTTTTAGCAAAACACGAGGATTTTCATTAGGAATTATGCCCCAGGTTGGATTTTTGTAAGATTCACAAAATGCCTTGGCGCTCCTTCTTGTTTTCTCCTATTGTCCAGGATTTTTGTTATCAAGTTGTGTTTTTCAATCTGACAGGACTTTATTCGGGTTATAACGTGGCCAAGGTTTGGCTTAACAAAGAAAGGATAATAGGCTCAAACTTTTTTCATTTTCTTGGGGTTTCGAGAGCTAGCAGCCATCTTGAATAATTTTGTGCCCTTTTTGCTTTTGATGGGCGCCTTCTTTCACTTGCTTTGCTTCGCCTTTTGTTGTGCCCGATTGATCTTGAGCTTTCTCCGATTTTTCTTCAATGTTTTGCATCTCAATGCGCGTATGCATTTGGCACTTTCATACTTTGGATTCTGATGCGCCGATGATAACCAGGTGTTTGGCACACTTGTCCTCCTCATTTCATCCCTGTGTAAGGGATAGCTGCCTAGCTGGGTTCTTTCAAAGAAATTGATTTAGGCTTAAAGGGGGTTATCAATGGATATATATCTCCAAGCGTTTGATAAAAGAAAAGAATGCCTTTCTTCATCTTGAATTGCACAACTTGATAACTGGATCCTAGATGCAAGTTAAGAGATTTGTGTGCTCTAACTTTTGCCTAGATTACATTTTGAGGTTTTGATCTAGCGAGCTTTTTCTTGGGCCAAGGCGCTGCTTCTTGATGGTGTCAGGGAATGGTCCCATGAAATTCTTCTTCTTGCAAGGGCAAAGTATCTCGTGTTTTGATTTCTCAATTGATGGTGAAAAACAATTCCAAGTTAAGGGATTATCACAAAACGCGAGTTTATTATCACAATTTCGACCCAAGAAGCTCGACATTGACTTGAAAGATCGTGACCGAATTTTGGAATCGACTCAAATGAACATGACCGGGCCTCAGGATGAGGCTGCCTACGTATCCTTCTTGCAAAAGAATCAGGTCATAACGTAGTTCAGGCCTACGAAACTGACTCTCTTTTTGGTTTCTCTTTTTTGACTACAAACTTGAATTTGAAAACATACAGATACGGAAGCATGAAAGACTCGAAGTACAAACTGACTCGAATTTGAAAGACTAGGACTTGACTTGAAACTCAAAAGTTTCCCAAACTCGTGAGCAATTCCATTCATGCACTGCACTCAAAACCCCCCTCCAGATCTGAGGTCCGGCACTGGGATGGTTCCGTTGTCGATTAAGTCTTGGATCTTGTGACGGAGACGGTGACAGTCATTGGTAGTGTGACCGGGCATTTGATGGAAGGCGCAGAAGGCATTTGGGTTGTGGTAGGCTGGGAGCTTTTGAGGTAGGGGAGTTGGCAGGAGTGGCTTGACGGTTCCGCTTTCGACAAGTCTTTCGAATACCATGGATAGTGGTACGAAAAACTCAGAAAAGACGCGAGGTTGTTTAGGCTTGGTGGTTTGAGCAACGATCTGGCTAACGGGCTCGGTCTGGACATGGTCGGTATGTGTAGGGTCAGATGGCAAGTCGGTGTAACCATACAACATGTTGCTGCTGTCGGGGTCTACATTTTCTGTCTTTGGAAAGGAATCAGCATTTTCGAGGATGCCCAACTGAACAGCTTCTTCGACGGCCAGGCCTGTTTCGAAGAATGTCTTGAAGTCGGAAGAGGCTTGAGCTAGGATCATGTGTCTGGCAAGTGCGGGCTGGAGGTTTCGGACAATCATCCTAATTTGATCTTTCTCCGAGGGTTTGTCCTTCATCTGAACAGCCTTTGCTCTCCATCTTCGAATAAAATCCATAAAAGACTCCTTCGGTTCCATCTTTATTGATTCCAACTCTCGAGTGGTGACCTCAAGTTGGATGTTATAGTCAAACTGGGCCACGAAAGCCTCACAGATGTCTTCCCAAGATTTCTTCTTTGTCACTTCCAAGGCAGTGAACCAGCGCAAGGCATGTCCAACCAGTGTTTGAGAAAATATTTGGGCCATGGCGTCTTTCTCCAAGCCCCACATGGAAAGTACCCCAATGTAACTGGTCAAGTGTGCTTTTGGATCACCGGTTCCGTCAAACTTAGCGAAGTCGATTGGCTTGAATTTCTTGGGTAGTCTGGCATTCGGGAAAAGGCAGAGTTCGTCGAAGTCGAAACCAATTGAGCTGATTCTTTCGCTTCTGGCTAAGGACAGCTCTAGTTGGGATAATTTGGCTTCGATGGTGGCCATTTCTGGACTTTGGGAGTTTGGTTCAGAGGGTGGTTCATGATTATTTTCGAGGGGTGTTTCTGGGTTTTGTGGAGGTGGAAGTCGTCTGGCAACCCCGGTTATCATGAGCATCAACTGGGTAATCTGGTTGTCTGTTCGTTCACCCATCTGTTGAATAGAGGTTCGGATTTGATCCAACTCATTCAAATTTCCTGTTGGCAGTTCCCCGTTCGGATGCTCCCCATTCAAATTTTCCACCGGCTGTTCCATATCTTCCCACAAATTCTGAGCCTATGAGGGTAGGGTTTTCTTTTAGGATGGGTGGCCCAGTGCTGACAGTAAAGCAAAAAGCGAGCTCAGAACGTGCCCCTGTTATGATTTATTGAAAAAAATGCATGTTGAATAAAAAAGAGTTGTAATTGACGTGTTGTCGTCGTCGACACAAGGGATTGCACTTTACGGAAAGTTCCAACAGTCACGGGTAGGTCGTTGTCAGGCAGGTTAAATTCCTCACGTTGGGAATCAGAGCCAATCTCCTTATCTAAGACCATCCGAGACAGAGCAATAAGACTGCTGGAAGACGCACTTAAGGCTAGATGGAGCTAGAGGGAGCCGTTCGGGCACGGCGAACACCGGAGTTATCCCAAACTCCATGGATTTATGGTCTCCTAGACCCTGACTCAAGAAATGACATCCTACGAAGGATTGCCTTAGTCCTCAGAGATTCTTTTGAATGTGTATCTTTTGATTAGGAATGACAAGATTTGGGAGATATCAAGACAAATTAAGTCTTCAACATTTTTCACTCAAAATTTCTGTTTTGGTTTCAAAAACCGTTTAGCGTAAATGACATGATACCGTAACCGGGGCGGCATAAGTGGCACGGGGCCATTAGCCTAAGCGGTGTAAAGTGACATCGCACTATAACCTGAGTGGTGTGGGTATCACGGCATTGTAGCCTAATTGTTTCGTTAAACTTCGTTGAATCCATGGTTGAAAAATGTATTGAAGACTTAATGAACTTTGATATCCCCAAAATCTTGTCATTCCAAGGACTAAATAATTTCAACAACGTGCCTTTAAAAAGCACGACTCATCATCGGTCCAGGCAATCCTAAACAAGCCGCGCGAGCGAGTCTAAGAGTTCTATATGAGACACGAAAGCAAGCGTAAGATGCAAGGTGCGATGTGCAAGCGGGATAAGATCACGGTCTTTCGAAGGTTGCCTAATTCCTCAGAATTTCTTTTAGGGTGTATCCTTCGTTCAGAACGACAAATTCTAAGAGATGTCAAAATGAACTAAGTATTCAACTAGTCCTCGTTCGAAATTTCAATTTTGAACTTGGAATAACTTAGTATAGACGGCGTGATACCCCAACCATCGTGGTGTCAGTGACACTGTGTCATTAGCCAAGGTGGTGTAAGTAAAGTGACATCACGGCATCGTTTTCCTTGTTATTCCTTATTCTCTGTTGAATCTCCGATTAGGCATTAGTCAAGAACTTAGTAACATCCTGATTTCCCAAAGACTCCTCGTTCTAAGGACTCATGTAGTTTAGACAACGTACACTAGGGTGCACGATTCATCATCGGGCCTCGGCAACCTTCTACGGACCATGCGAGCGAGATCAAGAACACATGAATAGATCGACAGCATGATGGGATGACATGGATGAGATGTAGAAAGCAGTAACATGTAGGCAGGATATAGCATATAGTCCTACCCTGCGAGTCCCTGTCCTAGTTTGGAAGGATCTATGGCTTGCTAAGCATATACAAAGGTTGGTTTTGGCTTGAAGAGGGTTCCCCGGACTAGAGTCAAAGTATACCTCCCACTATTGAGCGTACACCCAATAATGGTACAAACGGTAGGGATGACTCATCACGGTCGAGGGTTGCTGAGCATTCCGGGATTCCCCATCACCGGCAAGCCGGGTAGGATTGCCGAAACACAACAGCGAGGTTGCACAAGATATATATCCACAAGAAATAGACAACAAAACAAAATCCCTTTTGAAAATCCCACAAACGTTTTTCAAGCTTGGCTCACAAGTTTAATTGATATTCGAGGAAAGCGGGCCATTTTATCAACAACCAACTTTTTCTCAAGTATTAATTAAACATCCCCAGCAGAGTCGCCACTGTGGGCTACCAGCCCGAAAAAATATATTTCCCTTTTTGAGAAAAATATGGTTTGAAGAGTTGAAAGAGTCGCCACTCGGATTTGTGGTATATCACCCGAGAAACCGTTTTTGTTTGAAAAACCGTTGATTTGAAATTGAAAACCAGAGATCGTTTTGAGGGTTCGGAAGCCATGTTACGAGGGGGGAAGGGTTTTACGGCACCCCCCTCGCCCGATTCGAGATCGGTCTCTACTAAACGTTTGTGGGATTTTTAAAAGGGATTTTGTTTCATTTTAACCAGCTAGCAAGTATCCACAGTAATACCATGTAGGAAGTGCATGCATGTGCATGTGTACAGGAGAGGGTGAAATGGCCATGCAAAATACAAGATGACTGAAAATGGAACCCTGTCACTGTATTCACTCTCGAGCGCTCGGGAGTGGTCCCGAGCGCTTGGGAGTTCCAGAACCTCATCCTGCAAGTTTGGTTAGACATATTCACATACTAATACTGCCAGAAAAATCACAAAGAAATCAAAATACAGATATGCTCAGCCAGAGGTTTAAACAGCTAAGAACTGGTCCTAACCATCCAAACAAGGCTTCCTTGCAACTGAAAGCAAACCTAACTGGGCTCTGGAAGGACCAGTGCACACCCAGTCTCTACTAAAACAGAAAATGAAATACATAATGAACAAAACAAAGTTTTGGTGGCAGCAGCACTCCTGAGCGCTCAGGAATGGTCCCGAGCGCTCGGGAGTGAACACAGTGCCCAGAAAAAGTTTTGTTTTCTTTGTGTTCCTCTTGCTCTTAGTACTAAACTAAGATCAAATGAGCTCACAGCTAGTATAAGGAACTAGTATGAACCCTTGATCCCCCTCAGAAGTAGAAAAAAACGGTAGATTTTAGGTATAAAATGAGATTTTATACCTTTGCTTGACTTGAACCCAGCTTCTTGGACTGACTTTGGTGCTTGAAAATGGATTGAAAACAGTAGGAAAATGGAGCTCTAGATGGACTAGAGGTTTGAGTTGTGAAGAACTTGAAGATTGCTTGAAATTTTCCTTAGAAAACACAAGTTTTGGAAAATGTTTGAAGGAGATTTTGAGACTGATCTTTTCAGAAGATAGTAGAGGGAGAGAGTAAAATTTCGTGGCCCTTTGCATGTAGAATGAAAGGGGTATTTATAGGCAAGGAGAAAATGGGTTTGAATTTTGAAAAATAAATCAAAAATAAAGAGAAAATAGTTTTGGGGGGAAAAATGGCATGATTATATTCTGCTGGCTCAGGCAGGCTTGACTGGTAGGTTTGAACGTTGAATGGGTCTGAAAAAGCCTGAAAAGCCTGAAAAGCCGTGGTCAAAGGCCAAGCTCGACATGCATTGGTCCTGACAGCCGTCCCGAGCGCTTGGGAGTGTCACTCCCGAGCGCTCTAGAGTAGTCCCGAGCGCTTGGGAGTGGCAGCCCAACTTCAGAAAGGCGCCACGGACACTCCCGAACTCGGTTTTGGGTATTTTTCGAAGCGTTGGAAAGCTCGTTAAGTTCTCTTTCTAACCCAATTGGTTTCATTCAAATGTATTTTATATGCTAAAATGTGTGCCAATTTTACCCTCAGGGTGCCGAAAAAAAAGAAAGTTTTGATTTTGAAAAAGTCCAAGAAGTATCGTCCAAGTTTGCCAAGGCCCGTTTTGACCCTATTTCATCATCGGGGAGCCTCGAGGGCACAAATTAAGGAAATTTGACAAGTCCAAATTGGGGTGTCTACAGGTATATTCCCAGAAAACACCCTTTGTAATTTGATTTCGATATTCTTGCTTTGATAGTTCACATTCGATACTTGTTTAGAACATGCATGAACTTCGAATTGCACAAACGACTTGCGAGCCAAAGCATGTTAAACCTATGCGTTTCTCGTAATGTAAGCCCAATACGTAATAACTTGAACCAACCATCCGTTGCAGGCTTTATTGATTACCTAGAACTCGAAAATGAGGACTCTGTATGCACGAGCATTTAGAATAGCACACCATACTCCCGAGTCGAGCCATGGCATAGAATTAAAGCCAAACATGTGTCCTAGGCTTCATTGATTACCTAGAACTTGAGAATGAACTTCCTGTATACTGATAAACCCTTTTGCTGCTTGTCTTTGTATCTGAAACAGGCTGGAGCAGGACAGAGGGATATCCGCGCCTTCGGGGGCGCGTGTATGTCCTTACAGCTGTACGAGGGGCTGCCTGAGAGAGTGAGGCGGTTGGTAGACGAGGCAGGCTTCGGGGTGTTTGTACAGACTTTGGCCCCTGCGAGGAATGACCACGCCGTCCTCGTAGCGCTTGCTGAGAGGTGGAGGGATACCACCAATACCTTCCACCTACCTCCTGGGGAGATGGCAGTGACGCCTGCGGACTTCGCAGCGATCACGGGGCTGAGGGTTGGAGGTGAGCCCATCCCGTTTGACTCGGGGATTCAGGAGGATCGGGCTGCTCTGGAGTGGTTTCTGGGCAAAGCGCCCAAGATAGAGGAGGGGATGGCGAGGTATGACCAGTTCAAGGATTACTTGAAGAAGGAGGTGACGAATGACCGGGAGGCGGAGCAGATGGCCCGGGCGTTCCTGCTGTACCTGTTTGGTGCCACTCTGTACCCAAACAGACGGAGTAAAGTCCACCTCTCCTACTTGCCAGCGTTGAGGGACTTGAGGACGGCCTCACGCTTCGACTGTGGTGGAGCTGCTCTTGGGACGGCCTACCACTTCTTTGGCCACTCGTTGAGGACGGGTAAGAGCACGGCCGGCTACTGGAGGGTTTGGGAGGTACAGTTCTAACCCTTTATTAAGCACAATTTGATTATACTTGTCCATTGTTTAGTCTGCTTGACTGTTTCGATTTCAAATACTGTATGCCTTGGCTAATGTTTGAATTTGTCTAAACATTGTGCAGCTGTGGGCCTACGAGGTTTTGCGGATGTATCCGCCGGAGTGCAAGCATCCAGACTTGAGCGCCCTCCCTCGCGCGCTGAAGTGGAGTAAGGCAAGTACGGGGAAGAAAGAAGGGAGAGGCGAGCTCAACGCCTTCAGACTGTACTTGGACGAGCTTAGGGCCTCACAGGTATGAACACGTAATCATAAGCATTTAGACATGTATTCATTTCCTTGCTTTAATGCTGTCGCTGATCAATTGCTTGTGTTGCTTGCTTGCCTTGAATTGCAGGTCAATTGGGATCCCTGGAGGAGAGTGGGGCCAGAGCCAGAGTACTTGGCCCGGAGCAGGGTTGTCACAGCCAGCAGGGTGTTACTGGAGTCGGCCTTCGGTTGGCAGTGGTACTTGGGGGATCGAGTGACGCGCCAGTCGCTTGGTTACCCTGAGTCCCAGGTGCCAGGGCCGCTTCCACCTCGAGCTTCACACACGGGAGAGTACACACGGGCTGAGCTGGAGAGGTACACGAGGCCGGATACTGAGCTTGCACGCTACCTGCGTCCTGAGAGGGACTATGCAGTCTACCAGAGAGACTTCCTGGCGGGTCCATTGGGGATCCGTGGCCTGAGAGAGGTGCGAGGCCAGGTTGCAGGGGCTGCTGAGGAGAGGAGAGCAGCTGGAGAGGGACGGAGAGGAGGTGAGAGCCGGGCAAGGCGAGCCCCGAGCGGACCGGTAGTTGGTGGACCTCCTGTGCTACTTTGGAGGATTCCCGTGGTTGACAGCCAGGGGAATCCTGCGGAGTTGCAGTTAGTGCCCGCGAGAGCGGAGCCCACTCCTGTGACTGTTTCGGTAAGACCCAGCTTCCAATATTGCTTTTCAATTCCAAATACTTGAATCATATGCTTGAATAGGCTGATGAACTTGAATTGCATGCAGGTGCCAACCGAGTGGGTGAACGAGGCCGTTCGACGCATGCTGGCGTTGGAGAATGTGGTGAGAAGGGCGGCGAGCAGCATGCCACTGGAGTTGCAGTACCAGGTGCCGACACCACAGCCGACTCAGCCAGCCGTTGTTCAGAGGGTCCAGGTATGAAAAACGATACATTCCTGCTTTCGATACATTCCTGCTTTGATAGCTTGATAGACTGTACCTGTTTTCAATACAGAAATACAATATGCACAATAGATACTCATGCTTTGAAATGAAATGCCAATGCAGGTGCAGGGGAAGATGAACCCTAGGAGGAAGAGTGCACGAGATCCGCCACCGAAGAAGGCGGCGGCGAAGAAACCCACACCTCCGGCCACTACTACGCAGCGACAGACGAGGGGCTTACAGACGGCACGCGCACGCGAGGAGGAAGACAGACGAGCCGCGAGGCAAGCCAAGCTTCGGTACCAACTCAAGAAGCGCGAGAAGCCGACACTGGAGGAGCCGAGCCGGCGGAAGCGGCTAATCTTGGGTCATACTTCCGAGGACGAGGAAGAAGAGGACGAAGAGGGAGGAGAGGAAGGAGAGGACGAGGAGCACTCATCCACTAGCAGTGGCTCCGACGACTCCATTGACGATCCGGGGTACAGAGACGATCCCCAGGAGCTACGGGACGATGCGGGTAGCGGTGACGAGCTTTGAGTGCACAGAGGGCGATGACAAAGGCTCCGTTACTTTGCTTTTGATTCCGGGCCTGTGTGCCCAAGTAGATAGCTTTTGACAGATACTTTGAAAGCCTGCGTGCCTTTTGACTCGTGGGCGCATGTGCCCTAACTTGACTTGGCGTTTTTGATTGGCCGAAGTGCCGTTGATACAGTAGTTGACATGGATAGATCATGGTTGTTCATAGAAATTTTGCATTTTTCAAGTTTATTGTTTCTCGTTACAAATAGGAGAAAGTAAAACCTGCTTCTAATACCAAACTTGCATTGACAACACACCGAGACTACTCGCAGACACATATGAGTATAAAAACTGGCCTAGCTCTGAAAGAAATAGGAAAGGTACTGTGGGCACACGCCCCGAAAATCCCGTGCCTTAGGCATAAAATTCCGGGTGCGCCCTTATCTCGCGGAAAGCGCGGCGAAGTGCTTCGCAGATCAGAGAGTCGCCACTCGGGTTTTGCGGTTTGTACCCAAGAAACCGTTCTTTTGAAAACGTTTGGACCACGTTTGTTTGATTTTGAAAAAGGCTTTCGTAGACTGGGCCGTCGTCACCTTCGATCTTGAGGTTCGGGAGCCAGATTACGAGAGGGGAAGGGTTTTATGGCACCCCCCTCGCCCAGTCCGGAGACCGGTCTCTACTCAGGCGTTTTATAAAACATTTGTATTTTCTCTCTTTATTTGATCATTCTTTTAACCAGTTAGGGCGGGGGAACAGTTAATGGGGATTAAAACTGTAACAGATTGCATTTATGTACAAAAGATGTAGCAAAATGTTTATGGATGTTTGCATTTATGTATAATAGATTGAGAACAAGCTTTTGTGGACATTTTAAGCAGACTAGAACACACTGGCAATGAAATGTTGCACACAGGATCAAGCCTGCATGCACTGGCCAGGCCACTGCATGCAATCATGACATGCGTGCGCCACCCCACAACTGGCGTGCGCCGGTAGACTTAAGCTCACAGCTTCTGCTCTCAACCCTCTGGGCTCTGGAAAGGACCAGTGCACACCCAGGACAAACCACACAGTTCATATAAGTTAATAAACTATTACAAACAGGTTAATGGGCTTGAAAGCCACCAAATAGACAGAAGACCCCCTTAAACAGTGAGGGGAGGATGATCAAAGGCCTGGATGTAAGATCCATGCAAGGGCCAAGCCACTGGAATAAAGACCACTAGCGCACGCCACTAAGGAAGGGCCGCACGCTAGTTCTCTCTTGTTTCCAATGCTTTGGCTTTGCACATTCTGGGCTCTGGAACAGGACCAGAGGAACTCAGAAGGCCAGACTAAGCAATAAATATAGTTAGAAAGGAAAGCAGTTCTAAATACAGAAAGCTGTAAACTGGTTTTAGCATGCAGCAGGGTGATCAAAGCTTAAATAATACAAGAAAACAATGATCCATGAACCCCACACCAGTTCTGCACCTACCACCATTACTGGCGTGCGGTACTCACAACTGGCGTGCGCCACTTATCATTGTGCACGGTTTTGAAACCTTGCTAGCATTAGGGCCAGGACTGGTATAGATTACCAGCCTTGACCCTGCCAGCCCCCCTCAGGGGTCAGAACAGAAAACAGGAGCAAGAGGTATTATACCTTTGCTTATGAGTTTGAGAGAGAGAGCTTGAGTTTTGAGCTTGAAGATGATGATGGAGGTGGATGTAGTGAAAGTTATGGACTGTAGAAGGTGTGTTCTTCACTTGCTCTTTCTATGAGGAAGAAAGTAAGCAAAGAACAATGAAGGAGAAGAAGACAAAGGATGGCTTGACTTTAAGAAGCTACCCCTTTCTTAATGGTGCTAACCCTTTGCAAATGAATGCAAAGGGGGTATTTATGGAGGAGGGAGAGGGCTGATCAGCCTGGTCCTTAGGGGCTGTTTGGAGTGGTGAGACATTGGAGGAAGCTCCCATGCATTTAATGCATGGGACTTGGCTTGATGGAAGAGAAAGGAACAGTTTCTGGCCGAAGTAATGATCAGGGGGCTGCCAGCTGACGTCAGGCGGCTGCAGAAGCTCCCGCCCAGCTGGCTGAAAAGGTTGATTTGACTGGTGCTGACTGGCGTGCGCCACTTGTTGAGTGGCGTGCGCCAGAGAGTGTAATGACTGACACGTGGTAGTGGTTCCTGCGCACGCTAGTCCATCACCAGCGTACTCCAGAAGGGTTTTGTTGAGGCCATTTGGTTCTGGCTTGAGGGTTTGACAAGGGTTTGAAACGGGTTTGGACGAGGTTCGGGACGCTCAAAGCTCAAACTCATCAAACAACTCGGTATGTTCTCGACCTTAATCATCATTGGGGAATCAAAGACCGTAAGTAAACTAATCCGGACAGTCCAGAATAGGGTGTCTACAGTAGCCCCCCTTTGACGGCACTTAGAGCACCATTGCTTTGGCGTAAGTAACGTCAAAGGTTTCTAGACACCCATCTAGGCCGTCCAGAGCAGGAAATACGAGTCAATGAGAACATGAAATTTAAATAACCTGACATTGACTTTTGATTACGCGGCCGGGGCGGTTGACTCAGCTGGGGAGTAATAAGCCGTGAATCGGCTTCGTTGAGAAAAATACGGTCCTTCGGGCGTATCGTCGTTGATTGAGTTTGGATGGACAGATCGTCGTTGATTTGATAAGGCCAGAACAGGCTGTCATGGGGTGCGGACTCTCCTGGGGGATAATCCATTGAAAGTGACTCAGGGTCACCTGTTTGATTTGAAATTGAACGGATAGATCGTCGTTGATTTTCAAGTTGGACGGATGGATCGTCGTTGATTTGAAATTGGACGGATAGATCGTCGTTGATTTGAAATTGGACGGATAGATCGTCGTTGATTTGAAATTGGACGGGTAGATCGTCGTTGATTTGAAATTGGACGGATAGATCGTCGTTGATTTGAAATTGGACGGATAGATCGTCGTTGATTTGAAATTGGACGGATAGATCGTCGTTGATTTGAAATTGGACGGATAGATCGTCGTTGATTCGAAATTTGGACAGGCTCTGCTTGGGGAGTGACCATCCTAGGTGATAGAACCAATTTGATGACCATGGGCTTCGATTTTGACCACGGAACGTGAATTGGGCCTCAGGCCCACAAACCACTGGCGTGCGCCACTAGATTTGTACCGTGCGCCACTTATGCTGAAATATCCAGGCCCAGATCTGGCCCAGACCCGGCCTGGCACTGTTCTTCGTCGATTAAATCTCAGGACACGACTGAGAAACGCCATACCAGTTTCAAAACTTCCCTCAACTTTCGAACTCCTCTCAAATCTTTCCAAAAACCTACTCCAATCCTTCCCATCTCCTTCAATCCCACGGATTCGAACACATCCATGGCGGAACCAGGCGACGACATGGGCGGTAATGGTGGCGGCGTTGGTGATCGGTTGAGGGCGGAATCGAACGAGGCCGGAAGGCCATTAGTCGACGATCAACCCACTGTGGGGGCTTCGTCAAGCGTTAGTGCAGTGGTTCCGAGCGAGGAGGGCGGTGGCGATGGCCATGCAGAGGAGGTCGGTGACGGCGACGAGCGGCGTACGCCGGAGGAGGAGGGGCGTACGCCTGTAGTCGTGGGACCAGTGGGTCCACGGGTGCAGCGGTTGGACTCGAGGAGTGGCATAGAGGGTTTCGTGGTGACCGGCGGTGGTTCGGTTGAGGCCGGTGGTAGCAGTAGTGGCGGCGTCGTTGGTGAGGGCCGACCGGAGACTCCGTCGAGGGATCCGGCGAGTGGCAAGGCTCCGGCTGTGGTAGCGGAGGTGGGGGACGTGCCGAGGGCGGACCACGTTGAGCGGATCGAGTTTGAGGCGCCTGCGGGTTCGTCCAGTCACGAGCCGATCATGAGCCGTGACTTGGCGGAGTTCGTGGGTGACTCGGAGCTCGCTCGGCTCATGAGAGAGAGCCCCGCGGTTGTTAGAGCGGTTTTGGCGGCCAGAGAGGAGAGGCTGAGAGAGATAGCCCGGTCCGACGAGGCCGAGAGGCTGAGGAGAGAGGCCGAGGCGGCGGAGAGAGAGCAGGCGGAGTTGGTGCGAGAGGCTGAGGAGGCCGAGAGGGAGCAGGAGGAGGGTCCTGGGGCGTACGAGGTGGCTGTTGACCTAGCGGAGACCAGACGGTCGGCCGCTCGTGCCCCTTTTGCTGTCGAGACGTACGTTCCTCCAGAGCCGCACGTGTTTGTGGCGTCTGGTACTGAGAGCTACGTCCCTCTACAGAGGGACTACGACGAGGAGCTGGTGCTGAGGGACCGTGAGCGGCACTTGTCCAGGGGCTGGACTGAGGTATACTCTTTAAAACTCCCCTGTAGTCTTTGTTTCGTACTTGTGATGCATGATAGCCGGACCCTTTGCATTTGATTGACTGTGTAGAGTTAGTAATGCCTCGACTTGCGATAGACTAGGTTGGCTGTAGAGAGCTTTGACTGCATAATTCGACCATAGAATGCCTGTAGATAAACGATATTGACTTGTGGTATGCCATGTAATGTACCTCGACTGATAGATTGCCCTGAAATCTGACTCGACTCCGTAGGATGCTCGAACGACTTGAATCGACCGATAGGGTGCCTTGAAAAGATAAACGAGTGAACAAACATGCTTTTGTTGCCTTGATAACTTGAATCGACCGATAGGATGCCCGGTAGCTTGATAAGTGACTAAATAAATGCTTGAAGCTTGAATCGACTTTTGAAACGATAATTGACTGAATGAATGCCTTGAAAACTTGAATCGACTGAACGAATGCTTAGATGCTCTAGATCCTTGATTCGACTATCTCCTGAATTTGAACTGCTGTACTGATGCTATTTCTGTTGCTTTGGTTGTCGTGATGTGCAGAGGGGAGTGGTTAGCCAGCGGGGGCACGGTGGTCCGGCACACTCGCTCGAGTTGTACTTGAGTTTACCTGCGAGGGCACGAGAGCTGGTGGACGCGGCGGGGTTTGGCGTGTTCATCCCCACGCTGACAGCGGTAAGGAGTGACCACGCGGTGTTGTCTGCCCTGGCGGAGAGGTGGTGCGACACGTCGAACTCCTTCCACTTCCCGATTGGGGAGATGACGGTGACTCCGACGGACTTCGCAGCCATCACGGGCCTGAGGGTAGGAGGGGACCCGATCCCGTTCGACTCGGGGATCCACAGAGACAGGGAGGCGCTGCAGTGGTTCTTAGGGATGGTGCCGGCGGGGAGTTCAGAGATGGTCTCGTACGACCAGTTTGTGAGGCGCGTGGAGCAGAGGATCCCAGAGCTGGAGTTGGCAGGAGGGGAGGTCTCTGAGTTAGAGTCGGCGCAGCTGGCCCGGGTTTACTTGCTGTACTTATTCGGGGCTACTCTGTACCCGAACAAGAGGTCCACGGTACACTTGTCTTACTTGCCGGCCCTTTTTGACTTGCGGTCGGCTTCTCGGTTCGACTGGGGAGGCGCGGCCTTGGGCACGTGCTACTGCTTTTTTGGTGAGTTCTCCAGAGGGAGCAGGGCAGCTGCCGGGTACTGGAGAGTGTGGGAGGTAAGGAATCAATACTGTCTTTCAATTCCATTCCATACTTGCACTTTATCTTGCATATACTGTATTTCTGATGTCTTGATCGTTTGATTGTTTGATAACCTTGCAGTTGTGGGCTTACGAGGTGCTGAGGATGTACCCTCCGGAGAACAGGAGTCCGGACCCGAGGGTGCTTCCTCGAGCGATGGTTTGGGGACCGCTTCGTGTCGGGAAGAAGAGGTCGACGAAGACGCTTGCAGACTTCCGGCTGTACATTGACCACTTGACAGCCTCTCAGGTAAGGCTAGCTTTCCCTTTCGATAGTTCGTGCCATTGAAATACTTCAATGCTGTTGCTGATATCCCTTGATGGCTTTGCAGGTGGAGTGGGACCCGTGGAGGCCCGCAGGGCCTGAGCCTGAGTACCTTGCCCGGAGCAGAGTGGTGACAGCGAGCCGGGTGCTGCTGGAGTCGGCTTTCGGGTGGCAGTGGTACTTGGGCGACCGGGTGACGCGACAGTCACTTGACTCGTCCGAGTTCCTTGTCCCTGGGCCACTTCCGCCTCGTGCTTCACATACTAGGAGGTATACTCTGAGGGAGCTGAGGAGGTTCACTGTTCCTGCTGCTGCGGCCCCCTTTTTGAGACGAGAGCGAGACTACGCCGTCTACCAGAGGCGATACTTGGCGGGAGCGCTTGGAGTGCTGGAGCACAGGGCAGTGCGGGCGGAGGCGTTAGTTGCCGGTGAGGAGAGGTCGGGACGGCGGAGTAGGTCGGGCCGCTCCAGGGAGAGGAGTGAGTTTGCAGAGTCGACCGGGCTCACTCAGCTGTCTTGGACGTTGCCAGTGCGTGACCCTCAGGGGGAGGCTGCAGAGGTTCACTTTGAGCCTGCTAGGACTGAGCCGGCAGAGGTCACGGGACCGGTATGATGTACTTTCAGCTTTTGTTTATTCCCTGTTTCCCATATCATGTTTGTCTTGCATTTGAAATGCCCTTGACTTTCAAAACTTGTGATTCAGGTGCCGCTAGAGTGGGCGAGGGAGTCCATGCGCTTGATGCTTGCCATGGAGAAGAAGTTCCATCAGATAGCCAGTGGCACTCCCTTGCAGTTGCACTACCCGCCGGCAGCTCCAGCGCCTACTGCGTAGCCTCAGGTATAACCCAGAATTCCGAATTCGATACTTATCTACCGTGCATGTCTGTTACAATGCATGTTAGAAGTACCTGCTCTTGATTCCTGTTTCAGCATTTACATATACACTATGCACAATATTGATATTGAATTGAATTGGCAATGCAGGGACACGCTAGGGCGGCTTCTAGGCGGCGGCCAGCGGAGCCAGCCCCTCAGAAGGGCAAGAGGAAGGCTCCTGCGACAGTCCAGCGTCCGGCGAGGACTACACGGCGCGAGGCCAGAGGGGTGGTGATAGCTCCTGACAGAGGGTCACCACCGCCTCAGAGAGTGTTGCGGAAGAGGGATGCTCGGAAGCAGCCAGCGGAGGGGCCCGCGAGGAAGAAGAGGAGAGAGGAGGACGAGGACGAGGACGAGGAGCCCGTGTCCCTCAGCAGCGGCTCTGACTCTGCCAGCGACCCCAGGTACAGGACCACTCAGAGAGACTTAGCTGCAGCTGAGGAGAGCGAGGACGGCAGCGGCGACACTGACGAGCTCTTCAACACGTGAGGGCTATCACCGAGCCTCAGTTACTTTACTGTCTTTGCCTTTTGATACTGTTGATTTTGATTTTGGGGCCTGCGTGCCTTCTGATTCACGGGCGACTGTTTGCCCTGTACATACTTTTGCTTGTTCTGCACGGGCCGTTGTGCCGCTTGATACATTTCCACCTTTTACTTTTATAGATGCATGCTTTGGATAGTATAATAATTGCTTTTCCTGTTTATTCGACTTCCATAGTAGTAGTATTGACGATAGAAGTAAATGAAACAACCACTAACACCTGACATGCATTGACAAACATCCTGAATCGATCAACAAACACTAGGATATGTGTAGAACTGACCCAGCTCGAATGAAAAGGAAGGAAAGCCCCAGGATACGTCGTGTATCCTTAAGACACGCGGAGGATACAGCAGTTCGGTATTAGCGGGCTGAAACGCCCAATCCTCCTCTGAAAGGGAAACTGACACTTTTGTGAGACCAAAGAGATGTACCGAGGCCTGCACGAGTGGAAAGACTCGAGAAAGACGGCACAAAATGGGAAATAATCCGCAAAGTGCTCAAAAATGTCATAAAATAGACATAAGACACCAAAGATGACTCGATATAGTCCCGGACTGAAACCGACACCCCCATACAATCACATAAGGCCTACATGACATGTACGGTATGAGAAAACTTGGCACGAGACCCTCGGGACAAACTTGGAGTCTCCGTATCCTAACTTTTGGAGGATACGGACCGTCGGAGGTCCGAATTCTTCGTTAAGCGTGATGTTTCCGAGCCGCCGCCTTCCTACAGTCCCAAATACCATTTATGACTTCCACGAATCGACGAATTTGCCAAACAAGCCCCAGAATTGAAAACGGTTGTTCGACGACTGTTGCTGCTGATTGCTGGTATCTGGTGCAGGTATCACTGGCGTGCGCCAGTGGATTTGCTTCGTACGCCAGTACTGTTAGCTTACCTGCGCACGCTGGTCAAGTTGTGGTGTGCGCCACACAAGTACGACACAGTGCCATTCTCCTGACCAACTGTCCTTCCTCTGGCTGCCTTTTGTCTCTATCAGCCCACGTTCAGAACAGGGGTTCTGGCTCCTCAGAGGGGCAGTGTCCTCATTGTAAGGTAGGCTTGGAGGATAGCCCTTGGCAATTGCATCCTCGGATGAAAGAAAAGATGCATATTCATCTATAAAGACGCATGCCATGCACTTGCAGAACCACAGCATTTCATTGCACTCCCCCTATTCAGCATTTCCTCTGTGATTCTTTCCAATGGCAAATCCCATTCCCACCTTAATCCGGCCTTGGTTGACGGAAATGCTCGGCGTCGACTGGTTGAATTTCCAATACCACGGCTTGGCTTCGTTCCGGTATCTTCGGCATGTGCCGCTCCGCCCGGCGCTTTTGAGGGCCGCGCTCCGGTTCTGGGATCCGGACGTCCACGTCTTCCGCTTTGGTGATGACGAAATTTGTCCTACGGTCGAGGAGTTCCAGGCCTATCTCCGGACGTACTCCTCTCCGACGCTTGTCGTTCCGCCCTACCAAGTTAGCATGCCCAGGCTGCTGACTACGGCACTTGCCATCCCCGGAGGTCTGGCCCGTTCCATGTTGGAGGGTGGCCAGGTCCATATCTTGCAGCTGATCGAGCGATATAGTCCCGAGGGTGATCTGGGGGACATGGCTTGGCAGGCGCGGCGCCGCTTTGCTCTGGTAATCTGCCTTCTTGCCGGCTACCTGCTCATTCCTGCTGACGGGCGGGTCAGCCCTTTGCTAGTGAGTGTCGCTCTCCAAATGGGGGAGGTGGATCGGCAAAATGTGATCCCGCTGGTTCTAGCTGAGACACTCATTGGTTTGGACTTGGTGTATTCCGGGGTGTCGCGCACCTTCAGTGGCAGTCCGTTGCTTCTTCAGGTAGACTCACTCAGCTCACCTTTTTCCGGTTTCCGCACTTTCTCATTTTACCTCGACACTCGGTTTAGGCTATTCTGGTGGCTCCTTACTTGTCTTTTCGCTCGGTTTTATATGGCTTCTTACTTGTCTTTTCGCTCATGCAGCTGTGGCTATGTGACAAGCTGAACTTGTTGCATCCTCCGGAGGACGGCTGGGAACTTTTTCCGAAGAGGATTCACCAGCGGGAAATGAGGTACCCCGAGATGAATGAGATGGAGTGGTTCGCTTTCATGCAGGAGATACAGCCGGACGAAATTGCTTGGAGGTGTTCATGGCTGGGACTGGAGGGGATGACGGTTTTCTCAAATGGTTTTGACAGGGTTGTGATTGCAGGGTTGACGCAGTTCACTTTCTATATCCCGGGCCGCGTCCTTCGTCAGCTGGGAATCCCTCAGGGGAATGTTCGTATCACTGCCGGGGATTTCCGAGTCCCCAATTTCAATGCTCAGACGCTTCATGGGTATAACAGGCGCTGGGCGGACAGGGCCCTGCAGGCGGAGTCTCCGGATTTTACTCCAAGACTGAGGAACGTTTATCGACAGTGGCTAAGAGCAGATGTGGAAGCAAGGGAAAACATTGATTGACTCCGGACTACTTTGCTGTTTTTAGAATAAACTGTGAGCCGTTAGGCTTCTCAAGCATCTGTTCTGTTTTTATGCTTAGTTGTTTTAAGGCTTTTATGCTCAGCTTGTGTATCAGAAGTAGTAATTTTATAAATAAAGTTGAAAGACGGAGGGTTTCCCCCTTCTGACTTCTTAATGAAATGTTGGCTCGTTCCTTGACTTTGTTCGGATCTTGACATGGCAACGGAATGTCGAACACTGGATTGCTTTGATAGAATGTGACCGGGTCTCAAGGTGAGACTGCCTACGTATCCCTTTTCAAGGAATCAGGTCAGAACGTAGTTCAGGCCAAGGTTCACTCGTGTATTTTACCTCTCCTTTTACGCTCTAACTTTTGCCTAGTGCCGCCTTAACAGGTTTTCGGCCTAGCGAGCTTTCGACTTTTGCCTATTTATTTTTGCCCAGACCGCCTTCACAGGTTTTCGGTCTAGCAGGCTGCTCTAACTTTTGCTTGAAACCGCCCACCCTTGTGGTTTTCGGTCCAACGAGCATCTCTCAGGGATAGAAGCGTTTGAGTTGATCCAGGTTGACCAAAGTGCTGAATTCGTTGCCGTCGAGATCGATGAGTTGAGCAGCACCCCCGGATAGGATGGTCTTGATAATGAAGGGCCCGGATCGCTTTGGTCGAAACTTTCCACGGGCGTCGAAGACTGGAGCCCGTATTTCCTTTGTGACCATGTCTCCTTCGATTAAGCCCCTGGATTTCACCTTCTTGTCAAATGCTCGGGTAATTCGACGCTGGTAACCTTGAACATGATACAGGGCGCGGAGCCTCCTTTCATCAAATAACATCAGCTCAACAAATCTCCCGCTGAGCCATTCAGATTCTTCAAGACCGCTTTCGACCATGATCCTTAGAGAGGGGACCTCGAGTTCAATAGGAAGTACTGCTTCCATTCCGTAGACCAGGGAGAAAGGAGTTGCACCGGTTGATGTTCGAATTGACGTCCTGTACCCCCATAGTGCTAGAGGTAGCTGCTCGTGCCAATCCCTTGCGGACTCAATAGTCTTTTTGATGATCACTTCAATGTTCTTGTTTGCTGCCTCGACTGCTCCATTTGTTTATGGACGGTATGTTGTTGACCGGTGGATATCGATGCCGAATTCTTCGAAGAGGTCCAGGACCCTTCCCTTGAAATGATTCCCATTTGTAGACACCCCAATCTGGGTCTCCCAATCGTTTTACTTATTTTACGATTTTCTTGTTTCCCCGATGATGAAATCGGATCAAACAGAGCTTGGATTGGGAATGGATTGGGCTTGGAACACTTAGAAACCTTGCTTGAACCTTTCAAACCCTTCTGAACCTTCAGTCAAACCCTAAGACCAGAGTTGACCCTCGCGCGAGTCTTCTTTCCCCTCGCGCGATACTCAGCCTGCCACGTGTAGTCAAAGTCAAACTGTTGACTGTTTGACCCTCGCGCGACACTCATGAACCCTCGCGCGATGGTTCCTACCTGTCCCTTTCACAGAATCCAGCTGGACTGGTGATGATTGCTTGGCACATGGGTTCCCATGGGCTGGAACCCCGTTCTCCTCAGCTGAACGACGTGCTGGCAGGTCCTAGCCCCATGCAAACTCCCACCCACTCTCTCACCTTGTTGGCTAGCTTTACAACCAAGTTGTGACCAGCCTTAGTGGCTGGTCCTAAGGGTTTGTTTGGCCCCTAACCAAGCCTTGCTCTCCCCCTATAAATACCCCCATTGGTCTTCCATGTTAAGGGTTCCAAAAAAATTGCTTAAGAGTTTCATTACTCCCTTCACAAATCCTACACTAGCTAGCACAAAATTCTTAACCCTCAAGCCACTTCCCAAACTTCTGAACTCAGAGTGTTCATACACTCTTGGTAGCAAAGTCACACCAATCCATCCAGGCTACTCTCAAACCCTTTCCAAGCAAAGGTATAACTTTAAAGCTGTTTCTGTTTTGATCCCTGAGGGGGGCTGACAGGGCCAAGGCTGGTAATCAATACCATGCCCTGGTCCTAAAGCCAGCAAAGTTACAAGAAATCGTGGCAGCCACACCCTCGCGCGACGGTCCCCTTTACTCGCGCGACACTCGTGTCAGCAAGAGAATGGACCTCGTGGGGAAGGGAAGCTAGCCCTTTTCTGTTTTGCAGTATATTCATGTTTGTTGCATCTTATTTTGATTTTTAGATCACTGTTATGCATGCAAAACAAAATACAGTAGCTTGTTTATTTCCTTTAAACAGCTTGGAATGCCTTTGGGATCCCCTGAACCTGTCTCAGGGCCTCAAACATGCAAAGCAATTCCTGGAAGTCCAGTCAGGAGTGTCGCGCGAGATTCAAGCTCTGTCGCGCGACAGTTCTCTGATTTCCATGGGTGGCCCTTGCATGGGCAACTAGGCCCTTGGCCTCTGTTTTGATACCCCCACTGTTTAGGGGTTGTATTTTATCTCATTTGGCTCCTGTTTGGAGTATGGTGTAATAATTAGTATTTTCAGTCTTCCCATAAACTGCTTGGTTTGCTTCCTGGGTGTGCACTGGTCCTTCCAGAGCCCAGAAGGGGATGATTTAGGGGCTGTGGTGAGATGACATACTCGCGCGAGAGTCAGTGTGTCTCGCGCGATGGTTGACTTGCATGCAGATCTGTCCAAGCATGTAAGTTGGTCATCGTGCAAGACGGATCTGCCCCGAGCCTAGTTTTGGCATCTGATCGCTGTTTCAAGGTCATTCCACTTATTATTCGTCAATACTATCCATCCATGCCATTATTTGATCACATCTTGCAAAGTGCTACAGTTTTAATCCCCGATTAACTGTTCCCCCGCCCTAATTGGCTAAAATCAATTAAAAGAGGAAGAATCACAATTGTTTTCATAAAAACGCCTAAGTAGAGACCGATCTCCGGATTGGGCGAGAGGGGTGCCATAAAACCCTTCCCCTCTCGTAACCTGGCTCCCGAACCCAGATATGGTTATGACGGACCGGTTCCTTCACTTTTCAAATCAAACAGCGCGGCAGGTGCTTCAAAATACGGTTCCTTGAGTGTCGGACCTTCAAAACTCAAGTGGCGACTCTGTATTTTTGAGCGCTTGCCACCGGCGCTCGCGCTCTCTCGATTTTCAAAAAGGGCCGCAAACGGCAGGGGAAGGAACGAAATCCTTTGTCCCCTCCGAAGGGCATGCTGCCCACAGTGGCGACTCTGCTGGGGAACAATCGAACCAATATTAATTCACACTTAGGATTTAATACGCTTGGGAACAATCCCTTAAAAGCTTGGCAAAACGGTGAGCTTCGCGCTGCCGAAGGTTGGAACGGTGATTTAACAGGACCTCGTGTCCGGCCATTCTAATCTGGGGCTTTTTCGATTGTTCACTTGCGTAGTTTCTTCTAAAGATGGACTAAATAAAGTGAGCCAAATTTGAAAAGGCGCTTTTACGACTCTGTGATTCTTCCACTTTTAACAAAATTTTAGCATCTCATTTGCATCGATGTGGGATAAGCCTCGTTGGATCGTTTTGGCAATCCGGCACGGTTTACCGGAGCCCGGGGACCCCGAATGACCGACAACCTTCGACGATGATGGGTCATGCTACCGTTCGACTGTTATTCTGCGAAAAACGCGGGTAACGGGAGGTATATCTGTGGCCCTAGTCCAAGGAACCCGTTACAAACCAAAACCAGCCTTTAGCATATACAAAGCATTAGAACTCTCCCAATTAAGACAGGTACCCACAGGTTAAGATCTACTTGCATCTAACCCTCTAAATGCCTACGTGTTACTGCTTTCCTTATCGCATGAACTGTACATACATCTCATTCAGCGTAGAAGCATATCTAGGATGGCTCCTAGGTTCTCAATCTGTTCCAAGTCTGTCTTCAGACTTAGTAGGACATTGCCGTGGCCCGATGAGGAGTCGTGTGCCTCAATGGTGCGCGTCATCATCTTTTAAGTCCTTTTACAGCGGGACTTTTGGAAATCAGAAGCTTTTCTGCACCTTTGCCCGTATACCTGTTTAGGGTTTCAAACAAAAAACGAAGAACCACGGAGTAAAATACCATGATTGTTTACACCAAAAGGTAACAAGTGCCTCGTCACTTACGCCGCCCGGCTAATAGCACAGTGCTGCTTACGCCAACCTGGTTATGGCATCATGATATTCACACCGAGTCGTTCTGGCTTCAAAATTTGAAACCCCGAACATCAAAACGGACAAAGGTTTAGACTCCTTTTGACATCCTTTAGGACCACTCGTTCCAAACAAGGATACATCTTCAAAAAAGAATTCTGAGGGCCTAAAAGCAGTGTCCGAAGCGTCGTGAGACAGACTTGTCTTCCGGTTCTAGAGTCTAGGGTGACACTCTCGACGTTGGCTGCATCCGCTTTAGTCTTTTATTTAGATTAAAGTCGCGACAGGACCCTTATTAAACCTCCTTTTCCCTTGCAAGCAAAGATCTGAATCATTGCACCGCCAAGGAAAGTATCGAGGCCAGTTGCCAAACCCGCTTGGGAACGTCTGCACCTGAGTCCGGTTCAAAGGCTTGTCAGGTTACGGTCCCAGTCAGTCGTCACGGAAGACTCCCCACGCTCACCTCCAGCAGCACAGCACTCAGAATCTCGGTCAGGCTCTCAATCAGGTTCACCACAGGCTTCACAGGAAGGACGTCCGACTACCCCGGTATCCGCCTCAAGCAGCTCTGAAACACTTGTCACGATGGAACAGCCACAACCAGAACCCCTTACCTTGGAAGCCATGCTCATGAACCTCCAAGACAGCATCACCGCTATGCAGCAGAGGGCAGCTCAGACCGACACTAACATCGCTCGCCTGAATGACCTCATCCACACTCGCCTTCCGCCCCCTCTCGAGGAAGAAGGTGGGGACGATGAGTCTGACCAGGAGCAGCCTATCTTGGTTCCGGACCCGCTTCACGCAGGACGTCTCATAGTAATGAACCCAAGGGAAGCTCGCAGGCCCGCTGCAAACCACGCAGGCAACAGATTGCCTCCAAACCCAGAAGGACCAACTCCGAGTCCGGAAATGGTCACACTCATGGCCAAGATGGCCAAACTGGAGGAATCCATTGCTAAAACAGAAAAAATCAGTGCCGGAGGGATCGACCTGGATCGCCTTTGCCTGTATCCCAACGCCAAGCTTCCCGAGAAGTTCAAAATGCCGGACTTAGCTAAATTCGATGGAAGCGGCGACCCCAGGACTCATCTCTACAGCTACCATGCCGCCATGAAGCTTCTTTCTGTTGAGCCGGAGGCCATGTCACAGCTCTTTCCTCAGACCCTCTCGGGCCCTGCTTTCCATTGGTTCTTGTCACTCGACATTGCCAAAAGGAGGACTTGGGAAGACATTGGGACTGCGTTCATTTCGCAGTACAATTACAACTCCCAGCTAAAAATGACTACTCGGGAACTCGAATCCACCAAGATGGAGGCTAAGGAGACCTTCGCGGACTTTGTCAAAAGGTGGAGAGCTAAGGCTGCACAGATGACTGATCGCCCGAGCGAGAAGGACCAGCTCCGTATCATTTCCCGCAACCTTCAACCAGACTACGCCAGGCACTTGGTTCTAGCTCAGGCCTCCGCTAACTTTGAAACCTTCTTCGACTCTGGCCTGGCCATCGAAGATGCTTTGCAGAATGGAATTCTATCCAAAGGCGAATCCTCGCACGCCCCAAAATCAAAACCGCGGGTGTATTCTGGAAACACTAATGCGCTGTTCGGAACAGGGACTTACTCCAGCACGGCCACTGCTGGCACTAATGCCGCTTCCTCCGGCGCTGCTAACCATGTCGTGGATGTCAACCAAGTTCAAAATCCACAGAATAACCGACCCCGGAACCAACCTCGCAGCTTCTCCGCCATCGAGGCACCTCTGTCCTCGGTCTTGGAGAAGTTGGTCAAGTCAGGACATCTGAAGCCCCTAGATCCAACCCCTTTACCCAAGAACCCTTCACCTGGCTTCAAAGCCAACCTTTACTGTGCTTACCATCAAGGAGCGGGTCATCTCACTGACTCCTGCTTCCGCCTCCGTCATGCGATCCAGGACCTTATCGACGATGGCACGCTGGAGACTCCTCCGCCACCTCAGAAACCCAATGTCATTGCCAACTCCCTCCCTAAGCATAACGCTGTACCCCACATCAGCCAGATATCTCTCAGCTCCACTTATATCAACCCTAGCTCCGCCATATTTAACCCCACTGACTATATAGCCTCAACCGATCGACCCAGGCCCGTCGTGCCTTTCCCGCTCGAACCATCCTCCGAAGTTTCTTATATACAACTGGTTGAAGGCCAAGTTGTTGACACGGATGCGCCTTCGGAACTTTTACAAGCTGCTTCACCTGTCTCCGAGGAATCTGTCAGCTCCCTTTTCCATCAGTCAATCCCTGCTGTGCAAATCAACTCAGCCTCGTCGCTTGACAGCCCATATGCAACCATCGCTGGCCCATTTTCTGACCCTTATCAGCCTTGGGTGCCTCCCTCAGATAATAACATGCAAGCCACTGGCTGGGCCATAGCAGACCATTGGGACTATGCCGCTCCTCTCCTCAATGAGTGGTCTACCCTTGGAATGGACGGGATTCCTCCACAGACCGGAAATGTCCCCTTCGATCAAGCCTGGTATGATGGTTGGTTGGCCGGCTATGAAGCGGCTTTGCTTGACCCGTTGGACGGTTTTTCCTTAAACATGCTATTCAACCCGATCGAACCTCCAGTTCCCGAAGCGGAATATTACTGGGACCCTGAGCCGACCTGGTTTGCTCCCATGGATGTCGACCCCAACCCTCTGCAAGGCTATGCCACACCGGACTACATGCTTCACTATGCAGAGGATGAGCTTGTCCAGGATGACCCACGGGCGTTGGGAGACCATGTTTCCCTCTTTGATTCAGTCTTTGATTCGGTTTGTGATACTAACCCCGACACTGACCATGACCCTTGTTCCTACATCGTCGATGAAGAAAATCCGCGCCCTCAGGTGCCTTACCCCAACAATAGGGACTGTAGTATCATGGTCACGGACCGCGCTCCGCCTGCTAATCTGTGGGAAGTTAACGACATAGTGGATGTCCAAGTCGGGAATGAGGTCTGGGCTGTCAATCGTACCCTAGCTGACACTGGTCTCTGGGACGTCCCCTTTATTGCAAATCCAGAGCCTGTTGCTGAAGTCGCTGCTGTGAAAGACTTGGGCTTCTGGGATTCCTTACTGATGAAGGATCTGGCTGAAGATTTGGGTTTAGACGTGAAGGTGCCCGTCTCTACACTGACCGCTGACAAGGGGAAGCGTAAACTGGGAGATATCCCTGCTGATCTCTGGGATGCGAAGGAAAGTCCTCAACTTATGCCCTCTTTGGGAAACGTTCACAATGTTACAAGGAGTGGTCGGGTTTTTCAGCCTGCTAATCTGCAGGCCGGGAATTCCTCCAATCCCGTTAATCAAAGGAATGAGCCTGTTTCTTTCCCAAAGTCTGCACCTCTTGAGGTATCAGCCGGCAATCCAGTTCCTGATCTAGTTCAACGGCAGCTTGAGCGGATTCCTGCCGCTATTTCCATCTGGGGACTGATCTGTTCGTCCAAGGAGCATCGTCAGAGGCTGTGTCACGCCCTGTCCCGCCTTGAAGTCCAGGCCGACGTTACGCCAGAGGCAATGATATCTCTCATCCTCCCGCCAACCTCCAAGCATACGGTGATCTTCACGGACAAGGACCTGCCAGTTGAAGGAGTCGACCACAATCGCCCTTTGCACATCACCGTCAAGTGTCGAGGACTCTGGGTCCCGACCGTTCTCATTGACAACGGCTCCGCCATCAATGTCTGCCCTCTGAGGGTTGCTTATCGTCTAGGGCTCACCAAAAAGGATCTGACACCTTCCAATCTGGCTGTCAAGGCATATGACGGCACCCGTCGTGTGGTCGAGGGTATCTTGAAACTCAAACTCGATGCTGAGGGTTTTGAGATGGACGTGGAATTCCATGTCGTGGACATTCCCGCGACTTTCAATCTTTTGTTGGGCAGGCCATGGCTTCATCGGTCTGACATCATGGCTGTGCCGTCTACCCTCCACCAAAAGGTCATTCTGGGACTACCCACTGGTACTCTAACCATCTGCGGGGATTCAGGCATCCGCCCGCTCAAGGAAGACGGGACTCCTGTTTTGGGGATTCAACACGGTGAAGAAGACGTCGATCTCGGGGGTTTCTCTTTCGATACTTCAGGCATAGTAATGGCCATCAATGTGGACGGAAATTTCCTCATAAGCTCTGTCGCGCTGGACATTATGAGAAGGATGTCTCACTTTCCGGGCATTGGTCTAGGCTCTCGCCGTCAAGGGGTCCCGGAGTTCCCTACTTTTCCTTTCAACGAGGGCCGCTTTGGTTTGGGGTATATCGCCTCTGCCAAAGATGCCAAACGGAGGAAATATACGGGAAAACCTCGGACCCTCTGCAGCGGTCCCAGGTTCGTGCGTGAAGTCGGAAATGCCGCTTACACTGGGCAAGCTGAGCCCTTCGTTCATTCCGAGACCGGGGAGCTGCTGCCTGGGTTTGAGATTTTTGCTGATGACACCTGGTCGAGCAGTGATGATGAATCAGCGAAAGAGGAATTCAAGAGGAAGCTTAATCAGCTGAAGACCAAGACTGACTGGCTGGGATTTATCGATCAGGGGAATCTGGAGCTGCTATTCCAGGAATTCTCCCAAGTGGGTTTGGCTGGGGAAGCTGAAGAAGCCGAAGTGCTCATGCTCGGGCCCGACGCCCTCGAGGACCCCACCTCCCTCATTGTGAAAGCCAAGGGCTCTTTAGATAATTGCATTTTCAGGCCACACCTGACTTGTATTGACGACACGTCTGAGTCTGAGTCTGAGTCTGAGTCTGTCTCGTCCTCTAAGTCTAGCTCTGAGTCGGAGTTTGTGCCTCTGGGCCCTCCACGTCATAGCTTTTATTTCGAGTTCGACTCTCTTGTACTTGGTGACCATTCAGGGGCTTGTGAAATGAACGAAGCATCTTCTGACTATTTCAATGATCTTTATATAAACTGTGTCGACCCTGACGATGAGGGGATAGATTTCGATGGGGACATTCCCAAGGAAATCCGTGCCTTCATCGAAAGGGAAGACGAAAGGCATGCTCAGCCATTAAAAGAAGAAATAGTTTCTATAAACTTGAAAGATGAAAATGATCCCCGAATGGTTCAAGTGGGCTCCACACTTTCCCCAGAGGAACATCACGACTTCAAGGAGCTACTCACCGAGTTCAGTGACGTTTTTGCATGGTCTCATCGAGATATGCCCGGAATCGATCCCGAGATCGTGGAGCATCACATTCCCTTATTTCCTAATGCCAAGCCTGTGAAACAGAAACTCCGGCGGATGAGGCCAGATTGGGTTCAGAAGATTAAGGAAGAGGTTACCAAGCAGATTGACGCTGGTTTTCTCATGGTCTCTCAGTATCCCACGTGGGTTGCCAACATCGTCCCTGTTCCTAAGAAGAATGGCCAAATCCGAGTTTGCGTTGACTTTCGAGATTTGAACAAAGCGAGCCCCAAAGACGATTTCCCCTTGCCACACATCGATGTGCTTGTAGACAACACTGCGGGGCACGCTTTGCTCTCATTTATGGATGGCTTCTCTGGCTACAATCAAATTCTCATGGCGCCCGAGGACCGCGAGAAAACCACGTTCATCACTGAATGAGGGACTTATTGCTACCTGGTCATGCCGTTTGGGTTAAAGAATGCTGGGCCCACTTATCAGCGAGCTGCTACCACCATCCTACATGACATGATACACAAAGAAGTCGAGGTCTACGTCGATGACATGATCGCCAAGTCCAAAACTCGAGAAGGTCACATTCCTGTGCTTAGGAAGTTCTTCGAGAGATTACGAAAGTTTCGCATGCGCCTAAATCCTCAGAAGTGCACCTTTGGGGTTACGGCTGGTAAGATGCTCGGTTTCATGATCACTTCTCGTGGAATTGAGGTCGACCCGTCCAAGATCAAAGCAGTCCTCGAGATGAAGCCACCAGATTCTGAAAAGGGAGTACGAAGCTTTTTGGGAAAGGTACAATTCATCAGCAGATTCATCGCCAAGTTGACACTAACTTGCGAACCGATGTTTCGTTTATTGAAGAAGAATACTCCGTTTGTTTGGACAGACAAGTGCCAGGCGGCCTTCACCTCCATTCAAGCCTATCTGCAGAACCCTCCGGTTTTGATGCCGCCAGTGCCGGGGAAACCCTTGATACTTTACTTGTCCGTGAATCCTTCCTCTATGGGGTGTTTACTGGCTCAAGAAGGAGGAAAAGGAGTCGAGAAAGCCATTTACTACCTGAGCAAGAAGATGGTTGGCGCTGAAGAGCGCTACACTGCTCTCGAAAAGACGTGTTGGGCTCTTGTTTGGGCATCCAAGAAATTAAGACACTACATGCTGGCTTACCCAGTGAAGTTGATTTCTCGAATGGATCCTCTCAAATACCTGTTTGAGAAACCTGCGCTTACTGGTAAGTTAGCACGTTGGTTACTATTGCTCGCAGAGTTCGACCTCGAATATGTCACAAGAAAATCCGTCAAAGGGCGCGCAGTCGCCGAATTTCTGGCTGATCATCCCGTCGAGGGGCCAGAGGACTCAGATTTTACGTTTCCTGATGAAGGAGTGATGGCAGTTGTTGAAGACTCCTGGACTCTTTATTTTGACGGGGCAGCCAATCGCAAGGGATACGGGATTGGGGTTTTGCTTATAACCCCCGATGGTGCTCACATTCCGCTTGCATTCAAACTCAATTTCGATGTCACGAACAACCAAGCTGAATATGAGGCCTGCATTGTTGGCATGGAGGCAGCCCTTACGCTCGGTGTTGAAAGGCTTGAAGTTATTGGCGACTCCAACCTTGTCGTTTCTCAGGCCAACGGAGACTGGAAAGTTCGGGAGGACAGATTGAAGCCTTATCACCAAGACTTGGAGGACCTCATTCCTCGTTTCAACAAGGTCACATTCACGCACATCCCTCGGATGAAGAACCAGTTCGCTGACGCTCTAGCGACCCTGGCTTCCATGGTCGAGCTTCCGGTTGGTATCAAGCTTCGTCCTATTCTGATTGAACAGCGGGACTTGCCTGCCTATCAGTATGTCAACACCGTCGATGATGTCGATGACGGCCTACCTTGGTACCACGATATCTGGAACTTCGTCGAAAGCGGTCAGTTTCCGGCCGACGCCACCAAAAAGGATCGGATGGCGCTCCGAAGAATGGCCGCTCAATACATTATCTGCGGCGGGAGACTGTATCGGAGATCTCACTGCGGAATGCATAAGCTCTGTGTCAACGGCGCTGAGGCCATTAAAATCATGGAGGAAATTCACGGAGGAATTTGTGGCCCCCACATGAGCGGGGTCATGCTTGCTAGGAAAATCTTACGACAGGGATACTTTTGGTCTACCATGGAGTCCCAGTGTGTGGATTATGTACGCCGTTGCCATAGGTGTCAAATCCATGCCAATCTCATGCACGTCCCTCCTTCCAAACTGTTTGGCATGACATCGCCTTGGCCGTTCTCCGTTTGGGGCATCGATGTTATCGGCATGATCAAGCCTTCTTCTTCGAACGGGCATCGATTCATTCTGGTGGCAATAGATTACTTCACCAAGTGGGTCGAGGCTGAATCTTACAAGACCCTGACAGCGGTTCAGGTTGCTCAGTTTATCCGGAAGAACATCATCTATCGATATGGGGTTCCGCAGGCGTTTGTTTCCGACAATGGGGTCCACTTCAAAGGCAGGGTGTTGGAGCTTTTCGAAGAATTCCAAATCCAGGTTCATCACTCAACAGTCTATCGCCCTCAGACGAATGGGGCGGTTGAAGCGGCCAACAAGAACATCGAGACTATTATCAAGAAATCCGCGGAGTCCGCCAGGGACTGGCACGAACAGCTGCCTCTAGCTCTTTGGGGGTACCGCACGTCAATTCGAACATCAACGGGGGCCACCCCTTTTTCTCTGGTTTACGGGATGGAAGCTGTCCTTCCCATCGAGCTGGAAGTACCAACTTTGAGGATCATGGCTGAATGTGAACTCACGGAGTCTGAATGGCTTAGTGGGAGGTTTGTCGAACTCATGCTCTTCGACGAGAGAAGGCTCCGTGCCTTGTATCATGTTCAGGGATATCAACACAGGATTGCTCGGGCATTCAATAAGAAAGTGAAGTCTCGTGACTTGGCTGAAGGGGACATGGTTACAAAAGAAATCCGGGCTCCCATCTTCGATCTGCGTGGCAAGTTCCGCCCGAAGCGCGCGGGACCTTACATTATCAAGACCATCCTCTCGGGTGGAGCAGCTCAGCTCATTGATCTGGACGGCAACGAGTTCAATACTCTGGTCAACCTGGATCAGCTTAAACGTTACTACCCTTGAGAGAAGCTCGTTGGGCCGAAAACCACAAGGGTGGGCGGTCCCAAGCAAAAATTAGAGCAAGCCTGCTAGACTGAAAACCCAAGGGGGCAGTTTAGGCAAAAATAAATAGGTGTTCAATAAAAGCTCGCTAGGCTGGAAACCCGCAGGGGCAGTCCTAGGCAAAATTTAGAGCGCAAAAGGAGAGCCAAAACACACGAGCGAACCTTAGCCTGAACTACGTTTTGACCTGATTCCCTAGCTTGGGATACGTAGGCAGTCTCTCTTTGGGACTCGGTCATACTCTGTCGAACCGTGGCTTGAACTACGTTTTGACCTGATTCCCTAGCTTGGGATACGTAGGCAATCTCTCTGTGAGATTCGGTCACGATCAATCAACTCGATCCAGGTTTTCCGTTCCGGAGTGTGCCTCAACATTTAAACGACGTGGCGTTCAACGTTTGGACCCAAAAGGGGGAAATTCTTAATCTTTCACCTTTATTCAAAACTATTACTTCTTTTACATAGGCTGAGCAGAGCCCCAAGAAAAAAAGTAAAGCATCAAAAACAGAACGAAGTGCTAAGAGGGCCTCACGGGCTCACAGCTTATTCTAGGTCATTGGATTTGTGTCAGGAGTCAGTCTGCGTTTTGTCTGCTTTCGATCTCGGCTCTTAACCATACCACATAGCAATGTTTGAGTCTCGTGCTAAAGTCGTCTTCTGCTCCTCCGAGTTCTCTCAAACCCCAGTTGTGTTCATACCCTGCCAAATGTTGGGACGTAAAAGCTGGAATGCGGAAGTCTTCTATCCCAGCTCGATGGAAGCCTTGGCTCATGCCCAGTTGCCGCAAGATACGACCTGGAATGTAGAACGTGAAACTGGACAGCCCAGCAATCACCATTCTCTCGAAACCTGCAGAGTGCAGAGCCATATCCGGGATGTTCAAGGCCCTGTGCCGCCAAACGATCTTGCGCGGAGACATCTCTCTCATGAAGGCGTACCATTCCTCCTCAGACATTTCTGGATACAGCATCCCCCTTTGATGCACCCGCCCGGGCAGACGGGGCCAATCCACTTCAGGAGCGGAGATTAGTCCGAGCTTGTCACATAGCCACAACTGCATGAGCGAAAAGACAAGTAAGGAGCCACATAAGCCTGAGCGAAAGAAAACCAGTAAGAAACTACCATACAGCCTTAGCCGAGAGTCGAGGTAAAAGCAGACTGTGCGAAAACCGGAAAAAGGTGAGCTGAGTGAGAATTCACCTGTAACAGGATTGGACTGCCACCGAATGTGTTTGTCTGACCTGTGGCTATCAAATCCAAACCAATGAGTGTCTCAGCAAGCACCAAAGGCGCCACGTTCTTCCGAGCGCCCATCTCCGCGGCCACGTGTACTAACGAGGAGTCAGGCCGTCCATACGGAGACACCAGCAGGTACGCGGCCAGTATGCCAACTGACATGGCGAATCGACGTCGAGACTGCAGAACCGTATCCGCTGGATCGCCGTCAGGCCCGTACCATTCCATTAGGCGCGCAATGTTTATTTGTCCGCCGATTAACAGACCCTCCGCCGCACCTTGGGAAATGTTTAGATGCGTCTTCAACAGCCTTGACATGCTTTGCCTATAAGGTGGCACGACAATCACACTCGAAGCGAAGCCTTGGAGATACGCTTGGAATTCTTCAACAGTCGGGCACAACTCGTTGTCCCCAAACCGAAACACGTGGACGTCCCGGTCCCAAAACTGCAGGGCTGCTCTCAGAATTTCGGGGCGGAGCCTTACACTTTTTAGGAAGCGAAACGCCGCTAACCCGTAGGAGCGGAAGCACAGCCAATCGCTCGCGACAAATTCTTCGAGCCACGAGCTGATAAAGGTAGGGAGATGGTTTGCCATTTGGGGAATAGTGCTGGAGATTTCCCACGGAGGTACACCCTTCATTCAGGGGTTCATCCCTCTTTATAAGCTAAGGAAGGAGGCAATACATTTCCTTTTGAATGAGGTGGCCTTGCAAGGTGTCCCTCTACTCACTAAAAATCAGGGGAACATCTCTGGGAGAGGCCAGGAACTCCTGCACGCCCAGATCTGCTGACAAAGCCTGCCACCCTCCTTTTATCCGAATGAGTCAAACTTGGCTACTGCAACAGGGATTCTTCATCGCGCGAGAGTCATGGAGTCTCGCGCGACTGTTCTTATTCGCGCGATGGTCTTTAAGGCTCGCGCGAGTGTTCAATTCAATTCGACACAGCAAGGTAGGCTACTGCCCTTTTGGGGATATTTTCCGGATTTTGACCCGGGCCAGATTTTGAAATTCTGATGCTTCCAGTAGGTCATTATGGGTGTTTATGACTACGTCGAAGCATTGTTTGTTCAAATTACACGTTCAATAACGAGGTCGGTCCCTCGAAGGAATAATCGCCGGATAATTCAAAGGTTTTTATTTAACCGGTCAAGCCGGGCGAGGTGGCTTACAATTTACAGAAAGGCGGAGCCTATTGGCCTTACTAATTACAATTTGTTCTCCCACGAGATTCAGAAATATCCCCTCAGTCTCGCCTCAACTTCAACACGGAGCCATCTTGCGTAGCGCTTTTCCAGCCACGTTCTGAAATCTGGAACTGATTCCTTCAACGTCCTATCGCCCCAGTTGTCTCTGTGGCAGCGCAAATCCCAGGAAGTAAACACGGGGATGTCAAAGTCTTCTGCTCCGTACCGCTTGTATCCTTGGCTCCTTCCCAGCTGGCGGAGCGTACGCCCAGGAATGTAAAAGGTGAAGCTCGTCAGGCCGGCAAGTATCACTCTCTTGTATCCCACTGATTTAAGCGTCATCGCTGGAAGGTTTAACCAGAGACACCTCCAGACTATGTCTTCGGAATGCAGATCATTCAGGTAGGCAAACCATATCTCCACCGGCAAGTCAGGGAATATCATCGGCCTCGCAACCAACAATCTGGGAAACTCTTCAAAGCCAGCCTGTGGCTCTTCCAAGACCCCGATTTTGTCTGCCAGCCAAAGCTGCATGAGAACAGAGGACGAGTCAGAAATCAAATACAGCCCAAGCACTTGGTTTGAAATCGAAAATGCGAGAAATTATGTCGAATGGAAATTTACCTGGAGCAAGATGGGACATCCGCTGAAAGAGTCGGCTTGCCCAAGTTTCAGCATGTCCAAACCCAGAAGTGTCTCCGCCAGGACCACGGGCATGATGTTCCTCCCGTTATCCATTTGCAAGGCAATGCTCACCAACTTGGGATTTACCCCTCCATCAACGGGAACCAGCATATACGCGGCCAGTGCGCATATAGACAGGACGAAGCGTCGTTGAGATTCCCCGACATAGTCTCCTAGACCGGCCTCCGGGCCGTACAGCTCGATCAGGCGGAGAATGTTGAGCTCGCCGTTTCGAATAATGCTGTTTGTCACCGCCACCGGAATATTGAGTTTTTCCCGCAGAATTTGCCCCATGTCCTCATGAACGGGCGGCACGGCGAGAATGTCTAGATTGGCAAACCCCGGGGCGTATGCCTGAAACTCTTCTATCGTGGGGCACATTTCGTCTTCCCGGAACCGGAAGACGTGCACAACGGGATCCCAGAAAGGCAACGCGGCTTGGATGAGTTCGACGCATGGTCGAGCAAACCGGAGATCCCGGATTGAGAATAAACAGCGAGACCTGGGACTTTCCCAATTTATGATTTCCTCCCTCATTAGCCAAGGATCAAGGGCTTCCATTAGTGAATCTCCCATCTTAGTTAAGTTGAGAAAAGGGTGTGTAATTCATTATGTAAAAAAAAAATCTTGCTTCAAATAGCCAAGGAGTTGGTGAGACCAAGGCATAGGTGTCCTACCACCTTGCATGGCAGAACAGCCTTCCTTCTGCAGGCCCAGAACAGCTTTCAAGACGTGGAAGTTATGAACAGCCCCATGCCAATAATTTGGTCAAACAAAGGCTGCTCAGCAGGAGTTGACTCTCGCGCGACATTCAAATATTATCGCGCGACACATTTCTCTCGCGCGACAGTTACAAACCATCGCGCGATGGTCTATCTGCAGTTTTGACAGATTGCAGCAGCTACTGATCTGTTTTAGTCACTTTCCATTCCTGGGGTCTTTTGGGACTTTTGGTGTTTCCAGCAAGTCATTATGGGCTTATGTGACTGTATCCAAGCATCGGATCCCGAATGCCGTGCTCGACGAAGTTTTTGGACACTTGGGGACCCGTTCCAAGTTCAAACCAAGGTTTCGGAAGTCCGAAACTCGTTCTGGCGTTTCTAGCCTATTTTGGTCATGCCATACGGGTCATTTGGACCTTAAGTGACTGTATGGAGGTGTCGGTTTCAGTCCGGGACATAATCGAGTCATTTTTCGATGTTTTGTACCATTTTTGCGCATTTTGCGGTTTAAGTCCTTTATTGAGGCGTTTCATTCGAGTTTGTCAATTGGCGCAGGCCATGTTGGCCGCCTTTTATTGTTCGAAGGTGTCGTTTTCGTCCCTTTCAAGGTGTTGTGAGTTTTGGCGTGCAATGCCCAAAATTTCATTATTTTCCGTACCCTCGTATCCTGATTATGTCTTAGGACATATCGCCTTTTTCTTTCAGAGCTAGGCTGTGTTATACACTCATACGTGTCTGTGTTTAGTCTCGACGTGTTGTCAATGCAAGTTCGATATTAGTGGCGAGTTTTGTTGATTCTTATGCACAATGAGAAACTATAAAACTTTAGAATGCAGCTTTTACGAACTGAAAGGTGATCTATCCATCTCGAAAGCAAAAGGAGAACTACTGTATCTCTGGCCCTCGGCCGATCAAAGCTACCAAGTCAAAACAGGGCACATGCGCCCACCAATCAAAAAGAGGCACGCAGGCTCTCGAAATGTCTGTCCATCAAAAGGCTATCTACTTGGGCACGCAGGCCCTAAATCAAAAGCAAAAAGAAGGGTAACGGAGGCCTCGTCAAAACTCCTCAGGCTCGTCATCACTGTCTGAAGTACCGGGCAGCTCCCGAGGATCGTCCCTATACCTCGGATCGTCAATGGAGTCGTCAGAGCCACTGCTGGTGGACGAGTGCTCCTCGTCCTCTTCCTCTGCCCCTTCTTCCTCCTCTCCTTCCTCGTCCTCGGAAGTCGGACTCATGACCAGTCTCGGTCTCCGAGCTGGGCCCGGCTTCTCCAATGTCGGTTTCTCGCGCCTCTTCAGCTGGTACCGAAGCTCAGCTTGCCTCGCGGCCTGCTTGGCTTCCTCCTCGCGTGCACGCGCTGTCTGTAAACCCCTCGTCTGTCGCCGCGTGGTGGTAACCGGAGGCGTGGATTTCCGTGCCACCACCTCTTTCGGTGGCGGATCTCGCGCACTCTTCCGTCTGGGATTCCTCTTCCCCTCCACCTGCATTATCATTGCATTTTAAAGCATCAGTATCTATTGCGCATATTGTGTTTCTGTATTGAAAACAGGTACATCCATCAAGCTATCAAAACAGGAATGTATCGAGAGCAAGAATGTATCGAAAGCTGAAATGTATCGTTTCATACCTGAGTCCTCTGAAAGACGGCTGGCTGAGTCGGCTGTGACGTCGGTGCCTGGTACCGCAACTCCAGTGGCGTGCCGCTCGCTGCCTTTCTCACTGCATTCTCCAACGCCAGCATGCGTCGAACGGCTTCGTTCACCCACTCAATTGGCACCTGCATGCAATTCAAGTTCATCAGACTGTTCAGCAGATAATTCAAGCAGTTAAAGTTCAAAAGTAATATTGGAAGCTGATTCTTACCGACACGGTCACAGGAGCAGGCTCTGTCCTCGCAGGCGCTAACTGAAACTCTGCAGGATTCCCCTGACTGTCAACGACGGGAATCCTCCACAGCAGCGCAGGAAGTCCGCCAACTGCCGGTCCGCTCGAGGCTCGCCGGGCCTGGCTCTCCCCTCCTCTCCGTCCCTCTCCGGCTGCCCTCCTCTCTTCAGCGGCCCCTGCGGCCTGGCCTCGTGCCTCTCTCCGGCCACGGACCCCCAATGGACCCGCCAGGAAGTCCCGCTGGTAGACTGCATAGTCTCTACCAGGGCGCAGGTATTGCCCAAGATCAGTATCCGGCCGCGTGTACCTCTCCAGCTCGGCCCGTGTGTACTCTCCGTGTGTGAAACTCGGGGTGGTAGCGGCCCTGGCACCCAGAACTCAGGATAACCAAGTGACTGGCGCGTCACTCGGTCTCCCAAGTACCACTGCCAGCCAAAGGCAGACTCCAACAACACCCTGCTGGCCGTGACCGCTCTACTCCTGGCCAGGTACTCTGGCTCTGGCCCCGCCCTTCTCCAGGGATCCCAATTGACCTGCGAGTCAATACAAACGGGCGATGCAAGCAATTGTTCAGCGACAGCATTAAAGCAGTGAAACGAATACATGTCTAATGCTTGTGATTGTGTGTTCATACCTGTGAGGCCCTGAGCTCGTCCAAGTATAGCCTGAAGGCGTTGAGCCCGCCTCTCCCTTCCTTCCTTCCCATGCTCTCCTTGCTCCACTTCAGCGCGCGAGGGAGGGCACTCAAGTCGGGATGCTTGCACTCTGGTGGGTACATCCGCAAGACCTCGTAAGCCCAAAGCTGCAATGTTTAGACAAGTTCAAACTTTAGTCAAGGCATAGGCATACAGTAGCTAAAGTCAAAGCAGTCAAGTGAACTAACAACGGACGAGCATAATCAAATTGTGTTTAAAAAAGTTAGAACTGTACCTCCCACACCCTCCAGTAGCCAGCTGTGCTCTTTCCCGTCCTCGACGAGTCACCAAAAAAGAGGTAGGCCGTCCCGAGAGCTGCTCCGCCCCAGTCAAAGCGCGAGGCTGTCCTCAGGTCCCTCAACGCTGGCAGGTAGGACAGGTGCACGTTGCTTCGCCTATTCGGGTACAATGTGGCACCAAACAGGTATAGCAGGAACGCCCGGGCCATCTGCTCCGCCTCCCGGTCACTCGACACCTCCTTTTTCAGGTAGCCCTTGAACTGGTCATACCTTGCCATCCCCCCCTCTACCTTGGGCACTCTACCCAGAAACCACTCCAGGGCAGCTCGATCCTCCTGGATCCCTGAGTCAAACGGGATGGGCTCACCCCCGACCCTCAGCCCGGTGATCGCTGCAAAGTCAGCAGGCGTCACTGTCATCTCCCCAGGAGGTAAGTGGAAGGTGTTGGTCGTATCCCTCCACCTCTCAGCAAGTGCAACGAGGACGGCATGGTCAATCCTCGCTGGGGTCAAGGTCCGCACAAACTCCCCAAAGCCCGCCTCGTCTACCAGCCGCCTCACTCTCTCTGGCAACCCCTCGTACAGCTGCAAGGACATGCACGCGCCCCCGAAGCCACGAAGGTCCCTCTGTTCAGCTCCAGCCTGTTTCAGATACAAAGACAAGCAGCAAATGGTTCGTCAGTATATGGGAAGTTCATTCTCAAGTTCTAGGTAATCAATGAAGTTTACGACGGATGGTTGGTTCAAGTTATTACGCATTGGGCCTTTACTACAGAAATACGTGGCTTTAGCATGCTTTGGTTTGGAAATCATCCATGCAATTTTAAAAATTCAAGCATATTCTAAGCAAGTATCGAATGTGAACTATCAAAGCAAGAATATTGAAATCAAGTTACAAAGGGTGTTTTCTGGGAATATACCTCCATCCATGTCGCCGCAAGGTGGACCCGGGGATCCCTCAACACCAACTCGTCGTCGTAGTCTCTCCGCGACGGTATATGGGCTGCAACGCCCGACGGAACGAAGAGGTGCGGCGTGGGAAGTACGTATGCCTCCGCTGAAAAGCCCGGCCGACTCGTGTTCTTCGCCTCCTCCACGGCCGTAACCCTAGGCCCCTGCGCCTCAACTCGGGCTCTCTCCTCGGCCTCCGCGTCTCTCAGAAGCTCCTCTCTCTCCAGTCTCTCTCTCTCGGCCTTCTCAACGGCCTCCGACGCCTCGATGGCCCGAGCGCGGTCCTCTCTGGCCTTTAGGACCAATTCCCCAACCAGGGGGTTGTCCTCTAACAGTCTCGCCAATGCCTCGTCAGTCAGGTACTCGGCAACATCATGCCTAGTGATCGGCACGTGTCTCGACGACGTGGCCGCGGTCGACTCCGGCCTAAACAACACATCCTCCTCCCGGATCTCAACCTGAGGTATCGTAGTCTCCTTCTCCGCGTCAACGACGCCTTTGCCCTTCGCCGAATCCCTCGGCGGGGACCCGGACGGCTCAACAGTGTCATCTCCTCCTCCACTGCCACTGCCTCCTCCAGCATCAACCATCGCGCGAGGCTCCTCCTCTGTCGCGCGATGGTGCTCTCCAGCATCAATATCCCCGGCGTCTCCTGAACTCACTCCGGTCACCACCGACCCTTCTACGGCCACGCCCGGATCTAACCGCTCGACGACAGCCTCTATGGCCTCCGGCTCAACGGTCGCGCGAGCCTCTGGCTCTGTCGCGCGACTCTCGTCGCCACCAACAATCGCCTGCTCGCGACCCTCTTCGCCATCTCCGCCGCCTGCAACCGTTGCACCGGCCCCTACGGTGGCCTCCGCTGGTCTTGGATCCCCTGGTTCTACGGCCACGGGACCTCCTCGGTCCTCCGACTGATCAACAACTTCTTCCCCGCCTCCTCCTTCCCCGCGGTCAGCCATGGATGGATGATCAAGCTTAGCTTCGTGGATTTCGTGGTTGAAATCGAAGTTAGAAGGAGTTTGGGTGGAGAGACGAGAGTTTGAGAGAGTTTCAAACTTTTGAAACTGTTCTGGTTACTGTTTCTGAAACGTCCCCGCGACGTTTAAACGTTTGGAACGGGTTTGGGCCGGGTCTGGGCCTCTCCAGACCCAAGCCCTAACTTCATACCCTCGCGCGACGGTTCTGGAGTATCGCGCGACACTTGGCTTTGGGCCTCAGGCCCAATCCAGATTTTGGGTCCGGCCCGATCTCAGTTAATCCCCCCTTAAGGTCCATAACATGTTGGTATATTGCCAATAAATTTGGGGGTCATCTTGGAGATCTGGTTTTCGAAACCCGAAGATTGTTGCATCCCCAGCAGTGGTCCGCCCGCAAACGAATCTACAGGGACGATCTATCCGTCCGATCAATCTCCAGCGACGATCTATCCGTCCGATCAATCTCCAGCGACGATCTATCCGTCCGATCAATCTCCAGCGACGATCTATCCGTCCGATCAATCTACAGGGACGATCTATCCGTCCGATCAATCTACAGGGACGATCTATCCGTCCGATCAATCTACAGGGACGATCTATCCGTCCGATCAATCATCAGGGACGATCTATCCGTCCGATCAATCTACAGGGACGATCTATCCGTCCGATCGATCTACAGGGACGATCTATCCGTCCGATCAATCTACAGGGACGATCTATCCGTCCGATCCATCTACAGGGACGATCTATCCGTCCGATCAATCTACAGGGACGATCTATCCGTCCGATCAATCTCCAGGGACGATCTATCCGTCCGATCAATCTACAGGGACGATCTATCCGTCCGATCAATCTACAGGGACGATCTATCCGTCCGATCAATCTACAGGGACGATCTATCCGTCCGATCAATCTACAGGGACGATCTATCCGTCCGATCAATCATCAGGGACGATCTATCCGTCCGATCAATCTACAGGGACGATCTATCCGTCCGATCAATCTACAGGGACGATCTATCCGTCCGATCAATCTACAGGGACGATCTATCCGTCCGATCAATCTCCAGGGACGATCTATCCGTCCGATCAATCTACAGGGACGATCTATCCGTCCGATCAATCTACGGGGACGATCTATCCGTCCGATCAATCCACAGCGACGATCTATCCGTCCGATCTTCAATTTCCTCTTGGTGCACGGTATTTTTATACTCGTCTGCATTTTCCATTTAATCGGCTTTTGGGCGGATTCGGTGGGTGTCTAGAAATCTTTGACGTTACCCGTACCAGTCAATGGTGCTCCGCGTGCCGTCAAAGAGGGACTACTGTAGACACCCCAATCTGGGTCTCCCAATCGTTTTACTTATTTTACGATTTTCTTGTTTCCCCGATGATGAAATCGGATCAAACAGAGCTTGGATTGGGAATGGATTGGGCTTGGAACACTTAGAAACCTTGCTTGAACCTTTCAAACCCTTCTGAACCTTCAGTCAAACCCTAAGACCAGAGTTGACCCTCGCGCGAGTCTTCTTTCCCCTCGCGCGATACTCAGCCTGCCACGTGTAGTCAAAGTCAAACTGTTGACTGTTTGACCCTCGCGCGACACTCATGAACCCTCGCGCGATGGTTCCTACCTGTCCCTTTCACAGAATCCAGCTGGACTGGTGATGATTGCTTGGCACATGGGTTCCCATGGGCTGGAACCCCGTTCTCCTCAGCTGAACGACGTGCTGGCAGGTCCTAGCCCCATGCAAACTCCCACCCACTCTCTCACCTTGTTGGCTAGCTTTACAACCAAGTTGTGACCAGCCTTAGTGGCTGGTCCTAAGGGTTTGTTTGGCCCCTAACCAAGCCTTGCTCTCCCCCTATAAATACCCCCATTGGTCTTCCATGTTAAGGGTTCCAAAAAAATTGCTTAAGAGTTTCATTACTCCCTTCACAAATCCTACACTAGCTAGCACAAAATTCTTAACCCTCAAGCCACTTCCCAAACTTCTGAACTCAGAGTGTTCATACACTCTTGGTAGCAAAGTCACACCAATCCATCCAGGCTACTCTCAAACCCTTTCCAAGCAAAGGTATAACTTTAAAGCTGTTTCTGTTTTGATCCCTGAGGGGGGCTGACAGGGCCAAGGCTGGTAATCAATACCATGCCCTGGTCCTAAAGCCAGCAAAGTTACAAGAAATCGTGGCAGCCACACCCTCGCGCGACGGTCCCCTTTACTCGCGCGACACTCGTGTCAGCAAGAGAATGGACCTCGTGGGGAAGGGAAGCTAGCCCTTTTCTGTTTTGCAGTATATTCATGTTTGTTGCATCTTATTTTGATTTTTAGATCACTGTTATGCATGCAAAACAAAATACAGTAGCTTGTTTATTTCCTTTAAACAGCTTGGAATGCCTTTGGGATCCCCTGAACCTGTCTCAGGGCCTCAAACATGCAAAGCAATTCCTGGAAGTCCAGTCAGGAGTGTCGCGCGAGATTCAAGCTCTGTCGCGCGACAGTTCTCTGATTTCCATGGGTGGCCCTTGCATGGGCAACTAGGCCCTTGGCCTCTGTTTTGATAACCCCACTGTTTAGGGGTTGTATTTTATCTCATTTGGCTCCTGTTTGGAGTATGGTGTAATAATTAGTATTTTCAGTCTTCCCATAAACTGCTTGGTTTGCTTCCTGGGTGTGCACTGGTCCTTCCAGAGCCCAGAAGGGGATGATTTAGGGGCTGTGGTGAGATGACATACTCGCGCGAGAGTCAGTGTGTCTCGCGCGATGGTTGACTTGCATGCAGATCTGTCCAAGCATGTAAGTTGGTCATCGTGCAAGACGGATCTGCCCCGAGCCTAGTTTTGGCATCTGATCGCTGTTTCAAGGTCATTCCACTTATTATTCGTCAATACTATCCATCCATGCCATTATTTGATCACATCTTGCAAAGTGCTACAGTTTTAATCCCCGATTAACTGTTCCCCCGCCCTAATTGGCTAAAATCAATTAAAAGAGGAAGAATCACAATTGTTTTCATAAAAACGCCTAAGTAGAGACCGATCTCCGGATTGGGCGAGAGGGGTGCCATAAAACCCTTCCCCTCTCGTAACCTGGCTCCCGAACCCAGATATGGTTATGACGGACCGGTTCCTTCACTTTTCAAATCAAACAGCGCGGCAGGTGCTTCAAAATACGGTTCCTTGAGTGTCGGACCTTCAAAACTCAAGTGGCGACTCTGTATTTTTGAGCGCTTGCCACCGGCGCTCGCGCTCTCTCGATTTTCAAAAAGGGCCGCAAACGGCAGGGGAAGGAACGAAATCCTTTGTCCCCTCCGAAGGGCATGCTGCCCACACCATTGTCCGAGACGAACGCCTGAGGAACCCCATAACGGTAGATGATGTTCTTTCGAATGAATTGAGCCACTTGAACCGTTGTCAGAGTTTTGTAAGATTCAGCCTCGACCCACTTAGTGAAGTAATCTATTGCCACTAGTATGAACCTGTGACCATTGGAAGCAGGAGGCGAGATCATCCCGATAACGTCAATTCCCCACACCGAGAAAGGCCACGGCGAGGTCATGCCATGTAGCTTAGAGGGTGGAACATGCTGCAGGTTGGCATGGATTTGACACTTGAAACAACGCCGCACGTAGTCGATGCATTGAGATTCCATTGTTGACCAGTAGTAGCCTTGCCTGAGGATCTTTCGTGCAAGCATGATTCCACTCATGTGGGGACCGCAGACTCCTTCGTGAATCTCTTCCATTATCCTTGTTGCTTCAGCCCCGTTGACACACAGCTTGTGCATTCCACAGTGAGACCTTCGATACAGTTTCCCCCCACAAATGATGTACTGAGCAGCCAGCCTTTGCAGAGCAACCCGATCCTTTCTCGACGCTTCAGCAGGGAATTCTCCTCTTTCGACAAAGTTCCAGATATCATGGTACCAGGGTAGGCCATCATCGACATCATCAATGGCGTTGACGTATTCATAAGCGGGCAAGTCCCTCTGTTCGATCACAATTGGTCGCATCCGGACCCCTACTGGAAGTTCGATCATTGAAGCCAAAGTCGCCAAAGCATCGGCGAACTGATTCTTCAAGCGTGGAATGTGGGTGAAGGTCACCTTATTGAAGCGAGGAATCAGTTCTTCCAAATCTTGGTGATAAGGCTTCAGCTTTTCCTCACGAACTTTCCAGTCTCCATTAGCTTGAGAGATCACTAGGTTCGAATCCCCGATTATCTCAAGCTTCTCGACTCCCAATGCGATAGCAGCCTCCATTCCGACGATGCAGGCTTCATACTCAGCTTGATTGTTGGTGACGTCGAAGTTCAATTTGAAAGCGAGCGGGATATGAGCCCCAGCGGGCGTAATGAGCAATATCCCAACTCCGAAACCTCGCTGATTAGCAGCCCCATCAAAATACAGCGTCCACACTTCTTCGACAATTGTTAACACATCCTCGTCCGGGAAATTGAAGTCTACGTCTTCAGGTCCGTCAATCGGGTGGTCGGCCAGGAATTCTGCCACAGCACGGCCCTTCACTGATTTCCTTGTGACATGTTGGAGATCGAACTCAGCCAGCAGAAGCAACCAACGTGCTAGCTTATGGGTGAGCGCCGGCTTCTCGAACAGATACTTGATAGGATCCATCCGAGAAATCAGTTTCACCGAATAGGCTAGCATGTAGTGTCTAAGCTTTTTGGTAGCCCAAACTAGCGCCCAACATGTCTTTTCTAGAGGGGTTTAACGTTCCTCACTCCCCACCATTTTCTTGCTCAGATAGTAAATGGCCTTCTCGACTCCGTTTTCTCCCTCCTGCGCCAGTAAACATCCCATAGACGTTGGTGTGACGGATAAGTACAGGATCAAAGGTCGACCCGGTGTAGGCGGCATTAAGACTGGCGGATTCCTCAGGTACGTCTTAATGGATTCGAAAGCAGCTTGGCACTTCTCTGTCCATTCGAAACGAACATCCTTTTTGAGCAAACGGAACAGTGGTTCGCAAGTCAGTGTGAGCTTGGCTATGAATCGGCTAATGAACTGAACCCTTCCCAAGAAGCTTCGCACCCCCTTTTCTGACCGTGGTGGTTCCATCTCGAGAATTGCTGTAATCTTAGAGGGATCGACCTCGATTCCCCTTGCGGTGATCAGGAACCCCAACATTTTGCCTGCTGTGACCCCAAATGTGCACTTTTGTGGGTTAAGACGCACATTGTATTTGCGGAGCCTCTCGAGAAACTGCCTGAGTGCTGGAATGAAGTCTTCCTTTTCCTTTCCCTTGACAATCATGTCGTCGACGTAGACCTCAACCGTTTTGTGGATCAGATCGTGTAGCAAAGTGGTCTGGGCCCGCTGGAAAGTGCAACCGGCGTTCTTCAACCCAAACGGCATCATCACATAGCAGTAAGTACCCCACTCGGTGACGAAAGTAGTCTTCTCTTGATCCTCGGGTGCCACAAAGATCTGGTTGTATCCTGAGAATCCGTCGACAAAAGAGAGCAAGGCATGCCCCGCCGTGTTGTCCACGAGCACATCAATGTGAGGCAAGGGAAAACTATCTTTGGGGCTTGCTTTGTTCAAGTCCCTAAAGTCGACGCAGACTCGGATTCTTCCATCTTTCTTAGGAACTGGCACGATGTTAGCCACCCATTTCGGATATTCAGCAACCCTCAGGAATCCGGCGTCAATCTGCTTGGTGACTTCCTCTTTGATCTTTTCCACCCAATCTGGTCTCATTCGGCGGAGCTTCTGCTTGACTGGAACAGCCCCTGGAGCTAACGGAATTCGGTACTGTACGATTTCAGGATCGATACCGGGCATGTCGTTGTGAGACCATGCGAAAACCTCGAAGTATTCTTTGAGCAGATCAATCAGCGCAGTGCGATTCTCGGGGGACAGAGTTGAACCAATTTGCATCATTCGAGGGTTATCCTCGTCTTTCAAATTTATAGAAATTACTTCTTCTTTTAGAGGCTGAGCATGCCTTTCGTCTTCCTTTTCGATGAGGGAATGCAACTCAGCGGGAATGTTCCCATCGAAGTCTGTTCCTTCATCGTCAGGGTTGACACAGTTTATATATAATTCAGCAAAGTAATCAGAAGCAGGCTCATTCATTTCATAAAACCCAGACGGGTTACCAAGTACAGTTGACTCGAATTCAAAGTAGAAGCTATGACGTGGAGGGCTAAGAGGCACAAACTCCGACTCTGAGCTAGACCTAGACCAGACAGACTCCGTGTCAGACTCAGGCACATTGTCAATGCATGTCAAGCGTGGAGTGAAAAAGCAATTATTTAGGCTACCCTTAGCCTCCACGATGAGAGAGGTTGGATCTTCGATGACGTCCTGCGAGTCGGGCCCAAGCATCAGCACTTCGGCTTCTTCTTCTTCACCAACCAAACCTACTTGAGAGAACAGCATCTCCAAGCTTTCTTGATCAATAGCCATGACCCAGTCTGTCTCTTCCTTGGCCCGGACCAGTTGCTTCTCGAATTCTGCCTCTGCCAGCTTGTCCTCGGCTATTCCTTCTTCATCATCGGACCAGGTGTCCGCAGCAAAGATTTCGAACCCCGGAAGCCAAGTCCCAGTTTCCTGATCCCAAAATGGTTCTGGTTGACCCCATACACGATGCTCCCACCTTCGCGGATAAAGTAGCTATCAGGGTTACCGTAGAGGGTTCGAAGTTTTCCCGCACCTTTCCCCCCTTTAGCCTTCTTGGCCGGAGGTGTGTACCCCAAGCCAGCTCGGCTTTCGGAAGAGGGAAAGATGGGGAACTCAGCGATCCCCTGCTGGTTGATCCCGAGTCCAAGGCCGGGCATGTGGCCCATCTTCCTCATGATATCGATTGCGGTGGAGCTGATGTAGAAGTCCTTGTCTACAGCGATGGTAAGAACGGAACCTGCAGTGTCAAACGAGAAACCCCCAAAGTCAGAGTCTTCTTCTCCGTGTGCAATCCCCAAGACAGGCTCGTCCTCCTTGAGTGGGCGGATCCCAGAGTCTCCGCAGATGGTAAGGGTTCCTGTTGGCAGTGCTAGCATGACTTTTTGGTGCAGGGTGGAGGGAACCGCCATGATGTCGGGCCTGTACAACCACGGCCTTCCTAGCAACAGATTGAAAGTGGCTGGGATGTCAACCACGTGAAATTCCACCTCCATTTCGAAACCCTCGGCATTGAGCTTGAGCATGATGGTGCCTTCCACCACACGGCGGGTGCTGTCATACGCCTTGACCGCCAGGCTAGACGGTGTGAAATCCTTCTTTGCAAGCCCCAGGCGGTAAGCAACCCTCAGCGGGCAGACGTTAATGGCAGAGCCATTATCAATAAGCACGGTTGGCACCCAGAGTCCATTGCACTTGACGGTGATGTGCAGTGGGCGGTTGTGGTCAGCTCCTTCAACAGGTAGGTCCCGCTCGGTGAACGTAACGGAGTGTTTGGCAAGCAGTGGCAGGATAAGAGCAACCAATGCTTCGGGGGTGATGTCGGTGGTTACTTTGAGTCGAGAGAGAGATGAGGACAGCTTGTCGCGGTGTTCCTTTGAAGATGCAATCAGACCCCAGACTGAGATGGCAGCAGGTATCTTCTCCAGTTGCTTCTGAATCATGTCCTCTTCTGGGACCCCACTAAGGATGTTTGGAGCACCCCTTTGAACGACTGGATTGGCGGTTTGCAACACGGGGGGATTGGATGAACTCCCCGCTTGTAAGTGAGAGGGCTGAAAGACTCGGCCACTCCTCGTAACATTGGCGACATCCCACCACGAGGTTGAATCATTGAAGTCCCAAAAATCCGTGGGAATGTCCTCCATCTTCCGCTTTCCCTTATCGGTTGCCGCCACGGTTGCAGACGGGTCCTGTTATGAAGCCGGATCCTGTTCCCAGCTCTGCATCGCTAAGTCCTCCCAAAACAACGGATCCTGTGCTGCAGCTTCTTCAAATGGTGCTCCCGGGTTGGTCACAAATGACGTATCCCAGAAACCTGCATCGACCAAAGCGGAGTTGACGGTCCACACCTCATTACCCATTTTGATGTCTACTACCTTTTCTTTGTCCCAAAAGTCAGCGGGCAGCGGGTTCGTGTTAAGGTCGACGATTTCGTCGACTTCCCACAGATCGTAGGGCACAGCGTCCAAAGTCATGATGCTGCATTCGTCTCGAGATAGAGGCACGACGGGTAGTGGAAGCTCTTCGTCAATTATGTAGGAAGCCGGATCAAACTCTTCCTCGGCCTCCTACTCTAGGGGTTCTTCTTGTTGGAAGTCCTCCTCAGGGTAGAGTGCTTCGTAGTTGGGCACGACCGCCTCTAGATCATAGTCGGTCGGGAACTGCCATGCTGGCTCGGAATCCCAAAAATACGGTTCCTCTTCGATGATAGGCGCAGGTTTGGCCTGATAGAATAACGTGCGTAGTGACAGGCCATCGAGCGGGTCGGCCTGTACTGCAATCCACTCTTCTTCCAGTTGGTCGAGCCATGCTTGATAAGCTTGCAGAGGCATAGGGAAACCCAGATGGTACTGCTCATTCCAGTCGTGAGCCAGTGCCGTCCATTCTCTCATCCTTTCTTCCATTTCCCTGCTGGCAAATGTCATGTTGATGTCGAGTTCGATCGGGAATACCACGACGGGCCTTGGGTGATCGACTGAGGTTATATAGTCGGTAGGGTTAAATATGGTGGAGCTAGGGGAAGTTATGGTGGAGCTGATGGATATTTGGCCAATTTGGTTATGGTGCTTCGGGAGAGAGTTGGAGATGACATTGGGTTTAGATGGTGGGTTAGGAAGGGTTCCATTATCCACCAAATCCTGTATCGCGTGACGGAGACGATAACAAGAGTCGGTGTAATGGCCGGGCATTTGATGGTATGCGCAGAAGGCATTGGGGTTATGACTGGGTGGTGGATTTTGAGGGAGTGGAGTTGGGGTAAGAGGCCTGAGATGACCAGACTTGGCCAATTTCTCAAGGACAGCAGAGAGAGGTGCTTCGAAGTTGGCGAAGACACGGGGTTGGTTGCGGTTTCGAGGTTTCTGTGGTGCTTGTACCTGGTTGACATCGGCTGTATGGTTAGAGCTGTGGGTTGTGGCGGTGTTGCTTGCAGTAGTGGCACTGGCATAGTTATTACCACCGAAGAGGGCAGTGCTGCTTCCGGTGTACACACGGGGCTTGGATTTCGATGTTGAGGAGGCAGGAGCAGCCTCGGTTCTTGGGATGACCCCATTCTGAAGAGCTTCCTCTATGGCGAGACCGGAGTCGAAGAAGGTTTCCCAATTTGCCCCTTGGACCAGCACAAGATTCTTAGCAAAGTCCGGTTGTAGGTTGCGGGAGATAATGCGAATTTGGTCCTTCTCGCTGGGACGATCCGTCATTTTGGCCGCTTTTGCTCTCCATCTTTGAATGAAGTCGGCAAAGGGTTCCTTCACGCCCATCTTGGTTGATTCCAACTCTCGCGTAGTCATCTTAAGTTGGACGTTGTAGCTATATTGAGAGTTGAAGGCAGCCCCAATATCGACCCAGGTCTTCCTTTTGGAAAGGTCCAATGACAGAAACCATTGGAATGCGGGACCAGTGAGAGTTTGTGGAAAGAGTTGAGCCATAGTTTCTTCCTCGATTCCGTGTAGTTTCATTGCACTGTGATAGGCCAACAAGTGGGTTTTAGGATCCCCAGAACCGTCAAATTTTACAAAATCAGGCATCTTAAACCTATCAGGCAGCCTAGCATTAGGAAAAGGGCAAAGACGATCCATGTCTAAACCACCCGCACCAATCTTCTCGGCCTTGGAGACCGTTTCTTCGAGTTTGGCCATCTTGGCGATCAGCATGGCCATTTCTGGATTCGGAGCAGGGTTTTCTCCTTGACGGTTTTCTTCGGCCACAAGTTCACGTTCTTCACCACCTCCTCCAGCTGCAGCTGCCGGAGGGAGGCGTTCCTCGATTAAGGCACGGAGATTGGCCGTAGAAGCATCGGCCTGATCGGCCCTTTCCTGCATGATGGCCAAATTGCGTTGAATGTCGGCGAGGACCTGGGCAAGAGTTGGAGTTTCAGCCATGTTGAGAGGTTCGGTCTTGGCTTGGAAGAGCTGTCGAGGCGTAGAGGATGGAGTGAAAGGTGAGGCCTCTCCCAACAGAAAACAATCCGGAGCTTCTGTCGTGGCAGACTCAGAAACAGACCCACCCAAATCTTCTCACAGACAGACCCGGCGGACGTTCTCAAGTAGGTTTGGCTCTTGATTCTGAATCTGTACGGTGCGATGGCTAGACAGTAAAGTAGAAGGGCTCAGTGACAGCCTGCAGCAATTTTATTTGAAAGAGAGAAATGAAAGATGCTCAACGTCGTCGGTGTCCTCCTAGACTCTAGAACTAGCAGACAAAACCGTTTTATGACAGCCGGACGCTGCCCAAGTCCTCGGATTTCTTTTCGACAGTGTACCTTGAAGGAATCGACTAACACTAAGAGATGTCGAAACGGCCTAAGTCTTTGACTATCCCGTTCTCGAAGTTTCAATGTTGGAATGGAACAACTTGGTGTCGACGACATGATACCGTAACCAAGGGGGCATAAGCAGCACTGTGCTGGAGCCTTGAATGGTATAAGTGTTTAACACTTTTAACCTGGGCGGTTTGAGCATCATGGCATGACTCCCGTTGTTCCTAGTTTTCTGTTTGAAACCTCGATTGGGTTTTAGACAAGGACTTAGAAAGTCTCGATTTCCCAAAGTCTCGTTGACCCAAGGATTTGGAAAGTTGATAACGTGCACCATCACAATGCACGACTCTTCATCGGTCCAGGCAGCGCCCTAGCAGGCATAAAACGGGTTTGAAAGAGAGAAACCCTAAAAGCCGCCCTAGCATGCTCCTACGCAGAACGGTATGAATGTATGTACAGGCATGCGATATGGAAAGCAGTAACACATAGACAGTTTAAGGGGTTAGATGCAAGTAATCCTACCCTGTGGGTTCCGGTCTTAGTTTGGAAGGTTCTATTGCTTTGTACGCATGGCGAGGCTGGTTTTGGCTTAGAGGGGTTCCTCAGACTAGAGATGTTTTATACCTCCCATCGCAATGCGTGCAGCAGAGCAATGGTCGAACGGTAATACGTCTCATCATCGTCCAAGGTTGTTGGGCATTCGAGGACCCCGGGCTCCAGTAAACTGTGCCGGTTACCCAAAATACCTCAACGGGGCTGATAGAACACCGATGCAAATGAACGTGTGTCGAAAGAATGATCGAGAGAGAGAAACGAAATGTTTTTTTCAAAACGCCTTTTGAAGCTTGGCTCACTTCATTAATCGACTTTTGGAGAAAACTACACAAGTGAACAATAGTAAAAGCCCCAGATCGGAATGGCCGGATGTAGAATCCTGTTATGATACCATTCCGCTCTTCAGTAGCGCGGAGCGTACTGTTTTGCCAGACTTTTGAAAAATTGTTCATTCATGTATTATTTTCCAAATGTTGATTAATGTAATGTCCCCAGCAGGGTCGCCACTGTGGGCACACGCCCCAAAAATCCCGTGCCTTAGGCATAAAATTCCGGGTGCGCCCTTATCTTGCGGAAAGCGCGGCGAAGTGCTTCGCAGATCAGAGAGTCGCCACTCGGGTTTTGCGGTTTGTACCCAAGAAACCGTTCTTTTGAAAACGTTTGGACCACGTTTGTTTGATTTTGAAAAAGGCTTTCGTAGACTGGGTCGTCGTCACCTTCGATCTTGAGGTTCGGGAGCCAGATTACGAGAGGGGAAGGGTTTTATGGCACCCCCCTCGCCCAGTCCGGAGACCGGTCTCTACTCAGGCGTTTTATAAAACATTTGCATTTTCTTTTCTTTATTTGATCATTCTTTTAACCAGTTAGGGCGGGGGAACAGTTAATGGGGATTAAAACTGTAACAGATTGCATTTATGTACAAAAGATGTAGCAAAATGTTTATGGATGTTTGCATTTATGTATAATAGATTGAGAACAAGCTTTTGTGGACATTTTAAGCAGACTAGAACACACTGGCAATGAAATGTTGCACACAGGATCAAGCCTGCATGCACTGGCCAGGCCACTGCATGCAGTCATGACCTGCGTGCGCCACCCCACAACTGGCGTGCGCCGGTAGACTTAAGCTCACAGCTTCTGCTCTCAACCCTCTGGGCTCTGGAAAGGACCAGTGCACACCCAGGACAAACCACACAGTTCATATAAGTTAATAAACTATTACAAACAGGTTAATGGGCTTGAAAGCCACCAAATAGACAGAAGACCCCCTTAAACAGTGAGGGGAGGATGATCAAAGGTCTGGATGTAAGATCCATGCAAGGGCCAAGCCACTGGAATAAAGACCACTAGCGCACGCCACTAAGGAAGGGACGCACGCTAGTTCTCTCTTGTTTCCAATGCTTTGGCTTTGCACATTCTGGGCTCTGGAACAGGACCAGAGGAACTCAGAAGGCCAGACTAAGCAATAAATATAGTTAGAAAGGAAAGCAGTTCTAAATACAGAAAGCTGTAAACTGGTTTTAGCATGCAGCAGGGTGATCAAAGCTTAAATAATACAAGAAAACAATGATCCATGAACCCCACACCAGTTCTGCACCTACCACCATTACTGGCGTGCGGTACTCACAACTGGCGTGCGCCACTTATCATTGTGCACGGTTTTGAAACCTTGCTAGCATTAGGGCCAGGACTGGTATAGATTACCAGCCTTGACCCTGCTAGCCCCCCTCAGGGGTCAGAACAGAAAACAGGAGCAAGAGGTATTATACCTTTGCTTATGAGTTTGAGAGAGAGAGCTTGAGTTTTGAGCTTGAAGATGATGATGGAGGTGGATGTAGTGAAAGTTATGGACTGTAGAAGGTGTGTTCTTCACTTGCTCTTTCTATGAGGAAGAAAGGAAGCAAAGAACAATGAAGGAGAAGAAGACAAAGGATGGCTTGACTTTAAGAAGCTACCCCTTTCTTAATGGTGCTAACCCTTTGCAAATGAATGCAAATGGGGTATTTATGGAGGAGGGAGAGGGCTGATCAGCCTGGTCCTTAGGGGCTGTTTGGAGTGGTGAGACATTGGAGGAAGCTCCCATACATTTAATGCATGGGACTTGGCTTGATGGAAGAGAAAGGAACAGTTTCTGGCCGAAGTAATGATCAGGGGGCTGCCAGCTGACGTCAGGCGGCTGCAGAAGCTCCCGCCCAGCTGGCTGAAAAGGTTGATTTGACTGGTGCTGACTGGCGTGCGCCACTTGTTGAGTGGCGTGCGCCAGAGAGTGTAATGACTGACACGTGGCAGTGGTTCCTGCGCACGCTAGTCCATCACCAGCGTACTCCAGAAGGGTTTTGTTGAGGCCATTTGGTTCTGGCTTGAGGGTTTGACAAGGGTTTGAAACGGGTTTGGACGAGGTTCGGGACGCTCAAAGCTCAAACTCATCAAACAACTCGGTATGTTCTCGACCTTAATCATCATTGGGGAATCAAAGACCGTAAGTAAACTAATCCGGACAGTCCAGAATAGGGTGTCTACAGGTACCCTAGGATACGGCTAGGATACGAGGATACGAGAAATAATGAAATTTTGGGCATTAATACGCCAAAACTCACAATACTCTATTGAAGACAAAACTGACACTCATGAAAGGTCAAATGACGGTCAACATGACCTGTACCAATCAACGGAACTGAACAAAACGTCCCCAGAAAAGACTTATACCGAAAAACGCACAAAACGACGCGAAAATGGCATAATATGCTCAAGAATGACTCAATTATGTCCCGGACTGAAACCGACACCTCCACACAGTCACTTAAGGTCCAGGTGACCTGTATGGCATGACCAAAATGGGCTAGAGCCTCCATGGCGAGTTTCGACCTCCCAAAACCTCGATTTGAACTTGAAACGGGCCTCTGAGGGTCCAAAATCTTCGTCGAGCATGGCATTTGGAAACCGATGCTTGGACATAGTCATAAATGCTTATAATGACTTGTTGGAATCATCAAAAGTGCAGAAAGACCCTTGGAAATGAAAACTGTCACGCCCTCGATTTTCAACATAAATAAAAATAGCTTTTCATAGATAAAACTCCTCGCATTATCATATAAAATACCCAAAAGAGTTCACCATGTCCTAGCCATTAAATTACAGTCCCAACTCCAAGAGTTTGAATATATTACATCATAAAAAGAAATAAAGTTAAGGTTCTATTACATTCCCAAGCATGTTTTATCAAAATGTCCATGAGTCTCTTTTACCACTTCTTTCAAAAATATGCACTTGAATGCATGCACTTCACTCCATGCTACTGCTCCGGGTTCATACCTGAAAATGATGGGTTGAGCTACACTAGCCCAGTAGAGAAATCTACACAACCATTATATGAAAATGGGATGACAGGTAAAATGAACAACGGAAATAAGGTACGATATCTAAAAGGAGAAATAGAACACGACTAGTAATTGTCCCAACGTCAACGACATAAAAGAGGTACCGATACTACACACCATGACTCTAGTTAAATTATGAGGACTTTCTGTCTATACGATTCTCTCATGATTGCCTCTGCCCCTCATCTTATTTCAAATCTCCTATCCACTATCTTGACTTATGAACCGTCATAATCAAAGAGCCACAACTCCGATGTCTTTCATATCACTTGCACTTTCACAATAATAGCCCATTTCCAATCACATTATGTCACAATTTCCTTTTTGTTCTATGTCATGAGCAAAAGCTCCTGCCGGGCTATTTACGGAGCCCCGATACTCCCAACTAATACCTCTCTCACTGATGGACTAATTCAAGTCAAACGTCATAGGTCGTCGTACCCAAAATTCCTCCAATATACTTTACAACTCAACCGTTCATCACAACCACATATACTGAATTCACAACGAAGACTCACTCACATAGAAGTAGTACGGATAATTTCACCTTAAATAACTTGCTATCATTATATCATTAGTTTCTCATCACCATACAAGTATTCACATAACAAGCATAGGAAAACGTCTCACGTATCCACGCCTAGCGTTGTTTAACTCAAAGGAATGTCTTACGTGTTCGTTTTTCACATCGTATGTCAACACATACAACCTTCGCCCACCTATATTCCTTATATTCTCTAAACCCTCGTTTCGGTGTCAAAGGACTCATACGGAATTCAACGACCACTACAAAGCCTGGTATACCCCTAGTTTCGTCAAACCATTCAATTAAGTACTCAAGAGAGCCTAAGAACATTCGTGTCTCACCCACACGATCCTAAGGAAAAGGATTACCCGACGTTTACGAACGCATCTATCTTGTTTTGACTACCAAACCTTATCGGTTAAGGATTAGGAGATGAGACCACCACCATTGGAAAGTAGACCTTCCGTACATCAATTTCGATATAAAATTTATGCAAAACGGAGTTCGGATGAAAAAGTTATGCTCGTTCGAAATTTTTCCAAAAATGCTGATTTTTCAATGTCTACCGGTAGACATTAATCTCTACCGGTAGAAGACCAAAATTTCACAAACAATGACAGATTTTTGAATACCTACCGGTAGAGATTAATCTCCTACCGGTAGAAGACCAAAATTTCACAAAAGTGACACTACTGGACAGCGTTTCTACCGGTAGGTCCACAATTTCTACCGGTAGGACTTGGGTTTGCAGTGCACGACTTCCAGATTTCACCAGAACGATTCCAATAACGAAACCAACGATCTAGGGCACGATTCAAGTACCAAATCAACTCATAAACATATAATAGAGGTGAGAAATCCCTACCTCGAAGTCGAAGAATGAAATCCAAGCTCAATCAAGCAAGCCCTAGCTCCGGAAACCTTGAATCAACCGAATACTCCTCTCCAAGCGAAACCCAACGAAATACGAGCTCAAGATCACGTGCGGAAGGTGGAATGAAGGTTAATCTTTGTGGGTCTCGAGTTTGGAGATGATATTTGGGAGTGTGAGGGAGAGAGATAGAGAGAGTCGAGAGAGACCGAGAGACCGAGAGATAGAGAGGAGAAATGGGAAAGATGATTTCCCTGTCACACACACCACACACATATATACACCATATTGCACTAACACCCAAAATTTCTAAATCCTTGCACATTAACCCACAACCATGATCTCCATACTAATCCATCTTTTATTCTTTTATAAAATATCTAAAATTATTAAAGAAATTTACGGGTCTCTACAAAAACGACCAAAATTGGACAGTAGCTGTTGGAAACTGTCAAAACTGCAGACCAACCATCGCGCGATGGTTCGGAACTGTCGCGCAAGTTACGTCTGTCGCGCGATGCTTTGGAAGTGTCGCGCGATAGTCAAATCCTGCTAAGCTGCCTTGGTTTGACCAAATTATTGCCAATATCCTGTTCATTGTTCCACGTCTTAGGAGTTGTTCTGATGTTGCAGAAAGAGGAGAGTCCTTGCATGGCAAGGTGGTGGGACACCTAAGCCTCAAATCCACCATATTTGGCCTATAAGAAGGAAGGCTTCTTAGGAGGAATGTAGTGTACACCCTTCTTTATTACCAAAAATGGGAGATGCGTTAACAGAATTACTCGACTTTTGGTTACTGAGAGAAGAAACCATAAATTGGGCGAGCCCCCGGTCTCGATGCTTGTCCTCAATTCGAGACCTCCGATACGCCCGACCGTGCGTCGAGCTCCTCCAAGCCGCATTGCCTTTTTGGGATCCGATCGTGCATGTCTTCCGATTCCGTCAAGACGAGATGTGCCCTACCGTAGAAGAATTTCAAGCGTACGTGCCAGGCTTTGCCAATTTAGACGTTCTTGCGGTTCCACCCGTTCACGAAGACATGGAGCAAATCTTACAAGAGAGACTCAATATTCCAGAGGCACTGACGGCCAGTATTATTCAAAATGGCGAACTCAACATCTTCCGCCCAATTGAGCTGTACGGACCCGAGGGAGCCCTAGGAGATTACGTGGGGGAAGCTCACAGACGCTTCGTTTTGTCTATATGCGCACTTGCCGCGTATATGCTGATTCCCGTCGACGGAGGAGCGAATCCCAAATTAGTGAGCATTGCCCTGCAAATGGATGCTCAGAAAAATATCATGCCGGTGATTTTAGCGGAAACGCTCCTGGGTTTAGACATGCTGAAACTTGAGCAGGCTGACTCCTTCAGCGGATGCCCTATCCTGCTCCAGGTAAATTCCCATTCAGCACAATTTCTTGCATCTTCATTCTTACCCCAAATACTTAGGCTGTGTTCGATTTCTGATTTGTCCTCTGTTCCCATGCAGCTCTGGCTGGCGGACAAAGTGGGGGTTTTAGAAGAGCCACAGGCTGGCTTTGAAGAGTTCCCCAGGCTTTTGGTTGAAAGACCAATGTTATTCCCCGACCTGACGGTGGACATATGGTTTGCGTTCCTGAACGATCTGCCATTGTGGACATAGTCTGGAGATGTCTTTGGTTGAACCTTCCAGCAATGACGCTCAATTCTGCTGGCTTCAAGAGAGTGATAATCGCTGGCCTATCGAGCTTCACATTTTACATTCCAGGGCGTACACTCCGACAGCTCGGGAGAAGCCAAGGGTACAAGCGTTATGGGGCGGAAGACTTCGATATCCCTGCATTTGACTCGTGGCAATTGCGCTGCTACAAAGATAACTGGGCGATAGGACGTTGAAGGAGCCAATCCCAGAGTTCAAGACATAGCTGGAGAGTCGTTACATAAGGTGGCTTCGCGTTGAAGTCGAAGCAAGGCTAAGGGGATATTTCTGAATCCCGTGGAAAAACCCAAGCTGTAATTAGTAAAACCAGCAGGCTACCTGAACTTCTGGCTCTGCTTTTTAATACTTGCTTTGTAAATCGTACGACCCTTCGCCCGGCTTGACCGGCTAAATAACGACTTTGAACATGAACCACCCGGCCGTTATCCATTCGAGGGACTAAAATCGTCACCGAACGTGCAATTCGAACAAACAACGCTTCGACGTAGTCATAATTACCCATAATGACCTACTGGAAGCATCGGAATTTCAGAATCTGGCCCGAGTCAAAATTCGAAAAACAACCTCAAAACCTGTCTTCCTGTGCCGAATTTAAACTTAACCCTCGCGCGAGCAAACGAAACCATTGCGCGAGTACAAACCGTCGCGCGACACTTCAGAACCATCGCGCGATGGAGAACTTCTGTTACAGTAGCCAGCCTTGACCCATTCAGAAAGAAAAAGGTGGCAGGCTTTGTCAGCAGGTCTGGACGTGCAGGGGCTTCTGGCTCCTCCCAGAGGTGTTCCCTTGATCTTTAATAAGCAAAAGGGACACCTTGCATGGACACCTCATTCAAAGGAAAGACATTACCTACTTCCTTGGCTTACAAAAGAGGAGTAGCTCCCTGAATGAAGGGTATGCTCTCCGTAGAAAACTTCAGGCACTTTTCCCCCAATGGCAAATCATCTCCCCACATTAATCAGCCCGTGGCTCGAAGAATTGGTCGCGAGCGATTGGCTATGCTTCCGTTCTCACGGGCTGGCCGCCTTTCGCTTCTTAAAAAGTGTAAGGCTCCGCCCCGAAATCCTGAGAGCAGTCCTGCAGTTTTGGGACCGGGACGTCCATGTGTTCCGATTTGGGGACAACGAGCTGTGCCCGACCGTGGAAGAATTTCAGGCATATCTCCAAGGCTTTGCTTCGAGCGTGATTGTCGTGCCACTTTACAGTCAAAGCATGTCAAAGCTGCTGAAAACCTGTTTGAATATTTCCAGAGGTGCGGCGGAAGGCCTACTGATTGGCGGAGAGATAAACATCGTGCGCCTAATGGAATGGTACGGGCCTGACGGCGATCCAGCGGATACTGTTCTGCAGGCTCAACGTCGATTTGCCATGTCAATTGGTATATTGGCCACGTATTTGCTGGTGTCTCCGCATGGACGGCCCGACCCCTCGCTGATTTACGTGGCTACGCAGATGGGTGTTCGAAAGAACGTAGTTCCCATGGTGCTCGCCGAAACACTCATTGGTTTGGATTTGGTGGTCACAGGTCAAACGAACACGTTCGGTGGCAGCCCACTCCTGTTGCAGGTAAAATCTCACTCAGCTCACCTTTTTCCGGCTTTCACACAGTCTGTTTTTACCTCAACTCTCGGCTAAGGCTATATAGAAGCTCCTTACTTGTTTTCTTTCGCTCAGGCTTATGTGGCTCCTTACTTGTCTTTTCGCCCATACAGTTGTGGCTGTGCGACAAACTTGGGCTAATCTCGGCTCCTGGAGCGAACTGGCCCCGTCTGCCCGGGCGAATGCATCAAAGGGGAATGCTGTACCCAGAGATGTCTGAGTAGGAGTGGTACACCTTCATGAGAGAGATGTCTCCGCGTGAGATCGTCTGGCGGCACGAAGCCCTGAACATCCCGGACATGGCTATACATTCTGCAGGTTTTGAGAGAATGGTGATTGCTGGGTTGTCCAGTTTCACGTTCTATATTCCCGGTCGTATTCTGCAGCAGTTAGGCATGAGCCAAGGCTTTCATCGAGCTGGGATAGAAGATTTCCAGATTCCAGCATTCACAGCCCAACATCTGACAGGGTACGAGCGTAACTGGGGCTTGAGAGAACTCGGAGGAGTGGAAGACGACTTCAGCACCAGACTCAAACGCCGCTATGTAGCATGGCTAAGAGAAGAGGTTGTAAGGACACAAAACACAGACTGACTCCTGACACGACTCCAATGATCTAGAATAAACTGCGAGCCCGTGAGGGCTTCTTAGCATTTCGTTCTGTTTTTGATGCTTTACTGCTTTTCTTAGGGCTCTGCTCAGCCTATGTAATAGAAATAATAGTTTTGAATAAAGGTGAAAGATTAAGAATTTTCCCCTTTTTGGTCCAAGTGTTGAACGCCACGCCGTTTGAATGTCGAGGCACACCCTGAAATAAAAACTCTGGATCGAGTTGATTGATTGTGACCGAATCTCACAGAGAGACTGTTTACGTATCCCAAGCTAGGAAATCAGGTCAAAACGTAGTTCAGGCTAAGGTTCGCTCGTGTATTTTGGCTCTCCTTTTGCGCTCTAATTTTTGCCTAGAACTGCCTTTGCAGGTTTCCAGCCTAGCGAGCTTTGATTAAATGCCTATTTATTTTTGCCTAAACTGCCCCCTTGGGTTTTCAGTCTAGCAGGCTTGCTCTAATTTTTGCTTGGGACCGCCCACCCTTGTGGTTTTCGGCCCAACGAGCTTCTCTTAAGGATAGTAACGTTTAAGTTGATCCAGGTTGACCAGAGTGTTGAACTCGTTGCCGTCCAGATCAATGAGCTGAGCCGCCCCACCCGAGAGGATGGTCTTGATAATGTAAGGTCCCGCACGCTTCGGGCGGAACTTACCTCGTAGATCGAAGATGGGAGCCCGGATTTCCTTTGTGACCATATCCCCTTCAGCCAAGTCACGAGACTTCACCTTCTTATTGAATGCCCGAGCAATTCTGCGCTGATACCCCTGAACATGATACAAGGCACGAAGTCTTCTCTCATCAAAGAGCATAAGTTCTACAAATCTCCCACTAAGCCATTCAGACTCCGTGAGTTCACATTCAGCCATGATCCTCAAAGTTGGTACTTCAAGCTCGATGGGAAGGACGGCTTCCATCCCGTAGACTAGGGAAAAAGGGGTGGCCCCTGTTGATGTTCGAATTGACGTGCGATACCCCCAAAGAGCTAGAGGCAGCTGCTCGTGCCAGTCCCTGGCGGACTCTGCGGACTTCTTGATGATAGTCTCGATGTTCTTATTGGCTGCCTCAACCGCCCCATTTGTCTGAGGGCGATAGACCGTTGGGTGATGAACCTGAATCTGGAATTCCTCGAAAAGCTCCAACACCCTGCCTTTGAAATGGACCCCATTGTCAGAAACGAACGCCTGTGGAACCCCGTACCGATAGATGATGTTCTTTCGGATGAACTGAGCAACCTGAACCGCCGTTAGGGTCTTGTAGGATTCAGCCTCGACCCACTTGGTGAAATAATCTATTGCCACCAAAATGAACCGATGCCCGTTCGAAGCAGAAGGCCTGATCATGCCGATGACGTCCATACCCCAAACAGAAAAGGGCCAAGGCGATGTCATGCCGAACAGTTTAGAAGGAGGGACGTGCATGAGATTGGCATGGATTTGACACCTATGGCAGCGGCGTACATAATCCACACACTGAGACTCCATGGTAGACCAGAAGTAACCTTGTCGCAGGATTTTCCTGGCGAGCATGACCCCGCTCATGTGAGGGCCACAAACTCCCTCGTGAATTTCCTCCATGATTTTGACGGCCTCAGTACCACTGACACAGAGTTTGTGCATTCCGCAGTAAGATCTCCGATACAACTTCCCCCCACAGATAATGTATTGAGCAGCCAATCTTCGCAGCGCTGTTTGGTCCTTCTTAGTGGCGTCAGGCGGGAACTGACCACTTTCAATGAAATTCCAAATATCATGATACCAGGGTAGGCCGTCATCAACATCATCGACAGCGTTGATGTACTGATAAGTAGGCAAGTCCCGCTGTTCAATTAGAATAGGACGAAGCTTGACACCAATCGGAAGCTCGACCATGGAAGCCAGAGTTGCTAGAGCATCAGCGAACTGATTCTTCATCCGAGGGATGTGCGTGAACGTGACTTTGTTGAAACGAGGGATGAGGTCCTCCAGGTCTTGGTGATAAGGCTTCAATCTGTCCTCCCGAACTTTCCAGTCCCCATTAGCTTGAGAAACAACAAGGTTGGAATCACCAATGACTTCGAGTTTTTCCACACCAAGCGTAAGAGCAGCTTCCATGCCAACAATGCAGGCCTCATATTCAGCTTGGTTGTTCGTGACATCGAAATTGAGTTTAAATGCCAACGGAATGTGAGCACCTTCGGGGGTTATCAGCAAAACTCCAATCCCGTATCCCTTCTGATTGGCAGCCCCATCAAAATAAAGGGTCCAAATGTCCTTGACCACCACCATTATCCCTTCATCTGGAAATGCAAAATCTGAGTCCTCTGGTCCATTGACAGGATGATCAGCCAGGAATTCGGCGACTGCGCGTCCCTTGACAGACTTCCTAGTGACATACTCGAGGTCAAACTCTGCGAGCAAAAGCAACCAACGTGCTAGCTTACCAGTAAGTGCAGGCTTCTCAAACAGATACTTGAGAGGATCCATTCGAGAAATCAACTTCACTGGGTAAGCCAGCATGTAGTGTCTTAATTTCTTGGATGCCCAAACAAGAGCCCAACACGTCTTTTCGAGAGCGGTGTAGCGTTCTTCAGCGCCAACCATTTTCTTACTCAGGTAGTAAATGGCTTTTTTGACTCCCTTTTCTCCCTCTTGAGCTAGCAAACACCCCATAGACGAAGGATTTACAGACAAGTAAAGTATCAAGGGTTTCCCCGGCACTGGTGGCATTAAAACCGGAGGGTTCTGCAGGTAGGTTTGAATGGAGGTGAAAGCCGCCTGGCACTTGTCTGTCCAAACAAACGGAGTATTCTTCTTTAATAGACGAAACATCGGCTCGCAAGTTAGAGTCAACTTGGCGATGAATCTGCTGATGAACTGTATCTTTCCCAAAAAGCTTCGCACCCCCTTTTCAGAATCTGGTGGCTTCATATCAAGGACTGCTTTGATTTTCGACGGGTCGACCTCAATTCCACGAGAAGTGATCATGAAACCAAGCATCTTACCCGCTGTAACCCCAAAGGTGCATTTCTGAGGATTTAGACGCATACGAAATTTTCGTAATCTCTCGAAGAACTTCCTAAGCACAGGAACATGACCTTCTCGAGTTTTGGATTTGGCGATCATGTCATCGACGTAGACCTCGACTTCTTTGTGCATCATGTCATGCAGGATGGTGGTAGCGGCTCGCTGATAAGTGGGCCCGGCGTTCTTCAAGCTGAAAGGCATGACAAGATAACAATAAGTCCCCCATTCAGTGATGAACGTCTCACGATCTTCAGGTGCCATGAGAATTTGGTTGTAGCCAGAGAAGCCATCCATGAACGAGAGCAAAGCGTGCCCCGCAGTATTGTCCACAAGCACATCGATGTGTGGCAGGGGAAAATCGTCTTTGGGGCTCGCTTTGTTCAAGTCCCGAAAATCGACGCAAATTCGAATTTGGCCATTTTTCTTAGGAACAGGGACAATGTTGGCAACCCATGTGGGATACTGAGAGACCATGAGGAAGCCAGCGTCAATCTGCTTAGTAACCTCCTCTTTAATCTTCTGAACCCAATCCGGCCTCATCCGTCGAAGTTTCTGCTTCACAGGCTTGGCATCCGGAAACAAAGGAATGCGATGCTCCACAATCTCAGGATCGATTCCGGGCATATCTCGATGAGACCACGCAAAGACATCACTGAATTCGGTGAGCAGCTCTTTGAAATCGCGATGCTCCTCTGGTGAAAGTGTGGAGCCCACTTGAACCATCCGGGGATCGTTTTCATCTTTCAAATTTATAGAAACTATTTCTTCTTTTAATGGCTGAGCATGCCTTTCGTCCTCCCTTTCGATGAAGGCACGGATTTCCTTGGGAATGTCCCCATCGAAATCTATCCCCTCATAGTCAGGGTCGACACAGTTTATATAAAGATCATTGAAATAATCAGAAGATGCTTCGTTCATTTCACAAGCCCCTGAAGGGTCACCAAGTACAAGAGAGTCAAACTCGAAATAAAAGCTATGACGTGGAGGGCCTAGAGGCACAAACTCCGACTCAGAGCTAGACTTAGAGGACGAAACGGACTCAGACTCAGACTCAGACCCAGACTCAGACTCAGACTCAGAAGTGTCGTCAATGCAAGTCAGGCGTGGCTTGAAAATGCAATTATTCAGAGAGCCCTTGGCTTTCACAATGAGAGAGGTGGGATCCTCGAGGGCGTCGGGCCCGAGCATGAGCACTTCGGCCTCTTCAGCTTCCCCAGCCAAACCCACTTGGGAGAGTTCTTGGAACAGCAGCTCCAAATTTCCCTGATTGATAGATCCCAGCCAGTCAGTCTTGATCTTCACCTGATTAAGCTTCCTCTTGAATTCTTCCTTTGCTGGTTCATCATCATTGCTTGACTAGGTGTCATCGGCGAAAATCTCAAACCCAGGCAGCAGCTCCCCGGTTTCGGAATGAATAAAGGGCTCAGCCTGCCCAGTGTAAGCGGCATTTCTCACTTCACGTACAAATTTGGGACCGCCGCAGAGGGTCCGAGGTTTTCCCATATATTTCCTCCGCTTAGCATCTTTGGCAGAGGCGATATACCCCAAACCAAAGCGGCCCTCGTTGAAAGGAAAAGTAGGGAACTCCGGGACCCCTTGACGGCGAGAACCTAAACCAATGCCCGGAAAATAAGACATCCTTCTCATAATGTCCAACGCGACAGAGCTTATGAGGAAGTTCCCGTCCACATTGATGGCCATTACCGTGCCTGAGGTATCAAAAGAGAAACCCCCAAAATCGACGTCTTCTTCACCGTGTTGAATACCCAAAACGGGAGTCCCGTCCTCCTTGAGCGGGCGGATGCCAGAATCCCCGCAGATGGTTAAAGTACCCGTAGGTAGCCCCAGAATAACCTTTTGGTGGAGGGTAGATGGCACAGCCATGATGTCGGATCGATGAAGCCACGGCCTGCCCAACAGAAGATTGAAGGTCGCGGGAATGTCCACGACATGGAACTCCACGTCCATCTCAAAACCCTCAGCATCGAGTTTGAGCTTTAAGGTCCCCTCGACTACGCGACGGGTGCCATCATATGCCTTGACAACCAGATTGGAAGGTGCAAGGTCCTTCTTGGTGAGTCCTAAACGATAAGTGACCCGCAGAGGGCAGACGTTGATAGCGAAACCGTTGTCAATGAGAACAGTCGGGACCCAGAGTCCTCGACACTTGACGGTAATGTGCAAAGGGCGGTTGTGGTCGACTCCTTCGACTGGCAAATCCTTGTCCGCGAAGATCACTGTATGCTTGGAGGTTGGAGGGAGGATGAGAGATATCATCGCCTCTGGCGTGACGTCGGCCTGGACTTCAAGGCGGGATAGGGCGTGACACAGCCTCTAACGATGCTCCTTAGACGAACAGATCAGTCCCCAGATAGAAATTGCAGCAGGAATCCGCTCAAGTTGCCGCTGAACTAAATCAGGAATCGGATTGCCAGCTGATACCTCAAGAGGTGCAGACCTTGGGAAAGAAACAGGTTCGTTCCTTTGATTAGCAGGATTGGAAGAATTCCCGGCCTGCAGATTAGCTGGCTGAAAAATTCGTCCACTCCTTGTAACATTGTGAACGTTCCCCAAAGAGGGCACGACTTGAGGGTTTTCCTTCACATCCCAGAGGTCAGCAGGGACGTCTCCCAGTTTGCGCTTTCCCTTGTCAGTAGTTGGTGCAGAAACGGGCACTTCCATGTCTAAGCCCAAATCCTCAGCCAGATCTTTCATCAGCAAGGAGTCCCAAAAGCTCAAGTCTTTCACAGCAGCAACTTTAGCAATAGGCTCCGGATTTGCAATAAAGGGAACATCCCAAAGACCAGTGTCAGCCAGGGTACGATTGACAGCCCAGACTTCGTTTCCAACTTGGACATCCACTATATCGTCCACTTCCCAAAGATTAGCAGGCGGAACGCGGTCTGTGACCATGATACTGCAATCCCTGTTACTGGGGTAAGGCACCTGAGGGCGCGGATTTTCCTCGTCGACAATGTAGGAACATGGGTCATGGTCAGTGTCGGGGTCAGTATCACAAACTGAATCAAAGACCGAACCAAAGAGGGAAAGGTGGTCTCCCAAGGCCCGTGGATCTTCCTGGACAAGTTCGTCCTCTGCGTAGTGAAGCATGTAGTCTGGTATAGCATAGCCTTGAAAAGGGTTAGGGTCAACGTCCATGGGAGCATTCCAAGTTGGCTCAGGATCCCAGTAATATTCTGCTTCGGGAACTGGAGGTTCGATTGGGTTGAACAGCATGTATAAGGAGAAGCCATCCAGAGGATCGAGCATGGCCGCTTCATAACCAGCCATCATACCAGGCTTAATCAAACGGGACATTTTCGGGTTGTGGAGGAATCCCGTCCATTTCAAAGCTTGACCACTCGTTGAGGAGAGGAATGGCGTAGTCCCAATTGTCCGCTATGGCCCAGCCAGTAGCCTGCATGTTACTATCTGAGGGAGGCACCCAAGGCTGGTAGAGATCAGGAAACGGGCCAGCGATGGTCGCGTACGGGCTGTCAAGCGACGAGGCGGAGCTGATCTGCACAGCAGGGATTGATTGATGGAAGAGAGAGCTGACAGATTCTTCGGAGATAGGTGATCTAGCTTGTAAAGGTTCTGAAGGTGCATCTGCGTCAACAACCTGGCCTTCAATCACATGTATATAAGAAATCTCGGTGGACGGTTCGAACGGGAAAGGCACGATGGGCCTGGGTTGATTGGTTGAGGCTATATAGTCAGTGGGGTTGAATATGGTGGAGCTAGGGTTAATATAAGTGGAGCTGAGAGATATCTGGCTGATATGTGGTACATCATTGTGCTTGGGAAGAGAGTTGGCAATGACATTGGATTTCTGAGGTGGTGGAGGGGTTTCCAGCGTGCCATCGTCAATGAGATCCTGGATCGCATGACGGAGGCGAAAGCAGGAGTCAGTGAGATGACCCGCTCCTTGATGGTAAGCACAGTAAAGGTTGGCTTTGAAGCCGGGTAAATGGTTCTTGGGTAGCGGAGTTGGATCCAGGGGCTTGAGATGCCCTGATTTGACCAACTTTTCCAAAACCGAGGATAGAGGTGCCTCGATAGCGGAAAAGCTGCGGGGCTGGTTCCTAGGCCGGTTGTTCTGCGGAGTCTGGACTTGATTGACATCCGCAATATGATTAGCAGTGCTGGAGGAAGTGGTGTTGGTACCGGCGGTTGCCGTGTTGGAGTAAGTCCCTGTCCCGAATAGCGCATTTGCGTTCCCAGAATAAGCCCGTGGCTTTGACTTGGTAGCGTGCGAGGATTCACTCTTTGTTAGAATCCCACTCTGCAGAGCATCTTCGATGGCCAGGCCAGAGTCGAAGAAGGTTTCAAAGTTGGCAGATGCTTGAGCTAGGACCAGATGCCTAGCATAGTCCGGTTGGAGATTGGGGGAGATGATGCGGAGCTAATCCTTCTCACTCGGGCGGTCAGTCATCTGTGCAGCTTTAGCCCTCCATCTTTTGACGAAGTCCGCAAAGGACTCCTTAGCTTCCATCTTGGTGGATTCAAGTTCCCGGGTAGTCATTTTCAGCTGGGAGTTGTAATTGTACTGCGAAATAAACGCAGTCCCAATGTCCTCCCAAGTCCTCCTTTTGGTAATGTCGAGTGACAAAAACCAATGGAAAGCAGGGCCTGAAAGAGTCTGGGGAAAGAGCTGTGACATGGCCTCTGGCTCAACAGAAAGGAGTTTCATGGCGGCATGATATCTGTAGAGATGAGTCCTGGGGTCACCGCTCCCATCAAACTTAGCCAAGTCCGGCATTTTGAATTTTTCAGGAAGTCTGGCATTGGGATACAGGCAAAGGCGATCCAGATCGATCCCTCCGGCACTGATCTTTTCCGTCTTAGCAATGGATTCCTCCAGCTTGGTCATCTTGGCCATGAGTGCGACCACATCCAGATTCTGAGCTAGTTCTTCTTGGTTTGGAGGCAGTCTGCCACCCGCGAGGTTTGCAGCAGGCCTGCGGCCTTCCCTTGGGTTCAGCACCATGAGACGTCCTGTGTGAAGCGGATCTGGAACCAAGATGGGTTGCTCCTGGTCAGACTCATCGTCCTCACCTTCTTCCTCGAGAGGGGGTGGAAGGCGAGTGTGGATGAGGTCATTCAGGCGGGCAATGTTAGCATCTATCTGAGCTGCCCTCTGTTGCATGGCAGTGATGCTGTCCTGAAGGTTCATGAGCATGGTCTCCAAGGTAAGAGGTTCTGGCTGTGGCCGTTCCATCGTGACGGGTGGTTCAGAGCTGCTTGACGCGGATGCTGGGGTGGTCGGACGTCCTTCCTGTAAGATTGGCGGTGAACCTGCCTGAGAATCTGACTGTAGAGCAGTCAACAGAGTGTGCGGAGAGTCTTCCGTGGCGACTGACTGGGATTGCGACCTGACAAGCCTTTGAACGGGATTCAGATGCAGACGTTCCCAAGCGGGTTTGGCGACTGGCCTCGATACTTTCCTCGGCGGTGCAATGATTCAGATCTTTGCTTGCAAGGCAAAAGGAGGTTTAATAAGGGACCTGCAGTAACTTTAATCTAAATAAAAGACTAAAGCGGATGCAGCCAACATCGTCAGTGTCACCCTAGACTCTAAAACCAGAAGACAAGTTTGTCTCATGGCAATTCGGACACTGTTTTAAGCCCTCAGATTTCTTTTTGAAGATGTATCCTTGTTTGGAACGAGCGGTCCTAAAGGATGTCAAAAGGAGTCTAAACCTTTGTCCGTTTCGATGTTCGGGGTTTCAAGTTTTCTGAAGCCAGAACAACTCGGTATGAATATCATGATGCCATAACCCGATTGGCGTGAGCAGCACTGTGCTATTAGCCGGGCGGTGTAAGTGACATGGCACTTGTTACCTTTGGGTGTAAGCATCATGGCATTTTACTCTGCGGTTCCTCGTTTTTTTGTTTTGAAACCCTAAATAGGTACACGGGCAAAGGTGTAGAAAGGCTTTTGATTTCCTAAAGTCCCACCATAAAAGGACTTGAAAGATCATAACGTGCACTACTGAGATGCACGATTCCTCATCGGGCCATGACAGTGTCCTACTAAGCCTAAAGACAGACTCGGAACAGATTGAGAACCTAGGAGGAATCCTAGACATGCTTCTACGCTGAACGAGATGTATGTACAGTTCATGCGATAAGAAAAGCAGTAACACATAGGCATTTACGGGGTTAGATGCAAGTAGATCTTAACCTGTGGGTACCTGTCCTAGTTTGGAGAGTTCTAATGCTTTGTATATGCAAAAGGCCGGTTTTGGTTCGTAACAGGTTCCTCGGACTAGGGCCACAGATATACCTCCCGTTACCCGCGTATTCGCAGAGTAACAGTCGAACGGTAGCATGACCCATCATCGTCGAAGGTTGTTGGTCATTCGGGGTCCCCGGGCTCCGGTAAACCGTGCCGGATTGCCAAAACGATCCAACGAGGCTTTTCTCACATCGATGCAAATGAGATGCTAAAATTTGAAAAAAAAGAAGAAGAATCATAAAGTCGTAAAAATGCCTTTTCAAATTTGGCTCACTTTATTTAGTCCATCTTTAGAATAAACTACGCGAGCGAACAATCGGAAAAGCCCCAGATTAGAATGGCCGGACACGAGGTCCTGTTAAATCACCATTCCAACCTTCGGCAGCGCGAAGCTCACCGTTTTGACAGACTTTTAAGGGATTGTTCCCAAGCGTATTAAATTCTAAGTATGAATTAATATTGGTTCGATTTATCCCCAGCAGAGTCGCCACTGTGGGCAGCATGCCCTTCGGAGAGAAAGGATTTCGTTCCTTCCCACCGTTTGCGGCCCTTTTTCAAAAAATCGAGGGAGCGCGAGCGCCGGTGACAAGCGCTCAAAAATACAGAGTCGCCACTTGAGTTTTGAGGGTCCGACACTCAAGGAACCGTATTTCGAAGCACCTGCCGCGCTGTTTGTGTTTGAAAAAGTTAAGGAAACCAGTCCGTCATAACCATATCTGGGTTCGGGAGCCAGGTTACGAGAGGGGAAGGGTTTTAAGGCACCCCTCTCGCCCAATCCGGAGATCGGTCTCTACTTAGGCATTTTTATGAAAACTTTTGTGATTCTTCTTCTTTTAATTAATTTTAGCCAATTAGGGCGGGGGAACAGTTAATCGGGGATTAAGACTGTAACAATTTGCAGGATGTGATCAAATGATAGCGTGGATGGATGGCATGGCGAGTAATAAATGGGATGAACTTAAAACAACGATCAGATGCCAAAACTAGGCTCAGGACAGATTTGCCCTGCACGATGGCCAACTTGCATGCATGAACAGATCTGCATGCAAGCAAACCATCGCGCGAGACACACGAACCCTCGCGTGAGTGTTGTCATCTCACCACAGTTTCAATTTCATCCCCTTCTGGGCTTTGGAAGGACCAGTGCACACCCAGGAAGCAAACCAAGAAGTTTATATGGAACTGTGAAAATACTAATTATTACATATTGCTTCAAAAAGGAGCCAAATGAAATGAAACACAACCCCTAAACAGAGGGGGTATCAAAACAGAGGCCAAGGGCCTAGTTGCCCATGCAAGGGCCATTCATGGAAATCACAGAACTGTCGCGCGACAGATGGTGAGTCTCGCGCGACATTCCTGACTGGACTTCCAGGAATTGCTTTGCATGCTTAGGATCTTGAGACAGGTTCAGGGGATCCCAAGGGCATTCCAAACTATTTAGAATAGTAAACTAAGCTACTGTATTTATTTTTAGCATACATCACAGCGATCTATATTCCAAAATAAACTACAACAGGCATGCCCATATTTAAAACAGTAAATGACTAGCCTCCCTTCCCCACGTGGTCCATTCTCTTGCTGACACAAGTGTCGCGCGAGTATGGTGGACCATCGCGCGAGGGTGTAGCTGCTACGAATTCTTGTAACTCTGTTGGCTTTAGGACCAGGACATGGTATTAATTACCAGCCTTGGCCCTGTTAGCCCCCCTCTGGGATCAAAATAGAAACAGGTTGAGTGTTATACCTTTGCTTAGAAAGGGTTTGAAAATGGATTGGATTGATTGGTGAGCCTTGCAACTAAGTGTGCATGTAAAACACTAAATTTGGAAGACTAGGAAGTGGCTCGGATTAGTAACTTTGTGCTAGCTATTGTTTGCCTTGTAAAATGATGAGTAAGCTTCTTAATCAATCTCTTGGAACCCTTAACATGGAGGATGAAGGGGGGTATTTATAGGGGAAACACAAGGGCTAGTTAATGACCAAACATGGCCTTAGGACCAGCCAACAAGGCTGGTCACAACTTGGTGGGGAGGCTAGCCAACAAGGTGAGTGGGAGTGGTTGTGAGGGTGTGAGGGTGTAGCCTGCCAGAACCCTATTCAGCTGAGGAAAACGGGGTTCCAGCCCATGTGACACCCAATCATCACAAGTCCAGCTGGATTCTGTGATAATGACAGGAGGGAACCATCGCGCGAGGGTCAACAGTCAACAGTTTGACTTTGACCACACCTGGCAAGCTGAGTATCGCGCGAGGAACATGAAGGGTCGCGCGATGGTCAAATCTGACCCTAGGGTTTGACTAAAGGTTCGGAGGGGTTCAAAAAGGTTCAAGCAGGGTTCAAAGCACTCCAAGCTTAATCCATTCCCAATCCAAGCTCGTTTGATCCGATTTCATCATCGAGGAAACAAGAAAACCGTAAAACCAGGTAACACAATTGGGAGATCCAGATTGGGGTGTCTATACCAGGAAGATTAAACTAATTAAGAGTCATACAATAATCTAGGGTACTCGACCCCATTTCGATCATCGAAAAGATGCGAAATAATATAATCTGGAGCAACATAGAAAATATGAAAGTCTAAGCCATCATTGAAAGCCATAGTTTCACTTGTTTGTCTAAGCCATCATCATCGATGGTCACCTGTTTTATTATTTCAATTTCTGATTTTTGTGGCAAGAGACTCGCAGTAGGCCCTCAGAGCTTCACTTGTTTATCAAAGATCCAACTAAACGGAACATACTGTGCTTCTTTTGCCCTGCCTTGAGACCTTTCCTCCAGCCGCCTAATTCTCTGAGGCAACCAGCAAACATAGTCCTGGGCTTTTCGCCCCTCCGAAGAAAGCCCAGTTATTTCCTCCACTCTCCACCTCCCAACCAAAAACTCCAATATATCCGCGTAGTCCTTGGCAGTGTAGACTCCGAGCCTCTGGGCCACGGACGAGAAATGCCTGAACAGATTGTCGTCGCGACCGTCGTACATCAAGTGGGCTGGCATGGCTATTTTCTTCCTCATCATGTCGGCCAGAGCCAGCACGGTTCCATCTGGGTCGATCTCAAAGAGCTTTTCGACTATCTTGGTGTAAGCGGTCTCGTGACGCTTCTCGTCAGAGGCCATTGTCCCACAAATTTGAGCCAACTTCGAGTCCCCATACTCTTTGGCATGCCGTGCTGTGTTCCCGTGAGAGATAAAAGTTGCTCGTTCTTGGAACGCCGTGTAGATGGAACCGAGGTAGGGACTGTTTTCGGTTCTTGGATCCTGAAACAAGGCAGAGAAGGCCATCCACCAGTAAAAATCAAAGGTGATGATACGCTTATACCGGATTAGAACTCGGAGTCCAAATATATTGTTGTTCTTCTACCTATCAGGCTATTAGCTTCTTATTTTTTTCTTTTTATAAGTAACAAAACTTTATTGAAAAGGCATCAAGGATTGCCACCCATGTACAGGGAAAAAAAACGCGAGGGCTATCTGGCTATTAGCATAGAAGTGACAAATCATTTTAAAGCTGCATTCAGATCAAGGACGCATAGAAGATTTTAACCGGAATTAGAAGCACAAAAAACTCTGTCGCGATCAAATTCAAATATTGACCAAAGCCTAATCGCTAACTTGACATAGACAAAAAAAAAAAAAAAAAAGGAAGAAGAAGAAGAGAAACAGCTGAAAAGTTATTGGAAGCATCTTACCATTCCGGACCCAATCACATACTGAATTGTCTTCTCAATTTGCCTCATGTCTACTCGTCCACATAGGTAGAGGTACTTATTGAGAAGATCGCCATGCCTGTTTTCTTCAGCAGTCCATCCCCTAATCCACTCTGCCCAAGAAGTGAGGCTCGCGCCCGTCTCATCCCTAACACCATCTGTGGTATTTAGCAATGTTTGGTAAGTGGGAAGAGCTTCTTCTGTGATCATATGTCCAACCAGAACAACAAAGTAATCGTCCGGAATCTCCTTTGCCCTTTCCCTTAATTCCATGACTTGATCATGAAATCCATCGGAAGCGGGATCGGGAAGAAAATCCTGCGGTTGCCAACATTTCTCCACTGGCTTTAAATGAACTAAGATGTTCTTCTCGACCCAACCCTCCAGGTTCTTAAAGATCTCGATCTTTTCGGGTGGCATTGAGTGAGTTACTTGAACATGAACCTCGCGAGGAGGGCTGAAAGGCTTCTTGAGACTCTCAACCTCTCTAAATAAGACAGGAACGGAATTAGATGCTCAGTTTGGGTACAAGGCAAGGCCAAGACAATGGATTAATGATCAGAAGCATATAAGCACAGTTCTACTACAAAATACTATGAAAATTAGCATATAACTATATAAGCAAAGTGTTACTTTTTTATGTTTGTAAAAAAGAGAGAGACAGAGAGAGGGATCGGGAGAGAGATGTTGGGTTTCCCCCCATGAAAATAGCCCAATAGAGTTTGGCCAAAGTTGATTTTATGGGGCCCAATTTGTATTTGGTGGAGTTATTTGAAAAGGAATATTCTACACACTAAAGCTTCATTTGGAAGCTAAAAGAGGGCTTTTTTGTGCTGGAAGTAAAAAGGGAAAAAGCAGAGAGAGAGAGAGATAGCCGAGACTAGAGAGAAAAAGAAAGGAAAAAATCTAAGTCTCTATTTGGAACCCATAGAAAGGATAGGAAAATAAAAGAGAAGAAAAATGAGAGAAAAAATTTACTATTTACTAGATTTGAAATTCTTATTTTCTTCACTCTTTCTCTTTCGACCAAACAATGGTTCCTTTCTTTTCTTTTTCTTTTCATGGGTTCCAAACAGAACCTAAAGTGCTTGTGTGCGTGAAGAGCAGCAGTGAGGTTTTTGTTCTAACAGAGAAAGGAGAAGCGTGGGTGTGCTCTTGTGTGTGCTTAGTGTTCTCGGTGGTGAAGACAAGGATTTGGGGCAGCCTTGTTTGGTGAGTGCTCCTCTTCTCTTCTCTTTGATATTGTACATCGTCAGAGAGATTTGTGTGAACATTGTGTGAGGGTGAGAGAGATAAAAATACCACAAGCTTGAGAGTTAGAGTAGGGTATTTTGCATTTCATTGTGACTCATACAATATAGTGGAATTGTTCTCTCTCCCGTGGACGTATCCGAGTTTGAGGAACCACGTATATTGGTTGTTTTCTTTGTGCCTTGTTTATTGCATGTTTAATTTTTCCGATTACGCTTCTGTTTGCGTGTGGTATCACTGTTTGGTCGTGACCCCGACCCCGATTCCACACCCCAAGCACAAGCACGCAAACACAACCAAACACAAACATGAGAGATGCGAGGAAAAACTCCGTATATGTATTAATCACAAAACAAATACAATATACATGAAAAAACCTCTCCGGCACGCCACAACCCGGCTGCCATCACTCCTCCCTCTCTCCCTCATTCTGGTGGCTCTCCGACGGAGTATCCGAGCATCTCCAAGGAGCCCGGCTCCCCCCGTTGGGGAAGCCTCACGCTCACACTCCCTTTGCTCTCACTCTCACGTCTCTCAGCACACACTCACTACACTGCCTAAAGAAAAAGGGACCAAGGGATTTTATCCCCTACAACACACCCACTCCACTTGGGTGTACCCAACAAGAGAGACGTGGGAGAGGGAGTGAGAGACGTGGCGAGGGGATCTGATATGGAGAAATATTATTCTACGCCCATGGAGCACTGTCATGTAGTTCTTAAACTTATTTTCCATTACACGTATGTCTTTCAGTACATATAACGGGAACAGTACTAGTTCGCATCGAACACGAGATTGAAAAAAATTAAACCATTTTTTTATCAACTAGTGTTGTGTCCGTTAGATATACGAAGTTGAAAGAAACACCAATGTGATTTTTTTTGTCCCGTGCTTAGAACGGGCACAATGCTAGTATATATATCGAGGAAATCTTGTTTACAGAGCAACTGTAAACAAGTATTTTTATTTTCAATCCGGGTCATCTAATGCCGAAACGGACAGCTGAGATCACTCAGCTCCATAAAGAGCCGCTTTGTAGCGGTTTCGTACAGAAGTATAGGGGACAACTAATTAGACATCTAAAAAAACACCTCATAGTTTTCGATCAAATTTTGATGATTCAAGCCGCTCAATGTGATCAGAACGTGATGTTAAGAGTACTCACAAGAAATTAGCAAAAAAAAAATGACCGAAAAAGGCTTGATCTGAGCAGTTTTTAGCTTAGATTTAATGAACGGTTCAATTAAAAACTGCTCAAAATGAGCACTTTCCGGTCATATTTTTTGCTATTTTCTCGCAGGCACCCTTAAAATCACATTCTGCATACATTGAATGATTCGGATCATAAAAATTTGATCGAGAACTATGAGATTGAGATTTGAGATATTTTTTTGAATGTCCCTTTAACCGTCCCGATATTCAAATGAGGTGAGAAAAAAACTAACGTGGAGCCGGAGCTGAGGGTGGAGGCCCTGAGAAACTTGGGAGATTTGAGATTTGGCTTCGGGGGAAGAGCAAAAGAAGGGTACTTGTGGGAATATTTCAAGACGATGGGATTGAGGTTCAGAGCCATTTTCCTTTCTTTCTTCTTTCTTGTTGCTCGAGAGGTTTTCTTCACTGGGAGAATGGAGAAATTAATAGAGAAGAGGAGTTCTTTGTTGTTACTATATAGTGTATGAAGTGGGGTCATTATGTGTGAGAGTTTTGGAACAGGAAAGGGAGTGCAATTTTGTTCACCCTTCTTAAAAGAGGGTGAACGTTGCTGCCTCTCTTATAGGTTAAAATTGTGTAGGTCTCACCATTGTAATACATTTTTTCATGACTTCACTTTGTGATGGGATCCACACGATTTCAACCAATAAGAATGAATATAATGTTCACCCTCTTTTAAAAAGAGGGTATTGGAATTGAAGTTGGGGTCCAAGCCATAGATAATTGAGTTGGTTGTTTCGGTGAAATAACAGGGGGTGTTTAGTGGTTGCGTAGTCTCGATACTAGGACGTTACGGCGGCCAAGAGCCCTTTTGCTAAGCTGCTCGGTATTGATACACCCAAAAGTATCGATACACCCTTTTGGTTGTATTGATACCAAGGTGTGTTTACGTGTTAGTTTTTGAGATATTTTGGAGAGAGAAAGTCATGTGTATAAATAATCTTTTCTCTCTCCTTAGATGAGATCTAGATTTTATTGCCTTAGATTTGTTTCTTCTTACTTACGTTTTCTCCATTGTTGTTCTTCAAGCTTTCTTAGTTAATTTTTGTAGAACCATCTTAGTTAATTTCTCGTTTATTAAAGTTGTACCTACGCTCTAGGTCTTACTTAATATCAAGTTTAATTTCAGTTTTGTTGGTTAAATATGTTTGTCATTTTTAGCTTTGTTCTTAATCTTTCAAGCATGAGTGAGTAGTTAATTAGGCTTGGTCAATGGGCAATTCCTACCCCGAGGCTTGGTTGGTTTAGTGGTTTCTCTTGCCTTTTGAGCTTAAAGTTGGTTCGTAGATGGATTGAATCTCTTATTTCAAAGCGTGTAGTTGTTAACTTCTTTGATTGTGAGTCAGCAAGTTTATCTTGCCACGTGCGATGCTTAGAACCCTGGCACTTTGGGTGTTTGATTAAATGTCTTAATGAGTTTCGATCCATTTTCGGACTCCCTTTTGTGAATTGCTATTGATTTTAATGTCAAACCTTCTGAGTGAGATCGCGCGGTCGTGACTCTCACTTGAGTTATAAAAGAGAACCATTAGCCGGCCAAGTCGCGGGTCGGTTGATCTCCGAGACCTTGCAGCTCGTTAATATATTTAAAACTCGTTTTTAATTTCCACCTTTTATAAGAAAAATCAAGTTGGCCGTCTAAACGCCGAAATCCTTACATCTACAATCTAAACAAGCTGCTATATTGGAATTTCCCTATGGGTACGATCCCGGTCTTCCATATTATTATGCTATCGACGTTCTAGCCGTACGCTTGGGGCATTCCGTTCTTTGAGTACTAAGCAGAGAGGGAGGGAGAGAGAGAGAGAGAGAGAGAATGGGGAGTTGAATATGGAGAAAAAATCATTCTGTACTTCTGGGGTATCGTTACGTGGTGCCCAAATCTATTTTCCACCACACATATCTCGTTTAATGCAAAGAATAAGACCAATACTAATGTGCATCGAAACAATACGTAAAATGTGCATGTTAATTACAATTATTCTACAACTACACCCATGCCAAATACACACCCACACACACAAGTGTGTGGGCTCCACACACTAGAGTGTGTCGTGTGCAGTGTGCGCGCAGTGTATGCGTGAGTGTATAAAATGGGCGTGGTCGTAGAATAATTGTGTGAATTATTGTCCTGATGACAATAAATTGATCGAAAGGCAGATGATAAGCATATTATTGCTTTTTTGAAACTTAGTATTGCATCATGACTTTGAGATTATCACTTATCCCTGATGATTAATGTTTTTGGAGCAATTGAGCAAGGTTAGATTATCATTAATAAAAAATTCTAAAGGGGTATCTGTGAAATTTTAAAAATAATTTGGAAAGATATACAAAAGCCTTTCAGAGTTTATTTTTCAATTATTTAAATTTATCCTTTCATGATAAGCTTATCTGTGACTAGAATTTTAATTTTAGGCATAACATGTCGATTTTATTACTAGTTTTTACCCTTTTAAGAGAACCTCTTAGATAGAAGATAAACTTGGATACATCTCACAGGTGTTTTTTTTTTTTGATTGAAAAAAAAAAAATTTCATTATCATAATGCTAAAAATATTCTGCTGTGTTTGGTTGGAATTTGAAATTTTTTTTGAAAAATAGTAGGGGTAATAAGTGGAGAGAGATAGAGAGAGAAATGTTGGAAGTAGGGAGAATCTCGGAGGAATCTAGGGAGAATTTTTTGAAAAATTCTTTTTGAATTGCAAAGAGAACAAGACAGAATCTGCTATGTTAAGGTACTATCAGCAGAAGTTGAACACGAGACTTTCGAATTAACGGGTGGTCATTACAAATCTTAATTGATAAGCTACGCAGAAGCCTCCTATCCCTATCTTAATAGAAAAGAGAAGCCGCCTTATCATCAGTGGCATTGGCGAAGGTTTTCATTCCTTCTGCCCAGATTCCTCGAAAACAATGTTCGACTTACAATTGTTAAGCATATAACTAGCCTTCCTTCTGCGAGGATCAAACTAGTTTTAGCGGAAGATCAATTGTGGATGACAACCGTACCCACACTGGGCATATTCCAACCAAAGCCATACAAATGGTTATGGAAATCCAGTAGGACACTTGGCAAATACAAAAACCTTTAACTGTCAAGCAAATGAATATTTTCACCAGCACTCGACTGGCTTTGATAAAAAAATTTCCATATTGAACAAACGGCCGGTTGTTAACTTGTTCATAATTCACAACCATAATTGACTTGAAGTCATATTCCATGGTTAAGTTTTCACCATTAATTCTTAACCAGTACAAGTACTGGAGCAGGGAGAGATCATTTTCTACTTTGACCATCCGTGGTTTAAATTGACAAAACTCTAGTCGAATGATTATTTTCATGAGACTCGACTTGCTTTGAGTTTCAAACTTTCGAGCCATTTAAATTGTATAGTTGCCGGCTCTTCTAAAAATGAATTTTTGCCCCCATGCAAATTCGATATCCAAAAGAGGGCAATGGATATTAGGCCATCATCGTAATTAAAACCACCAAACAACCACCCAAATCCAATAGTGGATGCATGGTGGCAGTGGATCGGAAGCAAAAGTACTAAGAGCATCCACAGTGGAATAATCAAAAGTTGACATATCATCTTTTGGTTATCCATTTAAGGGGTTGCTAAGATTAGCAATGTAGAGGTCCACAATGGTACAATCAAAATTGAATAACCACATCACATTTTCAACTTATAAAAATCTAGAAATTGTGACCTAGAAAATAATTTTTTTAAAATAGTTTTCAAACTAATAAAAACAGATTATTAGAAAAAGAGAAAATAAGTTTTTTGAAAACTTTGATTTAAAAACAAAATTCTGAAAAAAGTTAAAAAATAAACTGTTTTTGAAAAAAAAGTTCTTTTTTTTTTAAAAAGAACAGTTTTCCAAAAAAAATCCATAAAAAAAAAAACTGTTTTGAAATAAACTATTTTTGCAAAAAAATAAAAACTGTTTTTAAAAGTATTTTTCTTAGAAACATGTTGAAAATGGAAGAGAGAATGATTTTATGTAATGATGGTGTACTTAATTGAGAAAATGTGGGGACAACTAAATTTGATTATTGGCAAAAGGTTGCTAGTTTTGATTATTCAATGTGCAAAATTTGATGAGTTGCTAAGAGGTTATAAGTTTGGTTATTCTAATGTGAACTCTTTTTTGAGCAAATGTTGCTAACCTTAACAACTATTTTGTTTTGATTATACTACTGTGGGTGCTCTAAGTACAACATCCTTGTAGTGGATCGGAAGCAAGCCAAGGCAGTGGATCAGAAGCAAAAGTACTAAGGGTGTGTTTGATTGGATGGAATGGAATGTGAATATGAATGGAATAGAATTGGAGAAATTGAGAATGGAATAATCATTCCCATTCTCATGTTTGGTTGTGCTTAGGAATAGTCATTCTCATCTCCAATGGAATAGTGTGGCAATAGTAATTTTTGGAGTGGCAATAGTAATTTTTGGTGTGGCAATAGTGAATGTTTGAGTGGCACTAGTAATTTTAGTGTGACAAAGAAATGGAATAACAATTCCTTAATTTTTTGGATGGAATGACAATTTCTTTACTAAGGTGAATAGTGATTCCACTTGGAATCATCATTCCATTATTCAATGGTAAACCAAACATTGGAATAAGTAAGTCATTGGAATGACTATTCCATTCCAACCAAACATACCCTAAGATCCTTGTGGATCAGAAGCAAAAGTACCCAAGCCAAGGCAGTGGATCAGAAGCAGAAGTACTAAGTACAACATCCTTGTAGAGGTCCAAAGGTTGATAGTATCGACAGGCCTTGATTACAGTCGATGAGAGTGGCCTTACAACGCTCAACTTCCGCAATTAATGGCCTTACAACGCTCAACTTCCGCAATTAATGGTGGTAATTAATGGACATCTTTTGCTCGTTTCTTTTGTGGCCATTATTCACAGATTGCTCCAATGAGTGTTCATAACTTCACAATGTATCACCGATTATTGATCCGAGAACTGCCCCAATAATGGCTTCTTCAACACTAAATCCTTTTTAACTCCTTTTTGTTTGTTTTTTTCTCTTTTCGACAGGTACTAAGTACAACATACTTGTAGAGGGCCAAAGGTTGATAGTATCGACAGGCCTTGATTACAGTCTATGAGAGTGGCCTTACAACGCTCAACTTCCGCAATTAATGGTGGTAATGGACATCTTTTGCTCGTTTCTTTTGTGGCCATTATTCACAGATTACTCCAATGAGTGTTCATAACCTTCACAACGTATCACCGATTATTGATCCGAAAACTGCCCCAATAATGGCTTCTTCAACACTAAATCTTTTTTTAACTCCTTTTTGTTTGTTTTTTTCTCTTTTCGACAGGTACTAAGTACAACATCCTTGTAGAGGGCCAAAGGTTGATAGTATCGACAGGCCTTGATTACAGTCGATGAGAGTGGCCTTACAACGCTCAACTTCCGCAATTCATGGTGGTAATGGACATCTTTTGCTCGTTTCTTTTGTGGCCATTATTCACAGATTGCTCCAATGAGTGTTCATAACCTTCACAACGTATCACCGATTATTGATCCGAGAACTGCCCCAATAATGGCTTCTTCAACACTAAATCCTTTTTAACTCCTTTTTGTTAGTTTTTTTCTCTTTTCGACAGGTACTAAGTACAACATCCTTGTAGAGGGCCAAAGGTTGATAGTATCGACAGGCCTTGATTACAATCTATGAGAGTGGCCTTACAACGCTCAACTTCCGCAATTAATGGCCTTACAACACTCAACTTCCGCAATTAATGGTGGTAATGGACATCTTTTGCTCGTTTCTTTTGTGGCCATTATTCACAGATTGCTCCAATGAGTGTTCATAACCTTCACAACGTATCACCGATTATTGATCCGAGAACTGCCCCAATAATGGCTTCTTCAACACTAAATCCTTTTTAACTCCTTTTTGTTTGTTTTTTTCTCTTTTCGACAGGTACTAAGTACAACATCCTTGTAGAGGGCCAAAGGTTGATAGTATCGACAGGCCTTGATCACAGTCGATGAGAGTGGCCTTACAACGCTCAACTTCCACAATTAATGGCCTTACAACGCTCAACTTCCGCAATTCATGGTGGTAATGGACATCTTTTGCTCATTTCTTTTGTGGTCATTATTCACAGATTGCTCCAATGAGTGTTCATAACTTCACAACGTATCACCGATTAGTGATCCGAGAACTGCCCCAATAATGGCTTCTTCAACACTAAATCCTTTTTAACTCTTTTTTGTTTGTTTTTTTCTCTTTTCGACAGCACACATTTTTTTAGTCTGTCAAAGGGACACATCACGGATCAAAAAAAAAAAGGAAAAGGGACACATCAGTTTGTAAAGCCATTACAAATGGCCAACAAATGGAGTGCCACCGAATGGCTTTCTTCTGTCGAATGTTCCAATACTGCCATCAAATGGCTTTCTTTTAACAAATAAAATGTCGAAGCTTTTCCAGGCTTTCATAAACCCCCAGATTGTTCGAAAAATTTGGCCAATAAATGGCCCTTGTTTCATTTCCGTAATTTTTTTTTAATCGACAAAAAGATTATATTATTAAAAACTTGATACGGGTACATCAAGGAAAAAGAAAATCTAAACCATGATATTGAAGTATGGAATAGGGAATAGAAAAAACTTCCAATACAGCATTGGAAAAGAAGAGAAGACTCAAAAAGCCACAACATCTAGCCATAAAATAAAACCTAAATAAAATCTCCTACACCAGATAAGAAAGCCAACATCATAGCTGGAAACATCCTCTGAGCAGCAAAAGCAGAGTTGATAGTCCCTTCCAAGACATTACCAGAATAGTAAGGCAAAAAGGAGCACAGTCACGAACAAAAACAAACTAGATCCACCTTGAGCCCTTACTTTCACTTTAGTAGGCAAATATATTAGGGCCTTTTCAGCAACTTTCCTTCTGGATTGGCAACCCCAAAACATCTCTTAGCCCTCCCAAAGCTAGGAGTTGAAAAGAGAGAAAACATAGCAAATCCTTCGTAGAGAGGAAAATCGACACCTGATATATAGGAACCATCCATTTCCGTAAATTGTTCAAGCCTTACATGCAAGTCTTTCATTTTAGCATTTGATCTTTGCCATCACTTCCAATTTAGAAATGCTTGCCCACTTTCTACCGCCAAAAATTGTTTACCAATATTTTTCTTTTCTGGAGCACCCGACAGTGAAAGGAAACAAAGGCAACAACGAAATGAAAAGGGTGATGCGGCTTATCTCCAAAGGCGAACCTGTGGTTCCTCGCCGTATTTCAGGATTTCATCGGATATGAAATGACAGTCAAGTCAAATGTGAATTTTTTTTGATCGGCAAAAGATGAAATTTTATTAAAAACGGGGAAAGGGGAAGGGGATCCAACAAAAAGTTGGATGATACATCATGAGGGCAAAGCCCAAACCACCCAAAGGTCTACAAGGGTCCAAAACAAATAAAACGTTAAAGCTCAACCCTACACCCAAATAAAAACAGATGAAAGCCCAAACACCCTAACCCGGTCCACCCAAGGACCGGCCCACCCAAACCCTAACCACTTAAATTTCCACCACCACACAAACCATCGAAAAATTAGCCTCGCCGTTAAGCCAAGCTGGCCTCTCCCAGAATGTAGAGACCGGCGGCGAAAACCGGCCTACGATAATGAAAATCAAAGCAATCAAGGCACACGAAGGCAAACCACAACCGATCTCAACAAGCCCCAAACGAACCCCACCACGTACACGATCTCCACCGATGATTACCAGCAACAGCAACAATCCAAAAGGACGAACTGCTGGCCCCGCGCCCGAATTAGAGCTCGGAGTGGCCGCCGACTGGACTTCAGCACACAAAACGGCTAGAGCAACCAAGCCATGGGGGCCACATCCACCTCACCACCGCCGGATCGAACCACCACCGATCAACACTGCCATCTTCACCGATCATTTTCTGAATATATGAAAAAAACTACTGAAACACCACCCCACCACCGCTCACCACCTACGCCCACAAGATCCAGACCAAAACGCCACCAGACCGCCCACGACCGACAAGACACCCACGCCACTAGGCATATCAACGGAGCCAAGGAACCATCGGTTGGAGACGAAACGCCTCACCCTCCCACGCCGGGGAAGGCAGTAACCCATCAAAATCAGAGGAGGAGAGGGTAAGGGACACGATCTGGAGGAGGAGAGAGTAGAAGACAGAGAGATATAGGGGGATGGGAGAGGAAATCGGACCCGGGGGAGGAGGGCACCCCCCCCCCCCCCCCCCCCAGGTAGCAGGCAGCAGCGGCGGAAGCCCAAGGGGTTGAATCGCCTAAATCGCCTAGGGAGAGAGAGAGCCGGCTTTTTTCTAAGAGCAAGGGTAGTCAAATGTGAAATTAGTAATAAGAAAGAAGCATGTCGACACATAAAAGAAAATCGTTGATACAAGGCATACTGATCTTCAAGAACGAAATCGACACAAGAGGTGAGAGAGAATCTAATTTACAAATTGAAGAAGAATGGAAGAGATTCTTCCGCGATACATCAAAGATCCTAATTATTACCCAGAATTGGGTTAGTAGGACAAAAATTAAGAACAAATAAAGATAGACTTTGATTTGTTGGAGAGATTTTACAATGAAGTCTAAAGAGACTATATATTTATAGGAAACAACAATGTGTAGGAAATAACTTCTTAACTTCTTCGCTACTCTTCATTCTTCTTTGTTTCCACTTGTTCAAATAACTTCCCTTCAACTTTCAAATGTGTAGGAGCATGCCACGCCTGAACTTTTATTAAAAGCAGAAACAATTAAAAGAAATACTAATACTAGTCATTAATACGAATTAATAATAATAAAAATAATAAAATAAGTAGCATTCTCATAATTGCCATCTTTCTGTCGATATCGACAAGGCGTTAATATATGGTGTAAACAGTATGTAATTAATACCTCTCAATTTAAATGTGAATGTCATCATTACTTGTCCTCTTAAAATCATCATTCCCCAAAAGAGGCAAGCAAATTGGAGGGAGTATTGTCAAGTTATTGTATTTCAAAATAAGAATTGCATTTATGATTGTTTTTACCATATCTTATGACACCTGCTGAAACAGTACGTAAAATGTGCATGTGAATTATTGTATCAATGACAATAAAGTGAAAGGCAGATGATAAAGAATATTATTGCTTTTTTGAAACTTATTGCATCTTTACTTGAGATTATCACTTATCCCTGATGGTAAGCATATTAATGTTTTTGGAGCAATTATTTTTTTGTAACACAGAAAAAGATAGGACTTTATTAGAATCCGGTCCGAGGACTGGACATCATCAAAGACAAGACTAGCTAGCCATTGGAAGATAGGACCCCCTTCTAGTCTAGTACCTAATAGGGATCATTTAACCAACGAATGAGCTATTCTATTACAAGAACGTTTATCATGCACGAAAATACAAGAGGAAAACAAAGGCAGAAGAACTAAACAATCTGAGAGATTGAGAGCTACAATCTGCAAATGATTTTCCTGCCTGGGTGAGTGCTTGAACAACTTGGAGTGAATCACCTTCCACAACAATTTTTGAGAGACCTCTATTTGCTGCAATAACCAATGCTTCACGGAAAGCCATGGTTAGATTATCATTAGTCAAAAAATTTAAACGGGTAAATGAGAAATTTTAAAGGTAATTTGGAAAGATATACAAAAGCTTTTCAGAGTTTATTTTTTCAATTATTTAACTTTATCCTTTCAGCTTATCTGTGACTAGAATTTTAATTTTAGGCATAGCATGTCAATTTTATTACTAGTTTTGTCTATTTACAGTTTTTACCCTTTTAAGAGAACATCTCAAATAGAAGATCACCTTGGATAACTCCCACAAGTTTTGTTTTTTTTGATCGGCAAAAAGTTTTCACCTATATCTTGTATAATATAAAACAGAAGGGTGTAGGGCTCCCAAAAAGATAAATTGTTGCAATGGTTAAGATTGAATTGATCAATGGTTGATGTGAACTCCTACTCTTAAGAATGTATCTACACTCTTTCTAATATATTACACAAACGCCGTTAGCGCTCTCTCTCTCACAGCTCGGCTTTGGGAGATGCTCGGCAAGGTAAGAAACAACAAGTAAGAGGGATGATTTGAAGGGTCGGTTTGTTTTGAAGGTAAGAAACATTACGTTGAGGGGTAAATTGAGTTCTACATCTAGAAGCAATGGTAATGGGTCTAGTTTATTTGTTCAACTAATTTGAAAAATCACAGATAATGGTGAAAAATCAAAGGGGACAAACCTAGGTCTACATGCAAAGAACTTTGTAGGTGTTGCATGAAAAGTTGTTCCAGAGTGATTCTCCTCCTCTTTCTTACTTAGTTTTATATTAATTGTTTTTAATGAGGGCAAGATGGTAAGTTTTATATTAATTGTTGATTCTATCAATTTTGGTAAAAATTGGGGCTATTTAAGAACATAAAAATTGGGAAGTCACGAATTGAAAATATTGAAGTTGAGTTCTCTGATTGTATTTGGTGATTTTGATAGTTGTGTTCTTCATACCAGATTCAAAGGATAATTCCAATCAACCGGCCGGTGAGTAGTGCCATAGGCACGGGCAAACACTAGTTATCATAATGATAAAAATGAAATCTTTACAATAGGAAAAGATACATGTTGTATGTGTTTGCTATGTTAATTAAGGAACTATTCACAGAAGTTGAACACGAGACTTTCGAATCAACAGGTGCTCATTACAAACTTTAATTGATAATTAAGCTACGCAGAAGCGCATGCCCCGCTATCCCTATCTAGAAAAGAGAAGCCGCCCTATCATCAGTCGCGTTGGCGTAGGTTTTCATTCCTTCTAGCTTCTGCCTAGATAGTTTGACTCTAGGTTATGATCCTGACTCATTATGTTCATTTATTAAGCTTCATAATTTGGCAAGATCTTTCTTTTCCCACCTTTTTTTAATATGATCAACTAGCATTTGTCAGTTGTAGTATTTGGAGATGTAAACCTAGACCTATTCGGTATAACGTGTGTATAGAACTCTAGCTAAGGTAAAGTTTGTAATTCTGTTTACGAGTTGAAACAATGTGGTTCTTAAATCTTACTATTTTGTTTTCTAGACTAGATGTTATAATAGTGTTCCCCAGCCATCGAAGGGCGAAGGGCGAGCACAACTCGGTGTCTCCCTTTTTCAATGAAAGCGTGGTTCTTTATCTGTAACTCCAGAACAAAAATAATTTCCTCCACGTGCCTTTCGAAATAGGAGCTAGCCGTTCTTTTCTCGCATAAGCTTTGATGTACCTGCGGGAGTCTCCATATACAAGAATTTCCGTCACTGGTGATTTAATAGTTTATTAAGTGTACTTTGATGACGAATGAGTTAGAATATAAGATTTTTTTACTGGATGATTAATTGCTTGAATATAATCCTTCACAAGAAAAATATAGGGGTAATATTTATGCCCGGGGATGCTCCCAAGCATCTCGATGCCAAATGATCGGTCAACATCTGAGCTGTTAATTGTCGAGATGAACGGCCGGATTAACTGCTCGGCACTTGCTTGGTAGGAGGTAGCAGCATCCCCAAATTTCTTTCACCTTTAGTACTAAAATGGCAAAAACACCAATATTACCAAACACTCCTTGAGCCAGAAATACAGAAAGCCCTCTATTTGTTTTTCTAATGGAAGAAAACCATTCAGCGTCCCAAACAAAAGTACTAACAGTGGTGACAATTGGGGCCAAATGCCCAAGAAAGGAAAAATATGGTTTATAACTTCAATTGTACATGTTTTTTCTTGCACACACGCGATTCATTTTATATAATAAACGAAGTCACAAACAAATTCCGATTAAACTGATTTTACTGCAGAAAACCCTTCTCGATAAGTTCTACAAAATAAATGTTTCTGGTCATCTTTCTGACATGGATTGAACCCAAAATAATTAAAAACTGCAGGGAACTGGAAGGAGAAATCAGTCCAAGGAAGCACAGCTGGACGAAGGTAGAGAGCCAAAATATTCAAAATGGTTAAATTAATTGCCAAAGAGTGGGATCTTCCACTTGCCACCACCACCCGTGTGCATGAGATCCACCAGACCCCTTATTCTCCCCACCTCTCTCTCTCTTTGGGGGCGTTCGAGCCAACTCACGCATACCTTAACTAATCGTCTTCTCGGTCCGGTCAAAGGCAGGTCATTCATGCCAGGACTATGGAATTCCAAAGAAATTACTTCTTACCACTTGATCTCAAGAATCGAACTCTAGCTAATCAATTGCGTGATAATCAAATTCACTAACCAACCAAACTAACCCTTGGAGCTCTCGCCTCTCTCTCTCTCCCTTATGAAATTATAAGAAACCAGAAAACTAAGACTGAATTAAATGAACAAAAAAATAAAGGCAAGGCTATTCTTTCTTCTTCTTCTTTTCTTTTTTTTTTTGCGAGAACACTTTTTCTAGGGGCTCATATCTTATTATTTTTTTTTTTTCCACCAGTCTCCTCTCTCTCTCTCTCTCTCTCTCTCTCTCTCTCTCTCGCTCGGGATGTCTGGGTCAACTTACGCACATCTCAACTTATTGCCTCTCCCGCCTGTTAGATATTTTGGCACTTTTCGGAGTTGTTAAAAACCTCCATTCGTGTCTCTGCATTTGATTGTAATGGGTAGGTTCTTATGGGGTAGTTGCTCGCTCGATACTCCTCCCATGATCTGTGCCAAGTTGACCGCTGCGAAATCGATCCAATTGCATGAGAGGTAAAAGTATTGCACGACATCTCATGCATAGCATTATTGAGCTCAAAATCATTTTAGTCTTCTTTACTGATTAGGGGATTTTTCTTACTCAAAATTCTTATTATATATATATATACCTCCTTAATTGTTTTAATTTCGTTTGACTAAGTGATTTACCTTTTCCGAAAAAATTCATGTTTTCCAATATTTATATTTTTATCATTACGGTTACGAGATTTTCTTATATAGAGTATGGTAAAAATAAAGATTTCACACGTTTGTCTTGCCGAAAAATTTGCTTTCCATAGTGGCATCATTAATGGACTTTCGTTTGAAGGGAAAATGGAGATATAAAAGGGGTTGATCTCCATAGGGAGCCTCTGACCCCGAGAAGAGTTTTTTTGGCTTTTATAAAAAAGAAAGAGAGGGTTGCACACTTGCACGGCTGTTTTAGGTTTTTCTTTTCGACGAGCACAGAGAATAAAATAGAGGCAGTGGCGAGCTTGACAGTTTTCGTAGCCCATTTTCGCAACCCACGTTCTATTTCTTCGTTCTTGCATTTTGCATCTTCGAACATTGTTTTTGGGTTGTTTAGATCACGCTTCACATCATATCATTCATCCATTCACTGTTAGTGGTTTTTGGTGCCGTTTGTTGCTGTGGCCGAATCATTTGGAGATTGATTCGGAGCGGGTTGAATCCGGAGATCGGGCGTGAAGTCCGTGGTGCATCTATTGGATCTTGAAGAAGCTCTGGGAGCATCGGAGATTGGCGAGAATAGGTAAAGGCTTGGGTAAGATTTTTGCTATTTCGCAATCTGTACTTCTTTTCGATTAATAGAATAAAACAGTAGTTTTAGGCCGTGGTTTTGGCTTAGGATTATTTAGGACCCTAAGTTTTTCCATGTAAATCGTGCGTCTCTTGTTACAATTTGTATTCTACTGCAGTTCTTTATTTTTGGTTTGGATTAAGCGAGATAATCAACCCATTTTTCTAAATTAATTTTTAAATCTGAAAATTGGTATATATATATTTTAAATCAAAACTCCTATTCACCCCCCTCTCTAGGAGTAGATAATCAAACCCATTTTTCTAGGAGTAGATTGAACGCTTTCGCATAATTTCAATTGGTATCAGAGCGGGTTGCTCTGTTTAGGTTTAATCACCTGAGTTTAATTCTGGTTATATTATAATGGACATGAACACACCACGAGAGGGAGCCTCAAACTTGAGGCCACCTTTTTTTGACAGCAATGATTATCCATACTGGAAAGCCCGTATGACCACACATTTGAGTTCCATAGGAATAAAGGTTTGGAGATCTGTTAGGTATGGCTATGTGGCCCCAACCATAGAAGACACTGAGACCAAACATATGAGAGCTAAGGAGGACACTGAGTGGAATTCTACAGACAATGATAGTTTTGAGGCAAACTCTAAAGTTTTAGGAGCCATCTATGGTGCATTAAGTAAAACTGAGTTTAGTCGTATTTCCGCATGCACCACTGCAAAAGAAGCTTGGGATATTCTCTGAGTCACCCATGAGGGTACTAAGACCGTCAAAACTTCAAAACTCCAAATGCTTATGACACGTTTTGAAGAATTGAGAATGCAAGAAGACGAGACTTTTGATAGTTTTATCACTACGTTGTGTGAAATCGTTAATTCATTCCATGCATTAGGAGAACCTATCCCAAATCTTAAAATTTTTCGAAAAGTGCTTAGGTCTCTTCCTAATAGGCTTAGGGTTAAGGTAGTCGCAATCGAAGAAAGTGATAAAGTTGAAGATATTCTTTTTGAGGAACTTGTAGGTAAACTTCAAACGTTTGAATTGAATCATATCTCAAAGAAACCTACATTAAAGCCTAATGAAAGCATTGCTTTTAAATCATCTAGAGAAGAATCCTTTGTGACACAAGAGAGTGATGATGACCTTGATGAAGAAGAACTTGCTTTCTTTGCTAAGAAATTCAATAAATTTGTTAAATTTCGTAAGAATAATGAATCTGGAAATTTTTCTTGTTTAACTAGTGGAGGTAAGAATTTTAATTCTAAGGATAATGAAAAGAAATCTTCTATTGATAAATCCAAAAAACCCCAAGGTATACAATGTCATGAGTGTCACGGTTTCGGGCATGTTCAGGCAGAGTGTGCTAACACTCTTAAAAGGAAAATGGCCAAGGGAAATAAGGCTACATGGGATGACGATAGTGATGAGGGTAGTGATGGGGGTTATGGAGCTTCTAGATATTCTGTGCTTGTTGCCAACATTAAGTGCCCCACGTCCCCCAAATCGGTTGAACTTTCTACAACTCTTGGCGATGATAGTAAGTATGTCTCAACTGACGAAGATTGTGAGAATAGTGATGATGATATAGATTCAATTCATGAGGCCTATAATCAATTGTTTAAAGAGGGTGTCAAACTGAAAAAGAAAAAGAAGGAACTCATGAGTGTCATCGAGAGAATTAGTGGTGAGAGGAACAAACTTAGTGATGACATTGAATCTAAGAACGTCGAGCTTGAAAAATTATAAGCCTATAACTCTGATCTAGAAGACAAGTTTGCCAAAATTGAGAGAGATCGTGTGGATGCCTTGAAAGCCCTTGAAGGGTCCAAGGATATGATTTTTAAATTGGAGCGTGACCTTAGGGAGGCCACTGAGGCCATAAAGCGTAATGAGTGTGGCGCAACTCGTATTGCTGAAATGACATGTACGTTTAGAAATAGAAGTGGCTTAGGGTTTGTTGATCCACCTTCATTGACACCTAAGGCTAACGAGGTCACAAAGAAGGAAATCAAGTTTGTCAAATCTGAAATTGCAAAGAATGAGGTAGTGAGCGATAAACTCGAATCTTCTATTAAATCTCCCACCATCATTAAGAATGCTTACAACAGTAATCATGCTCTTAAAAAGAAAAATCCTCTTATTTGTCACTACTATGGTGGTCAAGGTCACATTCGACCTTTTTGTTATATACTTAGAATGGACAATCAGAGAACAAAGGGGAAACTATTTGTAGCCCCAGTTAATAAAAGTGTTCGGTATGGTCAACCCAATGTGGGAAGACCTCAAGTTGTGCGTCAGTCTCCCATAAACATTAAGAATGAGAATTTTCAAAAGACTTTGAGTCAGTTGGCGAATCAAACTTCTCACCTCGTTGAGGAAATCAAAAAGTTTTCAAATTTGGCTAATAATAGTGGAGAGACTGATATGATTGTTGAAAGATGTACTACACACGGTCACACCTCGCATGTGAACACCAAACCGAAGCAAACATGGAAGAGAGTCGATGTTGTTTGTCATGTAGCACACACTGTTTTTTGGACACATGATGCTTGCGCTTCGTACTTAGACAGTGGATGTTCTAGACACATGACCGGAAATAAATCTTTGTTTGCTAAGCTAGAGAAGTGTAATGGTGGTTTTGTCACATTCGGTGATGGTAATACAGGTAAAATCGTAGGACAAGGCACCATAAACAAACCCGGAATCCCTCCGATAGATAACGTGTTATATGTTGAGGGTTTAAAAGCTAACATGTTAAGCATAGGGAAATTCTGTGATAATATGCATGAAGTCAATTTTTCTAAAAAATAATTGCTCCATTGTTGATGCTTCGGGTGTGTGTGTGGTTAAAGGTGTTCATTCCTCGGATAATTGCTATTGTGTTGAAATTGCCAGCTCTAATGTGTGTCATCCAGTCCAACATTCTAGGACTAAACATAACATCCGTCATCATTTTATTCGTGATTTGGTTGAAGATGGTGTCGTGACACTTAGTTTGTACCCACGCATGAACAAAAAGCTGATATTTTCACAAAACCGTTAGATTCCCTTAGGTTTGAGTACCTTAGGAAGTCTATTGGTCTTGTTTTCATGGATTAGATTTAGTGGGTTTGCATGTCTTTCATTTGCGTGCTTTGTGTGCTATCAATTTAGTGTAGACATGTAAAACATTTTCTTTTATTTTTTATTTACATTTTTTTTTTGTTCTGCATATTTTTTTTTGGATTTAAAAAAAACGAAAACAATTTTTGTGAACAAATGTTCTTTGTTTCTCATGTTCATTGCCCTTGTAGTCAGAATATTTGCATCCAATTTGCTTTTTCATCCCTAAGAATCTTTAGATTTTGGATGTATCATATTTCATGGCTTTATGATTTCCATTATATCACGTACGTGATTTATTGCTCCCTCAACTCCTTTTGGTTATTCTCATGTACTTGGATATGTTCATGTGTTTGTCCTCCTTGAGATTGACCTTTGGCTACTATTCCTTAGTGATTCTTATTACCTTGTTTCGTCATCTCCTGCAAACATCTATCTGGTTCTTTTATATTCTCCACCTATTCGGGCGTTCATTGAGTAACTGGGCAATTGGGGTGAGGTATTTTCCCTCTGATTTTTCACGTCAAAAGGTGGATAGATCTTGTGAAGGTATGTATGACTCCTGTGCCACTTGCTTAGTAACCGGGCCTCTTACCTCAGTAAGCAGTGAGTGTTCGCGTCAAACAGCGGTGGAGTAATAGTGGAAGTCTTTATCCCCTAAAAAAAAGAAAAAGAAAAAAAAGGGGGGGGGGGGGTTGTTCTGTTGAGGGGGAGTTTGTGTTTCTCTTTATTTCACTTTGAAGACCTAGCTTGGTTTGACTTTTTGAGGGGGAGTTATCTTAAAAATCCTTGCCTACATGAGAATATTCCTCCCGGACTGAGTTAAGCTTAACATTATTTACATGATGCACACACACACTTTGTCATATGGCCTTGTTTTATGTTTCATTCTTCTTCTAACTATCTCTTTGTTGAACGACTGCATAGCAAATTCTTTTGTTTTGCTTATAAGGTGTTTGATAATGGCAAACATTGTTTTTGTTCACAAGAAGTGTAAGGATTATGTTCTCGATGCATCCGTATGAATTCATTGTGTGCGACATCAAACTCCATTTTTTCAAAACTCAAGTCATATTTGTCATTAACAGTATAGCATTTTGGGACGAGGCGGCTAGGCTATTTGAGATTTTTTTTTATGAGTAAAGCCAGTCAACTAATCTATCTATCGAGTGTCCATCAAAACTCACTGTCTAGAATTTGGTCCACCGAACCATCAATCGAGTTTCCATCGAAACTCTGTTCGAATTTGGTCGGTATGCTCATTTCCTTTGTTTTTCCGTGACAAAAAGGGGGAGAATTTTTGTGGTTAATTTTTATGGTTCTGGTATGGTTATGAGTTTAGGAGTAATATGTGTTGAGTCTTGCATAAAAGATGGAGAATTTTTTGAGTTCTATTGTTCATTTGGAGAGATATTTACAAGGGGAGTGATGCGCCCATTCGGTAGTCGTTGAAGTTTACCAAACGGCCGTCAAATTCAATTATTTATTTACCGGACTACAACTAAAGATTTGCATAGTATAGTGAGGAAGTCCAAGTCGATCCACAGGGAGCTCGAATATAGCTTAATTGGATTGTAGATGTAAGGGTTTGCGGCGTTTAGACTAGAGATGTGGTATGGAAAACAAGTGAGCTCTTTCGTTCTTTTGGCAAACACGAACCGAAACATCACTCCGGAACCATGTGAGCAAGTACATGATCACCGGAGATTAACATTGGCAAGTTTTGTTACATAAAAGGCGAACCCTTCTCATTTTTCATACCGAACCTCAAGTATTTAGTTGAGAAAAGCAAGATAAACATAAGTCATGAGGCGTTAATCACCTCATGGCCGAGCTTAATCAACTACTCACACATAATGAAAAGACTAGAAAGCATGCTAGAAATGACAAACATGTTTAACCGATAAAAACGGAAACAAACTTGATATTAACGAAGATCCATACCATAGCTACAACATTAATAAATGAGAAGTTAACATAAGACAAATACTTACTTGAGTTCTTGAAGAAACTAACTAAGAAAGCTTGAAGATGACAATGGAGTTCCTAGAAAGCAAGAAAAAGACTTAGGCCTAAAAAGACTAGAAATGACCATCCTTCCATAAATGGCATACAAGCCTATTTATAGAGCTTGCAAAATATCCCTTACAAAAGACCAAAAGGTTCCTAAAGTATCCCAAAAACATTCCATAAGTGGAAACTTTCCATAAATGGAAGGTTGAAAAAGATAACAAAAATCTACAGATTTTTCCATGCAGACCGGTACTGGAAATGCCTCAGTACCGGTACAAGGCTTCAACGGACTGCAAAAATTGATCTTTGGACACCCAGTACTGGTACTGGGAGTTGGCCAGTACCGGTACCCGCTTGACAGATTTTTGGGCAAACTTCGCGGGCTCGCTCTGGACACTCCCGAACTCGAATTTGGGTGTTCTTTGGACCGTTGGAAAGCTTGTCGAGTCTACTTTCTAATCCAAGTGGTTTGGATCAAAAGTAATTTATACATCAAAAGATATGACAATTCTACCCTCAGCTAGTCGGAAGATGAGTAGTTTTGGTAAAATCCTCACTTCTCCTTCAATTCCCTTGACCCTTGGGCGACCCGAGTAACCTCCAAACCATCTCTTTATGACTCTTCGGGCACCACAACATGGTGGCACATGGCCTTGAGCACTTGGTTGCATCCGGAGCATTCCGTGGCGTTCAAATGCGCCTTATTCACACGAATTACCTGAAATACATAAAAACCTACCTTACATGCAATATCGCAATAAAAGCTAAATAAATGCAAGTTAAAACAACATCAAACAGGACTAGTCGCACCAAATATCTACAATATTGGGTGCTCATCAGAGAAATTGATTTATTTTATTGATGAATCGTTGGTCTAGTTTTCTGCTGTTGGATATAACGCTGCATTGTCGTTTATTATTAAATTATACTGATCATTCTATTTTTCGTAACATATATTTTGGAGCATAGTTTTTTTGTTGAGCTATCTTTGCAGGTATTGGAAGTGCAACTCAAGTTTCGTTGGATAGACCTAGTTTAGGCTAGTGTTTATTTCTTTCAGTTGTATTTTTCTGTTATGCTTTTAGTGCAGTTGGTTTTGTCCCGGAAATGCCAAAGGGGGAGATTGTTAGATATTTTGGCACTTTCCGGGGTTGTTCAAAACCTCCATTCGTGTCTCATTTGATTGTAATTGGTAGGTTCTTATGGGGTAGTTGCTCGCTCGATACTCCTCCCATGATCTGCGCCAAGTTGACCGCTGCGAAATCGATCCAATTGCAAGAGAGGTAAAAGCATTGCACGGCATCTCATGCATAGCATTATTGAGCTCAAAATCATTTTAGTCTTCTTTACTGATTAGGGGATTTTTCTTACTCAAAATCATTTTAGTCTTCTTTGACTAGGTGATTTACTCAAAATCATTTAGGTTTTTCTTTTCGACGAGCACAGAGAATAAAATAGAGGCAGTGGCGAGCTTGACAGTTTTCGCAACCCACGTTCTATTTCTTCATTCTTGCATTTTGCATCTTCAAACATTGTTTTTGGGTTGTTTAGATCACGCTTCACATCATAATATCCATTCACTGTTCGTGGTTTTTGGTGCCGTTTGCTGCTGTGGCCGAATCTTTTGGAGATTGATTCGGAGCCGGTTGAATCCGGAGATCGGGCGTGAAGTCCGTGGTTCATCTATTGGATCTTGAAGAAGCTCTGGGAGTATCGGAGATTGGCGAGAATAGGTAAAGGCTTGGGTAAGATTTTTGCTATTTCACAATCTGTACTTCTTTTTTATTAATAGAATAAAGCAGTAGTTTTAGGCTGTGGTTTTGGCTTAGGATTATTTAGGACCCTAAGTTTTTCCACATAAATCGTGCGTCTCTTGTTACAATTTTTATTCTACTGCAGTTCTTTATTTTTGGTTTGGATTAATTGAGATAATCAACCCATTTTTCTATATTAATTTTTAAATCTAAAAATTGGTATTTTTTATTTATTTATCAAAACTCCTATTCACCCCCCTCTAGGAGTAGATTGAACGCTTTCGCATAATTTCACCGTCTGGTCAAAGACAGGCTTTTCACACAGGGACTACGGAATTCAAAAGAAATTACCACTCTCTCCCTCCCTTCAGAAGTGTCCAGGCCAACTTACGCATAGCGCGCTCAATTAATTGCCTCCTCGGTCTGGTCAAAGGCATGTCATTCATGCCATCATGTCAGGACTATGGAATTCAATAGAAATTACTTCTTGCGGCTTGATCCCAAGAATCGGACCTTAGTCAATTACATGAGAAGCAAACCCACCAACCAACCTGACTAACCCTTGGGGCTCCCGTCTTCCTCTCGATCTCCCTTATGAAATTAAGATACCAGAAAACTAAGACTGAATTAAATGAAGTTCTTATTCTTCGGAAAAAAATACTCCGTAGACTGAATTAGACAAACAAAAAAATAAAGACAGTAAAGGCTATTCTTTCTAATTGGCATCCGCACAACAATAAATAAAGATATTTACCCAAAAAAAAATGAAATAAAAGGTTTGTAATCTCACATATCAAAGAAAATAGAGAATAAATTATATACACCGGCGGTATAAACATTTGTTTTCTCCAAATTAATTACATTGCGCCACATTGTCAAAACAATGGTCCCATTTAATAGAACACGATGACATGGTGCAATATAATTGATCTGGAGGAAACAAATTGTAAGCTCCAAAAAGCCGAGCTCTTTTTTGTGTTGGCAATTTCAATGACAAAACACATATTTTTCAGTATCCCGTATTATCGAGTTGTACATTTTATTTATTTATTCTTAGAGAGTCTGTACTAGGATGTGGAAAGGAATCTTATTTATTGTATTTGAGTTCGGTATACGTTAGTCAAGGTTTGTTGGAAGTTCAGAAGTTGCTGAATAGGCTCGAGTGACTATCAAGCAAAATCTCGGGCGAGGCACACTGGATTATTTTACTCGAGCAACAACAGTAGTATATATATTGATATTGATTTGTTAGGTCAGAGGCGTGGCACAAGATATATTACAGCAGCCGCACTTTTTGTTCGGGTGGAGTTTGAGGTTTCTCACTTAATTTGTATCTTGGAGTATCTACCCGACCCATGGATCATTGAGCGTTTAAGACATCTTCAGGAGGTTTCAATATTATTTTTAATCGATTTGAGAGAAGCTCTAGGAGGATTTCTAGGCAAGTTCAAGTCCTTCAGTGGATTCCGGAAGGCAAATGGAAGGTTTGTGGATTTAAGGCAGCGGCAGTCAAACACTGGGAGTGGTGAACGAGGATTCGGCAAGTAGAACTTAGGGCGATTGGTGAGGATTCATAATCGTAGGTAAGTTTGCTTGTAACTACACATTGAGTATAGTGTTTTGATTCCTTTCCGTGGTTTTTTTCCCGTTTAGGGTTTTCCACGTATATCCGGTGTTCATCATTTATTCTTCGTTCATATTATTGTTTGATTATTGGGTTGATAGCATAATAGGAATTTCACAAATGTTTATACCGGCGGTGTAAATAATTTAATCTCGCTTAATGTAGAAAGGGAATAAAGGACGAGAACACTTTTTTTTTTTTTTTTGCGAGAACACTTTTTCTAAGGGCTCATATTTTATTTTTTTGTTTATTTTCCAAGAGAGTCGGCAAGTGAGAGAAATCTATTGCACGGCCCAACAACTAGTCCTTCAGCTAAATAAGTCAAGGGGGCTTATTTTTTTGCATTTGTTAGTTTTTCGTCGATTTTTTGAGGATTATTGTTTTGTCATGACGAGAGAAATCTAAAAAGTAAAAAATTACGATAAAAATCTAATTTTTTTTTAATAAAGATGAAAATAAGCCAATAAGCCAATTTTTTCGACTTTATAAAAAAAATTGGATTTCGATAGTAATTTTTTACTTATTAGATTTCTCTCATCATGATAAAGCAATAATCCTTTAAAAAATTTGACCAAAAACTAACAAATGCGAATTTTTTTTGAATAAGGACCAAAAAATAAGCCATTAACCGAAAGACCCATATTGGTCCAGAAGTCGTTCACATGTCCCTCAGCAAAACAACTACGAGTTCTTTTTTTTTTTTTTCCTTCCTGGCCAGCACAAACGTGAAAGCGTTTTAAAAAAAATATTCTAACGGATTAAAAATATTAAGAAGAATAATTAAGAACACACTAGCGAATGATGTGACATAGTAATTGACCTAATTCCAGAAAATAAAAAAACATCTTAAACATTTATGAAAAAAACTAAGCCGTCCTGGGAAGGGCGGCTGCAGGATTTTTAAGTTAGCGGGGATAAATACGCATAACAAAGTATTTTGCATACAAAGTACTAGCTAGTATATAAAATAAAGATATTTATTTTGGTTAAAACTTATCGGGCTAGATGGGTATTGGATGGGTTTTCTTTTTTCTTTTTTTTGGTAAACCAGGAACATAACATTAACTAATTAAGAGTCATACAATAGTCTAGGGTACTCGACCCCATTTCGGTCATCGCAAAGATGCGAAATAATACAATCTGGAGCAACATCAAAAATATGAAATTCTAAGCCATCATTGAAATCCATATTAGCTAATAGGTCCGCACATTTGTTTCCTTCGCGGTAAACATGATCAATCTTTTCCACTCCCAGCTGCCTCATCAAGTACCTGCAATCATGGATAATATTACTCAGGCTGTGTCGCGGTTGAGTTGGTCCCATAATGAGTTGGATGGCTGCCAAAGCATCCATCTCCACGCAAATTGGAGCAAATTGATTGTTGATGGCCAATTGCAAGCCATCCCTAACAGCCCACAGCTCTGCCTCCAAGCTATGCATTGGCCTCAAAGAGCGGTGGAAGCCGATAACCCAGGTCCCATAAGAGTCACGGATAAGACCTCCTCCCGTAGCTTGATTGAGGTTTGTCTTACAAGCACCATCAGTGTTCAATTTAAAACAACCTGTGTGAGGCGGACACCATTTAACAAGAATAGTACGTCCACTCCGAGGTGACGAAAACGGGATAGCGATGTGTTTCCATTCAACTGCTTGGGCAATGGAAGATTTGATGGTGGCATCTAGGTCTCTGGATCGATTTGAGTCCCTCTGGAAAAGAGTTCTATTCCTAAGGAGCCAGATATTCCAACAAGTAAAAGGGAACACAACTTTCCACGGAATGCCAGACCTATGGCTAACTGAGGATTTGCAGTTGGTTTTGAGCCAAAAAGAAGGCAAAGAAGAGAAAGAAGTAAGAACCCTTGAGGGAATTCCCACACCCTCCCAGACAAGAGCAGCCACACGGCAATCTCTAAGAACATGACCCATATTCTCGCAACCGGAATTACAAACCTCACAAAGATCATTTTGGGTGATTTTTCGGAAAAAAAGAAAATCCTTCGTTTTGAGTCTGCTTTGAGCCGCAAGCCAAATAAAATTTCGAATTCTGGGGTTTGTGTGGGCTTTCCAAATCCAGTTCCAATCATCAAAAGGTTGGGTGCAGGAGAAATCCTTAGTGAGACTCCAAGCGGACTTGGTCGAAAAAATACCATTGGTGGTAAGGTTCCAAGCAATCCCATCCGGTTGGGGATCCAACCTTTGAAGTTGGTTACGGAAAAAACACATGAGAACATCATCAGGAAAAACGAAAGAAATTCTACTCAAATCCCAATCGTTATCACCCCAAACGTCCCGAACACAAAAGTTAGTCTCATCCCTATGCAAAGGGCCCGCAATGAGGGATCTCAAAGTGCCAAGACCCGTCCAATTATGGTGCCAGAAGGAAGTGTTAAGTCCACTCTTCACCGCAACCCTTAACCCCAAATTAAACACTTGCTCTCCTTTTTTCAAACTTCTCCAGGTAGGAGAGGGCCGATTATAGGCCACCGATCTATTAGTGTACTTAGAAGTCAAAACGCGGGACCAAGCTTTATCCTCCACACTAACTCTCCAATTAAGTTTAGCCATGGCTATGATATTGGCATCCCGAGATTGTCTAATACCGAGACCCCCTAACTCAGTAGGTTTGGTGACTTTCTCCCAACCCACAACATGAATTTTCCTCTCCTCCACTGAAGACCCCCAAAGAAAATCCCTGTTAGCTTTATCAATAGCCTTATGCACTGCTTTGGGAAGCATAAGATTTTGCATTACATAAGCAGGAATCATGCAATTAACAGACTTGATAAGAGTAGTTCTTCCCACCATGGGAAGAATTTTACTCTTCCACCCTGAAAGCTTAATTTGAATTTTATCCAAAACAGATTTAAAATCAGCTTTCTTGGGTCTTCTATCCAAAATGGGACAACCAAGATAATTCCCAAAAGATTGAGCAATGGGCATTTGAAAAATATTTGCAAAGTCAATTGAATCAGCCTCCCCAACATTTTTTGAAAACATAATTTTGGATTTGGAAGAGTTAATGCGCTGCCCAGACAGAGTGCAAAAATCTGAAAGAATACCTTGGATAATATGACAGTTGCCTCTAGTGGCTTTACCAAAGAGCACAATGTCATCCGCAAAGAGGCAATGAGATAAGTAAGGACCCCTATTAGCAACTTTAATAGGTTTCCACGATTTAACGCAAAGGGCCTCATTAATACGCATGGAGAGGTATTCAAGGCAGAGAATGAAGATATAAGGAGAGAGAGGGTCTCCTTGTCTAATCCCACGAGTCGGGCAAAAGGATTCAGTCTTACCACCATTGAGCAGAACTGCAGAGGACGAGTCAGTAATGCAAGACATAATGAGATTGACCCAAGGTCCAGGAAAATTAAAAGCTACCAACATTCTATAGATGAAACCCCATTCCAACCGATCAAAGGCTTTCTCCAAATCTATCTTAATGATCATGTTACCCACCGCACCTTTCTTGTGCTTAAGGCTATGGACAACCTCTTGCACAATAATAACGTTATCAATGGCTCTACGGCCCGGGATGAAACTCCCTTGAAAAGGGCTGATCAACTCCTCTAACATGGGCCGAAAACGACTAACAAGAAGTTTTGTTACAAGTTTGTAAAGGGTGTTACAGAGGCTAATCGGTCTAAAATGGTTAACAGACTCTGGATTTTGGGATTTGGGAATGAGACAAATAAGAGTCTCGTTAAGCTTAGGAGGCATCTTACCAGAGGTGAAAATCTCACGGATGGAATCACACACGGAAGGACCCACAACAGACCAACACTTCTGGAAAAATCCAGGGTGAAGCCCATCCGGGCCAGGGGACTTCCAAGGGTGAAAGGTCCACAAAACTGCCTTAATCTCATCATTGTTAGGAATCTCACACAACTGCGCATGAGAATTATCAGGAATGGGGGGGACAGAGATGGAGAGAGGGGTCAACACATCAAATTCTCTATCCGTAGTGAACAGATTGAGAAAATGATTAGTGACCAGATGTTTAAGCTCAACGCTATCCGACACCCACCTATTCCCACCATCTTTCAGGCTAAGGATTCTATTAGCCCTGCGTCGGTTGATCGTGGAGACATGAAAGAATTTGGTATTGCGATCTCCATCAATGAGCCAGTTAGTTCTAGACTTAACAGCCCAAAAATTCTCTTCCAACTTAAGGATCTCGTTAAAATCTTTAATGAGAACATTTTCTAAGTCAAAGAGAAACTGACAAGGATTATCGTCCAAAGCTTTTTGGGTACCCAGAATTCGAGCTTTAAGAATTTTCTTTTTATGAAAAATGTTCCCAAAATGTTCTTTGTTCCACACACGAACACAGTTTATAAACTCAGAGGAGTTATCGCTAAAAGACTTAGACGAGTTACCCCAGCACTGTTCCACCAAAGGTAAAAAAGAAGGATCAGAAAACCACATGGGTTCAAAACGGAAAGGCCGGTCGAGAGGCAAGGAAGGGGGAGGATCAGAGTTAAGTAGAACAGGACAGTGATCAGAATGAGTCCTCAGAAGGTGGTTAATCGAGGCTTCAGGAAAAGCAAGGGTCCAAGATGCATTAGCAAGACATCTATCTAGTCTTTCTCGAATGATACCCCCAGGTTGTCTACGATTAGTCCAAGTAAAACGCGATCCAGAGAAACCTAGGTCCACCATGCCACAATGGTCAATGCAATCCTTGAATAATGTAGCCCTATTCCAGTTAATGGGTCTGCCCCCACATTTTTCAGACGTGTAAATAACATCATTGAAATCACCCACCATAAGCCAAGGCTCATTGTGGCTATCTGCAAACAGCTTAAGATTTTCCCAAAGCTCTTTTCTAATAGCAAAATCTGGACTAGCATAAACAGCAGATAAAAGAAAAGGAGGAGAGTTAGGATGTACCTGCACCGACACATGGATTTCTTGACGGGTACTAACCACGCTATCACAGCGAAACACATCATCATTCCACAAGAGCCAAATGCCACCAGCAAAACCCACCGAGTCGACCACAATGGACTTATTAAAGCCCAGTTCCATACTGAGTTTTTTTGCACGAGCACCCGCAATACGGGTCTCAATAATGATCACGAAATTTGGGTGATGATCACGAACCATATCCGCGAAGTGCCGACGGAAATGGGGGCTAGCTGCACCCCTACAATTCCACATTAAGATCTTCATTGACAAGGTTTTTTTGGTCCTGATTTATCTCCCCCAGTCGGGGAAGCACTGCTTCCTCCATATTTTGGAGTAGTACTTCTGGTTTGGACCCGAGCTGCCTTGGATCCAGATTTATTGGGTTTAGCTTCACCCGGTGCAAAGACGTTGCGAATCCTGTTTGATTGGAGGACTCTACTGAGACACAAAGCTGGTTTAGGGTTTTCAAAGACGTTGGCAGAAGTGCTACAATGAGTTGCCTCGGAGTCCAAAATTCCGGTGGGAGGTCCTCCAGGCAGAGGAAAATCAATTGAGGTGGGAGGGAGAGTAGCAGAAGGGTTACCACATGGATCGGACTCTGAAACAGGGGGATGAATAGCAGCAGCCGAGTTACAGATTGGTAGATCTGGTTTAGGTGAAAGGCTTGGTGGGAGAGGTCTCTTTAGAATGTGAATGGGGCTGAGATGATTGGGTTTTGGGTTAGGGGATGATTTGATGTGCGAGTGCGGTTTCGAGCATGGTTGGGCTTTGGGCGGAGAGGATGGGCCATGTTCGACAGAATTTTGGGTAACGAGGGTTGGAGGGATGGTAGAAAGAGAAGGGTCAGGTAACATGGAAGAAGGAATGGCATTGAGAGGGGAAAGATTTGACTGCAAAGGTTGAACGGTCTCCAAGGGAGGGGCCAGGGTAATCACTCTGATAATGATAGAAGTTGACCACGGTTTTCTGATGCGATCCTTCTCTTCCTCCGTGATGGAAATGCTAGGAATCCCATCACTGTCTTCAACTAGGGTGAAAACCTCTTTTTCCAAAGATTCTGGGACAATATCTGCATGGGATACAGTTGTACCCACGGCAAGAACAGCATCTTTGTAGGATGGTTCTTTCTCCTTCATCTTCCTGTTGTGTCTTTCCAAAAGATCCTTCTCTTCCGTTGTCTTCTCTGGTTGATCTTCCGATGTGAGTGAGCTGGTGGATTTGGCCCCTGGTGGTTGGGTGTTACTCTGTTGCCCAGCTAGTACCCGTCCTTCGTCCATGCCCGGCTCCTCTCTCTCTCTCGGTTATTTACTGAACTGATTTGCGCTAGATATGTTTTTTTCTTTTTGTCTAAACTTCAGATGCAGAATTTTCCATTTTATGCATGTAATAAGAGCCCTGCTATTCGCAGGGAAGGTTCGCAGGGATTCACGCAAGGAAAATTGTGTTTGGGCCCATTCCGGGTCCCAAAAAAATCTAGAAAAATATCAATAAATTTTTGAATATTATTTTATGGAGCCCTATAAAAAATCAGCTCCAGTGGATATCGGTAAGTATTACTTTTGGATTCGTAGGGCGAAACTGCTCAATTCGCCCCTACGAATCCAAAAGTAATACTTACCGATATCTGCTGGAGCTGATTTTTTACAGGGCTCCATGAAATAATATTCAAAAATTTATGGATATTTTTCTAGATTTTTTTGGGATCCGGAATGGGCCCAAACGCAAATTTCCTTGCGTGGATCCCTGCGAATCTGTCCTTGCGATTAGAATTTCCGTGTAATGTGTGTTTTTTTCCGAAAGAAGTGGACACTCGTACGATCTTTGCCGAATGATAGGAGCATTCAGTGGATCCGGTGAACCACACTTGCTTCTCGATAGAATTGCAGAGTGATAGGAGCATTCGGTGGAACTGGTGAACTACACTTGCTTCTCGATAAAAGTGCAGCAGCGGACAAGCATAGGAACAAAGGCTCCCTCAACCAATTCTCACCCCATTGATCTAGATCCAGGAGATACACTGACCTTCGATCCCTTTGCGCCCTTTCCTTCTGACTAGCGGAAAAGTCGGGCTTGCATCGGCTCATTCGATTTTTTCCTGACCAATTATAGAAACGAGAGCAGACCTTCAACTAGAATCTAGCAGTTTTACTAAGCCTCTTGGATTTCTCTACCAACGAATTTAATTCTCTCAAACCATGAACCAATTACCGAAGTAAATTATATAACTAGAGCTCAAATGGCAAACGGCAACAGAGATCAAAAGTTTTGCTCTTGATGATGGTCTGAGCCATTATGAAGACGGTTGATGTTCAAACGATTAGTCGATTATGGTCCGATTACAGGTCAAAATTAAAAAATTTCTTCCCCTCTTTCACAAATCTGTAGGGATCTACTGTGTTTCTATTTTTTGGTGCTTCAAATTTTGTGATTTTGGTGGTAAAATCTTTCGATTTCATTATTGAAGCAGATCGGAGTTGTTGTTATTTGCGATTTCAATAGTGAAGCAGATCGATCTTCTGTTGTGGTTCTTCTTCTTCTTTGGCTGTCTTTGTTTATGATTACGTAAACTGGGGTTGGGGGAGGGTGGATGAGGAGGGGTAATATGGTCAAAATCTAGCAGGATTATTTATGGACTGGGTTCAAACCATCCATATTTAATCCCCCCTAGGCCGGATTAATTAGTCCGAGGCAGAACTCATCCGGGTATGGAGATGGACTGATATGTGTAGGTGTTCGATTTATATAATCTTCTCATTTTTCATCCAATCTTCCAATTTTTAAAAAATGGGCAAATTAGATCTAGTATCTACACATATCAGATTGAACTTATTTTTCACGAGACTCACTCGATTTTTTCTTTTAAATTACTGAACTGTTCGGATCATCCGTGTGAGACCCAGAGTGGACCCTGCTTGCCGGTCGATGGAAAATCGGGAAGAGGTGGGTCGGTGGCTCTAGCAGGTCCCTTCATAGCATAACAATTCTAGCAGTAACAATTTTACTTCTAAGCTCACGTGGATAACAGGTGCAAAATTCATAAGCCCAATTCTATTTCTATCTTGTTCTCTCCACCAAATAAATGCTAGTTAATCTTTGCGGCAACCTTCGTAAGACCTTTCAATTTGCACGTTTTTGCACTTATCGGTCTCCAAGGCGTACAAACACCACAAAGCACTAAAATATATCAAGTAACAATGTAAATGGAGATAATGTGTGGGTGATCAGATTGTTGAAAGCATTTGAGCTTGTTTAAATGGATGGCGTAATGTGGACTCATCTGCAGCTAATCGAAAGCTATTTGAGGCTTGGAGGGTTCCTCTTTTTGTTTTCAGATCTGTGTTAAAATCTCGTATAGTCGTTTGTTTTCCTAGCCCTTTGATGGGCAGGAGTTTTGGTCTTTTCTTGTATAGTCTGTTGGAGTTCAAGGCCTTTCCCTTGCTCCTTTTCTCCTTTCTTTTGGTTGGTTATAAAATACTTAACTTTCCAAAAAAAAAAGAAGTAAAGTAAACGGATTGACAAAGCATAGATTAGGTAGATTAAACGGGTGCTTTTCAACACCAAACACAAGACAACCTTTTTTCTTCGCTTTTACTATTTTAAGTTTTTTCTTTTGCCAAACAATTGTACGAAAACATTCATTGAATCCATCAAAACACAATTTATATCCGTTATTTATAAATCATAAATTGAATCCAACAAAACGCAAAGAAAATCCAATTTTAATGGTCTGGTGAAAAATAGGCAAATGGACAAGAAAAACTGTTAACAACTACTAAGACCATGCTTTTGTTTGGAGAAATTAAGTCACATAAATTTAATAGATATTTAAGCATGTAATTTTATCCCAACCCTAGCAACTAATTTAGCCCAACATAACTGAAATGAAAGATAATAATTCGAAACAACTTTATTGAAATGCATAAATAAACTTACAAACAATTGTCCTACTTCTTGATTTCTTCCTCATCATGTCAGCCATGACTAATAAACTTACAAACAGTCACTAATATTTGTACTAATGGCATAACCATTAGTTGACTAAATTAATGGAGATAGAAGTAGTTGATGGAGTTGATGAGAAATGGGATGGAAATTGAGAGAAGGATGAGAAAATTGGGAAAGAGGGAAATAAATATGGGGGTATCAGATATACATATGGTTGTACGTAGACTGTGGCATGAAAAATTATTACATGCTCTTTATGGTGGTGCAATCCGGAAAAATTATTCGGTGCTTTGTGCTGCAACATAAAAACAACAAGAAACTTCTATGATGCACTTGCAAGGTCTTCATCTCTAGACCTTTTAGCTTCCTATCAAACACTTTTTTGCCCCTGGAGCTGCAAAACATACTTGTTCCTAATTGCTCCATGTTTACTACTTATACTACTTAGACTTTTTTTTTCGATAAACCAGGAACATAACATAAAACTAATTAAGAGTCATACAATAGTCTAGGGTACTCGACCCCATTTCGGTCATCGTAGAGATGCGAAATAATATAATCTGGAACAACATCGAAAATATAAAAGTCTAAGCCATCATTGAAAACCGTAGCTTCACTTGTTTATCTAAGCTTTTCATCGATGGTCACCTCTTCTATTATTTCAATTTCTGATTTTTGCGGCAAGAGACTTGCAGTAGGCCCTTAGAGCTTCACTTGTTTATCGAAGATCCAGCTAAACGGTACATATCGTGCTTCTTTTGCCCTGTCTGGAGCCAGCCGCCTAATTCTCTGAGGCAACCCGCAAACAAAATCCTAGGCTTTTCGTCCCTCCGAAGAAAGCCCAGTTATGTTCTCCACCTTCCACCTCCCAACCAAAAACTCCAATATATCCGCGTAGTCCTTGCCGGTGTAGACTCCAAGCCTCTGAGCCACGGACGAGAAATGGTCAAACAGATTGTCATCGCAACCATCGTACATCAAGTGGGCCGGCATAGTTATTTTCTTCCTCATCATGTCGGCCAGAGCCAGCACGGTTGCATCCGGGTCGATCTCAAAGAGCTTTTCGACTATCTTGGTGTAAGCGGTCTCGTGGCGCTTCTCATCAGAGGCAATGGTCCCGCAAATTTGAGCCAACTTCAAGTCCCCATACTCTTTGGCATGCCGTGCTGTGTTCCCGTGAGAGATAAAAGTTGCTCGTTCTTGGAACGACGTGTAGATGAAACCAAGGTAGGGACTGTTTTCAGTTCTAGGATCCTGAAACAAGGCAAAGAAGGCCGTCCACCAGTAAAAATCAGAGGTGAGGATACGCTTATGCAGGATTAGAACTCGGAGTCCAATTAAAATCAGGAATTAAGTTTGACAGTACAGTTGGAGAGTGTTATAGCCTAACTTGACTGAGCCAAGTCGGTTATCAGAGAAGACAACTTGTGTATCATCGGAAGCTTCTAGAAGGTTCCACAAAAGCGGTGTCCGAACGCCATCCCGAATAAACATATCATTGAATGACCCCAGTCTCACCGAGCGTAAGCAACTTCCGACGAGCAATGGAAGGTTTGCCGAGTGAAAGGATCTCAACGAGCGCAAGAAATACTTGCCGAGCGAAACTAGTATCCAAATGTTCGGTTAAACATGGGAGGCTCGGCAAGACGCCCAGGGGTCTGTCTATCCTTCGGGAAACGTGTGATGTGACGTGTCAAGATGCGTCTTGACCTATAGATGAACTAAGAAAACTGAACAATAGGTCCACAGTGGTGTAACCCTTATGACCTCTTTGAACCTTCGGATATTTCGGCCCACTACTGTACACTAACTAATCTCTTGTGAATTTCGCTGCGTCAAATTCAAATATTGACCAAAGCCTAATCGCTAAGTTGACATAGACAAAAGAAAAAATAGACAAGAAAAAGCTGAAAGTTATTGGAAGCATGCAGCTTACCATTCCCGATCCAATTAGATACTGAATTGTCTTCTGAATTTGCCTCATGTCTACTCGTCCACATAGGTAGAGGTACTTATTGAGAAGATCGCCATGCCTGTTTTCTTCAGCAGTCCAAGCCCTAGTCCACACTGCCCAAGAAGTGAGGCTCGCCCCCGTTCCGTCCCTAGTACCATCTATGGTATTTAGCATTGTTTGGTAACAGAGCTGCTAAGGGTACAGCACTCTTGGGTACAGCAGCGGGTACAGATCCCATTTGCGTCCGTCTCGGGTCCCGCAAAGACGATCGGAGCCGCTCATTTTGTTCAAAATACTTCGTTTATGGTCCCTGTAAAAAATCACCTCAATCCGATATCGGGAAGTGTGTTTACAAATCATCCAAATTCACTTCAAAATTCACTCCAAATTCACTTCCAAATTTTGAAGTGAATTTGGATGATTTGTAAACACACTTCCCGATATCGGATTGAGGTGATTTTTTACAGGGACCATAAACGAAGTATTTTGAACAAAATGAGCGGCTCCGATCGTCTTTGCAGGACCCGAGACGGACGCAAACGGGATCTGTACCCGCTGCTGTACCCAAGGCTGCTGTACCCTTAGACTTTCTGGTTTGGTAAGTAGGAAGTGCTTCTTCTGCGATCATAACTCCAACCAAGACAACAAAGTAATCGTCCGGAATCTACTTTGCCTATTCCCTTAATTCCATGACGTGATCATGAAATCCATCGGAAGCGGGATCGGGAAGAAAATCCTGTGGTTGCCAACATTTTTCCACTGGCTTTAAATGAACCAAGATGTTCTGCTCGGCCCAACCCTCCAGGTTTTTAAAGATCTCTATCTTTTCGGGTGGCATTGAATGAGTTACTTGAACATGAACCTCGCGAGGAGGGCTGAAAGGCTTCTTGAGACTCTCGACCTCTCTAAATAAGACAGGAACGGAATTAAATGCTCAGTTTGGGTACAAGGCAAGGCCAAGACAATGGATCAATGATCAGAAGCATATAAGCACAGTTCTACTACAAAATACTATGAAAATTAGCATATAAGCACAGTTTTACTTTTTTATGTTTGTAAAAAGAGAGACAGAGAGAGGGAGAGGAAGAGAGAGACGTGGGAGAGGGAGTGAGAGACGTGGGGAGGGGATCTGATATGGAGAAAATATTATTCTACGCCCATGGAGCACTGTCATGTGGTTCTCAAACTCATTTTCCATCACACGTATGTTTTTCAGTACATATAACGGGAACACTACTAGTGCGCATCGAACACGAGATTGAAAAAAATTAAACTATTTTTTTTTATCAACTAGTGTTGTGCCTGTTAGATATACGAAGTTAAAAGAAACACCAATGTGATTTTTTTTGTCCCGTGCTTAGAATGGGCACAATACTAGTATATATATCGAGGAAATCTTGTCTCTGTAAACAAGTATTTTTATTTTCAATCCGGGTTGTCCAATGGCGAAACGGACAGTTGAGATTACTCAAAGAGCCGCTTTGCAGTGGCTTCGTACATAAGTATATCTCATATATATATATATATATGTAAAGGATCCCTCATAGAATCCTGACTGTATATATATATATATATTCAAATGAGGTGAGTAAAAAACTAACGTGGAGCCGGAGCTGAGGGTGGAGGCCCTGAAAAACTTGGGAGATTTGAGATTTGGCTTCCGGGGAAGAGCAAAAGAAGGGTACTTGTGGGAATATTTCAAGGCGATGGGATTGAGGTTCAGAGCCATTTTCCTTTCTTTCTTCTTTCTTGTTGCTCGAGAGGTTTTCTTCACTGGGAGAATGGAGAAATTAATAGAGAAGAGGAGTTCTTTGTTGTTACTATATAGTGTATGAAGTGGGGTCATTATGTGTGAGAGTTTTGGAACAGGAAAGGGAGTGTAATTTTGTTCACCCTCCTCTTTTTTGAACGGCATATCTTCATTAAGAAAACCCAACGGATCAAAGATACAATAAACACAGGTTTACAATGAAAGGACTAAACAGCCCACCAAAGTCTACTAACATTTGCAAAACGCACCATAAACAAATAAAGAGACAAAACCTAGCCGAAAGAAACATCTCCGAACCGAAGGGATTGCTAACAAGACAGCAAGGGAGGACGACTCTTCCGAACACAGTTGAATTTCCAGCAAACGTGAAGGGATCGTTGTAGGGATCACTAATCATTACGCCCCCGAAGTAACGCGCTGGGACATTCGCCTGAAAAAAGAGTCGACCCCGTCGGCACATGGCCGGCCGAAGACAGAAAACAACCAGACAAACAGACCACCGGTCCCATGGACTACTGTCCTTTTAGCACGCCGGCCGACGGACAGGGGGCGACGAAAAGAGGAGGTCTCTCCGCCGTTGCCCCATCCAAGAAGAGGTAACCTCCGCAGCAAGCCCCTGCTGGCACAGCGAGCTCCGACCACGCTAACCAAACCAGATCCGGCAGGAAAACGTGGTCACAACGACCGGGGACCGGCAGAAAATCCATCCGTTGATACCCATCCGAAACAGAACGAAAAGAAAAGGCAAAGGTTATTGACCCACCACTACAACCACACCAGATCCGGGGGAGACCCGAAACGGCACACGACCGGACTGAACAACAGCCGGTAGAAGACGGAAAGACCGCCGGAAAAACGAAACTAAAAGACCCCAAAACCCAACCGCACACCTTATTACCTCACCTCAGGGCCAAGGCCATCAGATCTGGAGGCGACGGACGAGAACCAGACGAAAGATCCACCATCAGCCGGCGGCGCCAAAACTGAGGAGACCTCGCCGTCCAACGAACCACTGCCCCAAAAGAGGGTGAACGTTGCTGTCTCTCTTATTGGTTAAAATAGTGCAGGTCTCACTACTGCAATACATTTTTTCATTACTTCATTTTGTGATGGGATCTACACGATTTCAACCAATAAGAAGGAATGTAATGTTCACCATCTTTTAAAGAGAGGTAATGATACACCCATCGCCACTCACCCACCGCACGCGCGCCGGACCCACTTTGGCCACCGGACGGCCGATCAGCAGAAGTTGAACACGAGACTTTCGAATTAACAGGTGGTCATTACAAATCTTAATTGATAAGCTACGCAGAAGCCTCCTATCCATATCTTAATAGAAAAGAGAAGCCGCCTTATAATTAGTGGTGTTGGCGTAGGTTCTCATTCCTTCTGCCCAAATTCCTCGAAACAAACGTTTGACTTACAATTGTTAAGTATATAGCTAGCCTTCCTTCTGAGCGAGGATCAAACTAGTTTTAGCGGAAGATCAATTGTGGATGACAACCGTACCCACACTGGGCATATTCCAACCAAAGCCATACAAATGGCTCTGGAAATCCAGTAGAACACTTGGCAAATACACAAACTTTAACTGTCGAGCAAATGAATATTTTCACCAGCATTACTTGGCATATACACAAACGCTTCACTCGACTGGCTTTGATAAAAAAAATTCCATATTGAACAAACGGCCGGTTGTTCATAATTCACAGTCATAATTGGCTTGAATTCATACTCCATGGTTAAGTTTTCACCATTCTTAACCAGTACAAGTACTAGAGCGGGGAGCGATCATTTTCTACTTTACCATCCGTGGTCTAAATTGACAAAACTCTAGTCGAATGATTATTTTAATGAGACTCGACTTGCTTTGAGTTTCGAACTTTCGAGCCATTTAAGTTTTATAGTTGCCAGCTCTTCTAAAAATGAATTTTTGCCCCATGCAAATTCGATATCCAAAAGAGGGCAATGGATATTAGGCCATCATCGTAATTAAAACCACCAAACAACCACCCAAATCCAACCATGGATGCATGGTGGCAGTGGAAGCAAACAGTCAAGCGAAAGTACAAAGTACAACATCCTTATAGAATGCCAAAGGTTGAGTATATATATAAGTTCAAAAAACATTACGAAGTTTTTTTCATTATAGTAATTGCTCCGACAAAAATTACTAGTGTCTTTTCATATGTCACAAATATTTATCTAATGTTCCTCATTCCCGACATTAATTAAAATTCTGCACTAATCGGTCTATAAGAGAAGTGCTACATATACTACATAGTTACACTACATTTTATATGGGACTCATTCCGGGTCCCACAAAAATCCAAAAATAAAAAAATCCATAAATTTTAAAAAATATTTGTTTTATCATTTATAGAGCCCGGCCTATAAAAAATCAATTCCAACGGATATCGATAAGTATTATTTCTGGATTCGTATAGGCGAAATTGCGTAGGTGAGCAGTTTAACTCCTACGAATCCATAAGTAATACTTACTGATATCCGTTGGAGCTAATATTTTACAGGGCCCATAAAATAATATTTTAAAATTTATGAGTATTTTTTTAAATTTTTATGAGATCTAGAATAAGCTCTACATAAGATGTAATGTACCTAGCATTTTTGTTATAAGAGAACAAACTTCCACAATTAATGGTGGTAAGCCCACATTAGATAAATATTTATGACAGGCGTTGATAAATATTTGTGACACTCAACTTCCACAATTAATGGTGGTAGGCCCCACTGATAGGCGCGCAATATCATAGATATAAGCGCCTAAGTAGGGCGTTTTAGTGCGTTAGAGGCGCGGTTTATTCCCCTTTCCGCTTGATATCGTGCTTTGTCTTGTTTTTGTATTTTTGTTAGTTTCGCAGGAAATAAGGTGGTTTTTGCGCCGAGTTTGGATTGAGAGGTATTCGGAAAGGCCGTGATGGAGCTTGAGAGCGAGAAGGGCTGCGGAGACTAAGTGTTGAAGTGGAATTGACGAGGAAGTCATCGTAGTTATTCGTGAGCGCTACAAGAAAGTGGTATAGCGCTCAGAAGTGGATAGCAAGGCCCTCGAAACATACAGAGGATTGGCGAGCGCTACACCCTTTTGGGTATAGCGCTACCTAAAAGCTTAAGGAAGTCAACGGTCAACGTCAGCGGTCAACGGAAGTCAACACGCCCTTAAGGGGTTAGGTAGCGCTACACCCTTTTTGGTGTAGCGCTACCGAGAGCTTATCATGCCTTGAACGATGCCGTTTTGGGTCGTTTTGGGTCCGATTCCGATTTATTTTAGGATTTTAATTAAGTTTTAAAGGGATTACTATATAAACCCCTCTTTAACTCGTTTTTAGGGTTACACGTTATATAGTTTTACGTTCGTTTAACTTTTGGCTGCTGTTTCCTTAGTTCTTAATTGCAGATTCAAGTTTTAATTCCAGTTCTTCAAGTTTTCCAGCTTTTAATTCCTGTTCTTCTTCGGTAATCGAATCCGTTGCTCTTCCGTAAGTTTGTGGAATCGTATTCTTATTTTCATTCGATTATTCGAAGCATGTTTAGATCTAGGGTTTTAATTATTATTGCGTTTAATAGAATCATGAGTGAGTAGTTCTGTAGAGTGCGGCCACGGGGCAAAGGCGTCTCGTGGCTAGTTTAATTAATGTTTTACCTCGGGATCGAATTAATTTAATCTTTAAGCAGTTTTAGAAGACCGAAAACTCTTCTAACAAACAAAACCCAGGCATCGCCGGAATTCGAATGCGCACGGATACTGGTGACAGGTGGTGCGCATTTGTTAGGGATCCTTTTTCCTATTCTAAAATCAACAAAGTGAATAATTGTGGCCCGAGTAAACATTGGTTAGGCTAGTTGCGGACGCTGAGTTCCCACGGCTGTACTCTCCTTTTTAAATCTTTATTTCATTAATTCAGTTGGGTAATTTAGTTAATTAATCAAACTCTTTGAACAAGGGGTGGCTACCTAAGAGCCAGGTTAAACGAGAATTCAACACTTTTGAGTCAGCACCGTCCGTCCGTTTCTGTGGTTCGACTCCGGTACTTCCGGATATTGTGCTACACTGGTCGAGAGTCCTACGCTTGGGACGCGTCTTTATTTTAACACACCCGATCGGTCAAGCATTTTTGGCGCCGTTGCCGGGGACGGCGACGTGTGTTCTAGAGTGAGTTTTCGTATTTTTTGTCTTTTAGTTGAGTCACCATAGGTAGAGAGAAGAAGGTGTCCTTTAAACAGGACCCTCTTTATTATCGTGATCCGACACATCGTTTAGTTCGAAAAGAACTGGAGTCGAGTCAGCCTGTGTTGTCTAGTTCTTCATCTTCTAGTTTAGCGTCAGACTCAGCTGAGCACCAGTCAGAGTCTATTCCCATTAGTGATTTTTATATAGATTTGCCTTTTGAGTCAGTTAGTGTCAGCAATCCACTTTTCCAGTCAGTTCCAGAGTCAGTTTCGGAGTCCGAATCAGAATTTGTCGAAATGGGAGATAGGCAATTAGTCAATCCACCATCCTTGAGACAGCACATGCATCCCGAGAGGACTACTCCTCTCGGACCCATTGTATTCCCTCAAGAGACACAAGAGGCACGCAATGCCTTTACAGTCAAACCTGGTGTCCTTAATAGTCTCCCTAGTTTCCACGGGAGGGAGTGCGATGATCCGTACGAGCATGTGCGGACATTCGAGGGATTGGTGCGCAACTTTGCGTCTAATACCCAATATGAGAATGCGTGCCTCAAGCTGTTTGAGGCGACGTTGAAAGATGGCGCGCTTCTGTGGTTCCGAATGCAAAAGTCTCAATCCTTCACCACTTGGGCACAAGTGCGCGACGCCTTTTATAGGAAGTATTTTTCTGAGGCTAAGACTAAGAGTTTCAGGCGTCAAATTCAAGGCTTTAGGCAGGAGAGGGATGAGTCATTTCTCAAGGCATGGGAGCGTTTCAAGGAATTACTCCTAAGGCTGCCACACCATGGCTTTGAGAGAATTCAGTTAATCGGTTTCTTTCATCTGGGTCTCAATGCTGAGTCAGTCCAGCATATAGAATATTCTTGCAAAGGGGATGATTTCTTGTCCAAAACAGCAGATCAGGCTTGGGATTTCTTAGATGACTTAGCTGATAGGCAGAGGGCTTTAGAACCATCCGATTTTGAGCGATCCAGACCTTCTGGGTCCAACGTTGTCCCGGTTACCATTCGTGACCAGCGACTCCAGGCTCAGGTTGAGAAAATGGCTCAGAGATTAGAGGAGTTAGAGGTGAGGCAGGTTTGTCCAGTTAACGAGGTATCAATTGAGGAAGTGTGCGTGTGGTGTGAATGTAAAGGGCACACTGCGACCGTTTGCCCTGGGTTTATTGCCGCCAAGGGGGCGAGTCAGTTTAATCAAGAAGAGGTTAATGCAGTTAGGACTTGGGATCCTTATTCTAGCACGTATAATTCGGGATGGAGGGATCACCCCAATTTTGGGTGGTCGGACTCCAGACCCGTAGGTGGAGGCCAAGCTCAATCCTTTGCGCTACCTCCGCCGCAGCAGTTTCGGCCTCCTCAAGGCCAAATGACTCAGTTCCGTTACCAACCTCAGCAGCAGCAGGGGTTTGGTCCTTCATCTTTTGGACCACCCCCTGGCATTAATCATCCCCCGCGGGATAAGCAGACTGATGAGATGATGAAGGCTCTCATGCAGTCTCAAATTAGCTTTACTGATCAGACCAAGCAGGCCATTGGTGACATTAGGACCCAATTGACCCAGTTGACGGCGGTAGTTGGGCAAATACAGCAGGAGAAAGGAAGGTTCCCTTCTCAACCACAAATCAATGCCGCCGGTACTCATTATGTGGGCGATTTTTCTGGCCCAAGTAATTCGAATCTCAGTTTGGAAGAGGCTAAGGCGATCACCACTCTCAGAAGTGGGAAGGTGATCAACAAGGACTTACCTCCCAAGCAAAAATCGGTGCCACACCTGGTGCCGGTAGCTGCACCAGTAGTTATTCCAGATTTGGGAAGTGTCCCTAAAGAGGAGAAAGAGGCGGAGTCTCCTGAAGTGGTGGTGCCTGCAGCTGCAGCCCCCACGACTCCAACGCCAGCTGTGCCAGTAGCTCCATTTCCCCAAAGGCTGGCGGTGAAACCGAAGCAGAATATGAACCTTAAGATGTTCGAACTTTTCAAGAAAGTTCAGTTCCCTATCTCTTTGATAGAAGCCATTGATGCAATCCCTCAGTTTGCAAAGGTTTTGAAGGATCTATGCATGTCAAAGCGGAGAACTAAGAGTCAGGACAAAGTGTTTCTGACGGAGCAAGTGAGCTCCATTCTCCAGGCTGAGATCCCCACCAAGTGCAAGGACCCTGGTTGTCCCACCATCCCTATAGCTATCGCGGGCCAACAATTTGATAAGGCTTTACTAGATTTAGGAGCGAGTGTCAATTTGCTCCCTTATTCGGTATATTTGAAGTTAGGCTTAGGCGATTTGAGAGCCACACCGGTCAAGCTACAATTGGCTGACCGGAGTGTGAGAGTTCCAAAGGGGGTAGTGGAAGATGTTTTAGTTCAGGTAGGCGAGTTTCTTTTTCCAGTCGACTTCATTGTCCTGGATACCTGCCCAATACCGGAGGTCTTTGAGAAGACTCCTATCATCCTTGGTCGTCCATTTTTAGCCACCTCCAGTGCTGTCATGAATTGCAAAACTGGACAAGTCCAACTGTCGTTTGGGGACTTGAAAATGGAGGTGAAAGTGTTTAATGCGGATAACCGAGTCAAGGATGACGAGGAAGTGTATGCGGTGAGTTTGATCGACACGCTGGTGCAAGAGCATGTCGATAATATTTTGTATAAGGATCTTCTAGAGATCGCCAAGGAGGCGTCATTCTTAAATTCTCCAGAATTAGGGAGTTTGATGGAGGTGTTTGCAATTGAGGATATGTGTGGCGCCGCTTGGGACCCAGTTCTTGAGCCGCTGGGCGCCCCATTGTCTACAGCTCTCCCATCGTCGGTCCAGCCGGATGACCCTGTTGAGGTGTTGGTCGATCCTGGATGAAATAAGTGAACCGGAAGAGGTGTTGGTCGATCCTGTTTATTCGGATGACCCTGTTGAGTAGCCATTGTGGCCATGTTTTGACATTCATATATTTAAAATCCAAAAAGATTTTCTTTTTCGTTTGAGCTTTTGACTTTGTGGTCTTGTATAGCCACCCGTTTCTTGCCTACCGGCGAGGGACGGGGAGAAAAGTATGACACGTTAATCGCGTGAAGATTTGGTGGAGTTTTCTTCTTTTTATTTTTTATTTTTGGTTTTGGGAGCCCGGATACCACGACCGGGCATTACTAATGTCTTTTGCAGGATTTGGTGGTTTGCGTGGAGGCCGGAAACAGCAAATTCCTCGAACATCGGCCGAGGTCATGGTGGTTGGCTGCCACCCGTAGGTCCATCTCTTCTCCCTTGTTCTTGATTTTCTTATTGTCTTCATGCTCTGAGGACATAGCATGTTCTAAGTTGGGGGGAGGGTGTACTTCGTACTTGTTTTTATTCTTTTTGAGTGAAAAAAAAAAAATTTGGATACTTGTGTGCAACTATTCTTGGTTGATGGCTTCTAATTAGCACTATAGTGGTTGTTGTGCGAGTCGGAGTCTCGATATGATTTTATAGATAGACTTAAGCTCGTGAACATGATGTTGAAGAAGCACTTGGTTAGCCGGTATCATCTATAGTTGGATAGCATTTGGTCACTTGAAAACATGCTCTCACACACACAGTGCCCCACATGAGTATTATCGGTCTAGAGTTTGGTTCACATATTTTTGGTATTTCGGTATAGGCTTGTCTGATGGAATTTTTGGAACTCCTTTCCCAGTAAGAGAATAAGTTGTGTGTGCTATATTGGTAATGCTTATCCGGGCGTCCATTGAGTAGTAACCGGGCAATCGGGGTATGCTCCCACCGTGTTGTTTGCGACAAAAGATGGATAGACTTTGTGAAAGTATCATTAAATGTGGTTAGCTTGGATCTCAATATAAAGCCTTTTTGACTTGAGCAATTAAGTCCGTAAGGGTCTCTTAAAACCTGGTGCTCTAAAGCCGTTTGGCTTGGGGATAGCCGACCCAAAGCTCGCTAAAGAGTCAACTAGAAAGCCCGAGAGATCCGGGCATTGCACGACCATTAGAAAAAAACAAAAGGAAAAAAAAAGAGAAAAGAAAAATAGAAAGAGGAAAAATACAAAAAGGGAAGGAGTGCGCTTAAGAAATATTGGGCTATCAACGGTGTGTGAACTGTTCTCGAGGTTGGTAAATTTCTCTTTGTGGTTTTCCATACACGCATGCCATTTGGAAATTCTCTATCCGATCGTAGGTGAGAGGATTAATTTTTGTGCTAAGTTTGGTACGAAGTTCACTTGTTTAACTTTATCCATGGATGAAATATCTTGCCATTGACTTGTCTGATAGTCATTGTAGTGCTTTTAAAGGTTATTGATTGGGTTGAGTTGCATTCGAAGTGTCCGAATCCTTTGTGTTTTGTGGGTGATCACTGCTGAAAACCCTCACGAGACTTCACTCGTCCTACCGGGGCCGCCCGGGGGTTTAAAAGATCTATTCTTTTATTTATTTGTTTTATTCTTCTTGTCGCTAGGGACTAGCAACCTTCAAGTTGGGGGGTGTGATAGGCGCGCAATATCATAGATATAAGCGCCTAAGTAGGGCGTTTTAGCGCGTTAGAGGCGCGGTTTATTCCCCTTTCCGCTTGATGTCGTGCTTTGTCTTGTTTTTGTATTTTTGTTAGTTTTGCAGGAAATAAGGTGGTTTTTGCACCGAGTTTAGATTGAGAGGTATTCGGAAAGGCCGTGATGGAGCTTGAGAGCGAGAAGGGCTGTGGAGACTAAGTGTTGAAGTGGAATTGACGAGGAAGTCATCGTAGTTATTCGTGAGCGCTACAAGAAAGTGGTATAGCGCTCAGAAGTGGATAGCAAGGCCCTCGAAACATACAGAGGATTGGCGAGCGCTACACCCTTTTGGGTATAGCGCTACCTAAAAGCTTAAGGAAGTCAACGGTCAACGTCAGCGGTCAACGGAAGTCAACATGCCCTTAAGGGGTTAGGTAGCGCTACACCCTTTTTGGTGTAGCGCTACCGAGAGCTTATCATGCCTTGAACGATGCCGTTTTGGGTCGTTTTGGGTCCGATTCCGATTTATTTTAGGATTTTAATTGTTTTATTAAAGGGATTACTATTTAAACCCCTTTTTAACTCGTAATTAGGGTTACATGTTTTATAGTTTTACGTTCGTTTAACTTTTGGCTGCTGTTTTCTTAGTTCTCTATTGCAGATTCAAGTTTTAATTGAAGTTCTTTTCAAGTTTTCCAGCTTTAATTCCTGTTCTTCTTCGGTAATCGAATCCGTTGCTCCTCCGTAAGTTTGTGGAATCGTGTTCTTATTTTCATTCGATTGTTCGAAGCATGTTTAGATCTAGGGTTTTAATTATTACTGCGTTTAATAGAATCATGAGTGAGTAGTTCTGTAGAGTGCGGCCACGGGGCAAAGGCGTCTCGTGGCTAGTTTAATTAATGTTTTACCTCGGGATCGAATTAATTTAATCTTTAAGCAGTTTTAGAAGACCGAAAACTCTTCTAACAAACAAAACCCAGGCATCGCCGGAATTCGAATGCGCACGGATACTGGTGACAGGTGGTGCGCATTTGTTAGGGATCCTTTTTCCTATTCTAAAATCAACAAAGTGAATAATTGTGGCCCGAGTGAACATTGGTTAAGCTAGTTGCGGACGCTGAGTTCCCACGGCTGTACTCTCCTTTTTAAATCTTTATTTCAATAATTCAGTTGGGTAATTTAGTTAGTTAATCAACTCTTTGAACAAGGGGTGGCTACCTAAGAGCCAGGTTAAACTAAAATTCAACACTTTTGAGTCAGCACCGTCCGTCCGTTTCTGTGGTTCGACTCCGGTACTTCCGGATATTGTGCTACACTGGTCGAGAGTCCTACGCTTGGGACGCGTCTTTATTTTAACACACCCGATCGGTCAAGCATTTTTGGCGCCGTTGCCGGGGACGGCGACGTGTGTTCTAGAGTGAGTTTTCGTATTTTTTGTCTTTTAGTTGAGTCACCATAGGTAGAGAGAAGAAGGTGTCCTTTAAACAGGACCCTCTTTATTATCGTGATCCGACACATCGTTTAGTTCGAAAAGAACTGGAGTCGAGTTAGCCTGTGTTGTCTAGTTCTTCATCTTCTAGTTTAGAGTCAGACTCAGCTGAGCACCAGTCAGAGTCTATTCCCATTAGTGATTTTTATATAGATTTGCCTTTTGAGTCAGTTAGTGTCAGCAATCCACTTTTCCAGTCAGTTCCAGAGTCAGTTTCGGAGTCCGAATCAGAATTTGTCGAAATGGGAGATAGGCAATTAGTCAATCCACCATCCTTGAGACAGCACATGCATCCCGAGAGGACTACTCCTCTCGGACCCATTGTATTCCCTCAAGAGACACAAGAGGCACGCAATGCCTTTACAGTCAAACCTGGTGTCCTTAATAGTCTCCCTAGTTTCCACGGGAGGGAGTGCGATGATCCGTACGAGCATGTGCGGACATTCGAGGGATTGGTGCGCAACTTTGCGTCTAATACCCAATATGAGAATGCGTGCCTCAAGCTGTTTGAGGCGACGTTGAAAGATGGCGCGCTTCTGTGGTTCCGAATGCAAAAGTCTCAATCCTTCACCACTTGGGCACAAGTGCGCGACGCCTTTTATAGGAAGTATTTTTCTGAGGCTAAGACTAAGAGTTTCAGGCGTCAAATTCAAGGCTTTAGGCAGGAGAGGGATGAGTCATTTCTCAAGGCATGGGAGCGTTTCAAGGAATTACTCCTAAGGCTGCCACACCATGGCTTTGAGAGAATTCAGTTAATCGGTTTCTTTCATCTGGGTCTCAATGCTGAGTCAGTCCAGCATATAGAATATTCTTGCAAAGGGGATGATTTCTTGTCCAAAACAGCAGATCAGGCTTGGGATTTCTTAGATGACTTAGCTGATAGGCAGAGGGCTTTAGAACCATCCGATTTTGAGCGATCCAGACCTTCTGGGTCCAACGTTGTCCCGGTTACCATTCGTGACCAGCGACTCCAGGCTCAGGTTGAGAAAATGGCTCAGAGATTAGAGGAGTTAGAGGTGAGGCAGGTTTGTCCAGTTAACGAGGTATCAATTGAGGAAGTGTGCGTGTGGTGTGAATGTAAAGGGCACACTGCGACCGTTTGCCCTGGGTTTATTGCCGCCAAGGGGGCGAGTCAGTTTAATCAAGAAGAGGTTAATGCAGTTAGGACTTGGGATCCTTATTCTAGCACGTATAATTCGGGATGGAGGGATCACCCCAATTTTGGGTGGTCGGACTCCAGACCCGTAGGTGGAGGCCAAGCTCAATCCTTTGCGCTACCTCCGCCGCAGCAGTTTCGGCCTCCTCAAGGCCAAATGACTCAGTTCCGTTACCAACCTCAGCAGCAGCAGGGGTTTGGTCCTTCATCTTTTGGACCACCCCCTGGCATTAATCATCCCCCGCGGGATAAGCAGACTGATGAGATGATGAAGGCTCTCATGCAGTCTCAAATTAGCTTTACTGATCAGACCAAGCAGGCCATTGGTGACATTAGGACCCAATTGACCCAGTTGACGGCGGTAGTTGGGCAAATACAGCAGGAGAAAGGAAGGTTCCCTTCTCAACCACAAATCAATGCCGCCGGTACTCATTATGTGGGCGATTTTTCTGGCCCAAGTAATTCGAATCTCAGTTTGGAAGAGGCTAAGGCGATCACCACTCTCAGAAGTGGGAAGGTGATCAACAAGGACTTACCTCCCAAGCAAAAATCGGTGCCACACCTGGTGCCGGTAGCTGCACCAGTAGTTATTCCAGATTTGGGAAGTGTCCCTAAAGAGGAGAAAGAGGCGGAGTCTCCTGAAGTGGTGGTGCCTGCAGCCCCCACGACTCCAACGCCAGCTGTGCCAGTAGCTCCATTTCCCCAAAGGCTGGCGGTGAAACCGAAGCAGAATATGAACCTTAAGATGTTCGAACTTTTCAAGAAAGTTCAGTTCCCTATCTCTTTGATAGAAGCCATTGATGCAATCCCTCAGTTTGCAAAGGTTTTGAAGGATCTATGCATGTCAAAGCGGAGAACTAAGAGTCAGGACAAAGTGTTTCTGACGGAGCAAGTGAGCTCCATTCTCCAGGCTGAGATCCCCACCAAGTGCAAGGACCCTGGTTGTCCCACCATCCCTATAGCTATCGCGGGCCAACAATTTGATAAGGCTTTACTAGATTTAGGAGCGAGTGTCAATTTGCTCCCTTATTCGGTATATTTGAAGTTAGGCTTAGGCGATTTGAGAGCCACACCGGTCAAGCTACAATTGGCTGACCGGAGTGTGAGAGTTCCAAAGGGGGTAGTGGAAGATGTTTTAGTTCAGGTAGGCGAGTTTCTTTTTCCAGTCGACTTCATTGTCCTGGATACCTGCCCAATACCGGAGGTCTTTGAGAAGACTCCTATCATCCTTGGTCGTCCATTTTTAGCCACCTCCAGTGCTGTCATGAATTGCAAAACTGGACAAGTCCAACTGTCGTTTGGGGACTTGAAAATGGAGGTGAAAGTGTTTAATGCGGATAACCGAGTCAAGGATGACGAGGAAGTGTATGCGGTGAGTTTGATCGACACGCTGGTGCAAGAGCATGTCGATAATATTTTGTATAAGGATCTTCTAGAGATCGCCAAGGAGGCGTCATTCTTAAATTCTCCAGAATTAGGGAGTTTGATGGAGGTGTTTGCAATTGAGGATATGTGTGGCGCCGCTTGGGACCCAGTTCTTGAGCCGCTGGGCGCCCCATTGTCTACAGCTCTTCCATCGTCGGTCCAGCCGGATGACCCTGTTGAGGTGTTGGTCGATCCTGGATGAAATAAGTGAACCGGAAGAGGTGTTGGTCGATCCTGTTTATTCGGATGACCCTGTTGAGTAGCCATTGTGGCCATGTTTTGACATTCATATATTTAAAATCCAAAAAGATTTTCTTTTTCGTTTGAGCTTTTGACTTTGTGGTCTTGTATAGCCACCCGTTTCTTGCCTACCGGCGAGGGACGGGGAGAAAAGTATGACACGTTAATCGCGTGAAGATTTGGTGGAGTTTTCTTCTTTTTATTTTTTATTTTTGGTTTTGGGAGCCCGGATACCACGACCGGGCATTACTAATGTCTTTTGCAGGATTTGGTGGTTTGCGTGGAGGCCGGAAACAGCAAATTCCTCGAACATCGGCCGAGGTCATGGTGGTTGGCTGCCACCCGTAGGTCCATCTCTTCTCCCTTGTTCTTGATTTTCTTATTGTCTTCATGCTCTGAGGACATAGCATGTTCTAAGTTGGGGGGAGGGTGTACTTCGTACTTGTTTTTATTCTTTTTGAGTGAAAAAAAAAAAATTTGGATACTTGTGTGCAACTATTCTTGGTTGATGGCTTCTAATTAGCACTATAGTGGTTGTTGTGCGAGTCGGAGTCTCGATATGATTTTATAGATAGACTTAAGCTCGTGAACATGATGTTGAAGAAGCACTTGGTTAGCCGGTATCATCTATAGTTGGATAGCATTTGGTCACTTGAAAACATGCTCTCACACACACAGTGCCCCACATGAGTATTACCGGTCTAGAGTTTGGTTCACATATTTTTGGTATTTCGGTATAGGCTTGTCTGATGGAATTTTTGGAACTCCTTTCCCAGTAAGAGAATAAGTTGTGTGTGCTATATTGGTAATGCTTATCCGGGCGTCCATTGAGTAGTAACCGGGCAATCGGGGTATGCTCCCACCGTGTTGTTTGCGACAAAAGATGGATAGACTTTGTGAAAGTATCATTAAATGTGGTTAGCTTGGATCTCAATATAAAGCCTTTTTGACTTGAGCAATTAAGTCCGTAAGGGTCTCTTAAAACCTGGTGCTCTAAAGCCGTTTGGCTTGGGGATAGCCGACCCAAAGCTCGCTAAAGAGTCAACTAGAAAGCCCGAGAGATCCGGGCATTGCACGACCATTAGAAAAAAACAAAAGGAAAAAAAAAGAGAAAAGAAAAATAGAAAGAGGAAAAATACAAAAAGGGAAGGAGTGCGCTTAAGAAATATTGGGCTATCAACGGTGTGTGAACTGTTCTCGAGGTTGGTAAATTTCTCTTTGTGGTTTTCCATACACGCATGCCATTTGGAAATTCTCTATCCGATCGTAGGTGAGAGGATTAATTTTTGTGCTAAGTTTGGTACGAAGTTCACTTGTTTAACTTTATCCATGGATGAAATATCTTGCCATTGACTTGTCTGATAGTCATTGTAGTGCTTTTTTAAAGGTTATTGATTGGGTTGAGTTGCATTCGAAGTGTCCGAATCCTTTGTGTTTTGTGGGTGATCACTGCTGAAAACCCTCACGAGACTTCACTCGTCCTACCGGGGCCGCCCGGGGGTTTAAAAGATCTATTCTTTTATTTATTTGTTTTATTCTTCTTGTCGCTAGGGACTAGCAACCTTCAAGTTGGGGGGTGTGATAGGCGCGCAATATCATAGATATAAGCGCCTAAGTAGGGCGTTTTATCGCGTTAGAGGCGCGGTTTATTCCCCTTTCCGCTTGATGTCGTGCTTTGTCTTGTTTTTGTATTTTTGTTAGTTTTGCAGGAAATAAGGTGGTTTTTGCACCGAGTTTAGATTGAGAGGTATTCGGAAAGGCCGTGATGGAGCTTGAGAGCGAGAAGGGCTGTGGAGACTAAGTGTTGAAGTGGAATTGACGAGGAAGTCATCGTAGTTATTCGTGAGCGCTACAAGAAAGTGGTATAGCGCTCAGAAGTGGATAGCAAGGCCCTCGAAACATACAGAGGATTGGCGAGCGCTACACCCTTTTGGGTATAGCGCTACCTAAAAGCTTAAGGAAGTCAACGGTCAACGTCAGCGGTCAACGGAAGTCAACATGCCCTTAAGGGGTTAGGTAGCGCTACACCCTTTTTGGTGTAGCGCTACCGAGAGCTTATCATGCCTTGAACGATGCCGTTTTGGGTCGTTTTGGGTCCGATTCCGATTTATTTTAGGATTTTAATTGTTTTATTAAAGGGATTACTATTTAAACCCCTTTTTAACTCGTAATTAGGGTTACATGTTTTATAGTTTTACGTTCGTTTAACTTTTGGCTGCTGTTTTCTTAGTTCTCTATTGCAGATTCAAGTTTTAATTGAAGTTCTTTTCAAGTTTTCCAGCTTTAATTCCTGTTCTTCTTCGGTAATCGAATCCGTTGCTCCTCCGTAAGTTTGTGGAATCGTGTTCTTATTTTCATTCGATTGTTCGAAGCATGTTTAGATCTAGGGTTTTAATTATTACTGCGTTTAATAGAATCATGAGTGAGTAGTTCTGTAGAGTGCGGCCACGGGGCAAAGGCGTCTCGTGGCTAGTTTAATTAATGTTTTACCTCGGGATCGAATTAATTTAATCTTTAAGCAGTTTTAGAAGACCGAAAACTCTTCTAACAAACAAAACCCAGGCATCGCCGGAATTCGAATGCGCACGGATACTGGTGACAGGTGGTGCGCATTTGTTAGGGATCCTTTTTCCTATTCTAAAATCAACAAAGTGAATAATTGTGGCCCGAGTGAACATTGGTTAAGCTAGTTGCGGACGCTGAGTTCCCACGGCTGTACTCTCCTTTTTAAATCTTTATTTCAATAATTCAGTTGGGTAATTTAGTTAGTTAATCAACTCTTTGAACAAGGGGTGGCTACCTAAGAGCCAGGTTAAACTAAAATTCAACACTTTTGAGTCAGCACCGTCCGTCCGTTTCTGTGGTTCGACTCCGGTACTTCCGGATATTGTGCTACACTGGTCGAGAGTCCTACGCTTGGGACGCGTCTTTATTTTAACACACCCGATCGGTCAAGCACCCACATTAGATAAATATTTGTGACAGGCCTTGATAAATAGTATTTGTGACAGACCTTGATAAATATCTTTGACACTCAACTTCCACAAAATGGTGGTAATGGACATCTTTTGCTCATTTCTTTTGTGGCCATTATTCAAAGATTGCTCCAATGAATGGTCAATTAACCTTCACAACGTACCACCAATTATTGACGGGAAAATGACGGCCCAGGACGAGTTTTGATAATTAATATCCACCAAGGACAAGTTAAGAACATTTATTAATGCTGAAAATGTCCTTAGCAGATATTAATTATCAAAACACGTCATTGGCCGTCATTTTCCCATTATTGATCCGAGAACTGCCCCAATAAATCCTTTTAACTCTTTTTGTTTTCTCTTTTCGACAGCACACATTTTTTATGTCTGTCAAAGGGACACTTAAGCCATTACACAAATGGAGTGCCACCGAATGACTTTCTTCTGTCGATTGTTCCAATACTGCCACCAAATGGCTTTCTTTAAACAAATAAAATGTCGAAGCCTTAATTTCCAGGCTTTCATAAACCCCCAGATTGTTCTAAAAATTTGGCCAATAAATGGCTGTTGTTCCATTTCCGTAAAAAAAAAAATTATCGACAAAAAGATTATATTATTAAAAACTTGATACATGTACATCAAAGAAAAAGAAAACCTAAACCATGATATTAATGCATGGAATAGGAAAAGGACAAAAACTTTCAATAGAGCATTGGAAGAGAGGCGAAGGCTCAAAAAGCCACAACATCTAGTCATAAAATAAAACCTAAATAAAATAAATTAAAGTAAAGAAAAGTTAAAAGAAAGATTTAAAATGTAGTTTTTACTTAAGTTTAGAAAATAAAAATAATATCAGGAAATTGGTCTAACATCCAAAAGTAGGTACTTATTAGCCATTTAGTCTAAGCTACTGTAGGTTTTAGTAATATTTCAGGTCCAATGATTTAAAAGTATTACTGTGTAAAATCCTTAATTAGACGAAAATGCCCTGTCTTCTGAGCTCTCTCGCGTGCGCCTTCCCCGTCTCTCCCTCTCTCTTCTGTTTCGCGCAATCTTTGGTTATATGGAACAACTCCTGGATAAATGATAAATGGCCCACTGGTTATTGAGAGAAGAGAGGAGAGAAGAGAGACAGAGGAGTGTAGGTATTTCCCATTACTTCCTTGCCCACCGGTTCATGTGCTTAGCTACTGTAGTAGTACTTCTTTTCTCCTATAGTAAATATACTAGTGCTTGTCCCCTCAGCAATCGTGGGTTATATGGAGCAACTCCTGGATAAATGATAAATGGCCCACTGGTTCTTGAGAGAAGAGAGACAGAGGAGTGTTAACTTCCCATTACTTCCTTGCCCACCGGTTCATGTGCTCAGCTACTGTAGTAACTCCATTCTCCTATAGCAGTATATTGATTGGGCCCCACGTTTGGATATGTGGCAGTTCAACTTTATGACTACTATACTTCTCGTAAATTGCTTTCCCCCCTCCTGACACACAACCCCCCCCCCCCCCTCCCCCCTCTCCTTTTCCCGGACTACCCCGCCCCTCTCTCTCTCCCTCTCTCTCTCTCTCTCCCTTTTCTTTTTTTCTTTCTTCAGTTTACTTCTTTTTTCTTTCTTTTTTCCTTTTCTTTCCGGTTTATTTTTTTTTTTTCATTTTATTTCCTTTTCTTTCTTTCTGGTTTGAATTTTTTTTCTTTTCTTTTTTCTCTTTAATAATAGGTTCAAGTCTAATTCTAGGCTTTGTAAAGTAATTGAGAGAAAAAAAAAGTGTTTCAATTGATCATATTTATCCGACTGTTTTATTTTTATTTTTTTTCCTTTATAGATTAAAAAATATAGTTACAAAAATAAGTGTTTCAATTTTTAATCCGTTTGAATCAGTACAAAGATGTTATTTTTCTGATCATTTCATCCTAAATGGTCGTAGTAAAATTTTTGACTCTAAGGCCTTTCAACGAGCATCGTAAGACTCTTTATTTAATTTTAGAGCTCTTAGGGTGCCCATTGAAAGGCCTTGGAGCAAAAAATTTATTATGACCATTTATGATGAAATGATCAGAAAAATAACATCTTTGTACCGGTTCAAACGGATTGAAAATTGAAACACTTAACCCATGTTGAGATTAACAACTTTTTCCCAGACGGTTATTAGGATTTTCTAGTAACACCAGGTGGACGGCTCGTGCTAGAACGAGGATTTTCGTGCCCGTTGTTTTGAAGCAACATACTACTGAATCAGTTAAGAGGATCTATGCTAAATAACGGTTAACAAATTTATTAAATTGTACTATAGTTAAAAAAATAATCCTAAATATAACATTTGTATTCTGGATTAGTATGTCGTTTGCAAAATACATTTCGTAATTAGTTCCCGAACACTAATTGTAATCTTAATGACATTTTTGCTCGAAGGCCTTTCAACGAGCACCCTAAGACTCATTATTTAGTTTCAGGACTCTTTTAGGGTGTCCATTGAAAGGTCTTGGAGCCAAAAATTTAATACGACCATTTAGGATGAAATTATCAGAAAAATAACATCTTTGCACTGGTTCAAATGGATTGAATCACTATTGAAAATTGAAACACTTATTTTTGTAACTATATTTTTTAATCTATAAAGGACAAAAAAAATAAAAATAAAACAGTCGGATAAACATGATCAATTGAAACACTTTTTTTTTTCTCAATTACTTTACAAAGCCTAGAATTAGGCTTGAACCTATTATTAAAGAAAAAAAAAATCAAACCGGAAAGAAAGAAAAGGAAATAAAATGAAAAAAAAAAGTAAATTGGAAAGAAAAGGAAAAAAAAGAAGAAGAAGCAAACTGAAGAAAGAAAGAAAGAAAAGGGAGAGAGAGAGAGGGGGGCGGGGGTAGTCCGGGAAAAGGAGGTGGGGCCGGGGAGGGGGGTGTGTCGGGGGGGGGGGGGGGAAAGCAGCTCTCATACTTCTCCTAGGCTAAGCTACGGTCGTGAGACAGGGGTCATTGAATGTGGTGACTTAATAATGGCCAGTTTTTAACAAAGAGTACTGCTATAGGACCAACAGTACCCTACCGACAGTCGCGCCGGACCGTCTCCGGCCACCGGACGGCCGATTCGAGCCGTCCAAAAGTTCTATAAAAAAAAAAAAAAACGAGGGGGCCCATCCGGGAATCAACGGCATTCGATGTGTGTAGGGTGCTTGATCCAAACACCCTATTTTTCGTATATATTTTGAGATTTGCAAAATAAATGAGATATTACCTCATCTTTGTTTTCTTCTTATTGTTCTGCCTATAAATGGGTTTATAATTTGTATTGTATAAGTATGGGAGTTGAGTGAAAGAAAGAAAGAAAGAGAGACGTGAGTGAGAGCTTTGTAAATGTTTGTGTGCTTTATCAATAAAAGTGTGCTTACTATTGTGTGTGAGAAATGGATTGGGAAATCCCATAGTGCAAAGCCCTGCAAGGCACCCTATAGGGCGCACACGGGCCATCGATCGATCTTGACAATGAATGGTTGAGATATGATTTTTAATAATGACCGATTTACCGGTCATAATTGATTTTTGATCTAAACCATTGATTGTTGAGATCGACGGCTGTGTGCCGCCCTACATATGCACTATAGTGCACTCCCGGATCCGTGAGAAATCTCATTCTCCCATCAGTGATACCTATCGCTTCCGCTTTCCAACACAATTAATCTTCACAACCACCGATTATGGATCCGAGAACTGGCCCAATAATGGCTCCTTCAACACTAAATCCATTTAACTCTTTTTTATTTTCTCTTTTCGACAGCAAACACATTTTCTTAGTCTGTCAAAGGGAAACATCAGTTTGTAAAGCCATAACAAATGGCCAACAAATGGACTGCCACCGAATGGCTTTCTTTAAATAAATAAAATGTCGAAGCCCTTTCCAGGCTTTCATAAACCCCCAGATTGTTCTAAAAATTTGGCCAATAAATGGCCGTTGTTCTATTTCCGTAAATTGTTCAAGCCTTACATGCAAGGCTTTCATTTTAGCATTTAATTTTGCCATCACTTCCAATTTAGTAATGCTTGCCCTCCTTCTAGTGCAAAAAATTGGTTACCAATATTTTTTTTCTTCGGAGCACCCGACTGAGAAAGGAAACAAAGGCAACAACGAAATGAAAAGGGTATGCGGCTTGTCTCCAAAGGCGAACCCGTGGTTCCTTGCCATATTTCAGGATTTCATCGGATGTTAAATGACAGTCAAGTCAAATGTGAAATTGGTAATAAGAAAGAAGCGTGTTGACACATAAAAGAAAATCGTTGATGCAAGGCATACCGATCTTCAAGAACGAAATCGACACAAGAGGTGAGAGAGAATCTAATTTACAAATTGAAGAAGAATGGAAGAGATTCTTCCGCGATACATCGAAGATCCTAATTATAACCCAGAATTGGGTCAGTAAGACAAAAATCAAGAACAAATTAAGACAGATGATTTGTTGGAGAGATTTTACAATGAAGTCTAAAGAGACTATTTATAGGAAACAATAATGTGTAGAAAATAACTTTCTAACTTCTCCACTTGTTCAAATAATTTTCCTTCAACTTCCAAATGTGTAGAAGCATGTCACGTGTCCTGCACTTTATTAAAAGTAGAAACAAATGAAAGAAATACTAATACTAGTTATTAATATGAATTAATAATACTCCCTCTGTCCATATTTAATTGTCCATTACGGTTTTGTGTGCATTTTCAACGGTTTATATCTCTCGACGTAAATTATGTTTTATGTTTTTAAAATCATTGTTTTATAGAAAAAATTGAGATCTATTAAACAAGATCCATATTGCATATTTTTAGCAATATACGTCGAGAGATATAAGACGTTGAAAATGCACGCAAAACCTTAGTAGACAATTAAATAGGAACGGATGGAGTAATAAAAATAATAAAATAGGAAGCATTCTCATAATTGCTACCCTTCTGTCGATATCGACAAGCTGTAATATATGGTGTAAACAATGGGTAATTGATACCTCTCAATTTAAATGTGGATGTCATCATTACTTGTCTTCTTAAAATCATCATTCCCCAGAAGAGGCAAGCAAATTAAGGAATGGTGCTACTGGTACATATGAAAAAATTTGTACCAGTGGTTACAAACCCCTCTTTGGATGTCAAAAAAATAATCGGAGTCACTCATTTTGTTTGAAATACTTTGCTTATGGTTCCTGCAAAAAATAAGCTCAATTCGATATCAGTTAAGACACCTACAAAACGTCCAACTTTGTCCCAGAATTTAAGCCTGAATTTTAGAGCAAAGTTTGGATGTTTCGTAAATGCACTTACCGATACCGGATTGAGCTTATTTTTTACAGGGACCATAAGCAAAGTATTTCAAACAAAATAAGCGATTCCGATAATTTTTTTGAGACCCAAAATGAACCCAAAAAGGGGTTTGTACCAAATGGTACAGATTTTTCATCTGTACCATTAGACTTTTTGCAAATTAAGATGGAGGAAGTATTGTCAAGTTATTGTATTTCAAAATAAGAATTGCATTTTTGTATGATTGTTTTTATCATATCATATGACACCTGTTGAAACAATACGTAAAATGTGGATGTGAATTATTGTATCAATGACAATAAATTGAAAGGCAGATGATAAAGCATATTATTGCTTTTTTGAAACTTAGTATTGCATCATGACTTGAGATTATCACTTATCCCTGATGGTAAGCATATTAATGTTTTTGGAGCAATTGGTTTTTTTTTTAACACAGAAAAAGATAAGACTTTATTAGAATCCGGTCTGAGGACTGGACATCATCAAAGACAAGACTAGCTAGCCACTGGAAGACAAGACCCCCTTTTAGTCTAGTACCTTATAGGGATCATTTAATCAACGAATGAGTTATTCTATTACAAGAACGTTTAACATGCACGAAAATACAAGAGGAAAACAAAGGTAGAAGAACTAAACAATCCGAGAGAATAGAGAGCTACAATTTGCAAATGATTTTCCTGCCTGAGTGAGTGCTTGAACAACTTGGTGTGAATCACCTACCACAACAATTTTTGAGAGACCTCTATTTGCTGCAATAACCAATGCTTCACATAATGCCATGGTTAGATTATCATTAGTCAAAATTTTTAAAGGGGTAAATGTGAAACTTTAAAGATAATTTGGAAAGATATACAAAAGCTTTTCAGAGTTTATTTTTTCAATTATCTATCCTTTCAGCTTATTTGTGAATTGAATTTTAATTTCAGGCATAACATGTCGATTTTATTACTATTTTTGCCTATTTAACGGTTTTTACCCTTTTAAGAGAACCTCTCAAATAGAAGATCACCTTGGATAACTCTCACAAGTTTTTTTTTTTTATCGGCAAAAAAAATTTCATCATAAAAAAAAATGAAATCTTTACAATAGGAAAAGATACATGCTGTATGTGTTTGATATGTTAAGGTACTATACACACAAGTTGAACACTAGACTTTCGAATCAAAGGGTGGTCATTACAAACCTTAATTGATAAGCTACGCAGAAGCCCCTATCATATGTGGCGTTGGCGTAGGTTTTCATTCCTTCTGCTCAGATCCCTCGAAAACAACGTTCGACTTACATTTGTTAAGCATATAGCTAGCCTTCCTTCTGAGCAGGGACGGAGGGAAAGGGGGGCACTTTGCCCCCACTCGAAACTAAAATAATTTTGTTATATTTTCGTATATTTAGCATAATTATGAAATTAAGTGTGCTACTACACATACACACTTACATATATCTCAAAAATATACCTATAGAATTAGTTTTATGTTTCAATTTCGTCATATGGTGCATTTATACTTGTTGGTTTCTGAATTATTTGTCTATTTAGATCGATCCTTTCTTAATTGCACTTATTTTTAACCGTCTAAGAGCAATATTTTAAAATAATATCATTAATAAAACTATATCGATCATTCAAAAACTTGTTGATGTTCATGTAAAACATATTCTCAAATTTTATCTGAGATTTTGTACTCATTTTTACATAATTTAAGTAAAATTATGTGTTATATATTTTTGTAATTTGTAATACATGCCTTAATTGTATATGATCTTATTGTGGTTAACTAGAAAAATAAATTTTCGCCACTATGATTAACAAGGTGCCTCCACTAAACAACATTCCTAAATCCGTCCTTGCTTCTGAGCCAGGATCAAACTTGAATTTTGACTATGAAAAATTACGAGATGTATTGTACAGTAGTATCTAACAGAGTCAACAGAATTGAGTTCCTTGTCTGTAACTCCAGAGCAGAAATTTCCTCCACGTGTTGGAGTGCCTTTCGAAATAGGAGCTAGCCGTTCTTTTCTCACATAAGCTTTGATGTACCTGCAGGAGTCTCACATATACTTTGATGACGAATGAGTTAGAATATAAGATTTTTTACTGGATCGATGATGCTTGAATATAATCTTTCACAAGAAAATGGGAGTAACATTTATGCCCGGGAATGATGTGAAGCACCCCGGTGCCGAGCGTCATCCGGGCGTTTATCTCGACACGGACGACTCGGATTAAAAATGAGCGCATAGAGATCTAAACCGTTCATTGCTCGATCAAGATACTAGCCGTTGATTGCTAAAATGAACAACCGGATCAGCTGCTTGGCACCTGCTTGGTAGGGGGTGCTTGACAGCATCCCATTCTTTCACCTTCAGTAAAATGGTAAAAACATCAAATACCAAACACTCCTTGAGCCAGAAAAACAGAAAGCCCTCTATTTGTTCTTCTAATGGTAGAAAACCATTTGACGGAATATCATAATGGAAGTAAAGATTTCGTTATATAATTTCAATTTCCAAGAAAGGAATTTAAAGGGCAAATTTTCGTAGTCGTTCCTCTAGTTTTACGGTTTGTCTCTATTTCGTCCCTCTAGTTTCAATTGTCTCAATTTCATCCCTGTAGTTTGTTTTACGTTCCAAATTGGTAAAATCGTTAACACAGTTAATGAAACTAATGGAAAAATATGATTAAAAAATATAGTTAAAAAATTAAGTGTTCCAATTTTTAATCTGTTTGAACCGGTGCGAAGATCTTATTTTTCTGATCATTTTATCTTAAATAGTCATAATGGATTTTTGGCTCTAAGGCCTTTCAATGAGCATCCTAAGAGAGCCCTGAAACTAAATAAGAAGTCTTCGGGTGCTCGTTGAAAGGCCTTAGAGCCAAAAATTCATTACGACCATCTAGGATAAAATGATCAAAAAAATAAGATCTTCGCACCGGTTCAACCGGATTGAAAATTGGAGCACTTAATTTTTTAATCATATTTTTCCGTTAGTTTCATTAACGATGTTAACGATTTTACCAATTTGGAACGTAAAACAAACTACAGGGACGAAATTGATACAATTGAAACTAGAGGGACAAAATTGAGACAACCGTAAAACTTGAGGGATGACTACGAAAATTTGCCCAATTAAATATGGTTTAAAACTTCAATTGTACCATGTTTTTTCTTGCACACACGACGATTCATTTTATATGACAAATGAAGTCACAAAACAAACTTCGATTAAACGGATTTTAGTGTGGAAACCCTTCTCGACGAGTTCTACAAAATGAATATTTCTGATCATTTTTCTAACACGGATTGAACCCAAAATACTAGTACTAATTAAAAACTGTAGGGAAATCAGTCCAAGGAAGCACAGCTGGACGAAGGTAGCTAGAGAGCCAAAGTATGAGTATTCAAAATGGTTAAATTAATTGTCAAAGAGTGGGATGTTCCACTTGGCACCACAACCTCTATGCATGGGATCCACCACACACACACTCTCTCTCTCTCTCTCTCTCTCTCTCTCTCTCTCTCTCTCTCTCTCTCTCTCTCTCTCTCTCTCTCTCTCTCTCTCTCCAGTTAAGGTGCCGAGCCAACTTACGAATACCTCAATTAATCACCTCCTTGATCCGGTCAAAAACTTGCCATCCACACCGGGATTATGGAATTCAAAAGAAATTACGTCTTGCAGCTTGATCCCAAGAATCAAACCCTATTCAATTGCGGGGGAAACAAACCCACCAACCAACTAGACTAACCTGTAGGTCTCTCTATCTCTCCCTCGTGAAATTAAGAAACCAGAAAACTAGGACTGAATTAGATGACCAAAAAAATAAAGACAAGTAAAGGCTATTCTTTCTAATTGGCATCCGCACAACAATAAATAAAGGAATTTACCAAAAAAAAAATGAAATTAAAAGGTTTGTAATCTTACATATCAAAGAAAATAGAAAATAAATTATCTACGTTGGCGGTATAAATATTTGTTTCCTCTAAATCAATTACATTGCGTCACGTTGTCAACAATAGTCCCATTTAATAGAACATGACGATGTGGCGCAATATAATTGATTTGAGAAAATAAATGTTTATATCGACAGTATAAATAATTTAATCTCGCTTAATGCAGAATAAAGGACGAAAACACTTTTTCTAAGGGCTCATATTTTATTTATTTGTTTGTTTATTTTCCAAGGGAGTTGGCAAGTGAGAAAACTATCGCACGGCCCAACAACAAAATATGGGGCCAGAAGTCGTCCGCATGTTCCTCAGCAAAACTACGGGTACTTTTTTTTATTTTTTTTCTTGGCTAGCACAACCGTGAAAGAATTTTTTTAAAATATATTCTAACGGATTAAAAATATAAAAAACAATGATTAAGAAAGCGAGCGGACAATGTGGCATGGTAATTGACCCATTTGCAGAAAATAAAAAAACATCTAACACATTTATGAAAAAAACTAAGCCGTCTTTGGAAGGGCAGCTGCAGGATTTTTAAGTCAGCGGTGACAAATATGTATAACAAAGTATTTTGCATACAAAATACTAGTATATAAAATAATGATATTTATTTTGGTTAAAACTTATCGGGCATAATTTATCATCTTTAGTGAGCTATATGATCTACTTACACACAATTTTAATTAACTTTCATTTAGTATGATTGTTTCAAATGATCACAATATGGAAAAAAAAAAGCATATTAATTATATGGACAAATGTAAATTTTTAGTTGCTTTTTTGAACTCAAACGGTTCGCTTAAACCCTCTGAAAACGTTAACCTAGTGCCGCCCGCCCTAGGATGATTTGCTAGTACTAAAAGTTAGCGAAAGAGACAGGAAGCTAGATGGGTATTGGATGGGTTTTCTTTATTTTGATTTTGGCGAGCGAAAACCTTTGTAACTAAAATTCTTCTCAAAAGTAGAAGTAAATTCTCCTCTACAGTATAAGTAGAGTTATTTACAGAACTGATTTGCTCTAGATATGTTTTTTTTGGTCTAAGGTTTAGATGCAGAATTTTCCATTTTCTGCATATAATGTGTGTTTTTTTCGAAAGAAGTGGACACTCGTACAATCTTTGCCGAGTGGTAGGAGCATTCGGCGGAACCGGTGAACCACACTTGCTTCTCGATAGAAGTGCAGAGTGGTAGGAGCATTCGGTGGAACCGGTGAACTACACTTGCTTCTCAATAGAAGTGCAGCAGCGAACAAGCATATATAGGAAGAAAGGCTCCCTCAACCAATCCTCCCCAGGAGATACACTGACCTTCAATCCCTTTGCGCCTTCCTTCTGACTAGCGGAGAAGTAGTCGGGCTTGCATCGGCTCATTCGATTTCCTGACCAAATTATAGAAACGAGAGCAGACCTTCAACTAGCTAGAATCTAGCAGTTTTACTAATTAAGCGGCCTCTTGGATTTTCCTACCAACGAATTTCTCTCATCATGAACCAAGCAAAGTAAATTATATAACTAGAGCTCAAGTGGCAAACAGCGACAGAGATCAAAAGTTTTGCTCTTGATGATGACGATGATGGTCTGATCCATTATGAAGACGGTTTATGTTCAGACGATTATGGTCCGATTACAGGTCAAAATTAAAAATTTTCTACCCCTCTTTCACAAATCCGTAGGGATAGACCGTGTTTCAGTTTTTAATTTGGTGCTTCAAATTTGGTGCTTTTGGTTGTAAAATCTTTCGATTTCGTTATTGATGCAGATCGGAGTTGTTGTTATTTGTGATTTCAATATTGAAGCAGATCAATCTTCTGTTGTTGTTCTTCTTCTTCTTTTTCTTTGGCTGTCTCTGTTTATGATTACGTAAACTGAGATTTTTTCACGGACGTAAATTGGAGTTGGAGGAGAGTGGATGAGGAGGGGTAATATGGTCAAAATTCAAACGGATTATTTATGGACTGTCAATCCATCCATATTTAATCACCCCTATGCCGGATTAATTAGTCTCAGGCATAACTCATTCGGGTATGGAAATGGACTGCCAAACCAAGGCAAACCTACCTCGGTTTCAGTGCTCATTCGGGCAGATTAGCTCATCCCCTTGCTATGGTTGCATCCAATTGGGCCGTTCTGTCCACTTATATAAGTATTGCCGTCCAAGACTTTCCTAAAGGGACAATGATTTTATGTTAAATTCCTTACTACTTGAGCCCACTACATAAATTCTATTGTTTCATAGCACTGTTATCATAGAGCCACCGACCCATCCCATCCCGATTTTGCACCGATCGGCACACGGGGCCCTCTACACATATTGAGTACTTATACATATTGGAATGAGCTGATTTTTCACAAGGCCCATTTGGTTTTTTCTTATAAATTATTGAACAGTTCGGATCATCCATGTGTCGATCGGTGCAAAATGGGGATGGGATGGGTCGGTGGCTCTAGCAGCTCCCTTCGTAGCATAACAATTCTAGCAATAACAATTTCACTTCTAAGCCCACGTGGATAATAGGAGCAAAATTCATAAGCCCAATTCTATTGCTATCCTTTTTTTTTTGGGAAGTTAATTCTATTGCTATCTTGTTTTCTCTACCGAATAAATGCTAGTAAATCTTCATGCAACCCTTTGTAAGACCTTTCAATTTACACGATTCTCAAAAGCCTACAACCACAAAACACTAAAATATATCTAGTAACAATGTAAATGGACTGACAAAATGTAGATTAGGTGGGTGCATTCCAGCACCTATCACAAGACAACTTTTGTTTTTTTTAGCTTTTCAACTATTTTAAGTTTTTCCTTTTGCCAAACAATTGTATAAAATCAAAATATTCATTAAATCCATCAAAACACAATTTATATCTGTAATTCACAAATCATAAATTGAATCCAACAAAACACAATTAAAATCCAATTTTAATGATCTGGTGAAAAACAACTTTATTAAAATGCATAAATAAACTTACAAACAATTGTCCTTCTTCTTGATTCCTTTGATCACAAGTACCAAAGAATTTACAAGAGATAACAAAATTAAAGTAGAAAATTGAGTAGGGTTTTCTTTTTTCGTAGCTTTCCTCCCTCCTTTTAAAGAGGTAAGAAGAAGGCTTCTTTGATCCAACTCATAGTTGACTAAATTAATGGAGATAGAAGTAGTGGATGGAATAAATGAGAAATGGGATGGAAATTAAGAAAAGGAAAAGGCAAGGGAGTGGATGAGAAGGATAAGAAAATTGGGAAGAGGGAAACTTCAAAATTTCACCTGTTCTATTATTTCAATTTTCGGTTTTTTTTTAGGCAAGAGAGTTGCAGTAGGCCCTCAGAGCTTCACTTCTTTATCGAAGATCCAGCTAAACGGAACATACCGTGCTTCTTTTGCCCTGCCTGGAGCCAGCCGCCTAATTCTTTGAGGCAACCCGCAAACAAAATCCTGGGCTTTTCGTCCCTCCGAAGAAAGCCCTGTTATGTCCTCCACCTTCCACCTCCCAACCAAAAACTCCAATATATCCGCGTAGTCCTTGCCGGTGTAGACTCCAAGCCTCTGAGCCACGGACGAGAAATGGTCAAACAGATTGTCATCGCGACCATCGTACATCAAGTGGGCCGGCATAGTTATTTTCTTCCTCATCATGTCGGCCAGAGCTAGCACGGTGGCATCCGGGTCGATCTCAAAGAGCTTTTTGACTATCTTGGTGTAAGCGGTCTCGTGGCGCTTCTCATCAGAGGCAATGGTCCCGCAAATTTGAGCCAACTTCGAGTCCCCGTACTCTTTGGCATGCCGTGCTGTGTTCCCGTGAGAGATAAAAGTTGCTCGTTCTTGGAACGACGTGTAGATGAAACCGAGGTAGGGATTGTTTTCGGTTCTTGGATCCTGAAACAAGGCAGAGAAGGCCGTCCACCAGTAAAAATCAGAGGTGATGATACGCTCATGCCGAATTAGAACTCGTTGTCCAAGTATATTGTTGTTCTTCTACAATTTAAATTAGGAATTAAGTTTGACAGTTGAAGAGTGTTATAGCCTAAATTAGCATAGTAGGGAAAACCCTGTTTTCAAGAACTTAAATGTCTGCTTCTTCCCGTAGATGTAAGAAGACGGTAGAACTAGGTAATGTTTCACAATGTAATTCTGATGTAGAACACACGAAGGCCCAATTCCATGATCAGCTGGACCGTACCAAGCCTCGGAAGTCCAAACGATGTTTAGTTTCCAATTACCCGATTTGGTAAAATTCGGACGAGCTCGGAATAGGCAACTTTGTGGGCTGACTTATTTTCGCGATTCGGTCATTACACACCACCCTATGTCGTGAATGACGGTGTTTTTTTAGCCTAATTCATTCGTTTAGGCCTTCAATTTACTTTTTTTGCCGTTTTAGAAAGGTATTGATTCATTAATAACTCTTAAACCATAATTCCTTAATAGTTACTAGTTCTTTTAGGGAAAGTCCTGTTTTTATTTCCCGTTTTCAATTCTAGAAAAAACCCCAAATTTTGAAACTTTTTATTTTCCGACTTTATTTTTAGGATTTCTAGGATTTTGGGCCTATGAAAGGGTTGTAAGCTAATGTTTATCTCACATTTTCATCAATAATATTACGGACTTTGTCTTCCTTCTTGTGGATTCAAGAAATTGCTTGTAGCTACGAGTTCCCATCTTGTTTGAATTATTACGCTAACTAATCTCTTGAGAATTCCGCCGCATAGAATTCAAATATTGACCAAAGCCTAATCGCTAAGTTGGCAGACAAAAGAAAAAATAGACAAGAAACAGCTGAAAAGTTATTGGAAGCATGCGTCTTACCATTCCCGACCCAATCAGATACTGAATTGTCTTTTCAATTTGCCTCATGTCTACTCGTCCACATAGGTAGAGGTACTTATTGAGAAGATCGCCATGCCTGTTTTCTTCAGCAGTCCAAGCCCTAGTCCACACTGCCCAAGAAGTGAGGCTCGCGGCCGTCTCGTCCCTAACACCATCTACGGTATTTAGCATTGTTTGGTAAGTAGGAAGTGCTTCTTCTGCGATCATAACTCCAACCAAGACAACAAAGTAATCGTCCGGAATCTCCTTTGCCCTTTCCCTCAATTCCATGACGTGATCATGAAATCCATCGGAAGCGGGATCGGGAAGAAAATCCTGTGGTTGCCAACATTTCTCCACTGGCTTTAAATGAACCAAGATGTTCTCCTCGACCCAACCCTCTAGGTTCTTAAAGATCTCTTTCTTTTCGGGTGGCATTGAGTGAGTTACTTGAACATGAACCTCGCGAGGAGGGCTGAAAGGCTTTTTGAGACTCTCAACCTCTCTAAATAAGACAGGAACGGAATTAGATGCTCAGTTTGGGTACAAGGCAAGGCCAAGACAATGGATCAATGATCAGAAGCATATAAGCACAGTTCTACTACAAAATACTATGAAAATTAGCATATAAACACAGTTTTACTTTTTTATGTTTGTAAAAAGAGAGAGAGAGAGAGAGAGAGAGAGAGAGAGACGTGGGAGAGGGAGTGAGAGACGTGGGGAGGGGATCTGATATGGAGAAAATAATATTCTATGCCCATGGAGCACTGTCATGTGGTTCTTAAACTCATTTTCCATCACACGTATGTCTTTCAGTACATATAACGGGAACACTGCTAGTGCGCATCGAACACGAGACTGAAAAAAATTAAACTGTTTTTTATTTTATCAACTAGTGTTGTGCCTGTTAGATATACGAAGTTGAAAGAAACACCAATGTTAATTTTTTTTGTCCCGTGCTGAGAATGAGTACAATGTAAGTATATATATCGAGGAAATCTTGTTTACAGAGCAGCTGTAAACAAGTATTTTTATTTTCAATCCGGATTGTCCAATACCGAAACAGACGATTGAGATTATTCAACTCCATAAAGAGCCGCTTTGTAGTGGCTTCGTACATAAGTGTATCTCACATATATATTTAAATGAGGTGAGAAAAAAACTAACGTGGAGCCGGAGCTGAGGGTGGAGGCCCTGAGAAACTTGAGAGATTTTAGATTTGGCTTCGGGGGAAAAGCAAAAGAAGGGTACTTGTGGGAATATTTCAAGGCGATGGGATTGAGGTTCAGAGCCATTTTCCTTTCTTTCTTCTTTCTTGTTGTTCGAGAGGTTTTCTTCACTGGGAGAATGGATAAATTAATAGAGAAGAGGAGTTCTTTGTTGTTACTATATAGCGTATGAAGTGAGGTCATTATGTGTGAGAGTTTTGAAACAGGAAAGGGAATGTAATTTTGTTCACCCTCCTCAAAAAAGGGTGAATGTTGCCGCCTCTCTTATTGGTTAAAATGGTGTAGGTATCACCACTGCAATACATTTTTTCATGACTTCACTTTGGGATGGGATCAGGGACGGAGACAGGAATTTTACCACGCAGGGGCAATCGTACATGTGAGAAAAAAATATAAATACACATGTATAATAACGTAAATACATTAAAACTCAAAATAACGTAAATACATAAATCGGATATAAAAAAAAAATACATAAATCGGTTTAACTAATAGGATCGATAAAAAAAAATTACACCTCCTACTAGTGCCTGTTGGGACGCAAACGGTCTAGACGATCAAGAAAACGTGGACGCGACCCACTGTACGGGAGAACCCAGACTCCAGAATTTAGCCCAACTTTACAGAAGAATCCTGCAAATCCAATTACCTCTCCAATCCCTAATTTACTGCACATGGTTACAGAAGAACCCTAGCCTGCAATCAAATTAATTAACCAGCTCTCCAAGCCTTAATTACTGCACATGGTTCTGAAACGGGAGTACGTACTATTACCCAGTTTTATAGTATTACTACTACGTACTAAGAAACATCTTTGGGAGACCAAGTCTCTGGAAGACAGCTAGCTGTCCCCTTCACCAAAGAATACGTGACAAAGATAAATGCAGTTTACTGGTATTATTATTGCTCTAGAAACATTTTCTGGTTTTCTAAACTCAACCAGGGCTAAAACGATCCGAGCGGCTCGAGGCTCGGCTCGTCATGAGCTCGTTCAAGTTCGACTGAGAGACTTAAACGAACAAGCTCGAGCCAGATTAATTGGCTAGTTTTGTAAACAAGCCGAGCACGAGTCAGCACATGCTCGAACCCAGTTTTCGAGCTAACCTCATTTTTGGCGAGCAGAGTCCGGACACCTTGAAGCTCGTCTCGGCTCTGCTCGTTTTACTCCCTGAACTTGTGTGTGTATGTATATATATATCCAGTCCGTCTCCCGTAAGGACCACCTCATTTTAATAAAATGCGGACCTCACATTTCCCGATCGAATTTCGATGATCCAAGCCACTCAATGTGTTCAAAACGTGATTTTAAGGGTACTCGCGAGAAATCAGAAAGAAAAATGAGATAAATATTGAAGAAAAACTTATATGAGACCGTATGCAGAGTAAGAGATTGGATTTTGAGACCCAAAATGAACACATCCTTAGAGCATTTAATCTCTAAATAACATCCAATCCAAAATACAATATTTAGGTGTTCTCATTAAACAAAAACAACTAATATTAATATTTTAAAAAATTTTAAAAAAAAAACACCCCGAAACAATGCGGGGGCCGTGGCCCCCATAAGCCCAAGTCTAGCTCCGTCTCTGGATGGGATCCACACGATTTCAACCAATAAGAAGGAATGTAATGTTCACACTCTTTTAAAGAGGGGTAATGATACACCCACCGCCACTCACCCACCGCACGCACGCCGGGCCCACTCCGGCCACTGGACGGCCGATCAGCAGAAGTTGAACACGAGACTTTCGAATTAACGGGTGGTCATTACAAATCTTAATTGATAAGCTACGCAGAAGCCTCCTATCCCTGTCTTAATAGAAAAGAGAAGCCGCCTTATAATCAATGGCGTTGGTGTAGGTTTTCATTCCTTCTGCCCAGATTCCTCGAAACAAATGTTTGACTTACAATTGTTAAGCATATAGCTAGCCTTCCTTCTGAGCGAGAATCAAACTAGTTTTAGCAGAAGATCAATTGTGGATGACAACCGTACCCACACTGGGCATATTCCAACCAAAGCCATACAAATGGCTCTGGAAATCCAGTAGGACACTTGGCAAATACAAAAACTTTAACTGTCGAGCAAATGAATATTTTCACCAGCATTACTTGGCATATACACAAACGCTTCACTCGACTGGCTTTGATAAAAAAAATTTCCATATTGAACAAAAGGCCGGTTGTTCATAATTCACAGCCATAATTGGCTTGAATTCATACTCCATGGTTAAGTTTTTGCCATTCTTAACCAGTACAAGTACTAGAGCGGGGAGAGATCATTTTCTACTTTACCATCAGTGGTCTAAATTGACAAAACTCTAGTCGATTGATTATTTTCATGAGACTCGACTTGCTTTGAGTTTCGAACTTTTGAGCCATTTAAGTTTTATAATTGCCGGCTCTTCTAAAAATGAATTTTTGCCCCATGCAAATTCGATATCCAAAAGAGGGCAATGGATATTAGGCCATCATTGTAATTAAAACCGCCAAACAACCACCCAAATCCAACCATGGATGCATGGTGGCAGTGGAAGCAAACAGTCAAGCGAAAGTACCAAGTACAACATCCTTATAGAATGCCAAAGGTTGAGTATATATAAGTTCAAAAAACATTACGCGCGAAGTTTTTTTCATTATAGTTTGCTCCGATAAAAATGTCACAAATATTTATCTAATGTTCCTCATTCCCAACATTAATTAAAATTCTGCACTGATCGGTCTATAAGAGAAGTGCTACATATACTACATAGTTACACTACATTTTATATGGGGCTCATTCCGGGTCCCACAAAAATTCAAAAAAAAAAATCATAAATTTTAAAAAATATTATTTTTATGTAGGGGTGAGCAAAAAAACCGTCAATCCGCGAATTCAGTCCAAACCGCATAGTTTGGTTTGATTTTTTAGAAGTGTGGTTTGGCTTCGATTTTAAAAAATTATGAACCGTGTTCAATGGTATGGTCTGTGGATTTATGTTAACAGTGTGGGTTTCAATCTGATCCGAACCATATGTATGTATGTATATGTATGTGTGAATGTATGTATATATATTGATATATACACGATTTAGATACACCAAATAAAATTTGTATGTTGAAACTATATTCCTATTTTATCTAAACCCAACATAATAAACATAAATTGGCAAATTGCATCCATATCTTTCTTTCCCGGTCAATAATATGCCCTTTTTGTTAGACACTATTTTTTCTCTTAATTAGTTTTTTCTTTACTATATTCCTTACATAGGAAAAGAATCGGTTTTTATACTAATGATAACTGATTTAATATGTCTCTCAGTACTAATTTAAATAGTTTATGAAGATAGATATCTCAGTTTCATGCGAACCGTGGTTCAAAACCTAAACCAAACCTTTTTTTTTTTTATGGTTTGGTTTCATGCATTCTATGGATTGGTTTGGTTTTTCAAATTCACAATCCGTAGGTATTGGTTTGGTTCTTGGTTTATTATAAAACAGAACCAATCAGGACAATGCTCACCCCTAGTTTTATGGAGCAGACCTATAAAAAATCAGTTCCAACGGATATCGATGAGTATTATTTTTGGATTCGTATGGGCGAAACTGCGCAGGTGAGCAGTTTTACTCCTACGAATCCATAAGGAATACTTACTGATATCCGTTGGAGCTGATATTTTACAGGGCCCCCATAAAATAATATTTTAAAATTTATGAATATTTTTCTAAATTTTTGTGAGATCCAAAATAGGCCCCACATAAGATGTAGTGTACCTAGCATTTTTGTTATAAGAGAACTAACTTCCACAATGCTCAACTTCCACAATTAATGGTGGTAGGCCCACATTAGATAAATATTTATGACAGGCCTTGATAAATATTTGTGACACTCAACTCCACAATTAATGGTGGTAGGCCCCACATTAGATAAATATTTGTGACAATTAACTTCCACAATTAATGGTGGTAGGCCCCACATTAGATAAATATTTGTGACATGCCTTGATTACAGTCAGTCGATGGTACGTAGTAGCCTTACAACGCTCAACTTCCACAATTAATGGTGGTAATGGACATCTTTTGGTAGTGGGTGGAGAGAAAAATAAGGTAATGATTGGAGAGATGAGTAATGACTAGAAAGAGATAGAAAGAGAAATGAAAAAGTAATAATTGGAGATATAGGGTAATAATTGGATAGAGTAATAGAGTAATGATTAGAAAACAAAACTAAAACAAAGTTAAAATGCGAAACAAACAAAGCCGCCTTTCCAGGCTTTCATAAACCCCCAGATTGTTCTAAAAATTTGGCCAATAAATGGCTGTTGTTCCATTTCCGTAAAATAAAAAAAAAAATTATCGACAAAAAGATTATATTATCAGAAACTTGATACGGGTACATCAAGGAAAAAAAAAAAACCTAAACCATTATATTGATGCATGAAATAGGGAAAGAAAAAAACTTCCAATAGAGCATTGGAAGAGAGGCGAAGGCTCAAAAAGCCACAACATCTAGCCGTAAAATATAGAGAGAATTTTTCCTAGGTTCACTATACCACTTTCCAAACCCACTAAGTCCACTTCTAAATTCTATAACCCCCTAAGTCCACTTCTAAATTGTATAACCCTGGTTAGTATAATATACCCCTGATTTCAAAAAAACTTTTGCCCCGTAATTTCCTCCATTTCCGTTTGTTCCTCCATTTCAAACAAATCCATTTCACCCCTTACAAAACCCCTCCCCCCCTTTTCCAAACAAACCAGATTCTTCGTGAGAAACCAGACGATTTCCCATTACGAACGAGACTCGTCGGCGTTCTTCGACCGAGAACGAGACTCGTCGGCCTACTTCGTCTCCCCTCTCAAAACCCCTCACCCCATCCCCACTCGTCGGCGTTCTTCGACCGAAAACGAACCAGAGGAAGAAAAGCGAAACGGTTTGCTCCTCCATTCCTCGATCGCCTACCATTTGTCGTCGGCATTCTTTGTCGTCTTCGTCAAACGATCTTCGTCGTCCACCAAAAGGCACGCTAGTCGCCGTCATTTTGCATCCTCGTCGCCGTCGAAACCCTTCGGTTCATCCCCATTGCCGTCAATCTCTTCCGTTCAGTATGTTTCTTAGAAAAGTAAAAGTGAACTTTGGGTATATATGGTTATATATATTTGCTAGGTTGGTATTTGGTAAAGTGATTGGTAAAGTTAGGGTTTTGATTGTGTAACAGACATGGGCATGTAAAGTTAGGATTCCGTATACGAATATTGGGTTATATGTTGCAAATGTGAACTGCATGCGAGTCAATCTCCTCCGTTCGGTATGTTTCTTAGAAAACTAAAAGTGATCTTTGGGTATATATGGTTATATATATTTGTTTGGGTATATATGGTTATATATTTTTGCTAGGTTGGTGTTTGGTAAAGTGATTGGTAAAATTAGGGTTTTGATTGTGTAACAGACATGGAACTAAATGCCCACTTTGGGTATGTATGGTTATATATATTTGCTAGGTTGGTGTGTTTGGTAAAGTGATTGGTAAAGTTATGGTTTTGATTGTGGAACAGACATGGGCATGTAAAGTTAAGGTTTCATATACGAACATTGGGTTATATGTTACAAATGTGAACTGTATGGGAATATCTGGGTATTTGTAAACTATCATCCATTGGTAATTTTTTGGATATATGGTTATATGCAGAAATATGTTATACGTTAACATATGGTAATTTTTTGGATTATGGTCTGAGTGTGCCAAATGGAAGCTATGCTATCACTGCAAGTCACTGCGTTGAATGCAGTTGTGATCAAGGAAGGCTGTTTGTAATTTAGTCTTTCTTCCTTGTAACATCATGCAAGAGATTTTCTTTCTTTAGGGTTATTCTTTTGAGATACATTTGGTTCTACTTCTGGAGCAAGCTTTGCACCTGTTGATAACTATCAGATCAGTGTCGGTTCTACAATTGCTGCTCCTGCCTTCTCATCAACAAGCTGCTGTTCGACATCTGTTTGGCATGATACCTGTAGAGACCCGTGTTTATTTTATCCAAAGTTGATATTTGTTAAATGCATAATTTTCAGAAAGGAAGTGAAGTATGCGTTTTATGTGAATTGGGGTTAAAGCGATGGAATTGATTGTGGAGGGGTGTAATGTGTAGTTTGTTAGAAAGTGGGTATAAATAGATGGGTGAGGGTGTAGAGGATCATTTTCTCTCCACACCACACACCGGCTCTTTCTCTCTCTCACGCCTCACACTCTCTCTCTTGCTCTCCCACCAAAATCACTCAAAAACCCACCAAAGTAACCTTCAATCCTTCGACCTCTACGCGTATTGTGGTCCGTATCCCACCGGTTGGAGCTCGGTGGAGTCGTATCCCGTTCGAATCAAGGTTTTCGGAGAGCTAGGGCTCGTATCTTCTTGGGTTTCGTTCTTCGGCTTCGAGGTAGGGATTCTACCTCTCAATACATGTATTAGAAGTGTTTTCCATGCCTTGAATCGTGTGCTTGGTTGATATGGTTGTTGTTGTAGTTGAAACCCAGAAAAACTGCTCGAAAGCCTCCCGTATCGATACGGAACAAACTGTACAGATTCGTAGTCATCCCGTATCGATACGGATTTTAGCCGTATCGATACAGTGAGCTTATCTCCAGATTTTCCTGTTTTGATCCGAAACCCATTGTTTTGACCCCCGATCACTTTCAACTCGTTCTAAGTGCTTCTAAAACACTCTTTATCGTTGTTGAACACCCTTGTTGAGCTCTTCGTGTGTTCTTGGCACTTCCTTACTTTCGTTCGATGAAAGTTGTCTTAATTATCGTATGAACTTGAAATGGAACGAGACGTTATGAAATTTGAGACACACAAAACTTGTTGACACAACGCGTAAACACTCAAGGCCCATCGACGGGTGGGTGCTTGGCAGGGGACATCAGGGTCCCATAAATAGCCTGGCAGGAGCTAATGCTCGTATTGATTATTCAAGGCCCAACCTTCGAGGTGGGTGCTTGGCAGGGGATATCGGGGTCCCATGAATAGCCCGGCAGGAGCTTTGGCTCATGACACATAACGCGAGACGGTTTGGATAAGCGAGGTATGGAAATGGTTAAAGGTTGAGGTGTATTCTGAATCTCATGGCTTGTTGTCGTATTGTTGAAGCATTTCGATTGTTAGTTGCTTGGGCTACCCTTTGTATATGTCGTATTATCACTTTCGCATTTCTCTTGCATATATTGTCTGCGTAGCATTTCTACTGGGCTAGTGTAGCTCAAGCCTTATTTCTTTTCAGGTAATAACTCTGGACAGTAGCGAGCATGATTGGGTGCCTGGATGTTGGACACATTTTGGAAAGCTAACATTGTAGAGTTACTTAGGCATCTTTGTAGATTTCTTTTGAAGATGTATTTGTAACTCTCGTGATAACTCAATTGACTATGGGATATTTTGTAAACTCTTAACTCTTTGACCTTTGATGTCTAATCCGACTTGGGGCCGTTGTGCCTAAGATGTAATATTTTGAACTCGTGAACTTGGAGTATGCTTATGGGTAGTTAATGATGTTTTGGTATCGTACGGTTTATTGTGAGGTAATTGCTTATGAAACTCTTTATATTTTATGTTGAAAATGGTGGACGTGACAATACCAGCAAAGACTGTACTGTATTGAAGATAATTCGTGTCCTTCCTTCTGTTGTTCCAAGTAGTCAAGATCAATGTAGCCATTGGCTTAGATCAATGTAGCCACTTGGCATTCATCAATTTTCTCAATTTTTGTCCCTTTTTTTTTTCTCTTATCTCCTGGGGTATGTCCCTTGTAGGCTGTACATTCACTGAGCCTCTTTTTCTATTTCAAGCTAACGAGTATATAATATTATATGCGATCTTCTATAATGTGTGAATGAGTATATAACGTTAAATGTGAGCTGATGAATGAGTATATAACGTTAAATGTGCGCTGGTGAATGAGTATATAACGTAAAATGTAAGTATCTAACGTTATATGTGAACTGATGAACGAGTATGTAACGTTATATTTGATCTTCTGTCATGTGTGAATAAGTATAAAACGTTAAATGTGAGCTGATGTATGAGTATATAACGTTAAATGTGAACTGATGAACAAGTATATAACATTCTATGTGATCTCTTTCTCCCTCTTTCTCTCTGGCGCAAAATTCCAACATAACTGCCGTGATTGGCGTGATTTCAAAGTAACTGCCGTGATTGGAGTGATTTCAAATGTAGAAGGGATAATGGGGGGATAATGGATGGGATTTGAATGGAAGGGTAATTCTGTCAAGCACTATTTTCCTTTTTAAATGTAGTGGACTTTAGGCCTTACCAAATACATATTAGTGGACTTAATGGGTTAGAAACTTGATTAGTGGACCTAGTGGGTTGCAAACATATTATAGTGGATCTCCCACCAATTTTTTTATAAAGTATAACCTAAATAAAATCTCTTACACTAGGTAATAAAGCCAACATCATAGTTGGAAACATCCTCTGAGCAGCAAAAGCAGAGTTGATAGTCCCTCCCAAGACATTACCGGAATATTTACCCCAAAAAAAAAAAAAAAAGACATTACCGGAATAATAAGGCAAAAAGGAGCACGGTCACGAACAAAAACAAACTAGATCCACCTTGAGCCCTTACTTTCACTTTAGTAGGCAAATATATTAGGGTAGGGCCTTTTCAGCAACTTTCATTCTGGATTGGCAACCTCAAAACATCTCTTAGCCCTCCTAAAGCTAGGAGTTGAAAAGAGAGAAAACATAGCAAATCCTTCATAGAGAGGAAAATCGACACCTGATATATAGGAACCATCCATTTCTGTAAATTGTTCAAGCCTTATATGCAAGGCTTTCATTTTAGCATTTGATCTTTGTCATAACTTCCAATTTAGTAATGCTTGCCCTCCTTCTAGCGCCAAAAATTGTTTACCAATATTTTTCTTTTCCAGAGCACCCGACAGAGAAAGGAAACAAAGGCAACAACGAAATGAAAAGGGTGATGCGGCTTGTTTCCATAGGCAAACCTGTGGTTCCTTGCCGTGTTTCAAGATTTCATCGGATGTGAAATGGTAGTCAAGTCAAATGTGAAATTTTTTTTGATTGGCAAAAGATGAAATTTTACTAAAAACGGGAAAAGGGGAAGGGGATCCAACAAAAAGTTAGATGATACATCATGAGGGCAAAGCCCAAACCACCCAAAGGTCTACAAGGGTCCAAAACAAATAAAACATTAAAGCTCAACCCTACACCCAAATAAAAACAGATGAAAGCCCAAACACCCTAACCCCGTCCACCCAAGGACCGGCCCACCCAAACTAGCACCCAAACCCTAACCACTTCAATCACCGCCGCACAAACCACCGGAAAAACAGCCTCGCCGTTAAGCCAAGCCGGCCTCTCCCAGAAAGTAGAGACTGGCGGTGAAAACTGGCCTACAACAATGAAAATCAAAGCAAGGCACAGGGAGGCAAACCACCACCAATCTCAGCAAGCCTCAAACGAACCCCAGCACGAACATGATCTCCACCGGTGATTACCAGCAACAACAACAACCTAGAAGGACGAACTGTTGGCCCCGCGCCCTAATGAGAGCTCGGAGTGGCCGCCGACCGGAGTTCGACACACAAAACGACCAGAGCAACCCAGCCATGGGGGCCACATCCACCTCACCACCGCCAGATTGAACCACCACCGATCAACACCGCCATCTTCACCGATCATTTTTTGAATATATGAAAAAAAAACCTGCAAAATAGAAATTAGAAAAAAACTACCGGAACACCACCACTCACCACCTATGCCCGCCAGATCCAGACAAAAATGCCACCAGACTAAACCGCCCACGACCGACAAGACACCCACGCCACTAGGCATACCGACGGAGCCAAGGAACCACCGGTTGGAGACGAAACGCCTCACCCTCCCACGCCAGGGAAGGCATTAACCCATCAAAATCGGAGGAGGAGAGGGTAAGGGACACGATCTAGAGAAGGAGAGAGTAGGAGAGAGATGGAGGGGGATGAGAGAGGAAATCGGACCCGGGGGGAAGGAGGGAAGGAGGGCACCTCCCCCCAGGTAGCAGGCGGCGGTGGCAGAAGCCCAAGGGGTTGAATCGCTTAGGGAGAGAGAGAGCCGGCTTTTTTTCTACGAGCGAGGGTAGTCAAATGTGAAATTAGTAATAAGAAAGAAGCGTATCGACACATAAAAGAAAATTGTTGATACAAGGCATACTGATCTTCAAGAACGAAATCGACACAAGAGATGAGAGAGAATCTAATTTACAAAATGAAGAAGAATGGAAGAGATTCTTCTGCGATACATCGAAGATCCTAATTATAACCCAGAATTAGGTTAGTAAGACAAAAATTAAGAACAAATAAAGATAGACTTTGATTTGTTGGAGAGATTTTACAATGAAGTCTAAAGAGACTATTTATAGGAAACAACAATGTATAGGAAACAACTTCCTAACTTCTTCACTACTCTTCATTCTTCTTTGCTTCCACTTGTTCAAATAACTTCTCTTCAACTTCCAAATATGTAGGAGCATACCACGTGTCTTGCACTTTATTAAAAGTAGAAGCAATAAAAGAAATACTAATACTAGTCATTAATACGAATTAATAATAATAAAAATAATAATAAAATAGAAAGCATTCTCATAATTGCCATGTTTCTATCGATATCGACAGGCAGTAATATATGGTGTAAACAGTAGGTAATTAATACTTAATTTAAATGTGAATGTCATCGTTACTTGTCCTCTTAAAATCATCATTCCCCAAAAGAGGCAAGCAAATTAAGATGGAGGGAGTATTGTCAAGTTATTGTATTTCAAAATAAGAATTGCATTTATGATTGTTTTTATCATTTGTATTTATCATATCATATGACACCTGTTGAAACAGTACGTAAAATGTGCATGTGAATTATTGTATCAATGACAATAAAGTGAATGGCAGATGATAAAGCATATTATTGCTTTTTTGAAACTAAGTATTGCATCCTGATTTGAGATTATCACTTATCCCTGATGGTAAGCATATTAATGTTTTTGGAGCAATTATTTTTTTTTAACACAGAAAAAGATAGGACTATTAGAATCCGGTCCGAGGACTGGACATCATTAAAGACAAGACTAGCTAGCCACGGGAAGACAGGACCCCCTTCTAGTCTAGTACCTAATAGGGATCATTTAACCAACAAATGAGCTATCCTATTACAAGAACGTTTAACATACACGAAAATAGAAGAGGAAAACAATGGCAGAAGAACTAAACAATCCGAGAGAATAGAGAGCTACAATCTGCAAATGATTTTCCTACAGCCTGGGCGAGTGCTTGAACAGATCTCTATTTACTGCAATAACCAATGCTTCACGGAATGCCATGGTTAGATTATCATTAGTCAAAAACGGAAGGGTGTAGGGCCCTTAAAAAGATAAGTTGTTGCAATGGCTAATATTGAATTGATCCAATAGTTGATGTGAACTCCTACTCTTAAGAATGTATCCACACTCTTTCTAATAAATTACACAAACACTATTAGTTCTCTCTCTCTCTCTAACGTCTCGACATCAAGTAAAGAGCTCGGCTTTGGGAGATGCTTGCATGGCAAGGTAAGATGCATCAAGTAAGAGGGATGATTTGAAGGTAAACAAATAGGCTTTGGTCGGTTTGTTTTGAAGGTAAGAAGTACGTCTGGAAGCAATGGTAAGAGCATGTAGACCAAGAAACATGTATTTTAGCAACCCAACACTTCACTTTTTTCATTTTACCTATTCAAATCTCTCTCAACCTCACACCAATCCTCTCTATTATCATCTCTATACTTACAAAATATTGTAAAATATTATTCCCACTACTATTCTCTCTCTCTCCACCTCTCTGTGAACCCCAAACCCACAAATTGTGATGTAGAACAAGAAAGAAACACATAAACAAGAAAGAACCCCAAACCCATAAATCAATGTGATGCAGAACAACCAAGGACGAGCACAGAAACAAGAAAGAAACACAAACACACACACAGTTCCAGGGCGTGAAATAGTGAAAACTGGGAAGCCAATCGAAACCCAAAATCAATTATATATATATATAGAGAGAGAGAGAGAGTGAGATACGAAACTTGAGTACCATAAATCAATTAACCCAAAATTTGAGCTGCACAAAATATTGTTTGCAAGGTTCTCCTTCAATCGGTCCCCTTTACCATCACCAAGGAGGCTGGTCTGCTGCAGGTTGAAGACGCCATGAGAGAGAGAAATAATAATAGTTTAGAGGACAGCTCATGAACAAGGCCTCGGTAATAATACCGAGCGATTCCACCGAAGGTATTTTACATTGGTCTTTTGCTACTATGGTGCAGCTCAATTTTGTGGCTTTCCCTCTCTATTTTACCTAATATGTTCAATATACCTATACTGATGTACATGCTCTAATGGGTCTACTCTATTTGTTCGATTAATTTGAAAAATCACAGATAAAGGTGAAAAATCAAAGAGAACAAACCTAGTTCTACATGCAAAGAACTTTGTAGGTGTTGCATGAAAAGTTGTTCCAGAGTGATTCTCCTCATCTTTCTTACTTATTTTTATATTAATTGTTAATTCTGTCAATTTACGTAAAAATTGGGGCTATTTAAGAACATAAAAATTGGGAAGTCACGAATTGAAAATATATATTGAAGTTGAGTTCTCTGATTGTATTTGGTGATTTTGATGAGTAGTGCCGTAGGTATGGACAAACACTAGTTATCATAATGATGATAAAAATGAAATCTTTACAATAGGAAAAGATACATGTATGTGTTTGCTATGTTAATTAGTGAAAGTCTACAGAAGTTGAACACAAGATCGACGACTTTCGAATCAACAGGTGCTCACCTTTAATTGATAAGCTATGCATAAGCTAGCCCCCCTATCCTTATCTAGAAAAGAGAAGCCGCCCTATCATCAGTCACGTTGGCCCCCCTATCCCTATCTAGAAAAGAGAAGCCGCCCTATCATCAGTCGCGTGGCGTAGGTTTTCATTCATTCTAGCTTCTGCCCAGATATATAGTTGGACTCTAGATTATGATCCTGACTCATTATGTTCCACCTTTTTTTAATATGATCAACTAACATTTGTCAGTTGTAGTATTTGGATGTAAACCTAGACCTATTTTGATAGATTCTTGAAATGATGTTAGCGGTATAACGTGTGTATTAGAACTCTAGCTAAGGTAAAGTTTGTAATTCTGCTTACGAGTTGAAACAATGTGGTTCTTAAATCTTACTATTTTATTTTCTAGACTAGATGTTATAATAGTGTTCCCCATCAAAGGGCAAAGGACGAGCACAATTTGGTGTCTCCCTTTTTCAATAAAAGCGTGGTTCCTTATCTGTAACTCCGAAACAAAAATAATTTCCTCCACGTGCCTTTCGAAATAGGAGCTAGCCGTTCTTTTCTCGCATAAGCTTTGATGTACCTGTGGGAGTCTCCATATACAAGAATTTTCGTCCCCGGTGATTTAATAGTTTATTAAGTATACTTTGATGACGAATGAGTTAGAATATAAGATTTTTTTACTGGATGATTGCTTGAATATAATCCTTCACAAGAAAAATATAGGGGTAATATTTATGCCTGGGGATGCTCCCAAGCACCTCGATCGATACCGATTGATCAGTCAACATCTGAGCCGTTGATTGTCGAGATGAACGGCCAGATTAGCTGCTCGGCACCTGCTTGGTAGGAGGGTACTTGGCAGCTTTCCCAAATTTCTTTCACCTTAAGTACTAAAATGGCAAAAACACCAATATTACAAAACACTCCTTGAGCCAGAAATACAGAAAGCCCTCTATTTGTTTTTCTAATGGAAGAAAACCATTCAGCGTCCGCCAAACAAAAGTACTAGCAGTGGTGACAATTGGGACCAAATGCCCAAGAAAGGAAAATATGGTTTAATACTTCAATCATGTACATGTTTTTTCTTGCACACATGCGATTCAATTTATATAACAATCGAAGTCACAAACAACCTCCGATTAACCTGATTTTAGCGTGGAAAACCCTTCTCGACGAGTTTTACAAAATAAATATTTCTGATCATTTTTCTGACACGGATTGAACCCAAAATACTACTAATTAAAAACTGTAGGGAAATCAGTCCAAGGAAGCACAGCTGGACGAAGGTAGAGAGCCAAAGTATGAGTATTCAAAATGGTTAAATTAATTGTCAAAGAGTGGGATGTTCCACTTGGCACCACAACCTGTCAACCTCTATGCATGGGATCCACCACACACACACACTCTCTCTCTCTAAGGTGTCTGACCAACTTACGAACACCTCAATTAATCGCCTCCCTGATCCGGTCAAAAACATGTCATCCACACCGGGATTATGGAATTCAAAAGAAATTACGTCTTGTGGCTTGATCCCAAGAATCAAACCCTAATCAATTGCGTGGGAAACAAACCCACCAACCAACCAGACTAACCGGTGGGGCTCCCGTCTCTCTATCTCTCCCTCGTGAAATTAAGAAACTAGAAAACTAGGACTGAATTTCTTATTCTTCGAGAAAAAAAAAGACTGAATTAGATGGACAAAAAAATAAAGACAAGTAAAGGCTATTCTTTCTAATTAGCATCCGGACAACAATAAATAAAGGAATTTACCAAAAAAATGAAATAAAAGGTTTGTAATCTTACATATCAAAGAAAATAGAGAATAAATTATCTATGCTGCGATATAAACATTTGTTTGCTTGATCAATTACATTGTGCCACGTTGTCAAAACAATAGTCTCATTTAATAGAACATGGCGATGTGGCGCAATATAATTGATTTGAAAAAAATAAATGTTTATACCGATAGTATTAAATAATTTAATCTCGCTTAATGTAGAATAAAGTACGAAAACACTTTTTCTAAGGGCTCATATTTTATTTATTCGTTTGTTTATTTTCCAAGAGAGTCGGCAAGTGAGATTAAACTATTGCACGGCCCAACAGCAAAATATGGGGCCAGAAGTCGTCCACATGTTCCTCAGCAAAACTACGAGTACTTTTTTTTTTTTTCTTCTTCTTGGCTAGCACAACAGTGAAAGCATTTTAAAAATATATATTCTAACGGATTAAAAATATTTAAAACGATGATTAAGAACGCGAGCGGACGATGTGACATAGCAATTGACCCATTTGTAGAAAATAAAAAAACATCTAACACATTTATGTAAAAACTAAGCCGTCTTGAGAAGGGCGGTTGCAGGATTTTTAAGTCAGTGGTGACAAATACGTATAACAAAGTTTTTTGCATACAAAATACTAGTATATAAAATAAAGATATTTATTTTGGTTAAAACTTATCGGGCATAATTTATCATCTTTAGTGAGCTATACGATCTACTTACACACAATTTTAATTAACTTTCATTTAGTATGATTGTTTCGAATGATCACAATAGGAAAAAAATATCAAATTATACGGAAAAATGTAAATTTTTAGTTGCTTTTTTGAACTCAAAGGGTTCGCTTAAACCCTCTGAAAACCTAGTGCTGCCCGCCCTAGGATGATTTGCTAGTACTAAAAGTTAGTGAAAGAGACAGGAAGCTAGATGGGTATTGGAATATGGGTTTTCTTATCCGAAAGTCTACTGGTACAGCAATCTGTGCACAGATTGTGCACAGATTTTTTTGTGGGGCCCATTACGGGTCCCACACAAGTGATCCGAGCCATTCATTATGTTTTTTTTTGCTCGGCAAACGAAACATTTTATATAATCTCGAAGGGGTACATCGAGGAGAAAGTACAACAAGAAAAACTATCCAACCAAGGTTGGATAGAAAGAACGCCTAAAGATTACATTACAACTTCACTTTTCGTATCCCATTAAGATACCCTTTGAAGTCCTCCACTGTGTAAATCTTGATATCAAACTTAGCTTTCATCCACATAGCCACTCTTGTTTTGATTAAATCTGTCACTTCCCATGCCTGAGGTGATGCATTGTTGAAAATATATTCATTCCTCCCTATCCAGATAGACCAAAGGGTTGCAGAGAAACACACCTCCCAGATACATTTCTCCAAGTTCTGAAACCTATTCTCAAACCACCAAGATGCTAGTTCAGCTAATGAAGATGGGCATGCCCACTGGATTCTCCACCAGTCCAGAATATTTGACCAAATTTCCCATGAAAACCGACAGTGCAAGAGCAAGTGTTGAGTAGTCTCCACTTGCTCGCTACAAAATGGGCACAGAGCCAATTGAGTCTCCGAAATCAAATTCCTATTTAGGAGCACTGACCTTGTTGCAACCCTTCCTTGAATGGCCATCCACGAAAAAATTTCCACCTTCGGGGGGCTTAGGTTCTTCCACAATGAGCCCAGAACAATATTACGAGATTGAGTCCGAGTTTCCCATTGTTTATACACTAAATTTACAGAAAATGTCTTGTTTGCTGTCCATATCCACAGTAGCGAATCAGGTTTGGATGGGTCTAGAACCACTCCATGCAATCTTTGCTTCAGTTCCTCTAGTTCTTGACTCTCCCGCACACGCAGCCTTCCCCTAAATTGCAGGTCCCAGTCACCGTTATCCCCTCCTACAAGGACACTGCTCAGAACCGCGTCTTTTTGAATAGACCTCAAGTACAATCTGGGGAAGTCATCTTTAATAGCTGTATGACCCAGCCATGTATGCTCCCAAAAAAGCGTGTCTCAACCTGAATTTACTTGCACTTTGAATCCCTCCTGAATAGAGAAACCAAGGCTCGAATCATGATTGCCCACTGAACAAATGTCCTTCCAAATATTAGAGGTTAAACCATTGTTTTTTATGTACGGAAGCCAGCATCTCTGGTCCAAATTATTTTTCCCTCGAATGACCTTAACCCAGAGTGAATCCTTCTCATTTCCAAATCGCCACCACCATTTAGTCAGAAGAGCCAAGTTCTGTTGTACTAACCTCTTGACTCCTAGGCCCCCATTTTCCTTCCTCCTGGTAATCCCCTCCCAGCTAACCAGGTGCATCTTCTTCTTGTCCGGTGTATCTCCCCAAAAAAATTGTCTTTGTAGTTTCTCTAGGGTCCTTACCACTGCTGATGGCATTTTGAAAAGGGACATGTAGTAAATTGGCAAGGTGTTTGAGTTAGAATTGACAAGAGTTAATCTACCCCTGTGGATATGGTTCTTGTTCGCCAAATACTTAATCTCTTTTGAGTTCTTTCGATAACGGGCTCCCACGTTTTGGTCCTCCTTGGATTAGCTCCTAAAGGTAGTCCAAGGTATTTAATGGGCAAAAATTCCACTTTGCACCCCATCACCTGAGCAAGGGTTGTAATATTCTCAACTTGAACCTTTACACCACAAAGGGAGCTCTTAGAGTAATTTATTTTCAGGCCAGACATCAACTGAAAACACCTAAGAATCCTCTTAATATTTGCCATCTCCTCCATATTATTGTTGCAGAACAAGATTGTATCATCCGCGAACTGGAGATGAGAAATAGTCACTCCATTAGTTCCAAACTTAACCCCTTTAATGATATTTTTCACTCGGGCTCTTTCCAACATAATGTTGAGTGCTTCAACTACAATGTTGAAAAGAAAGGGAGATAAGGGGTCCCCCTGTCTCAATCCTTTCTGAGTTTGGAACTCTTGAGTGGCTGACCCATTGATCAAGACAGACATAAAAACTGAGGAGCAACATTCCCTAATCCACCCGCACCACCTATCCCCAAAGCCCACCTTCTTAAGCATATCCAGCAAAAAACCCCAATTTACACAGTCATACGCTTTCTCAAAATCCAATTTAAGAATTAACCCCCCTTGAGTTGAGTGTTTCCAACTGTGGATGACTTCATTAGCAATAAGAACACCATCTAGAATTTGTTTACCCCTTACAAATGCTGCTTGAGACTCACCAATAACAGAATTAAGATGATCTTTAAGCCTATTAGCAAGGACTTTAGAAAGAATTTTATAGATGCACCCCACCATGCTAATAGGCCTAAATTCTTTAAAAGAAGAAGGGCAATCAACCTTAGGAATCAACGCAACAAAAGTAGAGTTAATACCTTTCGTAAGCTTTCCATTTGCGTGAAAATCTGAGAAGAATTGGAGAAGTAGATCCTTTATGAAATCCCACCCTTTCTTGATAAATGAGAAGTTAAAACCATCTGGTCCCGGGGCCTTTAAGCTGCTGCATCCTTCCAGCGCAACCTTAATCTCTCCTTCTTCAAATTGCCTTTCCAGATGCAATTTTACATCTTCATCCAAGTGTCTTGGGAAGTGTCCCCCCAACGTTGGTCTAACCGCTCTTTCCTCGGTGAAGTTACTGCGAAAGTAGGCCACCGCAGCGTCCTTGATTTCCTTAGGATCCTCCACTACCCTCCCATTTACTTTGATTGAGCCCACCATGTTTCTCTTAAACCTGTTATTTGCTGTGATCTGAAAAAACTTGGTGTTCTTGTCACCTAATTTCAGCCAATTAATCCGTGATTTCTGTCTCCACAATGATTCTGTCAGCTTATAGATCCTCCAGTATTCTGCTTTGGATTTGCACCTTAATGCCTTCTCTTCTGGGTCGAGTGGCCTATCTTCAGCTAAGACATCCAACCGGTGAAGTTGAGCTTCATTATCCAGTAAAGCCTGATTAATATCCCCAAATTCCTCTTTGTTCCAAATCTTCAATCTCTCTTTGATAGCCTTCAATCTCTGGACAATGCTAAAACCTACCCACCCCGCCACCTGAACCTCATTCCACGTCTCTTGGGCTATCCTCATGCACTTAGGGTTAGAAAGCCAAATATCCATAAACTTGAAAGGTTTGGGGCCCCAATCTCTGCTATCATCCATAAGTGACACTGGGCAATGGTCAGAGATTGGTCGTGGAAGGCCCCACTGTGAGACGTTATACTTTTCAAGCCATTGATGAGAGATCAAGAACCTGTCCAGCCGACTATGGATGGCATGATTCTGATAATTAGTCCATGTATATTTCCTACCTAGCATGGGAAGGTCCACCAGCTCCATGTTATTGCAGAAATCTATGAAGTCCTTCATGCCTCTTTCAAGTCTTACACACCCCACCCTTTCACTTGTTACTTTTATTTCATTGAAATCCCCACCTAAACACCACGGAACAAGGGACCCTGACTTAATCTCCAACAACTCCTCCCAAAGCACTCTTCTGGCAGATGCTTCATTAGGGGCGTAAACATTACCCATAGTACAAGGAAACTCATTGAATAACAGACCATTCAGTAAAATGTAAGATTGCTGAATAACAATATTAGAAGCTGTAAAGAAATCTTTATTCCAAATAATAAGCAAACCCCCAGACGCACCCACAGAGCCATTCATTATGTTTAAAACATTCATTATGTTTAAAACATTTTTTCAAGTGCTCCCGCAAAAAATCAGCTCAATCCGACACCTATAAGTGCTTGATCTAATCGTCTAACTTTTCATTCTCTAAAAACCCGAATGAAAAGTTAGATGATTAGATCAAGCACTTATAGGTGTCGGATTGAGCTGATTTTTGGCGGGAGCACTTGAAAAAATGTTTTAAACATAATGAACGGCTTGGATCACTTGTGTGGGACCCGTAATGGATCCCACAAAAAAATCTGTGCACAATCTGTGCACAAATTTCTGTACCAGTAGCAAGGTTCTTTTCTTATTTTGATTTTGGCGAGCAAAAACCTTTGTAAATAAAATTCTTCTCAAACGGTAAAGATTCTTCTCAAACAGTAGAAGTAAATTCTCCTCTACAGTAGAAGTAGAGTTTTTTACTGAACTGATTTGCTCTAGATATGTTTTTTTTAGTCTAAGCTTTAGATGCAGAATTTTCCATTTTCTGTATATAATGTGTGTTTTTTTTTCGAAAGAAGTGGACCCTCGTACAATCTTTGCTGAGTGGTAGGAGCATTCGGCGGAACCGGTGAACCACACTTGCTTCTTGATAGAAGTGCAGAGTGGTGGGAGCATTCGGTGGAACCGGTGAACTACACTTGCTTCTCGATAGAAGTGCAGCAGCAAACAATTGCATATATAGGAAGAAAGGCTCCCTCAACCAATCCTCCCCAGGAGATACACTGACCTTCAATCCCTTTGCGCCTTCCTTCTGACTAGCGGAGAAGTACTCGGGCTTGCATCGGCTCATTCGATTTCCTGACCAAATTATAGAAACGAGAGCAGACCTTCAACTAGCTAGAATCTAGCAGTTTTACTAAGCCTCTTGGATTTCCTACCAACGAATTTCTCTCAATCATGAACCAACCAAAGTAAATTATATAACTAGAGCTCAATTAATGGCAAACGGCGACAGAGATCAAAAGTTTTGCTCTTGATGATGACGATGATGGTCCGATCCATTATGAAGACGGTTTATGTTCAGACGATTATGGTCTGATTATAGGTCAAAATTAAAAAATTTCTACCCCTCTTTCACAAATCCATAGGGATAGACCGTGTTTCTGTTATTAATTTGGTGCTTTTGGTTGTAAAATCTTTCGATTTCGTTATTGATGCAGATCGGAGTTATTATTTGTGATTTCAATATTGAAGTAGTTCAATCTTCTGTTGTTGTTCTTCTTCTTCTTCTTCGGCTGTCTCTGTTTATGATTACATAAATTGAGATTTTTTCATGGACGTAAATTGGAATTGGAGGAGAGTAGATGAGGAGGGGTAATATGGTCAAAATCCAGCCGGATTATTTATGGACTGTCAATCCATCCATATTTAATCACCCCTAGGCCGGATTCTTAGGCATAACTCATTCGGGTATGGAAATGGACTGTCAAACCAAGGCAAACCTATAACCTCGGTTTCAGTGTTCATTCGGGCAGATTAGCTCATCCCCTTGCTATGGTTGCATCCAATTGAGCCGTTCTGTCCACTTATATAAGTATTGCCGTCCAAGACTTTCCTAGAGGGACAATGATTTTATGTTAAATTCCTTACTACTTGAGCCTACTACATAAATTGTATTGTTTCATAGCACTGTTATCATAGAGCCACCGACCCATCCCATCCCGATTTTGCACCGACCGGCACACGGGGCCCTTTACACATATTGAGTACCTATACATATCGGATTGAGCTGATTTTTCACGAGGCCCATTTGGTTTTTTCTTTTAAATTATTGAACAGTTCGGATCATCCGTGTGTCGGTCGGTGCAAAATGGAGATGGGATGGATCGGTGGCTCTAGCAGCTCCCTTCGTAGCATAACAATTCTAGCAATAACAATTTCACTTCTAAGCCCACGTGGATAATAGGAGCAAAATTCATAAGCCCAATTCTATTGCTATTTTTTTTTTATTTGGGAAGTTAATTCTATTGCTATCTTGTTTTCTCCACCGAATAAATGCTAGTAAATCTTCATGCAACTCTTTGTAAGACCTCTCAATTTACACGATTCTCAAAAGCCTACAAACACCACAAAACACTAAAATATATCTAGTAACAATGTAAATGGACTGACAAAATGTAGATTATAATTAGGTGGGTGCATTCTAGCACCTATCACAAGACAACTTTTATTTTTTTTTAGCTTTTTAACTATTTTAAGTTTTTCCTTTTGCCAAACAATTGTATAAAATCAAAATATTCATTAAATCCATCAAAACACAATTTATATCTGTAATTCACAAATCATAAATTGAATCCAACAAAACACAATTAAAATCCAATTTTAATGATCTGGTGAAAAACAACTTTATTAAAATGCATAAATAAACTTACAAACAATTGTCCTTCTTCTTGATTCCTTTGATCACAAGTACCAAAGAATTTACAAGAGATAACAAAATTAAAGTAGAAAATTGAGTAGGGTTTTCTTTTTTCGTAGCTTTCCTCCCTCCTTTTAAAGAGGTAAGAAGAAGGCTTCTTTGATCCAACTCATAGTTGACTAAATTAATGGAGATAGAAGTAGTGGATGGAGTAAATGAGAAATGGGATGGAAATTAAGAAAAGGAAAAGGCAAGGGAGTGGATGAGAAGGATAAGAAAATTGGGAAGAGGGAAACATCAATATTTCACCTGTTCTATTATTTCAATTTCTTTATTTTTTTTATAGGCAAGAGAGTTGCAGTAGGCCCTCAGAGCTTCACTTCTTTATCGAAGATCCAGCTAAACGGAACATACTGTGGTTTTTTTGCCCTGCCTAGAGCTAGCCGCCTAATTCTCTGAGGCAACCCGCAAACATAATCCTGGGCTTTTCGTCCCTCCGAAGAAAGCCCAGTTATGTCCTCCACATTCCACCTCCCAACCAAAAACTCCAATATATCCGCGTAGTCCTTGGCGGTGTAGACTCCAAGCCTCTGAGCCACGGACGAGAAATGGTCAAACAGATTGTCATCGCGACCATCATACATCAAGTGGGCCGGCATAGTTATTTTCTTCCTCATCATGTCGGCCAGAGCCAGCACGGTTGCTTCCGGGTCGATCTCAAAGAGCTTTTCAACTATCTTGGTGTAAGCGGTCTCGTGGCGCTTCTCATCAGATGCAATGGTCCCGCAAATTTGAGCCAACTTCGAGTCCCCGTATTCTTTGGCATGCCGTGCTGTGTTCCCGTGAGAGATAAAAGTTGCTCGTTCTTGAAACGACGCGTAGATGAAACCGAGGTAGGGACTGTTTTCGGTTCTTGGATCCTGAAACAAGACAGAGAAGGCCATGCATCCACAAGTAAAAATCAGAGGTGATGATATGCTTATGCCGGATTAGAAATCAGAGTCCAAATATATTGTTGTTCTTCTACCTATCAGGCTATTAGCTCTTTTTTTTCTTTTTATAAGTAACAAAACTTTATTGAAAAGGCATCAACGATTGCCACCCATGCACAGGGAAAAAAAATGCGAGGACTATCTGGCTATTAGCATAGAAGTGACAAATCGCTTTAAAGCTGCATTCAGATCAAAGACGCGTAGAAGAATTTAACCGGAATTAGAAGCAAAAAAATTAACTCTGTCGCGATCAAATTCAAATATTGACCAAAGCCTAATCGCCAACTTGACATAGACAAAGAAGAGGAGGAGAAACAGCTGAAAAGTTATTGGAAGCATCTTACCATTCCGGACCCAATCAGATACTGAATTGTCTTCTCAATTTGCCTCATGTCTACTCGTCCACATAGGTAGAGGTACTTATTGAGAAGATCGCCATGCCTGTTTTCTTCAGCAGTCCATCCCCTAATCCACTCTGCCCAAGAAGTGAGGCTCGAGGCCGTCTCGTCCCTAACACCATCTCCGGTATTTAGCATTGTTTGGTAAGTAGGAAGAGCTTCTTCTGTGATCATATCTCCAACCAAAACAACAAAGTAATCGTCCGGAATCTCCTTTGCCCTTTCCCTTAATTCCATGACTTGATCATGAAATCCATCGGAAGCTGGATCGGGAAGAAAATCCTGTGGTTGCCAACATTTTTCCACTGGCTTTAAATGAACCAAGATGTTCTGCTCGGCCCAACCCTCCAGGTTTTTAAAGATCTCTATCTTTTCGGGTGGCATTGAGTGAGTTACTTGAACATGAACCTCGCGAGGAGGGCTGAAAGGCTTCTTGAGACTCTCAAGCTCTCTAAATAAGACAGGAACGGAATTAGATGCTCAGTTTGGGTACAAGGCAAGGCCAAGACAATGGATCAATGATCAGAAGCATATAAGCACAGTTCTACTACAAAATACTATGAAAATTGCCATATAAGCACAGTTTTACTTTTTTATGTTTGTAAAAAGAGAGAGACAAAGAGAGGGAGAGAGAGACGTGGGAGAGGGAGTGAGAGACGTGGGGAGGGGATCTGATATGGAGAAAATATTATTATACGCCCATGGAGTACTGTCATGTGGTTCTTAAACTCATTTTCCATCACACGTATGTCTTTCAGTACATATAACGGAAACACTACTAGTGCGCAGACTGAAAAAAATTAAACAATTTTTTATCAACTAGTGTTGTGCCCGTTAGATATACGAAGTTGAAAGAAACACCAATGTGATTTTTTTTTGTTCCATGCTTAGAATGGGCACAATGCTAGTATATATATCGAGGAAATCTTGTTTACAAAACAGCTGTAAACAAATATTTTTATTTTCAATCTGGGTCATTGAATGTCGAAACGGGCGGCTGAGATCACTTAGCTCCATAAAGAGCCGCTTTGCATCAGCTTCATACATAAGTATATCTCATATATATATATATATATATATATATATATTCAAATGAGGTGTGAAAAAAACTAACGTGGAGCCGGAGCTGAGGGTGGAGGCCCTGAGAAACTTGGGAGATTTGAGATTTGGCTTCGGGGGAAGAGCAAAAGAAGGGTACTTGTGGGAATATTTCAAGGCGATGGGATTGAGGTTCAGAGCCATTTTCCTTTCTTTCTTCTTCCTTGTTGCTCGAGAGGTTTTCTTCACTGGGAGAATGGAGAAATTAATAGAGAGGTTTTCTTCACAGGGAGAATGGAGAAATTAATAGAGAAGAGGAGTTCTTTGTTGTTACTATATAGTGTATGAAGTGGGATCATTATGTGTGAGAGTTTTGAAACAGGAAAGGGAGTGCAATTTTGTTCATCCTCATTAAATAAATTAAAGTAAAGAAAAGTTAAAAAAAAAAAAATTTAAATGTAGTCTTTACTTAAATTTAGAAAATAAAAATAATATCAGGAAATTGGTCTAACATCCAAAAGTAGGTACTTATTAGCCATTTAGTCTAAGCTACTGTAGGTTTTAGTAATATTTCAGGTCCAATGATTTAAAAGTATTACCGTGTAAAGTCCTTAATTAGACGAAAATGCCCTGTCTTCTGAGCTCTCTCGCGTGCGCCTTCCCCGTCTCTCCCTCTCTCTTCTGTTTCGCGCAATCGTTGGTTATATGGAACAACTCCTGGATGAATGATAAATGGCCCACTGGTTCTTGAGAGAAGAGAGACAGAGGAGTGTAGGTATTTCCCATTACTTCCTTGCCCACCGGTTCATGTGCTTAGCTACTGTAGTAGTACTTCCTTTCTCCTATAGTAATATACTAGTGCTTGTCCCCTCAGCAGTGCTGTAGGCACGAGCATTTTTGTAATATTTTTTTATTTTTTTATGCTAATGCTAGAAGCCGAACAGTAGGTAAAAAGAACCGATGGCATTTTTATAATATATTTGTAAGAGTGTGGGTGTTTTCTTAAGAGAGTTGGAGAGCACACATAAACCATTGGATCAAATGAATCTCAGCCATTCTTTCAACTTGTGTTTGTGTGATCCCCATACCCTTGTGTTTTATTAAGTAGATTGATTGGGCCCCACATTTGAATATGTGGCAGTTCAACTTTATGACTGCTATACTTCTCCTAGGCTAAGCTACTGTCAATATGTGATCCTACCACGTGAGACAGGGGTCATTGAATGTGGTGACTAATGGCCAGTTTTTAACAAAGCTAGAGTCTTGCTATAGGGACCGACGGTCCCCTATCGAAATTTAATGTGTGTAGGGTGTTTGATCCAAACATCTTATTTTTCGTATATATTTTGAGATTTGCAAAATAAATGAGAGAATATCTCATCTTTGTTTTATTCTTATTGTTTTGCCTATAAATGGGTTTATAATCTGTATTGTAAAAGTATGGAAGTTGAGTGAGAGAAAGAAAGAGAGACGTGAGTGAGAGCTTTGTAATTGTTTGTGTGCTTTATCAATAAAAGTGTGCTTACTATTGTGTGTGAGAAATGGATTGGGAAATCCCGTAGTGCAATGCACCCTATAGGGCGCACACGGACCATCGATCTTGACAATGAATGGTTAAGATATGATTTTTAATAATGACCGATTTACCGATCATAATTGATTATTGATCTTAACCATTGATTGATGAGATCGACAGCTGTGTGTCGCCCTACATATGCACTATAGTGCACCCCCAGATCCGTGACAAATCTCCTCCTCCCACCAGCGATACCTATCGCTTTCGCTTTCCAACACAATTAATCTTCACAACCACCGATTATTGATCCGAGAACTGCCCCAATAATGGCTCCTTCAACACTAAATCCATTTAACTCCTTTTTGTTTTCTCTTTTCGACAGCAAACACATTTTTTTAAGTCTGTCAAAGGGAAACATCAGTTTGTATAGCCATTACAAATGGCCAACAAATGGACTACGTACCACCGAATGGCTTTCTTCTGTCGATGGTTCCAATACTGCCACCAAATGGCTTTCTTTAAATAAATAAAATGTCTTTCCAGGCTTTCATAAACCCCCAGATTGTTCTAAAAATTTGGCCAATAAATGGCCGTTGTTCTATTTCCGTAAATTGTTCAAGCTTTACATGCAAGGCTTTCATTTTAGCATTTGATCTTTGCCATCACTTCCAAAATAGTAATGCTTGTCCTCCTTCTAGTGCAAAAAATTATTTACCAATATTTTTTTTCTTCGAAGCACCCGACTGAGAAAGGAAACAAAGGCAACAACGAAATGAAAAGGGTGATGCGGCTTGTCTCCAAAGGCGAACCCGTGGTTCCTCGCCGTATTTCAGGACTTCATCGGATGTTAAATGGCAGTCAAGTCAAATGTGAAATTGGTAATAAGAAAGAAGTGTGTCCACACATAAAAGAAAATCGTTGATGCAAGGAATACCGATCTTCAAGAACGAAATCGATACAAGAGGTGAGAGAGAATCTAATTTACAAATTGAAGAAGAATGGAAGAGATTCTTCCGCGATACATCGAAGATACTAATTATAACCCATAATTGGGCCAGTAAGACAAAAAATAAGAACAAATAAAGACAGTTGATTTGTTAGAGAGATTTTACAATAAAGTCTAAAGAGACTATTTATAGGAAACAATAATGTGTAGAAAATAACTTCCTAATTTCTTCACTATTCTTCATTCTTCTTTGCTTCCACTTGTTCAAATAACTTTCCTTCAACTTCCAAATGTGTAGAAGTATGCTACGTGTCCTGCACTTTATTAAAAGTAGAAACAAATAAAAGAAATACTAATCCTAGTTATTAATATGAATTAATAATACTCCATCCGTTCATATTTAATTGTCCACTACGGTTTTGCGTGCATTTTCAACGGCTTATATCTCTCGACGTATATTATGTTTTTATGTTTTTAAAATCATTGTTTTAAAGAAAAAATTGAGATCTATCAAATAAGATCTATATTGCATATTTTTAGCAATATACGTCGAGAGATATAAGACGTTGAAAATGCACGCAAAACCGTAGTAGACAATTAAATAGGGACAGAGGGAGTAATACAAATAATAAAATAGGAAGCATTCTCATAATTGCCACCTTTCTGTCGATATCGACAGGTGATAATATATGGTGTAACAATAGGTAATTGATACCTCTCAATTTAAATGTGAATGTCATCATTACAGAGACGGCTTACTCGAGACCTTCCATGGTCAACTGACCACCCAAATTTTTTTTTATTTTTTTTGCTTAAAATACATGTAAAAAATATGTATTAACCTACTTTGAACACCCAACCCAAATATCAATGAACACCCAATTGTAATAGTCTTGAACAAGTAACCCAAAAAGAATCAAACACCTAACCCAAAATCAATTAAACACTCAATTACAGCCTATCAATCCAGACAATTCATATTTGAACACTCATCATATTACCTCAAATATTAAAGCTCACAATCATAACTAAAAAAAATAAAAAAAGAAAGAGAGAAAGAAGAATCTTTTGGGTAAGTATTTATGTTTTGCATTCTCTCTCTATTTTTATCGTCAATGATTTAAATTTGTTAATTCGCATTCATGACAATTAACAATAACTACTTTATTTATTTATTTTTGTTTAGTTAGCTTATAGAATTACGGACAAAAGTTTTTAAAAAAAAAAACTATGTTGCAAAACCCCGCTAACTTAAATAATATTCCTTTGAATTTAAGATTACGATAAAAAAATCTTATCATGTCATCCTAAAGAACAAGATATTTTCGAGAAGGTCAGCCCCAATATACTCGCTCCAATTTCTTTTAAAAGGGTTTTTGCTTAACTCCGCAACCTAACCTCTTAGAAAGGCTTGCACCCGAGCATAGGGCTAGGTCATTGATAGCATATAAACCGGAAGACCGGATCGTTCCCACAGAGAAATCTTCTTCAGCTTATTCGGATTAGATGTAAAGTATGGAGTTTCGGCTTTCAAGCGGCCAACTTTGGTGTTTGATTCGATTAACGAAATTGAACTTGAAAATAAACTAGATTAAGATGGTCAAGTCAAAGGGATTGATTTACCCACGACTTAGCCATTAAACGGTTTCTTCATCTAACTCAAATGTGGACCGAAACCGTCCGGATTCCACTAGAAGAATTAAAACTGAAGACTACTTGTAACTCAACTCAAAGCTCTAATTCAAATTGAACTCATTCAACGCAAGTGAGAGACGAAAAAGGATCGTTCGCACGCGTATGATATATCAAGCTCGTAGCATAAGGCGATAGACCTCATTGATCAAAGAAGCCACGTACCAACCTCATGATCAAAGCTAGAAATCATGGGTTTAATTCGTTCAAAACTTTGAGATTAAGCTAAAGCTTAGGCGAAACCATTTAAACGACTAATCCATGGAGCAAATCTCACCCCGTGACCGAACCGATTAACTACTCACTCATAGCAAATTGACTAGAAACAAAGCTAGAAAGCAAAAACATAATTAACCGATAGAAACGAAAATAAACTTGATTTATATAAAGATCTCAACCGTAGCAACAACTTTAATACTTGGAAAATTAACAAACAACTTAAACTTACAAGTGTTCTTGAAGGAAATGCTAGGAAAGCTTGAAAGACATTAATGGAGTTCTAAAATTTAAAAAGACTTAAAAACTAACTATGAACTACTCCAAGAGAGGGAGAGAGAGGGTCCTATTTATACACCAAGGCCTTCCTCTCTCCTCCAAAGTCTGGAAAAATCCCAAAAAAACCAGCCATAAAAAGAAACTTTCCATAAGTGGAAAGTCTGAAAAGCAAGAAAAATATCTGCTGGAGACCAAGGTTATCGATACCTAAGGTAAAGGTATCGATAACTTCTTCAAAATCTTCCTCCGGAACAGACTGGTATCGATAACTTTAGTTGAAGTTATCGATACCCTACAGGCTGGAATCCTCTGGACCAAAATGAGACAATTGGTATCGATACCAATTGTTGAGGTATCGATAACAATATGCAAAACTGCAGATTTCCAGGTAGGCTTCAGCTTCAGCAAACAGCTCCCAGCAACTTCACAGCTCCTCAGCATCTTATTTTCATTCTCTAAATTTAAGTAAAGACTACATTTTAAACCTTTCTTTTACCTTTCTTTACTTTAATTTTATTTAATGAAAATAAGAAAGTACCCCCCATTTGGAAACAATGGCATTACCAGAATTTTATTTAATGAAAATAAGAAAATACCCCCCTATCATACCGAGCCATGGCAATCCGACGACGAGGATTTTCGGAAGATGCCGTGTTCCGAGGAATCGAGCGAACCGAATTAACCCTGACAATCCAAGCCCTTTGGTTGCAACTCTTCGGCTTCATTTTGTTTTGCGTGGTGCTTACGATAAGCATGCCACGGTGGTTCGGCAGGAATGACCGCCTCAACACCTTCTGGTACTGGGCCCTCGTTGTGACCGTCGCACTTGCAGCCTTCATAAAAGATTACGAACGTCGCTTGCGCCAAGCCTTCAATGAAAGATGGTAGGGTGTCCCAGCACGGACGAGGCACGGCAGTGGCACCGTAGCCAATATTATCTATTTTCTTACTTTTCCTTGTATCCGACGATGCCTTCGGGCGAGTAGTATGTTGATCTTATTTTGTCTCGAAGTTTTAAACTGCTTGCCTGCAGCAATCTGTCTTGATCACTGTTCGTGTACGCACGCCTGTCCTTATGACTGTCTACGGTTGTATAATTCTCCTTGTAGTAGAACTCTATGCATTCTATTGTACTTATCCTATTTATGGAAAGCACGTCTTAATCCGCTAGTCGTATCGGTACCATTTTTCCAACTGCATTGCTTCTCTCAAATCTCGATTGAAATCGGCATCCTTGGGAAAGAAACCCTCATTGCTTCAAATAATGAAATCATCCTTACGACACCTATTGACAAGGGTGGCGTAATCTTGGGTATCTTTTGTGACCCGACCTTATTGGCCAAGCAATTCGACTCAGCAATACACCCTACGGTGATACTGATTCAACCGTCAACATAGTCTACAGAATTTACGGAATGGCGACATCTAACAATTGACGAAGACGATCACCTCAACATCGCGCTAGAAGGGGAGTGAATGACAACGTACTTCTATTTTAAGGGGGATAGACGACAATTCCGAGACCAGTTTAGCGGCTAAGCCCAAACCGTAGACACGTACCAATTTCGAGGACGAAATTATTTTAAGGGGGATAGATTGTAACGACCCTGATTTTCGGTAAATAAAAATTTCGTTAAATATTTGAATTTTTATTTTAATTACTTGGATTTGCTTTTAAAATTCCTTTTAATTCCTAATAATCCGATTTGAGGCTTATAAAATTTTACCTTTTCGCACCGGTCAACATAGTCATTTTCTAAAGACAAGTATGCTTATAAAAGCACTTGTATATTTTTTCCAATTAATGGATTGAGGCCTTAAAATTATTATTATTATTATTATTTTTTCTTAACTAGGAATTCTATTTAGCAAGCCTAATTAGCTTCTAACCGATTAGTTAGCAAACCCTAACTACCATTTCACTTAGTTACATTTCCCTAACCCTAGATGGACCTTTTTGACCATCTTTGAACCTTGTGAACCTTTCCAACCCTCCTTGAACCTTTTTGGCCATTAGAAGTAATCATTTTACTTCATGAATTGTCATTTAAAGCCATGCCTATCATCTTTATATCTTTAACCATTAGTTAATAATTGCTAGGGAAATTTTTATCCCTTGGTTAGTAAAATTAGGCCTTGCCAACAAACTTGACTAGACAAGACAAAGCCAAATCCCATCATTTTGCTTCCAATGGAAGTAAAATTAGCCTTGCCATGCATGCAAGCCTAAAGACTAATAGCCCTAGACCTATTTACCTTCCAAAGAACACTTTACTAGATTTTCTCTAGATATAAAAACCTCATAGCCTACCATAGTCAAGCCTATATAGTCATGCATGCACTTTCTAGGAAAAATCTTACCCATTGGATAATAATTGTTAGGGAAAATGTTACCCCTTGGTCAATAATAATTAGTCTTGCTAATAAAGGACTTAAATTGATAGGGCTAGTAAATTAGGTACTTGCAAAATAGGAAGCCATTATAGTGTTTCAAAAAAGAGGTAAACTAGCCTTGCCACATGCAAGTCTAAGAACAATAGCCTTAACCCTAAATTGGCCAACCTAATTACATTTCTAATTTTTTCTTAAAGCTTATTTAGTATGCCCCTTGGATAAAAATTTCCTAGGAAAAGTTTAACCTTTGGTCAATGTTTAACTAAGCCATGTCATTATTTTTTTAGGCCTAATAAGACTAGTTAGTACTTAAGCATGCCTAAATAAATCTAGGTTTACCTTCTAGGAAAAATCTTACCCATTGGATAATATATATATGTTAGGGGAATTTTTATCCCTTGGTCAATAGGTATTAGGAATTGCCAATGAATGTATTAACTAGTCATACTAAAGGAAGCTATCATTTTGCTAGCCTTGCCACTTCTAGGAAAATTTCTAACCATTGGGCAATACTTTCACTTGAAAGCCTTAACCTCTCACCATTTCTCTTTACCCTTTGAACAAAAGTTAGTAGGGTAAATATTATCCATTGAGTAATAGAAAACCTAACCTTGTAATGCATGCAACCCTAAGATTATAGTCTTAAGCCTAAGTATACTTAGTTGTACACATCTATAGTATCATAGCCTAATATAAGCATGCCTATTTGCCTAGATACACTTTTTAGGAAATTCATTACCCATTGGGCAATAGTTGTTAGGAGAATTTTTATCCTTTGAGTAAAAGGATAAGTCTTGCCATGAGTAACCAATTCTAGTCTTCCTAAGTACATTCTAGCCTTTGATCCCTTTCTAGGACAAAACAAGCCAAGAACACTTGATTATGACCTAAGACTTGGCCTAAATTGGTTTGGCATAGCCTTGGCTTAATTAAAGGAATGATTAGACAAGGCAATGGAACAAAAAAATAAGAGAAAAGGAGAGAGGGAGAGAGGCCGGTTGGAGGAGAGAGAGAGATGGAGTGTGTGCATGTGCACTTGAACAAGCTAAAGCCTAAACCCATTTGACAACCCATCCTAGCCAACTTTAAACATAAAACTAGCTTATCTTTTTTTTGTTCTTTTTGCAAGCCAACCAAAATCTAGTCTTCCAAAGTACAAACTAGCCTTGCCACTTGTCCTTCCTTTCTTGACTAAACCAAAAACCCCTTATGATAACCTAAGCCCTAACCTAAAAAAAAATAGAAGCCATACTTGGCATACTTTCAAGCATGATTGGACAAGACATGAGAGAAAGAGGGAGGGGGAGGATTTCGGCCAAGGAGGGGGAGAGAGAGAGGTGTGTGCTTGTGTGTTGGACACTTCATTAAGCTACACCATAGCCTTAAGCCTAAAACTCCATGTGTCAACCCTTCTAGTCTTGCAAGCCAACTTTTTAGGACAAGACCAAGCCATGAAACCCTTCATAATAACCTAGAAGCCTAGGAAGTTAGTCATGACAAAGCCATGGCATGCTTGCATGCTTGAAATGACAAGCCATTGGAACAAAATCCATTGGACAAAGAGGGAGAGAGAGGCTGGCCAAGAGGGAGGAGAGAGAGCCAAGGTTTTGCCTATAAATAGCACCCCATGCTTGCCATTCAACTCACACCTCACTCCTTTGCTCTCACTTCTCTCTAGAAACCATTTCTGTTTTTCCAGGCAGCTTACTGCCCTTCACAAATCCGCATTTTTCTCCTGCTTCGAGTAGTCCTTAGGACCAACTTCCTTCGGGAAAGTTGTAGAGAACTTCGAGCCCTTCAAATTAGACCCAAGAACCACCCTAATCGGTCAAGAAACGACAAAGATATCGACATCCGAAGTTCAGTAAAAAATTCGGATTTCCAGATTCCAGACAGCAAACTGTCCATCCCTTTATCACCATATTTCTCCTACCTAAAGTAGTTTCTAGGATCAACTTCCTTCACAAAAGTTGTAGAACACTTCTAGAGCTTCAGTTTCGACTCAAGAACGACCTTATTTGGCCAAGTATTGACCGAGTTATTGTCATCCAAAGTTTGGTCCAGATTTGTGAGTTTCACCACCCGTGGGATTTTCCAACTAGCTTATTCGGCCCCGACTAGTTTCGGATCAAGGTAGGATTCTTCGTCCCCGTTATTCCTAAGTATACATAGATTCTTTTTTTTATGTTTACTATTCTTAAGAAATTATTGGATAGATCTTACCTTCTAAACTCTAAGTGTAGAAACTTGAATTGATTAAGCATAGATAATGGTATATCTACTTTCCTTAAATATAAATGTGTATACTTTTGAAACGTAGAATTACCCTTATCCGCTTGATGATACTTTACTTATTTTCCAAATGCATGTCGATTAATGAACCTTACCCTCAATAAACATATGCTCTTTTGAACTTCCTTCGAAGAAAGAAAGAACGACCTTAAGTAAGAATTTATCGTTTAGTTTCAATCATAAGGATGGTGATGAGCTTGTTGTATGATTGCTTGACTACTTGTTGTTGATAAAGCATAAGTGGTTTACCACTCCAAAGGTGTCCGTCCATGTGGCACTATGCTTTAGTTTGTGTGTTAAATGTTCGAGTATGATTAAATTGAGCATGTTAAATAAAATAGAGTTGGATGATCTTGCTAGTTTAGTTTCAAGATTTCAAAATAAATGATTTATGTTATTTATGTGAAAAAGTTCCACCGCGGAGTCTAAGCATGAATACGAGACACAAAAATCGAGAAAATTAGAAACATGACACCTAGGGTGTGTTTAAAGGCAACGACTTGGTAAAATATTTTTGAAACTACATAATGACCAATGTGGGAGTCATTATGTGAGTTGTGTGTATTTTAAAAAGGAGAAAAAGCTTTGAAATGTGATTTTGTGTGCCAATGGGAACCCGGCGCGGCGGAACCATTGTGAGGATACTCGAGAACCCGGCGCGGCGGAATTGAGGTTGGGTGTGTTCCCATGGGAAACCGGACCGGCGGAACCATGGTGAGGTATGGCTTGGTTATCCGTGGAGAGGAGCCAATGCAAGTGTTGTGTGCCAATGGGAACCCGGCGCGGCGGAACCATTGTGAGGATACTCGGGAACCCGGCGCGGCGGAACCGAGGTTGGTGATGAGCACCCAATTTTGTAGATATTTGGTGCGACTAGTCCCGTTTTATGTTGTTTTATCTTGCGTTTATTTAGCTTCTATTGCAATTTTGCTCGTAAGGTATCTTTTGTAAGCTTATCAGGTCATAAGTGCCAAGAAGGTGGTTTTGGACGCCAAGCGATGTTCCGGGATGAACCAAGTGTCCAGCTGCCCGCCGGTTCTCATTTCATTGTCACCGAAGCCTAATGGTGCCACAAGAAGCCTCGGAGATTGGCCGGTGGTCAAGGTTGGCGAGAAGCGTGCCAAAGTGTTCCAAGTAAGCCTAATGCATCGAGGACGGCCCTCGAGGGCATCCGAGGATCCAAGGCCACAAGGCATACCTCCGCCAAGTCCCGTTGATCATGTAATGAAGCATCGGAAGGCCGTCGGACTACCACAAGGCTTGGTGAACCAAGCTGTCCAGTTCTGCAGTTTTTTCACAGAGGTATGGATGCCTCAAAAATAAGGTATCCATACTATCATGCCGAATTGCAAGACAGTTGAGTTGGTATGCATACCTCATTTTTGAGGTATCCATGCCAATGCCCTTCGGCCAGCACCTTTTGCTGAATATTTCAACTTTCCTTTTATGGAAAGTTTCCACTTTTGGGATGTTTTTGGGATATTTTGGGGGACATTTTGGTCCTTTGTAAGGCTGGTTTGTAAGGCTTATAAATAGCCTCTTATGCCATATTTGGAAGATATGTAGTTCATTATTAGTTTTAAGTCTTTTTAAGTTTTAGAACTCCATTAGAGTCTTTCAAGCTTTTCTAGTTTAATCTTTCAAGAACTCTAGTAAGTCCTTCTCGTTTATTATTTTCTTGTTTATTAATGTTGTAGCTACAGTTGAGATCTTCCTAGAAATCAAGTTTATTTCCGTTTTTACCGGTGAATCATGTTTTCATTTCCTAGCATAATTTCTAGTCTTGTTGCTATGAGTGAGTAGTCTTTTAGGCTTGGTCATGGGGTGATCTCTCTCCCATGGCTTAGTTGTTTTAGTGGTTTTTCTATAACTTGATCATGATGTTAGTAAGGGAAAGGCTTAATCTCTAATTTTCGGCCAAACCAAAGGGGCTAATACCTTCTTTGATCGTGTGTTGGCCGGGGCTAATACCTTCATCTTGCATACGAGGCTAGGAGCTTTTAATGCTACCGGCGTTTGATTTAAGTGATTTCCAAATGAGATTAAGTCATTTCCGAGCTAATGCCATGGTTATGCTCGACTTTTAGCGTTGAGTACTTCAAGCTAAGTTTGTCTATGCCTTGGCTTGGAGTTGTTAGAAAGAAACGGCTAAATTAGCTAAGTCATCGGGCGGTTTGAGCCCCTAAACCATGCCGCCTGTTTTTACCGAGCATAAACCGTTTTTTCTAGTCATTTCACTATCGTTTTCCATTCTCTAAAGCAAAACCGACAGTTGGCCGTCTTAAACGCCAAGAACCTTACAAAAATCCTACAATCCAATTAAGCTATCTCTGAATCCCTGTGGTACGATCCCGGTCTTACCGGTTTATTGCTACCGACGATCAAGCCCTACGCTTGGGGTTTCCGACCTTATTCCGAAGGCAAGGTTTTACGGATAAGCATTTGGCGCCGTTGCCGGGGATTTCTTATTTTAGCTTATTTGGAGGTTCGACAAACCATTGTAAGTATCCCGCTTTATTTTATTTTGTGCAACTTATACATAGTCTAGCGGATACCTCTAACCGATCTTCATATCAAATTTGAGGTGTAACGAAGCTAGAGTACGTATCAATTGCCTTTTCTTTTATTGTTTGTATTACGTGGTGGTGGCATAACCCCATGGAACTGTTTTGAGAGAGGTGGCGGCATAGCCCCTCTAGCCTGTTTACTCTATGTCTTATCTATCTTATGGAATGGAGGCGGCAAATGGGGAAATAGCCCCCATGCCTATGTGGGAATACTCTTATCCCGATCATGCTTTGCGGGAGTACCTTTGTCCCACTCAAATTTTCACACCCCCTTGCATAGCCACTCATGATGCCAATGTTTTTCAAAATCGTATGACCATTTCCAATTGGCTTGATCTCATAAACCAAATTCAAACCTTTGTTGAAAGAGAGAATGAGTCGTTTTATGCATGTTGGGGAAGATATAAGGACTTGCTCATTGCGGTCCCGAATCATGGCTATGATAATTTCCAAATTGCTAACTATTTTTATGACGGACTTTCTCAAAAGAGTCAACGATTCTTAGACATGGTGTGTGATGGAAAACTTTTTCATAAAGAACCCGCTGAAGCCTTAGATTTCTTTGATCATTTAGCTCAAACTTTGCAATCTAGGGTTTTTGTTAAACATTGTCAAGAGTCCAACTCAAATGTCATGGAAGAGGAAATTGAGCCACCTATCTTTGTTGAAGATGTTAGTTTCACTTATGAAAGTTCCGCAGAGTCTGACTGGAGTGATGAGCCTAATGATGAACCTGTTGTCCAGTGTTCTCCCCCTGTGGATCTCCTTCTGTGTGATGATCCGGGAGAGAAACTTCTCACTACTGCAGAGATGGACGCAGAGATAGACTATTTGTACTCCTTGTTAGAAGAGCAAGACAAAGCGTACGAGACCAAGAGTGGGTCTCCTACCCTTGAGGATACAAATTTTAATGCGAGGGAAAAAGAGCACATAGAGCCGCTTGTCATTAGGGAAGGCTATATGCCTTTTGAGGAGTCATTGCCAATACTTGCACTGAATAATCGAACATTTTTGGCTCTCGACGATGCCACCCCTCCTACTGAGTCGCCACTTTCGCAAGAGTTTTTAAAAGTCGAATTGATTGATTTTCTTGGTGTTGATGAATTTGATTTAGTTTATCATGCTTACATTGTAGATTTTGTCAACAATTTGAAAATTGATCTAGTTTGGGCTGCACACTTGGTGGAATTCAAGTTTTTAAAAAGACTTCGGCAATTGCTTTATTCAAAGTATCTATTTTTGTGGCATGGCCGAATCCAATTTTTGACCAAGCTTTTGGAGTGGCGTGAGGTGCTTGTGGTAATAGCGTTTTATGGCATAATAAATGTTCAAAGTCCGTGTGTGGCTGAACACTCTTTCTTTCCCTCCCTCCCTCCCTCTCTCTTTTCTTTTTCTCTTTTGATGGTCTGGTATAGCCACCCGTTTCTCGCTTTGGAAATGGGGAGAAAAGTAGTACCCGTGTAGTCGCGTGAAGATTTGGTTGTATTTTACTTTCGGTTACTTTTGGCGCCCGGATAACACGAGCCGGACAGTTCTAATGTCATTTGCCTGTTAGTAGGTTCTTTGTTCTTTTTCTGAGCTCCAGGAGTGGATCCTTGGAAGCATGTCCAATGACAAAACGAGGCAATGACACAACGAAAGCCTCCAACTTGGTCGAGGTATACGGGGGTTGACATTCCCCCGGAGGTACAATCTTTTGCTCTTTCCTCTCAATACTGTTGTTCTTCATGCTATGAGGACATAGCATCGTTTAAGTTGGGGGGAGGGATATATATGTTATATATATGTTCATGAGACTTGTCTCATTTTTCTGCTTTTGGTTAAATTTTCAAATTTTTGTGCAATCTTCCCGTGTTGGTAGGATTTCGTATGTTAGATACTTTAAATATGCTCAATTGTGTTAATAATGGCAAGAGTCATGTATCCCGTCGAATTCGGTTGTGTGTTTTAATCCATGTCATTTGCATATACATGAACTTTGTTGAACAAGTTGAGCTTAAAAGTTAAGTCAAGTGTTGTGCATCACTAGAGTGGAGATTCGTTTCTTAAGCATCCCATGCTTCTTGCTTTCATTTCCCGCTCTTGCGTAAATAGTATCTTTTGTTCATGCTTGAGTAGTGTATATATCTTTCATGCATCTTGTTGGAGTTGCTAGCGTACTTAGGAAATGATTCAAGGCATTTTCGTTTGATTAAACCACATAAGAGTCTCCTCGTCCTTGTTTTGAACCATAGTCCGAGTCTCTTTCATTGTTCAAACCTAGGTAACCGGATGTTTGGAGGGTTGTGTGTCAATAGTTTTCAAAGATTCAAGATGGTTTGGGGGTGGTGTGAATATGATAGAAGTGGTTGGAATGTAAAAAGGCGAAGAGTTGGTACATGATTCCCTATCTTTCCTCTCCCACTACAAAAACTAAAGCCCAAATTTTCATCTCCCTCTCCAAAGTCCTAAATATTGGCCCTTCAATCTCTCCCACTACAAATCTCAATTCAAATGACCCTATTCCTCAAAAGAAAGATCAAATAAATGCTATGAAAGAGCAAAATTGGATTCGAAAGAGGGTTGAATACTGTGATGAGAGAATTGGTTTGATCTTCGGGCTAGCATACATTTCGGATGAGAAAGAGTCCAATGAAAAGGGGGAGCTCGATGCTCAATACCAAGAGGAGCCGGATGAGGATGACGTCTACGTGTGGTGGAGTCGGTGGTAGTAGTTTTTCTTTATTCTTCGTAACTTTGTTTGGTGTTTGGCTGTTATGTGGCCGTGCCTTGGGTAGTTTAGGGTCGGTAGTGGCAAAGGGGTAGATGAACCATGCAAATATATGGCCACTACATTTTTGTAGTCTCTTTCCCTTTGTATCCAAGGTCGTTATAAGCTAATAAAGTCCTCCGTTGATCTTTAGTACGCTAATTAACTCTGTTTGATGCATGTTTGATATTTACTGCTTTTTGAGTATGATTTATTCCTTTGTCGTGCATACTTGTCAATAATTAGCTTTCCTTCCTTTCTAAGCGCTCTTTTGATAGCATGCGTAGCTTTTTGTCTCTGGCTATTGCATTTACTCGCTAGCGCTTGTCATGGGATGTATCTCATTTCTCAATGTGTGAAAAGTCGAATAAAGAGTGTATCCTTGTGAGTTTTGGAGTCGAAACTCGTTGTGATGCATGCGTGCTTGACTATTCTATTATGGCATAGTTTGTTCATCCTAGTTCATGGCATGTTTGTGCGGGGATTGCATATGATTGGATTTGAAGGGGTGTTTTGGACTCTTGCCAAAGTTGTAGTTATTGAGCATAGTTTTTGTATCTTCATTTCGGGGAGGTTGTTTAGCTTAGTTTAATTTATTTTGTTTTTGTTTGCTAGGGACTAGCAAAGTTCAAGTTGGGGGGTGTGATGAGCACCCAATTTTGTAGATATTTGGTGCGACTAGTCCCGTTTTATGTTGTTTTATCTTGCGTTTATTTAGCTTCTATTGCAATTTTGCTCGTAAGGTATCTTTTGTAAGCTTATCAGGTCATAAGTGCCAAGAAGGTGGTTTTGGACGCCAAGCGTTGTTCCGGGATGAACCAAGTGTCCAGCTGCCCGCCGGTTCTCATTTCATTGTCACCGAAGCCTAATGGTGCCACAAGAAGCCTCGGAGATTGGCCGGTGGTCAAGGTTGGCGAGAAGCGTGCCAAAGTGTTCCAAGTAAGCCTAATGCATCGAGGACGGCCCTCGAGGGCATCCGAGGATCCAAGGCCACAAGGCATACCTCCGCCAAGTCCCGTTGATCATGTAATGAAGCATCGGAAGGCCGTCGGACTACCACAAGGCTTGGTGAACCAAGCTGTCCAGTTCTGCAGTTTTTTCACAGAGGTATGGATGCCTCAAAAATAAGGTATCCATACCATCATGCCGAATTGCAAGACAGTTGAGTTGGTATGCATACCTCATTTTTGAGGTATCCATGCCAATGCCCTTCGGCCAGCACCTTTTGCTGAATATTTCAACTTTCCTTTTATGGAAAGTTTCCACTTTTGGGATGTTTTTGGGATATTTTGGGGGACATTTTGGTCCTTTGTAAGGCTGGTTTGTAAGGCTTATAAATAGCCTCTTATGCCATATTTGGAAGATATGTAGTTCATTATTAGTTTTAAGTCTTTTTAAGTTTTAGAACTCCATTAGAGTCTTTCAAGCTTTTCTAGTTTAATCTTTCAAGAACTCTAGTAAGTCCTTCTCGTTTATTGTTTTCTTGTTTATTAATGTTGTAGCTACAGTTGAGATCTTCCTAGAAATCAAGTTTATTTCCGTTTTTACCGGTGAATCATGTTTTCATTTCCTAGCATAATTTCTAGTCTTGTTGCTATGAGTGAGTAGTCTTTTAGGCTTGGTCATGGGGTGATCTCTCTCCCATGGCTTAGTTGTTTTAGTGGTTTTTCTATAACTTGATCATGATGTTAGTAAGGGAAAGGCTTAATCTCTAATTTTCGGCCAAACCAAAGGGGCTAATACCTTCTTTGATCGTGTGTTGGCCGGGGCTAATACCTTCATCTTGCATACGAGGCTAGGAGCTTTTAATGCTACCGGCGTTTGATTTAAGTGATTTCCAAATGAGATTAAGTCATTTCCGAGCTAATGCCATGGTTATGCTCGACTTTTAGCGTTGAGTACTTCAAGCTAAGTTTGTCTATGCCTTGGCTTGGAGTTGTTAGAAAGAAACGGCTAAATTAGCTAAGTCATCGGGCGGTTTGAGCCCCTAAACCATGCCGCCTGTTTTTACCGAGCATAAACCGTTTTTTCTAGTCATTTCACTATCGTTTTCCATTCTCTAAAGCAAAACCGACAGTTGGCCGTCTTAAACGCCAAGAACCTTACAAAAATCCTACAATCCAATTAAGCTATCTCTGAATCCCTGTGGTACGATCCCGGTCTTACCGGTTTATTGCTACCGACGATCAAGCCCTACGCTTGGGGTTTCCGACCTTATTCCGAAGGCAAGGTTTTACGGGTTAAGCAGTTGGGTGTGTTTGAAACCCCCATGTGGCCAAACGTGGCAGCTCATTGTGTGGATAGATTTTGAAAGCAGCAAAGTGACCAGACTTGCCCATTGTGTGGTGTCTGGTAGCCATTGTGTGTTCGTCACCAATGAAGCCGAACGTGGTAGCTTCATTGGTAACATGATTTATCTATACACTCAATAGGGACCTGGTGTCACGCCCCACCCCGCAAACGGCACCCAAAGTGGGCCCGAGTCGGCGCGTCCACGTGACATTCCACACAGGAGACCAGACCACACCTCACAACCTCTCAGAATGTAAATACCCAGCGGAAGACTTATCACCTTAACATAAAATGAGTCAACGTGTCAACCAGCCAACTACAATATCAATTTACAACACTTTAGAAAATTTCATATTTCAACATATCCACCGACCACTTAATTACAACTTAAACAAAACAACTTCTTCCTCAACTACCTACAACAAGCTCGACCATCCTCAACATCCAAGGCTAGCCCAAACACCCCTCAACACGATGACCGGTAGTGGACCCACTCTAAGCAACCTGCTACCTGGCATACCAAAAAGGAAAGCCAGAGTGTGTGAGACATAGAAGTGCTCGATAAGATATCACAATATCCGAAGGAATATCAACGTGAAAATGAATCCACCAACATAATTGAAATACTCAAACGCACATAACAGTTATAACCACCACATCCTCCAAACACAACAACAATAATCGACAAGCATCCATATGTAAACAATGCAAGGAGTACAAGCGTGAAAGTAAATCACACAATATGCAGTGGCACGTCTGCCACATTCCCATGTATCCAAGGTATTGTGTCCCGCACACCGTATTCCCATTCACCGTTAATTAGACGGCACGGCCCACGATATGGTGTGACTCACTCCACAATCCTTTAGCGGATACAATCAACACATAACATGCATATTCATCTATTATGCATATTAACAGCTAAACCTTGGTTAGCATGATATACCATCACCACCACCACATTATCTATTTTTAAGATAATCATATCGGAAGCTAAACCACAATTAGCAAGAAATACACTTACCACCACAGTAGTATCTTATAGAGAAGAACCATGTCAGACACACTCACCTTTGCATCGACCGAGATATGCCAAACTTACGGTTTCGGCACCTCCTATCTGACCAGCTCATTACCTAGTCACAGGCTAACTCCTATTAGCATACAAATCCCTTTGAATGTTTAAGTACATATATGATACACCCTATAATATATTTACCATGCTAACAAGTGTCAAAAAGGTTAACAAGGTCACCAACACCTCTTAAACCATTTAACAATCATTTGATACCAAATTATAAAACTAATAAGGTATTAGACGATACCCAACGAATAAAAATATGTTCATCTTAAGGCTTAAAAGGGTCCCCAATCAAACGTAAGAGTATAAATATAACATAACTCTTAAAATCAGTTGAAAACCATGACCATCCTGTCGTATTCTGACCATAACTTCTTATTGGTTTAGAACCAGGTCATGAGACCACCACCATTAGAAAGTACACCTCTGGTACAAGAATTTTGATATAACATTTGCCCAACATAGAGTCCGGACGACAAAGTTATGCTCGTCCGAAGTTACACACACAACTGCCCAAAATTGCAGATTCTGCACGTCTATCAACTTTAAATCAAAAACTGATTTAACCTAGTTCAAACTAAGCCACAACCCCTACATATTCCGAAAGGTATACAAGTCTAGTTTCAGAATCAACAACCCGCGCGCAAACCCGATACCCGAGCTAAGAGATATGACCATTTTCCCAAAACATGTCAATGCAGCGAATACGAAATTCAGCAGGGACACACAAACTTGTAAAATCCATCAAACTTAGACCATAGAACAAAATGACCTGAAATTTGGTAGAGATCATAACAACATCTCAAAGTTTATCCCTGATTTTTCCCAGATTTTACAAAGCAAGGAAACCTAGTCAAATCCACCTCCAAACTCAGAAATTCTGTGCAGCGAAGCACAATTTCCAGCAGAGTAGTCCGTGTTCGAAAATTCATTAAAAATCGAATACTCAATACTTTTTAGTGATTCCAACGCCAAAACATCACCAACTTAGCAATCTATCAGACTCATAAGGACCCAAAACCAGGAGGGTCGTTTAACTAAAAAAAATGATGAAAGACGCAGCTCTGTTAGCTACCCAGATTTCCAGATTGCAGAGCAGTTTTCTAAAATCCACCATTAACTCAATTCTCAACGGTTTCGAGTGATTTCAGTGGCAAAAGAACAAGCCTCAAGTCTACTTTATTTCATAAGAAGGAGCCAAAATTCAATTCTGAGTTTAAGAAGGCGAAAATCCCCAAAAACTGAGACCCTGTTCTACAGATTTTCTAGGTTAGGACAGCAGCCACAACACCCACGAAATTCACCCAAAAACCCATCTCAACAACTCAAAACACACCCAAATCAGCCCCAAACTAGTAAAGATCAAGAGCTATCTAAAGCATGCAACTCAAGAGAAAATCAAGAGCAAATTAATTACCTCTTTAAACTATGGACCAAGCCAAGAGAATTCACCCCTAGCCTTTCCCCTCCCTTCTTCATTCATCTTCTTCTTGCCGCTTCTCTCTCTCTCTCTCTCTCTCTCTCTCTCTCTCTCTCTCTCTCTCTCTCTCTCTCTCTCTCTCTACGTTTTACAGATAAGAGCAAGGGAAAAAGAACACGTACAACGTTCCTTGTTTTACTAGGCTTAATAGAAAAATTATCATGTGTATGCAAGACCATATGCAAGTATGCTCCCACCCACAAATCACACACAAGCCCCCACACATCTAATGTATGCAATTTAACCCCGAGATACATAATCCAATTAAAAACATGAATTAAAATACTAAATATTCGGGACGGGTATTACAACTCTCCCCCTCTTAGAAAATTTCGTCCCCGAAATTAAAACCACCAGCCTCACACCAGCGACAACCAAACTATATGGTTACCAAAACAGTCTTGTCCCACAACCACATGTAAGAGCAAGAACAACACATATACTATACCACAAACAAGTTACTCCTTCAAATACACCATCGTGTAATCCACTCCCATTCACCTTCACCTCTAAACAAAACTCCCTTAAAGCCATGCCTCTATGCACAAAACACATAGAAAATAACACCCTTATGATTCACATTTTTAAAACTTCCTAATTTTACTTCAACTCTCGACGAAAATAATCATATGAGTCTCGAAGATATCAACCCAACACCAACTCAACTTCCCACAAAGTACTCGTGACTCTCAACTTACATCACGGTACCCAACATGCCTACATATTAAAACCACCTTCACCATTTCATACGATTCCACCGTAGGAAATTTATGAGCTTATACTTTAATAGAGTAAATTCTAACCAGAAATTCTCTAACTTCTCGCTAAAATCAATACAATGCAACCTTAACAATTTTCTTTGTAAAATTAATTTCATCATCAGTACCAACTTAATAAACTATCGTAACCCCCATATCACCACGTACTCTCAAAACATGAATATAACATTTTAGGAAAACTAAGTTTTAACCTCGTACTATCAATCAGCACAATTACACTACTTGATACACCAACAAACATCAATCTTGAAACAACATTATATGAATATTATATAATCACGCTCCACTACCCATTTTATCACTTAGGTATACCAAAACAAACACATCTATTGCACACAAATAACACCTCAAGAAATTTGTATACTAGCATACAATCCAACCCAACATATACCAATATGAATCGTCAACCCACCTAACTTCCTATTCATCAACCCATCACAAACCTGCTACCACCGTAGCTAAACTTTTACTTAAGATTTCACCTCTTACCCTAACAAACGTTGGTGCTTCACTTAACCCACTTTCTTTACGCACTCCCTCATAAATCCCAACATCCTCTCCATCATTCCATCACAACCAAGTTCCCAACACTGTTCCACAACTCATTGTCAACTCAGTACTACTCCCGAATTTTGTTTCAGAAACCCGAACTCAGTTCTGTTGTAACGTGTCCCTTCAAAACAAGGTTAGTCCACAACATATATATCATTGATGGCATGCGAATATGACAATATGCAAGACATGTCGTGATTTGATAGGCAGATTGCCTATTTCATCCCAACACCACTGACACTCCAGTCGACTGGACTGACTCTGACCCAAAGCCATAATGCATGATCATGTTATCAAATCAAACAACAAATAAGTTATACCTGTTCCATTCTCTCAGAATGGTTTCCAAGAACACCTGCAATCTGCCCCAGTTTCACTTCTGCGAAGTTAACAACTGTTTATAGACATTGCTCACTTTCTCAACACAATTCAATCCCAGTCAAACTTGTACCTCTCCTACTTGCATCATTCGAACCCCGTTAAACAAATTAGAGCCTAAGACACAGCTCCCCCTTTGTAAAACCCAAATATCCATAGTTACCATTTGTATCTGCCCCTATCTTCCAACTAACTTTCATTGCCCTCAATGCGACTCTCACTCCCTTCCAAACCCACCACTCCTAACCATTAGGCAACTATTGCACCCATTAACGCTACACTCGACAACTAACTCACCAAACTTTTCTCACTCATACGCACAGGTGATAAGATATCAAATTATACTTACCCTCACCTATCCCCTCACAAATAACCAAAACCATATACTAGTTTACACAGAACCAATAAAATCATCTTCACATAACATAAATTCATTATGCTTTACATCCACTCATATACATCAACTTATAACACTTGCGCCCACATACTCACACCACACGTATACACATACTCAAACCCCTTGTCGCACGTTAACCTCCTTATATACACATTCACTACTTATTCGAGTCCCCATAAGTAACATCATAACGTTACCAAATATACCTACTCCACGCTACACCATCATCTGTAAGATTATCGACTTCTACCGTATTTGATCTTTTCAACTAAACGGAAGTATTCACATCCCCACGTCATTTCCTTAGGCACTATGCCCAAAAATATTACTACACAAGATGTGTACATACCCACGACTTTTTTTTTATAGAAAGTTCAAAGTTCTCCACACATCTTTAACACGTTTCACAAGTTTTTAACTTTTATAACAGTTAATACTTCCCACACCACCGATAGATAACAACCATCCTAAACCTTGTATTTAGCAATACATTAATCTCTATTTGAGTGTTATCTCCTTCGCGTGCACATAACACACACGTATCCGATCACATATCAATGAAGCATCATAGCTTCTAAAGACACACCCATTTTCTCAATTACACTAAATGGTTACAAATGTGAACGAGTACCATTAAGACTATTAGGTATTTTCATATTCGCGTCACCCCACAAGTTATCACACTTCTTTCAATATCCTCCCAGTTTACTACGAAACCTACAATTTCGACACTAACATTTCAACTTCAAAATGAACCCTCTCTAACGCGTAGCTCCCAACTCTCAAGAATCTTCCCTCCGCCAACTTACACTATAGCAAGGTTGACATACCACATAGCAATACAACCTTCTCACTACACATAAATTACATCTTACAAAAGCACATAATTACTCTAAGTGCACAATAAGCATTAATAACATGGTACTTAGATTTAACCCTACATTCATTGCCATTTACACCTGACATCAATCAATATTGAAAATACCTATCTCCTTCACACGCATAAGCACATACACTCCAAAACGCCGTGAACCCTCAATCCATTTACCTCCACACACAGAACACGACCCACATACGACACCGCCAGTGCCAGCACAATCTGCCATGGAACAATTACCATTTGCTGCTCTATGAACTGAGTCATCTCAATATCCTGTTTTAACAACTTAAAACACCAACAGCAAACACAATGCCAAGTATTAAATAATCACCTGTTAGTCAACCACTAACCCTTACTCGACAGACACAACACCCTATGGTCCACTACTAAACCCCCAATCGACTCTCAACACAGAGACTAGAACGTACTAGCTCTGATACCAAGCTGTCACGCCCCACCCCGCAAACGGCACCCAAAGTGGGCCCGAGTCGGCGCGTCCACGTGACATTCCACACAGGAGACCAGACCACACCTCACAACCTCTCAGAATGTAAATACCCAGCGGAAGACTTATCACCTTAACATAAAATGAGTCAACGTGTCAACCAGCCAACTACAATATCAATTTACAACACTTTAGAAAATTTCATATTTCAACATATCCACCGACCACTTAATTACAACTTAAACAAAACAACTTCTTCCTCAACTACCTACAACAAGCTCGACCATCCTCAACATCCAAGGCTAGCCCAAACACCCCTCAACACGATGACCGGTAGTGGACCCACTCTAAGCAACCTGCTACCTGGCATACCAAAAAGGAAAGCCAGAGTGTGTGAGACATAGAAGTGCTCGATAAGATATCACAATATCCGAAGGAATATCAACGTGAAAATGAATCCACCAACATAATTGAAATACTCAAACGCACATAACAGTTATAACCACCACATCCTCCAAACACAACAACAATAATCGACAAGCATCCATATGTAAACAATGCAAGGAGTACAAGCGTGAAAGTAAATCACACAATATGCAGTGGCACGTCTGCCACATTCCCATGTATCCAAGGTATTGTGTCCCGCACACCGTATTCCCATTCACCGTTAATTAGACGGCACGGCCCACGATATGGTGTGACTCACTCCACAATCCTTTAGCGGATACAATCAACACATAACATGCATATTCATCTATTATGCATATTAACAGCTAAACCTTGGTTAGCATGATATACCATCACCACCACCACATTATCTATTTTTAAGATAATCATATCGGAAGCTAAACCACAATTAGCAAGAAATACACTTACCACCACAGTAGTATCTTATAGAGAAGAACCATGTCAGACACACTCACCTTTGCATCGACCGAGATATGCCAAACTTACGGTTTCGGCACCTCCTATCTGACCAGCTCATTACCTAGTCACAGGCTAACTCCTATTAGCATACAAATCCCTTTGAATGTTTAAGTACATATATGATACACCCTATAATATATTTACCATGCTAACAAGTGTCAAAAAGGTTAACAAGGTCACCAACACCTCTTAAACCATTTAACAATCATTTGATACCAAATTATAAAACTAATAAGGTATTAGACGATACCCAACGAATAAAAATATGTTCATCTTAAGGCTTAAAAGGGTCCCCAATCAAACGTAAGAGTATAAATATAACATAACTCTTAAAATCAGTTGAAAACCATGACCATCCTGTCGTATTCTGACCATAACTTCTTATTGGTTTAGAACCAGGTCATGAGACCACCACCATTAGAAAGTACACCTCTGGTACAAGAATTTTGATATAACATTTGCCCAACATAGAGTCCGGACGACAAAGTTATGCTCGTCCGAAGTTACACACACAACTGCCCAAAATTGCAGATTCTGCACGTCTATCAACTTTAAATCAAAAACTGATTTAACCTAGTTCAAACTAAGCCACAACCCCTACATATTCCGAAAGGTATACAAGTCTAGTTTCAGAATCAACAACCCGCGCGCAAACCCGATACCCGAGCTAAGAGATATGACCATTTTCCCAAAACATGTCAATGCAGCGAATACGAAATTCAGCAGGGACACACAAACTTGTAAAATCCATCAAACTTAGACCATAGAACAAAATGACCTGAAATTTGGTAGAGATCATAACAACATCTCAAAGTTTATCCCTGATTTTTCCCAGATTTTACAAAGCAAGGAAACCTAGTCAAATCCACCTCCAAACTCAGAAATTCTGTGCAGCGAAGCACAATTTCCAGCAGAGTAGTCCGTGTTCGAAAATTCATTAAAAATTCGAATACTCAATACTTTTTAGTGATTCCAACGCCAAAACATCACCAACTTAGCAATCTATCAGACTCATAAGGACCCAAAACCAGGAGGGTCGTTTAACTAAAAAAAATGATGAAAGACGCAGCTCTGTTAGCTACCCAGATTTCCAGATTGCAGAGCAGTTTTCTAAAATCCACCATTAACTCAATTCTCAACGGTTTCGAGTGATTTCAGTGGCAAAAGAACAAGCCTCAAGTCTACTTTATTTCATAAGAAGGAGCCAAAATTCAATTCTGAGTTTAAGAAGGCGAAAATCCCCAAAAACTGAGACCCTGTTCTACAGATTTTCTAGGTTAGGACAGCAGCCACAACACCCACGAAATTCACCCAAAAACCCATCTCAACAACTCAAAACACACCCAAATCAGCCCCAAACTAGTAAAGATCAAGAGCTATCTAAAGCATGCAACTCAAGAGAAAATCAAGAGCAAATTAATTACCTCTTTAAACTATGGACCAAGCCAAGAGAATTCACCCCTAGCCTTTCCCCTCCCTTCTTCATTCATCTTCTTCTTGCCGCTTCTCTCTCTCTCTCTCTCTCTCTCTCTCTCTCTCTCTCTCTCTCTCTCTCTCTCTCTCTCTCTCTACGTTTTACAGATAAGAGCAAGGGAAAAAGAACACGTACAACGTTCCTTGTTTTACTAGGCTTAATAGAAAAATTATCATGTGTATGCAAGACCATATGCAAGTATGCTCCCACCCACAAATCACACACAAGCCCCCACACATCTAATGTATGCAATTTAACCCCGAGATACATAATCCAATTAAAAACATGAATTAAAATACTAAATATTCGGGACGGGTATTACACCTGGCGTGAAAGCCCTTGTGTGGATTTTGAAAACCACGATGTGGCTGGACATGGTAGTCCATCGTGTGTGGAATTTGAAAACCACAATGTGGCCGGACTTGCCCATTGTGTGGGGTGTGTGCGTAAAAGACACGATTTTCGAAATGTTGATTTGGAAATGAAAAGTGAAAAGGTGACACGGTCTACGACGAGTCGCGTAGGAGAAACTCAGAAAAGTCACGGACACCAACGATAGATGAATAGTGAATGTGTCATTACAAATTTCTTATTGTTTACGCATGTGTTGTTTTACATGAGATAGTATGCTACTTCTATGTCCTGTTGCCTTAAATTATGGGTTAATAAGTGAGGAACATGTTCTATTTGAGAATCGTTACCTATATGATCTATTGTTTGTAAGTTATGGGTTAGCGGGTATGGGATTATCCTACTGAGCTTTTGTAGCTCATGGTGTTACCTTTGGTGACCCTGACATATTATATCGGTGGCGACGCTGGTATAATGTGTCAGACCTGATAGATGAACAGGGAGAGCTGTAGACCTTGGAGGCTTTTGGAGCCGAAGAGCTGGCTAGGATGGAGGAGCAGGCGAAGTCGAAGATAGGAACCCTAGATTTTCCTTTCCTTTATGTAATGAAAGCACTTTGATGGGATTATGATGTAATAACGAGTCTGACTCTATTCTAGAAATTCAATAAAATTGCCCTTTTAACGTACCCGGAAATCGGGGGCGTTACATGATTAAATGTTGACACGAAATATGAGAACTTGTCTAACCAACTGTAAAATTTTACCCCCTCCAATATTCTCGAAACATTCTAGTACGTACGCAATACGATAACTTTCAACAAAAAAAAAAAAATTTATGAGAACTTGTCTAAACAACTGTAAAATTTTACCCCCTCCAATATTCTTGAAACATTCTGGTACGTACGTAATACGATAACTTTCAAAAAAAAAAAAATTTGTTAAAAAACATACTCCTCCGTCCCTAAATAAATGTAAACCTAGGTCTTTAAAAAGATGTATTTTTTCATTAAAAAAATTTAAAAGTCACAATTTAAAAGAACTCATTGATATCTATTGTTTTGCGAAATTTTTTTGATTCTTTTTTGGAAAAAATGCATCTTTTTAAAAGCCTAGATTTTGCGCACCTAACATTTATATAGGGAAGAGGGAGTAGTATATATTTTTGAGTTCTTATTTCGCCTTGTAGTTAATTTTTTTAGAATGGAGGTTATGTATTTTTACTGCCTTATTTGTACTAACTAGCGTTCAACCCGTTCTATGCACGGGAAAAACTAACCCGTTCTAGCGTTGTGTCCGTTCGATGCACAGAACAATTAATAAAAGTAGATTCGAACGGGCACAACGCTAGAACGGGTTAGTTTTGCCCGTGCATAGAAAGGGTTGAACGCTAGTTTATTAAAAAAACATAATGGTAGCATGTGAATATTAAACACAATTACTGGTATTCAAACTATACGGTGACAATTAAAGAAACAACTCTTGAATTTAACCAAGTAAGTTGATTTCCTCTTTGCTGAGTTCGACGGGACCCCAACTCCATTTTCCGCCATTCTGTTATAAATAAATAAATAAAACCAATGTCATTTTTTTTTTACCCCGTATACAAATGTAGTGTTGTTTGAGAAGTCTCCAAATGACTATTTTTAATTTTTCAGAATTGTGGAATTTTCTTAATTGAACGAACATGTTGAAAACCAACTGCAAAACACGTGCTTTAATTTCCACCCCCACCCCGATGGCCTGCACCCTCTCCCCCGAGTCCCCACTCCATAATTGAACACTTGAATATGTCAACTCATTTAAAATTGTTTGTCTTTGTTTGTAATTTATGCTTTCCGTGTTTAGTTTATGTTTTAATCTCCTCTCAATATTTATGTTCTCATTTGTTTTCTTAATTAATCTGATGCACACAGAGATATAAAAAGGTTCAAGCTCTTTCCTGCCTCAATAACCCTAGGTTGCCACAACGTAGCTTACAGCATTTTCCTTGGGTACTTGGTACATTTACAGATTGAGAAATCCGTGATTTAGCTTTCAACTTTTTTTTTCTTTTTTTTTATAGTGAATAGACTTGGGGTAAATATAGCAATGTTCAATCAGCCAAATACTTGGGCAAACCTACCTTATTTTTTTCAAGGAAAATTTGTGTGCTTTGCAATTTTGTTGTTGTTGTGATGTTACTTTTTTTTTTTTTCATCCCATCAAGCCTAGAGGTATCATATATCAGTAATTGGTTTTGGCAGGTTTAAGGTTTTGACCGAGTTTGGAGGCGAGAGGTCAATTTTACGCAGGAGTGACCGACTGAAACGCAGAACGTGGGCTAATTCTCTCTCCCCCCGTTCTATGCACATCGACCCTGTGGTAAAGACCATGTATATAAATTGACCTTAAGGTTTTAGTACATAAAATTTATTTGAAAGCCAATCGAACACCCAATAAGCCTATTAAGATAAACTGACCCAGGTCAAAATGAGCCAAGCTAACTTGTAAGGTTAGTAAAGTCATGAGAATCAATATCTTACAAAAACTGACTCAATATCGTACATGTAACATGTTAGTTTAAGTTTATCGCTGTCAATTTTTTCAGTTTATCTTTTTTACTGACCCAATAAGCCTATCAAAATTTCAAAAATTAACCTTACTAAATTAGATTCTAAATTGAAAAAAAAAACAAAAACCCAGTAAAATATTTTTGGGTTCAATCTATCAATTCTCTTGGATCAACTTACTTGGTTGAATTCAAGAAATCCCTGAAGGCCTGTGATCAGCAATTAACTTCATGCGATAGCTATGGTCAATTTATTAAAGTTGTACAATTATGGGCGGTAACGGATCATTTATGGCTTACCCAGCAAAAAATTCAAAACTAAACCATGAAATCGAAAAAGGGAAATTGTCATGTTAAGTACACGAATCCAATTACCAACTGAAATTGGGATGTGAGCATTCTGTTATACATGAAAAAATTACGCCATTCAAACATCAATAAGAGTTAAACGAACGAAATTACAACCAAATTTTGAAAGAAGGATCCATGACCCAGTTCTGCATTTTTTTATGCTCGGGACAAAACAGAATGGCGGAAAATGGAGTTGGGGTCCAATCTATCAATTCTGTCGAACTTAGCGAAGAGGAAATCAACTAATTGGTTTCATAAACCAAATGCCAAACCCATGCCCAGAATCAAATCAAACGCAAAAAACACACACACACACACACACATTAATTTAACTCAAACAACCATCATATCCACCCAATTCTTGATTCTGACACTAACCCATTTTCTATTTTACAAAACTAAGCAAACCCATTTCTTTTTTTTCGTTTCAAACAAAGCTAAATGAACAAAGAAACAATAGAGACCCACTGACCTCAACATTTTGTTGTGAAGATACTCGGATACCTCGTACACCGAAGCACGAAATTAGCATCACCCACAGTCCTCTTGATCTGCCGTTGCTTGAGAGAGTAAATGAGTGAAGGAGGAGTAGTCCTACTTTTCTGTCAAGGGCGGGGGTGGTACGGTTCTGTCAAGAGCGGGGGGTGGGACGGTGGTTGGCGGCGAAGTCAATCTGTGAAAGTTTGAAGGAGGAGTGAGGCGGGGGTTCATAGGCCATGAGAGAGTGAGAGGTAGGGGTGTGGGAGAGAGGCGTGGGGTGGTGGCGGTTGAGGAATGGAGAGAGGGAGAGAGAGAGAGAGATGGATGCCGGAGCCGAATTGGAGGAGTAGCTGTGCAAAACGTGGGTGGTTTTTTTTGAAATAGAAAATATAGGAAGTCGTGGGCTAGGGCTGTGCAAAACGTGGGTTTTTCTTTTTTCTGTTTTAAATAGAAAATATAGGAAGTGTGAGAGGGATGTGAACGTGTGTATTTTTTTTTTGTTTTTAAACAAAATAGAAAATCTAGAAAATAAAGATTGAGAGTTTGGAGGCTTTTTGAGAGTCCAACTACATTCCCTTAGGATATTAGATTAATTAATGAGATTTTGTACATATATTATTGGTGAATAAATCAACTAGTAGAGTTAAGGTAATTTCTGAACATCCTATCACAAATTCCTGGAGCCGCCACTGCATCATTACTTGTCCTCTTAAAATCATCATTCTCCAAAAGAGGCAAACAAATTAAGATGGAGGGAGTATTGTCAAGTTATTGTATTTCAAAATAAGAATTGCGTTTTAGTATGATTGTTTTTATCATATCATATCATATGACCACCTGTTGAAACAGTACGTAAAATGTGCATGTGAATTATTGTATCAATGACAATAAAAAGTGAAAGGCAGATGATAAAGCATATTATTGCTTTTTTGAAACTTAGTATTGCATCATGACTTGAGATTATCACTTATCCCTGATGGTAAGCATATTAATGTTTTTGGAGCAATTTTTTTTTTTTTTAACACAAAAAAGGATAGGACTTTATTAGAATCCGGTCCCTAGACATCATCAAAGACAAGACTAGCTAGCCACTGGAAGATAGGACCCCCTTCCAGTCTAGTACCTAATAGGGATCATTTAACCAACGAATGAGCTATCCTATTAAAAGAACGTTTAACATGCACGAAAATACAAGAGGAAAACAAAGGCAAAAGAACTAAACAATCCGAGAGAATAGAGAGCTACAATTTGCAAATGATTTTTCTGCCTGGGTGAGTGTTTGAACAACTTGGAGTGAATCACCTTCCACAACAATTTTTGAGAGACCTCTATTTGCTGCAATAACCAATGCTTCACGGAATGCCATGGTTAGATTATCATTAGTCAAAAATTTTAAACGGGTAAATGTGTAATTTTAAAGGTAATTTGGAAAGATATACAAAAGCTTTTCAGAGTTTATTTTTTCAATTATTTAACTTTATCCTTTCGCGGATCAAAAAAAAACTTTATCCTTTCAGCTTATCTGTGACTAGAATTTTAATTTTAGGCATAGCATGTCTTTTTTTTTTTATCGGCAAAAAGTTTTCATCTATATCTTCTATAATATAAAACAGAAGGGTGTAGGGCCCCTGAAAAGATAAGTTGTTGCAATGGCTAAGATTGAATTGAACCAATGGTTGATGTGAACTCTTACTCTTAAGAATGTATCCACACTCTTTCGAATATATTACACAAACGCCATTAGCTCTCTCTCTCTCTCTCTCTCTCTCTCTCTCTCTCTCTCTCTCTCTCTCTCTCTCTCTCTCTCTCTCTCTCTCTCTATGACGTCTCGACATCAAGTAAACAGCTCGGCTTTGGGAGATGCTCGGCAAGGTAAGAAACATCAAGTAAGAGGGATGATTTGAAGGTAAACAAATAGGCTTTGGTCGGTTTGTTTTCAAGGTAAGAAACATTACGTTGAGGGGTAAATTGAGTTCTACATCTGGAAGCAATGGTAATGGGTCTACTTTATTTGTTCGATTAATTTGAAAAATCACAGATAATGGTGAAAAATAAAAGGGAACAAACCTAGGTCTACATGCAAAGAACTTTGCAGGTGTTGCATGAAAAGTTGTTCCAGAGTGATTCTCCTCCTCTTTCTTACTTAGTTTTATATTAATTGTTAATTATGTCAATTTTTGTAAAAATTTGGGCTATTTAAGAACATAAAAATTGGGAAGTCACGAATTTGAAATATTGAAGTTGAGTTCTCTGATTGTATTTGGTGATTTTGATAGTTGTGTTGTAATATCCCAAAATTTTTAATAATAAAAATTTCGTGATATTATTTTAAAAAACATCATTTTCATTGTTTTCCGATTTGCTAGTTAATAAATTTTGATTTAATTACTTAATTTCCATTTAAATTCAATTTGGATGTATTAATATCCACGAAAAAATATTTTCTTGGCTGTCGAGATTTCTGTTCCGTAAACCGAGACCGGGGTTAGTCTAAAAATATTTTTGTTAGTCTATAATAATATTTTCAAATTTTTCCAAACTCGAAAACCGGACGGCAGAACACCACGGGGTACATTTTCACGTCTGCGGATATATTTCCTTCACTTCTTTCAACGCCAGCGCATCCCTTTGCCCTCCTTAATTTCTCCTGCTCCCTCTCACTCCAACCAGCCTCACCCACACCACCTCACCTCCATTACTCAATTCCCCACCTCAATTACACCCCAATAATATCACCTCCCTAGACACCATTAATTCCACCCCATCTCCCACTGCCCCCATGTCAACCAACAACCCACCCCACCATTAACACCTCTCCCCCACTCAGATAATACTCCAATATATATTCCCTCCCTCTCAGTATATACATACACACTCCATGCACACATACACCACCACCATCATCTCCTCTACCATCCACCATCACCACCAACCGGAGCTCACCACCACCACTGCCGAGAACACCACCACCAGGCGCAGCCTCCTTCCACTGACCCGCCACCACCTCGCCACTGAAACCTCCATTTTCCATAGCCACCACCTCCACGGTACCACCACCTTTGGGTACCCCACTGAACGCCACCACCGGACTGCCTTACATCACCACGAACAGTGAGAGAGTGAGTTGTTGTGTGCCGTGAGTGTGTGTTTTAGTGTGTGCCGTGAGCTTCGTGCAAGCGTCGCCGCCGCACGGCCCCGACGGAGTGCCACCGGACGCTGCCTTTAATTTTCGGAACCACCACGCCGCCTTTAGACCCTTGGGTGTTTCGGGCGTTGCCCTTGTGGTGTATCTTCCAACTCTTGGTTAGATTCCTTTCCCTTTTCCTCCATTTTTAATAAAATTCTTTTTGCCGATAAAATAAAAAAAAAAACGTTCGACAGCTAGCCTTCCTTTTGAGCAAGGACGGAGGGAAAGGGGGGCACTTTGCCCCACTCGAAATTAAAATAATTTTGTTATATTTTCGTATATTTAGCATAATTATGAAATTAAGTGTACTACTACACATACACACTTGCATATATCTCAAAATATATATACCTATAGAATTAGTTTTATGTTTCAATTTCGTCATATTGTGCATTTATACTTTTTGGTTTCTAAATTATTTGTCTATTTAGATCGATTCTTTCTTAATTGTACTTACTTTTAACCGTCTAAGAGTAATATTTTAAAATAATATCATTAATAAAACTATATCGATCATTCAAAAACTTGTCGATATTCATGTAGAACATATTCTCAAATTTTGTCTGAGATTTTCCTTTCTTTCTTGTTGCTCGAGAGGTTTTCTTTACCGGGAGCTAGAATGGAGAAATTAATAGAGAAGAGGAGTTCTTTGTTGTTTCTATATACTCCCTCCGTCCCCTTTTTAAAGTCCAGTATTCCATTTTGGGCTGTCCCTTAATAAGTGTCCATTTTGTAAAGTTAGTGGGTAAAAATTGGTACATTTTCCATTTTGCCCCTAAAAGTAGATTCCATTTTGAAAAGTTAGTGAGTAAAAGTATAATGATGATATCTCCATAGAGGGTAAATAGGGAAAGTGAAGATAAAAGTTGATGTGAAAGATGTAATGATGATGTTTTCTTAATAAGTTGGAGTTACGAAGCGGGACATTTAAAAAGGGACGGAAGGAGTAATATATGAAGTGGGGTCATTATGTGTGAGAGTTTTGGAACAAGAAAGGGAGTGCAATTAATTTTGTTCACCCTTCTCAAAAGAAGGTGAACGTTGCACTTCTCTCTTATTGGTTAAAATGGTGTAGGTCTCACTTCTGTAATACATTTTTTCATGACTTCACTTTGTGATGGGATCCACGCAATTTCAACCAATAAGAAATGTTAGATTTATGGCTCATATGTAAGTATGAAGAGATACTAAGGAGTTCTAGAAAGAAGGCCAGATGCCGGAGTGGAACAAGTGGAGCGAAGCGCAACGAGTGGAGTGGCGGTATGGTACGATCGTACAAGGATATTTCTGGAATACAGACCAAATACCAGGTTAGGGTTAGAATAGAGTCGCTATAAATACTCTATGTTGTAAACCCTAGTTGATAACTGTGATAATAAAAGAACAGTCGCTCTCGCTCCCGTGGACGTATCCGATTTTGGGGAACCACGTATATTGTTGTGTCGATTTTTTTACTGTTCTTATACTCGTAAACCGTGTGCGTGTGTGTGACGATCCTAACAAAAAATAATGTAATGTTCACCCTCTTTTAAAGAGGGTATTGGAATTGAAGTTGGGGCTGGGAATTTCGATGAAATAACAGGGGGTGTTTAGTTGTTGCGTGGTTTCAACATTTTGTAGGCTTTTATGACTTGCGGCTGGGAATTTCAGGGGTGGAAAAATCCTACCTCGATTCTCTAATTCTCTCTTTTTTTTTTAGCTCTGTTTTTTTTTTAGCTCTGTTATTAGTTCAGTTCTTTCGGAAACTTTTTGACTTTTTTTTTTTTCGAAAACGGAAATTAGAACTCCTAACTATAACTAGTAGAAGGGATTTAATAAAAGATCAAAGAGTTTTCAACAAAAACAATATTCCACAGCAACGGCGCCAAAAACTTGTTGTGCAAATTTTAATGTACTCGCAAGTGCACGAATTGTACCAAAGTATAGTTTAGCAAGTGCGAGTCGAACCCACAGGGATTATTACGGATGGAACGCAGTTGAACAACTCTAATAATCTAAAATTAAACTTCCTAATCTAGTTTTACAATATTTTGTTGAGGTTGAGGAAAATAAGTTTACAAGAATTAAAAGTGTTTAAAGAGATGATAAAAATACTAGGGCATTGGAATCCATTACATGCATCATATCTATAATATTTATGTTTTTCAATTCTCCAATTTCTCTACACAATAAGTTGGCGACAAAGCTCTTTAATTGTGGAAAATATACAAGACAACTCTTTTTCTTAGCTTTTACTTTTTTAGTTCTTCTTTTGCCAAACAAATGTATAAAATCAAAACATTCATTGAATCCATCAAAACACAATTTATATCCGTTCTTCACAAATCATAAATTGAATCCAACAAAACACAATGAAAATCCAATTTAAATGGTTCGATGAAAAATAGGCAAGTGAACAAGAAGAACTCTTAACAATTTAAACCATGCTTTTGTTTGGAAAAATTAAGTCACATAAATAAATAGATATTAAGCACGTAATTTCATCCTAACCCCAGCAACTAATTTAGCCTAACATATTTCAAAAGACAATGAAAATAAGAAGAAAGTTACTTGGAGGCATTGAATAGAACAAACTTACTTCCAAATGTGAACAAAATAAAGAGTACATGAGAAAGAAAAGAAACAGAATACAAGATAGAGTTGTAGCGGAGTAAATGAGAGGGATAAAGAAATTGGGAAGAGGGAAACAAATATGGGGCATCTGGATAGGATTTGTACGTAGACTATGGCAGGTATGGAAAATTATTTCATTTTTTTGATGGTGCAATCGGATAAAATTATTCTGTGCTTTGCGCTTTTATCTTCTTTCAGAAAGTCTACCCACACATACAATCTGTGCACAGATTTTATTGTGGGGCCCACCACGGGTCCCACACAAATCATCCGAGCCGTTCATTAAATGTAAAATATTTTTTCAAGGGTTCCCGTAAAAAATAAGCTCAATCCGATACCTATAGGTGGTCGATCCAACTATATAACTTTTCATTATCCAGAAATCTGAATGAAAAGTTAGATGGTTGGATGAAACACCTATAGGTATCGGATTGAGCTTATTTTTTACGGGGACCCTCAAAAAAATGTTTTACATTTAATGAACGGCTCGTATGATTTGTGTGGGACCAGTGGTGATTCCCACAACATAATCTGTGTGTGTAGGAGGACTCATCTTCTTTTCATAAAAAGCTTCATTTCTAAGGTCTCGAACTCTAGACCTTTTGTTGCTTATACACCAGACTTTGCCACTTGAGTTACAAGATTACGTGTTTTAAATTGCTCCAAGTTTATTATTTATTCTTGTCTCTAGATTCTAATTTATTGAGCAATCTTATTTGATACCTGCAAACATAAAAATAACTAAAATTGGGATTATTTAGAATACAAAATAGGTCTAATTTCAAGCTCAAATAAAATGAAAATGAAAAATAATTTTTTGAATTTTTTTGCACCGTTTAAAACATCTCAATTAAATCTATCAAACAAGATCCATATTGATAGAAAAATTATTTACGTAAACACATAATTTTTGAGCTTTAAATTACCTTTTCAAAAAGTATTTTTTGGAAAAAACTAGAACGGGGCCTCATATCTTATTTTTTGTTTTTTTTTTTTTTTTCCCATTGGAGTCGGCAAAGTGAGAGAAAAGTATCACACGGCTAAACAACAAAATATGGGGCCAGAAGTTAGCCTCTTGGATTTCCCTACCAACGAATTTCTCTCAACCATAGAATCAACCAATCGCGACCGTTCAAAAGTGTTCTGGACAATCCGGATTTTAATGAAATTTTTTCGGAGAAAAGTTCGCAACTCTTTCCCAGAAAAGTTTTATTAACATCTGGACCGTCCAAAACACTTTTGGACGGTCGCGATTAACTTCGTAAATAACTATTCACGGCTCCGCCGAAATGAAACCACTAACACTTTTAGAAAAATTGCAATTTTGTCCTTATTTGATTTTTTTTGCGTTTGTTCGTTTGCGCCAAATTTTTTTGACTTTTTAATTCGTCTTGACGAGACAAATTAGAAAAGTAAAAAAAAATTACTTTTACCCAAATATTTTGAACAATGAACACTTTTAAATAGAAAAAGTTTATAAAAAAAAAAGTTGACTTTTTTTACTTAAAAGTGGTCTTTGTTCAAAATACATGGGTAAAAGTAGGAAAATTTTACTTTTCCGATCAAAAAGTCAAAAAAATTTGGCGCAAAACGAATAAATGCGAAAAAAAATTCAAACAAGAACAAAACCAAAAAAGTGAAAAAAGTCACAAAACAAACTCCGATTAAACTGATTTTAGCGTGGAAACCTTCCTTGACGAGTTCTACAAAATAAATGTTTCTGATCATTTTTTTTTGACACGGATTGAACCAATAAATATTAAAAAACTGTAGGGAACTGGAAGGAGAAATCAGTCCAAGTAAGCACAGCTGGACGAAGGTAGAGAGCCAAAGTATTCAAAATGGTTGAATTGATCGCCAAAGAGGGGGATGTTCCACTTGGCACCACAACCCCCGTACATGGATCCACCAGTTGCTCTTTCCTTATTTTCCTCGTCTCTCCCTCTCCTCTCTCTCTCTCTCTCTCTCTCTCTCTCTCTCTCTCTCTCTCTCTTTTCAGGGGTGTTCAGGTCAACTTACGCACACTTCGATTAATCACCTCTCCAGTGCGGTCAAAGGCAGGTCATCCATGCCTGAAATATGGAATTCAAAAGAAATTACTTCTTCCTGCTTGATTTCAAGAATCGAACTCTAGTCAATTGCATATGAAACAAACCAATCAACCAACCGGACTAACCCTTGAGGCTCCAGTCTCTCTCTCTCTCCCTTATGAAATTAAGAAACCAGAAAACTAAGACTGAATTAAATGAAGTTCTTATTCTTCGAGGGAAAAAAAAGAAGACTGAATTAAATGTACAACAATTAAAAAAAAAAAAAAGGTATTTACCACCAAAAAAAAAACACGAAATAAAGGTTTGTAATTAAAAAAAAAAGAATAAAGGACGAGAACACTTTTTTTTTTCTTTTTTGGCGAGAACACTTTTTCTAAATTCTAAGGGCTCATATTTTGTTTGTTTGTTTGTTTATTTTATTTTCCAAGGAGAAAACTATCGCACGGCCCAACAACAAAATATGGGAGAAATTCTTGGGTGCCAGGTGGGTACCACGTCATCTGGCCGACGTGGTGTCCGAGCAACACATTCGGGCCGTTCAAAAGTGTATTGGACGGTCTAAATTGAAACACTGTCTCTCCTCTCATTCCAACATTCTCTCTCCTCTTTCTCTCTCCTTTTTCTCTCTCCAAATCTAAGCCGTCCAAAATCAAAATGGACGGCTCAGATGCGCCAAACAGGCACCACGTGATACCTACTTGGCACCGAAAATCTTCTCAAAATAAGGGGCTAGAAGTAGTCCACGTGTTCCTCACCAAAACGAGTATAGAAACGAGAGCAGATCCTTCAACTAGAATCTAGCAGTTTTACTAGCCTCTTGGATTTCCCTGCCAACGAATTTCTCTCTCAACCATGAACCAACCAAAGAAAATTATATATAGAGAGAAACTTATTCACGGCTCGGCCGTGAACAAGTTCTTTACAACAGCAACCAATTGCGACTGTCCAAAAGTATTCTGGACGGTCCGGATTTTAATGAAACTTTTCCGGAGAAAAGTTAAACTCAAAACTTTTCTCTGGAAAAGTTTCATTAACATCCGAATCGTCCAAAATACTTTTAGACGGTCGCAATTGGCTTTGTAAACAACTATTCGCAGCTCCGCCGTTAAAAAGATTTTCTCAATTATATAACTACTTGATATGTGAAACAAGAGACTTACATGTATTCGGCTTCGGGTAGTCGCGTGAAGTAACTTCGTAACTACTTGATGTGTGAAACAAGAGACTGCATGTATTCGGCTTCGGGCTATGTTAGAACTATGGCTCATATGTAAGTATGGAGAGATACTAAAGGGTTCTAGATAGAAGGCCAGATGCCGGAGCGGAGCGGAGCGACGGCATCTGGCCCATCGCCGATAATCCAGTGGAAGTAGACTGGGCCTTCGGCCCAGGAGTTCCGTAAGTTGGGGGGTGCGGGGGGCTACACCCCCGCGGTATGGTACGGTATCGTACAAGGGTATTTTTGGGATTCAGACCCTAGTTGTTAACTGTGATAATAAAAGAACAGCCGCTCTCGCTCTCGTGGACGTATCCGGTTTTGGGGAACCACGTATATCTCTGTGTTAATTCTTTACTGTTTCATACTCGTAAATCGTGTGCGTGTGTGTGACGATCCTAACAGGCTATTATAGTACCCTTTATAAAGTTTTCTTAATAAAATGTTACTTTTGCCGGAAAAAAAAAAAATTAGTACGGGGATAGTCAGAGTGAAGTCGTGGAGGCTCTCATCAGAAAGGGAGAAAAAAAAAAAATTACTGATCCAACAGAACAAATGCAGATACCACAGTTCTCAAAACCCAAATCCTCTTTCATTCAAGCCAACAGATCCTACTGTTTCTTTATTAGTATTTTACAAGATCAGCATTTGTAACTCAAACACACTCAGTATTGAAACAAAAAAAACCAATACAATCAGGAAAACTAAAACCCAATAGCTAGAAAGAAAGCTGTTAAACGTAATCGGAGAAAAAAAGAACCCAGAAACAATCACACAAATCGGTTAAACGGTTTCCTCCCAACAGCAGCAGGCATCGAAAGAGTAGAGTCGATACTCAAATCCCCGACAGATTGCAAAGACTGCTGATTTTCAAACACCCTTTTTGAAGGTGAACCCTTACTACTAGACCCTTTGTTCCATTTGAAGGAACCGATGTTAGGCGTCATAGGGAATGAGAACCGTCTATTGGGATCGCCAGTAGGAGTCCCAGTAGGAGTCCCCGGGAACCTCTCCCTGGGGTTACTAAAAGGCCTTGCTTTAGCCTTGGCCGAAACAGTTGGTGTCATGTAATTTGGAACGGAGAACGGGGGGCAGCTCATGAGGCTATCATCGTCTTTCAGTGGCACATCGAAAGCAGAATTGGCAGCACTACTTCTTGGTTTCTACAAATATGAACGTTACCAATCAGTACTAAAATCTGCTGTTGTTTTAATCTAATTTTCCCAATTTAAAAATATATATACTTTGGTATGGGATCCAGATGACAATACACAAAGTAATCAATTCTATTGAAAATCAAATTCGGATAGGCATACAAACGAGGAAAAAAAGTTAATGTAAATATGAAGTTTCGTCAAATGACTAGTATGTCCATAGGCGAATCGACGAAACTTTATATTTATTTATTTATTTATTTTAAAAATAAATAAATATGAAGTTTCGTCGATTCACCTATGGACATACTTGTCATTGGACTAGTAATTCTATGGACATGTGCATACAAAGATACACGGGGACACATTAAAAGTTTGGGAGAAAGGGAGACACACTACTTAGGTCAGGCAAGAGACACTTTTGGAGGTTAAAATGAAGTCTTGTAAGGTTTTAAGCCGAGGTCAAAAAATTGAGTATATGGTTTAACCTTTTTAGGGGGACTCTACAATTTGCATTAGTATCCAATATGTATTAATTTTGAAGATGTTTAAAATATATGTTTTTGCATTTCTAGTCAGTGTTTCTTTCATTAGTCGTGTCTTGAATTTTCTTAAAACCCACATGTCAATGTGTCAGCTTCGTATCGCGTGTCCATGCACATAACAATGAGATGTAAGACAAGTCATGTGTCCAACTCTTTGCTTTTATATACCTGATACGAGTTCTTCATCAGCCCCAGACTGTTTCTGATAGGAGCCGCTGACCTTGTTGACCTTGGTGTAGATGATTCAAGATTATCATATCTGATATTCGGTTGCTTGTAGATTCCGATAGGAGCTGCTGATCTCGTTGACCTTGGTGTACTTGATTCAAGATTGTCATATCTGATATTCTGTTGCTTGTAGTTTCCAAATGCAGGCCGTGGGCTTGGTTTTGGAGGCGTCGGATGAAAACTCTTTGCAGTTTGGCTTTCAGGAGGATTTGACGGTGGGAGTTCCCGTTCCACCCAGTTCCACCACCAGGGAAATCCACCGGCTTGGGTGTCCATTACTGATGTTTGAGCTGATTTAGGATTGGTTCTCCATAGCTGATAGTGAAGATTCATAAATGAAAATCAAAGGGAAAAAGAAAATGACAACGAATCAAAGATGTGTTGCATAAACAAGTCCGATCCCAAGGAAATTCAGAGGAAAAAGGTTTTTACTAGCTTTGATAACCAGATTTTATGGCAGATCACGGTGTGTAACATAAACAAGCCTTTGAGACAGGGCAATTCAAAAAGATTAAGATCCAAGGATATACTTATCAAGTACCCATGTTTGGCACGGACACTTGGGTAAAGGTAAGTTATATTTAGAATACCTTTCTAATTGCTATTTACCAACAACAAAAACATGTGTAATGGACATTTAGTGATTGCAGTTTGAATTTTTCCTGTGCCTAGAAATGATAAGCGTGCAAGAAAAATGCTCTACGGCATCTTGTAAACTTGATTTTCTAAATAGAAGAACCATATGAGCAAATATGAATATTTTGCCCTATCCCATTTTCCTTGGACATTGGATTAGCTGAATGCCCATACAAGTGTGGTTCATGATCTTTTGTTAGATTTAGGACTGATCCATAGAGTGGGAGCGGCTCAAAGACATAGTTTATCTTTTATCTGGACTTCTCATCCCAAATCTATTGAATTGAGCTACAGGGGCATCTGTGATCATATACATATACTAGTGCTAGCTCGTGCCTACGGCACTACGCATCCCGGTTGGAAGGGGATGGCAGTTGTGTGATTTAGGTGAAAACCATGGGCACTTAACCGGGAAATGGGAGGATGCACTACAGCCTTTGGATCAAATGAATCGAAGCCGTTCCAACAACTTGTCCCCACACCCTTCTGTTTTATAATAGAGATACTCCACAATTTTATTTTATTTTTCCGTTTTTCTAGCAACCTTTCACGGCTGTGCTTAGTCCACATAGCAAAAGCACACATTCATTAATTCATCTACCGAAGACAAGAAGAATGTGTCTTGCCACATAACATTAAATCAAATATTGCACACTGCAAATAGAAGGAATTTCCAGAAAATTGGTGTGGATTCTGTATTGTGGAGGAGACAATAGGTTGTGCTTGTGCTTGGAGAAATATCCCTCTTTCTGCCGATCACAGTTTGAGTTTGGAGTGGGGCATCCCTGAGTATGTCTTCAAGCAAGGCTAGTTAGTCTTAGTTTTGGTCAGGGGCTTACTCACATAATCCTTCAAAATGCCATGTGCTCGCGCTATCAATCCTCGCTCTCTTGGATTTTAGTAGATTAGGATGTGTATCAAAGATGCTTTCACGCCCCGCAGAGGCAAGCAAATTATGTGGCTTAGGGGGACTTAGTTTCTGCCCCTTCGGTTTTGGTTTGTTTCTGTTTTCTTTTCTGCTATTTATGTAAGTGTAGTGTTTGGTTGTATCTGTATTGGATTTCAATGACATTCCCTTGATTCCTTTGGATATGTTCCTATTATAAAAAGTAACTGTTTCCATACATATGTGAGTGTGTGTGTGGGTGGGTGTTGCACACTGATGTGTATAAATGGTTGAAATTCATGGAATTTGTGAATTTGATGATCTAAAAACACGGTTTTGGGCCAAATTTTAGCAAAATTTGTGTGCAATACCAGATCCTGCAGATTAACAGATCGAGTCTGTTTTACAAAATGCATACAAGTGAAATACGCTATAACGAGAAGGTATAGTACCTTGTGGGAATAAGCGTAGGACATTGCTCTTTCTCTCTTGAACATGGCCTCCACCTTTTTCTGCATCCTCGCCTCTCTTTCCTCCTTTGTCAGCAAACTGTCGTCCCAGTTTTCGTTTTGACCTGCCTCAGACTACAACAACATTGCTAATTAATGATTTGCATAGCTTAAGAGGTAAATATAAGTCTCTAAGTAAGTTCAAACCAAAGACGAACGTTTCCACATAACACTATATCTCCTTGACTTTGGGAAATCATATGGTTCTTTGATTGGTTTGCCTGTTACTCTAAGACTATCCGATACCATGAAAACAAGAATACAAGGTACGAACACAGCCAAATCGAGATTCTATTAAGTTTGAGTGGTTATGAATAAACATGTTACATAGGTCGAAGGAAAGTAACACCCATGGTTAAGACAAGGATCCATACATGATTATCATCACACCATGGTACGGAATGAGATTCATCCACCAATATACATTTGGTTGGTCAGCAATACATCTAACAGGCCGAGCTCGCTGGGCTCCCATTAAATCATGGACCGGACAGGAGTGGTCCAATTGCCAAAATCTCTGCACCACGCCTAGCCCATGGCCCTAGGTCAGGCCTCAGGCTGGGGTTTTGACAAGCCAATGGTATTTTTTTTTTTCCCAAAATTATGCAAAGACCAAGATGAGAAGGGCTTCAGAGACCTTAGCCTACCATAGTTGAGGGGGGCCAGGCTATGCCAAGACAAGGCCACTAATGCAGTTAAATGCACCTCAGTTATGAACCATACACCATATTGGCCAATAGACCAACCCAACCCCATCCCACTATAACTGCCGTAAATCTTCCAACTCCAAAATTGCATTCAATATGTCGAGCAAACCGCCCACAAGGTGCCAATAATGTGGGCAATGGGGTCATCCTTAAGGGTGTAATTTAAGATGAATCACTGAAAAACGTAGTACCTGGCTCACGGTCCATTTGCCGAAGTTACTCTCCAAGTCCTTGTCATTCTTGTAAGGCTGGCGTTGGAGTGCCTGGTTTTCTAACATCTGGATCCTCCGCGACTGAATTTGAGTTTGAACCCGAACTAAGAGTTGCATCATTTTCATTGCACTCATAGTCTGTCTCTTCACGTTCTGGCCTCTCACCACTCCTTGAAGCCTCACAAGACCCCTCAAAGCTCTAAAGCTCTTCCTAGCCTGCATAATAAAAGCTCATACTGTCAATTGGGATAGAGCCATATATGTGAACCATAAACCCGGACCAACCCAACGTTATTGCACAATTAGAAACTAGGGATGACAAAAATAATTTTGTGCCATACTGAGATGGCTCCAATATCCTAGTAGGTCAAAACATACCCAGAAATAGTTGGGAAAAATAAACAAATTCTGGCCTCATCCATTCTATGAATGGTTGATCCTAGACAGAACCCTATACCAGGCTTGGGCATTGTCAAATTATAAAACATTACGTCTAGTTCAATAAGACTCAGGTCATGCCAACAAAGAGACACAATGGATCCCAGATGGTCAAAGAGTAACAACTCAACCTAGGTTGCGTTTGGATCTTGGATATGTGGAAGGATTTGTCGAGAGAAAAAATAGACAAAAATTTGGACGTGTTTGAATATTTTCGCATTCTTTTTCTTTTGACTGAAAAAATTCCTTGACAAATCCAAATCCTAGCAAAGTCATAAAAAGTCTCAAGTTCAACGGGAGTGATTCAGCCATCTTCCTTGAGCTGTTTGTGCATGGTTGTTCAATCTTTAATCAGGATCTCTAGTCCCAATACTTCGGTCGTATAACTGAACTCGCAGGATCTTTGGGAAATACAGCAACCATGTAATATTTTATTTATGCCTCCGACGAATCTGATCAATGCATTAAGTTTTACCTTAGGAACTGAAACAAAAAACGGGAGTAACAACCATAAAACTTCATCGAATTGAATGAAGTTGGGTGGGTTTTTTATGAGTTCCTTGTCATACATACCATTATTTTTAATCCACTGTAATTCAGAAAGATAAAAATTCCATACCCTACCTCCGACATAGATATGATGCTAATCTATACTAAAGCAAGAAAAATTTGAGAATCATACCCTGTAACCTCTATAGGCTGATTGGATCTTGATGGCTGAAAGATGTTGGTACCATAGAGTTGGTTCTGGCCTGTATCTAACTTCCTTAAGCTGATCATGAACAGCTCTTGAAGAAGCAGCTTTTGGAGATGCAACTCGTGGAGAAGCATCTTTCGGAGATGCAACTCGTGGAGAAGCAGCTCGCGGAGAAGTAACTCGTGCGGAGGCGGCTCTGGGAGAAGCGACTCTGGGAGAAGTAACTCTTGGAGAAGCAACCCTAGGAGAAGCAACCCAAGGAGATGAAGCCCTGGGAACAGCCAAAGTTGGTGTGTTTGGTTGCTCGGCAGGCGTGGGAGGTCTAACAAGTAACTTCTGTTGGTCGACTTCCCCGAGTATCTTCTCAATACTGCTTGGCTCCCTGAATCGGATGAATGATTTCGTCTCTGCATGCCTCAGTTTCCCCTTCTTCTTTTCCTTGGTGCTTTTCTTCTCTGATCCCTACAACATAGATCTTTATTATGGGAAGCCATGACAAGTGCTTTTGATGCTTTCGGATGCAAAATCTGTCGTGGAATTCGTTCTCCTAAGCTACTTCCAAACTTATAAACAGCACTCAGTTCAAACAAAACTTGAGTTATTCAACCATCCAAAAGTCGAACAAAAGCATCTTTATAAGATTGGTCGATCCCTTAACCTTTGATATGATGGTAAATATGTTTCCGGCAAGCACAGTATCACGTTAACAAACTTTTGAGCACCATTTTCTAAGCCAAAAGCCTTGAGCAATTCTACAAATGTGTCGGTTATCAAGATGAGTAAGCACTACGATAAATTCAGAAATTCTGCGTTACGTGGCAAAATTCAAGCAAGACGGAGAATATTAATCAGCATTACTGGGGATTGTAATCTGATTACTTAGCACTTTTGCAATTAGAAGTTACAAAATGTTTAGAATTGAAATTGCAAGCAACACCCACAAAGTAAGATTCCACTTACGTTCACTGGCTTATCTTTAGAACTGGGTATGAAAACCCTCTTGATTGCAGAAAACCAACTCCTTCCCATTTTTCTAGCATCACTATTCCTCCCTGAAAAAGGAAAACAAACCTGTATTTCAGATGATCAGGAATCAAGATATCGAGTACTCATGAACATGACATGTTACTATTAGTATCTAAGGCATCCCATAAACATAGATTGAGTCTGCATTCCAACAGCACACATGATATTGTACTCCAAGAGCAAATCCTCATTCAACTATATTTGGAATCAACAAATTTTTTCCACAAAGGGGCAGGATGAGTCTGCAGTCTCAACGTTGTTAGTTGATCTGTGAGAGAAAGTTTCATCTCTATTCAGCATTTTTCACAACAAAGAATGACAAAGGAAACAGCAGAAAAATCCCTCAAACAGCTGGAGTAAAGAAGAACGCCGGAGACAAATCACACGGGATTCAAGTTTTTAGTATTTAACCAACACTTTTCTGATGTTATGACCCAAATTTGATCACTAGAGTCAGTGTTTGGTAGGAAAACAAGTTGGAAAAAAATATAAAGTTTTTCCAGGTAAAGATGTCCTTTCAAATTATTGTGAAACACAAACACAAACAAACAAACACACACATGTATATGTTTATATCTATGCTACACATACGTATATGAATGAAGAAAAGGACAAATTCAATCATAAGCCTGCTGTAGCTTTTCTGTACAAGGAGCAAAAAGTTGAATCCCCTTCAACAAACTCAAGATTTAGGACCAGGGGAAGAAATCAAAGAAATATTAAAGAACAATTCACCAATTCAAGATTCAAGAACATCCCCAACGCCCGGCAAGATAAGGCCAAAGGGAAAGGTAATTCATGGGAGAAATAACCCAGCAAAAATTTCACTACCCACAAAGCACAAAACATAGAATTTCATCCCCAATGTTGGAAAAAGGAAACCTTTTCACATTTATGGCTAATTTCATAAACAACCTATTTAGCAAACACACTGAAAATAATTGACAGTACAAACAAAAATACCCACAAAGGGGAAGGGAAAAAAAAAGAATTTCACTCCCTCCGAACATCAGAAAAAGCAAGCATTTTAATGATTTAGGGCCAATTTCATAATCAACCGAATTAGCAAACAGACTGAAAAAAACTGAATTATGTGCAATTGACAGTACATACAGAAATACCCACAAAGGAAATTTACATGCAACTTCAAACCAAATATCAAAAAGATCCTATCTTTTCAAGTTTTGCAGCCAATTTCATAAATCATATAAATTTAGAAAATTCCCCAAAAATTCCAGTATGCGCAATTGACACTACCAAGAATTTACTCATACCTCAAGAAGTTTTTGCCAATCCTCCAAAATCCTTTCAGAAAGCTGCACCTAGCAAAAGGGCTGAAACTGTGCAACAGAAAGAAATTAGGCCCTCCCTCTCTCTCTCTAAAACTCGATATTTCTCTCTCTAAACACCCTTACAACATGATTCTTCCCTTCAATAGTAAGCAGCTAGCTTTCAGATATTGGGTTCAAACCCTTTGCTTTTTGCTACCTCCTCTCTTTTAGAACTTTGAATCTTTCATACTTTTGTGGGTTTTATTATTCTCTGGTGGGTCGATCATGGATGATGAAAGGGGGAGGAAAGAGAGAGAGAGGAGAGAGAAGAAAGGGGTTGGAGGGTTAGCCACTTTCTCACTCAAGAAGGCATTGGCCAACTTCAACTAACTTTACTTGAATGGGAAGACTATTTTTAAGTGACAGCAATTCCCCACATTAAAACGGTTAGGTTCCCTCATTTCCTTCTTTAAATTAAAAAATCATCATTATTGCGTTATAGTGGTAATGATATTTTTCATTTATTTTTGCTAAAAACAAAAAATCGTTACCCCACACCACTGTTTTCCCACCTAGAAAAAGAAACGGTTAATCTCTCACCATATGAATATCAAAAAAAGTCTCTCACCATATAGAGTTTTGGTAAAGTTGAAGCCAGCACGAGTTTTGAAGTTAGGTTGGATTTTGCTTAAATTATTTAACGTAATTTGTAAATTATCTTTAATTTCTTTGATAAATTTGGATTTTGCTTAAATTATTTATGCATCTTGAAGAGAATAACAGAATTCCGGAAACTATAAAGCGTTTAGTCCACATTTTTCTATATTGGATTTCTCTACTAAATGGAAAAGAAAATGTATTTTTGACTAAAACTAAAAAGATTTCACTAACAAAGAAAAATAGAGGAATTAGAAGTACTAATAAACGTTTCCTAAATTAGTATCCGTACAAACACTTTTAACAGAATTGGGTTCTTCCGCTCTTCAAGCTTGGTCAAGCTCAACATATTTGGGGTGATTTAACTCGTAAATAAACAAATTAAAACTTAAATACGAATGTACATTTTGTATTTGTTTGGGGGAAGTACATAATTCGGTAAGCTTATAAATTCGGTTCTCAGAACTACTAGCTCTCTCTTTTAACACGATTTTCAATAAATTTTATCTCTAATTATTACTTTTATCTCCCGATCTATTTTTTTTCCCTCTTATTTCCCCTAAAATCTCCTATAAAATATTTACCAAACAACCTCTAAATGTTCTATTAGAGATCAGTTGAAGTTTGTTTAATTTGCAATGAGATACAAAAATCAAGATGAGATGTATTTTAATAATGCATTTAATTTTCAAGTTCAAAAAGTAATTACTACAGATATAAAGTCAATGAAATTTGTAGAATCCTAAGATCTATGAATTTTATCCGTTACGAACAAAGATTAAAATAATGCTTAATTCTTCCAACTAGTTTGTTTCTTATTGTAATTAACTTCTCCTTGGGAGCCTCAAGTTTGGTCTATTTTATAGATACGCAAGTAGGCAGTAGAATTGGATGTTGGAATTAGTTGAGTTAGCATAAGCTGACTCGAAAATCTGATTATAAAAAAAAGTTGGTATATTAAATAAAGTTGGAGACTTAACAATTTACTCTGTCTTTGACTTCATATATTGAAAATTTCATAGGGCCTATTATTATTATTTTTTAAATGGCAGAAGATTTCATTGATAGAAATAAGCATACATTAAAGAGGGTTTTCTATCCCAAATGGAGACAATAACCAAGATGTCTAGATACACAAGCTTTCAAATCTAGAACCTCATAGACCAATGCGGTGATCCCTTGATCATCAGCTAGTAACAACCTTCTAGACGAAGACCAGGTGGCAAACCCTCCCAGCCAAGACAACCACAGGAAACCGACAAATGAAACCCTAGCATGCCGGATCTATCAATTTTAATGGGACCAATTTAATTATAAGGGCTCCCGTAATTGGAGGGTAGAATTAGACTTCTAAAAATTAGACGAGATGTGCATTAATTGACCCAGACACCCTGAATTATGAAGGAAACTTCTCCCCTTGCGTGCCGTTAAGCACCAAACTACAAGTGGATATGGTCCTTTGAATCCGGCTCGGGAAAAAAATGGTCCATGGAAACAAGGAGACCACCCCTGTCCGGTAGGTCCCTTTCCTTTCCTGTCCTGTCCTTGTTCCACTCCAAGCAAATCCAGCTGGGGAATATACATTCTCATGTATATACGTATATATGCATACACCAGTTTTCAAGTTAGGAATTCTTGATTTTGCTACGATCCGCACCTCTCTTATCCCAATCAAATTGCGACGAATTGAACCGTTCAATGTGATCAGAACGTGATTTGAGCAGTTTTTTATAACCGGAAAACGCTTGATTTGAGCAGTTTTTTATAGAACCGTTCAATAAAAAACTGCTCAAGTCAAGCCAATCCTAGTCATTTTTTTTTGTCGATTTCTCGCGAATACTCTTAAAATAACGTTCTGAACATATTAAGCGGCTTGAATCGTTGCAAATCAATCGGGAAAGGGGAGGTGCGGATGGTAAGAGGGTGTGGATAGGAAAAAGACTGTATATGCATATATTACATATACATATATGGATTATTCTAATCTCCGCTCAAAAGTTGTAGAACAATATGTAAAACCGTAAAAGTTCATTGATATCCGAGAAAACATTATTAATATATGTTTACATATACATTTACACAAACTATCTTCTTCTTCTTTTTTCGCATAGTCCAGAATCAGTCCCATCAAACACAATTTCAAAGAGCGCAGCGCACGTACTTGCACTTGCATACATTCAAAGACAAAAGAACAGAGTTTGAACTTTGAAGAGTGTCACTTGCAAATTATAGCTAGATTTTGGATTTAAGTATAATTAGCAGATAAATATATTTACTATAATGCTAAATTATGATTAAGCTATGGTAAAAACAGGTATTGTTTAACAAGTTGAAAATCGGATTTTAAAATACTTAGGATCTAAAAACTAATTTGAAAAGCACTCTAAATCCAACTTCTATTTAAAATCAAATTCTATTGTCTGCTAATTATAAACTAATTTTAAAATACTTAGCCTTCTAGAAATCTCTAAAATCGCAAAATCTGTTGCTAAGAAACTTGTACGAATACTCACAAAAGCTTTTTAAAAAATTTCAAAGTCTGCTCCCAAATTTTTTCTTAAACACACACTATCCCTACGTTCTTATGAACATAACTTAAATATGAGAGTTTTGTTTTTATTTGAATTTTTGTTCGCATTTGTGAGTTTTGCCCTAAGCTTTTGTGAGTTATTGATTCATCTCGACGAGAGGAATCGAAAAAGTTAAAAAAAAAAAATCTTTTACCCAAGTATTTTGAGAAATAACCACTTTTTAGTGCAAAAAGTGACTCTTTTTTTTCTTTCTAAAAAGTGGTTATTTCTCAAAATATTTAGGTAAAAGTAAAAAAAAAAAATTACTTTTTCGATTCATCTCTTTGAGACGAATCAATAACCCATAAAAGTTTGATGCAAAAGTAACAAATGCGAAAAAAATTCAAATAAGGACAAAACTCCCAGATTGAAGGTAAGTTTAAGTTACGTTCATAAGAACGCAGCCTAAATACGAGTCTTATACTCATGAGCTTGTAGGTTTTACAAACAATCCTCGAGATCATTGAAGATTTGTTCGGTCGATAATTTTAGCACAAAAAAACTGACGAATTGCCCATAAATAGGCCAAAACACCTAGTTATAGAAAAGACAAAACTAAAAGTGGAACTACTAGTTATATGCATGTGGCAGATTGGTAACGCATGTGGAAGTATTCTTCTTCTTCTTTTTATTGTTTGAAAATGGGTTTGCAGTAGTCAATAATGAAGATTTTGGATTGTGGGCCTTTTCTCCACCTCCCAGCTGCCATTTGATCATATATATGATTCCCTATCATTTCTCTGAAAAGTTTTCATATATACCACGTTAGGCAACTTCATGTTCACACAAGCTTTGCAATCGGCAAGGCCGGCCCTGATATTTCCAGACCTAGGACGAACATCGAAAATGAGATCTTTAAAAATATTTTTAGAAAATAAAATATCAAAAAGTGAATTTACTGTTCATAAACCAATGCATGTATTCAACATGGAAAACTTAAAAGAATACCCAACATTACAAAAATTTCAAAAGCATGTATTTTTCCTTTCCTCTCTTAATCTCTAATCTTTCTATTTCTTTCCCTTGATATCTAATTCATCTCCAAATTTTTTTATAACCGGATGTTCGGACCAGCTTGCCCTCATCTTGACTAATTCTAAAGCCCTGAAAGTAACACTGGGCATAACCTCCCAGTGCCTCCAAGATTTGGAATGTTTGGCCTCCGTAGAAATGAAACCTGTGACCTAATGAAAGAGCACTTATTGCTTTCTCACAAATACTTGACCAAACCTCTTGGGTTATCTCCACTTTTTTGGCTTGTGTTCTTCCCCTCCCTTCCCATTTCGTCCAGGAAAAAGGGGAGGTGGATTTGTAAAGCACGACTTTTATAAGGAATGAAAAAGAATGCACAAACCTCATTGATGCACCTACCACATCTCATCATTTTTCAAGCAATGGACCCTCAATTATTTGGAGTCCTAGCATGATATATACATACCTCTGATTTGGTAAGAACTAAGAAGTGGGGAATGCAGCCCTTAGAAGTGGACAGTTTGGGTTTTAAATTTGGCCCCTTGTGTTGTTCTGCAAAAACAAATGTTGGACTTACATATTGGGTACAAAAAATAGTTTTTTTTTTTTTTTTTTTTCACAAAATGATAAAAGCTTCATTGATATAAGAAACACGAATACATAAGATGATCGCTAAAAGGTAGCATCCGTCCTTAATCGAAGGACTAGAAAGCCACAAAGGAGGGTAGCCTTCCAGGTACAGATACCCAGACTACTACTACCTCTCATAGCCGGAAAATGGACGGACCACCACAATCGTAGTACTACTCCTACGCGCGATAAAAGCGAGGCTGCTACACCAATCGATGTGATTCATCATTGGACCGCCACCACTGCCATCTTTCTTCGTTAGAGAACCATAACCTTTACAACGGACAAAATCTGAACCGGCACCTCAATGATGAAGGGGAAACCGGAAGAAAGAAAAAGAAGGAAAATCACGAAAAAATTCTCAGATCTGATAGTAAGAGAGAAAACCCTCACTAAGAAGGAGGAGTTATTGAAATCGATAGAAGCCATAACTAATAAGGACGGGAAACATGCCTTAATTTTTACACTTCTTTATTTGGGATCTAAGACGATGGCCTCTTGGGACGTAGCCTAGGGCCGGCCCTGGGAATCGATTACATACAATGAGTGAGTATAATTATAGGTATATATATATATATATATACCATCATGTATTCACTGTTGTGCCATTTTAACACTCTGTATGCACGTGCCAAGTTGCTTGGGAGCCACACCAATTTTGATTTCTATTGGAAGAATCCATAATTCCAAAAAATAATGAATCCAACATTATTTAGATCATCACTTGTAGCAAAAGTTTTCCCTTTTTAATATTGAACCAACAAGTTTCAGGTATAAATTTGTCCAACAAGGGAATATATATATATATACGGATCACGAGACTTCTTTTTTGTTCTTGAGATACAAGGAAAAATAAAATATTTAAAGTAAGCACAAAACACCCATTAGTTGGCAAGATGCCCTCAACCATGCAAGGCATTTTGTAGGGTGCATACGGGCCATCGATTTTGACAATGAATGATTGAGATATGATTTTTAATTATGACTGGTAAGAATTATTTATTACCGGTCATAATTGATTTTTAATGTGGATCGTTGATTGATCATTTTGTTCGTCGCCACCGGCGTGATTCTGTTACTGTTGTTCTTCTCCTTCTCGTCAATGGAAGAGAAATAAGATTCAATTGCTTGAACCATGGAATCTCATGTCATCTTCTTGACCAGCTTCCTCTTGGGGGTGTTCGAGTCGCTCCAACCATTTTTTTCTCCACCAAAGCTTTCCCAACCACAATTTTCTTGGCCAATGATTTTGGCAGAAAGTTAACTTGTTAGCCTACTAGTTTGATCATGATGCTAATATATTATGTTTGTCCCGTAAAATTTGGTTGATGCTTTTGTGGTGACTTGAACATTATGATATTTTGAGATTAGCCACAGTATCTTGAAATATTATAATGTTTGATATCAATTAAGGATGGTGAATAGTCGTTCAACTATATATGAGTGCTGGCATCAACCGTTAAGCTTGAATTGATGAAATTAATTATTTTGTCCACAAGAGAATAATTAATTTTATATATTTGTTTAGGAAAAATTGAAAATGATCAACATCAAAACAGAATTTTTCTACATCTTCAGATTATGGATTTTACTTTAAGGATCGGTTTGGGCCGGGATTCGACCGTCTCAGTGAAGCTCGCGCAACCTAAATTGATGTAAAATCGTAGGTTATAAATACTTGTTATACCGATGTAAGTTACATAGTGGAACTAGTGTGAGCCTGGATGTACTCAACAAATTATAGGGTATATTTTTTTTTCGGTCAAATGGAAATTAAATTATTGGGTATATAACCACATAATTAAACTACAAAAAAAAAAGAGCGATAGTGACAAAACAGTTGTCACTAAAAATATATTGCTAAAAATTTATAGTGACAGATTTTTTGTAGTATAAAAATCTTAGGCTTTCTCAGACTCCTACAAACGGGCTAAACACGTACACATATTATTCTGATTTAATTCTGATTTAAGTAGTAATTTTTTAAGTCATATAAAAACTTAAGGTGATGAAATTAGTGGTAAGCTTTATGATTTATATAATCAATAGTTGATGCATGCGAAAGAGTTGAAAGGTTGGTGGTGATTGTTGAACAAGAAAGTCAAAAAGCAAAAACACGAGATCGCACAACCAATTAATTGATTAAAATTCCTTAATTGCACGTTTCCTTCAAAAACATTCATTGCGATATTTTTTTTTTTTTTTGAAGAGGTCATTCATTGCGATATTGAAAGTAGTTTCATTTTGTGAAATCAGTTTGCCCCAAGATCTCACTCAACTTTGACAACAATGGGTTGTATTTTTTATATATTTATATAACTGGATGTTCGGGTCAACTTGAGCAGCTCGAGCACATCTTGGCTAATTCTGCGATCCTAAAGTTAACAACTGATCAAACCCTTTAGTGATCCCAAGGTCTAGAACGTTTGACTTCCGTAAAATTCGAACATGCGACCTCACATATTTTCTTATGTCCACGTGGCCAAACCCGTTGAGGTAAACAATTAATATTTTGTATTTGAAGTCAACAAACACGAATCCACGGCGTATTATTAACTTAAGAATACCAGATCCTGATTTAGATTCACCCTTGTTGAAGTACCTAATACTACTTGGACTTCTAAATTCAACATGGGAACATCACTACGTACTATGGGTCAAAGTCAAGGATTGCAAAATTTTAATAATTTGTTGAACTAGTCATATATTCCAGGTTTATTTTCAACCAAGAAAAATGGTCATGGGGTTTATTGGAGACTTTTTTTTTTTTTTTTTTGAACCAGATTCTTAAGTTTGGTGGAAGTATTCCAACCGCCAATATGTGCGTAACGACAGCTAAAGCCAGAGAGAGAGAGAGGGAGAGAGAGAGGGGAAGTTGACAAGGTATTAGTCGTGACATGGAAAAATATCAGATACGTACAATATAGTGATCAGATACGTACAATACTTGTTTGAAGGGACTAATATGAAGAGGAGAGAGAGATGATTTCATTGAATATATATGGTCCCACTGCAGTTATAGTGATCAGATACGTACAATACTATGGGCAAATTTCATTGACCTCCTCTGAGGTTTCTGACACATGCATAGACCTCTCTCGAGGTTTCTAAAATATCACTGACCACCTCTGTTTTTGCTGACAATACTAATATTGCCCCCTCCGTTACTTCACCGTTATAAAAGTTGACAGAAGCTGCTGATGTGTGATGATATCAGCATTCTATAGCAATACGATACCTATTTTACCCTTCCTTCCTCTCTCTCTCTCTCTCCCACCTCACAAAATCTCTTTTTCTTTCTTTTTTGATAAGTTAAAAAAATAACTAAACTGCGTCACCCAACCACCATATCTCTAATTCAATCAAATTTTGAGCTGACCCTTGTGACTCACCTTTAGCCCAATCGGAAAAAAGAAAAACATAAACTCGTCCATGAGAAATCCGTTTCGGGAAAAAATTGATATCCCCAGCATTTCTACTTGGGAATCAAAATAAAATACCATAAAGTTAAAATTGGTGAAGTTTAGCTTTGATATTAGTGATGGAGTACCAAAAATTCATCGACGCATATCCCAATTTTGGAAGCTATGTTCGATTTTCGACGGGCTTTGACTTGAATGATTTCAAAGCAAGATCGGTGGGTTGTGCCTTGTCATGGAGATCGATCATGGTGGTGGATGTGTTTGAGTCTTTGCTTGTGCAAATTGAAAGAGGAAATCACCTGGGGTGATGAAATGAGGTGGGTGATTGGATTTACTTGTCTCTAAGTTCAGGGATAAAAAGATGAATGATGCAAGAACAGGAGAGACTGGGTTCGCTCAATTGTAGTCCCAATTGTGTTGGACCTTTGTGCTGCGATTGCTCCACGTTGATGCCACTTAATATGGAAAAGCTTAATGAAAAGAAATTACAAACAAACAAACAAACAAAAAAGGGAGAGGAGAATGTGGCATTACCAGTTTATATGAAAATAATGGTAGCGGAGGTACTGGATGCCTTGATCAGTCAAATAACAGTTAAATTATAGCCCAATAGGTTGTCTCAGTGGTTAAAACTTGAGACTTAGAGGTTTACTACTCCTTCCTAAGATCACGGGTTTGGATCTCTCAGATGCTATCAACTCCTTTGGGGTCAGTCGATATGGAGCTTTGCTTCGGCTTTAATTGGGCTCTGTGCAAGTGGGTGGTGGGATTGAACCCCCAAGATTAGTCAAAATGCGCGTAAATTGACCTGAACACCTGAATTATAAAAAAAATGATGGTAATAATAAAAAAAAATAGTAATAGATAGTGGCCCGGAGAAGTATTATGATTCTCTTTTCTACGCTAGTTTTCTCCATCAAGTTCATCTGTAGGGCCATTCTTGCTAAATGTTTTGTTTACGGAGTAGTATTTTTTACTTTTTGTAAATTTTTATTGAGGGTTTTATCGTAATTTTTAGGATTAATAGTCTGTCTCGACAAAAAGAATAAAAAATGTGGACCACAATTTGAAAAAGCTCATATAAGATAATAAAAAAATTAACAATGCTAGCTGTTTGGTATTTTTTTTCGTCTCAGTAGATTTTTTATTTTTGTTGCTTTTGGTAATGACATTTTATTTTTTAGACTCCTCTCGCCAAAAAAGATGATTAATCGAATCTAATACAAATTCAAAAAGAGGGAAATTGGTTAAACAATTGCTTCAGTTCTCTTAAAAAAATTAACCAAATACTTCCGTTACAATGTCTATTTAGTTTTTGATCTGATGGATTCATAATTACAATTGACTAATATTTGTGAAAGATAATATGAAAAAGTGCCCTGCACAATTACTCAGGCATTGTTATTAGGGGGTATTCTGGTCTTTTAAACACAATAGTTAACGCCATCTGATGCAAGTTAACGACTGGGGGAGGCTTGACATTGTCAGCAAAAGCAGGGGAGGTCTTTGCATATGTCAGAAACCTCAGGGGAGGTCAGTGAAATTTGCCCCAATAGTATTTATCCAAACTTTGCGAGAATATATATTGGGGGCGACTATTCACAACCCCATATTTTCTCCCTTAGCCCATTAAAAATTTTCAACTATTGAAATATGTTTCGACAGTTAGTTACCGAAATTGAGATACATTTTCAGCATTCAATTACCGAAATATATGTTTCATGTGCATTTCCGACATGTAGTTACCGAAATATAATCTTGTTTTCAACAGCTATTTACCGAAATGTATGTTCGGCAGTTGTTTACCGAATGTTAAACATATTTTCGACATGTAGTTACCGAAATATAATTTTTGAAAATTTTTAACGGGTTATGGGAGAAAATACGGAGCTGCGAATAGTCGCCCCCTATATATTAGAAGTATGGTTACTATGGGTCGAAAATATTTTAGTTCAAACTCTCGTATATCCAGTCAAATAAACGGACTATCATCGTATCAGTGTATACTCTAGGGCCCCGTTTGATAAACGGATTGGAGGTTGGGATTGGATTACGAAGGTGATGGTATTAGTAATTCTTTGTTTGGTTTCCAAAATTGGTCCGGATTGGTAGTCCCATGGGATAAACAATCCGGCCTTTAGGGGGTATTAGCAATACCCCGTGAGACTTGGTATTGACAGTCCAATCCCAACTCCTTCACATTACCAATCCCTTCTCATTACCAATTTCTTCTATCAATCCAATCCCATCGTCTAATCCCATCTCAAACAAACATGATATTAATAATCCCATCATCTAATCCCATCCTAAACAAACATACTCATTATCAATCCCTTCTCATTAACAATCCCTTCTCATTACCAATCCCAACCCTAATCCCATCTCCTTACGAATCCCATCCATCTATCACTGTTATCAAACGGGGCCTAGATGTCTATTATCTTTGATTCTTTATAGCCGGATTAGAAAACGTACGTGGCAGTTTTAATTTGCATGCACCCAAAGATTATTGACGCGTAAAGAAAAGGCCAAAAAAAATCTTGATATTTCTTGATTTTACATCTATTTTCCGATCGAATCCGAATTAGATCTGATACATTAACAAGCCTGCACCCAACAAGAATTTTTGATGTCAGAAAGGTACCATTAAAAGCACCTCAGTGATCATTAAAGTGTAGAGTCTGTAGACCAATTCAACAATCTTCTCAAATAAAATCAAAGACTCGACGCGTGGAGTTGACCTTTCTTCTATGACGTGTTAGCCGCATTTTGAAAAGAAAATTCTTAAAAAAGTGTATAATCTTGTTATATATATATACTAGTGCTAGTCCGTGCCTACGGCACTACGCATTCCGGTTGGAAGGGGATGACAGTTGTGTGATTTAGTTGAAAACCATGGACACTTAACTGGGAAGTGGGAGGATGCACTACATCATTTGGATCAAATGAATCTAAGCCGTTCGAACAACTTGTCCCCACACCCTTCTGTTTTATAATAGAGATATACACTTCTTTCGTTCTTAAATGAGAGTCCATATTACTATTCCAGATTATTCAAAAAATTATTCATATATTTCAATCTATTATTTGAAAAATATTCAATATGAATCTTGTTTGATAGATCACGATTAATTTTATTAGAAATTATAAAAATCATAAAAAAAAATATTATAAATTGAAATATATAAATAAGATAAACATAACAGAAAAAAGTGAAAGTGGACTCCCATTTAAGAACGAAGGGAGTACTACTTTGTCTGTACGAGTGACAAGTATGGACAAAAGTGTATCACAATTTTCAAAAAAAAGAAAAAAATCTTGTTCCATATGTTAGCCATTATTTATACCTTAACCACTACGTATTACGCTAATCTATTGACATAGGATCATGTATGGGCACGCGTTCCCACTGACTTTTGTAAAATTACATTAATATTCTTAAATATTTTCATTATACCGAATAGGGTATATGATAATATTCCAATAATATTGCTTTAAATTTTCTTTATGGAATATTTGTCAATCTATTTCTTAGATTACTATAAATTCCCACACCAGCTTTTGTACAAATACAACCCTTTATACTAATTACTAGCATCAACCCCATGCTATGCGCTATGCACGGCAATTGAAAGAAAAACATGAAATCAAAAAATCAAAAACTTATTTTGCACTGGGATAGTAAATGTTACTAGTTTAAAAAATAGGTAAATAAATTTGATTGATTCCTAGAAAAGAGGATTTTTTTCAAATTCTAAATTATTTTCTTGTTTACACCAATTGGATATTAAAACAGTTAAAACATATTATGTCATTAGACTTTTTCACATAGTCCACTTGTCGCACTCAGGTAGTTTCTCACAAAAATACTCCTTGCAATAATATATATATCGTATAGATAAGATGAAGTTTACATATGTAGTCATCGATATGTGTTTTTACCGGCAAACAATGTATTATTTCAAAAAAATTATGAATGTACATGTTAAGTTCACTAATTTGTGCGCCCCACTAATACAAGTTTCTAAATCCGTCACTACATGCAATGGATCAATGATGCTAACAAATAGTATCATGCAAGGGTTTGGCTGACATCTTGAATTTTCTATTCATTTGTTTTGTTTTATTAGGAAAACAATGGCTATGTTCGTTTAGAACATTTGGAAATTTTTGATTTGGTAGTGGGTGGAGAGAGAAATAGGATAATGATTGGAGAGAGGGGTAATGAGTGGAGAGAGAGAGAGAGAAATGAAATTAATGATTGGAAAAATAGGGTAATGATTGGAGAAAGATGTAGGGTAATGATTGGAAAACAAAGTTAAAAATTTCCAAATGTTCTAAACGAACATAGCCAATGATTCTCCTGGAACGATGTTGCGGTGGTTGCCATGTCATCACCCTCATCGATCTCACATCAAAATGACCTAAGCCAGTGGTGCATTAATTTACTTACTTTCAAGTAACTAAAAGATTTTCAAATAATTACTATCTTTTTGTGGATGAAGTCTTCCTTCTTTATTTTCCCCCAAGTAGAAACTGAATCAAAACCAACAGAGAGGAACACAAACAAGAAACAACTAGAAAGAAAGAAAGAAAAGCCCATGCAGTACTAGATAGGCGAAGTAATATCCGATGCAACTGCAACTTGGACCGATTGCGGGAGCTCTCGAGAAATTCAGCTGAAAAGCCCATTGGGTCATCTCATGAGCCGCACTATTTGAAGATCTACCAGAAAACGAGGCTCGCCATCCAGGATTAGAAGATGTTAAATCTGACAAAAGAGAAAACCGCTTTGACATCTTTTACCAACTCTGAGATCGACCAATGAAGATTGCATGATGTGATAGATAAAATTTACCATAATTAATAAGATGATCCCTCTTTGGAAATTAAGGGATGGTGGAGTAAATCTTGATAGTTGGGCTGCATGTGCGCTTATCTAGCTATCTGTTATCTTCTTCTTCTTCTTCTTTCTTTTTGGCATCAAAGAAGAATACTTCATAGATATAAACAGAGACGTACATTACAAGAAATTAAAACAGCCCAAAGTAATAAGATTGGGAATACATGTATAATTAATGTGTTTCAATCAATACAATGACACATTATAAAGTATATGATTCAATGTCAATGATGGAGTATGAGAGATGAAGTTGGCATGCATCATCAGTCCCAGGATTGAAACATATGGTATTTCTATGGTAAACTACACTTGTGATTTTGTTACATACTGTAGTAGTTTTTTTAAGAGAGGGCTCTTGTCAGTTGGGGCATTAGGAGTACACTTAAGTGCTAGGAGAATAGAGGTCAAGAGTTCAATTTCTCTTATAAGGTGTCAATTTAACTATTTTAACAATACGTACGGACGTTCCTGAGTCCATTTTTCTTAAAAGAAATGTTCTCTAAAAAGAGATATTGATCAATATCCAGCGAAAATGATTTTTGTTAGGATTGAAGTCCGCGACAAGCTATATAAGGCAAATAAGAATTTTTATGGCTTTATTACTCTCCATTTCCTTTTTATTACTATCCTTTTTATTAAATTATATTGCATGTGTCACTTTCACATTTCTTTTTGGTCCATATATACAGGCTTAACATTTAGTCAATAAAGCAAATAAGAATTTATTGAGAAGAGAAAATGGACAAAGAACATGGTTGCAATTGTATAAGTACAAAATAAAAGTCGACAGAGTTGGTGGATGACAGTAAGCAAACAACATATTTGAGAGTTGTGGGCTGACATATATTAGTTAGAAGTTCGAACAACCAAAGATTCTACGGAATATGATTGATATAGATGAGACAACCCCTGCCCTTGTTCCACAACTAGTTATTTTCACACACATGTGAGCAGTTTAGAGTGGCTTATAAGCAAAGACATAAACATAACCCAAGCCAATTGACCAGTGTTCGATTCTTGGGGCCAGGCTACGGGAAAGTAATTTCTTGTGAATTTTTTAGTTTTAGCTAGCGTGGATGACCTGCCTTTGGTCGAATCAGGGAAGAGATTAGTTGATGTGCGCATAAACTAACTCGGACACCCCTGACTGTCGAAAAAACAAAACGAAGATATATATGGTGTTCTCATTTCTTAAGTTGTGGGCTAGCAAGTTAGCAAGAGTTGGTTACACTAGTGACCTAAAAAGGTGGTTGTTAACCTAATGAATGTCTTTGTGACTTTAGACGCCGATTAGAAGTTCATGTCCAATATCAAGGGTAAAAGTGGAATCCTAGGCTCTTGAGTCTTGAACCATCCTTTTGTTTTCTTTGATCTCATTTTAGTGCTAGCGCGCCGCTGATCAAAAAAATAAAAAATAAATTTAGTGGTAGCCGTATGTTAGTGGTTGAAGGGACCCAGCCAGATATGACATATATAGCTTCGGCTATGGCAATTTTAGTCCATTCAATTTAGGGAGAGAATTCCTCCTCTATATCCGGCACCCTGTCGTACGGAAATAAAATCATTACCGTACTACTCATATATACCCATATACTATCTCTCCTTCATAGAAGACATCGAAAGGGTTGGTTTGGATAACCACTTTTAGTTAAGTTGGTTGCTCATCTCCTCTCTACCAGTAGTGATCAGGGTTCGAGTCTTACGAGAGGCGAGGGTTTGGGGGTCAAGGCTATGGACAGCATCTGAACTCCCCTGTGCTAACTCTAATACACATAACCCCCCCCCTCCCCCCCCCCCCCCCCCCCCCCCCCCAAACTAACCCCCGCTGATGTATACAATGTTGACAAAAAAAAAAAAAAGGGTAGGTTTGGATTAAAAAGTCAAGTAACTTATTTTTTGTCTTTATTCAATTTTTTTTGTATTTGTTTGTTCTGCGTCAAACTTTTATAATTTATTAATTTGTTCGTCGAGAGGAATCGGAAAAGTAAAAAAATATGATCGAAACTCATAATTTTTTGAATAAAAACAAAAATAAGTCAAAAAGATAATATTTTTTTTACTTATATTTATTTTTTTTTAAATTATGAGTTTTGATTTAAAAAAAAATTTACTTTTTCGATTCGTCTCAATAAGTCATAAAAGTTCGTCGCAAAATTATCAAATATGAAAAAATATTGAACAAAGACAACAAAAAAAAAAAGAAAAAAGAGTTACTATTTGATTTATTAAGCCACAAATCCACCCGAAGCCTTGTAAAACTAATTTATCTTGAGAAAACCAAGCTAGCAAAGTTGGTTTATCTCATTTCTCTCCAGTGGAGGCCGGAGTTTCAGCCTCACGAGGGGCGGGTTTGGAATTCAGGACTATGGATAATTTCTGGACTAACATGCTAATACTTTGTTAACCGCCCGCTAACGTATAAAGTGTGACCAAAAAAAAAAAAACTAATTACCCGGACAAATTCAACCTTCTCTATTCAAGTTAAGAAAAGGGGACATTTTCAATTATCAGAGAAAAATGGTTAACTTGTTTGACAGCATTCCACTTCTCTCTCTACCAGCCCTTTGAGGGCTAGTTACCAGGCCTTGCTCTAGCTTTACTCTCTGGCCAGGCCCATAAATTGGTCGAGTAATTTTCAAACTTTGGATCACCAATAACCCAAGCCCAAACATAGCATAAATGCTACGTATTTTTTCCTGAAAAATGGACAAGGAAAAGGCAACGGCTGTGGTGCTCCCAAGCGGTTTGGGAGCACCATACTCCCATTGTTCCTGAACCGTGGGATCTGATTGGTTTCATCTCAACCATGGGTAGAGCCTTATAAGATAGTAAGTATTGTCATACTCTATGGTAATCAATCTAACCGGCCACTAGGGAGCACCATAGAAGTTTTGGGAGGATTAGGGGTTGGAGCTCGAGACAGAGCATTGGGGCTGTGAGTTGTAATATATGGCTCACCTCGAGCCCAGAAAAATCTAATTGAACTGTTTACTCAAATCAAACCATGAGCCCAGAAAAATCTCATTGAAATGTTCCAGTCTAACTATGAGACTCGAGGTGACTCATTGTCCACTCATAGAAGTGATTATTCAGAGCCTACAGTCTTGTGGTACTGGTGCCACTGGCTCTTTTTTCATCGCCACATTGTGTCAACCCACCCCACCACACCACACATTGTGGCGACCCCACCACAATGTGCGGTGGAAAAAGAGACAGGGACACCAAATAACTTTTTCACTCATAACAAGGTGTGGTGACAACACCAACCCCCCAATCCATTTTTAAGAACTAGCACGTACTCTCAAAACATTTCGGCGACTAGAAACAGCATTTTGGCGACAAAATTTTTACTCACCGAAAGTGATTTTTCTTGTAGTGCTTAAAGATGTCATGCCCTTCAGGAGTGGAAGTTATTGTCGAAGATATTCAAAGGATAGCTCAACTGATCAGGCAGTGCGAGTTTTTGCTCGGCGGTCAGCAAATGCGGTTGCCCAAAAGCTTGCTAGAGTTGGATTGCGAGAATCTAGGGTTTAAACTTGAGAATTTAGACCTCCTATTTGGTTATTATCTCCATTAGGGAAAGATAACATCTTTTTTTGATGTATTGCTCTGTTTGGTATCTAAAATTCTCTTACCCTTTTGACAAAAATAAATAATAAATTGACACATGCAGTTTCGAATTTCCCATTTTCCCACAAATTCTTGAAAATTCAACTTCCACAAACGTTCTCTGCTAAGCCCAGACTAAAACTATTAACTTCTCACATATTTGGTACACTTGAATCCATGGAAAATCAGAGAAAAGAAAACTTCAATAGAAACCCAACAAAGAACAAGCCAAATTACAAGAGGAGGTGAAAGAAAAACAGGGAAAATCAATGAAAACTTTCCTCAGTCAAAAAAAAAAAACTCATTCATTCCTCCTCTGCCAAAACCATTCTACTAAGTGGGCTTGGCCCGAGCCTTCTCCTCCTCATTGCAGCCCTTTTCCTAATGATATCCATTTGATTCCTCCTCCTCGTTTGCATCATAGCCTCTTCCTCCACGACAAACCTCCTCATCAAAACGTCGTCGGTCAATGATTTCCCCCGGAAGATTTTCCTCCCTTCCACGCTAATCCTTGCGCTCGAAACCCTTTTCGGAACTCTCTCCTGTTGTTGGGTGGGGAACGCCTTTGACCGCGGGTAACTGTTGCTCCTTCTGGGTGGATCCTCGGATTGGAAAACCTCGGTGTAGGAAGAGATCGGTGCGCATAAGCATACTCGCGTGAAGGACGTCGCGACCCTTAGCGAGGTGCATTTTCTCAGCTTGTGTTTGGTGGAGTTCGAAGAGGGAACCTCGGTCGACCGGGAAATGGTTTTCCATATGGTTGGAGTTGTCGCGGGAATTTCAGGGGATTTGGACAAGGTTTTCCACAGAGTGGCCGTCGCCATTGCTCTTTGATACCAAGGTTTCCTATTGGAATAATGCATTGAATGTATTAGAGAAAGCACCATAGGAATATACATAGAGAAAGTTTACGGAGGTGAATTCGGACCGTCCAAAAGTGTTTTGGATGGTCTGGATTAACTCTTTTCCGGAAAAGTTTGTTCAAAACACTCTTGAACGGTCCAAATTCACCCCTCTGTAAACAGCTTATGAGTAAGTATAACTTCTCATATACGGATTGGGAAATTCTGTAGTGCAAGACCTTGCAAGGCACCCTGTAGGACGCACACGGGCCATCGATCTTGACAATAAATGATTGAGATATGATTTTTAATTATGACCGATAAGAATCATTTATTACCGGTCATAATTGATTTTTAATGTGGAATGTTGATTGATAAGATCGACGGCTATATGCACTACAGCACCTCGGATCCCTCATATACATATCTTGTGTCATGGAAAATTGTATTTCCTTTTGCATTGAAAGTATATATATCTCTATTATAAAACATAAGGGTGTGAGGATAAGTTGTTGGAACGGCTTAGATTCATTTGATCCAAAGGCTGTAGTGCATCCTCCCACTTTCCGGTTAAGTGCCCATGATTTTCACCTAAATCACACAACTGCCATCCCCTTCCAACTTGGATGCGTAGTACCGTAGGTACGGACTAGCACTAGTATAGTTATAAAGTAGCTCATTCAGTAGTACGACTATACCAATGAGGGATTGGTTTAGCGGTGAAAATTCAGGACTTTTTTTGGACAAAACCCAGATTCAAGTCCCGATAGTCCTATATTGAAGCTAAACATACTTTTAATATCAACTACTGACCTACACGTGGTGTGACTTTAGCAGTGCGAACTATGATAAAGGCCTGGTGCCGCTATGTTAATGGAGAATGGCTCGGGCCTTGGTGTGTAAATGAATCGGTCCTTCGCAAAAATTCTGACATTTCAAAAGTTGAAAGGCTTAGGAATGGGACGAAAAAATGACACTCAATTTTTATTGGGAAATGATATTGCCACACTCTTTTTTGTTATTACCACATCCTGCAAGTGTATTTTTGCACCAAAAAATACACTTGCAGGGGTGTGGCAATAACAAAAAAGGGTGTGGCAAAATCACTAGCCTTTTTATTTTGTAAAGATATGCAGCTATATTGAAAACACAAAGATCTGTATCAATTTCCGAAGCACCAAAAAAACAAAAACAAGATGGGTATTGTTGAGAATGGGCCGAACCAACAAACACACACATTGCGCAAAGATAATTAAGAAAAAACAAGAACACAAGACACAGAGATTGTTACGTTAGTTCCCCAACAGCTTGTTAAGTACATCCACAGCTCACACCAGTTTTTACCATGCATCCAATGAAAAAAGAGTATAAGTTTCATTGGTTTGCTCCGTATCAAGTAATCTAACCTCATGCAGACAAATTTCGTCTCCCCAAACCGTCAACGAAACGCTACCCTAATTGAAATCAGGCTTCACAAGTTCAACCTTCTATTCAAGTTAAGAAAAGGGGATCATTGACTTCAATCGTCGGGGAAAATGGTTGACTTGTTTTACAGCATTCCACCCCTCTCTCTCTCTCTCTCTCTCTCTCTCTCTCTCTCTCTCTCTCTCTCTCTCCTAGCTCCTGAGAGCTAGTTAGCAGGCCTTATTCCAGCTTTACTCTTGGGCCAGGCCCATAGATTGGTGGAGTAATTTCCAAATTTGGATCACCAACAGCCCAAGCCCAATTACTGCACTTAGATTCCACTTACGACCATTAGCATGTTTAATACTGTTTAATTCCTTGATGAACGTATTAAAAAAGTATTAATGTGTTTGGGAAAATGTACAAGGAGGATCATGGGCTGGAGCTCAAGACAGAGCATCGGCTCTGTGAGGTTAATATATAAGACTCGCCTCGAGCCCAGAAAAATCTGATTAGTAAAATGTTCCGATAAAAAACCATGAGACCCGGCGAGCCCCGTTCTCCGCTCATAGGAGTGATTATTCAGTGCCCCTGGGGCTGGTGCACCCTTCGCCCGGTGGCTCAGGCCCTCTTTACACAACAAATTATAGAGGCTTCATGCGTACACTTTTTGCTTGGACCCACCACACAGTGTGGTAAAAAAAAGCCTAATCGTGATCCGCTTAAGAAATGATGAAAATACATGAGCAAACGAGAATGTGTATTAGGGTAGTCATAATTAGGCCATTATGAGATCCTAGACTTAGATAAATTAGACTACTTTTTGTGTTCTAGGATCGATATTAGTCCTGAAATCCTTCATTGCTTTCAACCACGTATGTGTGTGAATTTTTATTTTTGGCGATATGGATTTCGAAACCTTGTAGTGCAGGAGTGCATTACAACCCTGTAGGGCAGCCCGCCTTACAGGATCCCCGGATCCAACGTTCCATAAGTTCTTTAAACAGTAATGTTGAGGCACTTAAATCAAGAATTTTGTTACGATTATGAACTATGGCAATTCAAGAAAATTCACGAAAGCAAATTTCTTGAATTGGGTTCCTTCAAAAACCTCTAAATCAATGTCCATAGAGTTGTAGGCTAAAGAAGACATTAGCATTGAAAAATCAAAATGACCAAACTCAAAACAGGAAGAGTAAGGCTGGGGGGCCGGGCCGGCCCTTTGCAGGGTTTGACAATATTGTGTGGTGCTCAATCATGTTAGCGAAGGATGCATGCCTGCTCTAAGTGGCAATATTGCGTGTCGCTCACAGTGGCGACTCTGCTAAGGGCCGGCCTGGCCTAGGCTTAGAGCCGGCCCAGCTCTCAGCCTGGTTCGGTTCGAGTCTGGTTCGGTCATTATACAAGGATATACTATATGTTTATACTATGATGATAGCAACAAGAAAATTGTAGAGTGAGAGAGAAAAGTAATGAGAATACCTTGTTTGTGACTTCTTTGGATCTTGCATGAACAAGTGAAGAAAATGCTGCAAGTATTTGGAAGCTGGAGAAAGAGAGAGAGGAGGGGTTTTCTCTTTCATTTGGGTAAGAGAGAGAGAGAGAGAGAGAGAGAGAGAGAGAGGGAGAAGAGAAGAGAAGAGAGTGATGAGCCTTTTGCTTCAGTTATGTTACTGAAAGATGCGTTGGCAATGGGCTTCCCTTTTCTTTTTCTCCTCCTTTCTTTCTTTATTACATACCCCCACAGCCCACTCTTCCTTTTGCTTTGGCAGAAATAAGACTCTGAAGTGATTCCAACTGATCTTGAGAGACAGAGCCATTCAAATCTCCAAGAATAAAGTAAAATTCACCCTTTTTGTGTAATTACCAAAATGACCTCCACATGACATTGAAAGGCACCATCATATAGTGAAATAGTAGATGAAAAGGTGAATTACACCTTGTACCCTTAAAGTAGCACCTATTTTCCAATTTGGCCCTGCGTTTACTATCTCCAAAAACTAAAAACCATGTGGAACCAACACACTTGTAATTGATCTGTCCTCTTTATTTTACGCTAAAATTCTCTTCGTTTTTGGGTTAAATGCCACGCTACATTTCCCTTGTTTTTATTTCTCGCTTTGGCCATTGAATCATGCTTTTGTCAGTTTAGTCATTCAATTTCCAATTCTATGTCAACGTGGTCAAACTGCTTTTTATCACCTAGTTCACTAAAGCAAAATAAACACATGGGACAAAAAGTTTTGCAATAATTTCTCGCTTATTAACTAGGAGTATGATTTTCATTATCAACTAACAACACATTTGAAAAAATTCAAAAGTTTAATGACCCAATTTCCAGAAGAGAAATGTTTCAAGTGCAAAATTAACAATTGGGTAGCATTTGTATGTTTTAAAATGTGATTCATCTAAAAGGAATGGAAACTAGCAATGCTCTTGTGACATCTTTTAGTTATTTTAATACCTACGAATGCTTGAGAGTATGTACTAAGATCTGTTGCAACACTTATTTGCGTCAAAAGAGTTGACATGCATATGTGTAACTCGGTCCGTTAAAAGTTATGCTTATTCACATTGGTTTTCCATCTGGTGCCGCGTGGCCTTTTCCTTTCAAGAAAAAGGAAATACTGTCATCAGCTAGGACACATTGAAAAAAGTCCGAAAGTTTAAGGACCCTACTCACAAAAATCAAAAGTTTTGAGTGCCAAACTAAGAACGGGATAGAATTTTATTGGTTAAGGTGTAATTGAACCAAAAGGAATGGAAACTAGCAATGCCCTTGCAATCATATCTCCTTACTTTTATACCCATGAATGATTGTGAGCATAAAAGATCAGTTGCAACCCTTATATTTGTGACAAAAGCCTGGCCTCCCTCTGACCGGAGAAATCATAGTGGATCAAAATCTGCTTTATTTGGGGCTATTTCTCAAACTGACATATTTATTATTGTACTGATCAAGGCAACTTGGATCACATGATGCTGTTCACTTTTTGCATTTAATAATTTAGAGTAGTATGGAGTATTTTTCTACCCCTTAAAACATTTGATTGGAGTGGATCAGCAGGCTTTGCAAAAATCAACAATCATTGGATGAAACCTAAATATGTACATATTTTTTGATTTTGCCCTTTTGAGAACAGAGGGGTAGTCCAAGTGGTAAGGTGCTTACTTCGTCGGAATGAGGTTCTGGGTTCGATTCTAATCGTAGGACCGATTAGATTAGACTAGTGTAGGTTACTAAAAAAACCATTGTATGACTTTTTCTTTAATGCAATATTTACAAGAAAAAAAATCAAATGTAGAATGTTTTGAATTTACCAACTATACACGATGAATACGTGAGTAAAGACATGAAGTTGCTAAATGTTAGGTTGTGAGCATTATTTTACTCTCAAAAGAAAAATTCATATTCAAGAAAAATAAAATATTACGTCAGATCTGGTTGCATGTCATAAAATCTAAATATCTATGATGGTTCAATATATAAATGCATACCTACTTATGATACATTTTTGGAAGATAATTTGTCAAAATTTGGAGAAATCACACTAAATTTTTGATATTTTTTGTTTCAGTATTTTTGTTCGTCTTTTCAGAATTTGAAAAAATCACACTAATTAATCATTATCTCGACGAGAGGAGTTCAAAAAGTATAGATTAAACGTGATCAAAAGCAAAAATAAAGTCCACTAAAGACAAATTTCCAAAAAGCTGGTATTTTTAGTCTACATCGTTGTCTTACATGAACTTTTTTCAATTTCGGTCCACAATTTCATACGTTTTCAATTCCAGACAACTGAATAATCACAAAAATTACGACGAAAAGATAAACAAAAATTAGGTAAAGTAAGTTTTAGTCAAAAAAGTGTAGCACACAGTCTCTTCCCAAGCAGAAACAAAATAAAAACCATATTTAAGAGAGAATGACAAAATATGTTGGTGTCGAATTGCCACCCAAAAGCCATGGTTCAATCAATGCTCTTTTATGTTCAAAAGGCAAGAAGTGGAGATGAAAAACTAACACAAAAATGGGCTTTTGGTCATCATAATCCTTGTGCTTTGCCTGCCATTATAGACCATGGAAATAATGTTGTCCCCTTTAATTGGGGTGTAAGGAGTTTCCAATAAAGGATGGAGTGATAAAGTGACCAAGCATCTCATCATATTTTTAGGAATTTTATAGGAGAGGGTCCAACTTACACTTTGAGGATAACATTCAATTTCTGAGATAAATGAAAAAGTAAGCAGTTCCTCTCAAAATTAATACTCCTACTAGATATCAATGAATTCTCCTAATATACGAAAAACGTTTGAATTTTTGCAAAGCAAACGCTTTTTGAGACTGACTAAAATAAGTACTCCCTCCGTCCCTTTTTAAATGTCATGCTTCGTAATTCTAATTTATTAAGAAGACATCATCATTACACCTTTCACATCAACTTTTACCTCCACTTTCCTTCTTTACCCTCTATGGAAATATCATCATTACATTTTTACTCACTAACTTTTCAAAATGAAATATACTTTCAGGGGCAAAATGGAAAATTCACCAACTTTTACCGACTAACTTTACAAAATGGACACTTATTAAGGGACAACCCAAAATGGAATACTGAACTCTAAAAAAGGGACGGAGGGAGTACTTATTTATTTAATTTTGAATTAAAGGTGATGTATTGTAAGAAAAAGACATGTATCGTAAAACGAAAAATAAATACTTAAAAAATAAGAACTTTAGTGGAACGGACCTGAGGGAGTATTAATTAGGTCATTGAGAAGCTTTAAATGAGGAAAATGCCGAGGATTTTCCAAAATTAATGAGCCATCAATGTTAAAGTGTGAAATTGAGAATGAACCTAGCTCGTAATCTTTAACTTGATGGGTTACCTTTTGGTAGGACCTAAATAATAGGGCCAAATAATATATGAGAAAACTTGTGAAGAAGTTATTCACGGCTCCGCGCGATCTCGGTCGTCCGTAGGGAAGAGTTAAAACATTTCCCCAAAAAAAATTTATCGACATCCAGACTGTCCAAAACACTTTTGGACGGTTGCAATTGGCTCCATAAACAACTTTTCACGGCTCCGCCATTATAAAGATTTATATAAAATCCAACCCAATGAACTCCTATGGGAGTGTAGGGGTGATGCTATTCACTTCTGTATCAAAATTTGCATGTACCGGTGTTCCGGTGCATTTTCAACCATTGATCACTTGGGAATCTTGAGAAATGAGAAATTCTCAAGTGATCCAATGATTGAAAATGCAGCAAAACACTAGTACATGCACATCTAAAGTACATAGGATTGGGCCTTTTCAGATTTTCTCATTCACTTCATCAGCACAGCCAAGCAACAATTATGATAAAACCTTTGGAGCTTCTGAATGCTCATTGCAGTTTTTGCCCCATCACACTTCCATTTTCATGTCCATACTTGTTGCAGAATTGGAACATAATTGCTTCAAATACTCAACTGAAGCTCAGAGCAATGGATAGGGATCATTTGTTCCCAAAATCTATACCCTGCTTCTTCTTCACCACAATTTTACCCAACACTCAAAAACAAGTCATCGTCTAGAAAAAGTTTTCTGCAAAAAAAAGGCTCTCTAGGAAACGTATTCTGCCCGAACAAGCCCGCCTCAGCAGGACAGACCAGTCCTGCGCTTGTTAGGTAGGGAGATAGTCTTGGTTTAGCTTGACTAGTTGAGCGAAGGGACACAGGTCGCGTAATTTGATAAATCACACTTGCAGTGGAAAAGAGCACGATGACATGGATTTCGCCAACAGATTATCTCATGCCCAAACCAACAAATTTAGTTACGCGCATGAAAACAAAAGTGCAACCGGAATCCGTTTAACACAAACTGACCTTTCACAATGGAGAAAAAAGAAAGTTCCATTAAACCAGTGAAAATGTACACAACCTGCTTATCCCCATGAACTGTTAACACAAGCTCTTAGCCTCACAGCTAGTTTATCTGGACCCGAAACTACTTGCATCACATTTCACAAGCGTTCTGATACTAAATTAATTAAAGCTAAATTGTAACAAGAAAGGTGATCCAACAGATGGAGTAAATAGCCAAACTGCATCTGAAACACCATTTCGTCGCAAGTTATCATTTGTATGATTTTGTCATAGTGGCAATTCTCCGATTAGATTAGCAGATACCTGTTGAATTTCCAAATCACCGGCTCCAATTGCCTGAACCAGCTTTACGCTCCCCTCGCTTTCTTTTAGACTTGGGGAAATGGATTTCTGATCCTAAACATGATGCCAGTCTTGATTGTTCGTTAAGTGTGGACGTTATCGGTGGAAGGTCAGGTTCTGAAGCCGGAAATGGAGAAGGATCGCTGCTTTCTTCTTGTCCGCTTCCTTCTGGTTCCCGGTGCTTCTCTGTGGTTTGCTTAATCTCTAGTTCCGCTTGTTGATAATGTATGTGGACATTATCCATAATCTGCTGAGCACCATTATTGGAAAATGAAAAAGAGAACACACTTCTAACAGATCTCAAATGGTTACAGTTTTCTCAAGAAACAAAGCACCGCCGTCAAGAAGCCAAATCATTAAAAAGTCAATTTACTTTCTTTCGTTTCCAATTACATTCAAGTGAAAGACCATTTGCATTCTGTAATTCTTTGTGGATCATTGCCCTATAGTATATATACATACTATTGTAACATGTTCAGTATAATATGCATGTTGCGAGCTTTACAGACAGTTTCTGTACAAAATATGGATTTCTTTGACAGTTATCACTAGATCGAATCTTCTCCAACTCAAAGAAGAATGAAAACTACATTGCAAAGGATAACTTACATCTTCACACGAATCTCCAATCTGTGACTGATGCATGGTGACGTCAGCCGAGGATAACACACTAACTGTGCTTTCAATAATATCAGGAACAAAAATACCCTCTCCGTAGCTCGAGAACATGCTTTCAGGCATCATGAAATCTCCGATGTCGTATTCTGATAAATTTTGATTTGGAATATTCAGAGCTCCCAATGATGTTGTGTCCCCATTGCATGCAGAGAAAGTAGGACTATGAGCAGAGCTATTCTGTCCATCACAGGGCAAAAGAAGGCTCAAATTCTCTGAGGAGGACAACTTCATTCCGTTTTCACCAATTACCACGACAAGTTGAGACTTAAGCTTGTGAACGCGAGAGTGTACTGTTTCGATCCTATGAAGAATTTCCTCCAAGGATTCATTACCATCTTTAGATTCATAAAATGAACTATCATTGCAGGTGCCACCTTCATCACGACTGGTGTTATCTTTTTCTGCAAACACTATCCCACAACAACAAACACAAAAAGTTAGCAGCTGAAATCATTGCTTCATAGTACATCCAAGATTTAAGAACGACGCATTTACATTAGCGCAGAGAGAGATACATAATAAGGACAATCGCTTCTTTTCACTTTTTCCTTTTCCGTTTTGTTGACATATAAGTAGTTAGCTCCTTGGGAGCATTTATAAGCAATTGTGCCATATGGTGGCACCCACCACTCGCAGTAGGAGTGGTAGTGGTTGGAAGTGACAGCTTGACCATTCTTTGGTAGCGGCATTAATGCAGTGTAGGCTAGTAGAAGTGTGGTTTAAGTACATATTGTTACTGCAATTACTTGTCTAATTTATGTAATAATGCCAAAAAATATACAGGACCGAAAAAATAAAAGAATCTTGTATAACTTTTAGCAACTAGAAACAACTGATTTCCAAAACGAGACAGATAAAGGACTCTTTACCGTTACGAGTATTCTTTAAAGGAGACCAAATGTATTCCTCGTAGAAAATTGTAATTGACAAAGGAGACGATATACCCCTCAGATGCTTTCTGTTTTTCTGAGGTAACTTAAGTCAGACAAGACTTCCAATGGGCTACTGAAGAAACTTTTACCTGGATTACTGAATTCTTCAGCCACAAAAATGCTATCTGGGTCAGACGTCTTATTTTCTGTAATACACACGTGCTAGAGTCACAACAAAATAACCCAAGACGAATGACAAAACTGTATAATCTTAAGCCAGTATTGCATAGAAGAAATGGTACCATTGTAGGAGAAAAGGTTATGCTGTGACATATATAAAGTGACATCAGTTGTATCTTCAACTCTCTTTCTTTTCCTTCTCTTCATGGTCTTGTTCCCATGGCTTTGAACAATAAATGGCAATGACTTTGAAGCAAAATTTTCTGACGTTAACTGATCTAATTCCAACTGTTTCTGATCATATGCTGCAAGCTCTCTGGAATACTTAGATGCCTGAGACTGAAATTGCTTAATTTTCAATTCTGTCCATTTGCAGCGCCACATCAGCGGACGTACAAATCTCCTCCAGTGAGCGGTCAACTTCTTTTTCCTGAAAATTGAGAACAGCAAATATTTGGATGAGCAGGTGCCCTTGCTCCAATTGGACTCTTATCTGTTCCGGCTAAAAAATACTAATATGCTCCACTTAACTATTTTGCCTTCCTTGAGTCAGGCTGCGCTGTAGAATGATGTAAATGATTGGAGTTTTTCCACTATGTTTGCAAATTTTATGCTACATTTCCTTAAGCATTCGCCATACTAGATGAGGCCATACAATCGAAACATTGAAAAAGGTTCTCAGCCACTTTACAGAACTGCCAGAGCTATAATGCTTGAGGCTTCAACAAGGCCAAACTTCCCACTTAATCTGATCAATTTTGTTTTTTTCTGGAAAGAAAAAAATGTGTTCATTTTCTGTTTCACTTCTTACTATTCTGTACTTAATAGGTTGATGATTCATCTAGTCACCATATGAGGAGATGAAATGAACTAGAAGATGTTTATGTGGTGGATGTAACATTATGTTAAAATCTAATGCAATCAATATGTCGTAAGATTGAGATTACTTACGTGAAGATGCAGTAAGCAATAAGATTTCATGCAGTGCATGTGAATTCACATTCAAAACTCATAAAGAACCTAAAAGCATTTTATAGAAGTCCAATATAAACTTATATGATTCTATCAACTCCTATTTTTGGAAATGCAACTACCAGTGGATGTCATTCTAACAGTAAAGGATTCGTAATGTCAAATCCCCCTTTGTCAAAACCTTAAACAACAAAACTACGCATGTGAAGGAAAAAATAACAGAACAAACCTCATTGGAAACACACTACTAAAACCATCAAATGGGAAACCATTGTCGCCACCAAAGCATGATTCAACTTCAGCATCACTCATTTCAGCACAATTCTCTGTCCCAGATACTGTGCCATCAAAAGAGCTTGAATAGTCAGTTGCCTCTGGGTCTTCAGCTACCCTGATGTCACTGGCATCCACTTGAGCCGTAATTTGTTCATCGCATGGATCTTCCACTTTGATGATAGCACCATGAGAATTACTTATGCCCATTGTATCCTTCCCAGATGATTTGGCCAACAAAATCCTGTTCACAATGTGGGCTGCTACTGTTGGCGAGGAATGCATATTACTCTCCCGATCAATATCTGCCAATGGATTAGCCGGAGTCATGATGCAGTCCTTTCTGAGTTTGGATCACTTTTTCAATGCATTACGACAGAGTACATGATAACGGATTTGCGAAATGAAAATCGGGTTTCTCAGAGATCTTGAAAAATTCAGGTATCAAATAAGGCATGCCCCTTGCCAATCAAAAAAAAAAGGCATGCCCCTTTATAGAATTAACACTGGGAGTAGAATCACCACCTGTCACAAGAAAAAAGCACAAAATTATTCATAGATTCATCTGCTCAGTTCACAGACACAGAAAATGGGTATCAATTTTCATTATTCTTTTTGCAAAAGTTTATGTGCTTCGACTTATGGCAGTCATTTTTGGAGAGGAACACAGATTACTCTCCCAATCAAACTCTGCCACTGGTTGTTCTGGAGTCATGCTGCGATTCTTATCAGACTAGGCTTAATTTCTCAGTGCCTTGCAATCATGCACCTGATAATGAGATGTTTTCAAATAAAAAATGTGGTTTCTCGAAGGTCTTGAAAATCGAGTCCTTAATGAGGCATCCCATCCCCTCTTTCGAATTTTCACAAGCAACTAATCAAAAAAAGGATTATCACAAGCAGCAAAACTACAAACTGTTGGATGATCAAAAGAAGGAAGCTAACACTTGGTTTCCAAAATTTATTTGCTTAGTTCACAACTTAAAATCTTCAAGATTCTATAATACCTTCTGCAAAATTTATGCATTCGACTTTATGGCTGTTAATCTGTTATATATTTGCTAGCAACAAAATTCAAGGAAAAACAAAGCAACAGATCAATTAAAGTCCCCAGAAGGCATCTTGATTACTCTAAGATGATAATGATATGGCAACCAAGCTCCCTCTATTACAACAAACTCTAATTGAACTAAAATTGAGGGAAAAACTTTACCCACATCACGTGTTTGAATCTATTACACATACTAGACATACAGTAGAACTATTTCTCGATGGACCCAGAGAAGAAAATCCAAACATATACAACAGGAATTACCAACACAATCCGTCAGAAGTTAGTAAGCATGTGCAATCACATCTAAATGACATGCTTGGAATACCACATTTGATCCGAATGATGTCCAGGATGGACATAAAAGATGGTGCATGACACTTCCATTTTAGAGGCGCCTTTTTGGTTGAGAGCTCAGAGGGATAAACTGTGAGGTCTTCCATAAGGTTGGAACAACGCGGACAATACTTCCAGGTGGGGCTGGGTCGCAGTAGGCGAAACATTACCCACATCACATAATGGTATCGATTACAATTTACGCAGAAGAAAGGGAATTGTACCATCTAAAAATTTTTAGATGGCAATCCAACCGCCAAAAACAAAAAGTGATTTTTTACAAGACTCAGTACAATTAAATTACAGGAAGGTAAATTTGCATGTGCATACATTAGGAGACACATACTGAGGTTAGTTCAACCCGAGGAATTGGCGTAGTGGTAGAAAACCATGGCCCTCTTGATGCCTATCACTCCCACTCGCGTGTTATCAATTTCTATGCTGGGCCGTCCCGAGTTTATTTTGAACCTTCCCCTAGTGGCCGGTTAGATTCCTTCCTCGAATTAGTCCATCAATTGGGTCGAATACCAAGTTTTGAAAACAAAATTGGCGAGTTTGTGGGTCCGTGTCAAAAAGTACATATATAATCACAGGTTTTGCAGAAATTTTAACAAACATCCGACCTACATGCACAATTGCACACAGAACTACAAGAAAGATTTTACATTAAAACAAAAACCAGCAATGAAGCTCATGCAAAATACTACTAATCAAGAAGCATTTGTCTACCTATATACGGGCAAAATATATGCACGACTAAACAACAAAGTCACCATCGAAACAACAAAAATTGCAACAGTAATAACTCCAAAATCTGAGTAAAACAAATCCCATAGTTGACAAGAGAGTTTCAGTGAGCTAACCATAAAAGAACCCAAAAAAACAAACAAATTATGAGATACCCAGATGTGAATAGCAAGAGATGGAGCTAGTTCAATTGTTTAGAGAGAGAGAGAGAGAGTACTTGTGCGGAGTGGAAGTGAGGAGGGCTGGCGGCGAGAGGCGAGGAGGGTGGAGGCGGAGAGAGCATAAAGTTGTAAAGAAGTGAACGTTGTTCCGTGTTAGTATAAACCTAGAGGCTATTGAATGTTTATGTGGGTACTTTGACGTGGTGTTCCCGCTTCTTTAACTACTAAACTTATTGACATTTGGAATTTTGTGATTGGTTCATCATTTAGAGAGCCCCATCACCTGATGTTCCACTTTCCACCTGGATCCTCGATTGCACCCCACACTACAGTGTGTAGTCTGACAGATTTGACCGTCCATTTTCACATTGGACGGCTCGAATTTTAATCCGAAACAATGGACCGTTCACACCTGTAGAAGCTTAGATTAAATTAAAGTCGTTTATGTCGAATTAAACGGCCGGATCGACCGCACTACATGTTGTAGTGTGGCAGCATCCCCAAATCCCTTTTCACCTTTAGTTAAGTTTAGTAACAAAACTTCAAGACACAACTTTAATTGGAGCCGTCCGATGTATGCGGACCAACGTGTATCGAACGACTCTGAATGAAATTAAATCCGCCATTGTGTTTCAATTAATTTCGTGTTCCTAGCATTGCTCTTTCACCATCCCTTCCAGCTCCTCTCAAATCCTCTTTACCCAAAATCCTCCCTACTCACGTTCTCGTGCTTTTTTGCTGTTGAATAACATAAAAATTTGAAGGGAGCAAAAGATTCTCATGATCCAACAACGACAAAAAATTGCACTGGAATAGGAGTACATGGGATGGGGGTGCTGCAGCACTACACCATGTAGTGCGGTTGATTCGGTTGTCCATCTCGACACTAACGACTCGGATTTAATTCGATCTCCTAAGTGAAGTCCGGTTTTTTAATCAGTTTTTAAGGTTTGTGAATATTCTTACACTTGTAATTGATAAGCCTCCTATAAAAGGATAATTAATCATTGGAGAATGACACTTAAGCATTCTATACCTCACTGGTTTATCATTATGTGGCTAGCAAATCTGGGGAGGCTTGCTACTAAAGATAGACTTCTTAAGTGGGGTATGGCTATGAATGACCAGTGTGTGCTGTGTTCTATATTGTTGTGGAAAACCACGAGCACCTTTTCTTTCGATGTTCTTTCTCTTCTCATCTTTGGAAATCCTTGCAACAAGACCCGAAACCTAATTGCCCCTTCAATGGGCTGCCCCAAATTATGGACAGGATGATTCAAGTCAACAAGGGTTCTCAGTTTTCCTACTTGATATCAAAGGTTGCTTTGGCTGCTCTCCTATACTATGTTTGGAGAGAAAGGAATGATAGAATCTTTAAAGGCTACGGGAGTACTGTTCAACAGTTGGAGACTAAAGTGAGAACTGATATCCGAGCATGTGTAAGCTCCTGGAGAAGAGTTAAAAAATCAGGTCTTAACATGGCTCTTTGTTCCCTATGGAATGTCCCAGTTAGAGTCTTTGGCAACATGTAAAATTTTGTTTCGATGTTGTCTTGATTTGTGTTGTTCTTTTTTCAATCTTTGCTTGATGCTTCCTTGTTTGACTTTGTTTCGATGGGGGAATGCCCTTGAAAATTGTGTAATTTGGGTTTTCTAATACAATTTTACCTTACCCAAAAAAAAAAAAAGACAAAATGTTCTATTTTGTACTTGATATATACTAAGAATCTTAGTCACATATGTAATATGTCATGCATGAGTGCGAGCGAAAGCAGGAGCTTGAGTGTATGGCAACGGCTTCTAAAAATATCTCAAACTATTAAAATTCATGAGAGCAATAATTGAGAAGAGAATCTTAGAACGAGAGTTGATCAGAGCCCAGAGCATAAGGTCCTACTAAAGAATTATGTGACTTAGCTATAAATAAATAAAAACAAAGAGTACTGCTGTTAAATTTGGAAATTTAAAATCACTTGAAATGCAAATTAATCCATATGCTATCACATCGTTCATACTGTCTTCTGTTTTACTCCAAATGTAATTTCAATGTAACAAAGATGTGTCTATTAAGTATATGTTCCGATATAAAAAAATGTGTCTAATGAAGCCGATCCCCTCGGGTCAAAATCCTGGCCGTGCCACTGCCAACAAGTGTGTGAAGATACATATGCAGATTTAATACGTGACAGTTTAGATAAATGTATGACTACTATGTCAAGGTTGGTTGATTTTTTTCCCCCAAAATGGTAGGAGATTTCATTTATACAAAATAAGCATATAATCAAAGAGGGTTATCAATCCCAAAACAAAGACAATAATAATCAGGAGATCTAGATTCACAAGCTGTTCACTCCAGAGCCTCACAAACCACCACGGCGATTCTTTGATCACCGGCTAGCATTTCGACAATTGGATTCCAAAACCAACGAACGAAATCCCAACAAAAACCAGCAAGAAATTAACCTAAGAGAAACGCTCCACAAAAGAGAGAAGATCTTCACAAATAGAGCCCACATCAACCGTCCAGTCCGATGACCCTGGGGACTAAAGCCTACAAAGAAAAAGAAACCAGAAAAACTAAGAAGAAAAGGAAAATCTCCTAATCATCAATACACCACCATTCAACGCTCCTACTCCGGCGAACCAAGCACACACCAAACATACACCGGATCGAAACCATATCTGCAAAGGTTGGTTGAGGGATAAATCGTGAGAGGTGCAACAAATATCTCTTTTTCAAAAAAAAAGAAAAAAAGAAGAAGAAGAAGATGAAGAAGAAGAAGAATACTTTAACAATGAGACCCTCTTTTACAACAATCATGGCTTCATGAGATCTATTTGACAACAACAATTTCAAGTAGTTAGAGTCTTGGAGAATACAAAGAATTGAAAACATTCACCGTTAACTTTGCCTTATTAAAGTTCAATTACTTTACATCTATGAAGAGGAGCCATACAAACAAAAAAAAGACAGGGAATCGGCAGTTTGGCTTAATAATCCGTTTGGACTATTTTTTTCATTCAAAAAATATTGCGTTTTTTAGTTTTGCGTGAATTTTTCATAAAATTATTGGTTCGCCTCAACGAGAGGAATCTAAAAAGTAAAAAAATTATGTTCCAAACTAGCTTTTTATGTTTCTCCAGCACATGTTTCTCGACTCTGTTTCTCTCTCTACCCCCCCTCTTTCTTAAAATTTGAACAAAACTGATAGAACTGTACACTTTAGTAATAGAAACATGGTCCAAACTAAGATATCCCGATTTAATATCAAGAACGACAGATTCCAACCAATTTTGAGGCGAGGATTTTCCGGCTAGATCCTGGACCAATACGAGACTATCAGTGAAAATAGACACTAAGGGGTGTGTTGGCTAAATTAGCCACTTGACTTTGTGTGTTTTATTTATTTATTTTTGCATTTGTTAGTTTTGCATCAATTTTTTTGTGAATTATTGGTTTGCTTCGACTAGCGGAATCGGAAAAGTAAAAAATCATAGTTCAAACTTTAGTTTTTTCGAATAAAGACAAAAATCAGTCAAAAAAAACCAATTTTTTTTTAGTTTGGATCACAAATTGAGTTTGAATAAAGACATGCATCGAACGGTTTCGTATACAATTGTGTTCGGAGTTGTATGTAACTATGTATCCTAAAATTGAGTTCCTAGATAGTACTACTATTTTGAAAAGTTGATATTTTTTTCTTTTTGTACTTGTTCATCCGTCAAATCAAGCTCATCATCTTACCATGAAATTTGCTCTCATTAATTTTCACGAACGTCATTTGAAGGCCATATGATCAGTTGGTGTACAAGAACTAGTGCATGTTCGAAATCGGTGTTCAATAAATAAATAAAAGAGGTAAATTTTTGCCATATTCAAACTGCGCGCACTGCCATATTTTTCGTCGTTGTCCAAGATCTGAGGATATTCAACTGTATGCCTACTTCTGAGGACTAGAACTCGACCTTGTACTGTACTCTGCAACGAGCTTGGAAAATGAAGAAGATTTATTCTCAAGCAACTTTGTGGGAGAATCATGTTCCTCAATAAGTCCTACGCCACGAAGGAAAAAAAAAGGGGGGAAATTTACAAGATTTTCAGATTGACATTCTTAATTTTTGTGAAAGATGATTAAGATATATGACAGGCAGATGAACAAATCCAGAGGGAGTCGTTGACAGTACTAACCATGATCTAACAGCAAAACCATGTCGCTATCAACAACAGTCGTAATCCTGTGTGCAATGGTTAACACTGTACAATCGAAGAAATGCTGCTTAAGCGTTAGCTGTATAAGATTGTCAGTGGCTGTGTCCACTGATGCTGTGGCTTCGTCAAGCACCAAGACCTTGCTTTTCTTGAGCAACACCCGCCCGAGGCAAACTAGCTGCCGCTGACCCATACTCCAGTTCTCCCCATTCTCTGTAACTGCACAAAGGAGAGAGAAAGAAAAGTCTGCGTTAGGAACTTGTTAATCGTATTGTAGTAATGTAGTCTCATCTAGAATAGGGAGAGAGAACATTTCTATGACGAAGAGATGGCTTCTCAAGCTAATTTTGTACATCCTGAAAACTTTTGCCCGAAATTCAGTGGGATAGCATTGCATTCATCCCGTTGGAGCATGACCCCCATTCCGAATGCCATTCAGAATGAAAAGCATTTTAGACTCTGAAAACTACTTTATCTTTTGATTGTGTGGGAATAGTGGATAAAGATGATGAAGAATACCTGCTGAATCAAGCTTGCCTGCCTTCTTCCTGACTTCATCTCCAAGTTGGCACTTATCAAGAGCCTAAAGAAAATGAAACAGATATTCAAAATTTCATACAAACGCGAAAAAAGCACGTTTCCCAGATATGATATGCGGAGATCAGATGCAGGAGAGAAACCCTTGTCCCTATCACTGCCAAAACAGAATAAACATAAAAGGAAATCAACCCACCTCCCAGATGAGTTCATCGGCGTACTCTTCGAGTGGGTCCAAGTTGCTTCGCACCGTCCCCTGAAACATGGTTGGATCTTGAGGGATGATGCTTAACCTAGATCGTAAATCATGGAGCCCGATCGAGGAAATGTTGATACCGTCTATCTGAATTTGACCAGTAGCAGGCTCAACGATGCGGAAGAGTGTCTGTATTAGGGTTGATTTACCACTGCCCGTCCTCCCCACGATTCCTGTCTTCATTCCTCCACGGAAAGTGCACGTAAGGCCTCGCAACACAAGTGGCATGTGCGGGGCGTATCGGACCTACATGCATACATGTCAAGGTAAAAAAAATTCCAAATGCATTGACCATGAAGGCTGTCTTTGGATGCCCTATTTGTGTCTCACATTTAGTTGGACACTTGGGAATCACATTTACTAATTTGAGTTCAAGGTAGAATTATGGATGACAATGTAGTATATTGCATTAAATATTCTGACACATCTTCTAAACGCCATTTACGGATGGAAAAATAAATGTTAATCTGTTCAGAAGCTATGTTTACCTAGAGCGTGGATTGTTATGGTACAAGTAACGGGAACGTGGCACGCTGCATGCCCTAAATACCGGAATAACAGGGGTAGGCTTCTATAGTTTACAATCCAAGAAATGTTCTTATTTCAAGAGAATATTATCCCATGAAATAATGTATGTTTGTGTAATTCTTCACGTAAAACACATTTCTATAACCATCATGACCAATTTTTCTTACCTTTGGTCTTGGTAAAGCTCCAATATCTCTAGTCTTGGTAGGGGAAATTTATGGATCGCTAAATTCATCGTATTGGAATGCAACTGTACCACTTTTTGGAATGTTTGTTCCAAAATATAATTCGCTAGGGTATCAGCGTTTTCTGATAACATAGTTGAGGAGTAATAACACGTAGCGGAGCGCATGTCACATAGGTGGACGGTGAATAAAAGGATGTTTGAAATTTGCATCTTTTCTACTTCCTTTTACTTACTTTCCACAGAGCCATGAGACAGACAAAATCAAAGGAGGTCGGAATTTTTGTACCATACCTGCAGATCTTGGATAACAACTTCTCCACGACCTGGCCAATGACCATCTGGTCTCTTTTCTTCTATAACAAGAGGAGGTTCACTTGGGATAGCAGTGTATTGAAGTATTCTTTCAACCGATATGATTTGATTCTCCATATTGCAAAGATTCCGAATAACGCTCGCCTGTAACGTGTTTAGACTAAGCCCGTACGTAACTGCTAACCCTGCAATACCTACAAATGAAAAAACAAAAGACAGATCATAAACTTTCGAACACTTTCCAGGGTGCAAAGTAAAATAGTCAATAAAGAGGAAAACCAAAAACTCCTTACTCGGATTAATTGTTCCCGTTGGAATGGAGATCAAGAAAACCAAAAAGAAGGCAAATGTAAGAGAAGATAAGAAAGCCAAGCGGAAGGAAATCCACTCCATCGCACCAGCAGTGTAAAAATTTGGCCGAGAATGCCCGTCTATCAGTTTCGTACTCAACTCCTTGAATCGTGATTCCTGATTAAAGCTCCTAATGGTAGTGGATCCTGATATGGTTTCAGCAAAATGTTGTATAACTGGAGCTTCGCATACACCAGCCAATCGTGCTAGTTCTCGCGCAGACCGTATGTAATATTGCTGCAACAAAGTACAAGAATATTAACATTGCAGCATATAACATTCGTGACTGTGTAGCTCTGAAAATCAAACTAGTACAATTTATCGAGGTAAGAGTTGGTAAAAGAAACCACCACTTTCTACACAAAACAGAATTACATGAAATGAAACCACTAAATAGAACACATCCAAGAGACTTTTATGGTTTGCCAATTCTCTCTAGCTTTTTCAAAGGCTACATTCCAGTACATCATCTTCATTACTTGGAAGAACATCAACATTTTACGAACCAATAAATAGATGAAATAAGTAAATGTTCGAATAGTTTAGAAGAAATACGGACTATCTTACTGAAGCAGCATATTGCTTACAAAAAATTAAAGTTGAAATTTGTGGGGAAAAGCTAATTCTTTAATCAATGTTGCGAGACTTCACTAGCAACACAGAGTGGTAAGAATTTACGATAATTACCTGTAACCAAATGCTTGTGGCAATCACGGGAATAAATACGATGAAGACCTGCCATGCAACCTGTGACATTATCACAACAGTACCAAGTAGTTGTATCATTGAGAATGCAAACCCCGCAACAGTATTTGGAATGGGGAAATCCACAGCACTTTGGTCCGTAGATGCCTAAAAGAGGAAAACACATTGTTGGATCAAATCTCTATATTAAGCTAACAACCACGGTTAGGATGACAACAGTAGCAGCAAGTAGCTAGACAGAAAACACTCACCCTATTTAAGGTTCGTCCACTTGGGGTGGAATCAAAAAACGACATGGGAGCACGAAAAATGCACAAATGCATTTTTTTGAAGAGTATAGTGGCAGTCTTATACCCAGCAGTTATCAGAAACAAGCTTCTAGAAAGAATGCAGAAAGAACTTCCAATCACAAGAGCCACATAGACGATTATGAGAGTGGAGCCCTCGACTGGAGGTTTCACATCCTTTGACACTGGAGTACCCCAAGCTATCCAATAGGTACTTCCTATTTGAAATAGCTGAAATAAAACTTGTGACAACAATATGAAAGGCACAAGAGCTCCCCCATACGCTGTTGTTATGTATATCCAGTAGACCGAAAGACCAACTCTTCCTTTCTCCCTTTCTTCTTCTTGAACAAGCTGTCCTTTTTGTCCAACGACTATGTCGTCTGTTTCACCATTTTGGCCATTTGCAGCTTCCTTTTCCTTCACAGACTTCTGAACAACACACGTGCTACCACTCTCCTCATCCATCGTTGAATCTTCTGATATTGAGCCTGCCACGGTGGAATCTAGTGCTGATAAAGCTTCCTTATGCGCGCCCACAAGCTCCATAAAGTCGGTCCCCGAATTGAGGATGTCATTGTATTTCCCAACTTGAGTAATCCTTCCATCTTTCATGACCTGATGACAAAGGAAAAACATCCCACAAGGTCTCGAATTAAACCACCGGAATTCTATCTATCTACTATATTTTGCAACAATGGATAAAACCGCTTTTGAATTGATCTCACTTATTTTGAAAGGGAAAAAAAACTAGTTTGATTTTTCTTTGTTGAGCAATGACTTCATCCTTGAATAAACTGTTCATTGGTAGCAATATCAATTGTATGTCAAAGACATGTAGAAGAAACAAGATATGAATAGCTCACCAAAATGAGATCTGCAGCAGGTAAAAACTCCACTTGATGAGTAACATAAATGACGGTTTTTGAACCCAAAAGGCCCAATAAGCATTCCTGTATAAGCAAAATGCTTCAGTGAAAACCCGTAGAAATTGACAAGGAAATTTTTTTGTGTAGTGATTGTGTTACGGCCTAGCATTGTTTATTTATATAATTAAATATATTGGCATTGGTTATTTGGGTGTTAGGATCAGTGTTTTCAAATCAGGATACGTATCGTGTATCGTTTTTTCAATTGTATAGTTCGTATCGAGATACGTATCGTATATCTTGAAATTCGTTTGTTGAAAGAGTTGGAATTTCTATTGCATAGTTGGACAATATTTTGGGAGAGGAAGAAAGCTAAAGACAATAGTGGGGAAGGAGACTGTTTGCATTGCACTTGAACTCAAAATTTGTTCTGTTTTGGCTTGATACAAAATGGTTAGAACTCATCCCTATTTGTACTAATTCATGGAAGACTCTAGTACAAAGATATTTTCATACAACATAAACTTTGAGATAATTCTAGAATTACACATAGGACTAATTCTCACAAAAAAACTCTAGATATTTAGAGCTAAATATTTGAGTTTCTAAAAACTATATATTTCGATAATATCTATCATAATTGGGTTTTGTCAATTGGAGCTTTGTCAAAATACTAAATTTAATTTGTGCTTCAATAGCGTTAATCATAATTAATATATAATTAAAAGTAGATACACCTAATAACACCAACAAACTATGCAGCTTACATTTAAAAAAAATTAAGATGCAAAATTGCAAGTCTTTCAAGTTTCAACTGGACCCTATTACATTAAGGCTTTATGTTCCCTCCATTAGGAAAAGAAAAGTTAGACAAAACACAATCGAAGTATGGTTCTTTCTTTTATACAAGCCCTACATTGAGGTTGAATTTCTATCAAATGATTTGAAAGATGCCATAATTAGATCATAGGGCTTAGATTAATGCATTTGGGGTTTTGCTTCTTGAAATAAGGTCCGACTTTTTTTTCGAATAAGTAATCGTAGGATACGTACAGAATTAGGATACGTGTATAAATCATAAGATACACGGTCGTATCGATGAATTTCTATACAAAAATGATACATGATGGAATACGTATCATTCTCCGAAGGAGACGATACAAATCGTAGGATATGTATCGTGTATCGTAGGTTTTTAACAACTATGATTAGGATTGGGTCCCAATTAATTATTTTGCGCGTACTATGGGTATTGTTGACTCAAATGTAATCACTGGAGTATGAGATTAATTTTAGGTAAAATAGTGGTACTGGATGGTAATTTTATAAATTTGTGTCAGATTGGAATGGATTATAAGTGGATTTGTGTTTCTATTTATCTATCTAAATTCTAATTAACTAACTATAGCTAAAGTTTAGGGTGCAACGTTATTAGTAGGTAGTTACAAGAGTTTGTACTTAGACAGATATTCATAATTTTTAATTGAGAGAACGTTAGAGAGGGAGAGACAGAGAAGCCGCAGTGAGGGTTTTTGCTTGGTTGGAGATTTGCCGAACTGGTTTGTTCCTCATCATTCTTGTTTCCCTTTCCTTCTTTTCCTTTTCCCACGTTACAGTAGTTTATGAATTTCAACTAGAAAACAAAACTTGGGTTTTTTGGTGGAAGTATGGGGCTATGGTTTTGATATTCACAGTAGTAGAGACTAGAAAGAGTCAAATCGTTTTGGGTAGTAGAGATTAGAAAGAGTCAAACCTTTATCTAGTTTGTTCAGGTTAGCATCTTTTTGCGTTGTTTCACTTATTCGACTGATCCTCTGTTTTCGATTCTCTAGTTTGTTCAGGTTAGCATCTTTTTGCGTTGTTTAGTTGCATTACTTTTGGACCCAGGTGAGTGGTTAAGTATGTTACTTATATTTGAAAGTTTTCCGTATCCCTTAAAATTATTTTCTTCAAAATTTTATATAAATGTTATTTGGAAACCCATAACTATTTATGATTGGTTCTATAAATTGGCATGCGGTGAACTGTTGGTGAAATCAATTGTTATTATTTCTTTTTGGTGAGAATTTGGTGGATATTGATGGGAACAATTATTTCGGAAGTCCAAGGAAATTATGCATCTTCGTATTGGTGACCCTAGCCATTGGGGAAGAGACCGTGTTTGGCCGATGACCCTAATGCTCAACAACTTTCTTTCGCCGGATCGTCTTAGGAAAAAGTACCATGGACTGCCAACCCTGGTAACTTTAAGTTCGATATTGGATCCAATCTTGAGATATATATTTGTTGGCCATGGTACTATTTGGTTGTGGTTCTCCATTGTTGATGGATGTACTATTCTGATCACCACTAAGAATTATTATTGGTTAAATAATTCATTGGCTTTATTTGTTAGTTTGTTGAACACTCATATGCCAAAATATGTTGACATGATAATCTATTTTTAGCCCTGCTTTAGAACTTTTATTGAATATACATGTTTTGCTATTCACTGAGCTCGTCAGCTGACGGATTTATTCCAACTTTTTTTCAGGCAAGTTTGGGAGTTAGGCAAGGACTCTAGCGGCATCTCAGTGATTTCTTTTGTTTGACCTTCTTAGGGTGTCTCATCTTAATTTAGTGTTTTATTTATCGCTGCCGCAATTGAAACATTTTATTAGATATTTGGATCGTTTTATTATTATTGATTCATTGATATTGTTTGGTTCATGAGATGTTTGTACCCCATACTTTTGACTACATCCAGTTGGTAGTTGGTTTGAGTTCTACGTAATAAAAAGATTTTCGGTCGCTTATAAATCCACAACTTTGGTATTTAATTTAATTTTTCTTAGGCTGCATTTTCTACGAGTTCGGGTCTTGTGGTTCATGGCCGGTCACTTCCTTTTGGGGGTGTGACAGATTGGCTCTCAAATTAGGCTTTCTAGAAGTTGTGTATCAAAGACAACAGCTGCAGCAGCTCAGTGATCCGTTGAAGTTAGTCGCCTTGTACAGTTGGAGTGTTGTGTCTCAAATTGACTGTTGCACTTGGCTCTCCCTATGGCCATATATACATGGCTCTTCTCTTGTTTGTGGTGTGGTAGATAAAGAGAGTTGAGAGACAAATTCTAGAGCGTACGTGAGGTTGTTTGTGTGTGTGTGTTTGGTTTACGGCCTTGGTTTGACATGACAAAATTACATCAAAAAAGAAGCACAAAATAGATTTCATAGTCACCTTAAAGAGATGGCTTCCAGTATGGGCATCCACAGCGCTAAACGGATCATCGAATAGGTAAATATCTGCATCTTGGTATAAAGCGCGTGCAATCTGTATTCTTTGCTTCTGGCCCCCACTCAAATTGATTCCCCTCTCACCTATGACTGTCTGATCACCAAAGGGGAGAATTTCCAGGTCTTTCACCAAAGAACATGCTTCAAGTACTTGGTCATACCTTTCTTGGTCCATCTCCTCTCCAAACAGTATATTCTCTTCAATCTTTCCACTCTGTATCCAGGGCGACTGAGCAACATACGCCTTTGTTCCGTAAAGCTTAATAGTCCCTGACATTTTGGGCACTTCTCCCAAGATACAGGAGAGTAAGCTCGACTTTCCTGATCCAACGGTGCCACAAACAGCAACCCTCATACCACGAGACACACTGATGTTTATGTCTTTCAATGTTGGATTAGGGGAAGATACATCCCAAGAGAAATTCCCATCAATTACCTCAATTGCAGTGTCAGAGCTACCTATCGGAAGCTTCTCTATAACACCACTTTGTAAGTCATCAAGACAGAGAAATGAGGCTATTCGATCAAGGGAAACTTTTGTTTGAGCTATCATTGAGATTGTGTCAGGAAGATTATAGATAGGCTGTTGAAGTATTGTAAATGTTGCTAGGGAGGATAAAATCTTCCCAGACTCCAGGGGGATTCCTAGAAGCATACAGGTGCCAAAAGTGGCCACGGACACGAACGTAGGTGCTCCCCAAAAGAGAAAAATGGTCAAAGAAAAAGTGTAACCGAATTTTTTCAACCATCCCATTTCGGTGTTCCGAAGTTCTGTAACTTTTGACAAAAACTTCATCTCCCACGCCTGAAGCTTGAGGATCCTCATGTTCCTCAAGATTTCAGACTCTGCCTTCATCCTTTTATCCTTTGATTTCATTATCTTTTCCTGAAACTTCTCTTGCAAGCTTCCAAGGGGAACATTTGCCAGCATCACTACCACAGTAGTGACTAATGCAGTAGTGGAAGCAAGCCCAAGATTCTTGTACAAGATCACCAAGGCCAGGATAACTTGGACTATGACCAACCACGGATCGTGGACGTACCAACCAAAATCCGAGACCCTTTGGGCATCAACAGACATTAAATTTACGATTTCCCCACTCGTGTGACCCTGCTTTGATTGGCATGAAATGGTCAACCCTTTATTGTAAATCATGGCTACCAAAACTGCCCTAGCCCTAATTCCGGCCTGGCGCATCCTAAAGAACCAGTGTCTCTGAGCCAAGCACTCAATGAGCTTCGCAAAGAAGAATGCAGATACCAAAACGTACCCTTGGTTTTCAAAGGCTCGATTTCCGTTAAGGTATTGAACAAATGAGTCAATGAGGTAGGGACCAACATACGAAGCCAGTGAGTATATTAGCGCTAAGGAAGCCGTTAATAGAATTTCCCATTTGGTCACGAAGATCAGTGCCTTCACAAGCCTAAATGTGGTTATTCTACTTCCAATATCAGACTCTAGCTTACTTCTAAAAACTGGAAAAGCCCCCTTGACACTGTCCACACCGGGTAGTTGAGGAACATCGTTAAGGTCTAATGCTTTCTTATAACCGGCGCCAATCAAAGGACCCATCCAAGAGAAAGTAAGGATGCTAAGAAGACTAGCATAGGAAAAAGGGGCAACAATTTCACCCCCACTAGACTTATTCAACTCTGCACCATTAGTACTTGTACTAGTACCATTCAAAAGAGGTTCTTGAAGAAGGCTATCTTCACTGTCCTTCTTCCCCAAAAACCCCAGCAAACAGAAGAAGAAGCCCATAACAGTGGAGATGATATCTGACACAAATAATAACTGAGTTGGTAGAGATTGATTATTTTTCTTATTATAAAGGAAGTCTACCACAAGGAAACAACAGGACATGGAGAAGTAAGATCCCCACCAGATTCTCAATGAAATTGGGAACCTTGTCCCACCTGAATTCTTGAAATGGGTGTGCAAATAAACAGAGATTGCTAACCAAGCAAGCGTTCTGAGTCCAAAATCCAAAAGGGTTACAATCTTTTCACCAGACCAACCATTTCTGTACCAAGAAAAGTAATTTGATAACCACAGAACGAGGTTGAAAAGCGAAAGACCCGAACAACAAAACAGAGCTTGGTTGTCGTAGGAAAATCTTGTTCTCCTATTATTACTCCTCGGTCTTGGCCCTTCACTGGGAGTATTCATTCTCATGATTTTCCTACATACCCATGTGATAAAGAGGAAAAATAACAAAACCAGGTGCAAAGAACCAGAAAACCCACGTAGGAAAATGGGTTGGAGAATGAAATTACTGGGAGTGTACATGAGTGATGATGAGTATGAGAGAGAGAGAAAAGTGGACATACCCATCTTCGTTGATCTCAAAAATTCCATCTTTGTGGAGTGTATGTCAACACTGGAATGGGTTTAGAACACAATGATGATCTGATAGAGTTGAGTGAACGATTTTGTGGGTGTGTTTAGTTTACTAGTCTACGAGATATTTGTATATGGAGGTGATGTAAAGATTGTTCCTTCTGAATGGTCACCAGAGAGAGTGTAAAGTTTGTTTGACAAAAGAGGAGAGAGGAGAAATTTTTGGGTGCCGGGTGGGTATATCCCACGTGGTACCCGCTCGGTACATCTGGGCCATCCAATATACTTGTAAGCGGCTCGGATTGAAATCCTCTTTCTCCTCTCATCCTAACACTTTCTCTCTCCGAATCCAAGCCGTCCAAAAACGCAACCCGGCACTGAAAAATTTTCCAGGAGAGAGAGTTGAAAAACTACTTCCATTCAAATAAATAAATAAATAAAAAAGAAAGAGGTAAATAGTGGAGTCCACGATAAATAGTAAATAGTAAAGATAAGAATGATTGCGCGGGCAAAAAGTGTTTGAGAGATGTATGTAGTTTGTAACCGTGGGAAAGAAAGGGTGTATAGTTGAGTTGTGGACTCTTTAGTCGTTATTGTTGAGGGAAAAAAACGCGTTGGCACACAATGGCATGATTCAAAATCCGAGCATAGCTACTTGCGTAATATTCGAGTCAAGCCTTTATAGTTGCTTTGGCAGGACCATACATAAGGACGGTAAAATTTCCTTACAATAATCATGTGACAGTGTCCCAGGAGCAATGAATAATCTCGTTGAGAAAAAATTATTTTTGGATGAGGGTTTTTGCCTCCCACTGTGCGTTTATTACAGTAATCGGAACCGTTCATCTTATAGAGCTCGCAAAATAGTGTATTCACGCAAAAAAACCAGTTTTATCGGACATTTATAAGTATATCAAAAATTAAATTTTTGTTTGTAAAACGAACAGTCATGCACATTTTAACTTAAAAACTGTTGACAAAATCTAAGCCGTCCGTTTTATAAACCAAAATTTAATTTTTGATAGACCTATGAATGTCCGATAAAGCTGATTTTTTTGCGTGAATACACTAATTTGCGAGCTCTACAAGATGAACGGTTCCGATTACCATAACGAACGAACGGTGGAGCCCACAATGGGAAGCGGCGGAAACCCCACATCCGGACATAACTCTAGGTGTCGTTCCACTTTTTCCAATTACCTTTTTTTTCAAAAAGAAGATAATTTCAAACTCAAATATAATGAAAATGAAAAATAATTTTTTAATTTTTTTGCACCGTTTAAAAAATCTCAATGAGATCTATCAAACAAGATCCATATTGATAGAAAAATTATTTACGTAAATACATAATTTTTAAATTTAAAATTACCTTCTTTTTCAAAGAAACTGGAACGGGTACTCTCATGTGCCCTTCAAAGCATACATTGTACCTGATCCAAAAAAAGGCATACATTATACTACTCCTGTGGTACTCTCTTTTCATAAAAAAAACAAAAACAAAAAGCATACATTTTTTTTTCAAACGAAAATATTATAAAACACTAGCGAAATCGAGTCATACTACAAGTAACATATTACAAATCATCCTAAATAAGATAAACAAGAACCAACTAGCTAGATTCTAAGATGGCCAACCTCCATGGCATCCGCAAGGACAAATTCTCTTGCCGCAAGCGAAATAGACCTAGTGACAAACAAATCTTCATCTTCGTACTCACATGACAATTTTCTATTCACGTGTTTTGACTAACAGAGATTTTTTTAGTGGTAGAAAACTAGTCTACATCAAGAGAACGGGGGAAAAACTTTATTCACTTAAAGTTTCGTGAATATTAACGGAGGTGAATTTTGCGTATCTAAAAGTGTGTTTAAAATCCGGACCATCCAAAATCGAAACAGACGAGTGAGATTGCGCGGCTCCGTGAATAAGTCAATCTCGAGAAAAACTTATCGATGGAGCTATGTGAATAAGTTTTTATGAAGGTAAATCTCGCGTGACCAAAAGTGTATTGGACGGTCCGAATTTTAAAAAAAAACTCTTCCAGAGAAAAAAAGAGTTTCTTTGAAAGAGTTTTTTTTAAAATTCGGACCATCCAAAGCCGAAATAGGCGGGCGAGACCACGCTGAATAAGTCAATCTCCTACATCATTTTCATTTGGTCCTTAACTATAGGTGGGCTTGAGTCGCATTACAAGAAGTCAAGAACCCGACAAAACCCAATCCTACCGAAGAAAATCTGTTTCTGTAACTCATTTTCCCCACGTGGCAATCATTTAATGGGCGTTCAGATTACAAAGATCAATTAATTTATAACTACACACAGATACACAAATTTCTCTCACATGAGGAGTGATGCCCACACACACTATGTGCCTCTCACATGAGTAGTGAAGCTAGGGATGGCAATTCACCCCGCCCTGCCCGGGGCGGGTTTTTATCAAATTTTTGGGTACCAGGGCGGGTTCGGGGGAAAATGTTTATAAAAAACCCAATTAAGGCGGGGCGGGTTCGGGTTGATGTTACCCTGCCCCGAACCCGCCCAAAATATTTTTCCATACAAAATTATATTTTTAATCTAATATTTTTATCATTAAACTTAAAAATATATATTATACCCCACTATTTTTCTCATTATTCTTAAAAAACCTATTTTTTCCTTTATATTTCATCATTATAATAAGATAACACCTTATATATATAACCATTTTCTTCTTTTTTCCCTTTAGGTTTTTTTTTCTTCTTATTTTTCACGGGGCGGGGCGGGTAAACCCGACCCCCGAACGGGGCGGGAACAGGGACACCCATGAATAACCCGAGCAGGGTTGGGGTCAGGCCATAATTTTCGGGCCGGGGGCGGGTTATGCCAAAACCCGCCCCGCCCCGTTGTCATTCCTAAGTGAAGCCCACACACATGTGAGATCAAAGAGTTTGTACATTTGTGAGTGTGTAGTTGTAGAAGAGTTGAACGAAGATAAGGTCTACTCTATTCAAATCTGATCCGATTTGATTGTCTGCATCTTCTATTACATCGCCTCAAAAGAGTTAAAAGTCCCTTCTTGCCCGACGAGTTCTTCCTTCCAAACATCTCATGACACGAGCTGACAAACCTGTATGAAAGGCGAGAGAGAATTTAAGAATGAGAAAGGGTGATGTAAGTCTATTATTTCTTGCATCATAATCAACACTGTCTCACGCACCCAACTTTAAAAACACAAACTCGAACACGAAGACCCGTTAAAATGAAGTCCCTACATTACATTTCATCCACCGGCATCACGTCGAGTAAGTGTTGCTGCTCCCAACCAAACCGATTGACTCGACAGGTCGGTTGATGTCGGGTGAGCTATTTCAAAACCTGATTGTTCCGGTTCGCCGGTTCGGTAAGCTGGTCCAATTCAAATTCGACCCGGGCTGACTCGCGCACACCCTCTTAATTTAAAAGGGTGCTTAGTCGAAGTAGTCCAATATCCACATGTACCAAGTATGCATCTACAATTACTGGAGGTAGCATCAGCAGGACGTAATCGTCGTAAATAAAGAATGATATTGAATTCCAACAAATGTTCCCTATGATCTTAATATGCTCTGGCTCCTCTAGCCTTTGGTCTAGGCCTTAGGCTCGGGTTGGCTTGGCTTGGCTTCCTAGTAAATATTTTTCACTTCCCTAAAGATAGTATAGTAGTAGACTAGTAGTAGTTGTTAAGCTTGAGCTTAATTAACTCGGGCCAAACTTGTGTGTTGATACCATTAATAAGGGTATCAATTTCTGCTATACCTTAGATAAATTTAGAGCATCTTCAAGGGATATAGCAAAATGAAAACTAAACAACATTTGAAGAGCCATGTTAGCAGAAGGAAGTCCGAGATACGCTACACCATTTTGGTGTAGCTTTCTCATTCTTCGAGTTTGAAGAGAGAGAAATGGCTACTCAAATTGACACATCATCAAATCTAAAAATGATGAATATTGGTGAATTATATTACTTGATTCTTTTGACGAAGGAGGTCCATTAAAGTCAAAAGAGTAACAACAAATTTAAAGATTGAAGAGTATCTTGGATTTGACTTCTTTCAAATGACTCTTCAACTTGTCACATGTGTCACCAAAGACGAATTGAGCTCCTTTGGAGGTGTTAACACAACCATTAAACCAAGTACCCCGATTTAATGGTGAAAATTGGAACCCCTCTACGTTATGTTATCTGGCCCACACTTGGCCCTAACATAGGTTGCCAAACTTGACTCCCCCAACCCATGTTGAACTGAACGACCGAATCATACTGTGGTGCATTATTGCATCCCCAGATCCCTTTTCATGTTTAGTTACAAAGCTTCTGGACACAACTTTTGATTGGCGCCGTCTAATGTATACGGGCCCACGTGTATCGAACGACTCTGGATATAATAATATCTATTGTTGTGTTTTAATTAATTCCGTGTTCCCTTTCACCATCCCTTCTACCTCCCCTCAAATCCTTTTTACCCAAAATCCTCCCTCAGTCCTCACGTTCTCGTCCGTTTTTCCTCTTGAATAACATAAAAATTTGAAGGGAGCAAAAGATTCTCATGATCCAACAACGAAAAAAATTGCACCGGAATAGGAGTACAAGGAAGGGGGTGCTGCTACACTACACGGTGTAGTGCAACCGATTTGGCCGTCCATTTCAATAATGGACAGCTTGGATGTTGCTGAGATAGACGGCCGGATCGGCCACTACAGCACTCCCGAGTCCAAAAGTACATTCGGTGCGGAGAATTTGAACTCCTTCTATATGGGCGATTTTAAATGTTATGGGGTCTCAGTTTTCTTGCTTGATATGGATTAAAATGCATTTCAAGTGATTTTAAATTTCCAATTTTAACAGCTAGCTGTACTCTTGCTTGATATCACTTTTTTCTACGGAGACCCCATAACATTTAAAATCGCCCATACAGACCTCTTCAACTATAACCGTCAACCACTCAACACCCTTATGTCAAAAAGGCCGTTAAGATGAAGGGTCGACGTGAACAATTTTTATAGATGAGGGGGTCAGTGTGGGCGATTTTTTAGAGGTAGAATCGTCATTTTTCCTCATTCCGTTAACAGAATTAGCCAATTCTTCATTTCATGTAGTTGAGGGGGTCTGTATGGGTGGTTTTAAACGTTAGGGGGTCTCCGTGGAAAAAAAGTCATAGTTGAGGGGGTCTCTGTGTACTTTCACCAAGTTTTTACCAACTCAACAATTTTTTCACTCACATACCCAGCAAAAACATTTTCACTACCGAAAATAATTTGATATTTCTCAATAACTTATTCACTACCGGAAATACCTCACAACTTTTCCACCACAAATAAAAATCTACAAATTTTTCACTACCGGAAATACCCCATCACATATGTCATGCATGAAAGCGAGCTAAAGCAGGAGCTTGAGTGTGCAACAACGCCTTCTGAAAACATCTCAAATTATTAAAATTCGTGTGAGTAAAAATTGAGAAGAGAATCTTATAACGAGAGTTGATCAGAGCCCAGAGCATAAGGTCCTACAAAAGGATTATGTGACTTAGCTATAAATTTAAAAAAAAAAAAAAAAACAAAGAGTACTGCTAGCTGTTAAAATTGGAAATTTAAAATCACTTGAAACGCATTTTAATCCATATGCTATCACATCGTTTTATACTGTCTTCTATTTTACTTCCAATACTAAACTTAACAATCTAAGTATTTTTGAGAAAAGACTTCAATGAAAATATACTCAACCGAACTCAAAAGCTTTGGACCAATGCCAAAATATGCTTATGGTGAGTTCACGCTATATTTTTTGTTTTTAGACTAATGTCAAAATACCACTTGCTCTTTTTAAAAATACCATGTGTCCATTTAGTTAAGGAAAACTAGCATCTTACTTGTTCAATGAACAGTCAGGGAGAAAACATCATTGAGAACTTTTTTCACATTGTCATGTGCATCAGTGGGTCAGCATTTATAGCTCTTGAAATTTACTCTCTGTTCTTGCTAAAAGTTTAGAAAAATTCCACAACTATTTATCTTCCGTTCTCCAAAAAAAAAATATTTATCTTTTTGTGGCTAGAACACTCATCACCGTAAAAAGTGATAGCACAAAATTAAAGACCAAAGAAACGTATATTTTCAATTATTTGGCGAGGAACCAAATAATCCACATCTAGATTATAAGCTTGATTTACCGCTTTTTCTAGTCAAAAGTCACAAAAGCCAAATTAACTAAAAAAAAAGTTGAGCAATACCAAGAACATAACTCTAAGTACAACTGTGTCTAAAGTTGTTCAATTCACTTGAATCGACATGCATCGAATAGTTTCGTAAACAATTGACTTTAGAGTTGTATGTATGCTAAAACTGTATTCGTCCATAGTATTTTGAAAAGTTTGATATTTTTGCTTTTGTTCATCGATCTGTCAAATCAAGCTCATCATCTGACCATGAAATTTGCTCTCATTAATTTTCAGGAATGTCATTTGAAGGCCATATGATCAGTTGGTGTACTCCTAAAAGAATAAAAGAGGTATACGAGTAGTAATTTGGGAAATGATTTTGCCACTTCATTTTTTATTAACGTCACTCATCTGCAAGTATATTTTTTGTACCAAAAATATAATTGCAGGAAAGTGACGTTAACAAAAAAAGGAGTGGCAAAATCAACGGCCTAATTTTTTGTTTGCCAAACACCTACGAACCTAAAACTTGGGTTACAGCATGTTTGATGGGTTACAAACATGCTGTAATGGACCTAGACAAAGTTTTTATAATTTTTTTGCCAAACACCTACCAACCTAAAAGCTGGGGGCCCAAATAGACATATCCCCAATCCCATCCCACTAGTCCAGTAGCTGTTAGCCCTCATGGCACCCAACGGTTATATCTGAATCCTTTAACTATTTTTTTCCCCTTTAAGGCTGTGTTCTTATGAACTTAACTTAAATTTATTTGGAAATTTTGTTCTTATTTGATTTTTTTTTGCATTTGTTAATTTTACACCAAACTTTTGTGGGTTATTGATTCGTCTCGACGAGAAGAATCGAAAAAGTAATTTTTTTTACTTTTACCCAAATATTTTAAGAAATAACCACCTTAATTTTAGCAAAAAAAAATGACTTTTTTTACTACACCTTATAGCATCTTCAAGGGATATAGCGAAAGAAAAACTGAATTACATTTCAAGAGTCATGTCAGTAGAGGAAGGATGTCCAAGAGGGAGTTAGCAAACTTACACTACATTTTGGTATAGCTTTCTCATTCTTCAAGTTTGGAGAGAGAGAAATGGCTACTCAAATTGACACATCATCATCAAATACGTAGTATAATAATGATAATAATGATGAATCATATTACTTGATTCTTTTGATAAAGTAGGTCCATTAAAGCCGAAAGAATAACAACAAATTTAAAGGTTGGAGAGTCCCTTGTATTTGATTTGTTGCAAATGACTCTTCAACTACTCGTCACGTACATGTGTCACCAAAGTCAAATTGAGCTCCCTTGGAGATGTTAACACAACTGTTAAACCAAGTACCCCGATTTAATAGTGAAAATTGGAACCCCTCTACCTTAATTATGTTATCTGGCCCACACTTGGCCCTAACATAGGTTGCCTAACTTGATTCCCCCAACCCATGTGTTTTACAGATGGGCTGCGCCAGAGCTACTTGTTTAAAGTTTTACTAGTATTGTTATGGTATATAGTGTATTTCATATACTAGGTTATCCAATCTAAAACAAGCTTAAATCGAGCTGATCGATTGCAAACCAATAGCTTTAATATTTAAAAGTCATAGGCTTATCGAGCCTTTTTTCATGTACTTATTTCAATCGAAAGTGTACATTGTAATTAAGTAATACAAGGTAATCGTTATAACGCTGCTAAAAAATGTATTTGATTTAGTACGTATATTAAGCCAATTTGAAACAAGCTTAAATCGAGCTTATCAAAAACCAATAGCCTGAATATTAACGAGCTTATCAAGCCATGTAATAGCTTGTTCAAACTAATTAGTTTGAAAAATTAACGAGCTTCAAAAAAATATTTAAATGATTGACGAGCCATGAGGTAAATGATTGAGATAACCACAAAGGCACACAACTAGACCATTAGGGTGAGTTCCCGTTATAGTTTTTGTCTTGAGACGCCAAAATACCATTTGTTTCCATTAAAAATATCAAAATATCATTTGGTCAATTTAGTTAACGGTGTCTTGCATGGTGTGCGTTTTTGTACTAAAATACCGCAAAAGCTGTTTAGTCAATAGTGTGAATTCCGTAAACTCACTCTCAATTGTATGAAACTAGCTAGGTGTGGGCCTTCTTCCTCATGTTTATACGAGTGCATGTGTATTTTGAGAGGATCTACAATTCAAGAGATATATATGTACGTACCTAGGCCGGGCTGCAAATGAACCAAGCAGCTCATGAGTTCGGCTCAACTCCACTCGTTTACACTTGACTCGGCTCGTTTAGTAAATCAGCCGAACTCAAGCTCGAGTTATACTAAACGAGTCAAGTGGAGCTCGGCTCGTTCGACAAAAACTCTACTCGTTTAGGGAGGCTCGGCTCGTTAAGGCTTGAACCGAGCTCAAGCTTTTGGCTCGTTTACGAAGTGAGCCGAGCTCGAGCTCGACAAAGCTCGGCTCGGCTCGTTTACGGTCTTAATGTGAAGTGTGATTGATCATACTTAGATTGAAATTAAAATTAAAATTCCTCCATTTGAAGTGTGGAGTATTTTTTTAGTGACAAAAAGAGAGCTAATGATTCCTGGCACATGATTGAATGTTCAAAAAGTAAGGGAATCCTGTTATAAAGGGACCGCATGCCAAAGTTTAATCAGATTCCGATCTCATGCCCATTGCCCATAATCTTTCTGCTACAATTTTTTAACACTTCTTCTTCTTCTTTTGAATTCTTTTTGAAAGAAAACCTCACCTTTCACTTTATTCCTGGGACAGGCATGTAGGCATAATATTTTCAATTCTATGGAGTCAAGGATTTGTCTCTCAAAGACAAGAACATAAGAAAATAATGTCACATGGATAGATAATACTATGACTAGTCTACCCATGAAAGTGTACATTCTAGCTCTATTGTGTCATGATCACCCTCACCATTGTGGGCCTTGTGGCTAATTATAGTGAGTGCAGCTCCATATATGATTGAGTATAATTGGCTTTTCGGTTTTAGTAAGTCAAACATTTTTAGGCTTCTCAAGATTACCTGTTACATCATATACATGGGTCGACTTGTATTGAAAACGTAATCCACTTGCGCCCATTAATTATATTGGGAAATGATATTGGTACTCCAAAAATTGATGCAGGCACTCCAAAATCAGTGTAACTCCAAAGCCATTTTCTTTGTTTTTTAGAGTGCCTGCATCAATTTTTGGAGTGTCAATATCATTTCCCATTATATTAGGGCTTGCACCCATTGCGGAGTTGGGTTTTGGATATCTTACTATTAGTAAGAGAGGTATTAGTGTTGGGACGAAGGAGGTTGTGGAGTGGCCATGGACAATGAAAACTAGTTGTCATGTATAGAGAGAAAGGAAAGAGATAAAAGAAGAGGACAGAGATGTGGAGCAGGGCATGGATGACAATGGAGGAAGGAAGATGGAAAGAGATATGTAGAAAGAACAAAAAAGAGGAAATAGTGAAGCAATGGCCTATGGTTGAAGGTGTGGTGGGTATCAACTAAGGTTGTAGATTAGAACTTGTCTTTCACCTAGAATGTTTTGACTCAGATAGTGCACATAAAAGATAAGCTTGGAGCCTTGGATCTTGTGTATTCACATGAAATTTGCGAGGGGTGAGATTGAGAGTGTTAGACTCTTTTTGGGGGTGAGAAATGTTTGGGTTTCAACTAAGTAAGTTGTGGGGTGGAGAGTGGAGGGAATGAGATTGATGGGAAAAGCAAGTTCACAAAAAAAAGGGGTTCTTAGTAGTTCACTCATTCCAAAATGTTAGTCCACTGTGAAAAAACTTGCAAATTTTTTCAAAAAAAAAAGTATCGCACCAAATTAAAGAACTAATAGAGACTTTTACTTTGGTGTGATGAAATTTTCAAAAATCATATACAGAAGTAGGTTTTTTTTTTTCAAAAAGGTCTTGAAACACAAATTCATCGAACGGCTCCACACAGAGTTGTGTAGATAATTTTTTATCCGATTTTTCACATCTCTTTTCATGTTGAACAGGACGGAGGGAGGATTTGAAAATGAAAAAGGAAGAAAATTGTCGCGGGAGCATCATCGTGAGAGAGAGATTGTTGGATCCGAAGTGTCTCCATAGATTCGGTTATACAAAACCACTCTCTGGCCTCTGCGACCGCTCTAAAAACAGACTTATGAGTTGCGATGTCAAATGTCATAAAAACTTAATTGAAACTCTCTCTAATACCAATTAATATAGTGAAAAAGCGGTCCAACAAAAAATCTCATGATGGCAAAAGAGTCCATGTCTTGGCTAACTTCATGCCAACAATAATCATCCATATTCTTATCATGACATTGATAATAGTTTTCCCATAAGCCACTCCATCAAAGTTCTCATTTGAAAAACCATTCATCACTCTCTCTCCTCATGCTTAAAATATCATATACTACTACCGCATTAATTTCTCCTTCGGCGCCCAACATCACCATTACTCTCTCTCTCTCTCTCTCTCTCTCTCTCTCCACAATGCTTGTATATCACTCCTCTTTACAGCACTCAATGCCACCTCCCAACGCTCTGCACTCCTCCTACTGGCTTCCTCCCAATACAACAAACAACTCCTCTAAAAAGGAACGTGGCAATTCGCCAACAATTCAGAAAAAAATGATATTGGAGGCGGCTTTGGACGTCCTGGTGCCGTCGCTGTGGGAGGTCCAAGTCTCCGTCGCCGCCGCGGCTTTTGTCATCGCCGCCTACTACTGGTTCTTCACTGGCGACGGAGGACACGACGCCAATGCCAACGATAAAGACAAGGTCATTTTCTTGTTAACTTAATTTTGTTTCCTTTGCTTTTTTTTTTTTGGCGTTGCTTGATAAAATCAATTTTTTCCTTTCTGTTTTTCTTTTCGTCTTGGTATTGTGATTGTTTTATATTAGTAATCTATGAGTCTTTGTTGGAATTGTTCACGGTAGGGTTTGAGCTCGAGAACAAGCCGAGCTCGATTCATCTACTAAACAAGCATCTGTAAACAAGCTGAGCCTATACAAATGAGCTCAGCTTGTTTACTACAGGATCCTAAAGCTCAAGCTCAATGACTAAACGAGTCGAACCCAGCCCCGAGCTGCTCGTGAGCGGTTCGTGCTCGAGAAAGAGCCGAGCTCAATTCATCTACTCCACGAGAGCATTTGTAAATAAGCCGAGCCTATACATACGAGCCGAGCTGAGCTTTAGAGTGTTGAGCTCGGCTCGTTTACTACATGTTTGTCTATTTTTTACTTGCTATCGATGATCGACAGAGAAATATTCTAAGTACTGGAATATGGATGTTTGTGATGGTGGAATTTGGTTCCTTGCCGTATTTCAGGACTTCTCTAGAAGCAAACGTAATGTAGTGAATGGAAATGGAAGAAGAATAATAAATGGACTTTATTATACTTCAAAGTAGAAGTCAATCGACAGTGAGAACACAGTCGAGGAGACAGTTACGTTACAAGCTACTCCTAGAGCAAGAAAAGTAAAGTACAGATAAAATGTAGAAGCCATTGGGCGATTGATTGGGGGTTTTAAATGTCTTATGTTCTTGTATTTATAGGCTGGCTTCTTCGAATTGAAATTCAAATTTGACAAAGTTCCCTCTTCAAATTTGAATCAAGCAGTTACTTCTCTTGTTCTTCCTCAACTTTCTCCAACAGGCAGTTATTCAACATGATGCCATGTTGTGCACACCCATTTCAACTGCCTTCGTCAACTGTCTCGACCACGATCTGCTTGCTTTCCGTCATTTGACATGTGTCTCGAGTTATGAAAACGTTTTAACTGTCGATCAGTCTGTTTGATTCACCTGCATAAATTATGTCCAAACTAGTCCGAATACCGTTAACACGTGTCACAATTCGACCTGGTCGATCAATATTGACTAATTTGCCAAATTATAGTGTAAACACTACACGAGCCTAAAACTCGAGCTCAAGCTCGGCTGAATTAGTAAACGAGTCGAGCCGAGCCCCGAGCTGCTCGTGAGCTAAAATTTCCTTAATGCCCTTTCTGCTTTAAAAAATTGTGCTGCAAAGAAAGTGCAAACTCATTTAATTTGAAAGCAATTAGGGCATTCTTGAAAACTCAAAATCTTTTGAGAGTAATCATTGTGTTCCCTTAATAAGTTGCAGTTCAAGGATTGGATAACAAATTAGGGAGGAGGAGTAGAAAATGTTTGGTTGGGAATTCTCTTCAATTGCTTTTTCTGACTTTTAGTTCGCTAAGAAGTTATCAAAATTGGACTAGAAACAGAGTAATCGTATAGCAATGTAGGCGAATGGACATTCCATTGGGACTTGGGAGGACAGGGAATGATCATTCAATCCTTTTCCATAATCATTAAGCAGACCAATTCTTTTTTGGGGTTGTCCTGGTTTTAATTGGGCCCCACTAATAGATGGTGAAATTGATCCATGTGAATAGTTGAGTGCCGTAAGTTGGTCAAGAAACTTGAGTTATATAAAAAAAGCACTACCTTAAGGTGACCAGGAAAAAAAAAATGAAAAACTACCATAAGGCATTATTTGGTTTGTGATTGCATTGAAGTTTTGAGTAAATTCATTCAGCATCTAACTCAATACCAATTGGCAATGACTGCAGAGGCCGCCTAGGCTCATATACTAATTTCAGAGGAGATAATTAACCGATGTGGGACATGCCCCCGCACGTGAGACCCCTGACTCGCATGTGGAGAGGTAAACAAACAATCCATCATATGGATCACAACATACAACGGTGCACTTATGGCACAAACAAGGGGGAACAAACTAAAATCAATAACGAAATACTGAGCCTTACCCAAGATTCTCAGAAACCCTAGCTCTGATAACATGTTAAAGCATCCAACTCAATTGGATATGAGTGGAGAGGCCACACGGGCTCATATACTTGTTTCGAAGGAGATAATTAATAGATGTGGGACAAACTCCAACATTTCAAGAAGAAAAGTGGGAGATAAGGAAGTATTCGGAATCAAAGATTTGATTTCCGGAGCTTATATGTTGACTAATAGGATACCATGAATTTTGCTTGAAAAGTTATGTATCTCTGGGTTGGACTGGTATTTGGTAATTTAAAATTCTCTAGTTGTGAGCTTATTCTGATTTCCTAGGTATTTGTCTTTGAATTCCAGAATTGTTTACATAGTAGTAGTACCTTCAGATTGTTTCTTTTATATTCTTCTCTTCTGATTCCACCGGGTAATTTTCCACTTGTCTGACATGCAGTTCTGGACTCATTTTGTAGATGGGCCAGCTGAATGGAGACCATCAAACAACTTCTGCTTACACGATCAAGGTACTTCTGGATTGGTGAACACACAACTTTCTGTTATTTAAGAATGGCGATGAAGTGAGATGCCTATTGAGTTTAGTTGGTTTTATAAAAAAAGGTGTACTACTGGTATGGGAGGTTGCTATTTTAGTGGTAAAACTTTCTGATAGCAGGCACTTTGTGCATATATTGCCAAAGCTAGGTTTGTCTACAATCCTCCCCTCCCATGCCCCCATTGATTGGGAATTACACGAGTACTGTTGTTGTTGTTGTTGTAGTATTGTTATGCGAAGGGGCATGTTGCATCTAATTTCTCTGATTCGGTATTGGGCTGTCCTCGGAAATACACATGACAACTAATAGTGCATGCTTTGTGTTTCAGTTGCAGCTGTTGGCAGCAAAAAACCTTACTGGTGCTAGCTTGAATGGTACTTCGAATCCTTATGCGATCATCACATGTGGCACAGAAAAGAGATACAGGTGATTAATCTAATTTCCATTGGTATATTCATCTTTATTTCGTGCGGGTTGGTACTTTCCCACTTTTTATTAAGTCTGCTTTAATAGAGTTGAAGCATTTGATATGAATCCTCTTAAAAGAAAGGGCTAAGATCTAGCCATGAACCTATATTCCTGACTTTGTATCTTTAGGAATTTGAGCTTTGGTATCTTACGTTGAGATTGTAAACATATCGTCGCCTGGGAAATTTTAAATGCGTCTTGCTATCAGGTTGAATGTCTCACTTTCTATAGTCAGAGCTTGTCCCACACTGAGTAATTATAACCTTCAAAACTAGTATATGAGCTTGGGTGGCCTCTTCATTCATTGCCAATTGGTTTTGGGTTGAATGGTTTAACATGGTATCGGAGGTAAGCTTTCGGAGGCTTTTGGACAAGACTCTCTTGACTAATTGTCCTGCACCTTGCTTCATTGTTCATTTTGATCTCTATGTAATGGATCATTTGTTTACCTCTCCACGTGTGTGTTAGGGGTCGCACATGTGCGGGAGCAGCAGAGCTTGTCCCAAATTGAGTAATCATAACCTCCAAAACTAGTATATGAGCATGAGCGCCCTCTCCACTCATTGCCAATTGGTTTTGAGTTTGATGCTTTAACACTTTCTTTCTACTCGCTCACCTTCCTCTGATTTTATTGCGTAACACCCTGCTTGTTTTCAAACGAGAAAGCTGAAGGCCCTTTATGTAGCTGTCTTGTACATATAAACATACCATATAGTTAACTTTGAAGGAGGGTGTAATTTGATACCTTACTTAATATGTGTTCGCTTTGCTCTGGATGATATCTGGGATGTCCTTTATGATACAGAGCATTAGATTTCTACTCCTCGTCCTCACCCATCAATTTGATGGCTTTGTTTGCCAAATTTTAACTGCTGTATTTTGTTTTTTGTGTGTTTTTGCCCTTCTGCTGCAGTTCAATCATTTCTAGCACGAGGAATCCTACTTGGGGAGAGGAGTTTAATTTTTCTGTTGACAAGCTTCCTGTGCAGGTAGTTACTTTGTTACAGTCTTCATTGATAATCTGACATATCATTTTCGTGGGCTGAAGTCTGAACTAGGATTTCTTCGTCCAAACAACACAAAAAAGAAAAGGAGTTTGTACTAAGCATTTATGTTAATCACGGGATACTGATATCTTGAAGCTGATTTATTGATTTTTTAACGAATGGCTGTCGGTGATATGTAATAAGGTTGACACAAATGAAACCAGTGAACTTCACTTACACACCCTGTAGTTTAGTCCAAGTGTGGACGGACCCCTTGACCTTCATTTATCAGCACATAAACCCTTGTGGTTTGTGGACTAATGTGCAATGTTACATTTTCCATCCAAAAAATAAGAAAGGTGTGTGTGTGTGTGTGTTTTGTATGTGGTTTGTGGATCATCTTGTTTTCATCTCAGTACGAGTCTTAAAAATAGAGAAGTGTTGAGGTTTGAATGAGGGAGGCCAAAACGATGTTGTTTTACAAGTACCGTCAACGGTTGTTAGCAGTGCACAATGCACATTAGTCCCCACTATCTTGAATTCCTGGGTCTGCCACTGCAATCAAGCAGGAAGTCTTGCCCAAAAACTTCCCATTGGTTATGACCAAAGAGGCTGCCCATATTCATATGTTGGTTTTGGAGGTGGTAATTAACTGATGGGTACAAGCTCCAATAATATGATATTTGGATATCCTGAATATTAATTAAACTTGACTCATTGATTTAACCAATTGACTAAAGTTGAGGGGGAGGGCACCACTTTAAAGCTCTTTCTCAGTCTGTGGGACATAATTTACACATACAGATTTTTGGAAACCATGGGTTACCAAGGCCCCCAGTGGTGACTTGGTGTTTCTGCTTCCTGCAACCATCCTAAATTCTTGTCTCCTCGTGAAGACCAAGCCCATACTTAATTGTGTATGTAAATGAGATTGTAAATGCCAACTTTAGTTTGGATCATCGAACTCATATCCTTCAAATTGTTTGGGCAGATTAACGTGACACTATATGACTGGGACATAATAATGAAAAGTGCAGTTCTTGGTTCAGTGACTGTCCCTGTCGGACATGAAGTTCAAAGTGGTGTTGTGTGGTATATGTTGGATAGGTCATCGGGGAAGGTGATTGTTCCTTCAACCATATCTTTGATTTTTTTTCGGTGTCAATGTTATAGAGCTAATGACCTCTTTTTCCATGTTCTTTCCTGTGTAACTGAACTACCTTACTGTTTGTCAGGTTTGTCTCCACATTAGAACAATTGAACACCCACTAAATTCTTGCAGGTAGCCTTTGTTTTTTCTGTTTGTTGTTTAGATTCTATTTTTCTTCTACTATCTTCTTAAATATCATACACTGTTACATGTACTTGGGTACGTGTCTTAGTATGGGGTTCATCTCATACGTGCCACAACTTTTAATATGTTAAATCATTTTGTCCTTAAAATTTGCATCTTTCTTCGTTTTGTCTCCTGAAGTGTTTTTCTAATTTCATCCTATAGTAATTTAGCTGTATTAACCTATCCGAATTCCCAACTATCATTGACAAAATATTAGAGCCATGAAGTGACATGTGGACTTTTACCAACCAATTTCATCCTATACTAAGACCCAATAAAAATAGCTTTTTCTAACCGAATAACGAACAACCATCGCATGCTCTTAAGGGTTTTTTTTTTTTTTTATCGGTCTTAAGGTTTAATTAAGGAGCAGAACTTAACAATTGAACTAAATTAAGGAAATAAAAAAATCAAGGGATGAAATGGTGAAAAGATCTCTTCGAAGGCCAAAATGGAAGATATGGCAGACTAAATGGCGGCTGTATGTAACTACAAGCAGCACAACAAAATTGGAGACCTGCACATTCTCTTTTACATATATGTAGGATATTTGCATGTTAGTTGCTGGAGTTGGCGAAGAGCTTTGTTATTTGAATTCCAGAACATTTTTGAATTATTCCAGCATGAATGAAATTTATTTTGTGCTGTATTCTAACTGCAAGATCTTAACGTCCTGGAAAGTGCATTAGAAGGCTGACTGTTGTTTTCGGTGATAGAATGTGTCTAGGAGTGGCAGGAAGTTCTAGTGAGACGTCCTAGGAGCCATACAATCTCTTAGATGCAGCCCATGAGCACGGGGTACACCACACCGGGGCCTCTACCACGGTTGGCTCTTATGCCATTACGACTGACCAAGTAACTTGCTAGATCCTAACAACATTGCCCAAAATGTTTAAGCCAAAGTTTGTAGTCATAGCACACATGTTTCATTATCTATGAACCGTATGTGGACCAGTGTTGTGCTTTGTTGTACAATTGTTGGAATTGATGCAATCTTGTCAAAGATTAGGCGCATATAAATGTCTATATGTTTTATACACGTTTAGTCGGTGCTTATGTAAAAAGTTTGTGCATCTGTTTATTGATGTAATATCAACTTTGTGTGTGAATACATATTTTTTCATCCCTCTGCAACACTGTATACTTTAGCATACTAAACGGAGTTATCTTCTTTTTGTCTGCTTAGCCTTCACGGAATAAAAGGGGTTATTGGAAATCTACTATATGCATGACGTTTGTGGAAAGTGTTCTATCTTGATTGTACCATCTTTTTCCCTTCAGAATTGAGAATCACTATGCCTTGGCTATTCCGTAGAAGTCTAAAACTTTCCTGTTGACAGCATTGTACTTTTATCCTTCATTGTATTGAGTTAGCATAAATACATGTCCTTTTAGAGTTTTGAATGGATATGCTGGAGCTAAGGCTGGAAGAATGATTTCAGATAAACAAGGGCAGATAGTTGTTCATCGAAAACCTGGGCCTCTACAAACCATTTTTAATCTCCTTCTAGATGAGGTAAGTTTTGTTTACTCTCATCTTTTAAAAACATTTTGTTTGTTGATTTTCTAAGAAGCAGAAAGAAGAACACGTTATAGAGAGATGTCGCGATATGGACACAGCAGCAACAATTTCCCAAAGTAAAGGCACCTACAGGCACATAAATAGTTTGGTACAATATGAGAACTATTATTTAATATAAAATTAGTAATATACTAATATCCAATTCTGTTGAAGCAGTATAAAAGCATTTCGCATTCTAGTTATTAGAAGAGGGGTGTGAACCAAATTTCCAAAGGATCAAATATTTTGGTCTACTTATAAACAAGTTGGAGCTTTTTAGCCGTCAAATTCCGAAAATTATATTAAACAATGGAGGGTAGATTAATAGGTATAAATCCACAAGATTTTAAGTGTGTTTTGACACAAGGAAATTGTGAAATTATAGGACATGTTTTCAAGGTTCTGAAACGTGTCGGGGAATGTATCTAGCTACTGTGGTCAATACTTGTGCGATCCAGACAGAACATCTTCCTAGAAGTGCTCATGCTTGTTAGATGATTTCCACTCATACGTATGTGTTTGAATTTTTTACATCTTTTACTTGGAGGAAGCTATGAATAATGAAGCTTTGCGAAATTTAAATCCCACAAGTGCTTGACCATTTCAGTATCTCCAGCTGCTGACCGAGTTACTAATATTTCATGTTTTAGGTTGTGGAACATAGTTATTCATGTGCACTTGAGATGTCCTTTTTGTATCATGGCCGTATGTTCGTCTCTGCATGGCACGTCTGCTTCCATTCTAATGTGTTTTCGAAGAGAATAAAGGTGAGCAGGCATCTACGTTGAAAATGTCTCCTTTATCTTTCCATCTTGATTAAGTTCCTTTTCAAGAATATGATGCAGAGGAACAAAAATCTAAGATGCAATTCTTTTGGGTTAAAAATCAACTTCTTCAAATGATAACAGTAAGGCAGTTAAGGCTTCTCAAACGAGTGATGCTGTAGGTTAGGTTTCTAGTTGTTCGAGATCTACAGTGATGTTGATAGACTGGTATTGTGATGATACCAGGAAGATATAAAGGCTGTGGGAAATAATAATTGTTGGCTTGTTAGATAACATTTGAAGGCATACCTAATGAGCATTGGGACTTTCTTGTGCAGAAAGTACCAGTTGGGCTGGGGGGCCAAATGGAGGATATCGTATTGTTTGTATCCAAATTATAAGTGTTATTTGAGCTACTAAACATCAGTTAGTTTATTCTTTTGGCAATTAGAGGGCTTTCTTGAAGGGCCCTCCCATTTGTTTATTTATGTGATGGAAGATCTTACAATTGTTTGTGGTAACCTGTGGAGATATGATGAGTTGTAGTTCTTTGGACTCCTTGGGAGCAGCAGTGTATCACATTTTTTCTGCTATAAGATAAAGTGGCTATCTTTTCTATGGGTGGAGTGGCATTATCTGCATTTTGTGTTGCTCAATGAGGCAGCACCAATCTAAAGGCATTAATTCGACTTTGGAGTTAGTGAATTGATTCCCATGTTACAAAGCCATTACCTATAGCTGTACACAATGTTGAGCAAAGGGAATTGCTTATTATTATCAGGATTTTCTTCGTAGAAGGGAGCTGGGATAAATGTTTTAATGCAGTTGTAATTAGGGGATCGGACATCTATAGTGTTTTAGGAGCCATCCTTGTATTGGATTTTAGAAATACAATAAGGAAACGATTGGGGACAGGGGGGGGGGTGATTTAAGCTTGAATGTGATTCTGTAGCTTGTTTTTGATCTAGTAGGGATTTTAGTTACAAGTTTGCAGCCGTTAAAAATTCTATGAGCTTCACTAAGAAGATTTGTTGTTCATAGTATATTTGCATCGGTGATGCGAGATTGAAGTGGAGATGGTGACCGTATAGAGCATGTAAAATGGTGACTGGTGAGTGTGAAGATACAGTTAGGTAGAATGCTAGTACAGATTCGGTATAATGTGATGAGCTGAAGGCCTATCATAACATGTTGATGGAGAATGCAACGAAGGTGTTGTCTTTTGGAGCTGCATTTGATGTTTGGTGGCTTTTGTGCTATTGGTTGTGGTTATTACATGGTCTTGGGTAGAACTCAACCCCAAAAGCTGTTGAAGTGAGGGTGCCCTCGCGCTTATATACTTAATATTATTTTGGTACCCAGGCGATGTGGGACTTCACTGCACACCCTCCCTCACATGCAGTGTGCTCACTCGGCAGCACCTGCCGCGTGCAGGCCAAAGACACACACCCTAACCATCTCTGGTACCTCTGATACCATATTACACAGTCTTTGGTAGAACTCAACCCCAAAAGCTAGCTATTGAATTGAGTTGCCCTCACGCTTATATGCTTCATATCACTTTGGTACCCGAGTGATGTGGGACTTTGCTTCATAGTGGTCCTCACCCTCTTTTCTGGGTTTGGGGGCTCATTCAAGGGAGGACGCTAGAAAATGAAGTTTGGAGTGAAGGAACAGATTGCTTCCTATTAGGCATTGCATGTGTAAAAGAGTGAATGCAACTACAGACAGCTGCTACAGATTGATTATGAGTCCTATTGCGTGAGTTTCAGGTATGTGTGGTGATCCTATAAAGCTGGCCAGGTTGTCGTGACAACATTAGCAGGTCGATGCATGGAGTGGCTCCACTTCCATTGTTTGTTGGTCAAGCTGTTCTGCTGTTTGGAAGAATTTAGTTTGTAATCCTGTGGCTCATTGTTGTCAATCAGCAGTACTGATGGTGCATAAATGCTGTTGGTTGTCCCCCTTTTTTTAATATTCAAACTGATATTAAAGATAAGGTATCTCCTTGATTTGAGAATAGTCTTTCACGGTAATAGTAATATCATCAAGCACGATGCAGCTAACTTTCACCAATTGACAACAAATGCAGTTAAATAATTTAATTTCGATTTTGGTAAGATGTATCTGCTCCTGTAAAGCAGCAGTCTAGAAGGTTGTACACAAGTTCCCACACATGTTTTAGCTGTTATTCAACACCTCACGGTTCCTATATACATGCATATCCACGAAAACTTTTTTCTTTCAATCCCAAAACTAGGCCTTGCTATTCACTGACCAAAAAGTTTAGGGGGGAAAAAACTAGCCCTTGTGAGTTCCTTAGTTAGGCTACTCTCCCGGAGGACATGTAAAATTTTGGACAGATCAAAATTTTGTTTTTTATTTGATCATCAATCCTTTATATAAATCCAACTCTATGTCTCTATCTCTAGCTGTTGTATGCTAGAATTGGCTACTATGGTCTTCAACTCTTCATTACCACTTGTCTCTATATAAGGTCATATATTCTCTTGTACCATTGAACTGCAATCTATTTTCCTAGAAATCTGGTCTGCATAGTGTGTAAGTTATTGGATTATGTTGCTTCTACCTGTGATATCTCATGAAGGTTTTTCATTAACTTTTGCCGGAAGATCTTTATTTTGCAGCTGCTCTTTCTCAGTCTTTCCTTTGATGATAGCTTCTTTACCTCCTGCACCTTCTCTAATTATGGGAAGGAGGAAAAACATATTAGTGATTAGTTATCTGCGCTTTGTTATAGCCTATATTAACTGCCTATATGGTGCATGAACTTTTGGACTTAGAGTGTGTATTTTGCTTCCATTTGGCAGGTGGTTATTCCATTTGAAGATATAGATGAGGTGTGTAGCTTCTTCCGTTTTGAATTGTGATTATTCCCTCCTTGTTTTGTTGGGTGAATCGAATGTCTTCACGTCATATAAGTTTCTGAGGATTGCAACTCTTTTGTCATATCAACGGAAACTTATCAAAAAAGATTTCTTTCGTAAATTGTACAGATAAAAAGGAGCCAGCATGCACTTATTAATCCGGCCATTACAATTATTCTTCGCATGGGTACAGGAGGGCATGGTGCGCCTCCCTTGGGAAGTCGTGATGGTTAGTCATTAGTGTTAAATTTCCACGGCTAAGTGTATTTAAGGTTCTTATGAAATTTTGCTTCATTACCGGAAAACATTTGTTTCATGAACTACTTTAAGAATTTGTTGACCTTATCCGAGTCTCATATGAATTTGGAATAGGATAGTTATTTTGTTGTGATATAATTGATGCGATAGTACATATTACTCGAACTAAGAAAGTGAAACAATATTTTGTCCTCGAGTGCAACAAGAATGAGAAAAAAGCTATGCGCCTACAAAATTTACCATGTATGGTTTCAAAGGGTAAGTTGTAGCTTCCAAATGCAGGTGCATGTGCTTAGATTTTCCTATTTAGTTGTCTATGTTGCCATGTTATAATCGCCTTGGAATTGGAGTCAATGTATCATGTGTGAGCCTCAGGGTTCACACTGAAATCTCCAGGGTGTCAGAGTCCATGTGTCATGGTTGGACTGTTGTGGAAGATGGATGAAATAAGTTTGCAGTTAAATGAAGGCAGATATAAGTTTAAAAAAATCAATTGTGGAATTCTTGCAGTCAGCACCGACCCCCTTTGTAAAAGACACATAACTTCTACCAAAAAACTTGAGATAGCATGCCATTGTTTTGTTTGAAACCTGAAGTTATAAATGATTCCAATGCTTTCGAATTCCCGTAGAGTGGATTCAGCTTAAATTGGAAAATGGGTCAAATAATTGTTGACCGTAAATTCATTTCCCACTTTTTCTTGCTTTCTTAAATTTGCATGTAATTTGATCTCATCTTTGTCAACAGACTCAACACACTTGTGTGACTTGTATTTCCAGATGAATTAGGGCTTTATCATTAGAGTCAAGTACACAATCCATCGTTTAAATTGTAGGAGGCCAAAATTTGTTCTTTCGGTAAATTTTGGTAAAAATGGGATATACATAGTTGTTAAAGTATGTTGCTTACTTCGCTTCATGATTTCTCCAATTAGCACATAATTTGATGTCGGATTTTGGGATACCCCTGTGTCCTTTTCATCACTTCTTTGAAGATGAATTACTGCTGTATGTTAAGGTAAAGTATTTTAATGGGTAGCTTCAATTGCAGGATGCCAATATTTGTACTTTGAATGTAAAAATTTATTGCAAAAAGGCTTTTCTGAAGTACCCTGCGTGTTGCCAACATTTTTCTTTTTCTTTTTTCAGGTAGACTCAGATACAAATTTGCATCATTCTGGAACAGAAATCAAGCTGATAGAGCTTTACAGCGTGCATTAAAGAATTTCTGTGCAACGGTACAGGCTGATAAGGTCTGCTCCTTGTGCTTTATGATCAATTTTCGATATGTAGAGCTGAGTATTGGTCTTAAAGCCCAAAATGCGGTACAGGCTGAGTATTGGTCTTTTGGTAGTTAAGGCTAAGCGCATTGGGACAAGAGAGCTTAACACATGCTTTTTGGCGCCTCTTTTTAGAAGCTTAAAACTCTGTGTGTGTGTGTGTGTGTGGTTTTTTTCTTTTCTCAGTCTTCGTTTGTTTTTCATTTCTTTTGGTTTAAAAATTCAAACTCCTTTGTGTGGTTTTATTCCTATTTTCTAACAGGAAAGAGAACAGTCTGCACTTTGTGCACAGAGTAGCCATGCTAATATTCCTCAAGAAAGCATACCGAAGACTGTACAGTTTCAACCCTTCATCAAAGATGACGTTCTAGTTGTTATACACAATGTCTGTATGTTGCTTTCACTGTCATTGATTATTTAATCTCCTTATGCCTTCTGATATAATTTCTGTGTTGATTCACTTCAGGGTGATTTCCCAAGCACAGCTGAGCAATTCTTTGACTTAGTGTTGAGTGATGGTTCAAATTTTACAACCGAGTTTCATTCAGCCCGAAAGGACACTAATGTTAAGGTAAGTAAAGACATATCTTTCCAATAAAATTTGCATACTCAAATTCCAAACTTTTCATTCAGCGAATTTCTTTCGAGATGATTATTGTGAGAAGTTGTCGATCTTTGAGCTAGTTTCATGCCAAGATATCTGGTCTCTCCTTGCTAGTCAAGAAGAATGCAGAAGTTCACATTTTTTAGATAAAAAATTAGAGCAGGTACTAGTAACTGGTAGGATTCGTAGGAATACTAGTGTTCTCCTGATCTATGTAGTTTCTTTCTGGTTGCAGTGGTTGTCTAGCTCTTTTTCATAAAAGCTCTGCAGGTTGATTATTTGTGCAGTTGGCTAAATAACTTTTGTGTTTGTTTTGATTTGTTCACTTTACCGCTTCCTTCAATGATTTTGACCACAAGGCAAATGTACACACAAGGAAAATGGAATAAACACGTATTTTATGCTTTATTGTAATCTCTGCCGTCTACTCTGGTCATCATGTCTTGTCTGGTTTACTCTTTGCATGAAGCGAACATCCATCTGATGCTAAACTTCTGGTTGAAATGTGTGTTGTGTGTGAATAATTTTTTTGTTTATTAGGTAAGGTTGGACACTTAGCATGCGTTCATCTTCTCTTGAGGAGTGTTGAGAAGAGCTTATTAGGTGTTGGCTGTGCAGCTACGAAGTGTCAGCCAATGGTATTTAAATTAGGAAATGAATTTCAAAATTGTAGATCATGTGTTGATGATCCAAAAACATTTTTGCAAATGAAAAGGACGTAGTTCCCCAAGAGATTGTCCTGTCTTATAGTCCACCATAGTCAATCCTCACCATATGTATTAGAGCTTATCCCACATCACTTTATTTTCACATACAAATTTAGTATCTTAGCCTTGGTGGCCTGTCCAACCATTGCCATTTGGTTTTGAGCTGGATGTGTTAATAAAACTAGGTGTGCCAGATTCTCTAGATTTATTTGTCTGTGTGGTATGAAACAAGAAGGCTCTCCCCATAGGCTATTCGTATTTCGATCCCGGAGGATGTTTAGTTTGTGTAATTGCTATTTATTTGAGGATATGATTTAGTAGATTACATGGTTAATATTTTTCTATTAGAGATTCATTTAGTTTAGTATGGTTGTTTTGTTGTTATCTTTGGAGAACCTACTTAAATGACTCTGAATACGATGTTTAAGATAATGTACGAAATGCAATTGATTTGCCATGGTCTTGATGAAGTAATGTCAGGTGAATTAGTAGAATTTGAAGAGGGTAAAATCGGCATTGCTCTGAATCTGGAATCAACTAATGTTGGTGCTGTACTAATGGGTGACGGTTTGATGATACAAGAAGGAAGCAACAGGAAAAATTTGTCAGATCTAATAATGGAAACAACAACCTTAGTTGCCAAACAGGCGAATAAGCTACGGGGGTTAGTTGTAGTGCGCCTTTCCTTCTTCTCTCACTGATAGAGACAGGAGGAAGGGGCATATGGGGGCCAAGGCCCCCCCGCAGTTTGGGGTTTTTTTTTTAATTTTAAATTTTAATATTAATACTTCACATGGTTGGCTCCTGAAATAAAGAATTAGAAACAACCTTTTCAACTTCATAAGACCCAAAATTTTTTGACTTTGCTAATATGAGCCCTGTATGCAGTGAATAATCCACATTTAATGCAAAAAAAGTTATAGTTTCAATGTACTTTCTATAGATATCCATGCACTTTTCCAGACATCTATATACCTTTCACAGAATTCAATGCATTTTTTGCACATTAACCATTGTCCAGTGGGTTGAGGTTAGCATTTTCATATTTCGGCCCTGTTTATGAAATCTTGGTTCCGTCCGTTCCTAAGTATTGACGTGGATGCCTGTCCAACCCCTAGAGGATAATTTTAGGGTTCCTTTGGTGTGGATTCCTAAGGTTCTATCATGTTCATTGATTGCCTTGCATCATTTGGGTGTGAGATTGCACATTGATTTTTTTTTTTTTCGCTTCCATTATGTATTGTCCTCGTTGGAAATTGTCTCACATCGGTTAATTATCTCCTCCAAAACTAGTATATGAGCCTGTGCGGCCTCTCCACTCATTGCCAATTGGTTTTGAGTTGGATGCTTTAACATAGTATGAGAGCTAGATTTTCGGAGGCTTTTACCATTTGTTTATGTCATAGTTGCACTTTGTTTCATTGTGATCTGTATGTTCTGGATCCTTTGTTGACCTCTCCACGTGCGAGTTGAGGGGTCGCACGTGAGGGGGAGTGTTGGAAATTGTCCCACATCGGCTAACTATCTCCTGCAAAACTAGTATATGAGCCTGGTGGACTCTCCACTCATTGCCAATTGATATTGAGTTAGATGCTTTAACAGTCCTCTTAATTTTGAACAACATGCCATCATATATGGTTGCAGAACAAGAAGTCGATCCCCAAGTATCCACCATCACCCCCACTTATTGCTAAATTCAATTTAAGTTGGATGCTTTTACGTTACACATTTGAATTATTGTAACTCTGGGGAAGACATTGATTTGTCTTCCAAATACTAAGCATGGGATTTTAAACTCTTACTTTTTTCTTTGCTACTTCAGATTGGTCAGTGGCATGATGCTGTTGAGTATGGTGGTCAAGTCAGAGAGATCACATTTAGAGCCCTGTGTAAAAGTAACGTAGGGCCTCCAGACACTGCAATAACAGAACGGCAGCATGCTGTATTATCACCAGATAAGAAACAGCTGGTAAGACTACTTATTTCATGTAATAATTTGATTCGTTTTTTTCTGAGACATACTCTTGACATTGATTTTATAGCATTATTGCTTTCGGCTGACATGATGTATTAGTGTCACAAAATTAACATCTAAATTCTCCTCCATTAGGTACTTGAGTCCATACAACTTGTGCATGATGTACCATTTGGTTCATACTTTGAGGTATCAATTCCTTCAACATATTTTTAGCCTTTTTTTAACTAGACATCTTTGTAGCTTCATAGCTCATCTTTTTGGCTTAACGTATTCTCTCTCCACTGCATGATGATCTATGGTGCATCGCTTGTTATATTCACGGAATGTGATATTTGTGTGTGTGTGTGATAATTTCCTATGCATGAAAATTAAGCCGCATCGCGAATACCAGTCTTGATTATAGATTGGAGTTTATATGTTAATTTGAAGCAGATAATAGAACATTATACTGCTCCTTATAGAAAAGGCAATATATATAACTAATAGGTAGTGATTATGTTGATATGTGAAATCATTGTTATGTTAACTTCTGTGTTGATATTTTACATGATTAAAAGATCCCCATCCAGCGTCAGCATTGTTTTGAATTCTTCTTAAGAATATGCCCTCCAAGGCTTCACCATACTTGTATTTATTCAGTTAATTTACTTGAGTTGCATTTGAGGTTGCGTGTTGGAATTTGCATAAGAAATTTTCAATTTTGTCTAGTAATTTTGCTAGAGTATATGTTTCAAGAAAGGTGTTAGTGAGTTGCACTCGCTCACTCTCTCTTATATACATACAATGTGTGTGTTAGAGTTAATTACCTTTTGGTGAAACCCAAACACCTAAACAGAAAATTTCAATCTTGATAATGCTGGTTGAAACTTCCTAGTTTAAGTTGATGGTTTATATGGATGCATGCATCTTGCTATTATGTCTATGGCTTCGAAGAAATCTTAAGTGCCATAGTGTGAGAGCTTGTGCAGGTTGCCGAGTATAATTTGTTGTGGTGCCTTCGCATCGTCACTCATCAGATAGAGCCTTTTCACACTTGATAATCTAGTCGACTTCCACTTGTATCGGCTCTAGAAATTTTTATTCGCATGTAAGAAAACTTAAGTTTCTAACATCTGAATAAAGAAATTTCCAATAAAAACTTCTACATATACATATGGGGCCAGTTCCCCTCACACAAAATTTGACACAAGTTTTGACACAACACTAATCAGAGTTTCACTCAAATGATCGGAGACGTTCAATTCGTTTAAAATAGGTTTTTAAGAGTTCTTGTAAAAAATCAATTCATTCCGATATCGGTAAGGACTATATTATTGGTAAAAAAGAATGCATGATACATTATGTACGGAGTATATCTTTTTTGGGTTTTGTCAAGACCCAGCTATATGGAGTAGAAGCTGATCATGGAATCAACATTGACTTCCAGCTGCTGTTGCTGGACAGTAATTTTTATAGACGTATAACATAATAAGAAAGACTACTTATTGGTTTTTGTAGTAGTTGTTATCATCTCTTTGCTGTCAATTTAGCAGATTGGGGAGATGGTCTTTTGCGTTTATTTTCTTCCTTACTAGTTACTATTTTTTTCTGATCTTAGGTTCATTTTAGATGGTCTTTGGAGACAATCTCTGAATCCACATGCAAGGTTGATATAAGATTAGGTAAGATCTATTGGTTTTCGACATTTGATATATGCTTTGGTTGTCATATATTGAATCCATTATATCATTTACTCATCGGCCATCGATAAACTGCATTAAAAATGGTTACCACTGGGCTGCCTACTAAATTTGTGCTGTAAGATGTTTGACACTAATTCATTTTGAACTTGGGAGATACTTTGGCCGTGCTTTTTGTACCCAAGTCTTTGATAGGATTGGGGATTTTGGAAAGGAGGAGGTATTGTTGATACATTATACATTTGTTCCATTTGTTGTAGGTTCATATATTAAGAAATGGTGTGTGGTTCAATCTAGACTTAAATCAGGTCTACAACATGCGGTATGTATTTCTTCCGTTTAAATGATTGTATTTTTCCTCATCTCTTTCCATTCTCTCTGAGGTTGAAGCTTTCTAGTTTACGTTCTCATTTTTGGTAATACCAGCTTACCTTGATAATGATGAGGGAAAAAAATGGTTAAATGCATCCTAACTTTTATGGTCAATCAACACAGTATACGGAAGATTTGGAGTTAATGCTAAAAACAGCCCGTGCATTTGTTATATCAAAGACTTCTGGAGGTTCAATTAACAACATTGCTTCTCCTTAAAGCAGTTGGAAGATTTTCGCCTTTGTATTGCTCATCGTGACTTTTTCCCGCTCCATTCATACTGTATATCTAGAGCGTACAGAGGTTAATTGTAACTAATAATCAAATCAAGGAAGAGTTCTTGATCGCAAATGCAATTTCACCCTTTCTCCTTGCAAGCAGTGTCTTACTTGCTATTTATTTGTCTCTGATGGTACAGTTTCTCGATAATGCTTCATCTTCATGTAATGGAGTTCCTTCTGATCTATGTTACATGGATCCGTGTTTTTTTTTTGGCAAAGTACCCATGTCGACACTTCATAACCGGTGCCAATGCGGGATACATCATACATAATTACATATGTGATTCGGCTGCTAAAACTGGATACTGCTAGTTTGTTTACTAAGTTATTCCTTAAAATCTTTTACTTTCAAAATATGGAAGTGGGTTGAAATTGATCATATGGAGACATCTGTTGTAATAGATTTCTACTCCGGCCAAGGCTACTGGATATGCCTTATTTCATACCATTGTATACGCTTTACTTTGAATAATCGATAACTGGACTTCATCACATTCCCTGCGGCGGAATTAGAGTTTCATCTGCAGGGTACGCAGCTTTCCGTTACAATTTCCCAAAAGGGCGAGGATAAGGGCAGGATTTGCTTTGGTTATGCCACTTGGAACACGAGGCAAAAACTTGGCAATGCGCCTGAATAATAGAAATGGAACAAAATTGTATGAACTGCTGAATTAACACAACCCTGTTGTGATTGCTTCAACTTCTCAACTTAGCCTCGACAGGATACTCTTCGCGGAGAGTATGGAAAGAAGCGATGTTTTTCGTTGTCGCAGATGTTTGAGTGAGGTCAAATGGCTTCCTTTCCGTTGCAGTGGTAGGTGAGTTACTAACAGATTAATCGATAAGATTGGCGCCGTTTAGGGTTTCTGATCACTTTCATGCTATCCAATTTAAGTTATTTGCTAAAACATGAAAAATTGGGGTGTAGTTTTCGCTGAACAATGGAGAGAAGGCTGGAGAATCATAAAATTGCGGTGTAATTCGGTTCGATTTCTTCATCAATCATTGATTCTGATACTGAATCTCTGCAATCGGGCTCGACCTCGGATGTGGGTCCCTCATCCGTTACTCGCTCCTCCCCGACCTTCTCAGCCCCATTGCCATCCTCTATTTCTCGCTCCTCTCCGACCTTCTCAGCTATGACCATCCTCTATTTCTCGCTCCTCTTCGCCTTTAACTTCAACTTTTCCACACCACCCATACCGGAAAGACCCAACCCATTTGCTGAAACCGGAGCAAAACAATTTGGGTTTGATTTGTTCAAGGAAATGGGGGCAAAACAGACTGTTTTTGACCCACCGGCAGGGGCGGCAGCGCGGTAGAAACCTCATCAGTGGCTGTGGAAACTTTTCTGACGGATCTGGTGAAGGGGACTAGATTGGAGGTTTGAGGGGTTCTGATTTTTTTTTTTTAATCCATGGAGTTTTGATTGTGCGCGCAACGAAAAGGTAAAGAAAAGTGAAGTAGGACAGCAGGTGCCTCATTTTGGAGATTTTGTACGTCTAGGTGTTTAATTGAAATAAAGTTAAGTCTAGGTGTTTATGTGATATTGGAGTGAAAGTTCGGGTGCCATTTTCAAAATTTTCCTTAAAAAAATTTCAAATTTTCATAGCTAAGTGAAGTCTAGGTGTTTCTGTTAACGGCTAGGTGCTACAGGAAAAAAGTAAGAAGTAGCATGCTTTTAATCCGGAAGGATTGAGATAAACAAAGAGAGAACAGTAAGGGACAACAATTTGGACAGTCCAAGAGAAGAGGATCACATTAAAAATACCACACTGATGTACATAGTACAATATCTTGGTCACGTGCATCCATCCTTCTGAAAGTAGTTTCTCCCTATCTCACATCAACATCACTTAACGAAAACGTGGACATCGAGTGATCAAAATCGCCAGATAGTAGCCAGAGCAGAAATACCTGAGAGAATATAACCGGCCAACCATTCAAGGTAAAGAAACTGGACAACATTGGTAATAGCTTCATCACCTAGTACCCAACTACAAGCTTACACATACACGGGAAAAAAAAAAGAGCACAAAATCCAAAGGATGCAACGGACTAAGATGTTACTATGCAGTACTAGAAGCATGGAACAGTAATGGAGGAAGCTTATGCTCCAAAACAACCAACAGCTCTCTCCCCTTGCTTGCCGCCGCCTCATCCATGGCTCCATTTCCTAGCCTAGTTACTGCTTCCACAAGTTGTCCCCTTAGCCTTTGCGACAACAAGCATCCGCACGACTTGACACACTCCCTATACAGGGCCAAATATGCTATTGCCACCCTTAACGGGCCAGATGGATCCCTTACCATGTTCAGGTAATGTTCTTCTCCTTCCTTCAATCCTTTTGAGCAAAAGCCGCCTCGGACCAGTGCTCCCGAAGAAAAGCCCTAAGCTCAGGAGCAACAGCCTTGTCGTTAGACCTAGCAATGCTGTCAGCAACGGCATAAGTAGCAGCTGGATCGCCTAAGAAGTCTGAATGGAGGAGAAATGCTAACCCATCAAAGCATCCACCACTGCGTTCACCAGCGGCCTTGAGGATTTCAATGCTGAGGGCCGCAAGGACATGTTGAGGGATACGAGGGAGCAAATAGGAAGCAATCTCAACTTGGCTGCTGGAAGTGGCAGCCGTAAGGGCTAGACACAGTTCCATGTCTCGGCAGCCTCTTTTCACAAACCATTGGACAACTTGCATGCAACCCGTCTCCGCTGCTCTCATCAAAGGACCCAAAAATGCCATTGCATTACCCTCCTCCACTAAACATTCCATGGTGTCAATCTTGCCATAGTGGGAAGCAAAACCCAAAGCCAGGTCAACATCAACGTCCAAACTATTCCTCTGGGCAATCTGCAAAACCACATTTCAAGCCCGGACAAAAAATGAGAAACAGATGCCTCTATGGCAAATGCAAATAGTTTATACACCACAAAGAACCTCAATAACAGCTATTTCCCGACATTATATGGCTCGATGATTCTTGGACTCGTGTAATAGAAGAGACTATGACCACATAGTTGATAATTTGCTGATAGCATGCCTGAGGTTTTAAAAATAGCAGAGTCAATACAAAAACAACAAAGCAAAATACTTGTGGATATATCTTGCTATAAACACGACAATCAAAGAACCATTAACATGACTCGTTGGGCGAATGGTAATAATCAAGAACCACAGAACTTCTGCTTTTTTGCCCCAAGAAACCATTTCTTTGTAAATGGTAATATTGAAGCAACATGGCACCAATTAATGCTTTTTTGCCCCGAGAAACCATTGTTCAAATTTATGTTGAGCTAGAATCCATCATGTGAAGAGGAAAGGGACTTATTTAGCTGATCATTAGCCTAACTGGGTATTAGGCTGCAATTGTGTACCCTTTTCTAGGATTCGAAAGAACCGCTATAATGACCATTGTGCGATACACTCTTTTCAAGCTTATCTTCTTTTTTTTGGTAATGCTCTTCAAGCTTATCTTTGATTCCTCTTATCTGAAGTCACACCGGGAGCCAGTGATTTCTATCCAAAATTGCTCCATGATCTCATCAAAAATGTTGGATGCTTCATGGGAAGAATCGAGGAGAGGGAGGAGATTCTTCGAGTTGCATGGTGGAACCGCACAGGTTTGCTGGGCGGGAAGGATCTTTTTCATATCAAGACAGCATGGAGGAGAACGAATGAAAAGGTCAGAGATGTTAAAGAGGGAGGCGGTGAAGAAGAGGAGGCAATGAAAGCCCTCTCTAATTGCTATGTAGCCAGTGCTGAGCAGGGGGATGACCAACAGTAACCATTAACTTGCTACTCCCCATAGCACTCAAAGCAAGAAGATGGCTAGTAGAAAGCACTTGAAAAATAGTTATCAGATTCCATGTGGACAATAATAGTCGAACAATACTGGATAATAGGTCTGCATGCTCTGAAAATTAGGCATAACCAGACCACATATATAGAGGAACATTCTGAATACCAGTTAGTTATTTTTTTTGGTAAATGGATCATTTTATAACCAACCAACCAACCAGTCAGTTAATTATTGGCAATAGGGCTGTCCACGGGTCAGATTTTTCGGGGTCGGGTCATGGATGGGTTTGCCAGGATGTGGCCCGATTCTGACCGAGATGGTGGTTGGTTTTAACGGAACTGTACTTCGGGTTGGTCAGGTTCACGGGTTCCCATCAGATCAGAAACACACCATACAAAGAGGAGTTTCAGAACGAATAAAAAAAAAAGAGAAAGAAGAAGTAATGAATTCATTCGATTAGAAATACGCATCCAAAGAGGAGTTTTATATCAGAAATACACAAAACAAAGAGGAGTTTTAGTCGGTAACAAGAAACAAAGACACCTTCTTCGACTCAAACTCCTCTTCTACTTGTAAAATTCATTCGGTTACTGTAATAACTCCACACAGAGAGAGAGAGAAGGAGAATACAGATTACAAGGCTTCGGCGGTGACAGAGAGAGTGAAGGAGAGCCCACCACCGTCCATCGTCCCATGGCCAGATCTAGAGCGAGAGCGATGAGAGAACCAGAGAGAGAGAGAGAGAGAGGAGAGGAAGCACCGTTTTTGGAAGAGAAATGAGACCGAGAGAGAGAGAGAGACCCAAAAACTGAGGCGGCGATTTAAAATTGGGATTTCACTTCCAACTTTGTTTATATTCTGTCGGGTCGGGTCCCCTCGGGTTCCATTCATTAAACCCGAAACCCAACCGAGAAAGGAAAATTTTCCACCAATGGGACCCAAACCCGCCTGAGTGTTTCCATCGGATCCGCCCACCTTGCTGTTTTTTCGGTTTGGGCCGGGTCGTGCCACCAGTCGGGTCAGACTGGTGTGCAGCCCTAATTGACAATATCTCATTAATATGATTCCATTACTGAGGACTATGCATCATGAACCTATGCATAAGAACAATCAGAAACCAGTATCAATCCATTTTCAGCAAATATCTTTACTGGCATTATCTTTGTATCCCTTGATTGGCACTATCTACTATAGTGAGCATCTGATTCAAAGATGACAACATGGAAAGGAAGAACAGAAAAGATGTGACGAAATACAGCAAGAGCTTGTTTCACAATTTGGATCTCTCTGTGCAGTTGCAGTAAAGCCAAAAGCAAGAGATTCTACGAAAGGGAATGACCAAGACACATATCGCAAGAACTTGATATAAGAAATTACCGTAAGTAACTCAAAAAAATGGGCTTCACGTGCATCATACAGGGACCCTATCACAATTCACAACCCACTGAGAAAACCTACAGCTCCTAATACTTACCTTTGCAAACTATCGCTTCCCTTAGACTGTAGACTCTGCACTCCTACCAGCTCATAAGGCTTGGGCAGGCTTTGAGTCCCCGAATGTACAAGAGGATGGAGGGAACAGGAGCTTACCTCAAGGGAGATTTTAGAGTAGAAAAGACAGACAAAAATCGTAGTTATTCTCCAGACACTATACATGAGGATTCCTAAATTGCGTATTCAGAACATTGTCAACTATATAGCATAACCAAAACTAGTTTACGAAACCCAACTGTAGAGAAAACGATCCCATTTATTTAAAGTAAAAGGCCTAAATGACAATAGAGTGATGTCCTTGAAAACAACCAAAACTACCTTTACCTGCAACAATATGCGAACAAGTTCCGTGCTGCCAAAACGCGAGGCTTCAAGAAAACACTGGTTCACATTGTCTGCACCACCTTCTACCAGCATACCTAGCAAGCCGTGAATGGCAGTTGCTGATATCCCCGATGCCCAACCAGGGTCAAATGAACTAGAGAAGAGAGTAAGGGGAAAGCAAGCCGCATCAAAGGCCTCCGTGAAGTCGTTCCTGGTAAGTTGGTTGCCTGCCAGATCTAGGAATGTTTTGAATGCAGATAATTGGAGTTGGATCTCAACAGCAGAACTTTGAACCACTTTATCCCTATTCCCCTGGCTTCGAGAATGGAAGCCTATACATTTCAGAGCCCATTGAGTAAACTTCTGAACCTTGGCACCAGCTTCTGCCTTTAGAAGCTCATCGCTATTGCATTCCTGGAGACGCTCATGCAATCTGCCAATAAGGCAATTGTAAAATAAGTTTCACATTTTCATCATGCTACCATAAACAAACATCACTCGAACAATTGTAACCAACAGTCGAAAGTCAAGAATCAACAAAAATGAGGACAGAAGAAAAAAATCATCCAAATTGCTTCAATAAACATGAGAGTGGAATACAAAAGCTTGAGAACTCCAAATAACCAATATTGCATGCACACGAAGAAATTAGTAGAATAAGAAGCAGTGTCATCCTTGCAAACGCAAGAGCACTAAACTTGCAATTAACCTTAATAGAGGCACACTTGTCCATGAACTATGAGAAATAGCATTACCGTCTCGTTGTCATCATTTACCGGAAAAAAATCTACCATATGTCATAGATTCACCAGGGAAATACATTAAGAAAGATGTCCACTATTTACTAAGCCTACCTATTACTAAGCAGAAGGGCAAGTTAGGAGTATCTATTCATGACATAGAAGATACTTGGGCGAAAAGATGCAGAACACGCACATATTGCCACAAGGGATCAAGAAAAAATAGAACTTGCTGAAAAGCATTTGAAATTGAATATGACCAGGAAACATAGCCAAAGCCCAAAATTGAGGAAAGCAGATTCAGTCACTGCAATTTCGTTTCTAAAAGCAACAATAAATAACCAATGAACTTCATCCATAAGAGATACTCATCAGATTTTCCATACATTACGCCTCTTACTCTTAAAAATCCCCCCCTGCAAATTAATTTCAGACATATCAACCACAGAATCTTAAGCAAATGCATGATATTTACCTTTGGGCCATTAAAGCCACTGTATCAGCCAAATTCATTGTTCTGCTCTGACAGGCGGAAACACACGATGCAAGGAAAGAAGTCCTAAGAGCAGCTCTTGTTAAGTCATAAGCACCGCTGCCAACAATCTTCTTAATCAATCCAGTAATTCCAAGCAGCTCCAGTTGCGTCCTCAGGAACCAGATCGAATCTAAGGAAATGCACAAGGCATCATTGAGTGTTTGCGGATCTGCCCACGAAACCAGACTTTCTGCAAGTTCCCAGTCATGGGAACTCACAGCGCCCTGAAACGAACGCCCCAGCTCGATCCTGTCCTGCCTACTGAGTTTTTTCGCATGCCCAATCTCCTCGTTCTGACTTAGCACAGATTCTGCACTGACCATTCCAGATTTGAGTTTCTTCGCCCCACAAGTACAAGCCCCACAAGTACAAGCCACATCGCTTGCCTCACCTTTTTCTGGCGTAAAAACTACATTTTCATTCTTCGGAGATGCCGTTCTACTCTCATCCGTTTCCATAGCAGTACAGGATGGCTCTTCGGGATTACACCCCATCTCCAAACCCAAGCCATCAATCCCCATGACCAAAAAATTGTCATCTTCCATTTTTTTCCCCCTAATTGAATGCCCTCCCAAACAGAACTGCCCCTTAAAACTGAGCAATAGTACTCAATCCATCCAAGCACCACAAGGTATTCATATCAATTCTAAAACTCAAACTCAAAACTCCTCGTGCACAGTAAAACTCACTTCAGAAATTCCCCATGCAAATTCATGATAATCCTACTTGGCTATTTCTTTCAGCTTTTCCAGAAACCCCAAATTGTTTGAGCAAAATCGCACTACGAGCGTTTGATCGTCTGTAAAACCAAAAGGTTAAAACCAACAAGAAGCTCGATAACTATAGCAATACATACCAACCCGTCAAAAGCCCTCTTCTCAGACCAAAAACTACATCAGTAGAAACCCTATAAACAAACCCATGAGTTCGATCACAATCCAGAAGCAAAGGACATCAAGGATCCAGTCGCGGCCCTAGCATGCAAAAATTTGTTATCACCTCACCGTCATAAGAAAACATCAAAATCAAGAGCAATAGCAAAAAGAAAAAGAAAGTAATATATAACAGGTGCAGAGGAATCAGCCAGCGCAAATCAGACGGGAACAGAAATGAAAGGTGACGAAAAGAGGATCATAGACTGTGGGGAAAAAATCAAAATAAAAATTATAGAAACCAACGTAGAAAATTTATGAGAGAGAGAGAGAGAGTAGCACCTGATACTGTGGAGAGAGAGAGAGAGAGACAACAAACCAAATTGGTGTCCGACTGTCCGGTGCGGTCTAAACACCACAATTTATCATTTTTTCGAAAAGATAAACCAATACTGGTGCATTGAAAGAGAACAGGGTTTTTCCTCTTCCCAACAAAGTAGTACAAAACTACAAGCCCATGTCTTCTCTTCTTTTTTTAATCGGAAACTACTCCATGCCCGTATTCCCAAACCGTGTGCTCTAGAACACTGGTTTTGTACGCATATACGGAGTACTATAAAGATTAAATCCACTGGTTTGGTAACTGTTTACACCCAATTTTTTTGCCAAAATTCAGAAGACCGATTGGTTGGTTAAAAGTGGCTTTGAACGTCAATTACAGGCCATGAGAAGCCATGAAAATCGGCCACAAGCGGGATTGAGCCAGTGTGAATGCAAAAGGGCTAATCGAGCTTCCAAATGCTTGAGGCAAAGCTAAAGCCCAAAATGTTACTTCCATAAATTTAAGGCTCAGGATTGGCCAAGGCCTTGGGTCGGCCCATTGAGCTTAAACATTTTCATCCAGGCCTAGGACAGTTCTTAGAAGTGATAAGGCCTTCTAGTAGTTCCAAATCAGTTAAAGCCTGGATTTTCTCACCAGACTTGGGTTCAGAAGGCTTACAATGGACAAAGGCCCATGATTCACATTGGGTTCGAGCCCGAATAGCGGCTGGGCCTGCTGCTTAAAACGTTATATATGGGCCTTAATTAGCAAGAAAAGGGCCTTAAGCTGCTCACAAGCAACTCAAAAGCCTAGAATGTTCCTGCTAGCCAGACCTAGGTAAGCTGCTTACAAACAGCTCAAGGTCTGGGTGGACCCCATCCTTCAGCATGAAGCAAAGCCAATGACAGATGGCGTACATGCGGCCCTTGGAGTTGCTGGTGAATGACTCATGCAAACCTAAGCAAGCTGCTCACAAGCAGCTCACCCAGGTCTGCTTGATCTTTTGTTTCTCGATTCTTTTTCCATGGGGAGTCAAGCCCAGAGGAATTGAGGGCCCACAAGGAATGAAAGGTCTTTTGTTTCTCGATTCTTTTTCCATGGGGAGTCAAGCCCAGAGGAATTGAGGGCCCACAAGGAATGAAAGGTCCAATATAGTCGTGGGAAGGCCTGAGGAGGTCTCAAACTTCAGCATTGGTGGGCCTAGGGGAGTCCATTCAAGCAGTAGCTTGAGTGTTGAAGCAGCTCAAAATGGCCTGGATGCTGCAGGAGCTGAAATTCTTTTTGCCCTTTTACAGAATTTTAAGAGTTTCTCAGGCCTTTGCCGTTTTCTTGGAGTAAAAGACACGTTTTGTTCAGAGAGTAGCCCTTCATTGGAGCATTTCGAAGCTGCTCAAGTACAAGCCTTTGCTGGAAGGCCACATGGCCTCTATGCATTAGAGCATTTGGAAGCAGCTCAAGGCCTGTAGCTCCTATAAATTACAGTTTTGGAGGCCTTGGCAAGGATCCACGACCTCAAAGTTCAAAGCTTATGCAACTTCATTTCCATTGCTTTCCAACTTTACTTGTATTCACTTCATAAGTAGTTCAAGTTTTATCACGTTCCTTGTATCCAAAGCTTCATTAAACCGTTAATGGAGTTCGTTTGATCCAAGTGTACCTTCGCTTTGTCTTTCTTTCCATTTTCTTAGCAACGATCAGAAAATTTTTAAGTCCTTAGCTCGCAAAGGCAACCAACGAAACATCTTGAGGCCTTACCCTTTGGGCCAAGCACTATCACTTGAAAGGAGTCAAATTTTGAGGCTTTCAGGCCTTGAAAAATCACTTGGACAGCAGACTTGTCCTGGCACGCCTGCTTTTTTAGGTCGATTCAGTTTGACACTTTTTGTGGAAAACAGTCACTTTGTTTGATTTATATTTTAGAAAGTTATTTTGAGAGTAACGAGGGATAATGAGTGGAGAGATAGAGAGAGAGATTTATTGGAAACTATGCCAAGAGTAAAAAATTACTCTCATAAAAAATTACTCTCACACCCTCGGGCTGACTCATGAAACAGATACTCCGTATCTCCTATTGGCACCCAATTTCTAGCTCAATACAGCAGCCCCGAAGTCTTAACTCTTCTTTTTTTTTAACACTACCGAGGAGTGCTAGGAACGTATTTTTAAAACACAACTTCCGGTGTTCGATCCACGTGAGTCAACATACATCGGACAACTCTGAACACAATTGTACCCAGAGTTGTATCCGCAAGTTGTGTTCTTAGATTTTTTTTGTCACTAAATTGTCTCTAAATAAAATTGTCAAAAAGAACAAAAATTTATACACCTCCATGCCTCCGTCCCTGCCTACCCGCCTCCGTACCCCTCACCCGTTTCGGCACTCACTTCGCAATTCCATGGACTTGGTTTTATGCGTCACAAGCCGCTCCATCATGTTAACCCAACGTGTACAATTTAGCCCGAGCATTCAGCCCTTTTGGACTGCTCATTTGTTGGCCTTGATTGGGTTGTTGGTTCGGAGCATTACAATAGCCCCTCGGCCTTTTTCATATAGTATAGAACGGAAAAGGCGGTTTGGCATTGGCCAATAAGATGCGGAGTTGTCCCTACGAGGTTGTGCTCCACGTATCTTCTCGTGATTAGGAGTCTAAACAGCGAAAGAAATGTTTGTTTGCACGTGTCAAAGCAGTTCGCAGGTACATGCGTGTCCCATCAAGGCCAAGTGGTGATACCCTATTGGTCGAAGGGATGTGACATTTTTTGTTTCCCGTGCTATTTCAAATCAATATTTATCCTCCTTCCATATACTCCCTCCGTCCCATAATATTTGTCCGGTCCGCAAAACAAGGACGTAAAAATAATGCATTTCTTTCAATAAAAAATTCAAACTTTTTTCATAAATTACAAGAACTCATCGATATCTAATGAATTGTTGAAAAAAAATTGAATTTTTCTTGCAAAAAATATATTATTTTTACGTCTTTGTTTTGCGGACCGGACAAATATTATGGGACGGAGGGAGTATATAAAAGAGCGAGGAGAAAGAAAGCGCAAATCTCTTCGTCTCTAGAGCTCCAGAGTGTCTCCCCAACAGGCACTCCAAATCTTCAAAAAACACCAAGTAATCAATGAATTTCAATCTCTCTTTTTTTGAATTTTCTTGTGTTTTTTAGGCCCATCGAACCATAGAATGGGAATTCATCACTATAAACGATAAACACACACGTCCTATCACCATCCGCCTTGGGTCATAGGATGTCGCATTGATAATCTGACTGAATAAGACCAAGACCTAGTTGACCGAACCAAGTCTTTCTGTCGAGTTTTAGCTTAACTAACTGAGTCACTCATGCACGTTGCAAGGGTACACAGAGGGATCCGAGTGAAGTATGGATCACAATTATGAACAGAGTTCCAAGCAAAGTTCAGAACACAGTTGCGAACAAAGTCACGAAATTAAATTTAGAACAAACAGGCTACCAACTAAAGTCTGAAAGTGGAACAACTTTATTAAATGAAACCACAAAGGCTACCAATTTTTTTGACCGTTATTTTTTTGGGTTGGTGGCATGCCATCTTAATTGAATTATTCATAGTGAAATGCTAAAAGGACATTGTGGTGCTTAAGTTGTTTGACTGACTACATTTAGAAGGGCTCTATAACTTATACTGGCCATTACTCGGTACCTATATACAACCATCGGAACTTACATTTGCGAGTAAGAGAGTAACTGAACAAACGTTAATGAGGCGAAAAAAGGTAAGAGAGGAATGGATTGAGTAATGTAGATTCTAGTGGAATATTCCATTGGACGTACTCCCCTGATTCCAGGATCATCGACACGTATTATTAAATTGAGTTATAAATTTTTACACTCTCAGTTTTTTGTTATCGCACTCCATTTTTTTTTTGTACCTCTTGCCAGAGAATTTATAACATAGGCTTTCCATTTGTAAAAATGGTTCGCACATGAAAGGCAATTTATGTAAATTCATATGCAATAGAACGAAAAAAGGAGTTTGAATATAAAAATGATTAGGACATGTACATGCATCTACATGCAGCTGTGTCTGAAATTATGTTCTAAAATTTTATTCATGACATTGCTCATAAAAATTTGGCAAAACTAAGAGCATCCCCTATGTAGATGCTATAACTCTCTACGCATTAAAGTGTCCTCGTAGGCAAATTAGAGTTCACTTCACTTGGTTAAGATTTAAATTACATAGTAAACTCAACAAAAGTTTTATGGGGTGGCTAAATTGTACATTTGATCCATGTTTCACTGGCTAGAACTAATGTACATTATCAAAAATAATTACCTCCACTCTTCACTGGCTAGAAGGTTAGCCAGAATTAACCAAAAATTTATCACTTGTTAAAATTAACTCATATACTGTACATAGTACCTAGGACTACAAACTAGCCGAGCTTTGTTGAGTTCGAGCTTGGATTGTTTACTAAATGAGTTAAAAACTTGAACTCGAATTGGAACTCAACTCAAGCCTTAATGAATCGAGCTTAGTCATTTACTAAACGAGCATTTTTAATCGAGTCGAGCCTCCCTTAACGAGTCGAGCTCCATTCTGCTTGTTTACGAAAACTCGAGCTCAAAATCAGCTCGTTTAATACCAAGCCAAGCATTAACGAGCCGAGCCGAGCTTGCCAACTGCTTGGTTTATTTGCAGTTTATTTGCACTAGTAGTACCTAAAGAATTTAACATCCTGTACCCATACTTTCCACAAAGTGAAATTTTATCCCCCAAAAGATTTGTAAACTACATTCTGTACCACAATTTCTGTTAGATTCGTTTTTCTCCTCGTCTCATTCTCGCGTTTAGAGAGAGAGGGAGGGAGAGAGAGATGGGATCGCTGTTGGTCTATGCGATAGTACTGCTTGCGATACCTTTGGGCTCAAGAGCAGAGCAATTGAGCTCCAAAGAGTGCGAGAGCTTAGGCTTCACGGGTCTCGCCCTGTGCTCCGATTGCAACACCTTCGCCGAGTATGTCAAAAATCAAGGTATTACTATTAGCCTAATAATAATGCAGTCTGAATCAGTTTTTTTTTTTTAATATTTTGCAAGAAAATTTCAGCGAGGGTTTGGGTTTTGGGTGGTGTTTTGTTAATCAGTTTATTTATTTATTTAAAGAATTGCAAGAAAATTTCAGTGAGGATTTGGGTTTTGGGTGGTGTTCCGTGTGATTTGATTGAGTTTGACGCGGTGAATTTGACAGAAATAGGGAGTAATTAGAAATGGGTTAGACCCAAAGTAGTGTGATTGTAGCTATGAGTATGTCAAAAACCCCAATCGTGTATTATGGATTAGTTTTTTTTTTTTTTTTTTGCTTTTTTCGCAAGTGAATTGAGGGGGAAGTTTGGGGTTTTGGGTTGTGTTGATTGATCGAGTTTGATGCGATGATTTTTGATAGAAGTAGGGATTAATATGAAATGGGTTTGGCTTAAGATAGGGTGAATTTAGCTATGAATGGTAACACGTTTTGTTTGTCGAAAAGGTGACAAAAATCCAGATATTATTATCCTAATCATGTAGTCTGGATTAGTTTCTTTCTTTTTTTTTTGGCAAGTAAATTGAAGTGGAAGTTTGGGTTTTGGGTCGTGTTAGCTTATTTGACCGAGTTTGATGTGGTGATTTTGATGGAAATAGGGAATACTTTGGATTGGGTTAGGCCTAAAATAAGTGTGATTGTGGCTATGAATACCAATACCGTAGATACGTTTTGTTTGTCAAAAATTATGGTAATTGGTATATCCTTGATTGTATAGTACAGTGAGTGGTTGATTTTTGGGTGGGTTTGTTGATTTGAGTTTAACGAGGGTAATTTGACAGAAACAAGGGATAATTTCAGATTGGTAATACAGATAACAGTGTGATTTTAGGTATTGCTTCTTATATTCTGGGATAAATTTTGAAAAGTAGTTTAATTTTAACTATAACTGTCTATGCCTTTTGGTTAGGGAGAATATGCTGAAAAAGAAAGAGATTTAGCAGTTTTTTCCAGTTTATTACGGCGAGTGGTGGATTTTTGGGGGTGTGTGTGGATTTGATTGGGTTTGATGAGGGTAATTTGACAGAAATAAGGCATAATTTAAGATGGGGTTGATAGATAATAGTGTGGCATTACGTATGGCTTCTTATATTCTGGTATAATTTGATTATCGGTTAGTGGCAAAATAGGTGAATTCTACTGTTGGCTGTTTCTACTGTTAGGGTTTGGGAGAACATGTTGAAAAATAAGAGATTTGACTATTTAAGGTAAAAGGTTTCACTGTTTTTGGATTGTGGCCACGCTTATGCTTGGCTCATTTTGCCTGACTCTCTGTTTCTGAATGAAATGCTCTTGTTTTGGATCAAAGATCCGTAAAGGCATTTGTCGAGGGAAGAGCAAGGACTAGGGAAACACACTTTAAGTTTGTGAAAGGAAATCCTTTACACTTTTATTTCCCTTCACCCTTCTAAAATGCTTTGTAATTTTTGACGACCAAAAATTCTGACAGCTAGATATTGCAACTGAAAGCATCATGTTTTGGCTTTAATCTTCTTTGCACATCCTTGATTTTTTTTATTGGGATAGATGTAAAACTGTACTAGTTAAATATTTGCATGCTGCTTGTTTCATTCACAGCTTAGTAGCCTAGCTCTTTCATTCTTGCCCACTTAAGAACTACGTGAAGCTAATGTTGGTTTGCATTTACTATTCTCTAGTTGAGCCAAACTTTGTGGTTTCTGTTTTCAGTCTCGATAGATCTTTCTCTGTTTCCTCAATCTCTCAACCACACAACAAACATCTTATCTTGGCTTATAGAAAGGTAATTAGTAGGAAGTTAGCTAACTCAAGTCATCCCTTGGATCCTTCTGAAAATCTGGGGACAACATATGCTAATCGAAGGGATTATGTTGAAGATTTTATAGAGATGCAGGGAAAGATCATGTGTAGGGAGTCTAGAGACCCATTGTAGGATGACCCATTCTAGGACGGAGAAGAACTACCCCAAGTGTTGCTTCTATGAACCTTGTTAAGATCTTGGTCCACATCAGTTAAATAATAACTCAAAAACTGATGCATGGATGGCCTCCCTAATTAGTGCGAATCAGTTTTGAGTTAGATGCTCTAACCATCAAAATGTGGTATTTAGAGGCTTTTGGCCGACAATGTTATTTTTTTTGTGTTAATTGATCCCTCTTTATTTGTGCCAAATGCATCTTGTTTCCCTCCATAATGTATCATCTATTTATGTCTGAATTTTCATCCCAATTGCGGGAGAGTGTTGAAGACCTTGTCCCACATCTGTTAAATCATACGGTACCTCAAAAAGTTAGCATATGACCCTAGACAGTGTCCACTCACCTAATGGTATTGAATTGGATCTTAAACAAACTAATTACTGAATTAATTAAGATGTATGGGAAAAGAGACAGGGGTAGTTGGGAGACTTTATTTGAGCAAGTCTTCATGTTCGATAGCTGATTTGGTGGTGGTGTCTCAAATTCGCCGATATTTGGTTGCTTGTTTTCAGCTCTTGAGTTAGCGTTCATCAGAGTGTTCTGATTATTTGCATTCTTATTTCCACTCATTAATGATGACAACTTTTAGGTTTCCATCCAACACCAAATTGGCACCGTAAACTATGATGATATGTTTCTGTATTAGGACTTGTTGAACGAATTTCTCAATGTTTATTCTTCTCCCATTGGAGGTCAATTTATAATACAAGCTACCTATCAACTAAGGAAACAAAATCATGAAATAAGGAAATACACATAATCAAATATACAGATTCCTAAACCAGCTACCTAAATTATTTTCCTTCCTAATTTAAATATATACAGCCAACACTCCCCCTCAAGCTGGAGAGTATATATCATGTACACCCAGCTTGCAACATATAGAATCAATGGTAGCTTTGGGAAGAGCTTTGGTGAAAATATCTGCGAGTTGAGACCCCGAAGGAACGAAAGGAGTAGTAATCTCCTTAGACTCCACTTTTGATCGAATGAAGTGACAGTCAACCTCGATGTGTTTAGTTCACTCATGAAATACTGGGTTGTTAGCTATATGAATAGCAGCCTGATTATCACAATAGAGAGGAGTAGGATCATGTACTGGAATCCCGAATTCACGTATAAGAGTGCGTAGCCAAGTGAGTTCACATGTTGTTTGCGCCATAGCTCGATACTCAGCCTCAGCACTAGAACGAGCAACAACTGACTGCTTTTTACTTTTCCAAGTAACGAGGTTACCACCAATAAAAGTGCAAAAGCCGGTGGTGGATCGACGGTCTGCAGGAGATCCTGCCCAATCAGCATCGGTATATCCCTCGATGCGAAGATGACCAAATGATCGATAAAGAAGTCCACGTCCTGGAGCATTTTAAAGATACTTCAGGATACGAATGGCTGCCTCCATATGAGGAACCCGAGGACGAGTCATGAATTGACTAACCACACTGACTGCATAAGAAATATCAGGTCGAGTAATAGTAAGGTAGATAAGTCTACCTATAAGTCTCCGATAAGCTTCAGGATCATCAATCAACTCACCATCGTCAGGAAGTAACTTTAAATTAGTATCCATAGGAGTGGCGACAGGTTTGGAACCAAGATAACCTGTATCTCTCAAAAGATCAAGAGTGTACTTCCTTTGAGACAAACTAATGCCTGCTTTGGATCGAGCCACCTCAATACCAAGAAAGTACCGAAGCTTGCCCAGATCTTTAGTAAGAAAACTAGAGCAGAGGTGATGAATCAAGCTTTGAATTCCAATACTATCACTGCCAGTGATGACAATATCATCCACATAAACAACCAGAATCACAATCCCACGATCGGTCCTTTTAAAGAACACAGAGTGATCAGCCTTACTTCGAATCATGCCATGAGCAACAACAGAATTGCTGAACTTATCAAACCAAGCACGGGGAGACTGTTTGAGGCCATATATAGATTTACGAAGTTGACAGACACTCTCCCCCTTGGACTCAAACCCGGGCGGTTGAGCCATATAAACAGTCTCAGACAAATCCCCATGTAAAAACGCATTCTTGACATCCAGTTGATGAAGTGGCCAATCACGATTAGCCGCGAGAGATATAATAACACGAATAGAGTTGAGTTTAGCCACTGGAGAGAATGTCTCGGTATAATCAATGCCATAGGTCTGAGTAAAACCTTTGGCCACGAGGCGAGCTTTAAGACGATCGACGGTGCCATCGGGATTATGTTTGACGGTAAAAACCCATCGGCAACCAACAATATGAGCCCCAGAAGGCGGGGAAACCAAATCCCAAGTATGATTCAAATCCAGAGCACGCATCTCTTCTTGCATTGCCAAATTCCAACCAGGATGAGAAAGAGCTTCCTGATACGACTTGGGAATACTAACAGAAGAGAGTGATACAGAAAAAGCTTGAAACGAGGAGGATAAACGATTATACGAAACAAAGTTAGAAATAGGATGAGAGGTACAAGTACGCGTACCCTTTCGCACTGCAATGGGTAGGTCAAGAGAAGAAACTGAAGGTGGATCTGTAGACGGCGGAGGAGGCGGTGGGGGAGAATGAGGAGAATCCACTGGAGCAGTAGCCGAAGGGCGACGAACATAGACCTGGGTAATCGGGGGTCTAGCAATATCAGGAAGTACCGGTGGAAGAACTGGAGTATTGATGAGGGGATCCTGTAAGTGAGTGCTCTCTTGAGAATAATAGGGAACCGTCTCAAAAAAGGTGACATCGGCACTAACAAAATGCTTACGTAGTGTAGGACTATAACACCTGTACCCCTTTTGTGTTCGTGAGTAACCAAGAAAGATACATTTATGAGAGCGAGGATCAAGTTTGGAACGATCAGGGTGCAAGTTATGAACAAATGCAACACAGCCAAAAACTTTTGGGGGAAGAGGAAAGGGATTCTTATCAGGAAACATGACTTGAAAAGGTGATTTACCCCGTAAAACACGAGTCGGCATTCTATTTAAAAGGTACCCAGCAGTAAGAACTGCATCTCCCCAAAAATATTTTGGTACATGCATGTGGATCATGAGAGCACGAGCAATGGCCAGGACAGGACCATTTTTTCGTTCAGCAATACCATTTTGTTGTGGGGTACTGACACAAGTTGTTTGATGAATAATGCCTTTAGAGTTGTGAAATTGTTGAAAAGGTTTAGCCAGATACTCTTGAGCATTATCGGTACGAAAAACCTTTAAGTTGGCATTAAATTGATTTAGGACTTCAGCATAAAAAGATTGAAACACAGTAAAGATTTGCGATCGAGCTGTAAGTACATAAATCCAAGTTAAACGAGAAAAATCATCAATAAATGTAACAAAATACCGAGATCCACATAAACCAGTGATCCGAGAGGGTCCCCAAATATCAGAGTGAACAAGAGCAAACGGGTGCAAACTAGGTGAATCAGTGCGAGGAGAAAAAGTAACTCTCCGATGTTTACTAAGTTCACAAGTTTCACAATTAAAAGTAGAAAAATCAGGTAAAGATGGAATTAAAGATCTAAGGTTAACAGATGACGGGTGCCCTAGACGACAGTGCCACTGATATGGTGTTGTGGTAGAATGAAGAGCAGATGCATCCGAGGAACCAGACGACTGGAAATAGTAAAGGCCATTCTTCTCATATCCCTCACCAATCATCCTCTGCGTCTTGAGATCCTGAAATTCACAATGAGAGGAATAGAAGGTTACTGAACATTGGAAACTGTGGGTGAGTTTTTGAATGGATAGCAAGTTAAAAGGAAAGCCGGGTAAATAGAAAACAGAAGTAAACGTGAGACCAGAAGTACGATATGTGCCAATGCCGTGTACTTGAGTTTTTGTTCCATTAGCAACAGTAACATAGGAAGGAGCAGAAGGAGAAATAACATCAGATAAGAGGGACAAATTACCAGTCATATGATCAGTGGCTCCAGAATCGAGAACCCAAGGTGCATGGGAGGAGGAATGAAGACATGTGTTACCTGAATAGACAACATTGGCTGTGGAGGAAGAAGATGCATGTGCTCGTTGGATCATAGAATCATACTCAGATTTAGAAATAGTGATCTGATCTGACGGAACAGACTCAGATGGCTCCCCCTCAACCACAGCTTGATTAGCCCATGCAGGTTTGCCATGAAGTTTCCAACAGAAGTCAACAGTATGATTAGTGCGATTACAGTGAGTGCACTTCTTAGTACCCCGACCACCGCGACGGCCACCACGGTCAGAAGAACCAGTATGACCACGGTTAGAACTCCCAGAGTTCCCAGAGGATGGGACATAGTGAGCACTAGGAGCAACAAGAGCTGAGCGAGGAGTATTCTCTGAAGTAGAATGATGAGTGGCTGCCCTACGAACACGAGCAAAGGCTTCACCAATAGAAGGAATATCCTGGCCAGATAATATATTGGAGCTAACTGGAGCAAGATCGGATTTGAGACCAGAGAGAAACTTAGCAACCTGAAACTCATTCCTGTATTTTTGCTGAGTCGCCAGATCTATGGTTAAGGGTTGATAGATGTTTAACTCATCCCACATACCTTTCAATTTTGAAAAATATTCCTCCACCGGGCCTTCTCCTTGTTGAAGGGAGAAAATGTTCTGATAAATACGAGAGAGATTCTGATCGGAGGAATATAATATGCGAAGAGTATCCCAAATGGCTTTGGAAGTCTCTAAGCAAGCCACATTATTAAAAATATCAGGTTCCAGGCTGTTCCATAATAAAGTCATAATATGGGCATCGTGTGTGCCCCAAGCGGGATCAGAAGATGGTGGATCTGTAATAAAAGAGGTCTCTTCACTCGCGCGGAGAGAAACAGATACAGCCCGAGACCATGGGAGATAGTTCGATCCATTTAGTTTAATAGTAGTGAGAGCCCGATTATAAAAATTATGCCGAATAGCATCCTTTATGTCTGATGATCCTCCTGATTTATCCTTGTTTTTATCACCCATGATGTAAAAAAGAAGACAATCAAAGATAAATAGGATTAGAGATACCTCAAAGGTATAGAATCAGAGAGATGGGGTTCTGAACAGCCTCAAATATTCTGACCTAGTAAGTTCCGAGTCAACTCAGTAGATTTCAAGTCAAACGGAGAAGATCCAGTAGGTTTCAGATGCAAACAGAGAGCAGTAGTTGCAAACGAATCACAGATCTGCGTCAAAAACAGATCTACGGTCCTGCAAGTGTCCGGCGAGGGTCGTCGGAGGTAGACGAGGCTCCGCCGAGGTCGTGGAATGTTGTCGGAGATGAAGAGATACAGTAACAGCGAGAGAGACAACGACTGCGAGAGACAGTCGTGAGCCGAGAGATACCCCAACAGTGGCTAGGGTTCTGTTTAGGGTTGGAACAGAAGCAGATTCAGAGAAACGAAAGAAAGGTACGAGGGTTTTCTGCTTTCTGATATGAGAGGGACGAGAAAAAAATATTAGGGTTTCTTAACCCGCTTTGATACCATGTTGAACGAATTTCTCAATGTTTATTCTTCTCCCATTGGAGGTCAATTTATAATACAAGCTACCTATCAACTAAGGAAACAAAATCATGAAATAAGGAAATACACATAATCAAATATACAGATTCCTAAACCAGCTACCTAAATTATTTTCCTTCCTAATTTAAATATATACAGCCAACAGGACTCAATTTTTTCTGGTTCACCAATAAGTTCTATGGAAATGTAGCTAAAGTATATTTTTTAAGTGACCGTTTTACCGTGGGAAGGGAAGTTTCATTTCCAATCAGTGCTTTGGTCCAGGCAATTAATGGTTTGGCAGGGACAAACTAAATATGTTAAAAATTTATGAAGGCACTTGAAATTATGGCGAAAGTGACGATAGCCGTCTACAAAGAGAAAGGTGTCAGTACGAGATTTTTTTGGAGGCCTGGACACCTACTGAACTCTTAGCCCTATACCAGCTCCACCATTTGATGACATCATGTTAGATTTTGTTTGAGGGTTTGAGTTTATAGAACACAAATGTGCTTATTGTGCTAGAATTTGACTTTAAACAAAAAGATACCCCTATAGTATATGTAATAATCCACATAATCTGTGTACTTTTTATGATTGTATTAATTGAATTATACTCCATTTGATTGGTTGCAGAGTTGGTATCTGATTGTTTGAAGTGTTGCTCAGAGGATTCTGATGATTCCATGAGCAAGGTATGGGTAGTTGTGGATTGGATCCGTGCTGATCCGTTGAAGCCGACATATTTCCTTATGTTGGTTGTTGAAACTGAGACGTCTCTGAATAGCATTTCATATTGTTTTCTTTGCACTGATAGTCTGTGTCCTTTTTTTTTTTTTGGGAAGCAAAGTTTACTGTGGGCATGGAAGCATACATTTGGATACAGCTAAAATATAACTCTACTTAGTTTCAAGATATTGTAGTTGTGGAGATGCTCCGAGCTACACAAGAGCCAATTAATTTGATACTCCAGTACAAGGTTTCGTGACTGAAGATTCTTGTGCTCCCTTTCCCTCCGAGTGATGAGTTGTGGCAGCCCGAGCAAGTAAATAAACGTAATTGTCAAAGGTCTTCTTTCTGCAATGTTGAATCACCCAGTTCGACTGAAACTTCGAATGATGAGACCATTCCATAATCTGATATTTCCTAACACATGAGACCAAATAACACTCCAAATTGCACTAATAAATAGAAGGAGAAATACTCATGATATTCTTGCAGCTAATGACACAGTGCCCAAATTGGGTCCATCCCCAAGCCCAATTCAATCAATCTATCCTTAGTAGCTAGCCTCTGCCAAAAGCAGAAACAAAAGCCCATCTTAGAGCGTTATGTGTGAACTGTGAACCAAACAACCAAAGACCAAGAGGCTTTATGCTTAGAAGCTCTCGTAGCAGCCCAGGCAGATTCAACTGAGTAAACACCATTTGATGCTGGGAGCCAGTTTATCAGTATTATTCACATTAGGCAGCAGGGTCATAGGAAAATGAACCATGATGTTCTCATAGTCTTTATCTTGTCTCCCTGAGTTATTGCATAGGTACAGGTGACGGCGATTGGAAAGCCTACCTCTTAACAAGTTCTGCTGTAAATTCTTGAAATATCTGCACAAACACACATGCACATGCATGCACGTACAAGGATTCATTTGACTGACTTGAAGATGCTATCTGAGGCTTTAAGGACATCATTATTTTTGATGTGTGTAGAATGTGGCTTTGATCACTGGTTCAGTGGTCCATTTTATCTATATTTGTTTTCTTTTGTGTAAATTTTTCGATTACCTATGTCTTCTAATTTACAGCAATGGAGTTCTTGCATTTAACTGAAGTACATTTGCAGATTACCTATTCCGGTGCAGTTCTGGAGGTGTGCATGAGGAAACTAGTATTCTATCCAGAAATTGTTGGTTTCATTGAAGAAGAGAAGGAAAAGTTCCCTTCTGTAAAAGTTCAATATGCATTCAATTCTCCGCCAAAGTTGATCATGTTAGATGATGATGGGCAACATAAAGAAACCATAAGGTCAGCTATACTTAATCATCTTCTCTTTTTTTTTTTCCGGGAAATGAGCTGTATGTAATTATCAAGTTGCTGGTTTTGTGATGCTTAGAAACATAGTTCCAATAGCTGGATATGTAATGGGGATCATGAAAACTTTCCACCAACAAAAACTTCGAGTTACTCGGGTAGCAAATCCGCACGGCCCGCTCTCCGATCCTTACATGTCATGTTTTGTGGTTGACCTATAGGTGGATCTGTATCCATTATTCGGTTCTGGTTTGTGTGAGATTACAGATTGTTTCCAGAACTTAAGCTGTTTGGAAATGGGTCCCCATTAAACTTGGCAGTTTGCACCATAACATCTGGAATTCCAATTACCGTCTTTTTCCTGATAATTGAAAAACATTACTCATAATGTCGGTAACAACTGTTAAGTATAATAGAGCAATGCATCCATGCATAAGATGCTGAAAAGAACAATAGTTTTCGAGGATCAAATCTCGGAGCAGAGATGAGATTGGGTACATATAGTCTGCATTTCATGAAAGAGAGGACCTAGAATGGCTTTCCTAAGAGAGAACCATTGCATTGAGGCCTTAGGTGAGATTGGTTTGGAACTGAGGCTTTCTGTCATTTATATGTTATGATGCCTTTATAAATTATATTTTAGGCTTATCTAGCTTTTTAGTCCCAGTAGTTAAGGGTAGGTTTCAATTTGGTCCTTATATTTTGAATGTTTCCATTTCGTCCTCAAGGTTTTTCTTGTTTGTTTTAATCTGGTTTTTTTCTAATTATAAAGTTGTCCTTCAAGTTTATATAATTATATATTACAACCTCTAAAGTTTATAAGGTTGTATTTATTTCCCTTAGGTTTTTAAACACTTTAAAGTTTATTTTTATGGGTTATTGTGGGTTTCTCCTAACCCGTAAACATTTCTTTGAGTTCTAAACACTAGATAAGCCCATATTTTATGTTTTTCTTTTAGGTTTAATATCTCTCGTTTTTAAGATTCAAATTTACTGAGTTCTTATAAAAAGTTCCCTTCATGTAATCTTTGTCACACAACATATTCGATCTTAAGTAGGATTTTGGGTCGCTAGAATATTGTACGACATTTGCTTAAACCATTTAAGAGGAAAAATCTCAAAAAATCTCTTCTCCTTTTCTAGTCATTCCATCTTGAAATCTCAAAATGACCACAATCCTAAGTTTTTTGTTTTGCAAAAACAATCCTAGAATTATAACATTGCACTTTGAGGTCAACCCAACAAGTAATGTGTCCACGAGTCTGGCCACTCAGCAGTGTACCTTGCCCCAGCCAGTAGGGGTTGGAGAAACTAAAGAAGTACCATTGTGTGGACCAAAGTTAGGATACTTAGGAAAGCCGAAAGTGGTCATTGTTAGTCGTCCAAATGTAAGTGGCCTGATTTCTGAAGTTTTATCTATCGGGAACACCACATCAGCTTGACACACCACATCGGAATGCAATGTGGTGTTCTGAACCTGCTAGATATGGCTCAGCAAAAGGCCTTTTTATGGTCTTGACCACAAAAAATCAGAGCGGCCTCTGATTAGCATGTTGTGGTTTTGCTTTTGATTGATCTGATACAAGTTGCTACAAATTAAGAGATCAGGCCTATCTTTTTGGGCTGAAGAAACCATAAACTTGTGGGTTTTCGCATTGTGAGGACAATGAAGAGTATACATTAGGTCCTAAAATCGTGGGGACTTCGAATTTTAGGGCTTTGGGCAGGGGCCTAATAGGCCTAACATGTCGCCGTTCTGAACAGCATGTGCATATCAGTTACTATGTGCTAGAATCACTAAATATTTTTATTTTATCATCCTCATTTTTTCCTTTGCAGAGTCGACAACTGGAAACGTGAACACATACTGCAGTTCCTCAGAGAGAAGCTTAAGCCAACTTCAGCAGCAATCTGACAGATTGGTTAGGGATTTCTGGGTTACGGCTGAGCCTGTATTAGAATTGTCTTGCTTAACTTGTACCGAACTTCCGAATTCGAATCTGTAGATTACGACAGTACTTATAATGGAAATTGGAATTTTAGAACTAGGTTCTTGATTCTGTTACATCATTTTAGACCAATCTGTTTCGAAGGATGATTTGTGCTTGTTTCAAAGGTAGGAATGAAATTAGCAACGATCCATTTGGTGTATAGTGTCTACATGTTATAGATAGAGATTTGTTGTGGTACGTTTGGATGTTGGATCTGGCAGATCCAACCGAAGAACACAAATATTTAGGAGCTGATGTTGGGTGCAAAATATTTAGCTGGATTTTTGGTGAATGACAAGGTGAATTTTCGTGGGATAGAACCAGTGTTCTAAAACAAGAAATTAGTCTGCAATTAATTACTAGCGGGCCTATCTGATTAGGTTCGATTAACGATTGATCACCGATTATGCCCCGATTAATCGCTCGAAGGTGGCCAACCGTCTGACTAGCGCCTAGCGACTTTTGGAACATTGGTTAGAATGTACATCGATAGATAGCAAAGTAGTAGGAGAAAGAGAGAGAGAATAAGATATGAATGTTGGGAGAATAAGATATCTGTCCCTTTTTAATTGTCCAATACATGAGAGCCATGCTCCATCAGTTATTACACACCATATCCATCGATCAAGATCACTTATCCAAGTTATCCCGATGCTACACTATTTCACTTAGATAGAGATGCATGAAATCAAAGACACATTCAATATTTATTATTACAAACTTATTTATTCTAATAATAGTTGTTTGGAACAAATACTCCGATATAACCAAATCCTGCGATAAAGAAAGCAATTGACTGGAGGAAGAGGCAGAGGTAGAGGATGTAGTACTGGCTCTTTCCAAAGGCAACACCATAGCATCCACAGATGAAGAGATAGATCCCAACAATTAGCTCTAACAGATGGACTCTGCTCAATCACAACCAATACACCAAAATGTCACATGTATTTATATGAATGTTGGGAGAATAAGATGTCTGTCCCTTTTTAATTGTCCACTACGATTCTACGTAGGAGTATTATTTTCAATGACTTATATATTTCGACGTATATTATATATGTCAAACAAGATCAATATTGCATATTTTTAGAAATATACATTGAGAGATATGAGCAATTGAAAATGGTACGTAGAACTGTAATGGACATTTAAAAAGAGACGGATGGAGTATTAAATAAGTTCTTAGAGCATGTCCAAGAGAAGAAGCAAAATTTTACGTCAAATATATACTTTAGTGACCTACGAGGCAAGTTGAAGAGTTATGCACTCAAAGAGACTCTGCCAACTTAAAAATATTTAAGTATCACTTTTTTTTACTCAAAAAGACTCACTTTGCCCAAAAAATAAATACTTCACCAATAATAGGCATTTTGTTTGATGAGGGGTGCTTTCTCTCTCTTTAAAGTTGGAGAGAGAGAGAGAGAGAGTAAAATAATGTAGCGAATTTGCTATCGTTCTTGCAGAGTGTTTCGCTTATGTGACTCTTCAAATATGGTTTGGTTTTGATTTTGATACCTTCCTTGGAGATGCTCTTATTCTCCAAATTCATCCACTTAATTGTAATTTCTTTAATAAATTTTTGCAGAACACTGCTCAGTGAACTAGTTCTTCTAAATCTTGAAATTTCCGAGCACAAATGTTTCGAGAAAAGATCAAAACAGTTTTTGCTTTTTAATTGCTTAATCTGAGAAACAGGTTCTTTTTGGAAATATCCTTGTGGGATGAGTTTCGAAAACTGTAAACCAAAAAACTTTTTTGAGCTCGCCAACTCTTTTTCTTGGTAGCGGAGGCATATGATTGTCCTAGCCCTTGGTGTTAACCTAGTTGGAATGTTGGGTTTGTGTTGTGATGCCCTTTGTCCGCTTTCCTATTAATCTATGTAACAGTTTGCATTCATTAACAAAATTTCTTCTTGCCAATAAGAAAAAAAGAAAAGAAAAAGTGAACCTAGAAAACAAAGTGTAGAACCTCTACCAAACAAAGGCTTATAATTCATTTTTCTTTTTGTGTGTTTGGCATTCATTTTTCTTGTACTTCCCAAATCCGAAGTCCCAACAAACCCTCAGCATTATCAAATAGGCCTGCAAACGAGCTGAGCTTTGACATGTTCGAGCTAGCTCGGCTCATTTATTATCGAGGTGTTCGAGCTTAGTTCGTTTACTTCATGAGCCTCTGCAAACGAGCCAAACTTTTATAATCAAGCCTAGTTACAACTAATTCGAGCTCCATTTGTTTAACGAGAAAAAAATACTCGAGCCGAGCCTCGACCTGCTAGCTAGCAAACAGCTGTCAGCTCAGCTTGGTTCGTTTGCAAGCCCACCTATTGAACGATGACAAGGTTAAATGGGAACATACCTCTTTCTGATCCTCATATGAGGTTCTTTGGATGCTTTGGAAGCGCTTTTCATTTTGAGAGCATCCCCCAATTTTTCAGTGATGACCCATTCGCTAACTCTCCCTGTCTCAAGCAGGCCTGCGAACGTTGCCTTGGTCCGATGCAAAGACATGGCAGTTCCAAAAAGTATCCAGAAAACCAATAGGTGCAGTGACCTACAAAAACTCGATGCACAGATTCATCAAAAAAAAGATATTCTAAAACCAACTGTGCTGACAAACCACACACAGATCATGCACATACTTTTTTGCGGGGTCCTCCCTGGGTCCCGTAAAAATAATTTGAACTGCACGTTTTTCTTAAAACATTATTCTATGGAGTCTTGTAAAAAATCATCTCAAGCGGATATCGGTAGGAGCTTTTTCTAGATTCGTCGGGCAAACGATTCAGTTTCACCCTACCAATTTCGAAAAAGCCTCTACCGATTTCCGCTTTAGATGATTAATTTTACAAGACTCCAGATGATTAATTTTACAAGACTCCAAAAAATGATGTTTTAAAAAAAATATATGATTCCAATCATCAATGTGAGATTCGAGGTGGACCTCACAAAAAACCTGTGTATGATCTATTCTTAATTTCTCTGTGCAAAAAGACTTATCGTTCTAAAACACACCAAGGCCAATCCTCCCTTACTTTTTTTTTTATTGTCTTTTTGTTTTGTGTGTTTTAATTGTTGGTCTTTTCTCAATTTTGACATGTGATTTGAGGTTAGAATTAATTATTTGTCTCAACGGCATGAGTTTAAAGAGTAAATTAAAATATCAAACAGTTGTCTTTCTTATTTAAAGTGTCGTCTTCAATAAATTTATCTTAACCGCGGTCCACATTTTTATGTCAGGTGAGCGTCCCTACCCACCCACCACCCTCACATGGACACGTATAATTAATTCCGAAAAAGTAAGTTACGAAAAGTAAAAAACTGAAAAAAAAGTACTAAACAAAAAAGTTAGGAAGGAGTTGTTCTTTTTTTCTAGGGTATTGTTGCTTCCCTTTTCCAAAGACTTTCTGGAAACAGACCAGTTTTTGATAAAAGGCAAGAGGATGTCTTTTTGAGAAAATTTTCAATACTAACAGTTATTTGTAACGCATCTCTCACATGGTGTGGGACCTACATGGGTCCGATCCACATGGGTCCCACCCCTTATGAGAGAAGCGTTACAAATAACCGTTGCGTTGAAACTTTTTTCGTCTTTCAGAAAGTAAGAATGTTCTCATTCAAAAATAAAAATGGTATGACTTCTTTAATTTGTTTCTTATATCAGAAAATCTTTTCTACGGATGTTTCCGTGAAAAAAAGTGTTGCGGAGCATCATCGCGCGCGTCCAAAGTGTATTAGACGGTCTGAATTTAAATGAAACTTTTTCGGAGAGGAGTTCATTTAAATCCGGACCATCCAAAACTGAAACGGACGGCTGCGATTGCTTACCTCCGTGATTGTCTTATTCACAACTCCTCCGTGAATAATACAATATCTTCTAATATTCATTGTTTGGCTTACGATTGCACGAAAAAACAAAAAAACAAAAACAGGGAATGCAGGACAAGTAAAGCAAAACAATGGCAGACATACGTAAGTCTGCTCTAGGTCGGTTTAATCTTTATAACATATTAATTTCAATGAGTAATAAATTCCTTTTGCCGAGAAGAAATTTTTTTTACAATGCCATCTGACATAAACCATGCCCGTGGAAATTCGTTCGGAAGGTAAATTAAAGCGCAGACCTTGGGGTTCCGATGACCTTGAGAATGGCTATGGCGAGAGGAATGTAAACAGATCCCCATGCAGGAACTTCAACCTCAGGAACCAACACGGTTGCGGGCAGAACAACACAGTGAAAGATGAACGTGAAGATGTGGATAACAATCTTTCTGACGAAGAAGAAACTGTAGATCACATAAAGCTTCTTCCACAGAGAGGCTTTCTGCAATCAATATGGAACAGCAGCAGATAAAGAAATGAGCAGAGAAAAACGCATAATGTTAAATGATGTCGGGTGTAACTACTTGTCTAAGCATCGGATTCATTTATTTTTCATTTTAAGGATACGGGGACATGCGGGAGTGTTTTTAAAATGAAAACTACTAAAGTTGCTTTTTTGCCTGATGAAAAAAAGGGGGGAAATACTGAAGTACCAAAACTCGACGCATACATCAATCTATACTATAAGCAAATGTGTTTATAGGGTGAAATGAGACATGGTAATTTGATTGTTTTAATGTAGAGGGGTAGTATGGTCATTAATGCACTTGGGTAATTTGATCATTTTAATGCACATGGGTAATTGTGTCATTTTAAATTTTAAAATATGTAATTGGGATAATGGGCGGGTTGGATTTGACGTTAAGTAAATAAGTCGGGTTGGGTATATATGGATAACTGGTCTCGTAGCTAACTCACATTAAAGACCCAACCTGTTTTCAACCCATCCGAATTGACCCAAACCCGCGGTTAACACCCCTAATATTGGCATCTAAGTTCGAAATCCAATTATAGATGTGGTCATGTTTTGTCCTTGGTTACAATATTCTACTTCTTAAACCAATGGAAGGAAGCGTACCTTGTTTCCTAAGATGTCGATTGCTACTTTCCTGAAGAGATTGGCAGAGCCACAGAACCACCTGTGTTGCTGATCACGGTAGGCTTTGAAAGTACTTGGCAGTTCATTCTTCACCTACATTTCAGGAAAGAAAAAAAAAATTTAGAGAAAACTCGGTGCACACTTAATTTAGAAAAAACTCAACTCAGTTCTTTTTTTGCTGATAAGATGTCGGGGCCAGTTTGTGCACACCTCGACTAATTTCGGGGTTTAACTCATTTGTTTTAACTGATCAATAGTAGGATTGAAAAGAGAAGTCGATAGAAGAATTGATGGGCTTTCCTAATCCCAATAAGAGGGGTGGAAGAAAGAAGCAAAAATGCGTTGTGTGTTGCAGTTACTGTTTTATCCTCTTCTTTTGAATGAATTAACAGGATTCACGACGACGAGTCTCAGGCTGTTTGGTCTTTAAATAAAATCATGGGTATTGGTTACAAGGGTGATGATGAGGAAATTATAAGTAGAATCATGATTATGGAAGCGCGAAGATGACAAAAGAGCCAAGGTTCAGGCTACCCAGCAGGATGATTGATTCTTAGGTGTTTCTTTGGGTTTTTTTTTTTGTTCGGTTGAGCTTTGGGGTGTTTCCTTTTCGGGTTTCTCTCTTGTTTGGTTTCTTGCCAGCCTCGGGTTGCTTTTCTTTCCCTTTTGGGTCCTTGCGGCATGTGATTGTCAGGGTGAGGAGGTGCCTTCTTCTGCTTTGTCCTTCCTCTGATTTGATGCCTTCTGCTTGGATCTCCTTTAATCTTTGTAATTCGTCTTCAAAGATTAATAAAATTCTTTTTCGTCATTATAAAAAAGTAGCCGAAAGCTAACTAGCTGGTTGTTCAGAGCTTTTGTCTTTGAAGTATCTCCCAGCAAAAATAATGTTTTCAATCTTGCTTGGCCAAACGAGTATCACGAGTCGAGCTCGAGTACCCTGGGCTTTTTATGCTGACAAGTTTACTGAGTTGAGTTAGATCAGGACGGAATAAATTAACGAGCTTCCAATTATGTTCACGCTTGGCTTATTTACATTGAGCTCAAGTAGGCCGGTTGGTTTTGTTTTACGGGAAACAAACTTCTATTAGCACTTAGTGTTGGTTTGCTTCAGCAGTGTGTCCTTGAGCCTGTTAACCTGATGTGCTTTTCGCAGTAGCTCGTATCTTAGATTCGGTAATTTTGGTTCATTCCTATATCTTGTGATAAAATCTATTAGCACATTAGTCTCTCAGTAACACCTTGAGGTCGCCAACATAAACAAATTTCCAGCCTTTAAGACTGGCTCTTACGGCCAGATCCATGTCCTCCACCGTCGTACGATCTCTCCATCCTCCGGCCTCGTTGATTGCAGAAATCCTCCATACACCAGCAGTCCCTTCACGAAAATTTCTGAATTAGCATCATTTTAACCTCAACAATCCACAGGGAAAGAAAGAAACTGGCATGGGGAGATCGGAATGGCTCTCCGTTGAAGCCGAAGGTTTTTTCCTACCATTGAAGCCGAAGAAGGCGTAAGCAGATGAACCAACTTCTTGCTCGACTTCGAAATGGTAATCCATTGACATCTCTTGAATTCTTGTCATCAAACACTCATCTGCATTCACTGCAATACCACGGACCGAAGAACCATTGATTAACACAACACGTTTTCTGCTGAGAGACGTTAAAAGAGAGCTGATTTTGGCACTGAAAATTCTCAAAATATCGCCCAATCTTTGACATCAATGTCTAATAAACATCCGAATTTTAATAAAATTGAATTAGACACGTAAACTATGAAGCCGTTATTCAATTAACCCCTATTGTCTACATCTGTCTAATTACTATTGGAAATTCCTGAGTTTCTACATATATGGTTTTAGTGCATGATTCATTCCCGTGGTTTTTATCCGTTCTGGGGTTTTCCATGTAAACTTTCCGTCTCGTATTTTTAGTTGTTCTGTTTGGCCGTGCGATTGGAGTTTCTTCTAGTTTCGAGAAAGGTTTTACTCCTAGCATCTAGGAGTATCTAGAAATTTCAGTTGCTGAATGGATGTTTTTGAAACATATACTCCTATATATATATTTAAACACCGAAAATGATTTCTAAACTCCTTTTTTTTTATTATGTCACTCATTTTCTTGTCTTTTAGCAAGAAAAATACACCCAAAAGTTTCACTAAAAGACAAGAAATGAAGTACCATAATAATAAAAAAAAGAAAAAGGAGTGTAGAAATCATTTTCCTTAAACAATGGGGACATGCCCTATCTTTAGAGGCCCCTTTAACTTGACAACGGGACTTTCCGAGCTGGGTTAAGAGGGAAGCTTCCTTTGATGTTTCTGTTATGCAGTAATTAATAATACCATTATCGATTGAGAAGAAAGAAAAAAACAATCGGGACAAATTTTCCCTGGCATTGCTCTAGTCTCTAAAGGACAACTTTTAGCAATGTCTTCCAAAAAGTTGTCCCTAAAGCCATTTTTTTCACTTTTCGTCCTCGGAAGTCCTCAACCAAGCCCCTAGTGGGAGAAGTTTTTTAGTGCAAATAGGGTATGGGACACGTAGTACCCGGGGCGCATTCAAGCCGTCCAAACGTGTTTTGGACGGCCAAGATCCGAACACCCTCTCTCCTCGTCAGCCGAACACCCTCTCTCCTAATTTCTTTTAGCAACCTAACATCTCAATTTTAGAGACCAATATATTAATTTCGTCCGGCCCGAAAAAAACTCTCAACTGTTATACGTACGTAGAAACTAAATAGAGAGAGATTCATTACCGAAATTCCAGCGGGCCTGAACAAGGGCAAGGTCAGGGTTGTGGAGGAGGAAAGGAATGGCGCGCCACAAGAAATCAGGTTCAGGTTGGAAATCAGCATCGAATATGGCTACGTACTCGCAGTTGTTCGCGTAGCTGCGTCTCATTCCTTCCTTCAGGGCCCCAGCTTTGTACCCATTCCTGTTCTCTCTTGTCTCGCGCCTTATGTTTATGCCTTTGCTTGCCCACCTCCTACACTCCACCTCCACCAACTCCTGCATGTTTTTTTTACATATAAATATATAGGGAAAAATTCAAAATACCCCCCAACCTTTACACCAAAATTAATTAGACTCCCAACCTTTTAAAAATTTCAATTTTACTCCCAACGTTATCTTCCGTTAATCAAAATGCCCCCTTCCGTCCGAATGACTAACAGATTTCGTTAAAGACTCCGTTAAATATCGTCCCGATAGAATTTTGATGATCCGAGCCGCTCAATGTGTTCAAAACGTGATTTTAAGGGTACCCGCAAGAAATCAGCAAAAAAAATGACCAGGAAGGGCTTCATCTGAATAGTTTTTTTATTAAACTATTCAATAAAAAACTGTTCAGATGAATCCCTTTCCGATCATTTTTTTTGTTAATTTCTCGCGGGTATCCTTAAAATCACGTTTTGAACACATTGAGCGGCTCGGATCATGGAAATTCGATCGAAAAGGGGAGGTGCAGACCGAAGCAAAATTCGGATGTCCGGACTTGAACAAAATCCGGATCGATCTGCACCTCCTCTTTTCCAATCAAATTTTGATGATCTGAGCTGTTCAATGTGTTCAAAACTTGATTTTAAGGGTACCCGCGAGAAATCAACAAAAAAAATGATCGGAAATGGCTTCATCTGAACAATTTTTTATTGAATAGTTTAATAAAAAATTGTTCAGATGAAGCCCTTCTCGGTCTTTTTTTTTGCTGACTTCTCTTCGAGTGCCCTTAAAATCACGTTCTGAACATATTGAACGGCTCGGATCATCGAAATTCGATTGGGACGCTATTTAACGGAGCTTTTAACGAAATCTGTTAGTTATTCGGATGGAAGGGGGCATTTTGATTAACGGAAGATAACGTTGGGAGTAAAATTGAAGTTTTTAAAAGGTTGGGAGTCTAATTAAATTTTGGTGTAAAGGTTGGGGGGTATTTTGAAATTTTTCCATATATATATATATATTACTCCATGATGACATAGCTAGCTATAGCCTATAAGCCTGTTAATGGATCGGATACGATACACATCCAATTCGAAAAATCCGAATCTAATCCGATAACGTGGATCCGATAATCGAAATACAGATCAGATTCGGATTGTATCGGTTTAAATCCGTTATCAATCAGATCTGAACTTTATTTTAAAAACCTTATTTTTCTGACATATAAGCGTAGTGACTAGCTAGGCCTGTCAATGGATCCGATTCGAAAAATTCATTCCCCCCGCCCCCCTTTTTTGCCAAAATTCTAGAAGTAAAAAAAAATCTGATCAAATTCGAATTTACGGATTTGAATTACCACTATCAGATTTATGAAAGTTCGGATTCGAGCAATTTCATATTCGGATCCTGTTGGATTTGGATTCAATTAATCCGGTCCAATATTGACAGGCCTAGCTAGCTAGATATATTTACACATCAAAAAACCATAATATCATAAATTAACTAAAAATAATATTACTCCATGGAAAAAACAAAACCCAGAGCCCCAACCTAACCTCTGCTGCCGCCGCCTGGGGGAGGTGCCCTCCTCCCTCCTCTCTCTCTCTCTCTCTCCTTCATTTTTCTCCCCAAACCCAAGCTCGATTTCTCTTTCTCTCACCGATTTTTTCTTGCCGCCGTTTCGACTTCCCTACCTCACCTCTCCTGTTTGCTGCTCTGGTTCCCGCCGATCACCACTTCTGGGGGTTTTCGGTTGTCCTAACGGCTAGGGTCCGACGGCGGCCGGAGGTTTGAGGTAGAATGGATCCCACCACGTTTTCCGTTGCTGGACGGGCGTGGGTTTTCTTAACAGATCTGTGGGTCTTTTCGGCCGGAGGTTGACCGTGGAAGTTTGGGGGAGGTGGTGGTCGACAGACTCGGCACGGCGGGGGTTTCGGTGTTGATGCATGGAAGTGCTCAGCTGCTGGTTTCCCAAATCGTTTGTGAGGACCGAATCGCCGGCTCCTCGGCGGTTTTTCTCGGGTTCCAGTTGCTCGCGGGGTTCGCGTCGGCGTCGAATTGCTTGCTTGTCGTCTATCTGGTGGGTGGTGGTGGCCGTTTGGTTGCGGGTAAGGGTGGAGGTGGCTGGTGATGGTTTCGGCAGGTGGTGGTGTGGTTGGAGGCGGTATGTTTGGGCTGGGGTTTCAGGAGGTTGTTGGTGGTGGCTTGGGTTGGTGGTGGTGGTGTGTTTTGCGGCGGCGACTGTACGTTTTCTTGCCGGTGTTTGGAAGAGATTTCGGGTTAGGGTTTGTTTTGGCTCTTTTGGGTCAGGCTTACGTGGTTTCTAGGTTTATCTTTTGGGGCCTGGCCTTTTGGGTGTTGGTGGGCTTTGTCCCATCATTTTATTTTCCTTTCATCCAACCCTTGGTTGGATTCCCCTCTCCCTCTCCCCCCACACTTGGTGTACCATTTGTCAAGTGTTTTTAATAAAACTTTTGTTGCCTATCAAAATAATAATAATATTACTCCATGAAAGTAGCCGAGTCCAACTTTTAAGAGGTCTTATGATTTTTTCCTCAAAAACAAACTAAATATATTTTTCCCAATTTTTTGGAGAGATGGGTTAGAGACAAAACCTTAATGGCAGGGTCAGTTGAGTCGTCAAGAACTTGAATTATGATCCGATCTAACGGCCACGAAAGGCGGCATGCTGCTCCTATTGATAGCTGATAAACCTGCATGCGTATAGAGTGAGAAACTTACAAATATAACTCTTCTGTTTAAAATAAAATTCTTTTCCTCTTTGTTTTTGTGACAAATTCTACAATTTCCTGGAAACAAAAAACAAATAAATACTCCGTACTAAAAAGGAAGCGAGTCACGTAGTTTATGTAGAGTACTCCAAAGGGCCTAGCCTCAGTAGCTGAGAGCATCAAAACGAGACCTATTTTGTTCGAAAGAATTGAGGAAAAAGACAACACAATGAAGAAGATTGAGTCCAGGGATAAATCAATGTGTCGATCCCCTTCGAACAGGTTGCTGGTTGCCTATAAATATAGGTCTATTCAAGCCATTTCATGCATTCAAAAATTCGAGAGCACACATATACTTCCGCATATAGAGTTCGAGAGAGTTCTGCATAGTTTCTCATTCGTGGGGCATGCATTCGAAGTGCTACGTTTTTGTGCGTGTAAAGACCGTTGTATCCTGGGAAATTATAAACAATAAACGATAATTTTACCGAACTTGAGCCTCAATTTTTTTATTTTTTATTTTTGCTCGGCACCTGAGCCTCAATTTTATGATCGTTTCATAAATGAGCCGAACATGAATCTAGCAGTATTCGGCTCGATTAGGCTCGTAAACCTGGAATATATGTATATCAGGGGATTTTTATGAGAATTTTGTTTATGTACATAATAAAAATTTAGAACTTGTACAAGTATAAACGTTACGATTCATAAAAACTTATTTATGTTTTTATCGTTACATATCTATGAATGTATTAATTATGTACATATTAAAATTTTATTTGCACTTTTTGACCTATATGAGATCATAAATATATAAATATATGATATTATTGATTTGTTAAGGCTCGTGAACAAACTCGAGTTTAAATTCACTTAAAAAACTTAACGAACAAATTCAAACATTCTAATATTCGGTTCGTTTACAGCCCTGAGTGTATAAAAGAAGAAAAAAAATTAGAAAAAAACCTCTTTCTCATGGGGATTTGCACAAGAACCATAGGGTAAGCCTCACTCTTAACCTCCAAATCTCCCTTTATTGGCTCCCACTTGTACTTTTTCACACCCCTTCTCCTCGACAACTTTACCCCCATAATAACAATCCCCATATAAACTCTATCCACAAGCACCATTATAGACATTGCAAAACACACCGCAACCGTCCACCTCAGCACCGGCGCTATCGCCGGCGCCCTCCAGGCCTGCTCCCACCCCATCCCAATTTCCGCCGCCGAGGATAGCGTATCCATGATTAGAACTAGATTATCCTTGGGACTTGGAAAATAATACAGGTGCCAAAGAAAAGAAAACATAGCTATATATAAGAATCAGTATTACTGTAATACGTAGTGGTTGTTGTGGCAAATTTTTGTTCACACTACGGGGTTGTTTCCACCAGACTATATAAGATGGTGTTTCCATTAATTGTTTTGGTTGACAAGTTGCGACAAATTTGCATGTTGTTCACACACTAATTGAGAAGTTCTGCGTCTCCATTTATTAGCGTACGTGAACAACCGGTGATTTTCAGTGAATAAGATGGTGTTTCCACTAATAAATTTTGGTTAAAAAGTTGTGTCAAATTTGCATGTTGTTCATACTAATTGAGAAGTTTTGCATCCCCATTCATTAGTGTGAACAGTTTGGGATTTTCAATGAATAAGGTGGTGTTTCCACTAATAAATTAGGAAAGTAAGGAGTATTATAATGGAAACAAGTATTGTGCAATTTGTTTACTTTGCAATGAAAATTTATGTTGTGGTCTTAGGGTACCGCCACATGGTGCCCAACACCCTTATCTACCACATATTTCTGTAGACCATAGTACTAAGTTTATGGATTTTATGAAAATATGTGGTGAATAAGGGTGTTGAGGCAATATATGGGGTGCCTCAAAATCAATGGAATGCTACATTGTGTATCGAGTTCCCACACACTAGCTACACATTCGGTACTAAAATTACACAAATGCCCTTGGTAATATATGCTTTACCGCTCTTATCCTTGAAATGCCCTTGGCACTTAGGATGAGTTTGGGCTAACTTCTTTGTCACTTTTTTTTTTTGGTTAACATTTTTATACTATTTTTATTTCTCTCATCGAGATGAAAAATTCATGGTGTAAAAATTTAACTCTAATCTGATAAAGATTTTTCCTAACTTTTTGTCTAGGATTTTTTCAGTATTTTTTTTATTTTTTCTAATTATTAATTTAGTTTTTTGTCATAAATTTTTGGATTAGTCATTCGTCTCGACAAAAAAAATCAGAAAAATATAAAAATATAGAAAAAAATGTTAAAAAGTTCATATAGAACGACACTTTGAATAAAAAGCACTTGTTGTTTGGTATTTTTCCATTTTTAGTAAAAATACATTATTTTGGTCATGATTTTACTTTTTAGACTCCTCTTGTCAAGACGAAATTCAAAAATATAAACCGAATCTAATAAAAAATTTAGAAAATCAGAAGAAAAATATCAAAACCAAAAAGATAAAAGGAAAAAAAGTTAGGGAGAATAAACTCAAAAAAAAAAAAAACATGCAAAAATGTCAGGAAAAAAAATTGAGTAATGCTATTGGGACCGACGGTCCCCGGACCGAAATCGTACCGACGGCTTCGGTCGGCCATCTCCGGCCACCGGACGGCCGATCCGAGCCGTCCAAAAATTCTATAAAAAAAACCGAGGGGGCCCACGCGAGAATCAACGGCATCCGATGTGTATAGGGTGCTTGAGGCCGTCGGTACGATTTTGGTCCGGGGACCGTCGGTCCTCATATCTTTATCGAAAAAAATTAGACCAAACTCTCCAGTGCCATATCGGCTATTTCCTCTTTGTACGTTAAGGAATATGATGAAGTCATGGCTGATGTCATAACACTTCCCATGTTTTCTTCTTGCCTTTCTCTTTCAATAATGCTTGAAATATAACACTCCACCACAACACCAACCACATCCACTTGTGTGCTACTACGAGATTGAAAATAGAAGAACAACTACTTTAAAACTACTTTGCAACCACGCAGCGCTGCACAGGCGGATGTAGTTGGTATTATGGTGGAGTATCGTTTCCTTAGCATTATTTTTTCCCTTTACAAGTCCATCTTGAAAATGGTTTTGGCAACAGCTAGCTGTTTTGATCTAGACTAGACAACATGACCAAAAAGACCAAAAAAGAAGGAGTGAGAAGCAAATGCAAATGGCACAGTGTGTAGAAGAGTAGGCCACCTTAATGCATATCTATCCAGTGGTATATATTCAACGTGGTGAAGAGGTAAGGAGAATATAAAATAAAGAAGGAAAATGTAATAATGAAAGGCAAAAAAGAAAAAAAGAATGAGGGTGGGTGGGTGGGTGGGTGGGGAGTTGAGCTTGATTTGGTGTTATGAGTAATAATTTAAAAATGAGTAATAATATACACTGGCGGCCGGTGTAAACATTTATTTTCTCCAAATTAATTATATTGCACCATATCGTCAAAACAGTGATTCCAATTATAGAACATGGCGACGTAGTGCAAAGTAATTGATTTGAAGAAAATAAATGTTTACACTGGCAATATTAATAATTTATTCTCTTTAGAAATTAGTACTATTACGGTACAGGATATCTATCTATCTATCTATCTATATATACTATGTACTACCAATGTAGTTACCTAAAATTATTGAAGACCTCTCATTCATTCTCTCTCCTAGGTGGCAATTTGTTTTTGTTTTTTTTACATATTTTTCTAGCTTTTAATTTTCCTTAAAGTTCAATTTTTCACTTGGCATCCCTATCTTCTGCTCCAGTACTCCCTTCCCATTCTTTAGAAAAAGGAAAGGTTCAAGCAAAAAGGAAAAGTTGAAGCTTATACTCCTAAATTCAGAAAAAGAAAGAAATACTCGGTAGAAACCGTAGAATTAATATTAAGGGAAAATGACGGCTCATGACGTGTTTTGATAATTAATACCCGCCAAGGACATGCTGAGAACATTTGTTAATGCTGGAAATGTCCTTGACGGATATTAATTATCAAAACAGGTCATTGGCCATCATTTTCCCTAATATTAAAGTTGATCAAACCAACTTATCAAAGGGAGCCCTTAACTAAAAAAGATTTTTCAAGTTTTAATTTTACTTTCAAACAATGGTTAATTCAAAAGGTAATCTACAAGTATTTTGGCAACACGTGACTTTTTTTAATATGTAAACCAAGTTAGTTGTATTTTTCATCTTATCTTTGATGACAAACTAAAATTTAATATCGAGAATTTATGCATTTTGAATTATGTAAATGAGTATTATACAATTTTATCAACTCTACTAAATTATGTAGGCCCCATTCCGCTTTTACCCCTTAAAAATAGTAGACTTACTGAAATAAAAAAATACAACATGAATCTTGTTTGATAGATCTTACAAATCCTTTAAAAAAAAAATTATTATTTTTTTAAGTCTAGTATTTTTAAGCTTGAAAATAGATCATTATTTTTTAAGTACTTATTTAAAAAAGCAGAACGGGGGACTGTAATCACTCCCCGTGCATTGCACGGGCGTACCGCTTGTATTCTGTATTTGAATGTAGTAGTGGATATAAGGAATTGATGGTGGGACCGCATGTGTACCAGTTGTTTCACATTTTTTTTCGTCTTTAGTGAAATTGTTCTTATTTTTTATCATTACATTTTACTTTTAGAATATAGAGCAGCGCTACAGCCACCGCACCAAAAATGTGGTGGCCGGGGCCCACTCCGAGATCTGTGCAGATGATCCGAGCCGTTCAATAATTTTTTTTTTAAAAACAAACGAGTGGGTCTCGCGGAAAAATCAGCTCGATCCGATATGTTTAGGTACTCGGATCAAGCTTCTCATCTTTGAAAAATCAGAAAAAATAGAAAGATTGGTTTTCTGGTGTACAGAAAGATGACAAGCTTGATCCGAGCACCTACACATATCGGATCGAGCTGATTTTTAGCGGTGCCCACTCAAATTTTTTTTAAAATTATTGAACGGATCGGATCGTCCGTACGGAGCCCGGAGTGGGCCCCACACAGCGTGCGGTGGCCGGTCATCGCATTTTGGTGCAGTGGCTGTAGACTTTCTGTTTTAGAATCATCTCGTCGAGACAAATGATTAATCCAAAAGATATAACGTGAATCTGACAAAAGTTCAAAAAATAAAGATAAAAATTCCAAAGCAAAAAACTAAAAATTTAGGGAGAATGAGACCTACATAATATATTCCTTCGTCCCAAATTTCTTGTCCACTAGTATGGACATCTCAAATCTACCTAATAAAACACAAAGGTGTGGGGACCACACAAATATAAATTAAAAGAATGGCTGAGATTCATTTGATCCAATGGCTGATGTGTGTTCTCCAACTCTCTTAAGAAAACACCCACACTCTTACAAATATATTACAAAAATGTCATCGGTTCTTTTTACCCACTGGTTGGCTTTTAGCATTGGCATAAAAAAACAAAAATATATTACAAATATGTCCGTGCCTACGGCACTACCGAGGTGCGTAGTGCCGTAGGCACGGACAAGCACTAGTACTAAAAATTTAATGATTGAAAAATATAAGTAATTTACAAATACAAGCGTACGTGCCGAAAAATTGATCACGAGAAAGGAAGGAGTACAAAACTAGAGATTGATCTTAATTTAGGAAGAAGCTTGCCAAAGTTTTTTTGCCGCCTGAACTGCCATATCGGCCATTTCTTCTTTGTACGTAGGGCTGCAAGACGAACCGAGCTGCTCGTCACCAACTCGTGACTCGGTTTGACTCATTTAGTAATCGAGCAAAGTTCAACACTCAAAAGCTCAGCTTGGTTCACAAAAGCCTGGCTCGTTTCTACAGACTCGTTAAGTAAAATTAACTTGGCTTGGCTCGTTTGCACCCGTAATTGTATGTTAACGAGTATGATGAAGTCATGGGTGATGTCATCCACATGACGTGACCCAAGTAATGTCATAACACTTGCCGTGTTTCCTTCTTACTTTCCCATTTCAAAAAGTCTAGAAACACACACTTTAAAAGCAGAAAACACGCAAATAATTGTGTTGAGCTCACACGCACTACGGGACCAGTGTGTAGACTTACTGTTCCCCGATCACCGTCTTGAACACGTGTTTCAGGATTGGTAAGAGGTGTTTTGATATAGACTAGATAGACAACATTAATACTCGAACACTGTTCAAGATGGGGAGAAAAAGGGACCACGTTGTCTAGTCCAAATCAGAACAGTTAATATTACCAACCGAAACAAGTTTTCAAAGGTGCGCATTAAATGCGCACACGGCCATGGAGCCTATGGAGTCCCGTATACTTAGGCTCCATTCCGCTAAGAGAGAGAGACTGAGAGAGAGAGCGCATTAAATGCGCACACGGCCACACGGGTAGAGAGAGTGAGGAAATTATTTTTAACAGGCCAAGCATGAGAAATTCTAAATTAAGACCGGCCGAGAAGAATTTGGGTTTGGGTTTTCCGAACTTGGTTAGAATAAGGCCCACCTTATGATTCCTCCCCTCCTTATAGGAAAGCCCATCAACCTTCTCACACCAGCAGGCCATCATTATCGCTATTAATATTATTTTCCACGTCAAAGAATTTTGATATAACATATAGTACATTTTTAAAAAAGAAAATAAATTCAAAAATAGTCCGGTATTGTCCTATATCGTCTACCAGTACTAATCGGAACTGGAAGAGAAACAAATTTAAAAGTAGTATGGTATTATCCAATATTGACGGGTACCACTGGTATCCGACCAGTACCACAAAAAAAAAAAAAAAAGGTATGTACGGGAATGACTAAGAAAACGTTGAAGCTTGTTCCATTCCGTATAATACAACTTGGTTCTTGACCCACCACTTGAAGTCCCATTTGAGTTTTACCTGCCCAATCCGACCCGCTCATGATTTCAACTTATGATTTTCATCACGGGTTGGTAGTTTTTTTGCACGCTACTCCCACTTGGAACTCAATATAATACGAATCAAAGTCCTACTACTACTAATTCACTCATAACTTGGTACCCAATATTGCAAATTAATTATGATCCGTTCAAAACAAAAAAAAAAAAAAGCGAATTATGACATATTTACTTTCACGTATATATTTCCTGCTAATATGATTACACAACTTCATATCCCATCATCTATATTTTCTCAAGATATCATCAACTCGGAACCATGTCGGTTTTAAACTGTAACTAGACTAGAAGGAGAGCTCATCATCAATCATAATTTTGGTTACATTTCTTCTACCTGAAATTGGATCAAGCCCTGCAGAAGTTGTCGCAGCTACACGAATCTCCACGACCGCTAAAAATAGCCGCTGCGGCTGCATGGGAAGAGTAGATTGCGCTTTCAGAGAAGTGGAGATCAATCCAAACCACCATATCTACCAATTCCAAAGCCCTTTTGCTACTTCAAGCTTTGGCCTATTTTGTTGCAACTGACATTAAGGCATATGCTGTCCTTGCAGAATGATTTTTAAGATTTGGTCAAATTGTGTTGGATTAGGAAAATGACCAATAAATAAATAAATAAATTTGTCCTAACACTATAATTTCAAGTTAAATGTGTTCCATATAGTTCTAATTTTCCAATCCCCTCATCGAAGAAGAAAAGTGCAGGAAAAATAAAACGAAGCGAAAGTTGAGTTTGTACCATGGATATATGGTATGGACAATTCGCACGACGAAGGCCCTCTAAAATTTGGGGGTACTGGTCTTGATGGGGGCCCAGATGTCTGCTCCATTGCTGCTAGCAACTCCACCAGTACTTGAATTCGGCACGAGACACAAGCCTTTGCTTCTCAGGCTGTAACGTTCTAGTTCCTTGAATGGCATATACAAGACCCAAGTAGACTTCATGAGTCATAAGCTCAATCATTTACTCATATAACTATTTAGTCCTGAAAATGAAGGCAGGTTTGTGTGGGTGGGTGGTGTGCTTGGGTGCGTGGGTGGTTGATCAGCGGTGGTGGTGGTGGTGATACAACAGTATTCCTGATCGAGGCAACATTTTCCACCTTGGAAAAGTAGAAATTGTTCCCGTCTAAAATCAACTCATTTTCGGTAGAACATAAAAAGCATTTCCGCTGACTTTTGTTTTTCAATCGCACCGAACACCAAAAGATGCACAGAAAAAAAAAACTCTCAAAGATTTTCCAATGTAACCAACAGAGTGTAAGACAAAAGTAGAACTCTCTCAAACTCGACAGTAAAACCCAAGCTGTCCAACCACTAGATTCTAACCTGCAAATTAGCCGCGGGTGTACTCTGGAGGTATGGAGAACACAAAACCTGCAAACGGACCATAAAACCTTCGAGTAAGTGAATCTATACACGCAGATCCCTCAACTTACTAAGAAGCACAATAGAAGCGAAACAGGACCTCAAAATGATTGAGAGGTTGCCAACCATGGGCATTGATTACTTGCAAGCAAAATAGAACGAGGACATCTTTTAGTTGGTCTAGTTAAAACCTCATGGTTGGTGTAATTGCTAAATGCTAAGCATTGATCTATAAATTTGTACATGAGTTCATTAACTTTGGTGAGAATTGCACAGAGAATCTATAAAAACACCCAATTTCCGACAAGCTAATACTACGTTTCCAAAAGGGGAGGCCGGGGAAATGAAAGTAAGCAATTTGACTTGAGTCGCTTCCACTACCGAACATATGAAATACAAAATTTTAGATTTTGAAGTAAGAAGGATTTGTCAGTTCAGAAATATAAGCTTGCATAAGCATTTCCCACTGGATGTCATTTAGGCCAGCACAACTTGAAGCTGGATTATAGACGGCTGCAATTTACTCAGAAGACATCCAACAAAGGTGAAACCAAATAGTAAGCTAATTTTGAAGCGAAATAGAGCAGGGTAAGGCCAAACCTTAACTTGTTCGTGCAGAAATGTGATATATTCCATCGTCTCCAAGAGGACAGAAGCTGTATCTGTCTGCAATGAACCCAAAGTGCTTCAGAATCAGACGGTTAAATATTTCTTGGGCGGAACTCTTCCCTGTCCTTGAGCAATAAACATGTGTCTAAGTTCTAGTTAGAACGATTAAATTTCCATACCTTCCCGTATGGTGAAACAAGCTGTTGCAAAGCCGCAATTTTTTCACCAATCCTGTCTTTCCTCTCCTATCATCATCCAAGTACATATTAAGATGGCAAAGTAAGCACCACATTATGAATAGATGCACGAAACAATTAATAGACCTCACAATACGTTTCCTAAGCGCCTTGTCCAACTTGCTTGCGAAGGAAAAGCACCATCATGCACTTAAGTAGACAGGCTAATTTTATGGATCTATGTTCACTAGATATTAAGACACCCTAAGAGAGCAACTGATTTGAGAAATGCCTTGGGGTCTATGAGAAAACAGCTCTAGTAATTGAGGTGCGTACGTTCATTATACTTGCTTATTCAACCCAGCCACCGAAGGCTGCTTAGTTATCTACAAAAGGAAGAGCAGTTTTATCCGAGGGAGTAATCTTGTTTACAACATAAAGGTGATACATTCACTGTTTCCGTACATCTTGAACAGATTAGCGATCAAGATGATGTTATCATTGCCGATCAAATAAAAAAGAGGTGACCTGATCACCATCCAATGTGACCAGAAGGACAAAACAAAGAAGAGTAATGCAGAAATACAGTAGACTAAAAGAAACCTTGGAGGTCATGGACATATCGGCCTTGTGTCGCTTTGGAGCAAAAGAATCAAGACTGCCTTGATCAACAGAGACGGGGCTCCTTTTGTGTTCCAACATCTTTCCCTCTAGTGCTGCTGCTTCTCACTATATAAAAACTGCAGTAGAGACCAATACAAATGAACAAAAGAAACCAATTATAATCTACAAGATAGCTTCGAAAATCCTGGAGAAAGAGGCCCAAAAGAAAAAATTGAAACAATCAGCTGATGAATACATCAAATTTCGTCAAGTTCACTGGTCTAAAATTACAAAAATGGAGCAGACAATACTGTGTGCTAAATACTGAGGTTATCTGGTCAATTCTGCTATTTAAGTTGGATCTGAATGACCTTTAAGCCAGTAATGCTTCCTAGTTGTAAAAAGAAGAGTGATATTGGGAGGAGGGCAGGGAATAGGATCAAGTAAAACATGAATATAGGGGATATGAGGAGAGGTAGAAATAACAAGACTGCTAATACAAACGGCTGAAATTACTCGGAAAGTATTTATGTGATTGTGTATAGCACAAAACCCATTTTGGTATCGGTATGGCTGGTCATTGCCCCAAGGCTCCAAATCTTACGAGTGAAACATTTTCCCGGGGATAAGCACAGAAAATGCGAAAACCCACCCGTGGAGAGTCCCCCAAACTAATAGAAAAACAAGTGGTTGACATTTTATTAAGACGATTTTCTTCAAGACGGTAGAACACTATCATTCTAGACATAATATGTGTCATGATAAATAGTAATATAGTACCGTGCACGAAAACCGAGGTAGTATGAATAATTATTGATAATATTACTACAAAACTATAAAGCATGCACAATTTTTGGTCAAAGAAGAAAACTTGGTAGCTCTGTGAAATATAATATATAGGAACCGGAACATCATGTGATGATGAAAGGTTAAAGATACTATACCACATTTTAATAATGAGAAAATCTTTTTAACGGCGGAGCCGTCAATAGTTGTTTACGGAGCTAATCGTGACCGTCCAAAAGTGTTTTGAACGGTTCGGACGTTAATGAAACTTTTCCGAAGAAAATCCGGACGGTCGCGATTGGTTGTTGCTGTAAACAACTTGTTCACGGCTGAGCCATGAATAAGTTTCTCTTTAATAATAGTAGACATAAGACAGAAAGAAGGCTATTCAGGTTATTTAAAAAATCCCTTACCAACTCAACTACTATGTTATCCATATCATTAAACTAAAGGAAAATGGTTTGAACTAGGCCTGTCAACGGATCGGATCGGATCCGAATCCGATAGATCCGGATCCGAATCCGGATCCGATAAGACTCAGATCCGAAAGTGGAAATCCGGATCCGATCCGAAAAATTTGGATCCGATCCGGAAATCCGAATCCGATCCGAAAATTTTTTTACTTCAAAAATTTTAGGGAAAAAAAAATATTTTTTTTTAAAAAAATTTATTTTCCAAAAAAAAATAAAAGAAAAAATTGAAAATAAAAATACAACTTCTTAAACATTTTTTTTTCAAAATAAAAAATTTACTGTTTTTTTTTTAAAAATTTAAAAAATTTAAAAAAAAGTTTAAAAAAATAAAGTTCGGATTCGGATTGATAACGGATTTAATCCGATCCGATCCGATCCGGATCCGAATCCGTTATCGGATTCGGATTATCGGATTATCGGATCGACGTTATCGGATTCGGATTCGGATCGGATTTTTCGGATCGAATCCGGATCGGATCCGATCCATTGACAGGCCTAGTTTGAACCATCTCCTCATGAATCTACAACCGGAAGTAGATTCGACCAAAGTTAACTCGTATTGACCAAAACCTCATTTCCATCCACTAATTCTTCAAGTGAATTCTTTCAATCTTTAGTGAACATTTTTTTTTTTGGAAATGATTTTGCCACTCCCTTTTTTGTTAACGGCACTCCTCTGCAAGTGTACCATCTGCAAGTGTACCAAAAATACACTTGCAGAAGAGTGCCGTTAACAAAAAAGGGAGTGGCAAAATCAGCAGCCTTTTTTTTTCTTTCTTGGTCATAGATTTTTACTTCTAAATTCTACTCGTCTAAACGAATGATTAATCCAAGATTTTTGAGTCAAATCTAATCTATATATTAAAAAAAAACGACCAAAATGATGGACGGCCGGATCGACTACTCTGCACCCGCTTGACAGGACAGGAAGCTGCTCAGCAGCATCCTGGATCCCTCCTTTTCACTTTAAGATTATATGTCACCATTGGGTGAGACAACTGAAATAGAAAAAAGTCAATATTGGCGGACCCACATTGGAAATTTTACAGAATTCATGAGCCATTAATGTAGGTGTTTGCGTACACAATTCGCTCACATGATCTTATTGTATTCATACTTTGGTTATCAAGCAACATTAGCATTATATTTAATACATAGTTTAATAGCTACGTGAGATAAGCTTTTGAGCCCAAAAGCATGTATATACATGCCCTGAGTCAGCTTGCGCGCACGTCGGATTAATCCTTGTAGCCCCAACCTCAACCATTTCACACGAACCATTTCACTCTCTTATGCGTGAGGTTCGATGGCCCTAAGAGTTGCTAGAAAGGGAAATTGAACCTGAACTTGCAAACCCCCTATATCTCAGGTTTTCAGGCCTTCACCATTAGGCCAAGTGGAGTTATATTCTTAAATTGTTAATCGAAAGCAAACCTTAAAATTCCACAAACAATCAAATAAATCGTTTTAGTTGTCAATCAGGAGGAGTATATTTAGTTATTTACACAAGTGTCTTGCGAAGTGTTTTTAGCTAGGTTAATTAGAAAAAGTTCCATGGGATTAGTCACTGCAAGTCCATTGAGTGAAAAAAATTCTTAAAATTTTTATATGTGTGAAGTAAAAATTCCTAAAATTTCAAATTATCAACCATTTTTTAGGTTACGTTTACAAAATTAAATGGTCGCTACACACAAACCCACAATATCTTCAGGCCCCTACTAGACTCAAATCCTGCGTCCAGCCCTGGTTAAAGTGTCATAAAAAATGTAAAGGTGCGTCGGAAACTGTGTTTTCTTTGTACTCTTGTTGCCTTATTGACAACCTAGTGGTCTGTCGATAGCATAGCCGATAAAGGAATCATAACTGCGAACTAACCCAGTTGGTTCATCAAATAGCTTAAAAGCAGGACAATAGAACACAATCTACACAAAACAAATAGAAATATTTCAATTCGAAAAAAACTTACCAGAAATTCACTCAGCATTACACCAGATAATCTCAAAATCCAACGGAAGCCTTGACTGCCCCACCTCCAACTGAACTCTCTCTCTCTCTCTCTCTCTCTCTGCGGAAACCCTCCAACAGGAACACCCAAGACACAAAGAAACAAGATTTTGAAGCTCTCTCTCTCTCTCTCTCTGAGGAAACCCTCCAACAGGAACACCGAACACCCAAGACACAAAGAAACAAGATTTTGAAGCTATATGGTCAGGCTATTCGGAGAAGTTCAGTTGGTCGAAATGGCTATTTTTTTGGTTCTGAGAGACAGGGGAGAGCTAAGGGTGGAGGGGGAAAGGTTTTTGAAAGTGTTTTGTTTGCATATTTATATACACTTTTATGGAGTGGAACCCAAAAGTTATTGTGTGAAGATACTTGTAAGAGAAATATATATTGGTAATTGACAGCTAATATCCAACTCTATATTGTGAGGGAGTGGTTAAATTAAACTTGGGCTGAGGTCACCTTTTTTAACCATGGTTGAAAGCTACCCTTATGACTATTTGGCTTTTGTTTTTTGTTTTTTGTTTTTTGTTTTTTTCTTTTGGTTCGACAATCTGGAGTGTTCGGACCAACTTATGCGCATCTCGACCAGTCCCCGCTCTGGTATAGCCAAAGATGGGTCGATCCCCCCAAGACTAGAAAATTCGCAAGAAATTACTTTCTTGTGGCCTAACTCCAAGAATGGATCATTGGTCAACTGTGTGGGGAGCAAATGAACCTGCTAACCAACTGAACTAACCCTTACGATTGGATTTCATTGATATGTGATACGCTGTGTAGGAGGAGTAATTATTCAGTGCTCCTGGGTGCCCAAACTCTTCTCAACCACAGAGTTTGGGACACCACGGGGCGTTTCAATAATGAATCAGTTTTAAGAAAAAAAATTGTAGCAATCAAGTTGTTAGATTTTTTTGGTAATAAATAAGTTGTTGAGAAATGTCAAGTTATTTTCGATAGTGAATAAAAGTAGATGGGTTTGTAAGTAAAGTTACTGTAGCAAAAAAAAATAAAGTTTTTGGTGACAACTTTTTTGTTAGCGTGAACGAGATGGTAAAATATTGAAACTTGTTATTTAATATGAACTAGATAGAAAAAAACGCCTAATTTTTTTTATTTTGCTAGTGGAAACATGTAGGAGGAGGGATTGTTATAGTACAAATGCCGATTGAGATGCCGATGTACCAATTTTCGTATTAACAGTATTTGTAACAACCTCTCATTACTCACTAGTATGGTATTGAAAATGACTTTTTAGCTTTTTATTTTCAACCACATAAAACTCTCTCTTTTTTTCCTTGAAATTTTGACATGATTATTCTTTCAACTAATCTTTTCACTTCTTAATTTTTTATGTAGATTTTACATAAATAAAGAGAAAAATTAAATGTTTTTCTATTTTTTAACTAATCTTTTTACTCGTTTTTTTTAAGCTTTACATAAATAAAGACAAAAAAATAAAAACAAAAAATTTATCGATGAGGATGACTGTCTTGTTTGCCCACTTTTTGGTCCATTTCGATAATCAAAATCATTTACTTTTTAAATTTTCTTAACCATTAATCATATCAAAAATTATGTTGATATATCATTTCTATATTGAGGGGAAAAAAAAAAGAAGGGAATTCCAACATGGGATCACATCGCATTTAACATACTTGTCTTTAATATAAATGTGCTCACAATTTATATCAAACATTATTCAATCAACAACATTTTCAACGGGGTTATTGGCCTCAACATAATCTAAAAACTGAACGATTTCGACCATCGAAGAAGGACCGAAATTGGCCGTAAAGTGGGCCAACAGGACGGTCGAGTCTATTTACATGGACCGAGGGGAGCCGAATCCGTATTTTCGTTTATGTTTTGGCGCGCAGTCGTAGTCAGGGTACAGGGGTTAGTTTCCGCTTTCAGGTACGCAGGTTTCTGGTTAATGGTCCCACTTTCCTCTCTGATTCTCCTTCCTCATCAAACAAAACGGTGGAATTGTACTAGTCTAACTCATCCCATTTTCAAACCGGTCGAATAATTTTGAGGAAAATTCTAAAATCGACCCAATGGGTTGACGATAGTGAGTGTGTGAATGTGTATTAAAGGGTATAAAAAGTACACAGAAATACGTGTTTTCTTTGTTTTCTAGTGTGCTTATTGTCAGCCCAGTGGGCTGACAATAGCAAGACCGTAATTTTAATTCGGTTCCGGTTTATAAAATTTTATAAATCAAAAAAATAATTTTGATCCGGTTTATATATTTTAAAGACTGGTCGAAACCGGACCGGTTATATATATGTATAATATATATATATACATATATATAATGTATACATACATATATAAACTGTTTTTATGGGCTTAATAATATTTTTATTGGTTTTTTTTATGTATTATGCTCAAAATTGATCCTTTTTTGTTGAGCTCAAAAAAAGGGGTTGAATTATGGATTTTTGGTTGATATTTTGTGGGTTGAATTGTGGATTTTTTAATGTGTTGGGCCCAAAATATGACCCATGAATGAAAACCGAATAAATCAGACCGAAACCGGTTGAACCGGTCGAAACCAGACCGTATTATCTCAACCGGCTCCGGCTTCTAAAAATCTCAAACCGGATAAGTTCACCGGAGTGGAGCACGGTCCGCCAAAATCGGTTTCGACCAAAAAATATGCCAAAATCGGTCGAAACCGGACCGGTATCACCCCTATACATGATGCCCGAGCCGAATGCGGGTGGCAAAAATGTCTTTCAAAAATCTCTGAAACAATTAAAATTTGTGAGTGTAAGGATCGAGAGTGCAAACACAGACCGAAGATTAAGTGCGAAAGCGCAAAAGAGTCTTTTATGGAGTAAACTTTTGAAACAACAAAAAATTCTCAAAAACTCTTTCAAACCAGAGGCGGCTGTACATGGAGCAATTCATGGTCACATGAACACCCTAAATTTTATTTTTTGCTTAGAATACATATAAAAATTATGTGTTAATCTTGTTTTAAACACCCAACTCAAATATCAATGAACATCCAATTCTAATAATCTTGAACATCTAACCCAAAAATAATTGAACACCCAACAACTAATTGGAACACTCAATCACAACCCAATTACAGCTCATCAATCCAGGCAATTCATACTTGAACACCCAACACATTACCTCAAACAAAACTCGTAATCCTAATGGAAAAAAAATTATAGTAGTAAAAAAATAAAGAGAAAAAGAAGAATCTAGTGGTTTATGTATTATGCTCTGCGTTCTCTATCCATCTCCATTGTCAATGGTATAATTGTGTTAATTTTGCATTCGTAACAATAACTTATAATTTTTGTCTAGTTAGCTTGTAGAATTACAGACAAAGTTGTAAAAAAATTCAACTACATTGCAAAATCGCATTACCTTGAATGATATTCCTTCGACTTTAAGGCTAGCTACAATAAAAAAATCTCACAATGTCATCCAAACAAACAACATATTTTCGAAAAGGTCAGTCTCAAAACTGTCTACTATGCAATACGACAACTTAAAAAAAGTATAAATTTTTGTTTAATAATATAATGTATATTTTTAAGTTCTCATTTTGCCTCGTAGTTAATTATTTTGGAATAGAGGTTACGTTTTTTTATCCGCACTATTTATACTAATATACGAGGTTTTGCACATATATTATTGGTCAATACATCCGCTAGTAGAGTTAAGATAATTTATGAACACCCTATTACAAATTCCTGGAGCCGCCACTGTTTCAAACAAAGCATAAAATTTGTGAGTTCAAGAATCGAAAACGCAATGGCAGATCGAGAATTAAGTACAGGATCGAAGGCCATTTTGAATAATTATAGGAGTATGTGACTACGGACTAAGGTACTGGTGCAGCAACTTTCCATGCCAACCGTACACGTGTCCACTGTTGAATTTCCGTTGCTTGACACGGTCACGTGTCCGCATCGTGTTGCATTACGGCACTGCGAGCGAGTGGGGCCACACCTCTGCAAATTGGCGCAGAACGAGATTGATGGTGAATGGGCCCCCACAAAGTACCGGGCCCCGCGTGCGCGAAAAGTCAATGTGACTAGATTAGTCCTTGTGTAGGTCCCACGCGCTTTCCTTTTTTCAAGGTTTGTTATTACTCCTAATACGGAATACCAGGGAAAGTCTACCAACAATCCAACAAACCTTTAGGACCAAATTCCGGACGAGTAGTTTTAGAACCATACACACTTACACATATAAGTGTGTGGGATCCACACACACTAGAGTGTGCAGTGTGTGTGAAGTGAGTGTAGTTGTAGAATTATTGATTCCGGACACAATTCTATCAAGAACAGTTGAAGTGACTCCCACGTATCAAATGGTTCATGATATAGTAGTGTTCGGAATTGTGTTTTTAAAGTTGTATTCCAATCGTTGCTCAATATACTATGGCCTCTCCCTTTTAGGATGAGCACATCTCTATTCTCCTTAATTCGGTCCTTCACTTGATAGTAAGGGTCATCATTTAGTCCGAAGGTCTGCGACCCGTCCGAAGCCCGCCCGGCCCAAACCTGTCTAATGGGCGGGCTAGCCCAGCCCGAAGTTTTCATGGACAGGGCTTGAGCCTATAAATTTTTACTCGGTCCACCCCGTGATACCCGCCCGCAAGACCCGTCAATAGCCCAAAAATCAGTGGCCTTGAGAGCATACTCATTCCTTCCTTGTGTTGTTGAAGACTAAGCATATGCAACTTTACTGTAGGTCATTCCCATCCAAATGTTCCAAGGCAAAAAAAAAAAAAGAATGTTTGAATGTTATATATTTATTATTTAATCATTGTCCTTTTCTGCTCGGGGACAACAATCTAGAGGTGTAGTATTTATCAAAAAAAACTAGGGGTGTAGTTTTTTCACGCAAATTTTTTAATGCCTTGTTTGTTTCCTTTTTGAAATTTTTTTTCCAATTCAAAAAATACTCATTACCCTTACTTTCAATCATTACTCTCCACTCATTACCCCTATTTCCAATCATTATTCTTTTTTTTTTTTAAATCCAAAGCAAATTTCATTAAAAGCCATAAAGGCAAATTACAACGATTCCTTCCAAATACAATGAAATGGAAACTAAAACCAACCCATCTCGGAAGATATTCACTCAAAATAAGGAGACAAATTGGAGTCTAGGTTCTAAGCCGAGCCACAGCTCACTACTCACCGCCTCTAAGGGTCGTTCACGAGGAGCTAGTAACCTATCCATCCACCCGCCTCGGGCTGGATCAAAACAACCAAATCAAAGACAAACAAATGCTAAACCGAAGGAAACAGGAACAAACACAACAGAACAGAAAATACAGCAAACATGGACTAATCCATAAGCACGCCGGCCGAGCTTCTGCTGACGGGATCGTCAGTTGCCGCCTTCAGAAGCACTACCGGGTCTCGGCCAAAGCGGAGGAGATAAACATCTCCGGCGAGCCCCCGCTGGCACGAGCAGGCTCCGAGCACGAGAACCGAATAGAAAACCTATATGGCAAAGCCTCTGCTCCCACACACCACGGCGCCGTCTGCTGCACTCCTCATCTGCGTCTTCAACTCCCCAAGGTTGCCGAGCAAGGCTCCAAGGCCATGCCCCGGCCGTTATCCTTCCACCACCGACACACCAGAGTGAAAAATCGTGGTTTATTCATCTACCACCACACCCGCCGGATCTGGGGGAAACCCAGACCGGGAACAAATCCAGATGGGGGGACTTGCCGGAGACACTCCGGTCACAACCGAAGAAACCAGACACTGAAACAGGGGAAAAAAATAGAATGCCCCCAATCTCCCCTCCCCATTATTCGAACACCCAAACCCCCCAAACAACCACCACAGAACCACCACACCACTGCCGCCGACGCAAACCAAGCAGATCTGGAAGAGACAGAGAGGGATCGAGCTCGGGCAAAGAGACCCACAACCTCCCCCTTCGCCAACCACAAAACACGAAACCCCCGATTGAGGGCGAGCAGAGCAAATGGAAATAGGAGAAGTGGAGGCAGAGAGAGGTAAGGGAGAAGATAGGGGAGGAGGGGGGAAGACGAGAGGGGAGGCGGCGGAGGGCAGGAACCAACCCCCCCCCCCCCAAACCCTAGCTGCAAAGGAAGAAACTTTCTAGAGAGAGAGAAAATCTAATCATTATTCTCATTTCTCTCTCTACTCTCTCCACTCATTACCTCTACTTCCAATCATTATTCTTATAGATTTTTTTTCAAAAACTCATCCAAACACAGCATAAGTTTCCTTTTTTCCACCCTTCTTTACAAAATTTGTGCTGCCTGACCCGTGAGCCCACCCATGAACCGGCCCGAACTTTGGCCCACTAGCCTGGGAATTGGGCTAGCCCGTGGGCGGGTTTGGGCTTCAACTTAAGAAACACAGCCCGGCCTGCAAAAAGAAAAAAGCCCGCTCAGCCTAGCCTACAGGCAGGCTTGGGTAGTGACTTGGCAGGCTGGGCCGGTCCGATGATGACCCTTACTTGACGGTATACAGCTGTGAATCTTTCAGACCCTCAGTCGTTATCGTAATCGTTTATCTTGTAGAATACGCAAAGAAACTAATGTACGTAAGAAATCAGCTTGATTGAAGATCTATAAAACGCGTGTAAGGATGACAACAGTGTAGTTCAGTTCGGTTATTCGCAAAACTAGAACATATACAATCCAAGACCATAACAAAAGTCAGCGGTTTTTATTTTATCTAAATCATAAACAAAATCATGGTGACCAAGTTCTACAAAACCGATGGTCGACATTTTTAATTGAGTCAAAGACACTAATAAATATTCAACAAACAAAATATCCAAAAATGTCAACAAATTAACTAATGCACCGTCAAAGATACAAAATATGTACCATTAACGTATAATTTTCAACAACCCTACACACCATAATTTCATGGGTAAATTCCAGATACATCCCCTGTACTTTGGTCGTTTTTCAACTACACCCTCTCTACTTCATTTTTAATCACTCACACCCCTTGTACTTAAGACTGGTTTGGAACTGTTAGTATTTCCGTCCAAAGTAACAAAAAGACTGAAATACCCATCCATATTCCCCTTTCTTTTTCCCCTTTTCTCATTTACGTATTATCCTCTCTCTCTCTCTCTACAAAGCTCTGGTTCTGCAATGGTGGAGAGAGAAATGTAAGATCGTGAATCATCTGCTTCAAAGAACAGAAGATTGTGATCGTAAGGTACGTTGATAGCCCCAAAATCGTCTAGGGTTTTTGTTCGTTTCTGGTAGTTTGATAGCCTCAAAATCATATGGGTTTTTGTTCATATATGGTACGTTGATAGCCCCAAACCTATGCATGCAAGGTATTTTAAGAAATAAAAACAATACTTTGTTCATTTACTAAAGTCTGTTACCATTTCTTTGAAAAATCATAACTTATTCATATAAGGTCCAAAAATACTCAAACCAGCGCCCAAACTTGCGTAACATCTATGTGTATCTACTATAAAAATTGAAAGATTAGTTATCAACCAAATATTCCCAAATTTCAAAAGAACAAGCTATTCTACAGAAAAACAGGGCAGACAAACATGTCTTCATAGAAAATCCATAACTAATTCATTTCAATTCCAAAAATATTGAAACCAACTCTCAAAGTTTTTTTAACGTAAAGTATTATTCTCAGTAAAAATATCAGATTCATAACTTAATAGGATAGTTCCCAGAAATAAAAAGAAGATGGCTCTGCCCAGATTTCGAAACATGTGTATCAGTCCATATTCCGAAAATCATAACTAATTCTGTGATTATTGGTTTTGCATGTTCTTGGTATCAAAATCTTCGTCTTTAAACGTACTTTAAAAGTTATGAAAACTTCAAAAATTGAGTCATAGCAGAAGATTTCTCAAAATACGAATTTGTGATGGTGCAAAAAGCTGTCAGGAAAGTTAAAGAAGTTACCGGCAAGAAAACAAGTTTTCCGACGAGGTGGTGGCTCGTGGTGGAACTGAGGTGGGGGGTGGAAGAACACCATCCTCCTCCTCTTTCTTCAAATTTCGTAGCTCCCTCTCTCAAAAATTAAAATACATATTTGACGAATTATCATCGTACTAATATTTTTAACGTGAGGGCTCTCAATGTATATATAGGATGTAAATGGGTTTTGGGGGCAATTTGGTCTTAGAAAAGATGTTTTAGAAGGGAAAATTCCCGCCAACAAGCAATTACCTGCTTTTCATTATTTTGGACGGAAATACTAACAGTTCCAAACCAGTCTTAAGTACAAGGGGTGCGAGTGATTAAAAATGAAGTAGAGAGGGTGTTGTTGAAAAATGACCAAAGTACAGGGGGTGTATTTGACCAAAGTCGAAACTGCTCAGTTTGCCCCTACGAATCCAAAAGTAATACTTACCGATATCCGCTGGAGCTGATTTTTTACAGGGCTCCATAAAATAATATTCAAAAATTTATGAATATTTTTCTAGATTTTTTTGAGACCCGGAATGAACCCAAACGCAATTTTCCTTACGTGGATCCCTGTAAACCTTCCCTGCGAATAGCCGGGCTGGGCGGTAAATAGGACTAGAGCACTCCCCTCATTTATTATATTTGTCTAGTTTTGACTTTTTGATTTTCTCAATTGTTTGAACAATTTCACAAGTCAAATTGAAAAAAATAATAATAATACTATGAGACTACTTTGCCCTTAGCAAATTTTTTTTGGGTATCATATGAAATAGTTCTATGCATAAAGCCACCCACGTCGCTAAAAAAGAAGGGCTCGATACAATGCTACCCGCATCACTTGATAGGTCTTACATAGAGCATACGATTGGGTCACGTAAGGTGCCGCATCAGGAAGGAATGCAGATATTGCTACTACGGTGTTATGATTACACTAGAGGAGTACTCACATATCATAGTTATCAGCGTCATAATTCTCTAGAGATAACAATTGTACTAATGTCAAAAAGAAAGAGGCAGCATAATGAAAGGTGGAAGAAAGTAGTTGTACTAGTTCTTCTTTTTTTTGGGGTACTCGTTTCGCTACAAAATTAAAAACAATTAGGAAAAAAAAGTATTGCATATTTTCTTGTCATTAATTTGGATATAATTTTTGCAAGTAAGAGAATCAAGTGTAAGTATCAAATTATGAATAAAAAGGAAAGGAAATTGATATTCGCGCTCCCTTTTTTGATGCAGGCACTTTATCACGAAGTTAGTGGAGCGCCTGCATAAAAAAATGCAGGCGCTCCACCACGATTACTTACTAGTAACTTCATAAACAAAGTGGAGCGCCTACATCAAAAAAGGAATGAGTCATTCTCTCACAATACATTACCTTTAATTCACATGACTTATTCGAGTTAGTGGAACGGAGCCTTTGTTAATGGGATGATTAGTCCCCTTCACCCATATTTCTATTTTGAACATGTTTCTAACTTTCTACTATGTCTCTTTCACTCAACATGAACATCCTTATCTTGCTTTACTTCATTGGGGATTAGTGAGAATGACTATTTGTCATTAACTTATGATCACATCAATCTCTCTCCCCTCTGAAAATATTAGCCGCAAGATTAGGTTGCTGCGTCATTTTGTCGGAGATTTTTAATCAATTTTCTTGTTTTTATCTTCTGTTGATTGTAGTGTGCTAATTAAAGGGCGAGTGCAAGAGCCTAAGTCAAATCAAGAATCTTAGCGGATCGGGACAAGCCATTTTTCCTAGTCAAAACTCCAAAAATCTACCGCGGCAGCCTCAATATATACAGCTCAATAGTTTTACATCTTGCTACAACGAGGTACTGTTCACTCAACATTAACATTACTGTTTTATTACTTCTTCCCCAAAAAAAGAAAATTTATTTCTCTATCTTGAGGAAATATATTTTATGCAAGAGAGGAAAATAAAAAGGTCGATCGGCGGAGGCCCAGGTAAAAAGCAAACAGTCAATGCTAACTTTTATCGAGAAAAAGAAAACATTTTTAGACTAATTATTTTGAATAGGATTGTTGCACTTGCTCTAGGATACAGAAGGTCTGTATATAGAGATTTGTGTTTGTAGGCTCAGATATGATTTGTCTCTATAGCGTAGTCTAGTTGTAGGGCTAACAACGAACTAAATTGCTCATATTCGCTCGTTAAAAACTCGTTTGAGATATTAGATTTGTTATGTAAACAAATCAAGCTCAATTTTTTAATTTTTTAATTTTTTTTTGAAGCTTGTTAAGCTTTTAAGCCAAGTTCAACTCAAGCAAGCTTGACTTGTTCAACTTATAAGGTATCAAGAATTTCAAGCTATTCGAGATCCGTTAGTGATCAGCTCGCTAAGGCTCGTTTCAAATCAGCTCATCTCATACACAAGACAAGCGCCCCGAGCATATATTAAAAAATTGTAACGCTTTCAAATCAAACTTTAACAATTATCTGTCCGCCGGTTCGTTGATCAACAATATCTATTTGGGAGATGTTTCTTTCCTTGTGACTTTGGTTTCTTGTGTCCCAGTTTTTTTTTTCCTACTACGTGGGCTAATCAAATTTTGATCCTGTTGAAAACCTTACCAGGGTCGAATCACAAAAATATCATATAACCATGTTACCGTAGGTTAACGCCTACCAGGGAGTATCAAATATCACATATTCGTCTATAGAGAATAATCCCACCGCACCTATGTCGAAGCTTGAGTGCTAGCAAAAACGGGCCTTGTGTTTTTTGAAGGAAACACCCAACTAAGTTGGGTGGGTTCCGGGGTCCTAATCTTGAAGGGTACATGGGCCTCCATTTTGTATTGGATCTGACTGGGCTTCTTCTCATAATTGGCCTGGCCTGGTAAATGGTTTCTAGACTTCCAGTATTTTCTTTTCCTTTACTTGGGAAAAGGAAATGGAAAAGAAGGGAAAACCAGTGAAGAGGAAAATTAGAAGTAAAGTTCAGAAGAAATTGGAGGGAAAATTCAACTTGCTTTCTAAACTTTTCCTTCACTTTCTTTCCAAGTAGAAACCAAACAACGGAGGGAAATTTTTTAAAATTTTGTCTTCCTTTCCATTTCTTTCCTCAAGTTCCAAACACACCTCCCTAAGCTTTAAAGGCATCAACTTCTTTAATTGATTCTCTTCTGGTTTGACCCTCCCAATTTTAAGCTGCAGCTTTCCCTCTTCCTCTCAAATCAAAATTGTAGCAAAAGAAAATTCAAAGTTCCCTCGTGCTATGCCTATACTACAACTTGGTTTGTCTCCAGTTCACTGGTTGGCCAAAAAATAACAAAGATCGTGGCTAGTCTAGTGGACCCACTTTGATAATCCAAACTGTTTATTTTTTACGGATATGTAGAATATGTGGGCAATTCTAGCCACATGATTCCCTACATCAGTTTTCCACAGAATTTATTTTTATGTTCTCAGAAAACAAATCGGAGAACAATTACATGTTGTTACCAACTTACCACGATGGGTTCAAGTTGATCCTTTTCATGAACAATCCTCAGTTCCACACAGAACAGCATAAAAGAAGCGATTGCGATCATTGAGTGGGAAAAAATGGATATACTATTAAGTGATCTTGGAGCACATCCACGTACACACTTTGCGATGGAATCCACACAAATGCATAGTTAGGATGAAATGGGCCAGACTCTAAAGCCTTTAATAATCACCCATTGAGCCTGTAATGGCTCACAATGCAGAACGAGACCTCTCCAGGTTTTCTACCCACCTCCTTTTGAGCTGAGTTTTTTTTACCCACCTGGAAATATGGCTTTTAGTAACACACATACAAAACCAAACCTCACATCCCAAACAATTGGCACTAACTATACAAGTCCGTTTTGTTTATTAAGCTCTGTCGATGGCATCATGTTCCGTAATATCCAAGAAACCTAGGTTTTAGTAACATATAACTTAATGGAAAATGTTAGCAATTTAACACAAGGTACTGCAATTTTTGCAGAAACCACCACCTTCCTTAATACAGAGGTACTGCTAAATCCAGCATGCCAGATTTGTATGGTAAGCTTCAGAACTTGAATATTAGCACTACAAATGGAAGCTTCACCAGAAAGACTTGCTGTCTTCAAAAGAGACTAGTAGGACATCCATCCAAGCGAAACTGGTGTTGTTGCAGCTAAAGTTTATTTGCTAGAAGCAGAGAAGTCGAAAGTATCAAAATGAAGCTTCCGAATTATCATCAACCATTTTTTTTTAGCTTATTTAAAAGCTGCTTTCCCAATATACCTTTTTTTCAGACAATGCCCGAAAAGCATAAATAGCATATTTCATACAGCAAAAGCGATACTCTAAAGAAAACCTAATGAACTCAATATTTACATTTACATTTGCTTTCGAGTTCTCACGTAGCTTCAGGAGAGCTACAAGGATTCAGTGCACTCACTTTCTCTTACTGTGAAACCACCATTCGATCCAGATACTGGAGAAACTGCAATGTGCAAAAGATCTTGCCCAGGGACAGCATACATAGGATGGGCATAGAAGAGTGGAAGAACCGACTGCCTTGGATTGGTACCTTCTCAGCTCTAACAAAAAATAAGAATTAGGTAAATGAGATTTCATGTATCATCCGCATAAACATTTAACCACTGTGAAGTGAAACCAGAAAGGTACGCTTGGTTGAAACCGAAGCCAACATGATTGCAAGACTAAAGTACATATATATTGTAAAGACCATGCAAAGCTAGAATTTCACATCATACTAGCATCGCTGAGAAAAACTCGATCAGGCTCCCACAAGAGATGCTTTTTGACGTATCAAAAACAACAGCATGTAGAAACCAGACCTCCTCAAGCAGCTTGCATCGTCTTATCAAATTGTAAGGATAGTCCAAGCAAGCTTGTAATTTTACCATCAGACTCAGCATAGAGAACTGGGATCAGGTAAAATAGGGCTTGAGGAATTCCCTAATTTTCTCTTAAATTGAGAATGTCAAATTTTCAGATACCACTTTAGACGCACCGTTGGAGCTTTATCACTAGATACTACTTCCATCGAATTGGTAATTCATTCTACACCAGCTCACACATAAAAAAAGAAAAGAAAAGAAGACAACACAAACAAAGTATCCTAACTTTGCAGCTGGTGGCATTTTTTTTTCTTTTCCGTTTGTTTCCTCTAGGGATCATTATCTTCATTTTCATGTCAGAAATATACAAAACATTTGAAGTACTAGAAAATAGAGGTGAGAGGCTTGTAGAAATTGACAAACCTGCCTTCTTCTTCGGTTTTGCATCATGCAACACGATCGGGCCATTACATAGCATGGAAGAAGAAAACCAGCAAGTTGAAGAAGGGAAACCTGAAACTCCCCAAGATTTACTTTGCTTTCCAATCACTATTTTCAAAGTAGTTAAATAGCAAGTACTGTAAAACACTAAAACCACTGTAAACTAACTACAAATTTGGTCTCTTAACAGATACTCAAGAAAGTTTTCCGGCAACTTATGAATGTAAATCTGTGTATTTCTCGTAGAAAGTTTTAATATGTGGCGGAAATATAAAAAGATCTTAAGAAGCTATTGAAAAGAATGGGAGAGTGTAAAGACCAAGACTTCAACAACATTCACTACCCCAATGATGTCAGGATTCAAATCCCATAGGTTTTCTGGAAGAGAAAATTCTGAAGATGCAGTATTTCAATATCTTTCTATATATGAAAATTAGAGTTTTGTGCGTTCGTGTATATGTATGCAAAACATTGAAAAAAATCTCGGACTTACATTGAAAAATGTTGAAGGTTCTTGTACCATCCCAAAATCTCTCGAGAGCATCAGAACTTGGCGTATAAGCAAGATAAACATTAGCTGTCCACATGGCAAATCCAAGGTCTTAGTATCGCGAAGGCAAAACCACTACCGCCAAAATCTATATAAGTAGGCATTTGTTTTTTTGTTCTTTTGTGTTAAGTAGCCTTTGGGTTACCTACCATGATAGCCACATAGCGGAAGCAGGCGAGGCTGCTATTGTTTGCAACAGTATATTCATCACAATCCAATTCCAATAACTGACGCTCGGCAACAGTTAAAGCCAGGAAACGAGGATCCCGGAGATCGATATGTGGCCCCCATGCTTGCCTGAAGAAAATATGAAAAGTAAATAAGAGAGGCTATTCAGGATACTTAACAGAAGGAAACCACATTCATGAGAAGAAATGTAAGTACTTAGAGCAGTCTTAGCTAATCTACAGCTAGAGATGATCAGTTCATTCACTAGTCAATTTGAGACCCATGTCATCGAAACTACATTGCAGAAGAGTCCATAGAAACATTTAAGAAATGCTATTGTTGTCACCAATCTTTGTCTCTTTTTTGCAAATCATGCCACTCTATGTCCAATTGACAGACTTGAAAAGCCACTCTACATCCAATTGACAGCAGCAAATACATTTCCGCCGAGTGACTAACGGAAGTTCCTTGCTGCCAGGAACGAGGTCTATAAAACAGTTTAGAGTCTCAATCATGCATGCAAACTAATATCCTAGCTGATTGTTTCTCTAATAAGTAATGCCATTATGTGCATTTTTCAGTAACAATCATGATACTGCCAGTTAAAAAAATCATGAGACTACTGGTCAAACAAAGACTAAGCTACTATATTTGCATTTGTGAACACAAAACAACCCACACTCTTTGGCATCCCAGTTCAACCCAAATTCTTTGACATCCCAGTTCAACGCAAGTCTTGAACTTAAAACCTTCCTCCAATCAATTCTATGGAACACTTGTATTGCAGAAGCCATCTAAAACCATGTCTGCATCGCAAACATTCCAAACTAAGAAAGTTCTGTAGCAACTGATGACATTTGGTTGTTCTTGACTATTAGAACAACAATAGCAGTTCCCATGTAATCGCCAACCAATGTGGTGGTTAGGGGAGGACCGGAGACATACCTAACCTTTCTTATACACAAGTGGATGCTCTCAGAAAGTCTTACCACTGAAATAGTGCCCCCCTATAACTCCAAAAATCGAGGAACTCAACTGACTAACTCAGAAGTAGAAAACAAACACATCTGAAACTTGAAAATTGTTACTGATCTCAATTTTTTTTGCCAAAATAAGTTGTATTTCCCTTCTTGAGATTTGTTGTAGTGTTAACATGAACAACAAGTGACATCAAGGCACTTGCAGCATCCAAACTCTACTGCCAATTGCCAAAAGCACAAGTTGGCAGGTAACTAACTTTCCCAGTAGGTATGATCGACCCTGGATGCAATGGAGACATATCTCTACTGAGATTGACAAAAGAGAAGGATTCACAAAGAACTAACCAAGAAGAATCATCCAGTACTTTTTCACCAGACTAGGAGCCAATTCAATGAAAATGACAACCGCAACCACCGGTTGACTTCTCTGCGGTAGTAAGCTATTGGGATGCATAGCTCATCAAAGTTTATAACCCTATGAAAGAGAATGGGCTACATCATTAACGCCTATACGGATTTTCTGACACGTTGTCAACCAATCAATTAGACGGTATACACAGAAAGGGAGTCAGCCAATTCCATTCTGTATTCTGCGGTTTCCTTCTTTGTCACTTACAAATGTCTACTTTATCGAGGAGAACGGTTCTTATGCTCCATTTTGTTGCAGAGTGGAGGAAAAGAAAAATGAAAAATGCAGTTTCACATATGTATGGAGCAAGGACTATTGAGATGGATTTCTACTCGTTTTTCTTTCCACTGTCTGCCATCAACCAAAGAGAGCACGATTTTAAGTAAATGATCACTCTCAATAGCAATTCCACTAGAGACCTTGAAGTGCAAGCTAAATTCACCAAAGAATCAAGACACGAATTTTATGAGTAGATTTCAACCACAATGATACAAGTATGATGTAGCCTTCAGCCGTTACCTGATATCAATGGCGATAACCTCAGGATTGCCTCTTGGCGGTGGAACAATATAATTTGGTGAATAGACCTATAAAGCGATCGAACCAACACATTACTAGTCAATTCCACGGACTTGACATATACGTACTTTAAGAAAAGAAATACAGAAGCTACAAATTCAAACCTGATAGCAAATTTCACAGGTGATATCGCCTTTCTTGTTGCACCATCTCTGAATGCACTTCCGATGAGCAAACTACATCGCATACTAGAGAAAATCAGAAGACATTCATAAATCTCCAACCTAAGTAAATTATGCGACTATATGTTATAAGAGGCAAGATAAAAGTTTGAGACAGAATTAGTTACAAGTTTATAAAGAAAATCCGAACTGCAGAAGGCAATTGTAGCAAAACAACAATAGGAACACTTTAGTAGTGTTTTACCCAGCCGCATTAACTTAAAATTCAAACAGAAATAAAAGGTAGATTAGTTAAGAAAATGGGGAAAAAAACAAATAATCGCAGTAACTTGATACGTAGAAATCTATAACACGAGAAGAAAAACAAGAAGACTTAAAACAGGGAGCAATCAAATAAAATACAGTATAAAACAAAAACAACTGTGCACCATATGCTGGAAACCAGACAGAGAGGACCACAGATAGACCAACTCAGCAACATCCTCATACCAGAATGAGCAAATGATTAATGTTTCACAGAGAACAACAGAAGTTGTCCCAGCAAACCCATACATAACCAAGGGGAGAAGAAAGCCAAGATAAACCTTTTACAATCATCATAAGCATACTCGGATAATAACAGGAAAATGCTTTGTAAAGAGATGCCCGGAGTCCGGACTCCAAGCACAAATCCAGACACGGATGTGTTCACACCCACCCGATGTGTGTGGGTCCTACTTGCATCATAGGGACCCACGTGCATCAGACGGCTCCAAAAACATTTGTGATCTGGTTATGTCCGGATATCACACGGCTTATAAACATATTCCAACACTAGGTCCAATTTTCAAACAGCAACAAGCCAGTAAAAGGCTTGTTAACATCACTATGAAGAATATGCCAAAAAGCCCTAACCGCATGAAAAACGAGCAATGAGAAGCAAAATGGATCAATTGGAATGCCGGAAAAACGGACCAAACGGAAAACACAGGCATGGAGATATTGCATCTTGGTAAATAAAATTCCAACAATGAAATGAAGGTATTTATGCAACCACATTCAAAGCAGCAAGAAAAAATCAGAACGTTACACAATGATTGATCTTATAGGATAATCCACATCAAATTTGAAAAGTAATAGCTTTACACAAAAACCTAATTTGAAGGCTAAAACAATCTCTAATCAGTCAAGGGAGAGAAATGTGGACAATCAAAGTAACAAAAGAATGAGATGAAAATGAACCCGAAATAAGCTGGCTCGAGCACCTGATTATAAAAAAAAGAAAATAAAAAAAGAACCCGCAAATATGGAGAAGACGTAGAAAAAAAGTTCAAGAAAAATAAAAAATAAAATAAAAAATTCGAGAACATGAACCCTAAAGCAAATTCAAAAAGGGGAAATAGCATGGAATCAAGAGATGAATAGACAACAAACTTACATTTCGTAGAAGAAACGTTTACTTCAAATTAGTCCTTCAGTTATTGATTCGTTTCTATTCCCAAAAATATACGAAAAAATACAGAGAATATTCAAACATTCAAAGAATCCAATAAATGCACAAACCCACAAAGACCCACATTGAAAAACCAACAAAGAAATTTTACAAACAGTCCTCAAAGAAGACGAAACACATTTTTCAAGCAAACCCGTACTATAGACATGTGAAAAACAGAATTAAAAATGAAGAAAAAGCTAAAACCCAGAAAAATTACCTGATAGTTTCCGACATGTACATAAAGAAAACAACGGAGAGAGAGAGAGAGAGAGAGAGAGAGAGAGAGAGAGAGAGAGAGAGTATTCATACTTTGAACAAATGCACAAACATACAAAAACCCACATGGAAAAACCAACATAAGAAATCAAAAATCAGGACCTGAAAGGCATCAAAAACACATTTTCCAACAAAACCCACGACAAATTCGCAAAGAAAATCCAAGAAATGTGAAGAAAATAAGAAAAATTTATGCAAAAATAAGAGAGAAAAAACCCAGTAAATTATGGGCCTATGAGTTTCACCACAGGCACAGGGAAATAAACAAAAGGCACAAACCAACAAAAAAAACCCCATGGAAAAACCAACATGAAAAATCAACTCAGCCCCTTAAACGCTACAAAACCCATTTTCCAACAAACCCAATACAAATTCTCAATAAATTTCCCTAAATGTGAAGAAAATAATAAGAATTTACGCAAAAAATAAGCGAAAACCCTGAAATTAAAGACCTTTACAGGCAAAGGGGAATCAATAAACACCAACATGAAAAAAAAAGCAACTTAAAAAATCACAATCAGTCCCTCAAACATGAACAAAAACACATTTTCCAACAAACCCAATACAAATTCTAAGTAAATTTGAAGAAATGTGAGGAAAAGATCAAAATTTATGCAAAACTAAGAAGGAAAAAAACCCACCTTCAGAGTTCCATTACAGGCACAGGGAGCCTCCATCTCATGCTCTTCATCTTCTTCTTGACAAATCCTGCACTCCCTCACAATATTTTTCGAACATCCTTCGCCTCCACTATTTTTGTTCTTCCCATTACTTGTAACAGAGGGCAGAATGTTTTGGGTAACAACAACTTCATTATCACCACCTCCAAGCAGTCTTTCTCTTTCGTTGACGGATTCAAAGCATGCTGATGCAATCAGCCTGTCAATGCATATCATGAACTCATCCACCATTCTTGCTTTTTCTCTAGGATGAAAGAACAAATTTCCAAGGAGAGAGAGAGAGAGAGAGGGAGGGAGGGAGGGAGAGAGGGGTTAATGGGGGGGCCTGTGTTTTAAAAAGGTGCTGCACGGGCGGAATTTACGAACCAGGACCTGGTTACTAGAATGCCGCTGTTGGTTGCCTGTATTTTGAAATTAGCACCAGAAAAATCTTTACAAGAGTACCCATTATGAATTAATTAAGGCACCCTTTGACTAACTTTTTGGAGACTGACTCTTACGGTTTTTTTTAGTTTCTCTTAATTTTCATAGATTTGAGTTGAATTTTTATACTATTACATTATTCATCTTGATTGGAGGAATCGAAAAAGTGTTAAAATTAAGATAAAAATTTGTATAAAATGACAAAAAGGACTAAAAAAAAAAAAGCACATCCTTATCTAGAATGACTTTTTGGGTATTTTCCGTCATCTTCTATGATTTTTCACCTTCGGTATATATATATTTTTTACTTTCTCGATTTCTCTCAATGAGACAAATAATGTGATGAATTTTCGCTTGACCAAAAAAAAAAAAAAATGTGATGTAAAAATTTGACCCAAATCTAATAAGAATTATGAGCAAAAAAATAAAAAAGACCCAGTTAGAAAGTCTATAAAAAATTAGGCCAAAGGGTGCCTAAAAATGCTAATGATAGTCGACAATGCACGAATGTAAGTGGAATCGTTTGAGGTATGTGGATTTTTCGTCTATTAAGTAAGAGCATGTGTATAGAATGATCTTGGACGCATGCATTTGCAATGGCGGAGCCATGATTTCAACATCGAGGTGGCACCCCAAAAACCCTAAAAGATCAATATACTTCCTCCGTACCACAAAGAATGTCTGATCCATCAAGCTAAAAATTTAAGAAGAAATATGTTTTTTTTTTTCCGAACAAATTCAAACATTTTAAAAAAAATTAAAAAAAAAACTTGTTACTTAGTATCTTGCGAAATAAAATTTTGAATTTTTTGAACCATAATGCATTTTTTTAAGTTATCGTTTTCCGGACCAAACAATCTTTTCGAGACAGAAGGAGAATTTAATACCAAAAAAGTATACATGTTCTAAAATTAATCAAACATAATACCCAAAAATACACATGTTTTCATAGGTTAATCATTCATCAATAATAATCCAAAACACTGGTGGGAGGTCGCAAAACAAAGCAACAATTTTTTTGTGGGAGGTTAGGATCCGGTGGTGGCCCTTGCCAACAGGCCCCTTAAAGAATCCGCCCCTGCTCATTTGTGACCGAATCTGTCCTGTTTGTGTCTATACCACATATCTTAGGCTAATTTACCGAAAGGAAAAAAACTGAAAGAAAAACAAGGACCTCTGTTGTTACACACTATTCTACCTTTTGTTTGTCATTTTTAATTGTCATGTTTTTTTATGATATTACAAAATAATATATATTGGAAAAAATTTCTAACGTCTTTTTTTTTTTTTGGAATAATTCTCTAGTGTCAACAATTAAAAAAAAAAATGGAATTAGACATTTTAAGTAAAAAAAGAAGAAGTGGTTTTTGATTTTCAAAACATGGCTAACTAGTTATCGTTCTACAATAAATCAGACCGAAAACATAATTCGAGACAATTGAAAGCGTTGGGCTAGCATGGCCCAACGCTTGATCAAATCTTCGACATATATACCTTGAATTTGGAGGAAAAATATATCAACCTATTACAATAGATACAATTTTTACCATCATCACCAAGAATATCGCCGGTTTTCCAAAAACTTTAGGTCCTGTTCTACTAAGGTTCTTATTTTTTAAGTACTTATTTTCTGTTTTACGAAGCATGTCATTCTCTCATAATACATCACTTTTAATTCAAAAAACAAGTACTTACCCTTTGCGGAACGGGGGCCTAAGTAATGCAAAACGACAGACAAAGTGCTAAAGCGATAGTGTGTTATATTGGTTCAGAAATGAAACGATTCTATAAGCCTCAGGCTGGTTGAGTTCAAGTTTATTCAAAGTGGCACCCTTTTTTGCAAGGTGAGTTCAACTAATATTCTTTATAGACGCACCTATGCGAATAGCGGAATGGATAGGTGTGGCTATGGCTGTAGACGAACCGAGTAGCTCGCGAGCTCGGCTCGGTTCGGTTTGAATTGTTAAGGCTCAGCTCAGCTTATTTAGTAAACGAGCCGAACTCGAGCTTGAGTTTTCGGCTCGTTTACTAAACGAGCTGAGTGAAGCTCGGCTCGTTCGACAAAAGCTCGGCTCGTTAAGGGAGATTCGGCTCAATTAAAGAGGCTCGTTAAGGGCTCGACTAGTTAAGGCTCGAGCTCGAGTTTTTAGCTCGTTTAGTAAACGAGCCGAGCTCGAGCCCGCCGAAGCTCGGCTCATTTACACCCCTAGGTGTGGCTCTATAGTCAGTCGAGCTACAGATGGATCAACTTGGTGAGGGATTGTTCGAAAAATGGTGTTTACTTTTTTGTGATGAACATCAATAATATGAGTGCAAGAAAATTGGAACTCAAAACCTAGAAATCGATAGAAACAAATTGGTGATCAAGGCGGGTGTTAGTGTGTGACACTCTGTACTTAAGACAGATTCATCCCTGCTACGGTGCTCACGGTTTGCATGAACGTCTATCTTTCAGCACTACTTGATCGAACTCCCCACAGAAGCAGCGCTACAATCGATGAGTTTGTTAAACTTCCTTGTGTTTTGTACTCTCTCAAAATGAATGACTTTGACTCGATAAAATTATGGACATAAACATCTTTTCGAATCAATATCTAGAATGAATGAGAAACATTCTTTTTATAGACCAACTTGTGACTATTCCAAATACTGAATAGTCACCAAGGAAGGAGAAACATCTACTCATACAAGACGCATCCGTCCATGACGAATAGGTGTCATTGAAAAAATATGACTCTAAATCAAGTCAATTCACATTCATACCAAATAAAAATATTCACATTACATACCAATAATATTACATACCAATAATATTAAATCAAGTAGGTATGTGCTTGGCCATATATGTTACCGTGTATATATATATAGTGCATTTTTAGATGCTCTTTTTATACCCTAAGGTTTGCATCACATCAACTAAGGATTTTTTGGGAACTTTAAATCAATTTCGAGATAAACGTAGTTGTTCAAATTGTCAAATGAAGAACCTTATGAAATTTCAAGAACCAACCACTTTTGTGTAGTACTTTAATGCATCCCATGTATTAGGTTTGTAGTCCAATTTTTCTTCTCTACATGGTATCTTTTCGTGACATCATTATGTTATTTCCCATGAGAAATTTTTAGGTACTGGATAGGTACCACGTGGTACTCGCTCAGCGCATATGGGCCGTCCATTTCGGTTTTGGACAGCTCGAATTTGGAGAGAGAAAAAGGAAAGAGAGTGGTGGTCCGGTGGAGTGAGAGGGGAGAGAGAGTTTCAATCTCGACCGTCCAACACACTTTTGAATGGTCCGGACGGATTGCTCGGGCACCACGTGGGCATGGCCACGTGGTACCCACCTGGTACCCAAAAATTTCTCTATTATTTCCCAGACCATGTTTTATTTTATAGGATATAAAAACTTAAAAAGCATAAAAAAAAAATGGTTTTTCTTATAGAAAATGAGACTGACCCATGAATCATGATGGACCAACTTTATTATTAACCAACTCAAATTTATTCAACTTCGGTTGCTTTTATTTTAAGCCTCAAATTGGCTGGGCCCTGATTCTAAGGAAGAATGAATCAAAGTTGACCTGCTTATGATTTAGACTTCTTCGCTGAAATACAACTAATCGCCCGCAATACTAATGTGTTTCTTCAGTGTTTGGTTGTAACTTGAAAACGTTTTATATTGTTTGGTTGACATGAAAAACCACGAATAGGACAAAATGATATTTCATATATATAAAAAAGTCCACATCCTATGAAAATTTGCAAACCACAGGATTGTGTGCTCTATTCATGAATACGTTAGAAAATTCGCAAGAATCTTTGCTGATTTTCTATGAAAATAATCTGTAAAATCTGTAAACATCTTATGGGTAGCTTTAGAAAATCATTCTCTCTTTTCAAAAAAGCAAATCAGGATCAGGTGGTGGTGTAAGCAGCAACTCACAAGTCGAAACCCCTAGCTCGAGTTCTTGCTGGAAAAGTCAATAGATATGAATTCCATATTCATTCTAGTCTTAGAGCTATAAACCGCAACAACCCCCAAAAAAAATTGTTGAGTGAGAGAGATCGATGGGACAGAGGAAAATGATGAGAGAGAGATGAGGGAGAGGGTAAGGGACGATGAGGGAGAGAGAGAGAGATCGATGAGGGAGAGATGTGTGTGTGAGAGAGAACCTGAGATCGCGATGTCGCAAGCATCGGGTCGTCGACGTCGTCGTTGAGAAATGATTGGTTTTTCATTAACTAAGAAAATGTTTTCGTTGACTTTTGTTTTCTACTTTACCAAACACGGAAAAATGTTATCCCACTAAACGTTTTCGTCCGAAATAAACAGGAGTCCGTAATAGTTCTCAATTCATACTTATTTTGTAATGTCTGCTAATTTGTTAAAATATAAGTTATTGATTTTACGGAAAAGATTTTTGCATTTCACATTTTTAGAGTCAGGTTCCATTGGGGCTAGAAGAAAGCTATCCCTGAATTTTCAGTGGAATGTAGATGCTTCTTTTTTATTTTGTCTGGTGGAAATTTAAATCCTACAATCAAGTGGGGCGAGGTACTTTCTTGTTTGCTTCTAAAGTTCTATGATTTCCAGACAAATAAACTTATATATGGCATAGCAGGCTTTCCAAAGTACAAAATGTGATTTAGCCCAAACTTGATGTCAATATTCGAAAGAAAATGACAAACTATACTAAGAAGCTAGGAGATATTGGACTTGAGTGCGAAACAAAGGATTGGGAAATCCTGTAGTGCAAGGTCTTGCTAGGCACCTTGTAGAGTGCACACGGGTCATCGATCTTGACAATGAATGATTGATATATGATTTTTAAGGGAAAATTTCTTTTATATCCCTTCGACTTTGACCGAAAATTCATTTTGGTCCTTCGACTTTTAATTTCGGCATAAAAATACTTCGACTTTTCAATTGTTTTCAATGTAGTCCTTTAACAGAAATCAGGTGTCTTTTTGGACGGAAAAAATGACGTTGACTCCTTTTGAGGGGCATTATTGCCCTTTCCCCTCCTCCCTCTCCCCTCCCTTACCCTAGGTTCATTGGAGGGAACATTTGCCACCAAAAATGGTTCCCCCTATATAATGGTCCCTCCTGTTTATAAAAATGGTCCCCTCTTCAAATTAAAAGTCATTTTGTCTTCTTTTTTTTTGTTTTTATTCAAATTTTTTCACATTTGTTAATTTTGTGTGAAACAAATGCAAAAAGTTTCACACAAAATGAACAAATGCAAAAAAAAATTCTCGCTCCGTTCTGCTCCGCTCCGTTCGGTCGCTTCGCTTCCCTCATTCCGCTCCACTCCGCTCGGCACTGGCCTTTTACGAGAACTTCTTAGTACCTCTCATACACAACATATGAGCCACAAGTTCCAACAAAAAGTTAAGTGACTTTGTATTTTATTGTCCTTATTCAAAAAAAATTTGCATTTGTTAATTTTGTGTGAAACTTTTTGCATTTGTTTCACACAAAATTAACAAATGCGAAAAAATTTGAATAAAAACAAAAAAAAAAGAAGACAAATTTGTTGTTCGGCTATTTAAGCCATTTGGCTTTTCCGTCAAATTTTTTTTGTCCTTATTCAATTTTTTTTTGCATTTTGTGGCTTATTGTCAATTTTTTGGGGATTATTGCTTCGTTATGACGAGAGGAATCTAAAAAGTAAAAAATTTTGGTCCAAATCCAAATTTTTTTGAATAAAGACGAAAAAAGTGGCTTTCCCGCCAATTTTCGTCGAAATTCAAAAAAAATTGGATTTTGACCAAAAATTTTTACTTTTTAGATTCCTCTCGTCATAATGAAGCAATAATCCCCAAAAAATTGACAATAAGCCACAAAATGCAAAAAAAATTTGAATAAGAACAAAAAATAAGCCACTTTGGCTTATTTATCCAAACAACCCCTTTAAAATGACTTTTAATTTGAAGAGGGGACCATTTTTATAAACAGGAGAGACCATTATATAGGGGGAACCATTTTTGGTGGCAAATGTTCCCTCCAATGAACCTAGGGTAAGGGAGGGGAGAGGGAGGAGGGGAAAGGGCAATAATGCCCCTCAAAAGGAGTCAACGTCATTTTTTCCGTCCAAAAAGACACCTGATTTCTGTTAAAGGACTACATTGAAAACAATTGAAAAGTCGAAGTATTTTTATGCCGAAATTAAAAGTCGAAGGACCAAAATGAATTTTCGGTCAAAATCGAAGGGATATAAAAGAAATTTTCCCGATTTTTAATTATGACCAGTAAGAATCATTTATTACCGATCATAATTGTTTTTAATTTGGACCATTGATTGATGAGATCAACGGTTGTGTGCCGCCCTACACGCATACTACAGCACCCCCGGATCCCAAAACAAGTGCCCTTTCGTTCTTTTCCCCAATCTTAGTACCTGTTTGGGAGTCAGATTGTCCATTGTTATTGTGTATTTTCCTAGTTTTTTTTTTTGTTTGGAAGCTAGATTGTGAGAATGGATTCTCTCACAATGTATTATGAAATTCTCTCACAATGTATTATGAAAACTACACTTTTAGAGGCACAATATGAGAATCAGCCCTGCAGGAGCTTTTTCATTCATTCTCATTTTGGATTATCGATCTTTTCAAATTCACAATCTATTTTGAGCATTATAAGAAGTGATTATATATTATTGGTTGATTTCATCTCCATTATGGCACTACTATCTCGATTCCGTGTCTACTAGGTTTGATTTATTTGTTGGTGCATGTACATATTATTGTAATGCTTGTGATACACATGAATGCGATTCTCTTAACCATTTAACAAAACAAAAAAAATCAAGATTTTAGTGATCGAGAATTCTGGTATAATTCTTGCAACTATTCTTCATTAGTCCAATTATTTGCATTTCTTCACTTGCTAAATCAATCTAATAGTGACAATCCGGAACAACGATTGCCTTTATACATATACGATGAACCGTTGTAGTCTATTAGAGACCTGCTCTCATATGTTTTATGTGTTTAATCAAGTGGAAAGGAAATAATGAGAGAGAGAGAGAGATAAAAAAAGCAAATCAGGATCAGGTGGTGGTGTAAATAGCAACTCACAAGTCTTAACCCCTAGCTCGAGTTCTTGCTGGAAAAGTCAATAGATATGAATTCCATATTCATTCTAGTCTAGAGCTATAAACCGTAACAACCCCAAAAATTTTTTGTTGAGTGAGAGAGATCGATGGGACAGAGGAAAATGATGAGAGAGAGATGAGGGAGAGGGTAAGGGACGATGAGAGAGAGAGAGAGAGATCGATGAGGGAGAGATGTGTGTGTGAGAGAGAGTACCTGAGATCACGGTGTCGCAAGCATCGGGCCGTTGCTGAGAAATGATTGGTTTTTCGTTGACTAAGAAAATGTTTTCGTTGACTTCTGTTTTCTACTTTACCAAACACGGAAAAATATTTTTCAAGAAAAATGTTATCCCACTAAACGTTTTCGTCCGAAACAAACAGAAGTCCGTAAGAGCATCCAGTGGAATAATCAAAAGTGGATAATCAAAAGGTGCCACATCATCTTTTGGTTATCCATTTAAGGGGTTTGCTAAGGTTAGCAATGTAGAGGTCCACAGTGGTAAAATCAAAATTGAATAACCAAAACTTGCCACATCACATTTTTAACTTATAAAAAATCTAGAAATTGTGACATAGAAAACAATTTTTTTAAAATAGTTTTCAAACTAATAAAAATAGGTTATTAGAAAAAGAGAAAAAAAGTTTTTTGAAAACTTTGATTTTAAAAAAAACAGTTTTCGGGAAAAAGTAAAAAAAAAAAACAGTTTTTGAATAGAAAAAGTTGTTTCTTTCGAAAGAACAGTTTTTGAAAAAAAGTTGTAATAAAAAACCTGTTTTGAAATAAAACTGTTTTAAAAAAAAGGGGAAAAACAGTTTTAATAAAAAAAAGTGTAAAAAAACTGTTTTTTCAAAAAAAATAAAAACTGTTTTTAAAAGTATTTTCGTTGTGAACATGTTGAAAATAGAATAAAGAAAGTTTTTGTGTAATGATGGTATACTTGATTGAGGAAATGTGAAAACAATTAAATTTGATTATTGGTAAAAGGTTTATAGTTTTGATTATTCAATAGCCAAAATTTGATGAGTTGCTAAGATGTTTCTAAATTTGGTTATTCCAATGTGAGCTCTTTTTGAGCAAATGTTGCTAACTTTATAAACCTTTTTGTTTTTGATTATACCACTGTGGATGCTCTAATAGTTCTCAATTCATACTTATTTTGTAATATCTGCTAAATTATTAAAATATAAGTTATTGATTTTACGGAAAAGATTTTTGCATTTCACATTTTTAGAGTCAGGTTCCATTGGGGCTAGAAAGAAAGCTATCCCTGAATTTTTTGAGGAATGTAGATGCTTCTTTTTTATTTTGTCTGGTGGAAATTTAAATCCTATAATCAAGTGGGTACATGATCGTTCTTAACTTAGTTTTAGGAATATAATGTCGTTCCTAAAACGGCTTTTAGACTCGAATCCAAAGTCAGCTGGATTCGTATCTTCCGTCACTTCGACCTAATTAATTTTTTGCCTTTCAAAAAAAAAGTGGGGTGAGGTACTTTCTTTGTTTGCTTCTGAAGTTTTATGATGTCCAGACAGATAAACTTATATATGGGATAGCACGCTTTTCAAAGTACCAAATGTGATTTAGCCCAAAATGTCAATATTTGAAAGAAAATGACAAAATGACAAACTCTGAAGATAGGAGATATTGGATTTGAGTGTAAAACAAGTGCCCTTTCGTTCTTTTCCCCAATCTTAGTATGGGCCTGTTTGGAAGTCAGATTGTGCATTGTTTTAGTTTTTTCGTTTGGAAGTCAGATTGTGAGAATGGATTCTCTCACAATGTATTATGAAAACTACACTTTAGAGGCACAATCTAAGAATCAGTCCTAGAGGAGTTTTTCCATTCTCATTTTAGATTATCTTTCCAAATTCACAATCTATTTTGAGCATTATAAGAAGTGATTATAATAGTATTGGTTCATTTCATCTCCGTTATGGCACTACTATCTCGATTCCGTGTCTATTAGGTTTGATTTATTTGTTGGTGCATGTACATGTTATTGTAATGCTTGTGATACACATGAATGTGATTCTCTTAACCATTTAACAAAAAAAAAATATAATCAAGATTTTAGTGATCAAGAATTCTGGTGTAATTTTTGCAACTATTCTTCATTAGTCCAATTATTTGCATTTCTTCACTTGGTAAATCAATCTAATAGTGACAATCCGGAACAACGATCACCTTTATACATATATGATGAACCGTTGTAGTCTATCAGAGACCTACTCTCACATGTTTTATGTGTTAGATGAAGTGGAAAGAAAATAATGGTTCAATACTAAATTTTAACGAGTTTTTTTTTATCCGTAATTTTAAAGAGTTCAAACGCCGCAAATAAGGAGTATATGGACTTTGGTTACCTGCGTGGAAAGTTGAAGAATCACTAGGAATAGTCCACTACAGCAAACTCTTGGGTTTTTTTTTAAAATAATTTTTTTGGTCATTTCTTTGACTTTTAATTACTCATTTTATATCAAAGAAATAATCTCATCAATACCAGGCATTCGTTGAGAACTTTTTTCTATTTCTTTGGACCATTTCCAATTTAATGTAAATCTCAATTGAATAATTTTCTTGGAGATTCTCTAAGGACTCACAATATTCTTGCCAAAAAATTGGCTCAATTATCCAATTGGAATCCTTTGCTTCCCAATGTCTTCTCTTGGGGTTCAGAAATCAAACATAAGATCCCCCTAGTTTTGGTGGTTTCCATAGAGTACCCTATAATAAAAGGGCAACTAGGAGCCAACCTAAATTAACTAATCCAAAGGAATCAAGGTTTTTTTTTTTTCCACCCCCACCCTTGGTTCCCTAGGTCAAAGGGCATTTTAGACATTGCAACGGAAAGTGGGTAGCAAATAATGACCTTTCGGAATCAAGAAAGAATATGGACAGGGGCGGAGCTAGGTGGGGTCTCGTTCATTTTTTTTTATAAACAATTATTAACTATTATTTTGAATATGTGTAGAATATTGTGTTTTAATTTATAATTTAATTGAGGATAATTTCAAATAATTTTACATTAGTCTATGATTTTTTGTTGTTGAAATACTCTCATATACAAGTAATAAGTGCATGCGTGCTCTAGTTATTCAATAAACAAACAGAATAAATTTGCATGTTATTATTGCATGGTCTCAAAATGACCAACTTGTATATCATAGGATACGAGAATTCAAAATATGCATTAATCCAAAGAGTATATAGTTTTTAATGAAAATGTATTTCTTTGGTTGGGTGCCCCTCCTCACCTCTGATTATAGGTTCATCTAATAATCAAAGAAATTAAACTAGCTAGTTAACATGAAAGGACACGAAGGGGAATTTGGCAAGGCAACTTGGATAGGCCACAAAAGTAATAGGCCAGAAAAGTAGGTGTGTTTGGTGCTGTAAAAAAAGGGAGTTGTTTGGTTTTGTCAACCTGAGAGAGAGAGAGAGAGAGAGAGAGAGAGGATACTACTCCTATTATAAGAAGATTTTGGTTGCATTTGTTTTTGGATTGTTTGGAGGGGAAAGGGTTATGATGATGACATAGAAAATTGTGGGGAAGGCTTTGTGAAAGTGGAGAAGGTGGGATAATAATTGCACTAGAATTGCCTTACCATAGGATTTGGATTCTCGGCACTCGGGAAAACCAGCTGCAGCTTGCAGTTTGCGCAATTTCGGACTTGATGTGGGTTCGTTTGATAGTCCGAATCGTTCACTTTGTAGATCTCGTCGAGAAATTTAATTGTACCAAAAATCCTGTTCACCGGATATCAATCAATATATGTCCGAAACACATTTTCGTTCAGAAAAAGGGTCTCAACCACACTGAATCAAATCCATTTGTATCTGTTTTGCTGAAGATAAACGTGTCCAATGGGCATTATTTTCTATACCATCACGATTCTCGACGAGATCTATAAGGTGAACGATTCGGATCATTAAGCGGACCCATATGATCAAGTCCGCAATCAGGCAAACTGCACTCTGCAGTTGGGTTTCCCGAGTGCCGAGAATCCAAATCCTTACTTACACATACTACCTATATTTATAACACCCTACCCCTGAAGAAATGGATTAGATATACAGTCCTTGGGACGAGAGAAAGGAGCCGTGAATAAGTCCGCACAATCTCTGTCGTTCATTTCTGCAATCAATGGTTGAGATAAGCTTTTCAATTTAGAACGGTAACAATTACTACTGTAATTTTTACCGGTCGGAATTGATTTTCAATCTATACCTTTTAAAATACTTTTGAACGCGCGCAATTGAGCGTCGTAAACTTTATTTACGGGTTGCTCCGTAAAGAAAATTTTCTCCACTTGAACATGGAGTACCTGTTTTTAGTCCCATTAGGTGTACCGCACCATGCATGCATTTGGGGGCCAAGTTTTTCTCCATTTGGACATACCTGTTTTTAGTCATTAGGTGTACCGCACTATGCATGCATTTGGGGGCTTGTTGGCCTACCAGTCTACCACTTTTAGTCCATTCTGGTTCATTTGTACTACTTATTTGTAACTGTCACAGTCTCACCATGTCTAGATGGATAACGGAAAATATCCAATTTGATTGGAAATTTACAGCTACATGATTTTTCTTATACGACTTTGTCAAATTTCAAATTTGAGTGGTGACTCTGCGATACGATTTTGTGAATATCGTGAACCATCCAAAGGATAATTATAAGTAAGTAATACTAGCCAAGGGTGTTAGAAACTTTAGGGTGTCCACTGTCCAATGCAATACCGGGATGTAGGGCGTCTCGTAGTTAGTAAAAAAAAATTGAATTGGTCGGATATCATTAGCCCCCTCCCCCCTCCTCCTTTTTTTTATCCGCAATATCATTAGCCCCTTATTTAGACAATATTAGGTATACAAAAATGGATGGTAAGTTCAATTTTATAAATGTACTGTTCGACAAATTTTATCTTGATCATGTAAATATCCATGTAGGTATCAATATCCGATTAACTTGATTTTTAACTTCTTCTTTTTTTTATAAATCTTTGAAAAAGATTACAAAGATTTAACGGATCGCGGACTCACCCGCGAAAACGCCACCCGCAAATCACACCCAAAGGAAGGCAAGAAACCAACCAAAAAAACCAAAGTGATACTCCACATCGAGACAACCTCTAAAACACCCCAAACAAACTAAGATCCAAAAAACATATATAAACCAAACCTGAAAGAAAGTAGAAACCCAAAGAAAGAACCAAAACCAAAAAAAAAAAAAAAAACCACACCTAAACCCGCCAAACCTCAAAATTAAAATTCCAAAGAAAGCAAGGCACCATCCTCAAAATCCACTTCTTCCACCAAGACAAACTTGATTTTTAAGTTACGCGTTCAGCAGTTTCTACAAATTGAACAATTTATATTACAATGACAAAATTTCAATTGAGCACATCTAGACGTCCTACAACCTCTTCGTGTATTGGCGCAATACTTAGTCCCATTTCGGTTGCTAGTTGCAAGTAAAAAAAAGCATCAAGTCAATCAATATCAAATTAATTTTTTATCTCGTGCATCGAATGGTACAACGCTTGTTGTTGTCTACTCGATTCTTCTCGGCATGGGGAACAAGCTGGATAAGGAAGCGAAAGATGTCCAACAATCCAAGACCTAAGTGTATAATATACAAATATCGTATACGTGAATAGAAATTTATACTAGAATTTTTGTTTATAACCCTAACAAATTGCTGGCATGCGCCACATATCCTTGCAAATTTCGGAAGTTGTATTTGTCCATGTTGGGATGAAATCTATTTAAGCTGAGCGCGAACCGAGATGCGTGC